>CM030007.1:41251233-43651233 GCA_017639485.1 Pluvialis apricaria
GGAGAATCTCCAGGTGTGCTAAGTGCCTGGAGTGGGACAGGGGGATCATCGACCATAAATCCCACTAGTTATCTATTAGAACTGGAGAAAAAGCCTGGCAACAGATCTCATATATTGGAGCTGAAGTAACTGAGATTCACAGACATCCTTCCCATTACTCACACAGTCACCTTATACGTTCATTTGGTGGTTCTGAAGACCTATCCCATGAAGCCTACCTCATCCTACAACTGCAAAAATATCCAATATTTATTGCCTGAGTAGGCAATCAAGTTCCCAGATAAATAATAAAGATAATATTTTGATGGGTAAAACTTTATTTACTCCAGGTGGGAAATATTCTGTAGGAATTCAGGCTATTCTGATGGGTAGAGTACTTTACTGCACCAGTTGTTTTACTGCCACCTCCAAACCCAGTAGCCTTGAAAAAGTATCAGTTACCCAGGGATGCATGCTGAAATCACTCAGACAGTTAAACAATTGTTGGAGATGGGTATTATCTGGCATACCACTCTCCGTTTAATAGTCCTATTTGGCCCATAAAGAAGCCAGATGGTTCCCGATGCATGACGGTACATTACCAGCTAATAAATAAAGCAACCTCTCCCATAGCTGCAATTGTCCCGGACGTTGTAACACTATTAGAATGCATTGAGATAGAAGCTGGAACATGGCATGCTGTGACTGATATGGGTCATGCTTTCTTTAGCATATCCATTACTGCAGAATCCCAGGAACAATTTTCCTTTTCTTGGGAAGGACTACAACATACTTTCACTGTCCTGCCTCAGGTGTATTTTGCATAGCCCTACTATCTGCCATGGGCTATTGGCACAACATCTGGAGGACAGTAATGTCTCTCTAGCTTGTAAATTTTCCCATTACATGGATGTTACTATCATTACTGGGCCCACTGGGCAGGAAGTGGGAGAAACTCATAGCAATATTATAGACATAATACAAAAACATGGATGGGAAATCAATCCAAAAAAGATATAAGAGCCCACTACAGGAAGTAAGCCAGGGACCCCATCATACTGTGTCTGACATGGCCAAATAAACTATCTTACATATGACTGAACCCTCAAAATAAAACGGAAGCCTAGAAGTGGATTACTGTGGACAATTTCTCCCCCATCTGACACAGATCTTGTGGCCATTTGTATTGGGTTTGTGTGGCAAGGTTTTGGTAGCAGGGAGGCTAAAGGGGTGCATTCTGTAATAAGCTGCTAGAAGCTTCCCCTATGTCCAATAAAGACAATGCCAGCTGTCTCCAAGATGGACCTGCTGCTGGCCTAGGCCAAGCCAGTCAGCAATGGCCGTAGCACCTCTGTGATAACATATTTAAGAAGGGGGAAAAAAAAAACTGTGCAACACCAGCAGCAGTCAGAGGAGAGGAGTGAGAATATATGAGAGAAACAACTATGCAGACACCAGGGTCAATGAAGAAGGAGGGGGAGGAGGTGCTCCAGGTGACAGAGCAGAGATTCCCCTGCAGCCCATGGTGAAGACCATGGTGAAGCAGGCTGTCCCCCTGCAGCCCATGGAGGTTAATGGTGGAGCAGTTCTCCGCCTGCAGCCCATGGAGGACCCCATGCAGGAACAGGTAGATGCGCCTGGACAAGGCTGTGACTCCATGGAGAACCTGTGCTGAAGCAGGCACCTGGCAGGATCTGTGACCCCGTGGAGAGAGGACTCCACACTGGAACAAGTTTGATGGCAGGACTTGTGACCCTGTGGGGGACCCACGCTGAATCTGTCCATTCCTGAAGGACTACACCACGTGGAAAGAACCCACGCTGGAGCAGTTCATGAAGAACTGCAGCCCATGGGAAGGACTCACGGAGAATTTCTGGAGGACTGTCTCCCATGGGAGGGACCCCATGCTGCAGCAGGGGAAGAGTATGAGGAAGATGGAGTGGCAGAGGCAACATGTGATGAACTGACCAAAGGGATATTCTATACCTTATGATGTCTACTCAGCAATAAAAACTAAGAGAAAGAAGGAGGAGAGGGCATATTTGTTATTATGACATTTGTCTTCCCAAGTAACAGCTATGTGTACTGAAGCCCCACTTCCTGGGAAGTGACTAGACATCACCTGCTGACATGAAGTAGAGAATAAATCTTCTGTTTTCCTTTGCTTCTGTGCATGACCTTTGCTTTTGCTTTACCTTTAGCTGCCTTCAACCCGACCCACGAGGTTTTTTCCATCTTATTTTCTCCCCGCCCCGTCCTCCTGAGGAGGGGAGTGACAGAGCAGCTTGGTGGGCACCTGGCATCTAGCCACAGTCAAGCCAGTACAGCATTGTATCATATATGCCAGAAAAAGGCCCATTTCAAATTGTGGTAAAAGGAAAAAGCAACTTCAGTACATGCTAAACAGGCTGCCTCACATGCTGTGGCTTTAGGGCCCAGATTGGCCGATCAACCTTTTGAATTGTAAGCCCTAATATCTGATGATATTGTGGCCCATTGGAGCCTTTGGCAATGAAGGGAGGGAAGTCTATTCTAAACATTTCTACACTGGCTCAAAATTACACCATTTTTGAAATACTACTTTTAGCTGCATATTGAACACTGACAGAAGCTGAACAGATGACCCGAGCTGAAGGCATTGTTTTTATTGTCAGATTATCTGTCTTACAGCAGTGTCCAATAACACCAACTGTAAAGGTTGGGAAAATGAAAAATGGTGTAAAGTGGAAATGATACATCTCCACACATGCTAAGCCATATGTTCTGGTTCTGGTTGGGATATAGGGTTAATTTCTTGATAGTAACTTTTATGGGTCTTTGTTTTGGATTTGTCCTGATAGCAGTGTTGATAACACAGGGATGTTTCAGTTATTGCTGAACAGTGCTTACAGGGTCAAGGCCTCTTCTGCTTCACAAGCTGCTCCACCAGCAAGTAGGCTAGGGAGCACAAGAAGCCAGGAGAGGATGTAGCCGTGTCAGCTGCGATGATGGCATCTTGGGGACAACATTGAAGAAAGGGCAAAATGATGCACAGGCAGTAAGGAGTAAAGAACAAAAAGTGGAAGAAACAACCCTGTGAATACCAAGGTGAGAGAAGAAGTGGAAAGAGGTGCTCCAGGAACCAGAACAGGGATTCCCTTGCAGCCCCTGGAAGAGACCATGGTGGAGCAGATTTTCCTTGCAGCCTGTGGAGAGAACCATGGTGGAGCCTGTGTAAAGGACCATGCCAGAGCAAACAGATATGCCAAGAAGGAACAGTGAACTGTGGAGGAGCCCACCCAGGAGCAGTTTTTTCCTGAAGGAATGTAGCCCACGGAGAGGACCCGCACTGGAACAGGAGAAAAGCGTGAGGAGAAAAGCGCAGCAGAGAGGAGCTGTTATAGACTGACTGCAACCCGCCATTTGCCATTCCGCTTTGCACTGCTCAGGGTAAGGTGGAGGTAGACAAGTGGGGAATGAAGGAGTGAAGACAAGCTTGGACAAAGGTGGGAGTGGGAGGAAAGTGTTTTAGGTTTTGTCTTTGTTTTCCACTTTCCAAATCTATTTTAACTGGCAATAAATTAACCTTCCCCAAGTCGAGTGACAGTAACTAGTAAGTGTTTTCCCTTTCTTTATCTCGACCAGAGAGCTTTTTCATCTAATTTTCTTCCCCTACCCTGTTGAGAAAGGGGAGTGAGAGAGTGACTGGGTGGGTGGCTGGAAGCTGCCAAGGCCAACATATCGTAAATATATATTCAGTCATAACTATATGCATAGTGCATTGTCTTCTCCACTTGAAATATTATATGCACCTGTTTGAGAACTATAGCTTTATGAAGATAAGGGTTTTGGAACGCATTGTCCAAGGGACTATTCAAAGCTAAGTCCACATTGTAAAAGTGACTCCTGTCAGTGACTGATGAACCTGTATTGTGAGCAAGACCCTGTAAGAGTACTAGCGAACTTAGAGCTGGTGAACCTCACCACGGCTAGGAACCCTGCACAGTGTGTCACGATTCATTAAGCAACATGGTCTAGTCAAATGTGTCCCTGCCTATGGCAGGGGGATTGGAACTAGGTGATCTTCAAGGTCCCTTCCAAACTAAACCATTCTATAATTCTGTGATTCTATGATTCATGAGGAAGGGCTTGTCTGACACTGCAACAATCTGGGTTCTCAGCATCAGGAGGGACTTTTACCTGTTCTATAATTGCCATCCTTTACTCATTAAATTAGTTAACCAGCTCTGAGCGTTGGTGCATAACAGCTGTACTCTTCTATAATACTGTAAGTGTATATGACATACATTAATACAGCCTTAAAATGAGGAAAACACAAGATGCTGAAAAGTCCAAGCTGTTGGGTTACTTTTCTACGAACTCCCTGGTAGCGCTGAGACAGCATCAAAACTGATGCTTCAAGTTATGATTGACTATGCTGATTTGGCATATCATTTTTGACATGATAAGGACTGTGTCTTCTCTATTTCATCACAAATTCATAGCCTTTTTTATTATTTAGAAAATTTGGGGCATTTTTGTCAAATAAATGCTTCACAGACAAGCAATTTTTATGTCATGCCACGGGTATTTTAATTTATTTTTTTTTACCATCTTTTCCCCTATCACCAATATTTTAATAGAAGCTGAGGTTTTTATTTTTCTTTCATGCATGGGAACATTCATAATTGATTTCTCATGGTGAACGGAGAATTTGTTGACTTACTGTCTAGAAGGAAGCTTGAGAATTTCTCAGGTGAGGTCTCTGTTCCTCAGGTTAATGTGGGAGAACTGAAATGTACTTTCCAGTTGCTAAATGGGTTGATTGCCTGGAGATGTACTACAGGCTACCACAATGAAAGAGAAGAGCTTTCATCCTTTATGCATTATTTATGGCCATTTGTTTGCTGGCAACACTGTGATCTGCCATTACCAGAGCTGCTGATTTAGATAACCTGAAATGCCTAGAACTCTATGACAGTGCCTTGAGGTGAGAGGGCCCCTGAAAGAAGAATAAGTAGTAGAAATGCAAGACATTTTAAAAGCAAGAAAAACAAGGGTATCATCATGAAATAATAGAGTAAACACACTAAAATGGGTATTAAATTAAATAATTATGAACTTTTTTTGAAACATCTTTATTTTACAATATTTTTTCCTACCGAGTGTTCTAGTAAATAACTTTGCAATCTTTTATCGACAAAAACAGTCTAAAAACATAGAAAAATCTTTTAAAGTTTATCTTGTCTTATATGCTGTTTTTTCTTGTGGTTTCATATTTCAAGAGTTTCCTAAGTTTTATATTATTATACAAATATATTATGAATTTTATTTTGTTATACATAATGTCTTATAATGTTGCATCATACTAGTTAAGAAAAAACAAAAGTGACACCTTTAAGATTGTTAAAAACTGGTACTTAGATTTTTACTGAAAAAGAGTTTCATTAAAAACAATCTTAATCACAGATAAGATAGGTTGTTCTGTGTTCCATATGTAGAAGGACACCAGAAATTCTCCAGGAAATTATATTGCTTCAGTAACATCAATTTGCATTAGATATAGATTTGAACTGTAATGTTCATAGAATCATAGAATCATAGAATGGTTTAGGTTGGAAGGGACCTTGAAGATCATCGAGTTCCAACCCCCCTGCCACAGGCAGGGATACCTCTCACTAGACCAGGTTGCCCAAGGCCACGTCCAGCCTGGCCTTGAACACCTCCAGGGATGGGGCTTCAACAACCTCTCTGGGCAACCTGTTCCAGTGCCTTACCACCCTTAAAGTGAAAAACTTCTTCCTAATGTTTAATCTAAACCTGCCCTCTTCCAGCTTAAAGCCGTTCCCCCTCGTCCTATCACTACATGCCCGTGTAAAAAGTCCTTCCCCAGCTCTCCTGTAGGCCCCCTTTAGGTACTGGAAGGCCGCAATAAGATCTCCCCGGAGCCTTCTCTTCTCCAGGCTGAACAGCCCCAACTCTCTCAGCCTCTCCTCATAGGAGAGGTGCTCCAGCCCTCTGATCATCCTCGTGGCTCTCCTCTGGACGCGCTCCAGCAGGTCCATGTCCTTCTTATGTTGGGGACTCCAGAGCTGGATGCAGTACTCCAGGTGGGGTCTCACGAGAGCGGAGTAGAGGGGCAGAATCACCTCCCTTGACCTGCTAGCCACACTTCTTTTGATGCAGCCCAGGATTCGGTTGGCCTTCTGGGCTGCGATCGCACACTGCTTGCTCATGTCGAGCTTCTCATCAATCATCACCCCCAGGTCCTTCTCCACAGGGCTGCTCTCCAGCCATTCTCCGCCGAGCCTGTATTTGTGCTTGGGATTGCCCCGACCCAGATGTAGGACCTTGCACTTGGCCTTGTTGAACTGCATGAGGTTGGCTTGGGCCCACCTCTCCAGCCTGTCCAGGTCCCTCTGGATGGCATCCCTCCCCTCTAGCATGTCTGCCTCGCCAAACAGCTTGGTATCCTCAGCAAACTTGCTGAGGGTGCACTCTACCCCACTGTCCATGTCGCTAACAAAGATGTTGAACAGTACGGGTCCCAGTACCGACCCCTGAGGAACGCCACTCGTCACTGCTCTCCACTTGGACACCGAGCCGTTGACCGCAACCCTTTGAGTGCGACCATCCAGCCAGTTCTTTATCCACCGAGTGGTCCATTTATCGAATCCATGTCTCTTCAATTTAGAGACCAGGATATCGTGCGGGACAGTCTCAAACGCTTTGCACAAGTCCAAGTAGATGACATCAGCAGATCTTCCCTTGTCCACTGCCACTGTAACCCCTTCATAGAAGGCCACCAAATTTGTCAGGCATGACTTGCCCTTGGTGAAGCCATGTTGGCTCTCGCCAATCACCTCCTTGTTTTCTGTGTGCCTCAGCAGAGTTTCCAGGAGGATCTGCTCCATGATCTTGCCAGGCACAGAGGTGAGACTGACTGACCTGTAGTTCCCCGGGTCTTCCTTGTTTCTCTTTTTGAAAATAGGGGTTATGTTTCCCCTTTTCCAGTCGGCAGGAACCTCGCCAGACTGCCACGACTTCTCAAATATGATGGCTAGTGGCTTCGCGACTTGATCTGCCAGTTCCCTCAGGACCCGCGGATGTATCACATCAGGTCCCATGGACTTGTGCACCTTCAGGTTCCTCAGGTGGTCTCTCACTTTATCTTCATCTACAGTGGGCGGTGCTCCGTTTTCCCAATCCTCTCCTTTGCAATCTGCATCTTGGGCAGTGCGGCTGCTGTCCTTGTCTGTGAAGACTGAGGCAAAAAAGTCATTGAGTACCTCAGCTCTGTCGCTGTCCCGGGTGACCAGTTCTTGCGTATCCTTCCGGAGAGGGCCTACATTTTCCCTAGTCTTTCTTTTCTCGCTGATATACCTATAGAAGGATTTTTTGTTTGTCTTAATGTCCCTGGCCAGATTTAGTTCTAGCTGGGCTTTAGCTTGTCTAACCCGCTCTCTAGCTGCTCGAACGATTCCTCTGTAATCCTCCCAGGCTACCCGGCCCTGTCTCCACTCCCTGTAGGCCTCCTTTTTTCTTTTGGTCACTTCCAGGAGCTCCTTGTTCATCCACGCAGGCCTCCTGGCTTTTCTGCCTGCCTTCCTCTTTGTAGGAATGCATTGCTGCTGTGCTTGGAGGAGGTGGTCCTTGAATATTAACCAACTTTCTTGGACCCCTCTTCCTTCCAGCGCTTCATCCCACGGCACCATACCAAGCAGATTCTTCAAGAGGCCAAAGTCGGCTCTCCTGAAGTCCAGGGTCGTCAGCCTGCTGCGCACCTTCTTCGTTGCCTTGTTCCAGCTCAAATTCTTGAAAAATCTTAATCACACATTATACATTGGATTTTCATATTTCATTTCAAAATTTGGTGTCTCAAAATCCTTCTCAGCTGCCTTTCAGACATATAGTCAGAACAGTTTTCAGCATTGCAGGTAACTCAGGTGTGGGTTGTAGTAAGAATTATGCCTGAATTAATGAGTGAAAGATGTTTTGAGTTGTTTCACTTCTGTAAAAAACTTATGAAGTCTATTGCAGTTTTCCCATTATCTTCCTACTGAAAGAAAAAAAATAGAAAAAACCTTGGTGCTGCTGGTTCTTAGTTGGTGCAAACAATGTGGCATGCTTGATTTTAGAGCAGAAAGATTTCTAATTTCTTGAAACTGAGTTGAATTGTCATCAATTTTCACATCTGATTTCTTTTCACAGGATGCACATTTTTTCTTTTTAGTCTGGAGTTTTGTTTTAAAAATTACTATAAGTTTTAGACTGAAAAATTTTCAGAGAATTTAAGTTCATTTTTCTGTATTCTTGTACTGCTCAGTCATGTTTGCTGAGATGTACTGTTATATGGGAATAATTCCTCAAACACTTCCTGTTTTAAGTTTCTCAGTTCCTATAATGCAGAACTCGTACAGGCTTCTCTTACCTCATTATCACTCTCATATTTTCATGCCATAAATTCAAATATAATGAAAAGCACTACTACCACATTTTATTTTTCTCTCTTCTGGGACTCTGTTGATAATTAAAGTGTGAATGAAGAAATTATATTTGCTGGTATATGGAGAATTTGAAAGTGAAAGCAACAAATACTGCTGAGGAAAATGGAAATAAATCAAGGGTGGGTTTTGTTCTTTCTTCCTTTTTTTTTTTCTTTGAAGAGCTCACCATAGCAAAAGACTGATTTTACAACTTCTTGTACCTCTGATAAATGTGGCCATTGTACATAAATAATACTAGTAAATATATGAAATTATTAAAAAAATAAATGTGAGACAAATATTCTGATAAATTGAAAGATGCTGCTTGTATAATGAAAAATTATGGCTTAGACTATAAATAAAAGCAGCTTGCTTGTCTCAGCTATTTTCTTTTTGGAAACAGTCCTTTATGATGGTAGCACACTGCATAAATCTTATATATTTTAGCATAACTGTCTCCTAGATATTGAGTTATTCTCTGAGGGAATGCTGGTCTGTCTAGGTCATTGTAAAAGTGGATTAGCTGAACAGTTCTGGGAATTCCATATCTTTTCCACTTCAGAAGCTTATCTGTGGACTCTATATTTCTGGTACTATCGATCCATTTGTCACTTAAAATTATTAATTTTATAACAAAAAATGGAAAAAGTAAATTATGGGAAAAAAAACCCAGAAATAAGTTATTTAAGGTTTTTAAGTTAGTACAAGCTACAGTCTATACTTGTGTATCTTAAAAGAATCACAGTAAGGACTGTTTCAGCACAGATGATATTAAAACTGTTATGCATTTAGAAAATTGTATTCTCAAATTTCAGTTTCAGACTGTTGGTTAATATTTCAGAGAATTCCCATAAATGTTTTGGATAATTGCTGGTTGGGAGATAAGATCCTAATCAAAATGATACTAAATTCTTTTTCTGCTAGTCCGTCTGAGATGAGAACAGGCAAAGATATTGAGATGAAACTTTCTTGTAAACCATTTTACAATGCATTCTGTACTTCCCTTTTAAATTTTGAACATCAATCACATTTTATTTTGCAAAGATACACCACCCCACACCACACCACCCCAAAACACAAAAACCCGCAACCCCTATTCCATTCTTGTATCACACAGTATCGCAGTATCACAGTATCGTCAGGGTTGGAAGGGACCTCTGGAGATCATCTAAGTCCAACCCCCCTGCCACAGCAGGGACACCTACAGCACATTGCACAGGATGGCATCCAGGCGGGTTTTGAACGTCTCCAGTGTGGGAGACTCCACAACCTCCCTGGGCAGCCTGTTCCAGTGCTCCACCACCCTCAGAGTAAAGAAGTTCCTCCTCATGTTAAGATGGAACTTCCTGTGCTCAAGTTTGTGCCCGTTACCTCTTGTCCTATCACTGGGCACCACTGAAAAAAGGCTATTCTCGTCTACCTGGCACCCTCCCCTTAAGTATTTATAAGTATTGATAAGATCCCCCCTCAGTCTTCTTTTTTCTAGACTAAAAAGCACCAAGTCCCTGAGCCTTTCTTCATAAGAAAGATGCTCCAGTCCCCTAATCATCTTTGTAGCTCTTTGCTGGACCCTCTCCAGCAGCTCCCTGTCCTTCTTGAACCGGGGAGCCCAAAACTGGACACAGTACTCCAGATGCGGCCTCACCAGGGCAGAGTAGAGGGGGAGGATGACTTCCCTCGACCTGCTGGCCACACTCTTCTTGATACACCCCAGGATGCCATTGGCCTTCTTGGCCACCAGGGCACATTGCTGCCTCATGGTCATCCTGTTGTCCACCAGGACTCCCAGGTCCCTTTCCACAGAGCTGCTCTCCAGGAGGTCAGCCCCCAACCTGTACTGATGCATGGGGTTATTCCTCTCCAGATGCAGTACCCTACACTTGCCTTTATTGAACCTCATCAGGCTTTTTTCTGCCCAACTCTCCAGCCTGTCCAGGTCACGCTGTATGGCAGCACAGCCTTCCAGCGTGTCAGCTGTTTTGTATCCTCCCTCCCAGTTTTGTATCATCAGCAAGCTTGCTGATGGTACACTCTATCCCTTCATCCAGGTCATTGATGAATATATTGAACAGGACTGGACCCAGTACTGACCCCTGAGGGACCCCACTAGTTACTGGCCTCCAACTGGACTCTGCACCACTAACCACAACCCTCTGAGCTCTATCTGTCAACCACTGTTCAATCCACCCCACTGTCCATTCATTTAACCCATACTTCCTAAGCTTGCCTGTGAGGATGATGTGGGAGACAGTGTCGAAAGCCTTGCTGAAGTCAAGGTAGACAACATCCACTGCCCTCCCTTCATCCACCCATCCAGTCACGCCATCATAGAAGGCTATCAGATTAGTCAGACATGACTTCCCTTTGGTGAATCCATGTTGACTACTTCCGATAACCTTCTTTTCCTCCAGATGCTTGGAGATGACCCCCAGAACAAGCTGTTCCATCACCTTTCCAGGGATGGAGGTGAGGCTGACTGGCCTGTAGTTTCCTGGGTCATCCTTCTTGCCCTTTTTGAAGACTGGAGTGACATTGGCTTTCCTCCAGTCCTCAGGCACCTCCCCTGTTCTCCAGGACCTTTCAAATATGATGGAGAGTGGCCCAGCAATGACTTCTGCTAGCTCCCTCAGCACTCGTGGGTGCATCCCATCAGGCCCCATGGACTTGTGGGTGTCCAGTTTACTTAATTGTTCTCTAACTTGTTCCTCTTCAACCAAGGGAAAGTTTTCCTTTCTCCAGACTTTCTCTGTTACTTGCAAAGTCTGGGACTCCCGAGAGCTGGCCCGAGCAGTGAAGACAGAAGCAAAGAAGGCATTCAGCAACTCCACCTTCTCTGCATCATCCATCACCACAGCACCCATCTCGTTCAAGAGCGGGCCCACATTTTCCCTGGTTTTCCTTTTGTCTCCTATATACTTAAAGAAACCCTTCCTATTGGTCTTTACATCCCTTGCCAGGTTCAATTCCAAAGCTGCCTTGGCTTTTCTCGTTTCTTCCCTGCATACCCTGACAGCATTCTTGTACTCATCCCAAGTCGTCAGCCCCCTTTTCCACATCCTGTAAACTCCCTTCTTCCACCTGAGTTTTTTCTGAAGATCCCTGCTGTAAATGGAAGAGAGAGAGTCATCTGCTCTAATGGTATCACAGAATCACAGAATGGTCAGGGTTGGAAGGGACCTCTGGAGATCATCTAGTCCAACCCCCCTGCCACAGCAGGGACACCTACAGCAGGTTGCACAGGATGGCGTCCAGGCGGGTTTGGAATGTCTCCAGAGTGGGAGACTCCACAACCTCTCTGGGCAGCCTGTGCCAGTGCTCTGCCACCCTCAAAGTATGTCACATTCCAGTTTCTATTCCACAGTATCAAAATGTAAATATCAAAACTTACATTTAGCTTGTGAGTGCACTAGTCACAAGAAACAAAGGTACGGGAAGGTTCTATGAATGACTATTTACTTTGCATGGTCTGGGCCAGTTCGTTCTCCGTTTCACATTTCACCCCAGTTATAGAGTTGGCTATGTTATATCCACATTTAGTATTTAGAACTTGCTACAAAATTCCTTTTCAGGGGCCTCTAGAATCTAAACCTATTAACAAAGAAAGTGTCATGGTTTCAGCTGGCATAGAGTTGACTTCCTTACTAGCAGCTGGTATAGTGCTATGTTTTAGATTTGGGATGAAAATAGTGTTGGTAAAACATGGATGTCTTGGGTATTGCTGAGCAGCCACGGCCTTCTCTGCTCCTCATACCACCCCACCAACAAGTCAGTTGGGAGTGCACAAAAAGCTGGGAGGAGACACAGGTGGGACAGCTGACCCCAACTGACCACAGGGATATTCTGTGCCATATGATGTCATGCTCAGTATACAAAACTGGGGAAGAATTACTAATTAAACTGTCTGTATCTCAACCCATGAGTTTTCTCACTTTTACTTTTCTGATTCTCTCCCCCATCCTGCTATAGAGGAAGTAAGCAAGCCGCTGGGTGGTGCTTGGTTGCTGGCTGGGGTTAAACCATGACACTGAGAAATTTACAGGACATTATCTGTCTGAAAGGCAAGTGGCATGCTATAACCTGTATACACATGCCAAAATTACACCATTACCTCCAGTAAGACAGCCTAATCAGGAAAGAGCCTGATTGGAAACAGTTACTGGCACACAATGTCCCCAAACCGATGTCTTAAACATTATCTGAGAGAGTGATAGCTGGCCTGAGCCAAAATTAAAAATTATAAAAGAGACAGTTATGTGCTAGTGCTTAAACCTGAGCCTGTTCCTAATTACTAAACTAATATATACGTATCCAGTAAAGCCATTCCAGATTGAAGCTCCAGTAGACATTCACGGAATGACTTCATGACCCTTTAAACCTTTACAACTTCTTGTCAGCTCTCTTGGTCTACCACTCAGAGTAAGTAGAAAATCCATAATTAATTAAGAACTGATCCATAATTAGTTAGGTTCTGTCATTTTGTCTTTCATTAATAACCTTCCATTGTGTTAAATCATCAAGTAAATTTTCTCATCAGGTTTTCCTCGTCATATTTTTATATCCACCAGGATAAACTGTGATTTTAAAGATAAAAATTTTAAATAAAATTCTCCTTTATCTTTTTACACATTTTAACATAAGAATTCTTTAAATACTTCATATGAGCTAAAATACAATTATATCTGCAGCAGAGAATGTGAAAAGCCATCCAAAACCTATTTCTATCAAAATAACCTCAGAGACTAAAGAAACAGTGATTCAGGATTCAGCAACACAGTTTATATGCTTGATGCTTTGGAGAATAGACCAACCATTGCATTTGAAACTATTAATTTGAATTATTATAAGGTAGGCCACAAAGATTGAAAAAAAAAGAGTGGATTCAACCTATAACCATATCTCTTGAATACTGAGAAAGTATTTGTATGCATTGACTTTTTTATATGTATGTTCATATCTATATGATATTAGAATTTGGAACAATACAATCCTGTTTCCTATATATTTTCTTCTGCTATTTACCTAAAGGCACAATACAGTGATGATGAGAAAAAGGCCATGTTTGCTGAGAGATGTCTTCCACTTTTGCATGTCAGTTGTCCTAGTGAAAAAAACTAGCACTACTGATAAACAAAGATGGAGCAGACTGTCATTCACTGAACATTCAGAAAAAAATTGTTTTCTTCTCCCACAGAACATTACCCAGTTATTAAATTCCTTCATCTCTTCCCCAAGAATTTAGTCCAACTTTCCCTGATTCTTTCAGTTTTCAGCATTCTCTAATATTTAACAAAAATAATTTTAACTTTTAACAAAGTCATGCTTTGTCTTTACGTACATCTGCATCCACTTACAGTGATTACCTTCTACGTTTGCTGTAATACAACTTAATTTGTAATTTTCCAATACTGTTTTCTTGTTTCTATCTTTTCCACTTGTGTATGACTTGCAAAAAAAAATGGAAAAAAGTCATAAGAAAGGAGAAACAAGAATGACTAAGGGAATAAGTGTGTTCCAACAGGAACTTCATGAAGTTCAACAAGGAGAAGAGTGGCCCTGCTTGAGCAGGGAGGTTGGACCAGGGACCTCCAGAGGTCCCTTCTAACTTCAACTTTTGTGTGATACTGTGAAAAAAACTAGTGTATAAAAGGATGCCAAAGGTAATGAACAGCAAGTATTAGTGAAACCATGAAAGAGTAAAATCTTAAATAGTCAGTCAACTTTCCTTTAAATTTAAGTTATCCAGAAGAAAAACAGAAGCAAATGCAGCAGTGTGAGAATCCAATAGGGATATTCTTCCAGGAAGAAAGGAGAGATCATACAGATGTATATGTCCAGCATTATGACAGAAAATAGGTTTAAGGGAAAAAGAAGCCTTACATATGCCGAAAGCTTTGAAAAAGAGAAGCAATTAGAAATGCAACTGTGAACAACATTCAAAGTTTAACCCATTCACACAGGCTATTGTGGCACAAGAGTAAAATTTTTAATATGAGACATACTTTCACTACTTATTGTACCACTTTTCCTGTAATACCAATATATTTGGCATAGATTTGTATAATAGAGTATTCACTACTGAGTAGAGTCTTGAAATCCAAAGGGTAGCTAGCATATGACTGCTTACCAGAAACCACAGTGATGTGAAGCTGAAGTAACCTCTGTGTTTTGAGAGAGACATTATGCTTTAAATGTTCAAGGCCTAATAAATACCCTGACCAATAAAGTCAGTGGGAGACTTGCTGTTGACTTCAGTGTTCATTAATACAAGCCATTGGTAAAGAGCAGGATCATTAAGCTGCAACACCCACATAGACTAATTTAAATACAGGCTATCCTTTACTCCCAGTGCTATACTGTTCTTCACCTCAATAGACCCACTATACTCTTATAGAAATATTCAAGTCAGTAACTATGTACTATTATAAATAAATGGTTTGCAATCTGGCCATTATAAATAGCTAAGAGAAATAACTTGATTAATCAAAATCATGTGCTATGACATTTCAGACTATTTTCCAGACCATAACTCTACAGAAATTTCAGGCTTAAAGGAAAAAGAATTAGAACCAGAAAGGAAATAAACCCACACTTTTGCTGTTCTTTTTCTAAAACAAATATTCTATGTAAAAAAAGTGGTTGTGTTTGAAAAGTAGGTAAATCATATGCAGTCCTGAATGTGAGGTACCAGATGTTGTACTAAGTGATACTCAGAATTCACAACTATTTCAGAGATATAAGAACTATTTGTTTAGCTCCAGGTCATTGCCTTTTAAGGCAATTTTTGAAAGAAGGCCTTAAAATTTAGTTCTGATAAGACAGAAACAAATAATGTCATTAGTACTGAAGAAATCAGACCATGGAAATAATTATCTGTATTATCAAAACTGATATTGGGCACCACATATGCATGCACCAGCTTTGCAAAAAGTAATATATATGTACATCTGTCAAACATAGATCTATAATATTTTTCTAGATATAATAATTTGTACTGTAATTTGAAAATCTTCACTGTTTTTCACATTAGAATAATGAGCAGTGATGGTGAGAATAAAAAGAATAGTTGTTTAATCCTACAGTACTTTATAGTGTTTGTCCTATTGACTAGCAGAATATTTAATTCCTATACAATCTTGGCTGATGCATATGTCTTTGTTATTATCCTCCTAATTTCCTTGAGTCAAGGAGTCTCTCCATCTTGCATAATCAAATAGAACATAAATGCAGATGCAACAGAATATTGCTAAGAGTGTTAGGAAAAAATACTTTATGCTTAAGCTAAATACATATTATTTAATAGAATAAAGGAAAGCATGTACATAAAATTAGTGACTTAATAATGCATTACAATGAGTAATATAATTACAATGATATATAGGAATTCACTATAATTACCCTTCCATGGGGACAAAGATTAGAAATGGGGAGAGATTTATTAGGTCTACTACTAAGTTCCTTCACCAAATTATAGTGTCTTTTCTCCAGTTTCACTTTAACAGACTCAAGTGTTGCAAAATTTCTCCACTTCTAGAGAATTTATTCTGTTGTTCAACAGACTAATAGAACACAGTTCTCTTGGAGGCTTTACCTTAATATTCACTTTTTTCACTGCTCGTTTTTATTCCATTTTCTTAATTATGCCTCTAGGATCTTCTTTGAGAATGCATACACTTTTTAAAAACATATACTGTAAATATTTACAGTCAACTTTATATCCTTACCCCTCACTATGACCTCCTCATTCCCCTTACTCCAGTCAAGTTTGTAATGTGTTTATTTAAGCTCAGATATTCAAACAAAAAAAAAGGATGTCCACAGAAAGGTCACACTGAGGGTAATGAGAATAAAGTACTTGCTGAAATCCCTTTTCACTTATAAAAGTAACGATCTAGCCAAATGGTCCAGACGTGCTGAATATTTTAGTTGTGAGTGTTGGCTGTATAAACAATTGCACTTTTTTTTCAACATATGAAAAACAATGTACATAACTTGAGTTCTAGAGGTCAGTTCAACTGCCTCAGTGTAGAATATCTGGCACCATTTGAGATGACCTAGGTTATCTTATCTTGCTTTGTCTCTTATTCTTAACATGCCCAACTCTCCTGTGAATACTTCACATCTACTAGTCATTACAGACCAAGGTATTGTAGGATTTCTCATGGTATCAAGTACATATGTGTGTGATAACCAAACTGAGGTTAGTGACTTTAGAAATGATTTTCAAATGCTAAAATGAATTCAAGTTTAAACTATCAAATACTGTTGAAAGTCAGTGTTGTAAGTCTGTATGTGTAGGTTTTTAAATAGAGGTATAATAAAATACCAATATTAAATTCTTAAAAACAGCCTTTATTAGCAGTGCTGTATTACATTTTTTCCATCACTACTAGAAAATATATTCTGGGCTGGTAAATATTTGTTGGATTTCACATATAATATTACCTTAAAATATTAGAAGACAGATGAAATTTCAAAGGCACAATAAAGATCTGTGAACTATACTTCCAACAGGAGTTTGATGTTTTGGTTTTTTGATTATCCCTCCAGGTGTATTAACTTCCCACAAATACACTGACGTCAGAGAAAATAATAGGTATATCTACACAAAACCTATGTATCTGAAAAAATTGGTAGGGAAGCGTGTAACTCTCCTATCAGTCTTTATAGGAGAAGTTGGTTACAGTTAATGATAGCCCGAGTAAAACTTCTTATCTTGATTCAAAATCCACCAAAGTCAGTAGACATCACTAGGATTTGGATTAGGAGTAAAGATAGAAATCAATTTTAAGGAAAATATTAGAAGTATAACTGTTTAACTGTGACCCTCAGATTGATCTAAGTCACTGGATAAAATTTTAATGGATATCTCTCTTTGCAGACATGAAATTAAATTAAATAGCTCTTTGCAATACGTTCAAAAATACAAGCAGTATAAATTCAGTACAAATTCTTATACTAGTGTTCTAAGATACTATGCTATGCCATAAGGAAGGTAAATGCACAATTTATTTTAATGTATAAATATTTATACACAAAAGTAAAATTTTTACAGGATTGGAAGAAGAAAATAAGCAAATAATTAGCACCAACTACTTAATCTATTTTCAGCATTTGACTTAGATACGTACCAGTCTATGGACACAGATCTCAGAAAATGTCCAAATTCCATATGTATATAGTGAAGGCACACATGCCCTGAAAAACTCCAAAGAGAGATCCTGTGCAGTTATTTTAGTAAACTACCTTTAATTGGTATGTCAGAGAAATCTATTTATCCTAAATTTTAGATGGACTGCCTTACCACCAGAACATGCCTCTCTGTCCTTAAGCTATAAGTGAAAGCTGAACAGTTGAGCTCTTAGATTGAAGTATAGTTGTGTAATTGCACAAGTAGATCCTTTCGAGCTATATGAATATTAGATTCAGACTAAATAATCTGAGGCCTCTTCTAGAGTTATTTTTGAAGGGTTACTTCTCGATTATCATTTTGTGGAACTTGACCTAGACCGTATTTTATTATCATACATGTGTTTTTAATAGTAAACACAAAATAGGTCAAATAAAATCAATGATTATTTTTTAATTTTTAAATGCATTTGCTTAATCTGTGGTCGTGTTATTTTAATTATTTATTTGCTCCAAATAACAAAGCAAATATGTTTCATCAGATGAATTTCCGAATGTTTAACACATACAAGAAAATCATCATTTTTATCAGGCATGTTTTACACAGGAGTTGTAGTTTAATGCATTGAGTGCATTAATGTTGAATAATTATAGATGCAACTTTCATCCAAACAATAGACTAAAAAGAAAAATCCAGGGGATGGATGGGATAATGCTGTTGAAATGAATGCTGTTGCTGTGTGTCTTGGCAAACATGAATAAAAGGCAAAAAAACCCAAACAAACAAACAAACAAAAAACCCCTCAGAACAGAGCAAATAGGAGTCAGAAGACAAAATGCTGCCAGAAAAATAAAAATAAAACAAGCCACAGGCAATAAGGCTACCTCAGTTTATTACTCCCTTGACCTTCTGGAAAACAGAGGGGTTTTTTTCTGCAACTATTATTACTGGAAGTAAAACTTCAGTTACAAATTAGTCCCCATGTTTAATCTGGGGACATAATCTGGCATTTGTTGTAACTAACTGCATCCTTGTGATGTCACATAAATAATAATTACAAGCACCTTCTCTAACAAACTCCATCTCTATTTTCCTTTTCTGAATATCTTGACACCTATTTCAGTTGAAGTTAGTTTCTTCAGCTAAATAATCAATCCGGCCTTTTCATGTGACTACACCATGTAAAATTCTCAAGGCAGTAATTATTTTATTTCATCAATTCACAGCTTGAACACATATTTAGAAGACTGAGATGAATTTGTGCCTTCACTTTCAAGTCCATTTTATTGAATCATTGACTCTGTTGGCTTTACCATTGTTAAATTCCCTCTTTCCGTGGTCTACCAGCGCTTTTGATGCTAGTATGTAGACTGGGATTTGATCTTTTATTTTTAATATATTAGAAATTGATTGTGCTCCATTTGCTTAGTTGCTAATTACACTTAATTGAGATGTATCTTTCATATTTTGGACTAGTCATAGACATTTAAACAAAGTTATTGCATTGTAACTCCGGTTACATACTGTTGTTTTTCAGATTTATATTTTGCTACTAAGACCAATATCGATTCTGCTGTTGCAGAAGTGGGTCTTATTTACTGCACATAAAACACAGCACTATTTTTCTAGGTAAATACAGATGTTCAAAAATTGGTATTATTGGCTCCTCAACAGCTTAAAAGTATTTTTTTACTGCACATTAACAGCATACATATTTTTTTTTCTGAAAGCAATAAAATCAGTAGCTAGAAGAGGCCCAGCTAAGAAGTAAAGTTACTGAACAAAATTGGTCCTGTTTTACCTCAAACCAGGACAATGATCCAGAAAAAAGAAGCCATTTCACCTTCATTCAAAACTTGGCTATTACTGTATCAGGGGTTTTCTCTCCAATTTCATAATAATAATACTATTATTATTCCAATGTTTTCCTTAACATTTAGCATCCAGCACAGTTCACTTGTGTTTTTCTTGCCTTGAGAATCAGCTACTGAAATATTCTGTCAGCTAATTTCTGTGACAAATCCTTTCGGTTGAACTTTAGTATGCATAGAAAACAACTGTTCTATTACTGACAATTACTAAAAAAGAACCCAAGTAATCCACAAATCACGATACTGTTTTCTTTTAGCCCTTTGCTGACAACAGTACTTGTCTAAGCAGTGAAAATCTTTCTTCCCAAGATGCTGCATCTTGTAGAGGAGCATATGTGGACTGTGCATCCACTTCAAACACATGTGAGGACATAAAAGATTATGGTAATGCTATTTATATTACATTAATCCACATGTTGTTAAACAATTTTTGTATGATCTACTTCGAAAGGTTTATTGAACTATGAATACAGATAGTGAACATGCGTATAACATGCACCATGACAAGTTACAGTTTTTTCACAGATGTATTTGCACATACAATCTGAAAATTAGACCATAATACTCTTCAGTGCAAAAGCATTTCCTTTGTGCTAAATCTTGTAATCGTTATTCCAACCTTATCAAGACTCAACATAAAAAATCGCTTGGAAAGCTCCCTATATTATCTTAAAGATAAAAAGAACAGAATCTAATTAATTGTTTTCATATTATATGGCAAATAGATTTTCATAATGAATGTCTTTTCTTACATATTAATATTATTAGCTTCATACATGAAACAAGTTTTGCTCTTCTCAGTTTCTTCAGTTGATAAGATGAATGGACAAATGTATGCATGCATGCCTCATACAAGTAATACTGGCATACAATCATGGAAAATCATGGAATCATAGAATAGGTTGGGTTGGAAGGGACCTTTAAAACTCCTCTAGTCCAAGCTCCTTACAATGAGCAGGGACACCTTGAACTAGATCAGGTTGCTCAGAGCCCCAGCCAACCTGACCTTGAATGTTTCCAGAGATGGACCAACTACTGCCTCTCTGGGCAACATGTTCAGTGCCTCACCACTATCCTTGTAAAAAAATTTATTCCTTATATGTAGTTTCAATCTACCCTCTTTTAGTTTAAAACCATTACCCCTTGTCCTATTGATACAGGACCTGCTAAAAAATTTGTCCATATCTTTCTTATAAGACCCTTTTAAGTACTGAAAGGCAACAATAAGGTGTCCCTGGAGTCTTCCAGGCTGAACAACCCCAATTCTCTCAGCCTTTCCACATAGGAGAGGTGCTCCAGCCCTCTGATCATCTTCATGGCCCTTTTCTGGACCTGCTCCAACAGGTCTTTCCTGTGCTGAGGGTTTCAGAGCTGGACGCAGTACTCCAGGTGGGGTCTCACCAGTGCAGGGTAGAGGGCCAGAATCCCCTCCCTAAACCTGCTGGCCACACAGGTTTTATCCTGTGGCCCAGGATACGGTTGGCATTCTAGGCTGCAAGAACACATTGCCAGCTCATGTCCAGCTTTTCATCCACCAGTAACCTCAAGTCCTTGTCAGCAGGGATGCTCTCAATCCCTTTGTCTCCCAGCATGTATTGATACGGGGGTGTCCTTGTTGAACCTCATGAAGTTCACACAGGCCCACTTCTCGAGCTTGTCCAGGTCCCTCTGGATGGCATCCTGTCTCTCAGGTGTGGCAACTGCACCATTCAGTTTGTTGTTCTCTGCAAACTTGCTGAGGGTGCATTCGATCCCATTATGTCATTGATGAAGATATTGAACAGTACTAGTCCCAATACAGACCCCTGAAGAACACCACTTCTCACCAATCTCCATCTGGACATTAAGCCATTGACCCTCTGGATGTGACCATCCAACTAATTCCTCATCCGACGAACAGTCCACCCATAAAATCCATACCTATTCAATTAAGACAGAAGGATTTTGTGGGGGACCATGTCAAAAGCCTTGCAGAAGTCCAGATAGGTGACATCTGTAGCTCTTCCCCTGTCCACTGATGTAGTCACTCCATCACAGAAGGCCACAAGGTCAGGCAGGCAGGACTTGCCCTTGGTGAAGCCGTGCTTGCTATCTCGAACCACCTCCCTGTCCTCCATATGCTTTAGCAGATCTTTTAGGAGGATCTGTTCCATGACCTTCCCAGGCACAGAAGGGAGGCTGACAGGTTGGTAGTCCCCAGGGTCATTCTTTCTACCCTTTTTAAAAAGGGGTGCAATGTTTCCCTTTTTCCAGTCATCAGGGACTTCACCTGACTGCCATGACTTTTCAAATATTATGGAGAGTGGCTGAGCAACTACATCAACCTACTCCCTCAGGACTCTGTGATGCTTCTCGTCAGGTCCCATGGACCTATGTATGTTCAGGTTCCTCAGGTGGTCACAAATCTGATCTTCTCTTACAGTGGGAGACACTTTGCTCCATCAGTCCCCATCTTGCAGTCCCTCCACTGCAAGAGTGTGGGAAGAGAGGTTTCCAGTGAAGACTGAGGAAAAAATAGTTGTTGAGTACCTCAGCCTTCTCCTCTGTTGTTACCACTTTGCCAGTCTTGCTCATCAGGGGACATGTGCTTTCTTTGACCTTCCTTTTCTGGCTGAAATGCCTGTAGAAGCCCTTCTCATTTTCTTTGCTTCCCTCGCCAAGTTCAGATCCAGCCACGTCTTGGCCTTCCTGACCCCATCCCTACACAACCAGACAGCATTCGTATACTTTTTCCAGGATACCTGTCCATGCTTCCACTGCCTGTACATTTTCTTCTTGCCATTCCATTAACAAAAAAACATAAATTGTGTCGGTGACACCAGCCACAGAGCCATATATTGATAGACTGGGCCTGTATTTTTCTTCCAATGTCGCTGCCCACAACTGGAAGGAGAGTGGAAAATTTAACCTGTGCTCCAGATACCCTTATCAACTGTCCCAAAACCCTGAAGTTTCTTTTGATTTCCCTTGGACTACGTGTTGTGGCTTCATTGCCACCCACATTGATGAGCAGTAATGGGTAACAGTCTGAGGGCCATACCAGTCTAAGTTTCCTCGTGATGTCCTTAACCTGGGCCCCAGGGAGTCAGCAGACTTCCCTAAGAGGAGGGTCTGGCTGGCATATTGGACCCCCCGTTCCCCTCAGAAGGGAGTTGCCTACAACTATAACCCATCTTTTCTTCCTTGTGGAGGTAGTTGTAGTGTAAGGGCTAGGCCTTTCTGACCTTGACAGTACTTTTGCTGAAAATGGACCATCATCCATACCATCCATTGACTGGCATTCCACATCCAGAGCCTCATACCTGTTATACAGAGGCACCTGGGAAAGCAGGGTGGGCAAGGAGGGGGTTTGCCTGCCACTCTGAGTGTGGACTTGCCTGTGTTCGTTCTTCTCCTTTAAGCTACTGCCTTCAGCCTGTTGGAGGGAGGATACAGGATCCCCTTGATCTTGTGGTTTGGTTTTTTTCTTTTTTCTGGTGGCTGTTCCTATTTCTGTCTCAGGGAGGGCAGAGCATAGTTCCACCAGTCTATTTCTTTCTCAGACTCCCTGATGTTCCTTAACTTTTCTACTTCCTCTCAGAGCTCTGTGACCAGGCTGAGAAGATTGTCCACCTGTTCACATCTCACACAGCTGTTCTCACTACTGCCATCTGTTACCAGTGAAAGGCTCTGACACTCTTTGCAGCCTAAAACCTGGATGGCTGTGTGTTTTGGTGGGAGCTCTGTCTGGGTTGCCATATCCATTCTGCCGAGTGCAGAGGACATGGCTTTTTGCTGGGTGGGTACCATAACTGAGCTCCTTCCAAGAGGGTGACGACCACCAACTGAACTTACCCCTTGAGGCTGTAGGCTGACTACACCCTTCCTTCGTGCCCTTCCACGCGAACTGCTGCACAAACTTCTGCACCATGCCCTGGTGTGAGAGACTGGAATGTTAAGTATTTGCCTCAAAGCTTGCTTTGTGTACCTTGCAAGGTGCAACAGCAGACCATTCGTTTGCAAATGAGGCAACACCAAAAACGGCAGAAGACCATTGTGAGGCGCCACCAAAGCCGACCCCTGCCTGGGCCGGGCTGGCAGCCCGCCAAGGTCTTTTCCTGGACCTATAAAAAGACTGTGGAAACAAGCTGTGGTGTGCACCCACCACCGAAGAAATTGAAGACTGAGGACCAACGAGACGTCGCTGGATCCATGGTGGTGACTATCCTTTGCTTATCCTTCTGAATGCTTGCTTAGTATCCTTCTAATATTTCCTGCCTTTCCTATCGCTCCATTCCTCTGTACCTACTCAATAAAAACAGCCCGATTGGCGGCATTTGACCTCGTTTGCGTCTCAATCTCACTCTTGGGATCATTAGTAACCTCCCCCGAGCCCGAAATCGGACCGGGACTTGTCACCTGGCTGACACACCACGCCCTGTGTGTCCACTCTGTTGGCGGCACTCCTGGATGCTCTTGCTCCCCAGGCTGCTTTTTATAGGTGTGGGGGAATCATGGTTGCTCTGGCAATGCCCAGGCCTTGTCAGCACCTCCCGTGAGAACTGCCGGCTCCTGTCGGTTCTCTTCGCTGCCCTGTCATTTCCCTGCCCCAGGAAAACTCCCTGTGCACCAAGGTCTGCTGCTCCATTGTGGGTCAGGCCAGCTCCAAAGCAGCTCCCCTCAGCGACTGACTGAGTCATATGCATATGACTAGTGAACATTAAATTTATATTTTGCACCTAGCCATAATCTGAAAGTGACCTTTCATCAATTAAAATGTCAGCTCAAAGAAACTCTAAAATATCCTCCCAAAAAAGGGCTTTTATTTTCCTAAAATCATTGATCTTTCTTTTACTTTCTATCCCTCAGTACACTTTTGTCCTTATCTCCAGTTAGGACTTCTGAGATGACCTTTCTATCTAAAAAACAAAAAAAAGCCCCAACCAGACAAAACCCCCACAACTACCTGTTCCCCAAAAATCAAAACTACAGCTTGTCTGTCAAGATAGAGTTTTGTTTACCAAAACAGATATGAGATCTGAGCAGCCAATGCCATCATTACTCAAATAATTAGCCTATCGATTAGCTGCTCTCTAGATCAGATCACCAGTGTGTCCTTGGTACTCAGGGTCACAGAATTCCTTGCTTTGAAGTACCTTCTTTCTTCCCTTCAGTGATTCCATATCTTAGCATAAGCTTCTTTTTTTATAACCCTCACTATGTGTATTTACACACTGACCTCCTTTGCTAACCTGTTAACACTGTTTTAATATCTTTTTTAATACCTGATTAGCAATCTAGCCATATAAATTAAGCAGCAGAAGAAAATAATAAAATTCCTCATTTGGCATTCTAACCACTGAAACCCTTTTCTCATTTACTTACGTGTTATTTTTCTATAAGCTTATTTAGCATCAAATTTTCATCTGCTATGATGGATATTTATGCCAGTAAAATCAAGGTTTGAGCCTGAATCCTGCTTACATTGATAAAAGCCCTGGCAGTTTCTTCTAACTTTTGGTTTCTAACACCATCCACATCAAAGTAAGACTCAGACGACAAATAAACTCTGCATGTCACCATTCAAAAGAACATCAAATCATTTCCCCATCAGTTTCAGAAAAATCTGATTGATCTAGTCTCTCACTGCAAGAAACTATTACCAACTTTCAAGTTCCACAGCCAAGATAGACCTGTGAGAGACCTAAAATAGCCAGTCATGAGACTGTAGTTAAAGACCTATTTGATTTTATCAAAACCATCCCAAAACATTTTTTTACTCAGACCTTTTTTTTTTTTTTTTTTTTTGCTTTTCCTGGCTATTAAAGACTTCTTTCACTGTTGAGGCATAAATATTTCTCAAAGAAACACTCAAGCCATCTCCGATCTCTCAGTCTTAGAAGAAAAAGAAAAGAAAAAAAAGTCTCCCCACAAAGACTCAGATTTTCTGGGCACAAAAGAGGGGAACCTGATTTGTTTTATAGCTGATTATGTATTAACTTTGCCTCTCTCCCTAATGTATCTGTGTTTCAAATGACATCTGTTTCAAACGACGTCTGTTTCAAACTCTCCTCTGCCCAAGTAGATAATTACCCTTTCTCTAATTTCTCTTTCTCTTTGCCTTGCCTTCCTGTCTTGTCCTCTCATCTCCTCTCCACATAAACTGTATTTTCTTTCAAAGATTGTCTAACTGATACATATCTAAATAAACTCTGAACTGTTGTTATCACCTTATATTTCACTTTTAAATTTACTGCCTCTATTTCACGCTTTAAGAAGGGCTTGTGTGCCCAAAAGCTTGGCTGATTTTCTTCAGTGCAGTTACCAATCAGTCCAGTAGAGAGATATTGCCCCTAATAAGAGATTTTTCTCTCCTGCCAATAAAAACAATTGCATTGAAAGATTCATAAGAAATAAAACAGTTATCCCACAACTTATTTATGCACATGTTTCTGAGTAAATATTTATCTAGTACTAAGCAGGAATATTTTTGTATTTCATTTGTTTTGTTTTGATTTGAAAATATGGTCTACTGTACGGTAGTACAGTATTTGAGAAAGAAAAAAGAGTGTTCTTCTAATAACTGGTTAGCTCTAATATCCGAGCAATATTAATTTAAAATACTCAACATTTAGGGGAGAGAAAAAAAATAAAAGCTTAGACGTTATTAGTAACCTGCAGAGGAACTTACCTATGACATAATGATTTAAGTCAGTATTCACAAATACAGGAATAAAATTGGTATTCAAGAAAGCCTAAGTAGCCCAAGAAGGATGTAGACATATTCAATGATAGACTCAAATGCATTCCCAAGGTCAGCACCAAACTGCCTAGTTGATCTCTCGGAGACAATACCTGAATATGTAGAAATTCAGGCAGCTAGAGATATCAGCCACCACATAAATATGGCATTGTGCTGTTTTCAGCTGGGATAGAGTTAATTTTCTTCCTAGCAGCTGGTATAGTGCTGTGTGTTGTATTTAGGATGAGAATAATATTGATAACAGACTGATGTTTTAGTTGTTGCTAAGCAGTGGGATACACGTTTAGCAAAAGCCACCTGGTTAGTTAACACTAGGGGGTCTGCCAATTTAGCTGGCCCTGCACAATCAAAACTCTTATGCACTGTAGAAGGGGACAAAGTTCATGTAGTGCACATAAAGAATATACTAGGCAAGACAGTCTGGGTTATTCCTGCTTTGGGCAAAGGCAAACACATCTGTGGGATTGCTTTTGCTCAAGAACCTGGGTGCACAGGGTGAGTAATGTGGAAGGATAGGGAAGTTTGATGTGTACCTCAAAGGGATTTAACTTTGGGTGAGAATAGCGAATGATTTGAATTGTATGATGTTAATTGCTATATAGTACTGTATGTCATCACTACTATGGTTGCTCTATGCCATATCAATGGTATTATATTAACAATCACCCAGGTCAATAAAGAATGAATTTTGATGAAACCAAGCAAAGTGCAGTAATGATAGAACCAAACAAGTGCAGTGGTGGTGGAAGTACACCTGGCTTCGGCATGTAACAGTCCAAAACCACACACCATCTCTCCTGCCCTGAAGGACTGGTATGACAGCAAGAGACCAATGTCTTGGAGTAAATGAACTCAACAGACATTTTAGAGGGATGGCCTATAAACTAAGGGAATGATATCTCTGTGTGTCTATCAAAAGACAAGAAAGGTGGTGGTGATTAACCAGAATGTATTGGAAAAATGTGGGACCTGGCTATGAGGTAGATGGTATAGAATAAGGGGTGGATATTGTCCTGATTTTGGCTGGGATAGAGATAATTTTTTTCCTAGTAGCTGGTATAGTGCTGTGTTTTGGACTTAGGATGAGAATAATGTTGATAACATACAAATGTTTTAGTTGTTGTTAAGCAGTGTTTACACTAAGTCAAGGAATTCTGAGCTTCTCATACTGCCCTGCCAGTGAGGAGTCCGGGGCTGTACATGAAGCTGGGAAGGACACAGCCAGGACAGCAGACCCAACCTGGCCAAAGGGATTTTCCATATCATATGACATCATACTCAATGTCTAAACCAGGGGGAAAGCTGGCCAGGAGCAGGCTGCTGCTCAGGGACTGGCTGGGCATTGGTTGGCTGGTGGTGAGCATTTTTTTCCATTTGCATCCCATGTATTTTCTTGTTTGTTTTGTTGTTTTTTTTTCTATTTTCCTTGTCATTATATTATTATTGTTGTTATTATTGTGGTTGTTGTTCTTGTTATAATTGTTAATGGTTTATTTTATTTCAGTTATTAAACTGTTCTTATCTCAACCCACAAGTTTTCTGACTTTTACTCTTCCAATTGTCTCCCCCATCCCACTGCGGCCAGGGAAGAGAGCAACCAGCTGTGTTGTGCTTAGCTGCCAACAGGGGTTAAAGCACAACAGGAATTTTTTAAGCTCTGTCAACTGCCAATGATATATTTTGGCTTCCAGATTTTTGTTATAAAACCTCCAAGGAACTTATACTTTATTTAAATGAGGTTTGGGGCAATTCTGCTAACATGGACTCCTAGCAATACTTTTATTGTAATTGTTCTTAAATTGCCCTCTTCATTCTAATGATACAGCCTCAAATGTAAAGAAAATCTGTTGTATGCCATTGATGTTTTGCAAATTTTGCAGCATTGTTATTTCTAAATCTTTTTATTTTACTGATAACCAACTTACTTCAATATAAACATGTCAGCTATTTAAATTAGAGAGAATCACTGATGCGGTAATAGGTACTGAGTTTCCATCTATATTTCCACTTACTCTCTAGGCAAGACTTTAGACAATATTCTGAGTCAAGGTACAACTGTAAAGAGGTTTCCTTTATTTATTTTTTTTTAAAATCCTGCAGTTACTGCTTACTAGCCCAGTTCTGCTATAAATAAGCAATTATGTAGTACTGGTATGTAATGCCAAATGTTCCTCTTCTTAATGCCACTAATGGTTCTTTACAGATGCAGAAAAACGCTATATAATCCTTTTGTGTGTGTGTGCATTTTAGTGGTTAGAACATGAAATAAAGCGTTTATTTTGAGAAGTCAAATTCTAGTTGGTTATTAATAACTACAACAAAAACCATTCTTTTTATGGACAAGTTATCCTGGAGAGGTTGTAGTCTCCGTTGCTGGAGGTCTTGAGAAAAAGTCTAGGCAAAGACCTTGGAAATAGATGTTTATGATAGAATGGATTGAAGTATTTCCTAAAATCGCTTCCAACCTTGTGGTTTTGCATACTCATCTTTGTGCAAAATAAAAATGCATTACTTCTTATAAGCCTGCTACTCAGTGATCCTTATGGATCATAACAAACAGGTTCTTTGTTCATTTTTCTATGGAGGAATCTAAAATTCCTTTAAATCAGTGGAAAGAGGCCTTCTGACCTCTATATTTTTGCATTAAGCCATTTTCAAAATGCACTAAAATTTGATGAAGAGACAATGATCTAAGAGAATTTAGGTAAAGAAATAATGTGAACTACAGTAGATCTGCAGTCTTCCCTAAAGTATGCATTTTTACATGCTGAAATGGAAATAGGCATTAGAAATGAGTATTTGACCTAAAAGACAGGACATATGAAACAAAATCTAAGTTAGAAAATGCTGAGAATAAAAAAAAAATACAAGGATTAAAAATTTAAATGAGATTTCAAAGCAATTTGCAGCTAAATTAAAAATTAGAGTCCTTAAGCTTCATGTTCAAACTGCATGAGCCAGTACTTATGCTCCATAAACACTATGTATTCCTCCTAATGCCTGAAAGTGAACCTCTATAGTTGCCATAGTAGACCCATCTAACTTGTACGTTCCTTTGGCACCTAGGTATTGTGCTGCTTGTTCCTCATCTTCACTGATGAAGGTGTTTGTCTGGAGGAACAGTCATGGCCCCTAGGCCAAATACTTCAGGGTGAATTGGCCATGCTTAAATTTCATAGGTCCTCATAAATCTTTTTAAGGCCATCCTTGAGTCTAAAAAAAAATATTTTTTTCTATGTATATATGAGAGGGGCGCCAGAGAGATAGTTGCAAGAACCTGAAAAACATGAGAGTGGTGCTTTTAAATACACTTAGAACAGATGTCTCATGCCCTTAGCATGCCGTCTTTGGCATGAGAGCATGTGAATATATTTCCTACTGGCAATAGATACTAGGCCAAAGCCCACAGTGACAATATAGAGTATTTTGTTGGATAACAGATCCAAATCTATCCGTCTTGCCTGTAAGCAATCTCTGAGATTAAATGCCCTGCAGAACTGTAACTGATTTTTTTTTTTTCCTGGAGGGAACTTTTAGTCCAAACAAGGTCCAAGCAGTGTAGTGACTTACATACAATATGTGCAGTCAAGGCTTAAGCAAATAACAGGCAAAAAGACATTGCATACTTCGTATGTCAAATATGAACATGACAAATGCTCAAGTCATTCAATGCTTTTTCTCTGTACCTTTCTTAACAATGTGAATGAAGACATTCTCAGATATCACATTTTTTTTGTTTGCAAGAAGATTTCTGGTCTATGCTTGGCAGTAATTACAAAAGGTCACCAGCTTTGAAAATTTATTAGAAAGACAAAAAGCAATTAACTGCTAATCAATCAAAGGTCATTTCTTTTCTGGTCTAGACTAGGCACTTCATCAAACATAAAAATAAAAATAAAAAATCTAAGCATCATCAATGTAGCTGTATGATAGTGAGTATGCATGTGTTTTGTTTACATTATTTACATTTATGTCAAGTCTATGGAAAAATATCTCTAGATATAAAAAAAAAAAAAAGATGTGTCGTGGAGAAGCTGAATTGTCAGTTTTCTACTTAGAAACCAGGAGGCTACATTTGGAACTCATGTACCAATTTGCATTAAGGCATCTTCTCTGTTATTATCTTCAGATTGGCCTCTTGCTTCCAAGCTTGAAGAATATATTTATACCCTCAATCTCCAAGTTGAACAGGCACTATATTTGCCATTTTCCTGTCGAGAGAGAGAAACGTGGAAAGGGCTAACTCACTTCACAGTTCCGTACCCATTTTTCTTTCCCTTCAATGTGTAATTTGCACCAGCTTAAAGTCATTTCAACACTGATAGAGTAAAAGTACCATCTTTAATAAAATTTTAAGGTAATCTAAATTGGGATAATGGCATCACATCTCTGTAATAACCAGACATCTTACTATGTCTCAAAACATAGAGGCTGTATTACATCTCTTTTAAACAAACAGAATGTCGTGATTTCACAGTTTTTAAATGTTTATTTATAGCCACTATTAAATAGAAATTATTTTAATATTCTAACAAAAACCCATTTACAGCATCAATTGTATTCCAAAATTTGCATGGTTTAGTACCTTTTTTCACAGTTTTAGTGTGATGCTTTTATAGCTCTTTTACAATTAAGATAAATGTACATAGAGTAAAAAAGGAAAATAATATTTTCTTCTGTGGCAGGGGGAACGCTCTTTTGACACTGAAGTTGCTAGCGTGTAGTACTGTACAGAAGAACTATGTCAGGCATGAGCAAGCAGATTTATAAAAACTGTAAAAAGACAGACCTGTAAATAGTAAGGACCATTCTCTAGTTTGACATCCTGTACAATGCAGAACATAGAACTTAATCATTTTGGTATTTAAGGTACTATATCACCTCCTTTTTCCTACTCAGTTTCTAGTTTGATTACATGTTTTTCTACTTCTTAACACTGCTGAGGAACCTAACATTTTGTAAATTTATTTTTTTAGATAATTAAGGGAGATATTTCCAAAGACATATTAAACAGTAATACTAGAATTAATATAAAATATTAAGGGAAGGTAGTAAATTCAATGATAAATGCTCAGGAGTAGTATGTTATATTATTATGATTGTAAATACATTGCATAAACACAGTAATATGTATGGGAAAAGAAAAAAGTATTTAATTACAGAGCTGACATAGAGAAGCATAATGGATTTTTCAAAACACTCATGCATTTCTGTGTATGTATATGGCTTCTGAAGTGTGATATACAACCTTGTGGCATGGAGAGAGACTGTCTGTGGAAATGGGCTCCCAAAGAGAAAATATCCAACACAGAAAGGCAAAGAAAGTCAGTGTTCCTAGATAGAGACATTTAAATTTTAAATGTAGACATTCCTCAGGATCAACATGAATGTGAATTCCTACCCCCACACATAATGAAGATATTACATTGCTGCTTACTTGGAATTGCAAGGAGATGAACCCAACTAAGGCTCACAACTTTGAAACCTTTGCATAAGTCAAAGCTTTTAATAAACTGAGAGGAAAAATAAAAAGCGTGTAATGTCTGCCTGGCAGAGTGGGTAAAATGGAAAGAGTGGGGTGAGTAACAGGAAGAATCTTGTCTGATGGTGACTGGGTAGTAATTTGCAGATATTTCAGGTGAAAAAAATCAATGGTGAGACAAAGGAAGATCTGTGATGAGCATAATTTTTTAATTGTCCTCCTCTGAGATAGTACAACTTGTTCAATGGATTTTTGTTCAGGTTTAGTTTTAATGTTAGAGTATGGTTTTAGAAATTTGTATCAGAGGAACAGCTTTTAATATTTGTTTACAGGCCAATATACACTTTCCCTGTTCAAATAAAATTACAGCATTGGTTCTGTACAGTTTGGTTTTGGTTTTTTTTTAACATCAAAAGCAACTGAGGTATCATCAAGGAACTTAAATATTGATACACATCATGGCATGGAACAGGCTGGCAGCTCCATGAAGGTCGGGGCCAGAAGCAGTGGGGTGCCCCCGGGGTCCGTCAGGGCAGTGCCTGGCAGCCAGGACCCATTCCACCACCCCAGTCAGGAGCAGGGCAAGCTGGTGGGTACCAGGGGCAGCCCCAGCACTGGGGATCTGGCACTTCCATGGGGACAGGGATGGGCTGAGGCCGGGCTGGGCGATTGGGCCACTCCCCCTGCCTTCCCTCACGATATATGTACATGCAAACAATGTATATACAGGCTGTGGCATCCTGTTGCATGCATGTTGATGTGGTTTCCATAAAAGAAAAAGAAACATCAAATGGAAGGAAGAGAAAAGAAAAGCATGATAAAGAGGGGACACCGATAACCACCAACACGTGCAGACACAGACTTTGGTGAGTTTTAGAATACATGTGATGCCAGACGCACACCATTGATGTGGTCTTGATAAAAGAGTATCTCACAGCTGATAAAGTATCAGTTGTTACTACTGACATTCAATAAATAAGGGACATAAATTTACTTGCCATATGATTACCCAAAAATGAAGTAGGTAATAAAAGTATAATTTCATTCTTATAAATTGAAAGGAATGGTTTAAGTATTTTAATTAGCAATTGACTAGATAACTACGACTATACTAAAATAAATGCTAATTAACATGCTAATTTTTGGCAATTAATTGATATCCAATCAACCCACTACAGTTATTTTGTTAAACACCAGTTAAATCCTAAAGCTCTTTGCAAGTTTAATTTATCAATTACAGAGCAAAAGCACATTTATTGCTGGTATGGTTGGCTTAATTACAATGCAACTAGATTAGGTTGGTATTACTTTTTAACTTTATTAAATCTTATTAAAAAGGTTATGTATTTAGTGTACAATAAACATTTAATCTAAATTAAATAGTTGAATTTAATTAACTTTTAAAAGTTTCATGCAGCTTCATGTAATGTTATAGAAGAACTAGTATCTCAGGCCTGAGAACTAAACTGTCTGCTCCTCTCTCAACTATTGACTATTATATTTAAAGACATGTATGACTTCATGACCAGAAAACTACTTATTTTTCAACCACGTAAATCCTTCATTGCCTATTATTAGCTTCTTATGATATACCATTACACTCTTAATATTCATGAAAAACTGTTCCACATGGGTTAAATGATACCTTCATGTTTATGATTACTTAGATACTAAAACATTGTTTTTGTATAATAAGAAATTATCCAAAGGAAGTCATATATATCATAACTTGCCTTACCTTACTCTGTATAAAACTGATTAAAATATAATGGTTCACAAAGACAGTCATTTAAGGTAGTGGAGAATTACATTCTATATATTTTGCAATGTGTTAGAATAAACTCTTACAATTACAAATGATCAAAAGATATTTGCTACAAATATTTCTTTTAATTACTGTTGCAAACAAAGTGACTGGAAAGATAAAAAAATAAAAATATCCATCAAATTTATATAACTACAAAATGACTCAGCTAATAATTTCTTTTTGGAATCGTCTTTCTTGACATTGGATGTTTCATACTACATTTTCTTTCTTTATTCCTTGGAAACAGCAAAAGAATAAAAATGGAAGTTACATTTATATTTTACTTGTATTACTATTATTATTATTATTATTGTTATTATTATCATACTAAATATGATATACTTATCTATTTGCTTACATTTTATCTTACATTATAAGAAGAAAAAAACAGAATCTAATTCAACATTCCAATTATGCATGTATATGAAGACATTTCAGTTTTGGTGGATTTGCCTAATTCGTGTTTTAATTAATTGATATAAAGAGCACCCGTGAAGAACAGAAGCATTATTTCATCATATTTGCGTTTTAGATGTTTAGATTTATAGTTTATACCATAGAATTAGGAGTGGAATTTTTGAATAAACCAGTATGTTTATAGCAAAATTGTGTTAGAAATGTATTTGAAAGGGCTGGTTACAGCTTCAAAGAGTTTACAAAGGTTATTCATTTACTTGTGTATTTATTTGAGCATCATAGTTGGATTGTAACAAAATGATAGATTAGGTGACATTTTTTTCTTAATATAGGAGAGTTTGTGAATCACATACCATGCCTTCTAGTTCTAGGAGTTTTGTTAGCTAGTTGAAGTTTGTGCTATATGTCATTAGATGTTGAGACAATCTCAGGATAAATCCTTTATTCTTTTTGTAGTTTAAAAACTTTAAAAACGCAATTTATTGTTATGAAAAAAAATTATGAGCCATCTTTAACTGCAAACCAATTAGAACTGAGTTACATTGGACATTGACATAACTAGGTATTTGTTCATTTTCAGGCAAGTTTCCTTCCATTCAGACTACTTTACCCCTAATCAAAATGAATAAAAATGATGTATCGGATTAAATAAGCAGGATGTGAGTTAAATTTGGCTTAGGCAAGTAGATCAAGATTTCATAAATAGCTTTTATCGTTAGTCTGTTTCTTTTCCTTTTCAAACATGTGAGATGTATTATTTACTGGTTTCAGTAGTTTATGGATTTTAAAACAGTTTGTTTAACCATAAATGAATTAACTACCGGTGGTGAGTTTTCCCTTTTTATTCATAATAAATAATATCTGAAAAAGTCTTGGGGGTTGTCCAGAGATATGAGTTCCTTCTCCTGCAGCACCTAGGGTCAGTTTGTTTTTTATCAATACACGAGAAAACATGCAACACAGTAAAGAATTCCCCAAGCACACAACACTTCATGAGCCCAAGGCTTCAGCACTGCTCCTTGCATCTCAGCTCCTGACTTCCCCAAATCAGAACCAGGTGGCTGAATATTCAGGCTATGATCTGTACACCCACAGCTATAATCAGAGGTACTACCCCAAAGACACACATTCCTCAGATCAGCTGGACTCATGTCCAGCATTTTTTGTGTGAAAACAGCAAAAGAAAAGATTATTTTTTATTTAAAAGTTGGTAACAAAGTTAGTAAGAAAAAATGCAATAATAAAATATAGTTCTACATGAATGCTTAACAGCATCAATCATTCCTACCTTCCCAGGAGCCTCTCTCCTATCTCCAAGTCATGCTGATGTGAAGAAAAGATTTCCCCAGTGGATCTGGGGAAATAAACAATGTTTTGATTGAAGCTCCCAATGAGGGCAACTCTCATTACAGCCATCCAAAGGATATCTAGAGGCCCTCTGATTTCTTTCCAGTGCAAATGAACTATTTCAGCATTTGTAAAGGAACCTGCAGAACTTTTTCTCTCACCAACAACTTTTGAGACATTGCTGTATCACAGCTTTAACTGATTCCTAGAATTTGGGAGAACAGAAATCATGAGCTCCTAGGTTTCTTTGGGTTTGCATTTTCCTTGACAACAGTTTCTGGGTGGACGCTGATATTCTATTTAATCTTATTTTCTCTTCAAAATGTCTGCCACAGCCTTGAGTGCAACAACAGGCTCCACAACCTCCTCTCCCACAGGGATTTAGCTGCTCGTGCTCAAGGTTTGCAATGATATGACACTTTCATGTAACTTTGGATCGGATTTCTGTTAAAAGAGCTGTGAGAGAAAGAGCTGTGAGAAGTCTTGTGTGGGTGTTGTCCTTCCCCTCCCCTAAGCTTGGGAGTTGCATTTGAGCTTGAATAGTGATCCTGACCTACTGACTTAACTACCTGATTCGATGTTGGACCTCATTGCTCTGGTCTGAAGTCTAGTCTAGTCTGGTCTGAAGTCTAGTCTGGCAATCAGAGAGCTGTTGGCTGACCCTGATTGTCATCACCCAACCTACTACGCTCTTCTTGTTCAGGTGTTGTGGGTCTGTATCTCTGTTGTGAGGGCACTGCCATGCATAGCTTGCTGTCACTCATAGCTCTTGGGTCCCCAGCCCTTCTGGAGCAGCCGACTCCTGCTGCTCCCTGGCAATGTCTTCTGAACTGAAAGTATAAATATTTCTTTCTTTTCCTCACAGTAATGTGAATACTGTGAAGTCTTTGTCACCTTTGGAAAAAGTGCCAAATCTCTTACTAATTCAGATAATATACTGTAGATGGCTTAAAAAAAAATCAATTGGTATTTTTTTTTTTGACCCTAACAGCCAATCCTGGTATATTTGTAAAACTGGGCTCTTTTTTTTTGGGGGGGCAGGATTTTTTTGTATGTGTTTGTGGTTTTGGTTTGCGGGTTGTTTTATTTTGTGTGTGTTATGCTTTTTGTGTTGTGTTATATTTAAGACTTCAAACTGATGTTTGAAAAAAAGAAATAAACAAGCAAGAATGGAACTTCTAAATCCTGCTCAATGAAACTGTGGACCACACTAACTGTAGTCAAGAAGACAGTTTTAGTTCTGGAGCAGACTTCAGCTACTGTGGAATACCTTCATTAAAATCATACCACTAAAGTCACTCTGCTCACTCAAGTAGATTTGCTCAGGTAGAAAATTCAACCGATAATAGAACATCTTGTGTTCTTGATAACATAACTAAAAGAAAGTGCTTTAAACATGGGTCTTATTACTGGGTTCACTCAGAAGTCATATACAATTATAACAATGGTCTTTAAAATATGAAAATAAATTGAGATATGATTTTAACAATAAGTATTATTGTAATTGTATCTGAGTAGAGAGAAAAATATGTTTAAAGTGCTGCCATAGTTTAATCACTTATTAATTCTCTTTGTATTCACAATATCTAATTTTATTCTCATTTATGAAAATATTTTGATAGTGTGAATCTTGGTAGAAAATTAATTTCATGTCCTCAGATTTATTTTATGATGCAACAAAATATTTCTGTGAAAAAATTAATTTAATTTTAAGGAAGTTCAGTGACAGTTTTTCTGTCTATATTATCGTATGAAGAAGCAAATAAAAATATAGCAAGTATTACATGATGAATCAGATGTATCAGATACGTGCTATGGCCAGTTTGCTAGGTCTAACCAAATGAATGGCTCAAGGATCTTAACAGAAAGCAACCACAAAGTCATGTGATCTAAATCAGCAATATAAAACCATGCATTTATATTCTCAAGAAATGAAAGAACCTAACCCAAATGACAAAAACCATGAAGGAATTACTTTATATTATGAACTTCAAAGTCTGAAGTGGGTCTATTTAAAAGTTTAAGTAGTTTTCAAGTGTAACACAATTTGCAAAAATCACAATCTCTTTATGGAAAATTGGTGAATTATAAAAGAGCTAAATTTGGCAAATCAATTATCCGTGGTGCACTGATGTCCCTATTGCTCTCTTCTTGCAAATCTTGGATGTTATTTGGTGTTAAAAAACAGATGTTAGTGAGTCCAAATCCAGCAGCCTGACAGAGGTGAAGTTCCTGCAGCTCCATGCCCACATGTCCAACCAGTAGCAAGGCTGAGCACACACACACACACCATAGACATGTATTCAGTACATATATACATGGCCACACATCAGCCATATTGTCGTGGTTTGAGCCGAACACACTGATCAACACAGATACACACAAACACGAACAGCACCAGTAGCCTCATCCTGATCCCATCTCTGTCAGAACTTGATGAAGGGCTGTTAGTGGGAAACACATATATACCTATGTGTATGTATATATTTGTATATATATATATAAACATATAAAAGCACATAAACACATGCATATGTACATATATATGTATAGGCATGATGTGGAACCATCCAACAGCTGGGCTTAGGCACCCAGGTGAACTAGTATCTACTCCTTTTATCTCAGTCTCCCCAGCTGCTGGCACCTACGCGTACGAGCCCCTGGGGCCAGAGGCTGACACACAGATAGACACACATCACAGTGGATCTTCTAGCAGCTGTCCTTGGGCATGCTTTCCATCCAGGACCTCATCCCAGATCTTTGATCTTCCCAGGTAGTTCACCTGTAGAGACACACACACGTGCACATACACAGACACACATGCAAGCAGATCACTCAGTTGACCCCCTGATCCCACGGTCTCTCCAGCAGCTGGCTGGGACTCCTCTTATCCCTTTGATAGCTAGCCTCTCCTGCTGTCTCAATCTGGCTAGTCCAGCTTCATCTTTATTATTGTTCACACACTTCTTGCACACCTGCGCTTGCTCCAGGTGCTGGCACCACCAACACGCAGGCCTCAGACCACTGGTCTGACTCCGCTCACTGGCACTCAGACCACCATACATACATGTGTATGCAGAAGAAAGAGGCCCTTGACCAGGAAAATAATTAGATATGGAATTGAATAAGACAATGGGACAGACTGTGCCGTTAAGGTGCAGGGAGTGGGCAGACATGCATATTGACCAGCAATCTGCCTACATACAGCCAACACCTTTTAAATCCTTAGCCCTCTGTTTCCCATGTTTGTACTTCCACAAACCACCTGGAGCCCTCTCTTTCCTTTCTTTTCCTTTTTTTCTTCCTCTAAACATCCCATAATAAGTCTTGTGCAATCCCCAGATGTTCTTCCTCTACACGCGATAATGCATGCCAAATCCCCTAGGCAGTACTCCCCCTCATGCTGTAAAATGAGGGGAGAGCTGCTCCCTTTGACTCATGAGATGAGTGTCACCTCTGGACGCTGGAGTAATGTTCTTCTGGGGCAGCCCTGGAAGGGGCTGGGCAGGGGCTCCTTTTCTTGATGTGAATTCTGGGGATTCCCCACCTGCCATTGTGTCTCTGTGCTCCTTTGTGTGTGTGCAACCTAAGAATATTCTTTAGGAGAAAACAGGTATGTGAAAAAAATAACAACTGTGCAGCAGAAGCAAGAGTCATGAACATTCTCCTGTAATTTTATTACAGAGGAAAATTGAGGCTATAATCTATATAAACTGTAAAAAACACCAATTATTGTGGTTTTATATACACAAATTGTTTTAAATGTTAACAATTCACATATGTAGATCTGTGGTGATGAAACAAGTGATGGTTTCAGTATGCTGAAGCTTTTTGGTCTCCCTGGCAGCTGTGTAGTCAGCAGAATGCAATGAAAGGTAAGACACACAAAGAAATGGAAAAGCATACAGCAGTTAACTCCGTCAGATGCAGCAACATAAGTGAAAGAGATTCTAAAACAAAAACAACTTTAAAAAGGTAGTTTAACCATGCACAAATGTAAGAAACTCATAAAATTATTCTGTTGCAGGCATGACAATCTTTTGCCAAATACACAAAGGAAAAGATGAAGAGAACAATAAAACACAACCAGTTTTTCAGAGAACTGTGCAAATTGCTTCATTAGTTCATCAGCAAAGAGAAGAGGGATTCCAGTTTCATCCCTAGCTAGATAAATTCCCTTTTCAATTTCTGTATTCTCCTGCCAGTGTTTTTGTTAAGTTATTTAGAATACCTGCTGATTCAATCTAGTCTTGCAGCTTGGTGCTTAGCTGAGTTCCAGATGCTGTAGTTTCTGTGTTTGTTCCTCCTAAGTGGAACCTTACATTCAGTATTAAAATTTTTCTCAGTGCAATACATAGGGATAACTATATGGCTTAGAACAGAAATAATGACAGGATACGATGATTAGTGATTTCTCTTAGGTAGCTAATAAGAACATGCACCAGTATTTTGACCTGTTCAAATCTCTACCCATGCTTCTCACCCATCTCCCTACTCTGATAAGAAGTTTTGAGAAAAATGAGTGTCAAATATCATATATGAATAAAGGGGTTTTTTTCCTATGTTAAAATATGTATTTCCATGCATTGTAAGTATAAACCAGAATTAATCTAAAATAACTGCATGTCTGAAAAGAAAAAAAATTAATCTCTGGGGTTTTTTTCTTCTTATAGGTAAATTTTTCTGAGCTCTTATACCTAAAATTGTTGTTGGATCACATACTTGAAGATTATCTTTTTTTAAGTTTACTTAAAAACCAACAATTAAATATGTGCATCATATTTAAGTTGAATATTTACTTACATAAGTACTTTCCTATAAAGCATATAACATCATATTAACTTCTTTTTTGCAACAAAAGTATTTTCTTCTACTCTTGAAAAGTTTCTGTCCCCACTCATTCATTGATTATAATTTCTATATATACTTTGTGTTACAGTGGCCAACATTTCCCCCAGCCAAGACAAGAACAATAATAACTTCAAGTCCAGAATTGCAAAAGAATTAGGGAAGTCTATCCAGGTAATTTCATCTTCCCTGTGGTGTCTATCACCTCTCTCCCCTTTATCATTAAGCAAGAATAATGCCTTCTCTTTTTTCAGGGAGATGTTTTCATATGACACACTCTTTCCTTCTCTTGGGCTCCCAGCTAAAAATTGAAAGCTGTACAACACTGTTTCCCAAACTCTGTTGAGAGAAAGAGCTGTTGTTTCTTATTTAATGACTATTTCAGTTTCTCAGACCTCAAATATAGATGGTATTCATACAGTTTAATTTAAAACAAATAGTCACCTCATGCCTAGGGAATTGTTAAAACAAGCTAAAACCATCAAGAGGGAAGCAAGTCCGGACAAGACTTTACACTATTAGGTCAGTACAAAGCTCGTGGCCTTTTACTGGTAATGGGAAAAATCATATTTACTAGGCCACAACCAAAAGAGGTTGAAGTTAGGAATTTGGACCTTGGAATAATTCCCAACATCTCTTCCTTAAGGGAAAGCTAAGCAGTTTAAAAAAAGATGGCAAAACCTGAACATTGGATCTTCAGTCACCTACTCTGCTGAACTGTCATCTCACTTATGTTATAGCTTGGCTCCAAGTACCTATAGAGAAGACAACCTATCAGAAGGGAACCTAGTTGGAAGTGTTTTGAATACAAGTCAATAAGGGTCATCTGCTTCTGGAGCCAGGGAGATATCCCTAGCACACCTTTGTTTATCAGCAAAGGCAAAGTGGTGTGTACTGTTTTCCTGAATATTAAATCACCTATATGCCCTTCTAGTGTGTGAATATGCTGAAATTAGCAAGAAAGTTTTTCTTACGTGGTGTGAGAATTGTTTTCATTTGGTTCTTACGGTAGGATATAATTTTGAAATATCTTTTGGTATTTTACAATACCCATTGTTTACAGGTTGGCCATCATTACTTCAGCAGGTTCTGAGGAATAATACAAGACCTGCAAAGTGAGGAATTAAAGTTAAGGTTTGTTATCCACATTTATGGATTATCCATATTTATGGATCTGGGGGCTATTTCATGGGGTTTTCTTTGTTTTGATTTCATTCTTATTTTGGACATCACTTTGGATGTCGCTTTATTCTTGTCCTATGGATGGATTGCCCGTTTGCAGCTGGAGTGCATGCAGTGGACTGCTGCAGAACACCTTCGGTTCAGTTTCATTGAAAACAAATTCATTTCATGTACTCTGAGTCTGCTCCTTGTTGCAAACCAAAGTGCACGAAACATACATGACCATTATCTATTTAATTTAAATCAGCAATACATTTTGAAACAGTTTGTTCAGTGTCTATTTACTGAGATTCGATTTGCATCATGGACAATCTTAGAACTTACAATCTGGTTCCTTTATATTGAAATTGTGCTGTTAACAGCCATTCAGTTCACAGGGCAAGACTAGAGTTAAATTAAAAACCTCCATGACCTTCATCAACCTCCACCAAGTAAAAACTTTCCAGACATTTGTAGTATTCACATTAGACCCTCAGCTGCAAATGTTCTGCTCTACAAACTGATTCCTAGGTGCCCCACACTATTTACTAATACAGATATTTTATACATGGGGTCTCCTGGGAGATTCGTTTGAAAAGCACACTTATTATCTGAACTAAAACACTATGCAGGCATACACTTCGTGTCCTGCTCAGTGTGGTCTTAGAGAGGTATGTTTGCAATTACAGCATTGTACCTGCCTCATTTTTATAGTGGATGTACAAAGAAGGAATTAGGAATTTTGAGAGGACTTTGGTTCCTGCTCACAGTAGTGTTTGGCCTTTATATGAAACTTTAGTTATCACTTTTCTGTGCTTACAGAAAAGCTGAAAGTAAGGGAAAAAGTTCTATTTGAATCTTGACATGAGGGTTGAACAAAAGTGATTTTTAAGCCTTTTTGTAGAGTTATTCTCCATTTAAGAATGGTCCTCTATCTATTTTCCTAAATAGATTCTTAGTTATTTAATTGTTACTTCACTGAGCTATACAATTGGCTCTAGAAAGGTGAAAATGTGGTATGAAACTATTCCACTTTACACTCATTATTCTGTTCCACTTTTCCACTCCTTAAACATCACCTGCCCAAGAAAACAGGTGTCTGTTCTCCTGAACTGTGTTATGTGGGTAATCATCACACTGAAATAACTTGCTGCCTTATTGGTAACCGTTCTAATCCATTATTAGATAGTTTCTCTAGTTTCCAGACAATAACGACATTGTCTATGTAGTTTGTTATAAAAGTGCCTGCTAGTATTTTGCCTCGTGGTCTACTAGAAAACATGCACACCTTGCAAATTCAGAAAGGCAAGATATGAAGAATGTAGCTTAATTAAACTGCAGCTTAATTATCTGATCTCCGGTGGGAAATACCCAACAAAGATTCATATAGTCCAGTTCACCATTCATTCTCTGTTTGTCTCCACCTATTTGGGAAAGACAACTGCCTTCTTGTTGTACCAGATGTAGAATACCCCAACTTTTTTTAGAATGCCTTCCTCTGTGGATTCTCAAGGAATCAAGCCTCTGTAAAAAAAAGATAGCAGAACTTGACATCTGCCAGAAAAGGGCACAGACAATTAATTGGTTATCCTTCCTTCTCAACCACAGCTGGTACTTTGACAGCTCTCCTCTCATATCAACCAAAAATCCGTCTGCTCCTTTGTCAAAATCCATCTGCTCTCTACTACCAGTCCTAAATACCCAGAGCAACACCTTTTGATAGGTAATCTTCCAACCTTTGTATTTGCATTCAAATTTTTCTACCTGGTCTTTCACATATCTGCCTTTGTTCTCTGACAGAATCCTGCAGGCTGTATCTATGCCCTTCATATATGCCATCCAAGCAAATATCCCATGTATGTGCTAAAATCTATTTCCTGGTAAATAAACTGTTTAAAAGATCAATCCCCTGCAAAACCCCCAAATTCTAATCAATATGCTATTTATTCCAGAAGCTGCCTTGTACTTGACTGTGAAAGAAGTGTAAGTTGTGCCAAAACCAAATTGTTCCCATTAGCACTGACCTTCAGGCACTGCAGAGCTTGGATCTTGTTGGCCAGAGAAAACTATTACTTGGCTTTCACAGTGAATGCTACTATAAGCTAAAAAGTCTCTAATGTTTCTGTTCTCAGTGATTCAGCAATTCAGCTATGTGATATTACTTTGGATGTTCACACCATCTCTGAATGTCTAATCCTGTTGAGAAGCAGATTGAACCTGTTCATCATCTACCCTTTCAGTCATAAGCCCACAAAAATGTTTGTTTTGGTTTTCTACATTGTTTCTGTGTCCATACAATAAATTTTATAATAGTGATCAACGCTGAGATTGGGCAAAAGCTGATGAGGATAAAATGATATGTAACAGAGGGCTGAGGTAAGAAAAAAGTCAGGAAAAGCAATTTAGATTGTGTATACATGCAAAGGAGTGGGGACAGTTGAACAAATGAAGCTGTTGGATAAGGAACTTTAGTACTTGGAGTACATTTACACCTTTTTAAAGATTTTAATGTAGTACTTTTTAAATGTACTATGAACATACCTCCCTTGCCTGTTGCTTCCTAGCAATGTGGGAGACGCCTCTTACCTCTTGAGCCAATAGATATAGTAGATAACAATTTTAGTAGATTTTAACCTGGTCAAGATGTGACGGGTTCAATGACACTGACATATCTTTCTTCTTAGATGTGACAATCCTAGTAATTTTTTAATTTGGCAGTTCCACGAAAAAGTAAGAAATATTGAAGATTCTCAGTTCATTCTAAAAGTACCTCTGCTTTCTCTAAAAATGAAAAATGGTTACTGAAAAAAAAATTGGACTGTGCAAATATTAGAGTTAATCTATAATTTCCTACACCATAACTAACTACCAACATTTTATCTGCATGGAAGAATTGCAAATGAGGGGGATAAAGTGTTTTTAAATATAATTAATTCTTACTTAAAATTATAATGATTAATTTTCATCTAGCTCAGACTGCTCATTACTGAAATTTATAATAAATCATGATTTTTGTGTCAGAAGCAATCATGAAGAAGAAGTGTCAAGAGGGTCACACACACGCTTAAACGTATGCACATCCACAAAGGCAGTACATTGTGAGCGCAGAGGTATTGGGGTCTACATACACGTGTTTTGTTACAGCAATGTATTAGAATATACTACAGTGTACCTACATACTCTATACATTCCTTGATTATTTCCTTAGATAATTGTGTTCTAAGAGAAGTCACTTGTGATCTGGAGGTCAAGCACATTGCAGTGGTGTACTTTTCCATTCTAACAATAGATGTATTTTTACTGTCAATGACTGAGTTCTTTAAAGCAAACTATTTATTCAACTATATTTCAGGGTTTTTTTCTGACTGTGAAAGTCACAAAATCATATAGTTTAAAAACTTGCTTGCTATTTGAAATAATGCAACTGTAGGCCAGCTTGTGATCTCCTTGCTCAAATCAATCACAATGCAAGCAGTCCTACTAACTGAAAGACTGCATGCACCCAAAGATAAAGGTCTTTTGAGTAAGTATGTGAAGTTAAGTCCTTTATTGCACAGCAGATTAGATGATAACTTAGTTCAGATTTTATTTTATTAATTCTTCAATTGTTAATAACACTATTTGCCATCTTAATCATATGATATTCAGTTACTGTTTTTGTAAGAATCAAGATTAGGTATTTTTTCAGTTTCTGACTGCTGAAAGCTGGAGAGAAAGGTTGGAAAAAGATGGGCTTCACAGATAAAGGGAGAGGTTATATTTATTATTCAGCAGTCAAACTCAATGCTTTCCTTGCCATTCATTCAGTTCTGTCTCTGATGCTGTTATCCTCCAGTTCAGTCCTTATTGACCCACAATAATTTATTTGAAAAGAAAATGTTTCTCTTATGTATGCAGTAAACTGTCTATATGGATCAAAGATTTTGGTATCAGATATTTTATTTACACCAATGTGAGACTTTTCTATAAATAAATGCCTTTGGTCTAATATTGGAAACAAAGAACAGGGCTTGCTATTAGTGAACTGATAAATTTGGAAGAGAAACAGAGAATATGATCTGGGGCAACACTATAGGCGAAAGCCTTTTGTAAATGGCAATACTTATCTGTCACCATTAACTGACTTCTGTTGAGAAGAGTGACATAGTAGCTATTTTTGTTATGCCCCATGGGTGGTTTAGACATACCTGATGATCAAGAGGCTGCAATTGAGTCCAACAGTATGAACTTAAAGGTATTTATACTCAGGAATAAGTCATGATCATATTGATTTTCTAGTTTGACCTCTGATTGTGAAATGTAAATGTTACATCTTAACAGGTATTATTTATGAGAAAAGAGCAGTTGAAGCTAGATCAGTAGTTAATGGATTTAGGATTAAGTGTTAGTTTATTAAGGATTATTAGACCTATGACATATTTAAAGTACTTAATGAGTGATCACCTTTTTTTCTGTTTTCTGAACTATTTTGGCAATATTTGGTATAGATGCTATCTGGTTTTAATGGACTGTGGGAATATAGATTTTTCTTTTCCATTGGTTTTATTTTAAAACAATAACCTGAATTATTCTAGTAAATAAGTTTATTAGGCAAGACAGATCATATTTATGATATTTCTTCTGTCTAATTTATAAGCTCTTTTTGAACTCTGACATTTGTTTTGCTTTGTGCCTTAAACATCATTCTAACACTTATAACAGTTACTTTTATTCATGTTACATCTCTGTTTAGCTGATATTTTTCCTGTAACTGATGTCAAGCTACTAATATGCAGTTCTAGGATCTCCTTGGAGTTCTGTAAAATCATTTGCCATTGTCTATGAAAGTTCATTGGCTAATTCCTTTAGCACTCTCTGATGGGTTTAATCTGGCTGTGCTGATTCAAAACATTAATTTGGTCCAGGTATTTTCTCATTTGCTCTTTAACAGTGTTGATGTCTGTTCTCTTATGTTGTTCATCTACTCCCAGCATAATTAATCATTTCACACAAGAGTCATTTTGAGTGAACTGAAGCAGAGCAAGTACTTAGAAATTCCACTTTTTTTTCCTCCAGTGTATTCCCTTTCTGATAATTAGGACCCTTACCTTTTCTTTTATCTTCCCTTTTTCTCTGAGGTATCTAAATAATTGGTTTTGTTTCCTTATCTATCAAAAAAAATATATTACTACTGAAGTTTGCTTATCCACATTATTTTTTTATACCTTCTTATTATTTTTTCATAACTTCTTACCCTGACTTTGCTTACCCTTGCAATAAAATGTTGCAGTTCCAACAAATTCCCATCTCTGCATGTTGTAGAACTCCTACTTCCAGAGCAGATACATTTCTCATTTTCCATTTGTTTCATTTGTGGAACTTCTGCTTAATGTGAACCAAGCAACATGCAGATGAATTTCATGCCTCGTAGAGCAAAATACTGAAGGTCCTTAAGCCACTTTCTACTCATGGCTAAGTACTGGTTCAAGGATTTTCATGAAGTTGTGGAAAAAAAGGCAGCAGATTGAATGTAAAAAGAGTGCTGGCTTTGGCATGGATTTGGAAAAAATAGGATGAGAGAGAGGCTTCAGCATCAATGGACTATTCAGTCTGCTACTAACCAGATAGTTTTAGGAGAGGCAGAAATGTTGCAGTTATATCCTGCAAGGGACAGCTAAGATACAATTCAATGTAGTTAAGTAACAATAATAAAGGAAAAAATGACAGAGCTTCACATTTTAAAACCTGTGAGCATATATAGCAATAGTCCCTGGACTTTCCAAGTTAGCAAAAACATGAACAAGAAAGCAGAGTAAAACTGAACATGAGGTGTTAACAGATAAAATGCAACAACTCAGATGAAAACTGAAAAGAAGGAAGTACACCTACAAGGGATGTAATCTTCAGTTAGAATGACAACTGAAGACGATGCTTTTCCCTGAACATTGATCTGATTTAAATATTTATATAGCTTTTGAAAGATGAGATATCCTCTTTGCTATTCATCATACATGAAACTGGTTTGTTGCATCATATAACAAGTGGGGTTTTTTTTTGTTTTTCTTAAAAATAGCACATACTTTGATAGAATAATGAATAGCTATTATTTTAAACTTACCCATCTTATCTTCATTTAATCTACAAAAGGAGAGTAAAGTGTCAATGAGCAAAATTTTTTTTTAAAAATCACTTTACTGGGTCATTTATAATAAGCAGTAGTGCTAATGTGACATTTGGTCTTTGAGTGTCATAGAAGAAAGAGATCATGAGTCTTTGTTAAATGAATATCTGTTGTTCCCTGCTGAGTATGCCCAATTGTCTGATTCACCAGAACACAAGTTGTGTGAACATTTTTATTTCTGTGTCTTATGCTTATTCAAGAACACAGCTATTTTAATAGCCTAGTAATAGGTAACAGATCATAGAATGGTTTAGGTTGGAAAGGACCTTGAAGATCATCGAGTTCCAACCCCCCTGCATGGGCAGGGACACCTCCCACTAGACCAAGTTGCTCGAAGCCCCATCCAGCCTGGCCTTGCACACCTCCAGGGATGCAGCTTCCACAACTTCTCTGGGCAACCTGTTCCAGTGCCTTACCACCCTCAGAGTGAAAAATTTCTTCCTAATATCTAATCTAAATCCACCTTCTTCCAGTTTGAAACCATTCCCCCTTGTCCTATGACACGCATTTGCAAAAACATAATACTGCAGAGGACAAAAATGGATAAGATCAGTTGAAAGCTGAGCAATGTTTCTTAGCAGCCTCACTATGACTGGCACTTACAAACAAAGCTTAACAATGAAGGACACAGAAATTAATATTAAATTCAAGACCGAGAAAGGAATTCTTAAAAAATACAAACCCCCCTGATTATTCAGGAGTATTTTAGATATTTTATTTTCTGAATAAATTTACCTAGAAGAAAGGAATAAAATTTTGAAGCAGTAAATTATGGAGTTCTTCATAAAAAAAGGAAAAAAATAAAAAGTATGTCATTTCAGTTTAATTACACTCAGTCAAATAAGCCAGGTGCTGGTTTATACTGTAATTACTTACTCCAGAACAAAGCAATGTAAGTGGATACTTTGTAGTTAAAAGGGCTTCAATTTTGTGGCCTAATTCAAATCAAGATGCTGCGCATAGTCATTTATTAATTGAGAAATTGACATTTCCAAGTGTCTTTGAGTCAACAGGAGATTTACTTGTGGAATTCATTAGATTGGTAGTTCAACCAGTAGGACACAAATGACCAGTTTTGTGGCTGAAACATGAAACATAGCTATAAATGCTATTAGTTGCTTCTTATGTATATCACTTTTTGATTCTAAACACAAACTGAAATGAAAAAATGAAAAAATGAAAAAATCTGATAATAAAAGATTAAAATTTATGACATATTTGTTACTCTCAAATCCCATTATAATTATCAGATCTCTTTTAATCATATTGTGTATATAAGTTATGTATTACTCTATGATCATCATTTTAATTCACAAGTTGATTTATGAATTTTAATGTTTCTTTTGTAATTCTCGGTATCTGATCCTTTACATAAACAAAATTATGCACAAAATACATTGCCTTAAGTGAATGGTTTGGGGAAATAGCATGTTTTATATGTGCCCCTCACAAAGCTCAGGAGCAAACAGTTTTCCACAATGAAACAATTAGCAAAGAAATATATAGAAAATCTTCACAACATATAGAAAATCTTTACAAGATTTACTATAGCACCATTGCCTCCTTTAGCTTTCTTGAACATCATGATGATCAGCCTCATGAAGGGAGTTAAATTCTGGGTTTGCATCTCAGCCTTTCTAGGCAGCTCTATAAAAGCATTCTGACATATCATGGTGGAAAATAATAGACTTGGCAAAAACTTGAATGTCACTGGTAGGACTGTGGTTGTATATGAATGTACCTCCTTAAACCATTAGATATTAAGAAAAACTGTATCTCCTTTGGAACAGAGCCTAAAGTTCTCAGTTACATAAACAGAAAAAAAACCTTAGTATTTTAAAATTTGATTGCCAAATAGTAGCACTAGACCTCTCTGAGAAACAGAGTATAGAAACCCGTTGCTGAAGTTAGTGGGAGCTTTGAAAAATTATGTCTATTGCAGTCATTAATAAAAACATAAGTGACTACCTTTGGAAATTAGGTTCAAAGTGATAAATTTGGGTTTCTGTATCAATGTGCTATAATTTAATATATGCCTTTTTCTCTCTTTACAGAAATTACAGTTAAGGTATTAGAGATGATTGTGATGGGAGTGTTTAGAAGACTGACATATCATGCCAGTTTTAAACTTTAAAAGAAAACTTTACTAAATTCATTCATTAACATCACACTTCTGTATAGTAAGTACTAATGGCTCTCGTCCTTGGTGATTCTTAGTTGCAGAGGCGTCGTGGTTTGGCCTCAGCCGGCAACAACGAACCATGCGGCCACTCGCTCAACACCCCACAGCTGTGGGGGAAATGAGAAGAAAAAGGCAAAACTCGTGGGTTGAGATAAAGGCAGTTTAACAGAACAGCAAAGGGAAGAGAAAACAGTAACAATAACAATAACACAGATAAAGGAATATACAAACGTGATTACGGCACCGCCACTCACCGACCGGACCCGCACCGCCGCAGCCCGCGCTGAGCAGCAACTCCCTGCCCCCTCCCCCGGCAGCGCCCCCCTACAGCCCGGGCATGGCTCACATGGCATGGGATGCCTGTGTCCCCCCCCATCCTTGGGGAAATTAACCCCAGCCCTGCCGGAAACAGGACAAGGGATAAAGGTGATCAGGCTTGAAAGCTCTTTGACACAAGAAGTTGGAATTTAAGCATGCTTGCCATCTTGCTTGTCCAATTTTTTTTGTATATACTTGATGTTTTTATGCTAGTGTCCATCTCCCAAAAAGACAGGTTCTCCTCTGTTTCTGATACTGCTTACTTTTCTTTTGGTTTTGCCAGTCATAGTCTGCCTTTTTACATTCCTCTGCACTTATCATGTCTTCTTTCTGGCAACTAACTGTTTTTCTGTCACTTTTATACTTCGTATGTGCAGCTGCACATGCTTTTTCACATCTCACATACTCATCTAAAATGTGTTTAGATTGTGTTTTCCTATGCGATTCACAGTATTGCAAAATATTTATGTACCTTTATTAGTTACACTATTTTAGTATACTTACATTTGGGTACAACGGCAACTGATACTCATTATATCCTGATTAATTAATTTATAAATTGTAGGTATTTCAGCTTCTGCTTTGACTGAAGTAATTGATTTAGTGGCATTTTTTACTTTGACTGTCTTTTTCTTTTTTCTTTATTTTAATTATACACCATACAAATGCATTTATTTTATGCTGCACTGGGATTCCGTGTGTTAACTAGTTAGCTTTGTTTCACCCATTTATGTCTGCACAGTGGCCACTGAAAAAGTGGGGCACAAAGTACATAAAACAAATGTACAGAGGTATCTAAGTTGTTATTTTTATTTTTTTTTCTCATTTGTGCACTTCATAATTCACTTTGCTTAATTTTATTTTCTTACTTTGCTGTAAGTACAGCTTTTCTGTTGTTTACAGCTCAACATTAACAAAAAATTTTCATCTTAACCCAACATGACTCCAAACAGTTAGCTTGCTAAAATGGTGTCAGGAAAAAAACTTATCTATTCCTCTTCTTCTTTATATTTAAATCAAAACCTCTTTCCTTTTAATTTCATGTGATACATGTATACTTTAATGGACAACACAACTATCAGAATATTTTTTGGTCTTTTATCAGAAACATATTTGCTTTGATAACCATAAAAAAAATCAAAACAAAACAAGTTGTGTTAAAAAAGAAAAAGAACAGAGCTGTGAAATGAGAACACTAAACACATTCAGACCAAAAATGGTTTCTGAAACCTAAAGGTAGAGGAATATGGCCTAGTAATGCTATAGCATTTTGCAACAGATTCTACTAATGAATTGTATGGGCTGTGACAGAAACCTCTACTTCTGGATTTGAATTTTGGTACTATGATACTGACTTAGTGTTATCTTTGGCACATGCCTCCTAAAGAATTACATTTTCAGTAAAGAATATCATGGAGACATGCTATATGTATATGTGAGAGAAACACAGCAACATGAATTTCAGTATAATTTCTAAATTTCAGAAATGATAATGACAAAAGCAACCTAATACTGACAGTGACAGAACCTCAGGAAGTACCATGACTTTCCCAAGGTTGCCACAAGCCAAATAGGAATCATGAAAAACAAGAACAGATTACAAAACTGAATAGTTAACAGAGGGAATATGCACAGTAAACAACATGGTGGCTGGTGAGATTAAATATTATTTAGGAAACTGAAAGAGCAAAATTAAAAACTGCTGAGGCATAAAAGAAAAATTTCATACAGCCCCATGAATCAGAATGACAATAATAACATACAGGTTTTTATTTCCTCAGTATTTAATTTAAAGATTGTGGCCTCTATATCAGACCTGGAAGAGCTAGTAGGCTGGGAAGCCTAGTTGTTTATTGGAAACTATGTCAGTTGTTAGACTAGTGAAAGATATGACCTTTCATCTCAAACTTTGTCTTGCTACTATTATACATTTACCATTAAGTCAAAGACAAAACATTTATTGGCAGAGTTTGCAATTAAGAAGCTTCCACCCCATCCCTTCTCCCTTTTTCCTTGCCCTCCCCTGACACCGAACAAAAGGATGTATATTTACCTTACAGTAACAGATTAAATTGTAAAGGCTCTCTAGAGCTGCAAGATTGAAAATATGGAGAAACTGTACTCATAGGAAGCTCTTCTTCCTGTGAAGTGCAAAGATACCAAAGCAGGTATCAGGGTTTAAAATGGGAGTAGGATGAGCTAAGATTAAAGCACCTGTTGACACTTATGCAGAAACTAAACTGAACAAAATTACGTGTTATTGTAAGAAACTTTTATTTCTATAGACTTTAACTTTCCTGTGCTGCCTTCACCATTATTGACAAAATAGTTTTATGAGGAGTGTTGGTTTGTTCAAGTAGAGCAATATATATTTTCCTCTCCATGTTTTTGGAACTGTGGAGAGTTCATTGTGTATTTTGTGTTTGTTGTAATTGAGTGTAATTTTTTGTCTAGTTTCATTCAGTATGACACAATAACGGACTGCAAAAAGGATGGACAGACAACTTTTTTTAAAAGCCGATATTCTTGAGTAGGAGCTTGAGAATAGTCTACTGCTCATGCACATATGTGTTTACATCTTGTACCTTAGAGAGTGATAAGGGGTGAATTCCGTTACACTGTGAAAATGGTGGCTGCTCATCTGTGAAAACCTGACTGTGGCAAGTGACCTGCACAATATAGAAAGTGCTGATGTAAATTCATGCTGCCATCAAGTACAGAAGTATTTTAAAAAACTGCAGTGATACTTTACACAAAGATTGCCTTTCTTAGACTCTGGCTACCTACAAGGCAGATCAGTTTTGCTAAATACTTCATTAACCCTGTTTAGTCCTGCTCTCCCTGAACAACACTAGCCAACCATGGAAAGATTCTGCTGGCAACAAAACTTCAGCATGATGACAAAAGAACTTTACCTTGCAGTATATTGAGAATGGATGATAATGAAAATGGTACAGACCGACTTGACAGTTACCATATCTTTATCACAGATTGCTTCTATTCCAAACTTAGTGGGAACTCATTACACTAATGACAGTCAATCAGCAGTTCTTCTGCTTTAGCTCTGTCATTTTTCCTCGTCAGTCTTTCATGTCTTGAACATGTTTCTTAAATATTAATTTTAAATTACAATGTAGGCTCTCTGAGACAGCTACCAAAATTTGTTTTGTATTTATTAAGTTTGTTAAGTGTCTAGAGCAACAAAGTCCTACTTTTTAGGAAATATCACAATCACGTAGTAAATAAATACTAAAACAACATTTGCTGTTCTCAGTCAGTATCACATTATAGCATTTAAGATAGACCTTTGTTTTCTATGAAAATTATGGTCACATTATGGTGACTTTCTAATTGTCATGAGGGTTGTACTTTAGGATATTACTATTTTCATTGAAATTATTACATATTTTTGCTTGCTCTGTATTTCGCTTCAGTTTTATATTAAGCATACCTTTTAACTAAAATACTTAAATGCCTGCAGTCTTGCTGCATTAAAAGTATGAAGTACACTTTGACACATGTTATTTATTCTACTTTTAAAAGATCACATACTATTATCCATGAGCAGTTATGGTGAGTTCAAGTACATCAAGTCACTACTTCTGGTGTAAATAATGACACATTGTCACAGTAACTCATAAGATCTATGCTATTAAGAGTGCATTGCCTTGTAAATTACCTAGCTAATAAATAACAATTATGTCACACAAAACTATGGTTAGAAGGATCCATGTAAGTCATCACAAAAGCTACTATTTCCTCCATTTCCAGATGATACACATGAAATGGAGTATCTGTAAAATCAGGAATAAATCAAGTTACAGATCACATCATACTATACTCATGTTCAATTTTCTTTCTTATTATGGATGAGTTCTGTTAGTAACCCTGAGCCCATCTTGTTGTTCAGTGATGAGTATCTAGAGGAAAACATCAATCTTTTTAGTTAATATGTAACATCGGCAGAAAAGCAATATTGTCTTCTCCATCAGTTGTTTATAGTACCACCTACTTTTCTCAACAATGAGGTGTATTCTGTTCTATGAAGGTGAGAAAATACTGGATTTTTGTAAAACTTTATTATAACTATGTTCTCAAAATTAGGAGTGAACCTGGAACATTGTTTTTATTAATCTACAGTTCCATTTCTGTTATCAGAGATCAGAACCTGTAAAAACTGACCCAAATCTGCCGCTCATCTGCTTTGATTCAAGAAATCCTGGCATTGTAAATGATGCCCATTCCATACATTAACAGGAGCTGTTAACGGTATTGGAGACGTTGGCTAAAATAGGCAGTAGAGCATAATCTAGTAACGCGCCTAGCAAGAGCAATAAATGAGAAATGCCTAGCAAAGCAACTGGTTTGCTGGTGCAGAATGGTAACAGGAGTTTGTGAGGGTAGGAGGAGTGAGGAATGGTTGGCAGAGCAGTCAAACATGGCTAGCAGTAATGTCTAACAACATGGAAGCAACTTGCACCAGAAGACCAGCGGTAGCTTTGATTCAGCTTTATTACATAGAAACACCTGCCATTCCCAGACTGTGAATGACACATTACGGTGGGAGGGGAAAGGATTGGCTGGCCTAGCCATTGCCTGAGCGTATAGAACTGCAAAGTGTTTTATTTTAGAAATTAAGTACTGCTTATTCCCTGGTTTATATTCTTTAAGCTCTATTTTCAATCTTTTCACTCTTAACTAAAGTGTTTGCCAAACTAACTGGTTCATTACTGTTAATGTGGAAAATTAGCTCACTGAGTGCAGAAAATGTGGTTTAATTTTCTTCAGGTTTATGTTTGGGAGCTCAAGCTACTATTGTATTATGAACCATTTTAATTTGTTCCTGCCTCTGATTGCTACCCATCCATACTTATCATTATGGTTACAGACATATCCTTAATGCAAAGCTATGGTCTAAAAATGTAATGGACCTGAATTGCTGACCTGTGTTTGTTTTCAGGAAGAGAATACAGAATACAGTACAACCCTTCTTAGTTGTCTTTTAGTTCTACTTTCTACTTCTAAATTGTCTCTCCCCACCAATTCACTGTGTCTTGGTGTCGTGTTGTACATATCTTGATATATATTGTACACTCTATTTTTCAGGCACTTTTATTTCAGTTTATTTCTTTCTCTAATGTTTCAAGTTATTCCTCAATCTTCAGTCATAGCATATCTCACTGGAAAAATTGATAATGTTTGCTATTAGTATTAACCAACGCTTCCTGTCTTAAAATTAGGGATTTAATCCATACTCTTTCAATACTTGGAGGAAGGAGGAATTTGTAGATATACATTATATCCTAAATTAAACGAGATGAATTCCAGTCCAAATTTTTATCTTGTGAACATCCTTTTTAGAGGAGGATGGGGAGGTAAAAAGGTATCTTTGCCAGGATTTTTGAGCATGATTTCTTAAAAGAGTTTCTAACATTTGAAATTGTTCCCTACCATTCATTTTATGGCACTTTTATTTATCTATACCCAGCGATTACCTAACTATAATGCAATATGTTTAACACATAAAGTAGCACTTTCAAATAATTCATTAGAGAACAAATAAAGAAATTCAAATCAGACAATAATTTCGTTGGACTCTAGTTTAATCCACTTTGTGTAAATAATTTTGTAACAGTCACAATCAAACTTTAAATTTCATGCTTATGATTACATCAATATCATGTGTGGAATGTATGAGATTTGCCAAAAGCACATTGCTCAGCTCTGTCTCCTCCCAACTTTTTGTGCACTCTCAGCCCACTCGCTGGCAGGGCAGTATGAGGAGCAAAAAATCCTGGATGCTGTGTATGCACTGCTCAGCAATAACCAAAAACGCCCCTGTATAATCAACACTGTTTCCAGCACAAATCCAAAACATAGCTCCATAGTAGCTACTATGAAGAAAATTAACTCTACCCCAGCCAAAATCAGCACATTTTTTTATTTTTTATTGAGACATTGATTATCTTTGAACACAGGGTCAGGCAGAAGATAATATTTTTGTTTTTTAAAGAAATACAGAGATAATGTAATCACAAGACAAAATACTGTTTCTGTTAACCTGCATTCAAAATAATCTATGCCTTTTCCTCCGGATGAAAAAAAAACAACACAACTCTAGATCCATGAGCTGGGAAATGGCAGAGTCTGTCTTCCATTCTGCACTATGAATCCTACTTATTACTCAGAGTATTTTTTTCCTAGCTATATTTTTGAAGACACAGGAGAAATTTATTTCTGTTGGAAATTTATTGCCTTGGATCTTCTCTTTGGAAGTTTTTCCGGGTAGGCTTCTCATAAATTTAGTAAGAGATTCTCTCTTCATCCTACTTCTAAAATTTCTCAGAGTTATCCCGATCTATGCTAATGATAGATTGCCTGAGAAAATGTGATGTTCATGTGTCAACATTTAAAAAAGTTCAGTGGCCACAGTATATCATTTGTCCCTCTCTGGCAAATCAACAAAACCCAGTTAAAAGCTGGAACTTCCATTTAGAAGGAGGAAAACTTTTTAACTTTTGTTTGAAAGATAAGATAGTCTCAGTAGGTATGCGTGTTTTACATATGAATAAAGATATAGTCTGTTAGTGAAAAATGTGATTTATATTTTTATATTAAAAAAAGGATTCAGCAACTACACTTAAGGTTTTACTTTTACAGTTTTTGAACAACTATCCAAACTCACAAAACTCCCTGCGGTTATTAGTTTTCCTTTCTTCATGTAGAAACTCCTGGGACTGATGATAAATAGAAGTAGCCCCGAAAAGTTTCTTTAATGCAACACAACCACAACTTCTCTGACAGTTCCAATAATTTACCTCTTAGCCAATGAAGATGTGCTAGAACAGAAATAACTAGGATAAAACATACTGTATTGTATGTCATTTAAATATTGCCTTGTAGAAAATATCACCTTATCAAAAAGGTTACCGCATTCATTTCTATAGCCACTCAGCATTCTTACAGGAGTGAGGAGCTAAGGCTGATATGACCGTTTTTAAATGTCTTCTATTTGTTTGATGCCTTCTTTTTAATGGGATCACAGCCTCAGTCATCATTTGGCAGCTGTTTTCTTTCAAGAGATTTTTACTTAAAATACATTTTTTTTAAATATTATAATTTTACTGCTCAATGAACCTTGCAATAACAACATTTTAGCATCTATCTGCCATGGCAGATGGCAAACTAATGAGGCCTGCTGTAGCTGCATACTGATATGTTCTGTACACAACACTTCTGCGCTCCAAAGGGAGGTCAAAGAGTAACTTTTATTTATATTCTTTGTTGTATTTGATCGTTGAAAATCATAGGACAGATTATTAGAAAGAACACTTTTTGCACCTTTTAATTAGACTTACTAATGTTTACTGCATGTGATCAACCGACAGAGTTCAAAAAAGACAGTCCATATTTCGGTGCTGTTTAGCTTGCATTTTTTAAAAAGAAATAGTACTAATCCAAGATGGTTTTCTCCTATTTAAAATTCACTTTAGAATTAAAAATAAAGATGTTTTTGGTATGCATGTCTTCATGACATTTTAGTAAAGTTAATATTTTACATTTGTTAGCGTTTAGATATTAAAGATAGGTACGTAGTTAATATCCTACCTCATATTTTTTGTTTCAGGGCACTAGTGAATATTTCCCCTCACCACCCCTCAGGATTCTGTATTTTTCCTTAATGCAGATACCAGATAATTGTCATTAAATCTAGTGGAGGCTGATCTAGTACAACTTCAAGTTTCAGTAAATTCATGACAAACAAGGTAAAACAGTAATGAAAAATCGTGAGTCTGGTAATAAGTGTAATTGACTTGACCTCAGACAGGGTGTGTAATGCAAATATGTGATCTACATTCTTTGACAGAGAGAGGAGAGAAGAAGAAATGTAAGACAGAGGAACCGACTGACTCTTCTAGAAGATTATTTATCCCACCCATCTTAAAAAAAATAGTCTGAATCAAACTTAGGCAGAAAAGCCTAAGTGAATAACCAACACCCTACCTATAAAACCATATTGTGTTGCTCTCTTTTACATTGATTTTAATGATTTTTTTTCTCAAAGGTATGTCTCAAACTACTTGAACCAGGACTGAGGAATCTAGTTCTAGATAAGTAAAATTTTACCTTTAATGTTTCACAAGCTTTTCCAAATCAATTCCACGATCATATTAATAGTTGGAAACTATCCCTGGGAATCCCAGTAATCTCATTAAATTAGGGTCAAAGATTAAAATATTGGAAAGTGACTTCCAAGCATATAGCCTGAAGTAATATTGGATGTAATCAAGTAAAGATGATAACAACTTCAATTCTAAAACACTGTTCTTCACTGATTGCCAGTGCTGTGCTATTTCTGTATCAATAACATATTACTGAAAACGTCATATTTTACAAAAAGAGAGAGTCTTGAAGTAATAAATTTTAAAACATCAGTAATCTCTATCTGACCTTCATATGCCCTTCAACTATCACTTTTCAGCTCTCCTGCCAAATTTCTTTTTTTATCTATTGCTTACAGGAGATAGCTGTAGACTTGGAGAAATACAGTCATTAACACTTATCAGTATTCTTACAATATTTTGAATCATTTTAATAGATTTTATTATTATTCAAATTTTAATATAGAGTTTCTTCCTGTAAATACTTAGGGTCTAATGCTGCTTTCAGTGTGCTCATTTTACACTCATGTAATGTCACTAATTTCATTGCATTTAGTTTGGTTTATATACCACTATGAAAGGACTTGGTGACTGTTGTACTACAATATTAAAAATGAATTTATTTTCGATTTGCTTTCTGATTTAACACAGCTAAAAATCTCTTGGCACAGCAGTATGGTTTCAAATATCACCTTAGCTTAAAGGCAGAATTTTATAACTGTATATACTTTTTGTCTTTTTTTATAAGCTGTTTTCTTTCAGGTGAAAAGTTGTTCTGATATGTCCTGACTGAAGTAGCTCATCATTTAAGAAAATCAGCAGTTAAAGGGAGCAAAAGAAAACAATGGACTTCATCTGTGTTCACTCCATCACTGACATATTAAAAAATCTTGAAAATCCATATTCACATCTTTACCTTTCCCTGTCATCCATTGACTATTTTGAAAGATAAAGCAAACAGACTTCTTACAGAGTCAAAGTTACTATTACTGTTACTGCATAGTAGCTATAAATGTGATTGATTCTTTCACTGAACAAAATTAGAGGACAGTGAGTCTTGCTTGTAATGTAAGTTGGTTAGTCTTCAACCACATCATATTTTTTCAGAAAATGGAAACACCAAAATCTTCCAGGAATCTGAAATACTTTTAATGCCGTTGTGCCTGAGTGCATGTTTATAGATCTTAGTAGCAGTGTTAAAATTAGTGCTTTCTTAAGTGGAATAACACTACATACTTATTCTTACCAGCCTGATTTTCTTTGTTTATCCTACATATTATTTAAGTGACATTTACTATTTCTACTCAACATGAGGGGCTTTTAAGAATGTTATTAAATACTGTGTAATCTACTTGTTATCTTAATAATTTGCCATAGAATGCAAATTATAGTCAGAAGCTGCTCAATCAGTGTATTTCTGGAAAAGTCGTGCAGGGAATCAACATTAAACAAGTATTTGCTTTCCATTAGGAATGTGTGATTTTCTTACAACTTATCATTTGAAAATATACTTTGAACAGTAATTGTAAATTGCAAAGCCATCTTGTATGCTGGTTGCCTGATAGTCCTTTATTTTAAAAAAAATTTATTTTTTTTATCTCTAGATGGTGCTATATGTACCTGTATTGGGTGAAGAAGTATAAGCAATTTTAGTATAAAATTATACAAATCCGAAGTAAGACAAAACAACTAGAACCATTCAAATTATTGTGGAAAAGTTTTTTCTGCTTTTGCTGTAGGCCACGAAGCATGTGTTGCCAGGTGATTATGCTCATGAGAAAGTTAATCCTCTGCTGTATTAAGTAGGAATCACAAACAAGTACCATAGAAAGACAACCTACATTTTGTAGAAAATGTTGGGCTAATTCCTTGTCAGAAGTAAACTAGGAAAGCTTTTTACACTCGGTCATATTATATACAATATTTGCTGTTCTCCCCGTAGATTTATACATATGTATTCCTTTTCCTGTCAATTTGTTTTTAAAACCAGCTTGAAATAACACATTCATTTCTGCTGAACTGCTGAACTATGAGCTCCTTCATGGAGAGGTAATACATAAAAAGTCTGGAAAAGGTGTTGTTTAGTAAGGAACAATGATTCTTTTCTAGTGAAATTGGACTGATATGTAAATTAACAGTTATTGACTACCTTGTATGTAATTCCTTATATTCTTTATAGGAAGCCTCGGAGTCAGCATTACACATTTCTGCTTGTATAATGTATCCTGAATCCAAAGAAAGTTTATAGATACTTATATTAGGCACCACAGAAGGAAACTGCCTGGCCATAGTTCATCCACTGTACGTTGTCTTTGCTGATAGATGATTCCAACTGTGTGGCTGCTCTCAGTCCTTTGCCACCTTTGTTTCAACACTCATATTTGTAACATCCCTTTATGGAAAGTTAATGGGAATGGGTAGTACGAATTTTTCCTTTGCTGTACCAAATTTTAGATGCTTCAGACCTATTGTCTGTGTCCTTCAGTAGAAAAAGAAATCAAATCTGCTTTCAAACGCAGTGCATTAAAAAATTAGACACATCTTTATCAAATTAACAGTACTGGACATGTGCCAACAGGAATAGCATACTGCTAAATATAGTTTAAGCACTGTAAGTTGTCCAATATAAGCTTCTGAGATAGAAGTAGATGAGAGCAAAAGTAGTGCTCATTTCAGTCATGACTTTTTAAAAAATATTTTGATGGCTCTAACATGCATTTAAACACCCAGTCCAACATTAATTCAAGAATGAAAGGAGAAACCTATTGCGTGCACTAGATGTGTAGGATCATGGGTCCTTTTTCCATCAAAAGAAGCAGTAGATTTATTTGTAACCTTCTTTCAGCCCACTCACCCAAGGAACTCACCTACTTTAACTTACAGTGAAATTGCCAACAGAAGAGGAAGAAGTGACTAGGGGCAAATATTGAAGTGACCATATACAATTTAACTAATATGCACAAGTAAATAAACTCACGGTTCTTTTCAAGGCTGGAACAATTCTTTCTCAGAGGTATCATAACAATAGTACAACTTCTGGAAAGAACTGTACATTATCATTTTAATGTCTTTATAGCAATCCATGCTGAATTCTTAAAAAAATTGTTCTAAAATGATTTTGTTAGGGAAAGAATACTTTGTTTCAGGTTCATGAAAACAAACAGAATATTGTGAAAATATATAGATTTTTTGGTGAAAAAAAAGGACTAATCTTTTGACAGCTGCGCCCCATTCTTGGGATCTTGCCAGACTTTGCAAGATATTTTAGGTGTGAGCACAAAACAAAATCAATACGTGCACTTTGGTTAAATCCCAGTGATGCTAAGAGAAATGTCTCTCCAATTTAGTCTTCAGCTTAAGAATTCAGGATGAGACACAGAAACGGGGAAGTCTTTTGTGAATGCCAGGAACACCACTAGATCTTGAATATGTTTTTTTTTTTAAGTGCTTTTTAATTAAGACCTGGAAGCTAAAAGGAGAAAGAGAAGATTTCAGCTAATAATCTGAGCTCATAATTCAAACACATTTCAACCTGAGATTTTAAGAGCATGTTGTTATGTGTTTTTAGGACGGACAGCTGAGGAAAATGAGTGTGACATTTTTCCAAGCAAGAGCTCATATTCATGAAATTAAGCATAAGCTTTTTTAGGACTCTTTTTGTACTTCATTTGCATATTTTAATAAAATAGAAGGAGAAGAAGATAAAGCAAAATCTTCCTTGGCTTGTTACATTGTTTCATAGCATTAAATGTTAACCTGTCCCAAATTCCACTTGTAGCTTCTGCTTGCTGGCAGCATCTGTTAATATAAATCTTGTCTTGGACAACAGACTGCCGTGTTCCTAGCTTTGTCTGTTCTGTGACTTCTTTGCAGTAACAAAAACAATACATTATGAACAAATAAAGAATGTAGGGCCTGATCCAAACGACTTTTTTTTTCCTGAGTTGAATGTGCTTTGAAATCAGTTTCTCTAGAGAATCCCTTGCAAAGCAATCTCTATAAATGTTCATTTGAATTTTTAAAGAAGTGCACTTAGCATACATTCAGACTCTTTTGTTTCCTTTCTTGCAATGCACACCAAAAATGCTCTCAGAAATTTTTGCAGTGAAAACAACTATAATCATATGTTGGAAAATATTCATTCTTTCTGTTTGCATGAATAATTAAGTTTTGACTAGGCAGAGAGACATAATATAGAGAGGAAAAGTATAAGAATGATTCTGCCCTAATTTTTAGATCATGCATTCATAGATGAGAGGTCTAGTTTTTGCTCAGAAGAGTGTATGAGTAAATAATACAAAGCAATTTCAGCAAAATAAATAGCATATACATCTTCACATACTCCAAACCTCCTTCAAAGGTGACCATATCTTTGTGACTAGGAAATTTCATTGTGGAGGAAATATAGCTTTAAGATGTCTATAGCAGAAACAGCTTGCAAATGAAGCTGTTCTATATACATTATTGTGCCCTAAGCATCTAAATAAAAGGGGAACATTTTGCTTCTCTACCTACACCTTTTGAGATAAACCTGCATTAGGACTTCAGTAGTTATTCTCTGGAAGATAATACAGACTTTTGTAGTATCTTTTCAGAATCCTTAGGTTATTAATAGGCTTTCATTATCCTGACAAGACTCAGCTGGGTCCCTTGCCCCTACTCACTTGCCTGTGGGCCTAGGAGTGCCTTTTAAGCTCAGGACCAGGCACTCAAATTTTACCTGAACTATGTTTTAGGTGTGCTGTGCCCTGTCTTCTGCTGTCCTGAGTGGTATTCTTGAAGCCTGCATTGTGCGTCACCTTGTCTTCAGCCCTGTCTCCAGAATGGACCTTGGGATTTACCTTACAGGTAGCCTTGTCTCAAGTCCTGCTTTCTGGGTGAGCCTTAGATACATGCCATAGATAGTCCTGCTGCTATGCCTGTTTCCCACTGTCTTTGCTTGTTGACCGGACATTCTGCATGGATACAAGACCTGACTCATTATTTTGTCTTGCATGGGCTCTGTTGATGTACTGTTTTGCTGTCACTAGTGTCACGTTGTGCAGATTTTGTGGGACTGCATCCTGTTGGTGATGGCATGGCCTGTGCTGGGTTCACGGTTATTTTGTAAAGCAGCCCCATTCCTGTGGCTCACTATCTCAGGGTCTACAACCCAAACCTTCAAATGAATTTTGTTGTCTTGACAAGTCCCCTCCCATTCTCAAAGCATGCCCTGTATATTAAAACTCTCACAAAATTAAACCTCTCAATCGTGATCCATTGATTTTGCTGTGGTATAGTGTGCATCTGGGCTCACATGCCACTTAGAATAGAGTGGTTTTTTTTTTAAAAACTACTTATTCCTTTGATTTAACTTCATTAGCATGTTAACTATTGTATTTCAAGCTAAAGAACATGGCAGCTGATGTCTTACCAGAGTGAAGAGTATACCCTGATGAGATTGCACAATGGTAAACTGGAATTAAGATAGGTACCTTTCCATGAAATCTTAGTCACCTAATTTTAATTTCTATTTTAAGAGCGCCCACAGCTTTCCTTATGGTTTTCTAACAGCTAGGATAGCTTCTGGAGTTTACTGGCTTCAGTTTATGCTGTCCTTAGACACCCAAGTCTTTACAACTGTCCACTTGAGCTCATTAATTCTAACAGGAGCAAGACACAAAATTATTAATGTAAACTCTTTTCAGGGTAAAGGTCTCTTTCACATCCAGCAAACACTTAACTCTTTTACTTACCAAGTTAATGACTGATTAGTGCTCCAGCAGAATCTGTTGAAATGGGTGTTCTGTGTCCAAGACATATGGTTTAACTTGCTTTAAAATATCACTGACACTCTTTAATTGATTGGTTTATAAATTTTCAGGGAAACATAAATGTTTAATTAGATTTTTTTCTGTTGTTTTTTTTTTTTAAAGTTAAACAGAAGCATATATTTTAAATTATGAGTGTAAGGAATTATAGATTAAATACTGTTATAGATTAAATACCATTTGTCTGACATAATTTTTGATATCTGGAATTTTAAAAAAATCTTATTCTAAAGTAAAGGTCTAAAATAAGTCAAATATGCCCTAAAAGCCTTTGGTTTTTTTCATAATTGACTGTGAAGAGACCTTAGATAATAACTCAGGTAGAAGCATCTTTTTTTTACAGATGTCAAAACATCAATGGCTCCAATCCAACTGATGATAGACTGGAATAATTAAATGTTTAGGATAAAATAGAATTTCAGAAAACATTTAATAAATAGAAATTTTGAGGTATTTACTTGGTATATCATCTTCAGTAACTTATTCACTTAAATTTATAGTAGCACTAAAATATAATACAGTTGCTTTTATTTTCTGTATTAACCTGTAATCACAGGTTATCATTATTATGCAGTGGTAGGAATTTGGTGTTGTTCTGCATGATATTCACACAGTAGTTGCAGACATGAACGATCTAGGAAGTCAGCATACTGAAGGGTGGTATACTTTTCCTTCAAAAGTGGTAAGTATCACTTTCTACTAATCTGTTCAGTGTTAAGGGATGATCTGTGTGCTTGTAAGAATTTCTCCTAGAAGAAAAAAATATTCCTCACAAGTGGAGATTTTACTCTGATTTACAAAGAAATATGTTTTCAAATATACTGTATTAGATGAATGAAATTGCACAAATTAACAATTTGGGAGGTGGGGCTAGGTGCGGGTGTGGATTTTGCTTTTATAAGTGCCTTTATTTAGTCTGTACAGGTGCTTAGAGTAGCTTTACACCGGTGCCTGTGTGTGTTTTTTTTTTTTTTTTTTAATCTGGGTCAATTTTTCATATTATTATGTGAAAATGCATAATATGTAATATTCATATAATTACTTCTCCATGGAAGTCTGACAGCAAAACTGTTGTGATGGTGTTTCGATATTGCAGTGAAAACTCGAGCCATTTTTTGAACAATTGTATATTTAAATGAAAGTAAATACATACATCTCTGCTTTGCACATTAGCAGCAAGTCTGGGTGTACGCATTATTTCAGCTCCTGATGAGATGGTCTATGTCTATAAAAAAAAAAAAAAAACAAACAAAAAAAAAAAAAAAAAAAACCAAAAACCCCAAACTCAAGCTTTATTGCAAAGGCTCTTCAAATTTTCTCAGAAATCCTAACCTGAAACTTAACTTCTCCCATAGTAGCACATGTGAGAAACAAGAAGTCACAGTATGGTGGTGTGATAACTTGTGTACTTCTAGTGCTTCCTACTGAGCTAAAAGTAGACTTACAGAAAATAAATAATGATATATAGGCTGATTTTTAAATCAGTTTAATATCACAAACAATTCACAGATCATAGCTGTCATCAGCAGTCTTCTCTCTGTTTCCAATTTCCTGAAAACCGCAGAATTCAAATACCCTGTATTGGGTTCACTTGCCAAGGTTTTGCGGGGGGAGGGGCTGCAGAGGTGACTTCTGTGAGAAGATGCCAGAAGCTGTCCCTATGTTTGACAAAGCCAGTTCCAGCTAGCCACTAGCCAAAGCTAAGCCCATCAGTACTGTTGGTAGTGCCTCTGTGATAACATATTTAAGAAAGGGTAAAAACCACTGCACAACAGCCATGAGAGAGTAGTGAGAAAATGTGAAACAGCTCTGCAGACACCAAGGTCAGTGAAAAAGGAGGGGGAAGAGTAGCTCCAGGCACTGGAGCAGAGATTCCCCTGTAGCCCATAGTGAAGACCATGGTGACACAGGTTGTCTCCTAACAGCCAAAGGAGATCCATGGTAGGGAGGTGGGCCTACCTAAAGTCACAGAAGCAGAATTATTGTAGCCCATGCCGCTTAAATATTTACAGCATTTTCTTCCTTCACAGTGAGCACGGTTCCAGAGAGCCAAGAAAGGAACCGTGTTTTTACATCTTCCTTAAGTCTCGCATTTTTGCAGACGCTGATATAAATTAAGTCTGAACAGGACTGTCCTGGTTTGAGGTAAAACAGGACCAATTTTGTTTGGTAACTTTACTTCTTAGCTAGGCCTCTTCTAACTACTGAAATTAACAGCATATTGTGCAGACAATGTTCGCTCTCTGAGTGATATGACCTATGTTTATAGTTGATACCAAGGCATGGTATGCAGAGAGGCTCTCGCTTATACTTACTACTACAACAACCAAGGCCAACCAACTTTGTTATTTGCCCTGTTGGAGGGTCAGAAATGGAAAAACGTAGTGGGGTCCCACCTGTGGGGAGGAGCGGACAGGACAGGTGACCCAAAACTGACCAACAAGGTATTCCATCCCATCTGCCTCATGCTCAGTATAAAAGCTGAGGGATCAAACAGCTCACTTTCTCCCTTCAATGGCCAACGTCTGAGGAGGACTCTGTTTGTTCATCTGCCTTTGATCCCAATCCTGAATCTGGATCCAGAATCCAGTTCCCATCCATCACTGAGTCCAGCCTGGGACATCCCCAGTGCCAGCTGGTGGTGTGATTGTCATCCTGGGAGCTTGATACAGTTTTGTATATATTTCATTATTTCCTTTTATTTTATTATTAATATTTCATTAAAGTAGTTTAGTTCCTTCTAAACTCATAAGTCTCTTTTTCCCTTCTCTGCTTCTCTCTTTGAAGAGAGGTGGAGGGGAGCATCTGTCAGTCCCATCTGGGGTTCCCTATGTCCCCAGTGGCCAATTTGGCCTAAACCACGACAGGACCCAATGTGCACAACTAATATATTTTTAATCATAAACCATGGTGTCATAAGCTTATTTCACTTTTCCTGCATACGCACACAGGAGCTAACCAAAATTCATTTGTTTAGACGCATGAGCAGAATGCATATTTTATCAGACTCTTGTACAACATATTTTAAGCTGACCGTTATATTCTTTACCTAATTATTACTTTATCATCATATGTATATTTGAGAAGACTGTAAACACACTCTCTCTGATCCAAATATTCTTAGATCAAATTCACTTCTCATTAGGACTGCAATGCCATAACTGTGAACAGAATTCATCTCACTATGGTTTCCTAATAGAGAATTACTAGGCGAAAGGTAGTTACCACTTTTCATACTGCTGCTTCTCAATTAGAGGTGTTGTTTAAGTGAACTTGCTGCTGTTTCTTTTCTCAGCATCTGGGCCCATGCCAGAAGTTCATAGGGATATAATTAAGGTCTTCACATGCCAAAGAGTGAATGAAAAACTCATGAAACATTACCAAGTAGTGTTTAGGGGCTAAGTTTTAAAGAAAGTCCTGCCAGGAATAGAGGAAATGATGCAAGATCTGGAATTGGTAAATACCTTAGGGATATTTTAAGAGAACCAGACAGATGCTCAGGAAACTGAAAACATACCATCATAGTAATTAGTTCTTATTCCTGAAGAGAAGTTGAATTTGGGACCAATTCAAAGTGAGGGGCAAAGGAGCAGAGAACATATCTCATTCTTCAAAATATATACTTGCAAGAAAGCTCAGCTGTCATGCCACATTAAACAAGTTTCTGTTATGTGCAGAAAACAGAAAATGCTAAGCCATTACATGTACTAACAATTTTTGCTGTACACTTTACAAGAACAGACCATCAGAATGCACATAGGTTACACATGTGTTTTTATATACACTATATTCTATGTTACAGTACTTTACGAATGTAAAATTTCATTTTACCGTTTAGTTTATGGCACATAATTTGAAAAAAATGTAGTAAAAGCATAGTTTTGGTAGTGGAGACATACTGCCATTTTTGTTTATAATGAAAAAAATCTGTACACTGAGTTTTCCTGTTCATTTGTTAGACTTCTTCAGTTATTAAGATAAGATTAGGAGGTGACAGAGTTGAACTTCATGAGGAATTAGTATTTTAAAAGATTTGAGGTCTGCTGATTGAAGTAGGTACTCTGGGTTAGAGTTCACTGTTGCAAAAATAATATGGGAAAGCAAACTGTCTGCAAGATCTAATTTGGGGGGGGGAAAGTGGGAAGTCATCTTGTTTCTTATAGATAGTTGCCTGCTTGTAAATAGAATATAGTGATAATTAATTAAACTTGTTAGGGAGGTTGTTTAATGGATTAACTAATATTAAATCTAATGTCAGGATGTTATATATTTACAGAGTCACAGAATCTTGGAGGTTGGAAGGCACCTCTGGAAGTCATCTAGTCCAACACCTCTCCTCAAAACAGGATCAACTAGAGTGGCTTATGTCTGTGTTCAGTTGTGTTTTGCATATCTCCAGGAATAGAGACTCCACAACTTCTCTGAGCAACCTGCTCCAGTATGTCATCACCTTCACAGTAAAAATGTTTTTTCCTCGTCTTTAAATGGAATTACCTGTATTTCTATTTGTACCCATTGCCTTTTTCTCTTCATTAATTTTGACTTCTTCTTTATTCCAAATGACCAGGTATTTATAAACACTGATAAAGATCCCCTAAACCTTCTCTTCCCCAGGCTGAATAGTCCCAGCTTTCTCAGCCTATCCTTATATGTCACGTGCTTCAAAACCTTAATCATCCTTGTGGCCTGTTGTTTACTTGCTCCAGTAGGTCTGTGTCTCTTTTGTACTGGTAAGCCCTGAACTGCACCCAACAGTCAAGATATGTCTCACCAGCGCTGAGCAGAGAGGAAGAATCACCTCCCTTGAGGTGAAGGCAACATTTTTCCCGGTTCAGACCAGGTGGCCGTTTCCCTTCTCTGATACAAGGGCAAATAGGTGGCTAATGGTTAACTTGGTGTGTAACCAAGCACATGAGCATGGCAGTATTCCTGATCAAGTGCAGAATGTTGCATGTGATAGAATCATAGAATGGCCTGGCCTGGAAAGAAATTTGAAAAATCATCTGTTCCAATCTTTTGTGGGAAAGACAGCCTAGATGGGATTATCTAGCACCCTGTCCAATTACATCTTGAAAACCTCCAGGGATTAGCCTTTGTTGGACTTGATGACATTATTCTCTGCCTATTTCTCCAGCCTGTCAAGATCCCTCTGAACAGCAGAGCAGTCATCTGGTCTGTCAGTAACTCCTCATAGTGTTCTATTGTCTGCAAACTTGCTGAGGCTGCACTCTGCTTTATCACTGAGATTATTAATGAAGTTGTTAATCATAGAATCATAGAATGGTTAGAGTTGGAAGGGACCTTAAAAATCATCTAGTTCCATGCCCCCTGCCATGAGGACATCCCACTAGACTAGGTTGCTAAAAGCCCTATCCCACCCGGCCTTGAACACTTCCAGGGATGGGGCATCTACAACTTCTCTGGGAAACCTGTTCTGGTGTCTCAACACCCTCACAGTAAAGAATTTCTTCCTAATATCTAATCTAAATCTACCTTCTTTCAGTTTAAAACCTTTACCCCTCATTCTGTCCCTATGTTCCCTGATAAAGAATCCCTCCTCATCTTTCCTGTAGGCCCCCTTTAGGTACTGGAAGTCTGATATAAGGTGTCCCCAGACCCTTCTCTTCTCCAGGCTGAGCAACCCCAGCTCCCTCAGCCTGTCTTCATAGGAGAGGTGCTCCAGTCCTCTGATCATCTTTGTGGCCCTTCTGTGGACTCGCTCCAACAAGTTCATGTTCTTCTCATGTTGGGGGCTCCAGAGCTGGATGCAGTACTCCGAGTGGGGTCTCACCAGAGCAGAGGGGCAGAATCACCTCCCTTGACCTACTGGCCACGCTTCCTCTGATGTAGCCCAGGATGCAGGTGGCTTTCTAGGCTGCTAGTGCATGTTGCCAAATTGTGTTGAGCTTCTCATCAACAAATACCTCCAAGTCCTTCTCAGAGCTGTTCTCAATCTCTTATCTGTCCAGCCTGTATTTGTGCTTGGGATTGCCCCAGCCGACGTGGAGGACCTTGCACTTGGCCTTGTTGAACTGCATGAGGTTGACATGGGCCCACTTCTCAAGCTTGTCTATGTGTCTCTGGATGGTTTCCCTTCCCTCCAGTGTGTCAACTGCGCCACACAGCTTGGTGTTGTCAGCAGACTTGCTGAGAGTGCACTCGATCCCACTGTCCATGTTGCTGACAAGGATGTTAAATAGTACCAGTCCCAGTACTAACCCCTGAGAAATGCCACTTGCCACTGTTCTCCACTTGGATATCAAGCCATTGACCACGACAATTTGAGTGCAACCATCCAGCCACTTCCTTATCCACCAAGTGATCCATCGGTGAAACCCGTGTCTCTCCAATTTAGAGACCAGGATATCATGAGAGACAGTGTCAAAACCTTTTGCATAAGTCCAGGTAGATGATGTCAGTTGCTCTTCCTTTATATACCAACGTGGTAACCCCATCACAGAAGGCCACCAAATTTGTGATTTGCCCTTAGTGAAGCCATGTTGGTTGTCACCAATCACCTCCTTATTTTCCATGTGCCTTAGCAGAGTTTCCAGGAGGATCTGCTCCATGATCTTGCCAGGCACAGAGGTGAAATTGACTGGCCTGTAGTTCCCTGGGTCTTCCTTTTTTCTCTTTTTAAAGTAGGGGTTATGTTTCACCTTTTCCAGTCAGTGGGAACATCACTGCACTGCCAGAAATTCTCAAATATGGTGGATAGTGGCTTAGTAAGTCCATCCACCAATTCCCTCAGGACCCGGGGATGTATCTCATCAGATCCCATGAACTTGTGAACCTTCATGTTCCTTAGATAGTCTCAGACCTGGTCTTCTACAGTGGGCAGTTCTTCATTCTCCCAGTCCCTGCCTTTGCCTTCTGCAACTTGGGAGTTGTGGTTAGAGGTCTTACCACTGAAGACTGAGGCAAAAAATGTCACTGAGTATCTCAGCCTTGTCCATGTCCTGTGTGACCAGGTCTCCCGTTTCCTTCCTGAGCAGGCCCACATTTTCCCTAGTCTTTCTTTTGTCACTGATACACCTATAACAGGCTTTCTTGTTGTCCCTGATGTCACTGGCTAGATTTACCTCTATCAGGGCTTTCCTAACCTGATCCTTGGCTGCTTGGACAGTTTCTCTGTATACCTTCGAGTCTACCTGTCCTTGTTTCCACTCTCTGTAGGCTTCCTTTTTTCTGTTTGAAGTTGTCCAGGAGCTCCTTGTTCATCCACGGAGGCCTCCTGGTGTTTTTGCTTGACGTCCTCTTTCTTGGGATGCATTACTCCTGAGTTTGGCAGAGGTGGTCCTTGAATATCAACCAGCTTTCTTGGGCCCTTCTTCCCTCCAGGGCTTTATTCCATGGTATTCTACCAAGCAGATCACTGAAGAGGGCAAAGTCTGTTCTCCTGAAGTCCAGGATAGTGAGCTTGCTATGCACCTTCCTTGCCACCCTAAGGATCGTTAATTCCACCTTTTCAAGGTCACTGCAGCCAAGGCTACCCTTGAGCTTCAGGGTAGCCACCCTACTGTTGTTGGTGAGAACAAAGTCCAGCATGGCATCTCTCCTCTTTTCCTCCTGTACCACTTGGACAAAGAAGTTATCATTAATGCCTTCCAAGAACCTACTGGATTGCTTGTTCCCTGCTCTATTGGGGTGGTCAAAGTCCCTCATAAGGACCAGGGCTTCTGAATGTGAGGCTGCTCCTACCTGCCTGTAGAGGGCCTCATCCTCTTAGTCTTCCTGGTCGGGTGGCCTGTAGCAGACCCTCACTGTAACATCACCTGTCCCTGCCCTCTCTTTAATCTTGACCCATAAGCTCTCATTTGGCAACAGTTTTGGAGCCATTATTGAGCCCGAGGACACACTGCTGGTGACTGGCCTCCGACTGAACTTTGTGGTGTTGATTATAGTTCTTTAAGCCTGGCAGTTCAGCCAATTTTAAGTCCACCTTACTGTCCGCTTATCTGGTCTGTACTTTATCAGTTTGTCAATGAAGATGATATGGGAGACAATGTTTAAAGCCTGGCTAAGGCTACACAGCTAGGAATGCACAGTCCAGGAGGTTCCTCCAGTGCATTGATGATAACTTCTTAACTCAGGTGGTGGAAGAGCCCACAAGAAGAGGTGTACTACTGGACCTAGTACTGACAAACAAAGAGGGACTGGTGGAGGATGTTAAGGTTGGGGGCAGACTTGGCTGTAGTGATCATGAGAAGACGGAGTTCAGCATTAAGTGCAGTATGAACAAAATGACAAGTAGGGTTGAAATGTTGGACTTCAGGAAGGCTAACTTTGATCTCTTCAAGAAATTGATGGGACAAATCAAATGGGAGAGGGCTCTAGAGGGTAAGGGGGCTCAAGAGAGCTGGCTGATATTCAAGCACCACCTCCTCCAAGCTCAGGATCGGAGCATCCCGAGGAGCAAGAAATTGGGCAAGGGAAGGAGACCTGCATGGCTGAGCAGGGATCTTCTGAAAAAACTCAGGTGGAGGAAGGGAGTTTACAAGATGTGGAAAAGGGGGCTGATGACTTGGGATGAGTATAAGAACGCTGTCAGGGTATGCAGGGAAGAAACGAGAAAAGCCAAGGCAGCTTTGGAATTGAACCTGGCAAGGGATGTAAAGACCAATAGGAAGGGTTTCTTTAAGTATATAGGAGACAAAAGGAAAACCAGGGAAAATGTGGGCCTGCTCTTGAACGAGATGGGTGCTGTGGTGACGGATGATGCAGAGAAGGCGGAGTTGCTGAATGCCTTCTTTGCTTCTGTCTTCACTGCTCGGGCCAGCTCTCGGGAGTCCCAGGCTTTGCAAGTAACAGAGAAAGTCTGGAGGAAGGAAAACTTTCCCTTGGTTGAAGAGGAACAAGTTAAAGAACAATTAAGTAAACTGGACACCCACAAGTCCATGGGGCCTGATGGGATGCACCTGCGAGTGCTGAAGGAGCTACCAGAAGTCATTGCTGGGCCACTCTCCATCATCTTTGATAGGTTCTGGAGACCAGGCGAGGTGCCTGAGGACTGGAGGAAAGCCAATGTCACTCCAGTCTTCAAAAAGGGCAAGAAGGATGACCCAGGAAACTACAGGCCAGTCAGCCTCACCTCCATCCCTGGAAAGATGATGGAACAGCTTGTTCTGGGCGTCATCTCCAAGCATCTGGAGGAAAAGATGGTTATCAGAAGTAGTCAACATGGATTCACCAAGGGGAAGTCATGTCTGACTAATCCGATAGCCTTTTTTGATGGCCTGACTGGATGGGTGGATGAAGGGAGGGCAGTGGATGTTGTCTACCTTGACTTCAGCAAGGCTTTCACCACTGTCTCCCACATCATCCTCACAGGCAAGCTTAGGAAGTATGGGTTAGATGAATGGACAGTGGGGTGGATTGAACAGTGGCTGACAGATAGAGCTCAGAGGGTTGTGGTTAGTGGTGCAGAGTCCAGTTGGAGGCCAGTAACTAGTGGTGTCCCTCAGGGGTCAGTCCTGGGTCCAGTCCTGTTCAATATATTCATCAATGTCCTGGATGAAGGGATAGTGTACCATCAACAAGTTTGCTGATGACACAAAACTGGGAGGGGTGGCTGACACGTTGAAAGGCTGTGCCACCATACAGCGTGACCTGGACAGGCTGGAGAGTTGGGCAGAAAAAAACCTGATGAGGTTCAACAAAGGCAGTTGTAGGGTACTGCATCTGAGGAGGAATAACCCCATGCACCAGTACAGGTTGGGGGCTGACCTCCTGGAGAGCAGCTGTGCGGAAAGGGACCTGGGAGTCCTGGTGGACAACAGGATGACCATGAGGCAGCAATATGCCCTGGTGGCCAAGAAGGCCAATGGCATCGTGGGGTGTATCAAGAAGAGTGTGGCCAGCAGGTCGAGGGAGGTCATCCTCCCCCTCTACTCTGCCTTGGTGAGGCCACATCTGGAGTACTGTGTCCAGTTGTGGGCTCCCTGGTTCAAGAAGGACAGGGAATTGCTGGAGAGGGTCCAGCAAAGAGCTACCAAGATGATTAGGGGACTGGAGCATCTTTCTTATGAGGAAAGGCTGAGGGACTTGGGGCTTTTTAGTCTAGAAAAAAGAAGACTGAGGGGGGATCTTATCAATACTTATAAATACTTAAGGGGAGGGTGCCAGGTAGATGAGAAGAGTCTTTTTTTCAGTGGTGCCCAGTGATAGGACAAGAGGTAATGGGCACAAACTTGAGCACAGGAAGTTCCATCTTAACATGAGGAGGAACTTCTTTACTCTGAGGGTGGCAGAGCACTGGAACAGGCTGCCCAGAGAGGTTGTGGAGTCTCCCACACTGGAGGCATTCAAAACCCGCCTGGATGCTGTCCTGTGCAACATGCTGTAGGTGTCCCTGCTGTGGCAGGGGGGTTGGACTTAGATGATCTCTAGAGGTCCCTTCCAACCCTTACGATACTGTGATACTGTGTAAAGTCAATGCCTCTGGAGCTATATCCCCTTCTCTGCTCGTGTCTTATTTTCATTCCTTTTTTTTGAAGAAAAGTAACATAGAAAAAACAGAATTGAAGACTAGAAAGTATGTCCAGAGTTTGCTGACCAAGAAGGCACCAAAATTAATGGGATTGAATAAAAGCACGTGTATTTTCCATAAATTCAAGGAAATATGCTTTCACCTTTTTTTTTGCTAAGGTCAACAGCCAGGAATATTGTGCCCAAGCTCTGCTAAAAGCCAGAAATTAAATGGTGTAGCACTAACCGTCTCTGGGGTATAAAGTCTGTTAGATGCAAAACATGTTCCACATTTGAGAACAGAATACTCTAGATGCGGTCTCACCAGGGCAGAGCAGAGGGGAAGGATGACCTCCCTCGACCTGCTGGCCACACTCTTCTTGATACACCCCAGGATGCCATTGGCCTTCTTGGCCACCAGGGCACATTGCTGGCTCATGGTCATCCTGTTGTCCACCAGGACTCCCAGGTCCCTTTCCGCACAGCTGCTCTCCAGGAGGTCAGCCCCCAACCTGTACTGATGCATGGGGTTATTCCTCCCCAGATGCAGTACCCTACACTTGCCCTTGTTGAATTTCATCAGGTTTTTCTCTGCCCAACTCTCCAGCCAGTCCAGGTCATGCTGAATGGTGGCACGGTGGTGCCCAGTGATAGGACAAGAGGTAACGGACACAAACTTGAACATAAGAAATTCCATTTTAACATGAGGAGGAACTTCTTTCCTTTGAGGGTGGCAGAGCACTGAAACAGGCTGCCCAGAGAGGTTGTGGAGTCTCCCACGCTGTAGACATTCAAAACCCGCCCGGACGCCGTCCTGTGCAATGTGCTGTAGGTGTCCCTGCTGTGGCAGGGGAGTTGGACTTAGATGATCTCCAGAGGTCCCTTCCAACCCTGACCATTCTGTGATTCTATGAATCAAGCCCTCATAAAATTCACCTATAGCACCGGTCTTTTTAAAATACTGTTTGAAAATACGGAGGTAGTTGTTTCTGAGTTTATACATCTGCTTATTACAACTGCCCTGAGAACATAGTCCACTAACTGCAACACTTGGTCATTTTAGGTTCAGTGCTTTAGAAGATCCAAACACAAATTTTCTACCGTCTGTTCTCTAGGCAAAGATTGGCTTGTATATCCTTCATACACATCTAAAGAAGATGAATTCTATGTTCTGTCTGGTGGCACAGTTTCAATACAATATATTAACAGTGCTCTCATCTCACCTCATAGTCAGGGGTCACTCTGGATCAGAATGCAGAAGTGACAATATGCTGTATATGTTGCATATGAACATTTCTTGGACTTCTTTCAAAAAACATATACAAACAGCAACCAGAAGAAGCAGAACATGAGTTTGTCTCCCTGAATAGCCATATTTTCTATACATTCAGAAGCTCTAGTTCTGGAAATATGGATTTTAAAGCATATGCAAATTCTTACTATTTCCTGTCCGATGAGATGCATGGGTTTTCAAAAGCCTATGTACAGCACCATTTAAACTATTGTGGAGTAGTAGCATTGACTTGGCAACCAAGCTTAACTAAAACAGGTTGGAAGTATATGAGCAGAAAATAATATACTATGTGCCTCATATCGTGTTAGTATCTTACTATTATCTAGTATCTTATTTTATTTGGTTTTTTTCACTAAATAGAAAATACATTTTAATTATAATGAACAGGTTTTATTTCAGAGGGTGCATCAAAAAAAATTTGAACTCTAGCTTAAAGGAAAAGTGCATTCACCCAAGCAAACAAACACACGGGATTTGAGTGATGCAATGATACAGGCTCTTCCCCAGCAGTGCTAACAAATAACCCAGTGAGGTCCAATACTGTCACAGGGGAAAAAAAAATCTTTGACACATACTAACTGTATTTTCATTAGAAAGTAAAATTTTATTGTAAAATTAGAAAAAAATATAAAGACAAGTTCAAGAAATCTGAAATAATTGTAGTAGTAGATCTAGTTTGTTCAAAAAAGTGTTGTTTATTTTTTCCTTTCAATAGGAAACAATAGGTAATTTATTCTATATCCCCAACGAAAGGCTGTACTCCAAGCATACATTATACACAACACCAAATAGAAAACAACAGGAAAATAAGTTCTGAGCACACCTTAGAGTGTTTTCTCTCTGCCTCTTGAATGGCCTCATGCTCAATTTCTGCCCGCTGATCCTACAGCTGCAGTGTAATTATCCTTACCATCCTAAGCACGAGGTGCCTGGCTGGAAGAAAAACTTGCCTATGATTGGACAGACAAAAGATAAAAGGACAAAAGGATAAGCAACAGCCTGCTTGTCGTTATGAAATTAAGTAAATTACTTTGGACTAGACCTACTAGAAGATAAGCACGCTCACATCCTGAGATTGCAAGTATATAACTTTTTAATGTTTACCCCTTGAAATGGATTACAGAAACCTATGTTAGGTGTATGGGCTTTTTATATTATGTACAGCAAGAAGTAAACACAACAGCTCAAAATGAGATTCTAGCAAGTGATATGGTGAACAGAAACTCGCCCACAGCTGTAAAGCAAGAACTGTCACGTTCCATATTGACTCATCCTGAGATCCTAGGGCACTAACTTCAGTTAACTGGCCTTCACAGCTGCAAGTGCTATCCCAAATACAGACTTCATGTTTCTTTTAAGATAAGAGTGATGGTTTCTAGTGTTTAGTTCATTCACCCTGGATATGAGATAGCTATCTGAAGAGTTTAAAATTCCATTTTCAACCTCACAATAACATGTCTTAACAATTACATTGCAGGATATGTTGGTAGCCATTTGAGGCTGTTCTTTATCTCTCTTCTTGAAGCCTTGCCATGGGGACAAATAAAACAAAACAAGATTCATCCAGGATGTGAAAAAGGAGAAGGGGAAAGAAGCTATTCAGCTGAAGGGCAAATGCTTCAATCTAGGTCCATGCATTCTGCATGACACTGTCACTGAATAAAATACAAATACACTTCAGGTTCCGAGACTGAAAATAATTTTTCATGTTCTGTGCATGGAGACTCAGTAATTAAGATTCTTTTTTCCTGGGACAGTGAATCTTGAATTGCTCTTTCTTTGTAGACACAACGCTTTAGCAGATGTGATATTGGGTACACTTGATCCATCCTAACCTAAAGTACGTGGTAGGAGGTAGGTGCAACTTCCTTGAAAAACAAGAATAGAAGTTAACATTTGTCAAGCCGAAATCAAAATTTTGTTCACACTATGTTTTACCAATAAACTATTTTCTAAAAGGTTGGGAAAACTGTTTCTAAAGTAGTAATCTCTTTTATTTCTGGATATTAACATTTCTATTTTAAAAACTGTAGATATCAGTTAATAGAGGTGACTTGCTGAATCTGAAATTTGAGCAACAAACCACTGAAGATTAAAATGTAGATCTATCCTAAACATTTTATTTTGCATAACTCTAGATCTTTATTACCATTTTTAGATCCTCTTTGTGAAGCACCTTAATGTTCCCATATGTATTGACTGTACAAAACAAAACCTGTTTCGTGAAGAGTAGGCCCCACCTGGAGTATTGCATCCAGCTCTGGAGTGCTCAGCACAGGAAAGGCATATACCTGTTGGAACAGGTCCAGAGGAGGGCCACGAAAATTATAAGGGGGATGGAATACCTCTCCTATGAGGAAAGGCTGAGAGGGTTGGGGTTGTTCAGCCTGGAGGAGACAAGGCTCCAGGCAGACTTTATTGTGGATTTTCAGTCTGTAAAGGGAGCTTATAAGAAAGATGGAGAGAGACTTTTTACCAGGGCCTGTAGCAATAGAATGAGGGGCAATGGTTTTGAACTGAAAGAGGGTAGATTTGCATTGGACACAAGGAAGAAATTGATTACAATGAGGGTGGTGGGACACTGGAACAGATTACCCAGCAAAGTTTTGGATGCCCCATCATTGGAAGTGTTTAAGCTCACATTGGATAGGGCTTTGAGCAACATGATATAGTCAAAGATATCCCTGCCCATGGAAGGGGAGTGGAACTAGATGATCTTTGAAGGTCCTTTCCAACCCAAACTATTCTACATTCTATGATGGCTTTGTGTATCGGGTCTTTTTAATAATTTTGTCCCTGATCAGGTTCAGCTGCATGACAAAACCTAAGCAGTTTGATACCTACCAAGACTAAATCCTACTGTGGACGTGCAGAAGTTTAATTCCATCAGGAGTAAATACAGAGGAATATAAGAACCCCTACAGTTAGGTAGTGACTGACCAGGGAATTTTAGATCACAATATTGGATACAAGAAAAAAAATTTTGTTTAAATCCTTTACTGGATTTGGCTATTTATATCAATACAATTTGCAAGGACACACAAAATACTTGGACCACTTCGGTGAAAGCAGTATGAAACTAGAATGGTACAGCCCCTGCCAGTTTGTTTCAATGCCAGAACTCAAAAGTCTAAGTCCATTCCTGTGGTATTTCTTCTAGTAAAACTTCTAAACTGTGTACTTAATAATAGTGGGTTTAAAATATCTTGTAGCAATAATTATTTCTATGACAATCCAAACACTGAAGGGCTTTTTGTGATTACGGTCACACAGCAATGAAGCTTTCAGCATTGCTGTCATAGACCTCTTATTAAAATTCAAGCCAGCTACTTATCATTCAGTTCTTCGACTGGAAAACCATTAAACAATAAAGAGAAACATGAGCAGGAAAAAGGGTCTATTCCAAATGCTCTTGCATGATCTCCCTTGCCAGGGAAATGACTCTTTGGCCTCTGTGTACTTGGCTTGCTAGTTCTTTGCAGCTTTCACTTCTATACAATGAATAGTGTCTCACTGTGTCATGTGGAAATAGATGTACACAAATGAAAAAACTTATTTTTTTAATAATTATCAAATGAAACATTTTAGAACTTATAAAACAAATTATATTAGGATCTGATTTTAGGATTCTGTTGGTATTACTAATTTAGAATTCAGGATTTCTCTCCAGGTCTTGGGCATTTCCCAGAAGAGAGGAAGGGAGATAATGTGAAATGCTTACAACATATGCAAAGTTAATCAGACACTGATTTCCTATGTATTTTGAATGCAAAAGCCTGGGAGGCTCTTGTTTGTGTGACAGCAGAAGCATCCAAAATTATAATAGGTTGTATCAACTTTCCTCCTTTTTTCTCAAAATATGAATTCCCCCTCCCAACCATTTTCCCTTATATAAAACAAAATGCAAGAAAAACAATCAATGCATGTTGCCAAGTGTATGAACACATGATTCCACACTGCTAACATACTGTTCAGAAAATCCTACTGCTAAATACAGGTAGTAGGACATTGGGATAAATATAGCTTTTGTCTAATCCTTCAGTAAATTCTGATTATATTCTCTTCCTCTGTCCCTGCTTACTTCCAAGATTCCCTCCCTCCTTCCCTGTCTCCCTGCTTCCCTACCTCTCTCTTGCTCTCTTATCCCCCTTCCCTCCATTCCTCTTTGGAAGTTTTAAAGGGAAAGAAGGAAAAAAGAACAAACAAACCAACCTCCTTTCTTTATTTCCTCCTCCTCCTTATCTTAAAGTAAAAACAAAGCAACAAAAACCCACCAAAACAAAACAAACAAACAAACAAAAACCAACCCAAACAAAAAAAAAAATCTCCAATCAAAAAACCCAGACAAAAGCTTCAGGAACAATTGTTTTTAATCTATATTGATTAAAAAAAACCTAAACTCAAACAACTAAAAAAGAAATAAATCTTGAATTTCAGCTGTGATTTTCTGGAAGTTAGAGTTCAATATGTATAATTTGTTCAGTGTGTGAAGACTGATGGCAGTCTTGGCAGCAGTGACCATAGGTCAAAGGACTAGCAAGAAAGCATATATAAAAAGCTAAGATTTTGCCTTGATCTTTACTGTTAAGTTTTGTCTTCAAACCTTGAATGTTGTTGATCTTAGTGTCAGATTCTAGGTTAGTGAACTATTACCCATGGTGGAGGAGGATTCCATCAGGGACCACTGAGTCAATCTGGACATTCAAAGGTCCTTGGAACAAGATGGGGTATATTCCAGGGTGGTGGGGAAGCTGGAAAATGCCACTGAAAGAAAAAATCTCATATCGTCTTTTGGTCATGGAGACTGGACAAGGTTCCTGATGATTAGAAATATGCAATTATCATACCTGTCTTAAAGAGGGCAATGATGTGAGAAGCTACAATCTGGTCAGCCTAACCTCAGCCCATAGGAAAATCATACAACAGATATATTGGAATCCATTTCCAAGGACCTGAAGCAATTATGGACAATAAGACTGGATTAAGCAAAGCGAAATCGTGTGTGACAAACCTGATAGCTTTCAGTGACAAGACAACAAGTTTTGTGTACAAAAGGAGAGGAGCGGATGTTGTATACTCTGACCTAGCAAAGCCTTCAACTAGGTCTCCTATAGTATCTTTATAGCCAAAGTGGTGAAATATGGTGCATAGAAAATTGGCTGGGAAACAGGCTTTGGGGACCTGGTGAGTAAGAGATCAATTCATCTTTCTTATGGGTCAATACTGCATTCAATAGATGGAGTGTACTCACAGCACATTTGAGGATGAAAGCAAACTCATCAGAATGGTCCATATACTGAAGGGCAGGACTGCTACTAAGAGAGACCTAACAGAAACCTCATGATGTTCAACAAAAGCAAATGCAATGCTCTACACGTGGGGAGGAATAAATCCATGCAACAATAAACAGCTTTTCAGGGGAGAAAATGGTGGGCCTGGTGGACCTAGCTGAACCTAAGTCAGTGTGTCCCTGCAACAAAGGCAGCCAACCACATCCTGGCTGAGGTACCTCTTCTTGAGTTAGACTACCTCTTCTCGAGTAGACTTTATAACTAGGTGTGCCTAACTGTTAGACAAATTATTTAGGTCACATAAATCCTAATACTCAAAGCTTTCTGCTGCTGCTATTTGGCCATCTGACAATCTTTTTCTTGAGGAACTTATGACAATTAGTTTATGCCTTTCTGGTACTAGTGTGATTAAGTTTGATTACAGTCTAGTTAGTGCCTCATTTTTTTTTTCACATTTTATATCTCAGCAAAATTTGAATGCTATTTCACGGGGACAAAAAAAAGATATTCTTACAGCCTGAGTGGTTTAATTTTATATAATACTACGGACTTTCTGCAAACATAGGACATTTTAAATTTTCTTGGAAAAAGAGGAGAGAAAGCACAAAAGGCCTGTTAAAGACTGAATGTAAAGCAATGTAAACATAGGGATTGTTACATCCCTTCTGCAAAAATGAACTCATTAAAACCCAACATCTGCTGAAAAAGTTGAAATTATTATATCTACTCCATTCATTTAAAACTTTTTTTTGTTGATTAATTAACATTATTGTATATAGCTGACTTATTTGCTCTCCAGAATGTCAGGAAAGACTCATGCCATGAAAATACAGCTTCATTTATTTCAGTAAATACATGCTGTGTTCTGTACAAAAGTTAAAAGATGTAAGAATACTGGCATAATCTATCAGTAAAGGAGAATGTAATAATATCAGAGTAGGAGACAAATCTCCCTTTCAGTGTTGTTATATAGATCCTAAAGAAAAACCCTACTGAGGTTTTGTATTTCAAAGTATTCACTCACTACCATTATTCTTAATTTCATAAATGACCCTTCTGTGCTATGGAATATTTGCCAGGTGTAGTATATGCACTCTGATTGCAGCACTCCTTCATTCTAAACTCTTTACTCCAAGGGAATTTAAACTCACAACATGTATCTGCCTGCAAAATTCTTTAAATACTAGATTATAGACTTTCCTTGCTTCTCAGTGCTGTGTCACGTTGACATGCATGTGATCAGTGCTTTGGTAAGTGTACAGAAGTTTCTACTTGCAAACAAGGGGAGAAATTTAAACATCTCTGCGCAGAATATTTTGTAGCCCGTAAAGGCAGCATAGTCCAGCATAATGACTATGAAGGTGAACTGTTAATATTAAATTAATATTAAACATAAAATTACGTTCACCTTTTTAAAAATGTATGCTGTCACAGTTTAGGCTGAGCTGGCCATGACATAAATGAATGACAAATGCTGTCTTCTAACCTCTGTCTCCCTTCCCAGAAAAGAAGAGAGAGAACAAGGGAGGGAGAGATATTTATGGGTTGAAGAGAAATTAAAACTGCTTTAATGAAATATTAATAATAAAAATAAAATATAATAATATAAATAAGAAAATAATGAAATATATACAATATATATACAAAACCAGTATAAAACCATCAACCAGTGACTGATGATGACAATCACATCACTGGCAGGCACTGGGAAAGTCCCAGACTGGATTCAGTGATGGACAGGAGCTGAACTCAGGAACTGGATTCAGTAACGCACAGATTGGGATCAAAGGCAGAAGAACAGACAAAGTTCTCCTTGGTGGCCAGCCATTGAAGAAAAAGGCTGACCCCTTTGATCCCTCAACTTTTATGCTGAGCTTGGTGCGGATGGGATGAAATACACCACTGGTCAGTTTTGGGTCACCTGTCCTGTCTGCTCCTCCCTGCAGGTGCGACTCCTCTACATTTTTTCCCTTCCAACCCTCCAACTCGCTACACAACAAAGTTAGCTGACCTTGGTTGTTATGGGAACAGCATAAGAAAGAGCATCTCTGCATACCATTCCTTGGTTTTAACTATAAAAATCAGACATAATCACTCTGGAAGCCGACGCTGTCTGAAAAACATGCTGTTAATTTCAGAGAGTGCAGTCAGTTAGAAGAGACTTAACTGAAAAGTAAAATTACTGAAAAGAAAATTGGTTCTGTTCTACCTCAAACGAGGACACATGCACATGGAGAAGCAATGAAGACAAAATAAAGAATCTATTGATTATGTTTTCTGGGTTTTGTTGTATTTGCATTAATTGGTAGTATACAACAGGTGAACTGAAGGAACTAACTCTAAATTGTTAAAATCTTATTAGGAACAAATATTTATAGAATCTGGCTCGATTTTTATCCATCCAGGGTATGTAAGGAATAAGAATTAAAAAAACGAAAAAATCAGGCATCCAAAATGCATGCAGTTTATTGAAGTGGTAAAGTCTAACAACACTTAAAATGTTGGCTGCTTTTGAAGTTCTGGTAGAATGAAATCCTAGGAGTGGTATGAATAGAGGTACAAGCTGAGGGTGATTTTTTTTTTGTTCTTTAGGGAGTAAAGGGATATTGTGGTCTTTGCCATTCATAGTTGCTAAAATAAACATACCAGTTATGACTGCAGTAAATTTTGTCTTGGAACAAATTTTTGGTCATATTTATTTCATAGTACTTTCTTGGGAAAATGACCTGATTCTTCTCTTATATGGATTACTACCCTTCAGCTTCCTTTTAGTCCTTCCTTTGGTCCACTAGAAATGTACCGAGTGTATGATTGATAAATACATTCTAACATTTTGTTCTAACTCTATAGAAGAGACTGACAGTAAAGCTGCTTGTTTGTGCAACTAAAAATATCCTCCAGCAGAATGGGAAAATTAGTTTTATATTTCCTCTTCTGTTACTGTCAGAGCACTCAGTAGCTATTTGTGTGGCTGTTTTCAAGAAAGCTTTTTTTTTTTAATAGAAAGTTGAAACCGTGTGTCAGTAAACTCAGTAATTTCAGAATTCTAAAGAATAAATTTGACAATAACTTTTAGAAAGTAAATGCCTATAGAAAAGGAACTGCTTGTGTCAATGAAATGGGGGATTCCTAACTTTAGGTAGTGGCCTGGCCTAAAACATAGGCAAAATGTGAAATTAACCTTACTTCATTTGGGAGCAAGAAGTCTCTTTGCAAGAAGCCTTGACATATGCTAGTAAACTGTTAGATGATAATGTATATCCCTGTAGCATAAATCCAATATAGCTGAAGTATTCATATGAAAATAATAACATAATGTGTAAATAAAATAGCACAATAAAAGTATATCAAAGTCATCCTTAATAAAGAAGATCGATTCAGTTGTCTCTAAAAGACATACCAGGGGATATAGATCAGCTTTATATATATACAAGTTCTGTTTTATAGTCAAAACAACATACTCCTTCCCAGAATCATCCCAAAGCTGCAGATTAGTGAAAAGTCCTAGAGCAGTTTTGTCTGCTTTTAGCAGATTCTTTGTACCTTTATAAACTCATAAACTGAGAAAACTGTAATGAGAGATTTTTTTCCTTTTGACTATATGTGTTGTCCATGGAAAGTGTTTGTTGTGTAATATAAAAGGACCTCAGTTAAATAGAGATGATCGTCCTATTCATCCTAAGAAAAGTGAGGAAACTGATGTTTCATCCTTACTCTAACAAATATAACTTATACTCTTAGCCACTCAAAAGCTAAAGGATTTTTTTACTCATAAAAATTCTAAATCTTCCATTAATTTATTCATATACTTGGGCACTATATGTCTCTAATTCCCCTTTTAAATCGTTCAGTTCCATATTACGTTTTACGTGTAATTTGATTTTGATTAATACAACATTATGAGAGAATATAGGTGAAAAAACAAACAAACATACATTCAGGTATAGTTATAATACAGATGACATTGCAAGGTCCTTTCCAGCTATGTTCCTACAATCTTATCTCACTGTGTGTGTTATAGGTTCAGTTAGGGTTATACAGCATAAATAATGAAACATTTTTCTTCATTAATACATTAAAATAATAGATTATTTAAATAGTGTTTATTTTAACTTTTGCTTCCTAGGTATAAAATCGAGGAATCATATGAAAACCAAGGATGGTTTGAGAATGTTACGGTACACGGCATGTGTGAATAAAGATTTGATGGCTAAGAGATATATTTTATCTCATAGTAATTAAATCAAGCATTTATTTAAAGGTTAAAAAGAATATTTCTAGACTATCCCCAGATAAGTCTTATACAAATAGACTAGCAAAAAACCAATAGAGTAAAAGGAAAAAACATATTATTCAACTCCAACAGAAAAGGGAATAATAAAGACTACCTCCAGTGAGTTAAGATAAAAAGTAGAAATTGTCAAATTCGTGGTAGAAAAATTATTGGCCACTCTTGCCACACTGGAAGTAATCAACAGTAAGAAGAATCATGCTTTAAGGAGCATTTTGCTTCTGTGACGTTAACTAATAGAATTTTACATTTAGTCTTTTTCCTTCTTTTATGTGCATAAGGTGTAGACTAGATTTTTTACCAATTCCATTAGAAAGAGTGAACAGGATGTATGAATTGCTGTCCAATTCTATACCACTCTTGGCATTTTTTTGGTTGATTTATTTGAGAATTATATGCATCACAAAGAAATTTGTGCTCCCCTCATGCTTGTTTTGCCTTTATTTACCTCACTCCTCAGGACTACTCTGTGTACTGCTAGAGACTTCAGGATGAAGAATTCATAGAATATCTCAAATATAAACAAATTATAGATATCTTTGGCCTCACTGATTCTACTTTATAATTTTTTCCTTCCACTTTTCTCATAAAATATAAATAACTTTATTTAAAAAAATCCAACTAAAGTACTTTTGTTCATCATGTAGATAATTTTATGATTATATTTCTCTTTGATTTTATGCTATGATTCATGGGCTGTTTTGGGTTTAAATCTTTACAGTACCCCCTAATATACAATAACTCTCTAACTGCTAAGATACTCTTATATTATCTAAAGCCTCAGAGTAATGGAGTAATTAAACAAGCTTCTGTAAGAATGAACATTTTAAAAAAAAATCAGTTTGTTTTATTCTGTAATGTCTTGTTAGGTTAATGAGGAAGACATTTAAGATAATAAGTGTTCCAGTAGTGGAATCTGTTAATCTCTTGAAAAAATTTTGAATACATGATCTTTTTCCCCTCTTTGATGATCAGAGAAGAAACAACAGTCTATTTGAAACTGTGAGAACATCTAATATCCTAAATCTTTTTCAGTGGAATGAAGAGACGACCTGATCAGATTACCTGATACTGTTTAATTATCCTATGCACTTATTTAATTACCTAGTGCTTTCTTAAAGTTTGTGAATAATTTATGAAGTGACTTTGGTTTTTACAGATTATGACAGACGAACCTCTTCTAAGGCCAGAAGAGAATATTAAATCATTTATTCTGACTGCTTATATACTGTAGGTCATAGAATTGCTCTAGTATTTATTCCCACACTTTGTGTTTGAGCTTAAAATCTCTTTCAAGAATGCACCCAGTCTTGACACGAAGATTTCAATACAAGACTTCCTTTTGATGATTGGTGAAAAATGCATTCACTACTTAAAATAGAATAAAAAATGTTTGTGAATCTGCTCTACTGATGGTCTATTATCTCACATTTATTTTGAATGTTAGCCATTTTGGTGTCAGTAATGTGGACAACTAAGCTACATGTATTTGGTTTTGATTAAGTTGAATATTCTATAAGCAAAAAGAAACTTTTCAGCAAGAATTATCTTGCTCATAGGTTTGTTTTATTTTGGTTTTGTGTTTGTTTTTTTTTTTAAATACTAGCACTCCAAAACTCTAATTAATTTATGTGCTTTATTTTCTCATTGTATCGGTTTATATCCATTTCATCCCAGAGTGGATTCCAATACTGTATTTGAAACCGAAGGTGAGTTTGGAGGAAGAGGTGATGTGCAACTCCCGTCTCATATATCAGCTCCTGCTGGAATCACCTGACAGCCTGGAGCAACCACTCCAAAACTGAAGTTTACCTGAAAAGGGGATTTTTACATATGGAAGTAAAGTAAGTGAATGTATTCATGGGAAGATGAGAACTTTATTGTCTAAATAAATATAATCATAATCAGGGCATAGTTTTGTCACTCGTCTGTGGGTTTCAAGGGACAGCTAGGCTTGTGATAAAAAAAAAAAAAGAGAGAATAAAAGTGTCTCTGATGTAGTGAAATAGAAATGTCTGCTCCCTATCACCAAATAAACTGGGCAAAACAATGACCCTTGTTTTGTGTTGAACATAGTGAGAAGAGCCTAGTCCCATGAGGAAGCAGGAAGGTCAGGCTGCTCCAGTGAGGGAAGGTGAGCTGGGAGCTGAAAGTGAAAAGAGATGGGCAGAGCAGAGGCGTCACTGATGAAGAGTCAAGAAGGTAAGTCAGCAAATCCAGGTCAGGATTAGGTCCAGAGATAGAGTTCATGGTCAGGTGCAAACCAGTGATCACCTGGCAAGCCAGGAAGTCCTGTCAGAAGGTCAGAATCAGGGTTGGTGTTGAGAGGGTACGAGACCAGACATTGACATACCTGTGGCACACCTGTGGCACAAGTGGGACCAAGAAGGAGAGCCCCAGCTTCAAGCAGCTCCATAAGGAGAGGCAAGCCCTCACTTCTAGCTTTATTTGGTTTTGGGTTTTTTTTTGTGGTGTGCTTTTTTTGTGGTGTGGTTTGTTTTTTTTTGTTTTTTTTTTTTAACAAAAGATCTTATCCACAAAGAAACTGACCTTGGGCTCAGCCAGCCAAATGCCTAGAAGGAGGGGGTGCACTCAGGATCCTGGCAAATGTTCTTAAACTCTGGTCAAATCGAGACTCCGAAGCTTAATTTCTGCAGGGTTGTAAACAGCAATCCAGATTGTTGAGCTCCAACCCTGCCTCAGTTTCTGGCATCTTAACTCATTGAGTTAAACTACTTTTTCTTTTTTTTGGCCAACTGGAAGATGATCTAGCTACAAAAAGCCAAGATGTGGAGATCAAGCATGTAGCTATGGAAGGCCAAGATTTGGAGATCAAGTATGTAGCCAGCACAGGTTGGTCATATAATAGAAATGTTAATATGAGTAACTAGAAAAATCATGATCTAAACTGAAAAAAGAAGCAAGCAGAGGAATAACTTTGTCAAGACTTTCCCTCCACTGTATGTTTTCCTTTCCACTGAGACTATGCAGAATGTGTAAATATATAGATGATAAATGTGAGAGAAATACAAGAATCATATGGGACTACTACGGTTAGTATTTCAGGTAGTAATCCTTTTCAGATATAGAGAAGAAGATTGACTGCCCCATCATTCTCTACATTGGATATTTGAAACAAATCATACATTGTAGACAACAGTCTTCCATGGCATCAAATGTGAATGTAGGTGCTTAATTTTAAGCACTTTGTATGCTTTGCTCTTAGTGATTTATTCAAGTTCAGAAAAGAATACTGTGACAAAAAGAATAAAACTATATGCCCTATATTAATCATAACTAGTTGAGTTATTGTTATTGGTTTTGTTCTCACAAGGAGCATAAGTAAAGGTGATCACTCCCAGTCTTTTATACAAAAAACACAGTGATGTTTCAATAACCTTCCTAAAATTGTTAATTCTGTTTTACTCTTTGACAATACTAAATAAATGTTAGTTTGACATATGGTTAATCACGAAGACATTCAGGGAAAAAAACATGTAAGCTATGTCTGTTTCATATTCCCTGTTATTCTTAGAAAAATATTATTATTGTTGAAGATGGGGGAGAATATTTTTTATTGTTTTGTCTTATTCTGTCCTCTACTAGGCCAGGGGAATTCTGTGACAGTTATCAGAATAAAATGATTGTCATTACTAGTACCTCGATAGATCCTGTGCTTGATCATTATGCAAATGTCATCCATCACTGCCTTGTGTACATTTTTACCTCCTCATTCTAATTTACTCTGTAGCTCCACTAGATAGTAGGAAAGCAAATGTGTGTACTGCTCCTGAATATCTCTGAAACAATGGTTGTTTTATCAATAATTGGTACCATGGATTTGAGGTTCAAAAGCCATAACCTAAATCTCACTCCTTTTCAATTTTTTAACATAAAGAACTGCAAATATTTACAAAACTGTATGGAGCTCAGTGGTTCTACTAGTCACTTACACAATGAATAATCTTTTTACTTTTTTTCATGAGAGTCCATGCAAATTGAATATGCTTTGAATCTAAATTTAGACCAATCATTTAAACCGACAGCAAAAATTAAATTAAACATTTGTTATCTGCATGTTTTCTGCTTGAAAAAATAAAGGCTATTGTTCATGTGGAGGTAATGTGCTTAAAATTGGACCAAAGATGCCTCTCATGGAGAAATGTTGAAAGATTTCTATACCCTGCCACACCTCGTTCCATTTCAGAATGAAATAATTGTATAATTTCAGCAATAAAAAAATATTGTCATGACCTTGAAGACATGTGGTGTGGAGTAGCTTCATTCACTTGCATAAAGCTACTTTACTCTGGAAATTATATATCTCAGAGAAATTTGGATTTGTTTGAAACACAGCCAGGGTGTGAGCTTACAAGTACAACGTAGATAGCTAAGTGAGTCCTTGAGGGCTGGCTTTTTTTTTATTTAGCAAAGTACACGTACAATTGAAGAATCAGTTTGATCTACTGGTGACTTCCCTTTTGGTCAGTGTAAAATTCAATGTAACCATGTCTGGCAGTGGAAGATGCACTAAAGTGACAGATGAGTCTTTAATAGCAAACTCAACTGAGAACATTTTTTGTCAGAGAGAGTTGTAAATTCTTTAGACTCTGCTTTGTTTCCAGACAGCAATATGGCTAATCCATTTTTTTATATATACCAATATGTCTTTATTTAATGATACTGGTACCATTGTTACGAAACATATCCAATGTGATCAACAAATATTGAATCTACCATCTTTTATCCATCAGAATTCAGCCCTAGAACCACCGTTCCTTAGTTTTGAATGAAAGCCTGTTCATGAAGATTGCTAAAATAGTGTTTTGACTGATATTAATAAAATATAAGCTGTAATTTAGAACCAGTGCTACATGCAACAGCATGCTTACTACCCATCCCCACATAGAAGAGTTTATACCAATATCAGTGCTTTATACTCATACAAACTTAGACTTCATCAGTTTGCAGCCCATCTTCAGGCTCCTAAAAAGATTAGAGTTTGTTTAGGCAGTACGTCTCTTGTGTTTTGTGAGATAATCTAAGATCAGTAGGGATACCTAGATAAGCACAGATAATTGCTCTGGGGCAGACATTCTCTGAAGCAAGCCTTGTAATGTTTAATTTCCTTGTCTTATAGGCAAGCAGGAACTGAGTCTTAGTTCCTGTTTTACAAGCAACCAAAATAATTTTTCATTAGTTTTTACCAATATAAGATTACAATTATCCAGACTTGAGTTAGTGTCTTAATTGCAGTATGGGTTTTGGACAAAGCGGAGTACATAATTTTTTCCTATTTTGTATTAGCACATCGTTTCTTTTCACAGTTATAATGCTTAAGAAAATACTATTCTCTGCTAATCATAACAGTTGTCTGGTACTGATATGAGTTGACCAACAGGTTTTGAACCAAATAAAGAGGAGTCTACTTTCACTTGTTGCTTGTAACTGTTGTTACCAGTGGTGAATAGCATTCTTCATAAAAGAATAATAGCTGCTTATGTGTGTAATGATAACTGACTGCAGCTATTTTTAAATTTCTTGTCTTTTGTCTGCCATGGTTAAAAACAGAAAAAAAAAGGTTTATCTTTTTCTTTCAGGTAGGTCTATGTGCCCTTTTTCGCAATACATCCTTTTCAGCATGCACCAAACACATTGCATAATTGGCATACGTTTCCCTCAGTAGGCATCACAGCAAGGTGAAACTATGGTAGGCATGCAGAATTTGAATAAGTCATGAAATATTGCTTTTTTAAATGACTGGTATAAAATAAACAGTAAAAAATGTTAAATTTCTCAGGTTATACATTCCACTCTATTAAGAGTAAGGGCAATACAAGCATATATCTTATGTACTTTTTACTATGCCAATAAGAGCACAATGAATTAATGCCACTACAGAATAAATTTTAATATAGGTTACAACAAAAGAAGACAGAGGTTGTTACAAAGAGAAAAGAACACAATCGATTCTGGATATTGCGCTTGAAAGATATATTTGAAAGATTAACTTCTCAGAAAGGCATTCTTCCACCGCTGCCTCTGTTTGATGAAATGGTTATTTTAACTTATGAAGATTCTTCTATCAAAGATGCTTCTATCTCCTTTGCCATTTTCTAGCCTATAAATCTTAAACTATGGTTCAAGATTATTAAAGTTTATTTGGCTGTTTCTATCATACAGATACCTGCAATGGCATGGTATGGAACAGAGGGCACACATGCTGCTCATAAGTAAAATATATTTGTTCCAATATTTTTTAGAAAAAAAATACCATATGTAAAGGAGTAAATTGTTTAATGTTGGGAGGACAAATTCATTTTAAAGTGTAAGACTGAGTCCGAACTAAAGTCTTAAGTTGTATGATAGAATTGTTCATTAAACTAAAACTAAGGACAGGTAATGGTTAACTTATGAGTCACTGTATAGAACTGTTGGATTTATTTTTTTTCAGATGTTAGTAACATTTTATTATTCAAAAAAAATCAATGTATTTTGAATGAGAAGCTGGAAGTATGCCTGCAGTTTGTGATTTTGCATTTCTCTAATTCTAAAGGAGTAATTTTTCAATTGTTCTTGTAATTTTATCTGGATCTCAGAACAAACAAAAATTAATTTTATTTCTCCCTTTCCTATTTTTAATTCCTTATTTAGGTGGCAGAGACACATGAACTACCTAAATAATGCTTTGCTGTTAACTTTACTTAATATGCCAAATCGGTTTAATTACAGTTTCTATAAATAATCTATGCAAAATACTTCCCTGAACAGAATGCACTTTTCCTTCTGTATGTGGCACATTTTAATACTTAAAAGCATTACAACAGATGTTAGGTGCCTCCTAAACGTGTTTTCAGTTTTCTTTTATTTATATGTTAATGAGAATTTAATTACTTCATGAATACTTAAACAACCTGAGGGTGCCTGATATCATTAGCCTGAACATGACAAGCACCTCAAGTGACCACATGGGAAGACTAAAATTGCTTTTAGTTCACTTGAAGACAGAAAGATGAATTCATTTCACCCCCTGCTATGTTCTACCTGACACACGAAACTGAATAAGCAGTGGGCACTGATTCAGTCTCACTTCAGTGTGACCGAAAGTGTCTGAGGAACGAAGGTACACCAAAGTGCATAAATGGTTTCTTTTTCAATTTGTTTCACTGTACTTTAATAAACAATCTGGGAATATTTTCTTACTGCGTCTTATTTCTTCTTAATAGTTTTTTAAGGCAAAACTGCTTTCTGTCATGTCAATTTCCTTGTTCAAATCTTGTAAAATTATGCACAACTCAGACATGCCCTACAGTGATCAGATTATCCGGGATGAAAAATAATATGGAAAATGCTAAACTATGTCTATCAGGAAACTTGTAATAAAAAAAATTATTTGTGGGTGTTGCAAAGTAATAGATGGGGGCTGACTCTGACCTATGTAAATAATCAAGGAAAAGAACTAAGAAACTGATTTTCATGGACTAGGATTATTAACAATAGCTCTATTTTCTTCATGGTATATTTGTAGTTAAACAGTGAATTTTTTATTGGACAATATATATGAAGAAAATAATGTTTCTGAAGTATTCATATGGTCCTCTTTCTCATGATAAATACAAGAAAGGAGAATGATAATAATGTGAACACTAAGAGGAAGAATGATAATCACAAAAAAAAACCCTTTCTTTTCAGGGAGACATTTGCCCAGTCTGTTTTATCATTTTCGGAAGGAGGTGATTTCATTTTGATACAGATCCTGAAGATACTCCGCCTTCAATAAATTCTACTTCTATAAATGTTCCAAAGAAGAGCATATCTTAAGTAATGCAGACAATTTTAAAATTTATGATATGATATAGTTTAACATCTCAGAAGAAGAAAATTGTTTATTTACTCTTTGTGTATCATATATCCATATACATTCAGTGTTAATGAAATCTTAACAGTAGCTCAGCTAAACAGGACAACAAAGTTGTGAATAAAAATAATATTCAAGTTCCTACATTGAAAGCTTTGCCTAATATATTATCTCTAATGGCTGGGCAGGAAATGGGGAGTAACAGAGCAGCTTAGCAAAAAAGGTCGACCAACAGAGAGATGAAAGGGATGGACCACAAACACACTGTATAAAGAATGATGATTTTACAAATAAAAGAATGCAAGTATTTTCCAAAAGTTAAACTCTTGCCCTGAGGAGGTTATATTTGTCAGGGTAGCATTCAAGCAGCAGGTTTCTCTCTGACCTTTCTAGCTTTTTAAGAAGAATATCTCTTTTAATTCCAGTGCTTGAAAAAAAAATTGCAGTATATTAAATACAGAGATGATTTCTTTGATCATCAGACAAGTCCAAGACAAAGCTGTTTTAAGCTTTTTTTTTCCATTTCCTATTTTTTTCATGATGTTGGATGTCTGTTGCACAGGCATTGCAATTATTTGTCCACATACCAGAGAAACCTTTTGTTAGCTCAGTCCATTAGATGAAAATCTGTTCATTTTCTGTGTTTATAGGAGTTTATGGGTGTTCTTATGTGTGCTTATGGGTGCTGATGGAGAAACTGTTACCAAAAAAGAGCAGGCTGAAAAGAGAAAAAAATATGTGCTGAGGGGTAATGTGTGTAAGTCTCCCAGAAACTGATTAGCTCCAGAAACTGGCAGTCCTTTTGAAACTGCAAGAACTGAAAAAGTCAGGATGCTAATAAGCAGCTGAGTGTGTCCAAGGCCACCAGCATACATTCACCTCAAGAAAACGTTCTGTAGCCTTGACCACATCCAAGAGGCAGTGACTGCTACGTGTAGCCAGATTACAGCTTCCTCTATAAATGCCTGATAAAGCATAGGACCCATAGAGGGACTTTCCAACCACTTATCAAGATACCAGTGGCACAACGGTGTGACCCTTGACACCTGAGTAAACTGCTGGGGTTGGCCTCTCAACTGATGCTCCAGACATTACTATGACTGAGTGTATGTGTGAACTGTGTGAAGGAGTAGTTGGATCTACTGTGTCGATAGCTATTATTATCAATAATGGCAGCTTGATAAACCTAGCAACAGCTTAATTAACAAAAGATATTCTAATCAACACTGGTTGTGATCTGCGTCTTCACTATGCAACCTTCAAACTTGCAAATCCTTTTGTGCCAGACTGTCAGGGAACATCAACAGTGGGCTGCTCCAGAAACGATGGAGAGCCAGGAGCCAAGGTTGACAGGCAGGGCAGTGCCCTCAGTGACAAGGGGGCATCTGTATTGTACCTGAATAAGATGAGCAGAGTGGCTCTGGTGCTGGTAACCAGGGTCAGCCAACAGCTGACAACAGGTTTTCAGGCCAATCTGTACCAGGTCCAAGGTATGTGTAAGGATCCCTCTAAGGGTCTAAGTCAGTGAGATACAAGGCCAAGCACTGGCATGGTGCAGTATAGTTCTGGTAAGGACCAAAGGTGAGAGACTAATCTTAAAAAAAAATATGAATGAGGGGGGGTCCAGTGATGAAACTTCTTATAGCTCTTTCTCACACAGTTCTTTTCATGTCTGATCCAAGGCTGCACAGACACATGATATGAGCTAGCCTTGAATAAAGGCAGCTAAGCTCCAGCAAAGGTTCTGGCATGTTCTTAGTTGTTTTCCAGAATTATGTTTTATCAGAATGGTTGTGCTGATACTGCTTAATAATAATGGCTTTATAATAGAAAAAACAGATGAACATGAAGCCTAGGGCTGGCTTCTCTCCACTCTGTTCAAATATAGGCTGCCCTGAAGAAGATTGTGATCATACCATGTGCCTATTGGTCCTAGGTTTTATTCTGTGATAGGAGGTAAAATTGTAAGATCCTTTTCTTTAGTTTATTTATTTTTTGGGGGTGGGACCAGGGGGTGGGCTGGAGTGAACAGGATGTGTGTGTGTGAAGGTGTTGAGTAACATGGTCTCATCTATTTACCTTTCACGTTAACTTCTGGATCCTGCTTTTCCAATCAAGCACATTTCATAAATACTAGTTCAAGGCTGCTTCTTCTAGTGAACCGACTAGTTTTCTCCCACAATAAAATGTTCCTGCACTTCTGGGAACAGTTTACTTCAAGTATACAGTATAGGCAGGTCTGTGTAAGGACCAGTTCCTTCCACCCTACAGAGTCATCCAGCACTGTCCAGGCTCTGTCAAATACATATGCTCTAACAGCACATGCGGAAATAAAAGCCATAGCCTCACATAAAATAAGGATTTATTTTTTAGGGTACCAGAAAACTCACTTTAATTTCTGTGTCATAGGGATATGGTCATTCTATAGTTCATAGGAACTGTACTCTAAGCACCGTGGAGATTAGCACCTCTGCACCACTTGGCCTGGGAAAAGGGATCACTCTCAGGAGTACAAATGTAGCTAGTGTTACCCAAACTTTGGATCGTGCCTTTGTTTTGCCAGAGCAGCAGAGGTGATAAATGTAAGGTATCTTTCAGAAGTAGGATGGGAATTTGGTCCTACTAACCAAACAACCTTGCATCTTCAACTGAAATTTTAGAATAGCCAAGGAGAAAAATTCTGCAAATATAAACATTATTTAACTGTATTTACAGAATGACAGAGAATTTTTTGTCAAAACAGAAACAACGTGTTTATAAATCTCTTACCACCTCTACTTACTGTGCAACATGCAGTGCTCCAAGAGGCATTGTTGTTTCTATTCCCACTCAGGCTGGGTATTTAAAAGAGATTTTAAACTTCAAAGTCTTGTCCTTTTAAAGCACAAAAATATAACACTACAGGCAAAATTATCTTGGTGGGATTTGTTTGATCAAAACTAGTGCTCATCAACCAGAATCCCCTAACAATCAATGAGCAGAAATAAGCACTTGAGGGACAATATAGTTGCCAAAACAGAGGTTACTAGAGTCATTTCAAGATCCCACCATTTCCTACCTGTCCTCAAACTTTACTTCTGAAGCACGTGGGTCTCGTATACGTTCCATATGCTATTTTAATAATTAGTAGCCCTATCTAGATGTTATTGATATCACAGGATATCTCAAATGGCACTAAACACCTCTGTTTGGGTAACTACAAAAGATCAAGGTGCCTATAAATGTCTATATTTAAACAACCGTATCATGTGATTGCACCTCAACTGATGCTGGTTCCCACTCAGTGACGTGGCCAGTCAACTGAGGGAATATTTTCAGTTCACTCACTAGTCAACCCCTTGAACAGACAGTTGAGGTAACCCTTACAGAAAGTGTCTTTATTATCAGCAAGTACAGGGTACATCAGATCACCCCATGTTCAGTAGGAAGAAGGAAAGCTATGGCTGAGTGACACTTGATCAGATCTGTGTGTTCCTGTAGGGGAGTCCCAGTGGTGATCTCTGGTGAGGTCAAGTTGGAACTTTCTTTTATAATGTTTTCTTCTCTCCTCTCCCCTACCTCAGCAGTCACTTTTTATAAAAATTCCTATGTGTTATGCAGACCTGATTTCACTTTCCATTCATTCCCTCTTGCTTCTTGTGGCCTTCAGAACCGCTTGTTTCCTTTACTGCTAAACTAGGTTAGCTGCCTAAATAAATTAAATAGTTTTTTAAATAGACTATATTAATTGTTTACATCTTTGTTGTGGAGGTTAGTTTAGCTGGGAGTAGGGACTGTTCAGGGATATCCAGGATAAGATCAAAAAAAATCAAAAAAATCTTCTGTTTAGATATTTGTAGCAGAGCCAGTCAATCATCACAGAGGATCCATTTGTACTTAGTAAAGGCAAAAGGACACTGCTAGAGGAGGATTCATCTTATCCTAATGTAGGCAAAATAGGTCAGAAGAATCACACCCTAAAAATGACCTTTTTGTTGATAAGGGAGTGTAGGAAATCTAGCTCAGATTTATATGTTTATAGTGTAGACATATAAAATTAGATGAAATATATCTTATCTCTAGAGCTACAAGTATTAGTTACTACAAAGGGCAAGACTGCTCAGAAACATATCCTCTGTGGTTCAAAAAGCAAAAAAGACCTATAACTCCTTTGTGTTTTTAAACTTCCATATATTTTTAAAATATCAAATAACATCTTTGCTATCAAGAAGTAACTTTGAACAGCTGTTGCTTTTCACTCCAGAAAAGCTCAACTATATGAGGAGAAATACCCAAAGCTGTCTGAGAGATTTTTTTTTTGTCCCAAAACTGATAACACTGCAGGGAAATTTACCATAATGAAGTTTTCTTAAGATGACCGTCAGCTGCCTTAAGCAGAAACCAGGAGTTTACCAGCAGATTTTTGAGAAAAGAGGGAATCAGCTTGAAAGGCAGTAGGAAAGAAACATGACAATTTGTGTTATGGGGACAGCTTTTGGAGTGAGAAGAGGATGCCTGAGCAGTAGTCAAACCTAGTTTGACACCACCAGAAATCACTATGTGGCACTTCAACCCCTGCCCATGTTGGGCACAGCAGCCACCCAGTGAGCTGCCATGAGCAGCTGCACTCCAGCTAGAGGGGTGACACATGAGGACGTACACCTCAGGTGTATAAGTGCGGCATCACGGGTTGCTCTCCCACTGGCGAGTGCATTAGTGAGATGTAAGGATCATCAGGGATGCATGGGAAATTATGGCACCCGCATCTACCCCAGGGAGGGGTGTTGCTGTGCAATTCTGGGGGAGGGATTAGAAATTCCTGCAATGAGCTGTAGAAAGGTTTTTACGATATTGGTCCAGAATGTGTAGTTCATTGACTGCTGGTTAATTACATGTTGTTAATAAATCAATAAACTACTTCTATCCTGATTTCTTTCAAGCCAAATGAATTGAGCAGGTTTTTTTTCCCTGCAACATATGAGCTAAATTATTAATGGTTATTTTAATTAATAATGCAGATCTCTGATATTCATAAGAAAAGTAAAATTATTTCAGCCAAAAGAACAGCCTGACCGAAAGAACATTTTTTCCATTTGAAAACAAAAGCAAGCAGAAATTAAGAAATTAAAGACCATATGAAATTTTATAAAAGGTATGTGAATCTGCAAAATGAGACTGCTTTAAGTTACGTGTTATATGCAGTTAAAAACAAAGAGACAGTAAATAAAAAATCTGTTTAATTGTAAAAGCCTAACTGTCCAGGTGCTTAGCTACTTGCAGACACTACATTTGACAACATTTTTCTCACGTCATTAAAAACTTATTCACAATTATCTGTTTTTATAACAATATCTGTTCCCATCAGGGATGGGAAGGCTGTTAAACTTGTGGGCACATTTGGGAATTAGACCATCCCAAAAGTTGTTCTCAACAAGTAGCTTTCATACTGCCACCCTGTTTTGAAGACAAAAATAATTTACTGCCATAAGCATTGACAGTGTTTTGCCAGCTAGCCTCACATCCTGAGAACATGCCCTGTGGGTACTTTGCTAGTATAGATCACAACCTCACAGCAGAAGATATAAGGGAGCTTTAAGGACACCATATTATGCGAAGCAGAGAGGAGAGGAGAGGAGAGGAGAGGAGGGGAGAGGAGGGGAGGGGAGAGGAGAGGAGAGGAGGGGAGAGGAGGGGAGGGGAGAGGAGAGGAGAGGAGAGGAGAGGAGAGGAGAGGAGAGGAGAGGAGAGGAGAGGAGAGGAGAGGAGAGGAGAGGAGAGGAGAGGAGAGGAGAGGAGAGGAGAGGAGAGGAGAGGAGAGGAGAGGAGAGGAGAGGAGAGGAGAGGAGAGGAGAGGAGAGGAGAGGAGAGGAGAGGAGAGGAGAGGAGAGGAGAGGAGAGGAGAGGAGAGGAGAGGAGAGGAGAGGAGAGGAGAAGGGAAGGATAGGGAAGGGAAGGGAAGGGAAGGGAAGGGAAGGGAAGGGAAGGGAAGGGAAGGGAAGGGAAGGGAAGAGAAGAGAAGAGAAGAGAAGAGAAGAGAAGAGAAGAGAAGAGAAGAGAAGAGAAGAGAAGAGAAGAGAAGAGAAGAGAAGAGAAGAGAAGAGAAGAGAAGAGAAGAGAAGAGAAGAGAAGAGAAGAGAAGAGAAGAGAAGAGAAGAGAAGAGAAGAGAAGAGAAGAGAAGAGAAGAGAGAAGTTCGGGTGGAAGGGATCTACATCGGCCATCTAGTCCAACTGCCTGACCAATTCAGGTCTGACCAAAAGCTAAAGTATGCTATTAAAGACATTGTCCAAATGCCCCTTAAACATTGACATGTTTAGGGCATCAACCACCTTTCTAGGAAGCCTGTTCCAGTGTTTGACCACCCTCTCAGTAAAGAAATGTTTCATAATGCCAAGTCTAAACATCCCCTGGTGCAGCTTTGAGCCATTCCCATGTGTCCTGTCACTGGATACCAGGAAGAAGAGCTCAGCACCTCCCTCTCCACTTCCCCTCCTCAGGAAGCTGTAGAGGGCAATGAGGTAACCCCTCACCCTCTTTTTCTCCAAACTAGACAAACCCAGAGTCCTTAGCTGCTCCTCATAGGACATGCCTTCCAGCCATTTCACCAGCTTTGTTGCCCTCCTCTGGGTGCACTCGAGTACCTTAGCATCCTTTTTAAATTGTGGGGCCCAGAACTGCACACAGTACTCAAGGTGAGGCTGCACCAATGCTGAATACAGTGGGATAATCACCTCTTTTGACTGGCTGGCGATACTGTGTTTGATGAACCCTGGGATGCGTCTTACCCTCTTGGCCATCAGGGCACACAGCTCACTCATATTGAGCCTGGTGTTGACCAGCACCCCCAAGATCCCTTTCTGCAGGGCTGCTTTCCAACCACTCCTCTCCCAGTTCATATTTGTGCCTAGCATTACTCCATCCCAGGTGCAGAATCCAGCATTTTGACTTGTGAAATTTCATCCCATTAATTATTGCCCAATGCTCCAGTCTATCTAGATCCCTCTTCAAGACATCTTGTCCCTCAAGAGAGTCAACAGCACCTCCCAGCTTGATATCATTGGCAAACTTGCTAATGGTGTATTCAACTCCTGCATCCAGATTGTTGATAAATATATTGAGCAGAACTGGCCCTACTTTTGAACCCTGAGCTGGTGACAGGTTGCCAGCCAGATGTAGCCCGATTTACTATAACACTTTGAGCCCTTCCCTTCAGCCAGTTTTTCACCCAGTGCACCGTAAGCCAACTCATCCCACAGCTGGGCAAATTGTCCGAAAGGATGCTGTGAGGAAAGCCTTACTAAAATCCAGAACAATTACATCACATCCACTGCCTTCCTGTCATCCACTAGGCAGAGGACCTTATCATAGAAGGATATCAAATTTGTTGGACTGGAGTTTCCCTTCTTGAACCCATGTTGACTGTGCCCGATGATTGCATTGCCCTCAAAATACCTTTCAATAGCATCCAGGATGACCTTCTCCATAACTTTTACAGAAATTGAGGTTAGACCAAGAGGTCTGTCATTTCCTAAGTCTTCCCTCATGCCTTTCTGATAAACTGGAAGGAGGCTGGCTAGCTTCCAGTCAACGGGGACCTCCCCAGATTCCCAAGACCTTTGGTAGATGATTGAGAGGGGTCCTACTGTAATATCCGCTAACTCCTTCAAGACTCTGGGATGAATTCCATCAGGCCTCATGGACTTGTGAACATTCAGCTAATTCAACTGCTCCCTTACAGTTTCAGTGTTCACAAATGGAAAGTCACTGCTCCTGCAGCCATTTTTTTCTGACTCACAGGACTGGGCAACCCAAGGTCTATAATTAATATTAAAGACTGAGGCAAAAAAAGCATTAAATGCCTCCATCTTTTCTTCATCCCCATTTGTCAGGTGACTGTTTTCATCAAGTATTTGTCCAATATTTTCAATAGATGTCCTTTTGTTATCAGCATACTTAAAAAATTATTTTTTTGTTATCTGACACTGGCCAGTTCCAACTCTAACTGAGCTTTGGCCTTTCATGTTTTCTCCCTACATGTGTAAACCACTGCTCTGTAATCTTCTTGCAAAGCCTGACCTTGCTTCCAGAGATTGTATAATTTCTTTTTCCTCTTGAGCTCCATGAGGAGCTCCCTGTTCAGCCAAGCTTCTGTTCTGCCCTGCTGGCTTGACTTTTGACCCAATGGGATTGCCTGCTCCTGTGCTTCTAAAAGCTGAGACTTAAAAACTGAGCAGCACTCATGGGCTCCTAAGCCCACAAAAGCATATTTCCAGGGGACACCGCTAAGTAGCTCCCTGAATAGCTTAAAATTTTCTCTCTTGAAATCCAGGGTAACAACTCTGCTGACCTTTTTTCTCATTACACCAAAAATGTTAAACTCATCATCACTGTGGCCAAGACAGCCACCTACCATCACATCTCCCATGAGTCCTTCTCTATTCACAATCAACAAATCTAGGAGGACACCTTTCCTAGTTGGCTTACTGAGTCCTTGTGACAAGAAATTATCTTCAACATGCTTCAGGAATTTCCTGACCTGTTCATCACACTGGTATGATATTCCCAGTTGATGCCTGGGAAGTTGAAATCTCCCATAAGGACAAGGACTACTGATCCAGAGATGTCTCCTAATTGCCTACAAAATAACTCGTCAGTGCTTACATCCTGGCTGGGTGATTGACAACAGACACACACAACAACATCTGCTTTGTTTTCCATCCCCCTAATCGTCACCCAGAGGCTCTCAACCACATCATCACTAACTGCAAGGGCTGTACAGCCAAACCTCTCCCTTAGATACTGTGCAACTCCTCCACTTCACCTACCCTGCCTATCCCTCCTGAACATCTTGCAGCCCTTCATCCCAGCACTTCAACAGTGGGACTCATTCCACCAAGTGTCATTAATACCAATGATACCGTAGCTCTAGGAACTGACCAACACATCCAGTTCATCCTGTTTGTTTCTTATACTGCATGTGCTAGTGGACAAGCATTTCAAACATGCTCCTGACCCCTCCGTGTTCCTTGGAACAATATAAATGTTCCCATTAGCACTGCCGCCGCCCTCAGGCAGTGCCATGCCAGCCCTTGGCTCACCTTCAGCTCTCCTGATAGTATGCCTTTCCCTCATCGATCCTAGTTTAAAACCTGCTCAGTCAGTCCTGCCAGCCTACGAGCAAAGAATCATTTCCCCTCGTTGGGACAGGTATGTCCTGACATCCCAGCCTAACTTGTGTCTTGAAGACTCTTCCATGATTATGAAACCCTAAATTCTGGTGGAGGCACTAGTCTTGGATCCAGGTGTTGATATCCTGGGCCTGCCTTTTTCTTCCAAAGTCTTTGCTTGTTACCGGGAGGATTGAGGAATACACTACCTGTGCTCCTGTGCCTTTTCAAATTCTTCCCAGGGCCCCGAAATTTCTTTTGACTGACCTTGGACTTGTTGTTGCAACATTATTCATACCCATGTGAAAGAGTAGGAGGGGGTAGCAATCTGAAGGCTGTACTGACCTGATCAGTTTTCTGGTGACTTCCCTGATCCAGATAAAGTGCTCTGGTTCCTTGTTAGTTAATTTACAATGTGGGTGAAGTAACAGCAGTACTTTATTCACTATGTTTTAAGTATGTTAACATGACATGGTATTTTATATATATAATCACACTATTAACATTTCTTATTAATATTTCTTTGCTCGGGGCTATGACACTTCATACTCTATGAAGTTCTGAGATGAAATCCTAATGTCCTTGAACTCAGCTGAAAAAATATTGATTTTGTGAGGTTTAGGATGACACATGAAGTCAGTTGAAGTAATGTCCTGTATGAATCCAAATTACCATGATTTCAAACAATTTAGCACTCAGTTTTAAAATTTGTGCATCATCTTATCTAGTGTTCCAAAATACTACCTTCTGTTGCAACACTGATCTTGTCCCTGCATGTTTAAATAAGAACAGAGAACTTTATAGTAACATTTATGTTACTTAAGGCTGCAGCTGGGGGAGGGGAGGGGGGTGGAAATAAATTCATAACATAACATTTAAGATGAATTAAAAGGCCTAACTGCAAAAATTAGGGGTTTTGTTTGCTTGTTTCCTGCCAAAACTAAAATGAGCAAAAAGTCATAGAAGTCTGAAATACTTTCCTGTAACTTGATGGCTACTAAGATAGAAAATCATCTCTTTCTCAGTTTTATTAAGTCTCCATGAATTTTATTCAGTCTCTATTCTTTGGTCACCTGTATAGCAGTTGGGTCAAATGTGCTGCTTCTCTCTCCTTCTCCTCTCTTCCCTGGAGTCTGGAGGTTAAAGTCTTCTCCTGTGAGCTAGAAGAAATGAGTCTGAAATTATCTTTTTTAATAGATCATGTATGAGTTTGTTAAATGAAATGGTAGAGCACAAATTCCTTTTTTTACATACGTTAACACAAACAAACAAAAATCTGTTAATTATTTTGCTTGGTTAGTCATAATAAAGCATTTCAGATGCTGGATTATACAAGTATAATCTAAATTCTATGAAGCAGTTTGTGGATGGGTCACAGTATACCTCCGTATAAATTCTACTTTTGGATTATTGATATACATCTATATCCAGAATAACCAAGTAGGATCTGAAATTTGCTATACTCTGTATGTATTAATGCTCGAAGTTATTAACTGGTGAGAAGATTCCTACAAAGTTTTCCTTATTTTATCTATTTGCTGATGGTTTCTTTTCTGGTATCTATTTCAATAACATTATTGATTTCATATCACAGTTGACAAGTACATTCTTCCACCTTTTTTAACAAACAAAAATAACAGAACAGCCATGTCAGGAGCTCCTGAAGCAAGTAACTATACTTTATCTGTGATGACTGAGTGTATTCTGTTCTGGTTTAAAAAACTTGGCTTCTGCTTGTGTGGAGTTTATGATAATTTTATGAACTATTATGGCTTTAAAAGTGGTACATGTGCACCACTTGAAATATTAACAGAATGTAGTTGATCAAGAACACTAAGCAATTTCTTTGTCATAACTGTAATACTTTTTGCATAAAGCTATTATAATTAAACACTATTGTAACTACACTAGACCGTATGTACTGATGATTTTATTTCTGTAGTCTTGTGATAAAATATTGCCTTTCATTTGAAATAACTCTTGAGAGGCTTATGTTTTAATACACAATGAACATAAGTGAAGTTCCATGATTCCCTACCATAAGAAATAACATTTATTCAAAAATAATTTGACTTTAAACTGAATAATTTTAAAATATATTTATAAATTTATTTAGAATTATTAATTTGTAAATAGCATATACTCTCCAGCCTGACTAGGTGATCTTATCATTGCTGAGAGCACAAAAGTCAAAGAAATTAAAAGGGAACACTAGCATAAATGCCTTCAAAGAATTAAATCAACAGCAGCAAGACCACCAGCTAAGAAGAATATTTCTACTTGGCTGTAATAGTTTACTCTTCTCAAGTTCATATTTAGAACCAAAGGGGGATACTAACTCACTGTGGTATCTGAGGCCTACAAGAAAGTTACCATAATTTCTGCTGTTTCACAGGAAGCCTTCTTCACACTTCAGAAAATAACCCCTAATAGAGAACTTGAAAAATCTCAGTGTTTAACTGTCATATCTATTTCTCCTAATATTATGTCAACAGGATGCCCAAAATAATTTGTACAGTTTAAATGTAATAAAAGTTCAAAAATCAGACATTTCCTCTTGTCTAGCTAGATGTTAATAATCCAAAGAATAAAAGGGAACAAAGCATTTTTCATTGATCTTAAGAGTTTTTCTATGCATGTGTGCAAAATATAATTAGATGGGTACAAAACTAATTCATTTAATCTGATCAAATATCAGCAAAACCAGGACATTTATTTTCATTTTTTTTGACACAATTACTAGAGGATATAGCTTGCTGGTATATGCACAAGTTGCTTGCAAAGGCAGAAATATTTACAGTTCAGTTAAACAGTGGATTATTTTTCCTCCTTTGCTGCATCGTATATGTATTTGTTATCTTCATTGATTTTCTGGATCATAGAAAGCACAGTTTTGTCTGCCAGAGATATAAATTACTCATCTCCTAAGAAAAAAATAAATAAAATATATTGTTTTAAAGTTGGGGGTTTTTAATCTCATTTTTAACGTACATTAACGTTATATAATCCAAAATGGAAGGTAATGAGCGTTAGTGGCTAAAGTCTGAATTCAGGAGAGACTGTGTGTAGTAATAACCACCTGCCTCCAAGCACTGCTGTCTGATACATCTTTGTAGACTGATTCCTCCAGTGATTCAATGATTTTATTCTTGTGCTACAATGCTATGTTATTTACAATAATGATATATTAACATGTGCATGTTTTTTTATTATATAATTTTTATACCCCTCAGCTCTGAAATTTCGCTACTGACCTGTATTTTGAAGAAGCAGAATCCTTTCTGTTATTCATATTGAACCTCTTGAGCTGAGCTATGAATTCAATATCTGGCACTTTTGAAAACCATAACATTATCAAATGCTGTCTGGCTAGACATGATAATTTGTTTGTGTAGCTCTAGTATCCCTAACCATTAGCTAGACTCTACTTTTAACTTTGCAGCAGTGTTGCTGTAAACGCACTAGTGGATGATATGTTTAATAACATTTGACTTAAGGCTGTAAGGTATTGCAACTCATACTTGAGATATTCCATTAAAAATGAAAAAATAAATAATAATGTATGACTACCTTCAAAAATAAATGAAAAATGAATGAAGAAAAACAAAGGCAGTTCATATGCCTGAAAGCTGAAGGGAGTTTTGAGACGAGATCAGTCCGTAATATTTGTCAAAACTGTGCTTATGCTTGTTTGTGAGTTTATCATGCCCATGCTGACATACACCACCCCATAATCAGAATTCTGTTTAGGTAGTCTTTGTGAATTTAGAAAAGAGTGAACGTCTATTTCTTTATGATAGATCTAATGCACGGCACTGTGCTGTCTGCCAGCTTCCATTGCATCTCTTATCTTTTCTTAAAGCCACATGTGAGAAACAGAAGTTGTGTAGGAAATTTTTGACAGCGTAGGAGGATTTTGATAGTGGACATCTAAGATCTAAGAGCCCTGACATTCAGGATGCCCTGTGGACACTCAGAGCAAAACTTCCAGGTGATAAAAAAGGCAGTATGGATGCATGAAAAAGGAGAAAGAATGCATTAAGAGCTCTTTTCCTGGTTTGGTAAAATAGAGCTATAAAGATATCTCTTATGGTAAGTTCTCATTAGATTTTTGAATACTTGAATTTTCAAATAAATGAGGAAAGACTGATTACCCTGTTATAACTGCAGTAATACCATACAGTATGCAGTAATGTCATACCATGCAAATGCTCATAACAATTAAGCTGTTGGATAAATCTGGTAAGAAACACGAAAAATTTTTAATTATTTTTATGGGTTGAGTGGCTTTATTGGTCAGCCTGATAGCCTTATCATGGTGAAAGGTAGTGATTAATGCATTGTTGTAATAGAGGGGGAAAATAGGTCGAAAATCATTCAAGGAGCGAAAAGATTTGTCCCTAAATCTGTTAAGTAATTTATAGGATTTTTAGTGAAAACTGCATGGGTTTTTTTGTTTGTTTTTTTGGTTTTTGTTTTTCAGATACATTTGATTATCCTGATCTCATTCTAACCTGCTTGACTAACCTGATCTCCTTCAACAACATGGTCACCCACTTAGTTGATGAGGGAAAAGCTGTGGATGTTGTCTACATGGACTTTAGTAAAGCCTTTGACACCGTTTTCCACAGCATTCTCCTGGAGAAACTGTTTGCTCATGGCTTGGATGGGCATACACTTTGCTGGGTAAAAAACTGGCTGGAAGGCCGGGCCCAGAGAGTGGTGGTGAATGGAGTTAATTGCAGTTGGCAGCCGGTCACGAGTGGTGTCCCCCAGGGCTCAGTACTGGGGCCAGTCCTGTTTAACATCTTTATCAATGACCTGGATGAGGGGATCGAGTGCACCCTCAGTAAGTTTGCAGACAACACCAAGCTGGGTGGAAGAGTTGATCTGCCTGAGGGTAGGGAGGCCCTGCAGAGGGATTTAGACAGACTAGATGGATGGGCCAAGGCAAACTGTATGAGTTTTAATAAGGCCAAACATTGGGTCTTACACTTTGGCCACAACAACCCCTGCCAATGCTACAGTCTTGGGGAGGAGTGGCTGGAAAGCTGCTCAGCAGAGAGGGACGTGGGGGTGTTGATTGATAGCCAGCTGAACATAAGCCAGCAGTGTGCCCAGGTGGCACACTGTAGCCAGTAGGACCAGGGAGGTGATTTTACCCCTGTACTCAGCACTGGTGAGGACGCATCTTGAGTACTGTGTTGAGTTTTGGGCCCCTCACCACAAGAAGGACATTGAGGTGCTGGAGCATGTGCAAAGAAGGGCAACGAAAATGGTGAGGGGTCTGGAGCACGTCTTATGAGGAGCGGCTGAGGGAACTGGGAGTGTTTAGCCTGGAGAAAGGGAGGCTGAGGGGAGACCTCATCGCTCTCTACAACCATCTGAAAGGAGGTTGCAGGGAGGTGAGAGCTGACCTGTTCTGTCAAGTAACAGGTGATAGAACAAGAGGAAAAGGCTTTAAGTTGCGGCAAGGGAAGTTTAGATTGGATATGAGGAAGAATTTCTTTACTGAAAGGGTCATCAGGCATTGGAACGCATTGCCCAGGGCAGTGGTGGAGTCCCCATCCCTGGAGGTATTTAAGGGTCTTGTAGATACAGTGCTTAGGGACATGGTTTAGTGGTGGGCTTGTCAGTGTTAGGTTAATGATTGAACTAGATGATCTTACAGATCTTTTCCAATCTAGGATATTCTGTGATTCTGTGATTCTGTGATTTTGTTTTCAATATATCCTTGATATATTTCAGGGTTATATATACGTGTGTGTGTGTGTATGTATGTGCATATATATTAACATGTCAGGGTATATTTTAGTAACTGTTACATTGATCTGAGCAACAACAGTGGGATTTATCCTACTTTCAACCAGTTACCTAAGCTCTATTTATTTTCAGTATTAAAAAAAAAGAGATAATGCCTCTCCAAAACTAATCTATATGCCACCCTAAAATAGATATCAAAACAGGTACGTTCACAGCTTGAATTCTTCTCACCCATGGGCCTCTGCTGACTACAGAGGCAATTAATTTTTTGATGGTTAAACTTCATTCTGAGGAATCCTGCCTCTAGACTGTCAGCACTCAGTTCAGGGAGATATGTTATTACTAAAACTCAGATACCCTCAATATTGGTTACTAACTGAGGTTTTACATTTTGGTGCTAGGTGTCTAAAGTTGTGGTTAAGCTTTGAAGTCTTTCTGTTTATCTCTGTCTGAAAAAAAATTCCCAGGGTCATGGAAAAAGTTTGAATTGAAACCCAAAATTCCCCAAACCCAGACTGCCTGATTAACCACTGCTCTTCAAGTGTACATAACTTAAAAGTAAGAAGAATGATGTTAAGAATAGGATTATAGTATTTCCTAGTGTGATGTTTGGCACAAAAAAAGACTACTGTTTTCACTTGAAGCAATATGTGATAAAATAGCTAATTCTGACTGCACACCTTACCTCAGGACTTGTATTAGATGTCCTGTTCAGAAATATGGGACTTCCAAAGTCTTCCTTTTCCCTTGCCTTGCCTTGCTTTGCCTTGTCTTTCCTTGTCTTTCCTTCCCTTCCTTTTCCATTTTTCTCCCTTCCTTCTCCCCCTCTTGTCCCTTGGAGCAGATGAAGTACAGGTTGAGGTACTGCTCTTATACCTGTGAAAACTGCTGATAAGATTTGCTGCTTCTTCTCTAATTGAACAAGTATGCTCTCTTTAGCATTAAATATCTTATTTATATTTTAATGATAAAAAAATATTATTTGGTAAGGAACTGAAAAAATGCAACTACAAGTTGTTTTTTTTAAACAAAGCGTTTTCTGGAAAATTCTGTATATAGTCACTGTGTTTTGCAGAAACCTTTAATATTCACAAACTGACAGCCATGTGGATAAAAATGATTAGCATGGATTTAAACTCTTCTTTGCATCATTTTTTAAAGTGTGACTGGTGTGATATGTTTTATAATCAATTTGAAATGATCACACATCATTTCTCACCAATCTGCATGCCAATAATTTGACAGAATAACAAACTATATCCAATGTAAATAGAGTTCTAGGCAGTGATGTATCCATACTGCTATGGCATATAAAATAAAAGAGAATGATCAACTTCTGCTGTGAAGACAGGAAGTACAGTTATGGAGTCACAAATAAAATGACAGGCTGTGACATGCTAATTGCTAAATATCTCTTTCTAGTTAAAGAGGAGTAATGCTAAGAGATGGTTGGTAGTTTCTAGCTGACATTTCCATTTCATGCTTCATATTTTGTTTTCTGCTCCATCCATATATCATTTCTAACCAAGCTATAATTTTTCAGTGATAAGTCCTTGTAGGAGAAAGAGAAGTCTGAGAAGCAAAATAGCATATTGCATGAATTATAAATAAATGAAGAATTTTCTAGAACTCAAGTTTAGAGTATTGTCAGAAGCAGTCACTTTAAGAGAAAAATTATGTGTTTCATTTTTGTACCAATACATAACATGAAGTAGCTCAAGAATTTATTTGGTCCTGCACCAGTAGTGGAGGACTCACAAATCCTTTCCACTCTAAATTGTGATCTTGTAAATCACAATTACAGGTAAGGCAATCATCACTGGCACTTGGTGAATCTGGATTCCGCTTACATGCTAGAAAATGTTTTACATGTGACAGTCAGAATGTCAGCTGTGATTCAACAATGACAATCAAAAAAAAATAAAAAAGGTAGTAGAAGGAATACAGCAAATATACAAATGCATATATAAAGCTGCATCATGAAAATACAGTGTGTTTGGCAGTTGTTTTTGGTGCTGAGAGTCCTCATTCATGGAGGATAAGTAAAGCTGATTTACAGGTATTTTAGTTATTTACTTTTGGTAAGATTTCTAGTAGTTTTTCAAGATAATAGTCCTTTACTTTGTAGTTGATTTGAGATTGACATTAACAATGAGATTTTTACCAAATATTTGTGTTTCTCTGTTTTATGAAACTGAATTTATGACACAGCTTTTGACGATTTCTTTAGATTAAAAAAACATTAAAAAAATAGATTCAATACTATGCTACTGATGACTGAGAAAAAAAAACAGAATTAAGACTATACTACCAATGACTGAGAAGAAAAACAAATTGAATTAAATACGTTGCTCACTTTATCCACACAGTTCTACTTAGTTTCTGTCTTCACACTGGACATTTTATTTTATGAATCAAAACAGTCATGAGTTTAAAAAATAGATCTAGAGCTCAAAATTCCATTTTGTTACTGAGAATTTTCAAGGGAAAAAAATACACAATTGTACTAGTCCTCTTTTTATAAATATCTGTATTAATTAAACAGATACTAACAATCCCAGAAAACCAACACAACAGACTTGTAAATATAATAGAAGATAGGTTATTTTTCACATATAAATGAATGTTTGTATTCTCTTTCTTGTAAATCCATATAAGCTGTATTTTCAACTCTAATTTAATATCTTGTTCACATATCTGTATACATATACTGAGAGGTGAAAATTCATGACAGCTTGAATATTTTTCCTGCTTTGCTTCAAGCACATCGAGCAATGTATGCATGCAGAGATAATCTAAGATGCTTTTAACCATTTAGAGTAAATACATATTTGTTTTCACACCTTACCATTCATATGTCTTAAAACCCGTATATTCCTAACATCCCTTGGCCCTGTAACAAGGTATCGTTCACCTCTAACATGAAGGTAATACCCGTGCCAAATGTGATTACTGTAAATGAACTATGGTACCTGCTGCTATGTAACTGTACTATTTTTTCCCTTCCCTTCCCTTCCCTTCCCTTCCCTTCCCTTCCCTTCCCTTCCCTTCCCTTCCCTTCCCTTCCCTTCCCTTCCCTTCCCTTCCCTTCCCTTCCCTTCCCTTCCCTTCCCTTCCCTTCCCTTCCCTTCCCTTCCCTTCCCTTCCCTTCCCTTCCCTTCCCTTCCCTTCCCTTCCCTTCCCTTCCCTTCCGCCCAGCCCAGAGACAGATGATAGTTTCTCCCATGGGTTTCTCTTCAGCATCTCTGGGTATGTGACAGTGTTTCAAACTCTGGGAGCATTCATGGGGCAATCCCAAGCACCAACACAGGCTGGGTGGAGAATGGATTGAGAGCGGCCCTGAGGAGAATGAACTGGGAGTGTTGGTTAATGAGAAGCTCAACATGAGCCAGTAATGTGCACTTGCAGTCCAGAAAGCCAACTTTATCCTGGGCTGCATCAAAAGAAGCGTAGCCAGCAGAGTGAGGGAGGTGATTCTGCCCCTCTGCTCTGCCTTTGCAAGACCCCACCTGGAGAACTCCATCCAGCTCTGGAGCCCCAAACATAAGAAGGACGTGAACCTCTTGGAGCGGATACAGAGGAGGGCGATGAAGATGATCAGAGGACTGGAGCACCTCTCCTATGAAGACAGGCTGAGGGAGCTGGCTCAGCCTAGAGAAAAGAAGGCTCTAGGCAGACCTTGTAGCAGCCTTCCAGTACCTAACAGGGGCCTACAGAAAAGATGAGGAGGGATTCTTTATCAGGGAGTGTAGTGATAGGATGAGGGGTAACAGTTTTAAACTGAAAGAGGGTAAATTTAGATCTGATATAGGAAGAAATTGTTTAATGTGAGGGTGTTGAGACACTGGAACGGGTTTCCCAGAGAAGTTGTGGATGCCCCATCCCTGGAAGTGTTCAAGGCCAGGTTGGACTTTGAGGAACCTGGTCTAGTGGGATGTGCCCCTGCCCATGGCAGGGGGGTTGGAACTAGGTGATCTTTGGAGGGAATGAGACACGGACTCCTGCGCGGATGGTAAAGGGAGACTTATTTTCTCACAACATCTCTTCTTATACCTTTCAGACTGGTCACATGCGATGCATGCGCCTCTTCTACTTCTCTGATTGGTTCTGTAGCACTTATCACGCAGCATTTCATTGGTTTGTAGCTAGACTGCTATTTCCTCTTTTGCAGCTTTTTCTTTATTCCTCAGCGTTCTAAATTCCTTCTTTTCTTGGCTTATCCTTTCAGCGACCTTAGTTCACAGACGTGTTTATCAACTCAAGGTCACTGGCGTACTGATCTCCCACAGATCTTTAAGGTCTCTTCCAACTCTAACCATTCTATGATTCCATGATTTTATGATTCATTAGCAACACTATTATTCATTGGGGTAGGAGACAGGAAATGGCCAGGAAATTGTACTTTGGGTTCACATTAAGTAACTTATATTGTTTCTCAAAAATTGAGGGTAATAAGGAGGTACAAAAGGTGTCAAAGAACGATTAAGAGGCATTAAGCATATGTACCAATATGAGGATTTATTTCAAATAATGTTGCCCATGAAAGAGACAAGGAAGCCAACAAACTATGGCCCAGCAATTTCATAAGATTGATTTCATTTTTATATTTTTTTAACCAAACCTCACATTCATGTGTGTGATATAGCTGTGGTATTAATATGCCATTAATCCCTAATTTGAAATGGAAACACTGAGAAAATCAGCCTTGAGGCAATGAAAGGGAAAGAAATATTTTTTTTCTGTAGAAAAAAATATAAAGATATAATATTATCTTATCAATACTTATAAATACTTAAGGGGAGAGTGCCAGGTAGATGAGAATAGTCTTTTTTCAGTTGTGCCCAGTGATAGGACTAGAGGTAACGGGCACAAACTGGAACACAGGAAGTTCCATCTCAACATGGGGAGGAACTTCTTTACTCTGAGGGTGGCAGAGCACTGGCACAGGCTGCCCAGAGAGGTTGTGGAGTCTCCCACACTGGAGACATTCAAAACCCGCCTGGACGCCGTCCTGTGCAATGTGCTGTAGGTGTCCCTGCTGTGGCAGGGGGGTTGGATTTAGATGATCTCCAGAGGTCCCTTCCAACCCTGACGATACTGTGATACTGTGGTACTGTGTAAAGTATAAAGATATTTAACCCAACAAATGATTAGGAGAGCAAAGATGAAAAAGCCATCCTTAGCTGACAGGTGAATAGTTATGATTATTTAATTGTTTCAAACATTTAAAGTCAGTTCTCTTTCATGAGATGTATTTGCATTGCAGAGACAAGCTGGAAGCATTGTTAAAGAAAATTAAGGACACTTGGACATGAAGTCTGGAGTATGGCTACAATAATTTGCAAGATTACACTCTGCAAAAATATGGTAATTATTTAAATAATATTTACTTATGCTGATTTAAAAGTATGGACCTAAGAAAACATAATTCTAGAAGTGTAAGCTATAAAGGATAACTAAAATTAAAAAAACATAATAAAGTGTCCATAATCTGTAAAGTGGAACTTTTATTGTTATAAAAGTTCTTCAGTGCTTTAAGTCTTTGAGGAGCTTAAAAATATATGTTTTCATTTCTTAAATACTCTACTGAGAAAAATTTCAGAATGACAGACTATGTAATCAGTTGCAATCATTCGTCTGGCTTCATCTCATCAGTGATAAAATCTAATTCTCTGAAGGAAATGAACATTTCACAAAAGTGAAGCTGTCCAGCTCTGCAATATCAATCCTGTAGGTCTCAAAATCTTTGCATCTAAAAGTAAATGTTTACACTTAAAATTTCCCAGCAACTATTTTTTTTGGGGGGGGGGGAGGAGCTCTTTTCTTTAATTTTCATTGACAAGACTGTATTCATTATGTTTATTATGTCTACTTTGTCTTTGCAGCCCTAGAGATAATTTTATGATTAATGTTTAGGAATTACTGCAGTAGTTAATCAACTGGTAATTTAACTGTTTGATGTAAACAAACCAGGCTTTTTCTATACACTTTGTGTTCTGAGTAAAAGTTTTTATTAGTAGTTTGTCAGGCATTTGGAGTTTAGGATGTTGAGAGAGAAATATCTCTTAAAGCGAACCTGCTTCTCCTCAGTGAAAGTTATCATTTTTAGGTTGTTTGCTAGTCCAAAGAGATTTTGGTTTTCTTTTGTGGGGAAAAAGCAAAAACAAAAACCCAAACAACAAAGAAAAACAACCACCACCACCCCCAACAAAACACACCTTCTTTATCCAGATGCCTATTATGAACTATTTTTCCTCTAATTTCAAAGAAGCTTTATGGACAGAAAGGAATCCTTCATTTAGTTTTACTTAATATTATGTTTACTTGTATATTTTCATGAGACCATGTAGGCAAAGTATACATGCTGTATTTGACTACAATATAATGCTTTTCCCAAGACTCAAGAAATTAAGTTTGGATAGTATCATAATCCTCAATTTTTAATGTTAGAATTTTTCTTATTGTCTTTAGAATTATTTTACCATTATGTACATCTCATCTTTCTACTTTTAAGACCTCTTATTTTAACAGAAGGATTTGTTGTATCATAGTCAAGATTTATACTTTTTTTCCCCTCCTTATTTATATATCTTTTTTGCTACTTAAGCTTACTAAATATAGATCTCTGTCTTTGCTGGTTTTAACCTGCATTTTCTTAGTATGTTTTACCAGACTTCTTTTCACTGCTATGTGTGTGGGTCTATCTATTTCAGAACTGTTATACTAGCAGTATTTATATAAATGTATCTATTCCTGTGTAGTAGATTGCTTATTGTATTCTGGACAAAAAAGCAAATTAAATTTAATAGATAACTTTATTACCAAAGTATAATTTTATTTCTATAAATAAATTTCATCACCCAAGCACAGATCTATCTATAAAAAGTGTAAAATTATTTAAAAGAATTATTTCAATGGTAATTATTATTAGCTCTTACTGTTTTATTTAATCTATCAATGATCAATTAATATATGTTTACATTCACACCTTTCTGTTCTTTATTTGAAAAAAAAATGACATGATGACTTATCCACACACAAAATAAGAGGTTCATCAACAGTTGTTGTGCGGGTAGATAAGTTTGTCTACACTGAACTAAATAATTTATCAAGAAAGAGTTAATAAAAGCTATGAAGACAGATGGAAAAAGGACTTACTTGGAAGCACATTCAGTGCCAGTACCTGTGAATGCAGTAAAAAAAAAAAAACAAAACCCAAAAGTAAGCCAGAATCTTCTTCTTGTACAATGTTTTTAGCACACATTAATGTGTGTCCTCACAAATTAAACCTTGCACTGTGGAAAATAAGACTGAAGGAAATATTTGGCTCATTCAATAGGCCTAGTAATTCTTTATGTATACTTAATAAAATAGGAATAAAACTGAGTTTGAATCTGAATGTGTACATGCTGCACAAGTCCCTCACCAGCACCACAGATAAAACATACTATCGATAGAATTGATCGTAATACAAAAGTTGGAAAATAAAACATACAAAAGTAACCAATGCAATGCTACAATAAAAGTACGTTGTTATAAAGTGTACATTTATTGTACAAGTATGTATTTTATTTTATTTTCTCTAAAGTCCATAAATTGTAATCAAGTGCTCTAAGCCCATGCAAACGTGAAGAAAGAACAGGGAAGAGTAAATTAGGCTGAATGGTCTAGATGTAAATAAAAAAAACCAGGGGTAATTATTCCTAGATATTCAAAACATCTCTTAAAATTGCACAGTTTGTTTCAAGAACAAGTATTTTTGTAGATCCCATACAATGAGCAAGAATGAGAACATGAGATGAGAGTTATATATGTTTTGGTGGGGTAGGTACCTGAGTGCATGTAGGTCAATCAAAAATTATCTGGAGATGTGCCCGTTCTGAGGATTATGCTCCAAATATTCATCCTGCTTTGCATACAGGTTACAGATTCCACATTACAATAGAAACTGAGAAAAAGTCATTATTAGCCTGAGGACTAGAACTGCTACTAACTGTTAGGATCTTCTAACTTGCTTTTACTAATGAAATTCTGAGTCACTTAGTAAAAAATTGAAAGTCTGTCTTTTTCCTAGGGCCCTTGAGAAGCCAGATAACATGCATACATACATTCTGGGGTTAGAAAAGAGATCATTTTGATGAGATGATAGAAAAGGGCATGTCTACATGTAATTAAAGTACAGAAATGTATATGTTGCATTGAAAATGCGCTGTTATAAATGCAGCAGCAGCAAAGTCAGAAAATGCAAATAAAGAACACCAGTGAGTTTGCTGCTTTGGATTTCTTTTTTTCTTCTTTATTTGTTGAAAAAGTTTTAAAACTTTTAAACCATGTATTTTCTGTGAATCTGATGAGTATGTACAAATATACAGAAAATTTTGTTCAGAAATAGAATCATAGAATCATGGTATAGTTTGGGCATCTAGTCCAACCCTTCCTGCCATAAGCAGGGATATCTTCAACTACAACAGCTTGCTCAGAGCCCCGTCCAACCTGACCTCGAATGCTTCCAGGGATGAGGCATCTATCACTGCTCTGGGCAACCTCTTACAGTGTTTCACCACCCTCAATGTAAAATTTTTCTTCCTTCTATCTAGTCTAAATCTGCCCTCTTTTAGTTTAAAACCATTACCTCTTGTCCTATTGCAATGGGCCCTGCTAAAATGGTTGTCCTCATCTTTCTTCGAAGCCCCCTTTAAGTACTGAAAGCCCACTATAAGGTCTTCCCAGAGCCTTCTCTTTTCCAGGCTGAACAACCATAATTGTCAGCCTTTCCTCATAGGAAGAGTGTTCAATCCCTCTGATCATCTTTGTGGCCTTCCTCTGGACCCGCTCCAACAGGTCCATGTCCTTCTTATGTTGAGGACTCCAGAGCTGGATGCAGTACTCCAGGTGGGGTCTCACCAGAGCAGGGTAGAGAGCCAGAATCACCTCCCTAAAGCTGCTGGCCATGCTGCTTCTGATGCAGCCCAGAATGCAGTTGGCCTTCTGGGCTGTGAGTGCACATTGCTGGCTCATGTCCAGCTTTTCATCCACCAGTACCCCCAAGTCCTTCTTGGCAGGGATGCTATCAATCCCTTCGTCCCCCAGCCTGTATTGATTCCGGCAGTTGCCCCAACCCAGGTTCAGGACCACGTACTTGGCCTTGTGGAACTTCATGAGGGTCACATGGGCCCACTTCTTGAGCCTCTTCAGGTCCCTCTGGATGGCATCCTGTCCTTCAGGTGTGGCAACCACACCACTCAGCTTTGTGTCATCGGCAAACTTGCTGAAGGTGTACTTGATCCCACTGTTTATGTCATTAATGAAGATATTAAAAAGTACTGGCCCCAATATGGATCCCTGAGGGACACCACTTGTCACCGATCTCCATCTGGACATTGAGCCATTGACCACCTCCCTCTGGATGTGACCATCCAACTAATTCCTCATCCACCAAACAGTCCACCCAGAAAGTTCATATCTCTCCAATTTAGAGAAGGATGATGTCGGGGACCGTGTCAAAGGCCTTAGGATAGTCCAGATAGATGACATCCGTAGCTCTTCCCTTGTCCACTTGTCCACTGATGTAGTTACTCCATCATAGAAGGCCACGAGGTTGGTCAGGCAGGACTTGCCCTTGGTGAAGCCATGCTGGCTATCTCGAACCACCTCCCTGTCCTCCATGTACTTTAGCATAGCTTTAAGGAGGATCTATTCCATCATATTCCCAGGCACAGAGGGGAGGCTGACAGGTCTGTAGTTCCCTGATGTCCTGGTTTCACCTGGGATAGAGTTAATTTTCTCACTAGCAGCTGGTATAGTGTTGTGATTGAATTTACAATGAGAATAATGTTACTAACAGACTAATATTTTAGTTGTTGCTAAGCAGTGAAGGACTCTTCAGCTTCTCATACTGGCCTGCCAAGAAGAAGACAGAGGGCACCCAAGAAGCTGGGAGGGGACACAGCCACAACAGGTGACCCAAACTGGCCAAAGGGATATTTCATAGCATACGACATCATATATATAAAGATGGGGGAAGAAAAAGGAAGGGCGGGGATGTTCAGAGTGATGGTGTTTTTCCTTCCCAAGTAAAGATTACATGTGATGGAGCCCTGTTTTCCTGGAGATGGCTGAACACCTGCCTGCCGATGGGAGGTAGTGAATGAATTCCTTCTTTTCCTTTGCTTGTGTATGTGGCTTTTGCTTTACTTATTAAACTCTCTTTATCTCAACCCATGAGTTTTCTGAATTTTACTCTTCTGATTCTCCCCCCCATCCTGCTGTGGGGGAGTGAGTGAGTGGCTGTGTGGTGCTTAGTTGCAGGATGGATTTAAACCATGACAGCAGTCTGTCTTTCAGCCCTTTTTAAAAAGGAGTGCAATATTTCCCTTGTTACAGTCACCGGGGACTTCACCTGACTGCCATGACTTTACAAATATCATGGAGAGTGGCTTAGCAACTACATCAGCCAATTCCCTTGGGACTCTGCGATGCATCTCTTCAGGTCCCATAGACTTATTTATGTTCAGGTTCCTCAGATGGTTACGAATCTGATCTTCTCTCACAGTGGGAGGGACTTTGCTCCCCCAGTCCCTGCCTTAGTGTCCATCCACTCAAGCCGTGTGGGGAGAGAGGTTGCAGTGAAAACCAAGGAAAAAAAGTTGTTGAGTACCTCAGCCTTCTCCTCATCCATTGTTACCACTTTGCCAGTCTTGATCATCAGGGACGTATGCTTTCTTTGACCTTCCTTTTCTGACTGAAATGCCTGTGGAAGCCCTTCTTGTTATTCTTTGCTTCCCTTGCTGAGTTCAGCTCCAGCTGTGCCTTGGCCTTTCTGATCCCATTCCAACACAACTGGCGAGCATCCCTATAGTCTTCCCAGGATACCTGTCCCAGCTTCCACTGCATGTGCATTTTCTTCTTGCCCTTTAGTCTGACCAGCAGGTCTTGACTCAGCCATGCTGGTCTCTTGCCTTCCTTTCCTGATTTCTTACACATGGGGATCAACAGCTCTTGCACTCTGTGGAAAGCATCCTTAAAGATCTACCAGATCTATTCTGCTCCCTTGTCCCAGGGCAGTTTCCCAGGGGTTCCTATTGATTAACTCTTTGAAGAACTGGAATTTTGCTTTCCTAAAATTCAGACTTTACTCTTTGCCTGACCCATATCTCTCAGCACTGCAAACTCCACCAGTGCATGACCACTGCAGCCCAGGCTACTTCCAATCTTTACGTCACTGAGAAGCTTACTTGGGTTGCTGACAAACAGGTCCAGTATCTCATGCCCCCTGGTGGGGCTGTCTATTACCTGGCTTAAGAAGTTATCCTCAGTGCATTCCAGGAGTCTCCTGGATTGCCTACAGCTCACCATGCTATTTTTTCAGCAGACGTCGAGGTGTCTAAAGTCCCTCAGAAAGATGACAGCCTGCAGGACCAATGTCTCCTGTAGCTGGAGTAAGAAGGCTTCATCAATAGGCTCCCCTTGATCAGGCAGCCTGTAGTAGACACCAACCACTAGGTTCCCTTTGTTGCCTCAGTCTCTAGTTCTTACCCATAAGCTTTCAACCTGCTTGTGGCTATTCTTCAGAGACAGCTCTTCACACTGTATCTGTTTCTTGATGCAGAGGGCAATGCCTCTGCCCCTGCTTCCTCGCCTGTCCCTTCTGTACAGCTTGTAGCCATCAATAGCTGCACTCCAGTTGTGGGATTCATCCCACCAAGTTTCAGTAACGGCAACTAGGTCATAGCTTTCTAGCAGCATGGTGGCTTCCAGCTCCTCCTGTTTCTTGCCCATGCTGTGTGCATTGGTGTAGAGGCACTTCAGCTGGGCTGTCAACCATGTTACCTTCTTAGAGGAACGCCCCTTAATTCCTTTGGGGCATTTCACTGGTGTTTCCCTCCTGGCTCCTATTACTTCAGGAGTCCCTGGTTCATCTCTGTAAGACTTCAAGCATGCTGCAGTGTAGTTAGCAGGTCTCAGAGCTGCCCAGAGCTGCTCAGAGGTCAGGGCTGATGGCCCTCACTAGCACCCCATCCGTCTTACCTTGGTGTGTCATCCCACGGTTTGTCATAAGCAACCCTGGTGTTGTCCCCCTCCCCCTTCAAGCCTAGTTTAAAGCTCTGTCAATGAGCTCTGCTAGCTTGAGAGCAAAGACCTTCTTCCCCCTTTCAGAAAGGTGAATCCTATCTGATGCCAGCAAACCTGGTGCTGTGTAGGTCATCCCATTAACAAAAACCCCAAAATTGTGATGGTGACACCAGCCACAGAGCCATATATTGATAGACTGGGCCTGTATTTTTCTTCCAATGTTGTTGCCCACAACTGGAAGGAGAGTGGAAAATTTAACCTGTGCTCCAGATTCCCTTATCAACCATCCCAAGGTCCTGAAGTCTCTTTTGATCACCCTTGGACTACGCTTTGTGGCTTCATCGCCACCTACATTGACAAGAGTATCAGGTATTAGTCCAAGGGCTGTACCAGGCTAGGAAGTTTCCTCGTGATGTCCTTAACCTGGGCCCCAGGGAGTCAGCAGACTTCCCTAAGAGGAGGGTCTGGCTGGCATATTGGACCCTCTGTTTCCCTCAGAAGGGAGTTGCCTACAACTATAACTCTCCATTTCTTCCTAACGGAAGTGGTCGTGATATGGGGCTAGGCCTTTCTGACCTTGACAGCACCACTGGTGAAGTTGGACAATCATCAATTGACTGGCCTTCCACATCCAGAGCCTCATACCTTTTGTACAGGGGCACCTGGGAAGGTGAGGTGAGCAAAGAGGGGGTTTGCCTGCCACCCTGAGCATGGACTTGCCTACGTTCACTCCTCTCCTTTAAGCTACTGCCTTCAGCCTGTCGGAGGGAGGATACAGGATCCCCTTGATCTTGGTTGGTTACTGTTTTTTTTTTTCTGGTGGCTGTTCCTGTTTCTGTCTCAGGGAGGACAGAGCATGGTTCCACCAGTCTATCTCTTTCTCAGACTCTGATGCTCCTTAGCCTTTTTACTTCCTCTCATAGCTCTGCCACCAGGCTACGTAGATCATCCACCTGGTCACACCTCAATAAATTGTGTGATGACCTCTGCAGGTCTCTGATAGATTTTTCCATGTGTTTGCTTTGCAATTTAACCTCATTTATATAGCAAGTTTCCTGAAGTCGCAAAATGCAGAAGTCCAGTCAATGTACAAGTATGACAAGATTGTAAAATATCACCAAGCAAGAGAGAAGACAGGTTTATATAGATGAGTATAGGCAATCAACATGTCCTTTGCTTGTCATATGAACTGGTTTTATACATGCCAGTACCAATCCAGAAACTTCGCAGTACTATTGTCATAGCACTTTGTCTCAGCTAATAAACCCCTCCTCTCAGAAGGCACAGTGGCTGCACTAATGCCACCACGTGGCTCCTGGGTTACGGCCAACATATGCCCTGCCAGAGTGGACTGTGGGCAGAGCAAACTTATGTCACACTGCACCTGCCCATGCAGACACACTGTCTGGCTTCTCAATATTCATGCCTGTTCCATTCTCATTGTGTCTGTGGTGTGAGAAGCTGCCACTGAAGACTTCAGAAAAATTGCACTGAAGGCTGTGGAAACTGAAAATGGATTTTTATATGACGGTCTATATGAAAAAATTCATTTACTGTTTACTTTTGAAATGCTTTTTCAAATATTCAGGCAAATTATCCAAAGATACTTCGAACTGAAAAATTAGCATCAGACAATTTCCACATACTGGCAAAATATCTCAATAGTTATAAATTGCAATAGTTGAGAACACCTTCACATACATTTCTTTGAATCTTTGTACCACACTAATTAAAATTGTTTTTTCCTACCATCTATGATTTATTTATTTCTTTGTTTGCTTGTTTTAGTACATACTTCTTCACTTCTGCATGGTTAGGGTTAAGGCTTTTGCGTAATTTTTACGCTTGCATCAGCAGGTATGTCAATAGAATAAAAAAGTTCCATAAACACTTCCTAATCTTTGTACTAGGGCTGAAGTTTGAGAAAGTTTTTATCCTAGGTATTTCTTGAGGATAAAATTCTTTGAGATAATTTTCAGGGGCCTACAAAATTAGCCAATAGACAAAAACCAGAGGCTTTGATGTATAAAATAGCGTATTGTACTTTTTTTTTCTACTTCTTTTTTTCCCAGATCCATTAGTTTCTCAGGAAACTACACTATCATCTGCTGCATGTCTTTTAGCTAAACGTAATATGGGTTGCTTAAAAGTTAAAACAGGTACAGTTAGCAGGATTTTGAATTTGAATTACAAATTCTTCTTGTTGCTTTCATAACAAAATATTTCACAAATTCATGGAAACTTAGAAAACACAAAATGTTTTTTATAAATCACTCTACCAGCAGAGGGTCTTTTGCTGTAATATTTTGCAAAGAGTATACTTATGCTGCTGTGTCTTCTTTACCAGTTACAATCATAAAAAAGAAGAAAACTTGTCGAAATAACAGTTTGTACTACTTATTGACAGACCCCTAAAACCTAAAACTGGTTGAGCGGGATTTAATTTGAGTGACAGAGTCATCTCACACCTGATGGAATTCTTTATAAAAAATCCAAATTCCTTCTGGTGGTTTTATATACACCTGCCAAAAATATTATCTAATACTAAACTCCCAAAGAGTTTAGAAAAAAGCCATCATAAGTTTTAAAAAGTAAACTAGGTAGAATGAAAGAATGATAGAATTGTTTAGGCTGGAAAAGACCTTTAAGATCATTGAGTCCAACCATTAACCTAGCACTGCCAAATCCATCACTAAATCATGTTCCTGAGCACCACATCTACATGTCTTTTAAATACCTCCAGGGATGGTGACAGAACCAATTCCCTGGGCAGCTTATTCCAACGTTTGACAACCCTTTCCGTGGATAAAGTTTTCCTAATATCCAATCTAAACCTTCCCTGGAGCAACATGAGGCCATTTCCTCTTGTTCTATCGCTTGTTACTTGTGAGAAGGGGCTGAATCCCACCTCACTACAACCTCCTTTCAGGCAGTTATAGAGACCGATCAGGTCTCCCCTGAGCCTCCTTTTTTTCAGGCTAAACAACCCCAGTTCCCTCAGCTGCTCCTCATAAGACTTGTTCTCCAGACCCTTCACCAGCTTTGTTGTCCTTCTTTGGATATGCTCCAGCACCTCAATGTCTTTCTTGTAGATAGACATGGAGCAAATGCATACTCTATATTGCTTGGAAAAGCTTGCACATTTTTCTGCTTGGGAACATCTTTTTGAACCCTTCTATGCAACATTTTTTTCTGTTAGATAAAAATCTGTCTACATCAGAGACGAGGATCTTATTTTGATGACTTTTGGAGCTGTCATCAAGATTTTCCCTTGTCAAAAGTAGCTGAAGAAAAATTACCTAAATTAAAGTATTTTGTGGAACAACTAAATTTGTCATGGAGATTTATGTTCTCATCATGTTTGTCTTTCGAAAGGAAGCGTGTAAGCATTTCTCTTGAACAATGTATTCCTGACTGTGAATCCTGAGTATCCATGTGTATAATTCTCTAATGACACACGTATTCTTGTTATGAAGAAGACCCCTAAACTTCAGATATTTCAATATTCTTGTTAGTACTTCATGTTGCCAAGGGCTCATGTCCTTTTCAGACATATTTAATCTCTTTATTGGTTCAACTTCATATGTTTGTAAAGTAAACATTCTCAATTTATGAAAAAGAGGAAGAAGAAAGACGAACAAAGGTATGTTGGCAGAAATGTGTTTAAAAGACAGGTGTTATAGCATGAAGTACAGCAAATCCTAAATTCTTTGCAAGTTTGGACCATTTCTTTTAGTAATCTGTGGCAGGCACGAGGCTGATGCAGGACTTTGTTAGTGTATTTGGTTAGAGAAAGAACTGTCATTCATATGAAGAAAACTATATGAATTTATAATTTCATTTCATAACATGAAAGCTGATTGGGATTATAGTATCAGTGCCGGAAGACAAAATGAAAAGTTCATGAATTTTAGATAGTCTATAGACACAGGATTAAAAAAACAACCCCAAAACAGTCCAAGTATTAAGTCACAGAGGATTTAGGTCTTTGACAGTTTTTTTGTCAACATTACTAAATTGACTTTATCCTTCAGCATGTAGTCAAGAAAAACTGCGTACTGCAACCTGTGAAATGTTGAAACCTGATGATATAATGCCATAATCAATGTAACTAAACAAAAATTAAGGGCAGAACAATTGATATGAGTCAACAGAAACATACACCTATTCTTTATATAGCAGCTGATCAATCATACCCAGTCAGAATGCGGTACAAAGCACAATAGATTTGTTTGAAATACATTAGTCATTTTTAATTACTTCAAATGGGTCTTTTTCACCCTTACTAGAGGCTTGAATGCATTTAATTGTGGCTAGTGAAAATTCAAATACTTGAATGGTTTTGTTTAGTTAGGTCTAAATAAGAGACAACAGCAGTCTAATCCATAACCCAATGAAATTTATGCTGAGACTTTCTCTTTTGTTTTAGGATGATTGTGTTCAAAGCCTAGTTCATTTGACTATTTTACCTACCATCCTATAATTGTGTAGGTTAGCAAGATTTTCCCAGGGATCATGCTGTATTAGATTTCTAGTTAAAGTCATTACAGTTTCTATCAGCCTTATCATTAAACTTTTTATTCCCCCCCACGCCCCAAGAATCTAGTCTGCTAAATTTAAGCATCTAGCTTATATGTTACATTAAAGTGGACAGATTTGATTTTTTTCTTTTTTTTTTTTTTCTTTTCTGGAGACATTCAAAGACACCTTGTTGTCTCTGTTGTGTGGTGAATTAGCTTTATGAAGGCTAAGTCTCTAAAATCCTAACATTAGACCGAAGTTAGATGCTTTAATTAAACATTCTGGGTCTTTCATAAATTGCAATTGCTTACTTGCTTGTGAAAACAGAGAAACCAATTCAAATTTTACATTGGTAGAATCTACATTGTCTCTGTAAATGGAAATCATATGAAAATAAAGATAACAGCATAAATGATAATAATAGATAAGCTAATAAAAAGCACTGTAAATGTTAGAAAAATAAGAAAAAAAGAAGAAGAAAAAATAATAAATCTTCAGCTTCATCCTGATTAAGAAAAATAGGACCAGTTTTCTTGCAGATATAGCTAGTCAAACAATTAATCTTCAAATACTAGTTCTAAAAATAAAAAAGTAGTAACCACTAAAAATATAACTCACAACTAAATTTCATAGAAACTCTACTGCTTAGATGATTGATGTCATAATGCTTTACTTTGCTAATGAAGTGAGCTTTAGATGTATTTACCCAAACCAGTTAATCTTCCTCTCCTTTACAAAATCATTGGAAAGGCACCAATCTCTCTGCTGATTCTTGATTTTCTATTGTAGTAATAATATGTTGATATTTTTGAATAGTTATTAACGTCAGGTCCCTTACTAAAGTCTGATTGCCTGTGACTATTTATAGTTCAAGCTATAAATAAACTACACTTGTTACTGAGTACAGGAGTTGCAAAAATTCTAGCATTTTCACAGACAGCAGGCTCATTATTTAAATTTTACCCAGTCATATACCTTTTTGTTTTGACTAAAGTAAAATTTAAGAAAAAAAAAGATGCTACTTGAAATTTAATTATATAGAGCAAAGTTTTCTGTCTATCTATATCTGTATCTGTATCTGTGTCTGTGTCTGTGTCTGTGTCTGTATCTGTATCTGTATCTGTACCTTTCTGTATCCATATATACCTATATTTATATCTATATCTATATCTATACCTATATCTATATATCTATCTAGTCTGCTGAAGTAACCTTCTTGTGCCCATTCAAACGTTTGAGAACACTGGTCCTTGTTTTTTCCTAAACGATTTTGACAAGTGCTTATCAGCTACTTGTTTGCAGCCTTAAGATATTTTTATGCCTTTGACAAATTTGAAAATGTTAAAAGCATCAAAGTTGGTTTTGTGTTGCCTGCAGAACTCAAAAGTTAGGTGTGAAGCTCTGGAAGAGGAGTTTCCAAGGCTGACTTAGGTTTCTAAGTTCACACACTTCATTTTCTGAAAAGAGGGAAAGTTAGAGACAAATTTTGGGATCTGCACCAACTCGTGTACCGACCAGAGCTCCATACCCTGCATGGATTTTAACATCTGTCTCAGGACTACACATACAGTCTCCTTTCTGAATCTAGGATTTTGAATGTGATAGTAAGCTGTATGCTTCATAGTCTATATCACTCTTAGATGTGGAATGGAGTTTCGGGAACAAATATTGCCCTGTGAAACCTGTTGGAGCCAAGACACTGTACAGTAAAGCATTCAGGAGTCATGGATATTGCAAAGAAAGAAGGACTTAATGCTGTGAGAAGGTCAATGGGCAGCTTTGGTTCTGATTCCTGCTTCTTTGCATTATGAGTCATTTTATTCAGTGGTTACCTAAACAGCTTACGAACTCAGGGAAACCAGTCCCAGCTCAATGTCCTAGGATGGGATTCTATGTGTACACAACACATAGCACTTTACTTTCACAGCTCAACTGGCATCTACATGCTTCCACAACAATAAAGATGAAAATGACAATAATGATGAATGCTAAGCATTATGCTAACATTTTTATCCCCATTCAAAGTATTGGGATAGAGGCTTTCTACTAGTTTAAAAACTAAGTAAATGGATTCCATTAGTGACAGAATTTTACAAGTTCACTCCATTTTCTCTAAAAGCTCTTTTCAAAGCAGCAGTCTGGTCTCCATACATAAGCATATTGCAGGCAACTAACAAATAACATCCCAAGATAAAATGAAAATGTCTTTGCTTCAGCTGTGATGCAACTAATTCAGTGTACAGTGAAGTCTCATGGTTTTGTCTTTGATGGGTCCTAAAATGTGATTTCACTGTTACAAAGATCCGAATATGTGATTTCATTGTTAAAACACAACTTTGCATTCCAACTTTGTTCTATGATAACTTCTAAGACTGCTATCAATCACCTGAGTCCTTTACTGCTCAAACTCAATCAACCTTGAATGTATTTGAATGCATGCAGAATTATAATTCACGTATCAAATAAGAATATGTATACACACCACAATAATTTCTCTGTGCCCACTTACCCTATAAAATGCATATAACTTCTCCTGAATCCTGCAGAGAGATAAAAGACATCTTTCCTCATTATGGGTAAAGTCAAGCTTATCTTAAATTTGATAGCACTGTTATTTTTAAGTATTATATAACATATACCCTTTCCCATGTCTACTGTAATTAATAGAACTAATTTGTGTGAATCAGACAGATAATGCCCTCTTCAATAAGAGAGAAGACCAGGAAGTGGAAGAAAATCAATTTAATGTTAAAATAAGAGAGAGGAAATCAGAAAGAAGGAAAAAAAACCAAAAAACCCAGACACCTAAGTAGCCTGCTGATCACCGGTGGAACCTGAGACTGTATGCTAACTAGCTCCCTTAGTTGGCTGGTATTTCTAAACTTGAGGGTAAAGTAATAAAATAATTCTTGCCATTGACACAGAGGTATATTAAGTTACACTTTTTAGCCTCTCTTTCCCAGTGCTATCACTACTCTTCGTGCGCATGCACACATAGATTTATCTCATACTTTTCATGTGTGACCGCATAAATCTAACAAATCTCATATTTATCAGATTTATTCATATTACACATGATGCTTCTATCTACAAAGCAAAATGATTCTTTCTGTTACATAGTTTAAAAGAGTTAATTAATTCCTAACTGATAAAATAACAACATGCAGAACTGAAAACTATTAGCAACAAGGAGCCCAATGTAAGCCAGGCTTCTGGTGGCTCACCCAGAGCAGCAAGGAAGTTTTAGACTCAGTAATACTATACCAATGTGCTCAATTTTAATATTTTCCCTTGCCCTCTAGACAGCAGTGTAAACATATCCTAGAGTCTTTCATGGTCTTTTTCCATAATACCTGAACATCTTTTACACTAGCAAAAATATTCGTGGAGCTTTTGATTTTGTTATAGAAGATAAAACAAGAAAGCATGATTTTTGTTACAATGGCTTTTAATGACAAGTTGTTTACTGGAAGCAGCTATTTATGGTCTGGTTTTGGTGCAGAGAGATAGGGACCTTAGAATGCAATTCAATCCATCTGCCTTGGAGGTTTATCTAAGGATGGACTGAGTCACAACATGGAAATGCCTAATTCTCATCATATGTAGACTATGTAAATCGTAACTAGACTATGGAAATAATCTGGTTATGTTGAGAAAGAAGTCCAGTTTTCAGACAGGTAAACTAAGATGAGACCAAATAATTTTGTTTGGTAAGTCAATAAATAAAAAATGTAACAGAATGAGGAATGAAAAAAAAAAGAAACCACCCACCAAACAAACAAAAAAGAGCTATAAGCTATTTAGAAGTTCCTGGAAACAAATTATCAGCAGTTCTTTCTATTTCCAGTTCAACAAACTCCATTAAGCATTCCCAATGACACAACTCTCCTTCCCCTTAACATTCATATATTTTACTTGGATATCATGAATGTTAAATGTGATTGAGAATATAGCCCAGGGTGTGGAAAAGCCCAATATTTAATGTAAAAACTAATTTAGAATCTTGAATTGATTTTCTATGAAGACTGAAGTGTTCAGAATTTGATATTAAATTCTGTCTCTATCTGTTTAGACAGATAATTATTTATTCAATTAAGTTTGGTAATCAAAATTTAAGTCTAAATATAGACACGGAGAATGAAACAGAATACAGTTATTTTAAAACTTTGAAGTTATTAAATGCTTCTAATTTGAGACAAGCAGCAAAAAGAAACAAATATACAAAGAAATTCATGTGTTGCAATTGAATCTGCTATTATCCAATGTCATAATAATGGTCTGAAGCTACAATTTGATTGTTTAAGTGCATCTGCTACTGGCAAAAATGAAAGCAAACAATTAGTAAAGCAAGCATTTGTTTGTTGAATTCCACTCTGTTAAACATCTCATTGAATATTGCTTCTGAAATCAAGATGTTTTTATCTATCATCTGAGTTGTCTTTTAGTTGGGTTGTTTATTTCTTTTTTTTTCTTTTGGAAAAAACTAAATAAAAATCCCCCTAAAAATATATATTTCCAATGAAGTTTCCTAGAAATGTATTTTCTTCTTTTTTCAGCCCTTTTGAAATATTATATTTTGCATAAGCAAACAGTATCATTCAGTACTGATTATAAAATATTTGCCCCTGATTTATCCCAAACCTAATTCAGATAATGCTCTATAATTAATTTCATTCAAGTTTGACCCAGGTGTTTTAGCTATCTGGCTACCTATTGATTTCTTCTTGTAGATCAGCCTTCTATGTACTACATTCCTAACATTAAAATAAAGAAACAAATATTTTTTCTTCTCTTCCTTTTCTCATTCTTAATACTGAATTGATATAATTACTTATTTCAGCAGCATAAATAAGATTAAAAAAATGCAGAATTCTGCTGTACAGAAGAGAAAAGGAACATCATGTTGAACTCCATAGTGCCTCATGACTTGATAAGTATATATCAAAGTACAATGAGACAAGAAGAAATGGCACCTTGCCATTTAAAGATATTTAATATTTAAAAAGATAGCTCAGGTTTTCATGTATTAAGAGTACTTAAAAATAAAATCATGACAATTCCACTTGTCGTCCTTGCGTTATACATACAAACTCATATGAGCATCAGACCTATATTGTTTAGCTTGTTTTGACTGGTTAATATCAATATCACTGTCAAGAAAAGCCCAGAAGTTTCTTCTTTCCCCAAACATTCATAATGGGAACTAAATACTGAGTGTTATCTAATCTTGTTAACTATTATAGCCTCTTACAGATGCCAGTGTTATGCTCTGAAATATATCTTTGTACTTACTGTGAAAGATTTGCCAGTGTCCTCAATTGCCAGTTTCAGCCTTGAAAAGCTGCCAAAATGCTACTTTTTTCATACCAATTTACTGCATTGTATTTTGTGGTGTACCAATAGATTTTGCACTGTGTCTTATTATAAGAATTTTCCTAAGTAGAATTTCTGCTGATCTTAGACCACTTCCTTTTCTTTCATCTGGATCATCACAATTGAAAGAAGACAGCAATGACATTTTTAATAACTTTTTTTTCCTTCCTGAGGATAAGTGAGTGCATATGGGAGTTGACTTTTTACTTTCTTTCAAAATCTGCAATCTATAATTTTATGAGCATGGGATGGAACCAGGAATAAAAATAACTCCCCTTTTCAACTCCCATCAAGAACAGAAAATGGGAAATTTAATCATCTTGAACACAGTGCTAAAACAAGATGTGGTTTGATTGAGACTCCCTAGAATCTCCTTTTTATGATATATATTAGAATTAAATTCGCCTTAATTTTACAAGAGGGATATTGTTTGACAAAGAGGCATGAAGCATGCTAAAATTATCCCTCTTTTGGGTCTGATCATTTTGATCACTTTTATGATGTAAACAGAAGGCTTGCCTAAAATCTCACACTACTGTTAAAATTCTAGGGGGAAAACAAACCCAACAAAATAACAAACTTTTCACAACTTTTTTCCTAGTTATTAGTGGTTTGAAACAAAAAAAATAGAGATCCAAAGTATTCTTCTCAAAATTCAAAATAACTAGACAAATTCCAAATATTTGTGAATTATTTTTCAGTTTCAACAACAAGAAAAAAGCCTTCATGGAATATGTATATATGTTGAAAATATACCTTAGTTCCAAAAGGAAACTGACAGCTCCTACATAATATATATAACTGATCTTTAAAGTAATTGTACTCAGTATGGTTAGATTATACTTATAGCATACTACACATTCAGATTTTTCTTGATTTTTTTCCTTATTAGATTTCTTTCTACTTGGATTAGCATTATTATAGCTGTATACCTCTTTGAAATATGTAATTGCATGACCTTTACATAATTATAACAGATTGTTGTTTTGGAGAAAGAAAAAAAATGATTTTGTGCTTTGAGGAGAAAGGGGAAGGATAGAGATGTGAACAATAATTAATTACCTTCACACCTTTTTTTTTCTTTTTTTTAAATCACCCCTGTTGCACAAAATCTCATAAACCACCTTTATGTTATTAAAAAATGTAATATCAACATTATTAAGCTATTAAAGGTAAAAGGATTCCAAACTGCCTTTTTCCTCCAGTTAGTGGAATCCTGTATTGTTTCGTTTTCAGCACTTACCATTTCTACCTGTGCATACTCAGATAAATTCATTTTCTTAAGGATAGGCAGAAATGCTTTCTAAGGTCTAAATATACCAAGGTTCAACCTCGTTATGTACAAGTAGCACTCAGTGCTCGAACATACACCTGTACAATTGCAAGCGATGACCCCAGAGTTTTGCATCACTGAGATTGTCATGATCATTTAATATCCATGGCTAGCTGTCTGAGTCAAGCACTGCTGGCCTCCTGGGACTCATTTTAAGTGGACGGCCAGCTACCACAGCAAGTGCTACAAACTGGTGATGAATGTCAAATCATTAGTATAGTTATTTTGCAGTTCTTACCATCGTGAGAGAGGGTTGGGTTTTTTTTGTTGTTAGTTTTGTTTAGTTTTTTTTTTTCTCATGGTGGGTATTTTTTTTTCCAACCCCAAAACATCTTGATCCATTTCCTTTTCCTTAAGAAGACACCAAGAAGATTGAAGAAATGTTTTTGTTGTGAGTTGGTTTTAATTTTTATAACGTACTATATGGTGTAGAAAAACCTCTGGAATTAATTATTTCACATTAATGTAATAATCATATTCCTATAAAATGCCTAGGTCCTCCAGCATCATTAAAAATAGATTATAATAAAGTCCCCAAAAACATTAAGTCAAAACATTTCTATAAAAAATCAAGCAGGCAGACTTCTTTTGAAATTCTTTCCACTGCTGTGTCACAGGGGTTTTGAGAAATTAGGTTTTCCAAATAAAGCATGTATGTCTTTTTTTTTGTGCCTACAAGTTCACCTATTACAGACATGGGATTTTTTTTAACAGCTATCTACTCCATTTTGGAGCAGACATCTCAGATACCCCTTTTGACCAGAACTGTAGTAAATCTGACAGATGGAGCAGGTTAATACCTCCTTAGGCACCTCAAGTTTTACAACTCAAAGCTTTTAATTCTAAACATGTGTTCAGAGACCAATAGATAGCAAAAAAAAATCCCAAACCTGTATTAAAATCATACATTCCCAACAACATGACTTTTAAAAGAGTAAATTTATATTCTCTGTATTAGTGTCACTCTCCATGTGATATTAAACTGAAGTCCAGTAAGAAGTGACATCTAAGAAGTCTAAATTCCAAACAAATATTATCCTGTGAAAGTGTTCATGCCACCACACTTTCTGGGTACCCTAAAAAAAGAAAGATCACAGTTTCTAGATAGATGGAGAAAGTAAAATACTGTGTTACTGTTGCAGTATTCCAGTCAAGGTACACAACGACACTTAAGAAATACCTCTGAATTAAAGGAAAATATTTTTCCTATTTTTCAGATTTTTCCTACAAGCAACTCTCCCTTCCCGGTCTTAGTGGGGCATGAGCAAACTGAAATCTGTCTATGACCTTAACCCACTTTAGGATATTATACAGACAACTAAGTGTTATATGGCATGAAAGCAACACATCCCATTCTTCCACATGGTCCCAGATATATGTTGAGCAAGAGGACAGGCAAACTACCACAAAGAGACACCCCGACATGTAATAGCTCTTCAGGAAGATTAATGTGATATAGTTACATGCAGATCACATTGTAAATACCAACAGTATTGACAACAGTTAATGAATCTAAGAGCAAAAGCACCTTATTCCCATCCATTATTAAATGGATTCTTTGGTGATTATTTTTCATATCAATACTTGAAGTTCTTAATGTATCTGAATCAATCACTATTGATGAATGTTACAGTACTGTTAAACAGCATTATTTTAGGAAAATAAAAGGCAACTAACAAAAATTCAAGCCTTTTTAATTATTGTGAGAAATGTGTGGTTTTACACCCAAAAATTCAGTCTGAAGCACCTTTCCTGGTATAAAATCCTAGTACAGAATCACAGAACGGCTGAAGTAGAAAGGCACCCCTGGAGATCACCCGGTCCAGCCCCCTTGATTGACTCTACATGGTCAAAGCAGGGTAAGATACAGCATGTTGTTCAGGGCTGTGTCCGGTCAGGTTTTGAATATCTCTAGCAGTGGAGACTCCGTAACACCTCTAAGCAACCTGTTCTGGTATTTCATCACCTTCACATGTTTAAATGGAACTTCCTGTTTTTCAATTTGCACCCATTGCCTTTGTCTTTTCACTAAGTACCACTCAATAGTCTGACTCCATCTTCTTTACTGCCATCCATCAGGTATTTATAAACAACAATAAGATTCCCCTAAGCCTTCTCTTTCTCAGGTTGAATAGTCCCAGCTTTATCAGCCTGTCTTTGTATGCCACATCTTCCAAAGCCTTAATCATCTTTGTTGCTTCTCATTGACTTGTTCCAGCATGTCCCTGTTTCTCTTGTACTGAGGAGCCCAGAGCTGGACCCAGCATTCCAGACATATCTCACTGCTGCTGAGCAGAGAGGATCACGTCCCATTTGGCTGTTCACCTTCTTTGCCATAAGGGCACGTAGGTGGCTCAGGTCAATTAGTGCACCAGAAAGCCCAAGGCATTTTCTGACAAGATGTTCTCCAGCCAGTTAGCCCCTAATTTGCACTGGTGGATGGATTAAATAGTTTAAAGGTTAAGCACTGTGCACCTTCATGTAATCAGTCTAGATAAACCCATGCAGGTGTATAAACTGATGTACTGCATTCATAGATGGCTCCAGATTACCTGGAAAATATGTATATGTTTGATGAGTTAGTTTTAATAATATCAATTTAGATAAATAACACTTTTAAAATTACCTTTTAGATCTGAACATTTTAAATGCTTTATTACCATGAATATTGCAATAAAGACAATAAGCATTTTTGTTCAAGTTTGTGACTGCTATGAGAATCAATAACTAAAGAGGCTATGCTTTTTTACCCAAGAATGACAATGTATTCCAAAGATAAGGACTAAAACTACTCACCTGAGGGCATTTTAGGAGTAAAGCATTAAAACTGTTATGGTTTGGTTTTGAGGTTTTTTGCTATTCAAAGCTAACCTTTGCTCCTCTGACAACAGCTGTGTTGAATTATATACAGCAGAAATGGAGCTTCATCTTTTACTTGAAAACATATTCAAAATTTACAAAAGACTTTTATTCTGCAGAAATTTGACTTAAAATACTACCTTTTTTCCCAAAAGATTGCAATATTTTTAAAAATAATCTGTTTGGATAGTATCTTGCCTTTTTTACAGCTAAACATTCTGCCTACCTCCAATCAAATATCTTTCCCACAGTCTCAGAAAAGTTCTCCTTATCCTCAAGACAGCCACCTCTCAATATAACGCCTTTAAAAGAAATCACTGTTTTTCAGAATTCAACTCTTTATAGTTAATGCAAAACTGGCTAGTTCCTTTAACTGTTCTAGACGAATAAAATAAAGGGCATTTTCCCTCTGAAGGTTCACTAATCCTGTTCCTATTGCAGGAGAGTCTGAGAAGAGAACCATGTCTCTAAGCACGACGTCTACTCATCTTTTAAATACCGCCAGGGATGGCAATTCCACCACTTCCCTGGGTAGCCTGTTCCAATGCTTGACAACCCTTTCCTTAAAGAAAGTTTTCCTAATATCCAATCTAAACCTACCCGGAGGTAACTTGAGGCCATTTCCTCTTGTCCTATCGCTTGTTACTAGTGAGAAGAGGTCGACCCCCACCTCTATACAACCTCCTTTCAGGTAGTTGTAGAGACCGATCAGGTCTCCTCTGAGCCTCCTTCTCTCCAGGCTAAACAACCCCAGTTCTCTCAGCCTCTTTTCATAAGACTTGTTCTCTAGACCCCTCACCAGGGGGCCTGATCACCAGGTCCCCTCTTTTCTTCTTCTTTCTTTAATGATGTTGTTTTCTTTTCCTGGCCACTTCCTACCAGCTTGGATACTTCTGAGAAAAGAGAGAATGAGAAAAGTCTATTATGTAACAACCAAAAGTTTAAAGAACAACATAATATGTAGTAGAATAGAGGAATAGAATAAGTATAGAATTTCAGAAGAAAGCCCAGTGGAAAAAAATATATAGAAAAAAAATTTAATTAATTTAATTAAATAGTGAAAATTTAGTGTAAGTTGCAGAGCAGATAACTTTATATTGATTCACCTGCTTTTTTAATCTCATTCTTCTTTTGGTCTTGACCTCATTGAAATCAATTAGAGGCTTCTTAAATCAAAAGAGAAAAAAATGTGTTATTTTCTGTCGTTTCTCTCACTGCACCTCTCTGCTCTTGTTTTGATGGCTCGTTCCAATTCCATTCCTTCTGAAACAGCTTTCTACAATTTATGTTTTGCTTTCTTTTGGGAAAGGCAGGATGTAAGAAAAGTGGAGGAAGAAGAAATTTCAAATCAATATTTGTTTTCTCGTACAGGTTTTTTTTAGTTCTAAGTTATACAATAGGAGATTAATAATAATTCCTTTTAAATACAAGGTACACAATTGTACCCCAGTACTAAAAGCTTTGCTTAGATGTATGCTTTATCAAAACATTTTTGAGGAGAAAATCAATGAAAGAAGAGAATATTGATTTATGCATTTATGTATGACTTTATAGCCGTTTAGTTAGCTGTCTACATAATCATATTGCAAATCCTTAACAAAGGTAAAGGAATTATTATTGGTTTTAATTGTTTAAAAATATATTGTTAGATTCACTGGCAGTAAAATATAGACAAGAATAGATGGTTTAGACCTCCTAGATGTTAAAATCCTTGAAAACTTTTGGTTAAGTAGGAGCAGCCAGTAGTTTGTATTATTTACATTAGTTTTGCCTTTCATTAGATTTTTCTTTCAGATGTGTATTCGTTGTCCATTTATTGTTGATAGCAACATTATTTTGCTTTATTGTATTATCTTTCTCCAGGTAAAATGTCATCTCCTTCAAAGAAGTTCAGAGTTTTTCTTTACCAATTTAATAATATCATAATAGCAGTGATCCATGACTTGTAGATCAGAAGGTGATTGATGGCTGCCTGCAGGTATAATAATGTCGTTGCCTGAAATAAAAATATAATTCATCTAGTATGAAATACAGATTGACTTTTAAAGCCTCTGAAGTGTCACGTGGATGCTATATCAGCTGAAAACACTAACACTGCTAATTATTATTCATATTTTTCACAGTAAATATTTGAAGCAATTTTTAGTAGATTCCTTAATAGTTTTGTCATATACTACTGTACCCATCAGTTGAATTCAGGTCCCACCAAAAGAGTCTTAATTTGTAAGTTTCCTTCTTACATCGTCAACTTCTAAAAGTAGCTTAGGGAATTATGATTTACTGTCAGTCCACTAAGAAAAGTCAATACACCAGACTAGCAGAGACAAGTGCCATATACCGGTAATGTTACAGTTAAACAGTCATAAAAGTGATTTATGTCAGCATTGTCATTCTCATCTTTTATGCAAATAAGCTTAGCTATACAGTGTCTGTGTCTAGACAGATTTTACTTGATATCTAATCATATCTTCCCATGGCTGTACTTATGCAATATTTCTAGTAAAAAAAAGAAAAAAACAACAGAAAAGTAGAAGATTGCAGTTGGTTTAAATACAGATATATACACAATAGGTATATATGGCACTTCGAAGGTAACACAAGAAAGAGAAAAAATTTCACAGAAGTTAATTAAAAATGTACAAGGAAGGAGAAACTTGTTAATTCATTTTTTAAAAGATTATTTGGATTTGCCATCTATAATTCTGTATGAATGGAAAATCCACATGGTAGAAGGAAAGGGAGACAGCTTTACTACAGAAATACATTGCAATATATTCAATTCATGGATGACATTGCAATTTTACTGGCAAACTCTGCTATAAAGAATTCTTGTCTCATTTCCTGCCTTTACATTTCCTACATTTCTACAACTTTTTAACATCAACAAGAAATTTATCCCTACAACAATATGTTCTTACAGCTTGTCCATAATTTGATGGTGTTAGAAAAACTACTTCAATTACTTTAATCGGTTTTTCTATATTAAAAAACCCCAACAAACCAACATTATTAGTAAGCAGAGAAGCTTCCTATTTAAAAAAGGGGCTAATAACTAAATTATCATTGTGAAATAAAACTTCCATGGTGACATAATAAAGACATTGTGAAATATTTCATCTATGGAGAACTACTGAATGTAAGTAGGAAAAAATGACAGTAAAATATATACATACATATATTTTTAGGTAGATTATTGACTATTATAATTAGTTTAGTTCTCATTATTACTGAAAAGATAATATGAAAATAGAAAACATTTTCAAGAAGAACCTCAACATTTTCAAGCAAAATATGAACATTTATAAGTTAGGTGTTTAAACAAATTTAAATACTGAAAACTAAGAAGGAGTAATTTTAAGTTGTAGGGAGAGCTAGTCACCAGACACCTAAACTTAGTATTCACAATGTTCTTGTGTATGCACAAGGTGAATATCTAAACCCTCATTATTGGAGATCTGGGACTTTGTCCATTTGCATAAGGACTGGTGAGTAATATGATTTGAAGCAGCATCCTTCATCACAGAGAACTGCTTTCTGTGATATCCACAAGGTACTGGCTAAGGCAGGACCTCAGGAGATCCACACTCTTTATCAGCATCTTTTGGTACTTATCTAAGCTGCATTGTTTCCAGCTTGTCTATTAGTTATATGTATTTATGTAGTAAATATATTCTCCTAAAAAGTGTCACTTTAATCTCTTTTATCTGTCCATTTTCTACTGCTTTTGTCTTTTTATTTACATTAATATATGTTTATTGACAGTGGTAGTGGGATTAATCCCAACTAATAATAAATATTACTTATTAACAATATTAATTAGTAATTAGACACCTGCTACAGCATGAAACCTACTCAAAAACACTGCTCAGATGAATTAAACCTTGAGTACATCTCCTCAGCGTTAATTTATTAATCTACCTGGTATGAGCTGGAAAACAAAAAAAGCAATAGATGAACTTTGTTCTGCAGATGCTCCTAACTTTCTGCTTTTGTAACATATTTGGGACAGGAGATTACAAGGTGACAAGACATCGTTCAGAGATGGATTGGGAGTGCTGGGTCTCTGAGGTGTCCGAGTTGGGGGTAGGGGTAATAGAAGTTATAGAAGTGAAATTGCTATCCACCCTCAGACTCCATTGTGCTAAGTAAAGAGATTTTAGATTGTATGTCAGCGAGTTATGTGGTTGTGTCTTTGTGTCTCCCTCCCTCCTAGTTGCCATATGACAGACATCTGAGCAAAAGCCAGCCACTGTAAGACCCATTTATAGTCTGTGGAGAAAAAGAAGCCAAAAGAACATATTTTTCAGTAGTGTAGCTTAGATGTTTCAGTGTACCTTAGATGTTTCATTCTAGAATTGTCCTCTGGGTGTTTCTGTTCTTTCCAGTCTTGGTCTAAAGTGAACATAAGTATTCAAATAAGGAAAAAGCGTCTTTTATTTCATTTCTGCAAAAATTACTCGGAAGTCAGGTAATATATACAAGAACAGGTGGGTATTTTTCAATCTGACTCTAGAAAAACAAACACTGGCTTAGCCTTGCTCTTCTAAGAATCTTCTAATAATACTGTTCCCCACCACCTGTGTGACAAATCTATGACTACGATGTAAGGAATTACAGATATATCAATGATAGGCAACATTAATATAAATATTAATATTTTTTTCTTTCAGGATTCGTTTCTAGACCATGCAGTGGAGACAAAAATGTTTTTCTCAAGATGGACTTCCAATATTTAAATAAACTGATTTTAATCATTAAGTTCGCTCAGGTTACCCTGATGATACAAAATAAGTTTAACTGAACTTTTTCTCCTCAGCAGGAGCAGTGGGTTTAAAAATCAACTTTTTTACAAAACAGTAGCCTTCATACAAAAATATGAAAATAGTAATTTAATGGACGGCTTGTAATAATTCATAATTTATTATCTTTAAATAATTTCCAAGTCATGTATTGCACCCAGCAGTCAAAATGTCCCATGTTTTAGGTTTGAAAACCACTAACTATCCCCTGCCTATTTACTAACACTTTCATTTCATTCTGTGTCATCCCTTACACATTATCAATACATAGATCTGAGTTGTCTACAGCTAAAAAGAATGTCACTGTTTTAAAAGTGTGTCAATATCGTAACCTGAAAACTACATGGTGTCCCTGCATCAAGGTAGAACTGTAAAATCAAGAAATGGACTGGAGCATAGAGGAATTTCCTAGAAATATGTTCACCTTCCTGAAGTATTTCTAAAACCTGCAAATTATTAAAATAAGAACATATATTTGTATTTGTGTGTATTTATATGTATATACATGTGATACAAACCTCCTAATTCAGAAATTTGAAACTGATTTGTAATGGTTTATTAATGGTGAAATTAACATGAAGTATAAATATTTGAAATAATTTCGATCTCCAACCAAGAACACTCAATAGTCATAAATTTTTTTCTGGATAGGCAGACTATTCCAATAGTTTACGAAATACAGACCTTTCTCAGCTCTGACATTTCTAGTATATTTCACTGAAGCCTATAGTTTCAAGTAAAATATCTTCCATGCACCAGTTGAAAATTAATCAACCTGTAGCTTGTGCATTTGTCAACATTCGACTCACTTTCAATAGAGGAAAGTCATAAAATCTGGTTTCTTAGCTACAAATAACATTTCTGTTCTGCATTTACCTTCTCAGAAAAAAAATGTTTTAAAATGTCAACTCTCTCAACATGACATAGCATAATCACTTTATTCTTGTAATCAACCATGAAACAGAGAACATAAAAAGACTCAATACAAACATACAAATACCCCAAAGGAATGAAAAAAGTGTTTTTGTGGTTTCAGGAGTGGTAACTTGCATAGGGAGACATCAGAGGATACTACTGATTAGCCAAAGACTGATTTCTTCTCATTTCACTGTTTTTCAGTCTGACGCAAATAAGTTCTCCCTCAGCTACTCTAGCTGTCCAGGAAGAATCCAGCTGTGTTAACACAATCCTATGTTTGAGTTAATAAGTCCTGCTGAGAGTAAAAGACTGTGGAGACTTACCAAACAGGGGTGAAGTACAGGTCTAACCAGAATTTCTCTTGCAGGAAGGAAACTTATCTTTGTAGAAGTCCCATTTATATCATATAAAACAGGATGGCCAGTGCAGATCCTAATTAATGCAGTTTCAGGGGGGAAAAAAAAAAGACAAAAAAATCCATTTGTTGTTAATAAGCTACCTTGTTAGCTTTTATTCAGATACAGTTTCACTAAAACATTAGTGGAATTCTTTTCTAAATTCTTTGCTAAGTAGATCTTACCTGTGAGAAAATGATATGGAAGTTTGGTTCAGCAAATATAAATGTCATTAACCACATATGTACTCTTCAGACTTAATTACACATTACAATATCAAACTGTTGAAGGTCCAAGAGATAATAAAGTGTAACTGTCACTACCAAGAACATAATAATATCATCATAATTTAAACCAGATTATATTCTGTGATATATATAAGAAATTACAGTCAAGACAGCAGAACTTGCAAGTGGGGCAAATATGTATCCTGTCAAATGGTGAATGACTTCTGGGAAAACATGACCAATCTATTTCAATTTTTTTTCCCCTTTTAGTATCTACACCTCTCTTCTGACTATCAAAATTCACTTTAATTATTCTGAAGCATATGGGTGACTTCCCATTTTTATACAAGCATCATTTGCTTACTTTTTAAATCTATGAATACTTCTCCAGAAGGCTACATTTATAGAAGAAAGTCCAGACAAAAAAAAACCCAAAACTATTCAACCGTGACAAAATCTCTGATACGTATCATTCATTAAGGTAAAGTTCATCCTTAATTCAAGGAAGTCGTATGCTTGCATGACCCACCCTTAGCAAATGACCTCGACAACACCACTTAAAATAAGTGAGAGTAAAGTGTGTGTATGTAAATTGAATATATGAAATGGTCTGAAAGAATGTTTGCCCCACCTTGATCGTGTTAAAGAGGAAGCCAGACCTCAGTGGAATTAAACAGTAAGTGATGAGAGACAGAGAGACTTCTAAAGCAGAGAAGGAGACAGCTGGAAGAGAAGTCTAAAGAAAACATGAAAATACTCAACATGGGGAAAGGGAGAAACCTTGCAGTAGAAGTAGCAGCAGTCAGACCTGGTTTGACCCTGCAAGACATCACCCTGTGGCATCACGACTACTGCCCAGGCTGGGCTGAGCAGCACCCCCAAAAGCTGCCATGAGCCACTGCACTCCAGCTAGCTGGGTGGCACTGCAGGGTGCAACACACGAGGATCAACACCTCAGCTGTTTGTTTTGGCTCATGGGGCACTGGCTTGCCAGTGTGTGCACTTGCAGGTTGTAGGGAGCAGTACAAGTGCGAGCAAAGCTCAAACACCCCTGTCTTCCCCTGGAGGGGTGCGCATGCCTTGCACTCCCAGGGAAGGGGGTTGCTGGTAGCCTACAAGGCCTTTAAGAGAGGGGTTATTCATGTGAGCGTTGCGGGGGAGGAAGGGGGAGGGTGAGAACATTTTGGAGTTAATTATAAAAGGGTGCATAGGAATTTTTCAATTTTTATTAACATTTCACATGTGTCTAGCATTGGGTTTATCTGATATACCTCTGTACTAAGCACTGGTGAGGCCGCATCTTGAGTACTGTGTTGAGTTTTGGGCCCCTCACCACAAGAAGGACATTGAGGTGCTGGAGTGTATGTAAAGAAGGGCAACGAAAATGGTGAGGGGTCTGGAGCACATGTTTTATGAGGAGCGGCTGAGGGAACTGGGAGTGTTTAGCCTGGAGAAAAGGAGGCTCAGGGGAGACCTCATCGCTCTCTACAACCATCTGAAAGGAGGTTGCAGAGAGGTGAGAGCTGACCTGTTCTGTCAAGTAACAGGTGATAGAACAAGAGGAAAAGGCTTTAAGTTGCGGCAAGGGAAGTTTAGATTGGATATTAGGAAGGATTTCTCTACTGAAAGGGTCATCAGGCATTGGAACGCATTGCCCAGGGCAGTGGTGGAGTCCCCATCCCTGGAGGTATTTAAGGGTGGTGTAGATATATTGCTGAGGGACATGGTTTAGTGGTGGGCTTGTCAGTGTTAGGTTAATGGTTGGACTAGATGATCTTACAGATCTTTTCCAATCTAGGAGATTCTGTGATTCTGTTGCTGATATCGATCCTGAACATACAGTTCACTGATTTCTGGTTAATTACATGTTAATAAATTGATGAACCACTTCAATCATGTTTGTTTGTTTGTTTTAAATATGAGCTATGGAGTTCAACTTTGCAATAATTGTCATAAAATAGATTAACATCATACAACACTAGTTAGTGAACTATCAGCAAAAAACTAGTACTACTTACATCTACAAAAAATGATTGGCCATGCCATAATGCCACACAGTATATTTATCTTAAAGAACTTTGACAAACAAAACTTGATAAACAAAAGTTCTCTTAAAATATAAGCACATATTATGTGACCCAAGTTGGTCACCTCAAATTTGACACATTTAATATATAGAGAGTTTTCTAAAAATGTATTATAAAATCTGTAGAACAAGAACAAGTTTTGGGCAACTTGCCATCATTGAATCCCCTTCTATGATGAACACATAATTATAGAATACCATAGTATACCAGTTGACTTAATTGGCTCTTAATTGACATAGGTTTTTCAAAAAAAAGAGATTTATATTCACAGATCATTAGACCAAGGATGTTGAACACTGTACTGCGTGACTCATTATGGGTTGTGTTGGTAACATGGGAGAAAGCTAAACAGCAAGGACTACCGAGACTGATGTATCCACGTCATTCAGGAAATCAACAACATGTCCTGTCCCACCATGGAATTGCTCAGACTCTAGGGACCCACTCTTCTCTCTGTGAGTTATTGGCAGAAATACTCCCAGCCTCAGCTTTTGAGATATGAAAATTTCCAAATTTCCCACCTAGTATTTTCATCTACAAGGCATGTCTTTAGGAAAGATAGACAACTTTTCTCTGGACATACTGAGAATTTTAACTTAAGGATCAGCGTTTCAGTGGGACTTGGTTACCTAAAGTACTTGAGTCTTTCTGAAAATCCCAAACAGTGCAGACTAAAATGTGAAACAAAAAAAGGAAGGACCCTTCCAGATGAAATCTTTTAATGGAATGGAATAAAGTACAATGATTTGGTGAAAATAATTCTCTTTCAGAAATCATTCAGAAGGCCTCTCACAAAAGAATTAGCATCCAGAATATCAGACAAATATTTTAAAGCTGATGAAATATTTGAAAGTACTGACATATTTAAAAACAAAAATCCTTCTTTTTTTTCATTTTACCCTCAACAAGCTGCAAAGCTCCAAACACAAATCTGTATTTGTGTGTGTACACTCACACATGCACTCATATTTGTGAAGAAAGGGAGTTGCTCTCTTTTCTCCTCTCTTACTGCCTTCCTCTTTCTTTTTCCCCCTATGTCTTTGGGAGTTAAGTTCTTTTTCTCCTTCTCAGTGATTGCTAGAGAAGATCTCCTTTCTTACTTGAAGCTATATTCTAGCAATACATTTAAATACCACTCTGCAATAGCATTCCCCCTCCCTGATTTTTAACTCACAAGCAAGCAAAGTGAATTTGTCAAGGATTGCTTGCAGCTTTGGGGGAAAAGAGAACCACATACAGCAGCCAGCTGACTGCAGTGTCTCTAAGAAATTGATCTTGTTCTGCTGTGACAGAATAAGACTTTGATGATAATGACATTTTCAGCTGCAGACAAAATCCTTTTTAATTTATTTGAAAGGGGAAGAGTCTGAAATGATTTTCTACTCCAGGATGTGCTTTACAGCTTGACTTACTTCTAAGGACTAACTCTCTGTTCAGGGGCAGGTGTGGGGCTCCTACTGACACGACCCTGTAGAAACGGAAGCATTCCAAGGAGTTGGAGTTTTTAAATTATTCATGAAATGCTTTTCCTTAGAGATCACATCCTTCAGTCTATTACTTGAGAACTAAATTAGAGAGGTAACAGCAATGCTGCAGAGTGAACTGACAAACTTTAGGAAACTGTGAGATACAGATGAGGCAGAAGGGAATAGAAACCATTAAAAAAATGCAAATTATTTTAATTTCTCCTGTGCCTCTCTCATATTGGTGATGTCATCATGTCCAGTTCCATGCCAGCCTAACTGCAATCTTTTTCTTTTCCCTATTGATTTTTGGATGTTTTTCATTATTTTCATGCAGGCAGCTGTATACTGTCTTAGTTGAGGATTTCCAGAATGCCCTAAGGTCCAATGTCATCTCCAGATACTTGATCCTATTTCAAAGCACCAGATAATTTTTCCCTCATATTAAAAAGTGCTTCAGTTTCTAAAATTACTGGTATGTCATCTCAATCAATAAAGAATAGGATTTTTTTTTCAATGTAATAACTGAAAGAACTAGACAGTTTCTCTTGGAAAAAGTCTTTGTCACTTTCATGAAAACCTGGGAGTTCTGAGAGGTAAATCTGTTTCTGATTCTCCAGACAGCAGTGCCTGTGCAATTATTATTTTCAAGGTTTAAAAGTGACATTAAAAAGTTTTTATGTGCTTAAATTTATATTTTTTTAATCCTAACTTCTGACATTATCATTTCAGCTATGCATACACAATTTCCCCATGGATGAGAAGTAGATTAAAAATATGTTCAAATTCTTAGAAGATTTTACAAAATCATGTTGAATAGGACCAAATTCTCAAAGATTTTTTTTTTGACACAAATTAAAAAAAAAAAAAAAAAGTCCTAAAGGAACAACAAATACACAAATGTTATCCAAGGAAGGAAAAGCAATTCTGCAATGACTTGTCACACTGCCATTCTTACTTCCAGGGGAGCCTGGGGATTTTCTGTAGGAACGGGTATTACTAAGGAGCTTTCCTTCTCTAGTCCACTTCATCTGAAGGCAAACGGCAGCTAGTACCATCAGGTTCCTCCATGTTATATTTGCCTTTCGAGTGTAGACAGAGAAGTTCAAAAAATGCATCTACTTAAGCACCACTTCATCCAGCCCATGACTGATGTCTGTGTGGTTTCATTACTCTCTTCATTCTACAAGTGTCTGTTCAGTCCATCTGGAATTACTAGTGGGGATCAGGCATGTCCAAGTAAACTGTATTGCTTCCGCTGTGGCGCAGATTCAGTGGGGGCTTGTCTCGGGGGAAGTGCAAGATGCCTCAAAGGCAACAAAGTGTATTATGACTCAACATAACTGGTAGTCTGTGCACACTGGATGCTTAGCCACTATCGTTTAGATTTTTTTGCTTATCATTTGAGGAAGAAGTCATGCAGACATATGGAAACTTTCTCTCTCTGGTGACAAGGCTATGATCAAGTAAACAACCTTTTGATCTTTGAAAACTCTCCGCAAAATAAATGTATGGCTTTTGTTCCTTGTTCAGAGATAAGTCTTGCAACTGTATCCTGGCACTTTAAACTTATTTATGACTAGAATGAAAGTAATGAATGTACAGAGATTGGTTTTATATAAAATTTATGTAAACAGCATTGCCATAAAAAATACAATTTCATATTTAAACTTTATATTTGCATAGAAATAAAATTTCTTTTGTGTCTTTGTGTAAATGCATCTGTGTAGATATAGAGATATAGTTACAGATAGATATAGATATATGCTCTTAAAGAAAAAAAAAACAAAAACAAAAAACTACAGAGAACTAGCTCCTCAGCTGGTTGAAATTGGTGCCTCTCTTTGCAAAGACCGAAATATGTACTGTCCTTTAAAAAAGTCGTGAGACAAGGGCAGTGTAAAGAAGAAGAATTCTGAAAACTAGAGCATTTCAAACAGGTGGTTAACTTACTGTTAATATTTACCTAGGGCAATTGCACTGAAAAGGGAGAAAAGGTAAAGAATTTCACATTTATACCAGAGGGACAAGGCTCATAATAAGAAATTGCCTTTAAGACAACAAAAAAACCAAAACCAAAACCAAAACCAAACCAAACAAAAAAACCCCCAAACCCTGAAAACCCCAAAACACTAGCAGCAAGGTGCAAAGTACCCAAAAGCACTGAAAAGAAATATCACTGGTCATCAGAGATCACTTTTTCAACTAAGACACTGATAGATTTTCTAACACAAATAATATTTCTCTATATATAGGTTTTAGTATCCCCTACTTGAAAAAAATTCAATATACTTGCTCCATTTTGACTCGTATAGTTAGGCTCATAAGGTCATGGTAACCCTCTTATCAGCCAACAGCAGACCTGCAGCAGTAATAGGAGATGCCATCTTAGATTAATGCAAGTGAAATTTTTCTGCAATTTTTTATACTTCTGTCTCTCATGTTCACTTTAAAGTTTCATTTTTACTTCAGAACATTGTTGGGCACATGACTCCTGATACTTCAGGAAAATATTTGAATGCTTCTTTAGTTATAATTATTTCTTTAGAATTTGTGAGAGATCAAAAGAGAACATGTCCCAGGAATTATGTGTAGATCAGTGTAAATATATAATCTTCTGCCTTAAATGCACTCTAAAAATACTATAACTTACATTTCAGCTTTACTATCTGTCTTAGACATTGACTCCCTTGACAAAATACCAGCCAAAAATTTGGATTTCTCCTATTCTAACAGAGGAACAATCAGAAGCTTTTTGATATCCTGATCATTCATAGAGTAGATAATTTTGAATTATGCATGAGGCTTGTATATTTTTTATACTGCAACATGAATGTCATATCTTTAAATTGCTGGCAGTTTATATTGGAGTCTCCAAGAAATAACAGGATTCTTTTACCAACCTTAAGAAGCCACATGGACAGTAAGAAGTCCCATGTATGGGAACTTTTGCAGAGGTGCGTAAGAATAGAGCAAAATACTGTAATTAATTGAGCAAAACTTTGGAGGAAAAAAAAGAAAAAAAAAACAACAAAAAACATGCAGGAAGTATAAGAAAGTATAAAGACTTTGGGTTTGGTTTCCCCCAAGATTTAAAAAAAAGTATCTTTCTACAACAGATTTTTTTTTCTTTTGTAATACTGTAAATTAATTAAAGAGGTCTTAGTAAAGTTCAAAAAAGATTATTGTTTTCCCTCTGTCTTTTGTAATTCTGCCATTAAAGTGAAAAATCCTTAACACAGACAACAATACATTAAAATCTATATTATGACCTTGAGTTAACACAAGTCTGAGGAAGCATTATTCTTTGCTGAAAAAATCTTTTTAACAGATTACTGTCATATAAAGGAATCATTATTTCCAGAAAGTTAACATTTTTCATATTATTTAGGGTGAAGCGTAAAATAAAATATGCCCAGAAATGTGCCCGAGACATACCTGTTTCAGATCACTGTCTACCTGCAAAGTGTGCACAGTAATCACAACAACCGTTTTTGTCCATGCCACATCTCATTAAAAGGATCTTTGTGTACAACTGTGGAGGACAACCGTATCAAGCCTAACACATTCTGAAGTCAGCACAGTTTGAGGCAGTGACAATTTAGCATGGAAGCTGCTATTAGATTGTATAAATTATTCATATTTTTAGCAAAATTCTCATGTGGAAAGCAAGGACTGTAAAAAAGAGTTAGACAATGTGAAGAATACCATAGTAAGCAAGTCCAAATTGTTTGATACAGTCACAGCATCATAGGAATACTAGACTTCATTTAAATAACATATATTATAAATATATTTCAAGAATATCTTTTCACAATTGTAAATAAAAATTATTTACAAAAAGGAAAAGGAGACACAAGAGAGTCAGAGTCCCCAGTTTGTGTAAAGAAAGAAGGTAAGTCTATGTCTGAATAGAAAAATGTTTAAGGAGCAAATTTTAATGTTTATGAAGTGTTAGCTAAGGACTTTGCTTTTTTTCTGGTTTATGTATTTAATTATTCATCTAACAATCTAACAAAAATAAGCTTATGCTTTCATCAAGATAATCACTGACAAGAAAAGATCTGGGTAGATCCACATTAAAGTTCTGGCTTACACAAGGTTCTGACAAATTTGAAACTCTCATAATTTTCCATACAGAAAAGTAACAATAATACTTATCACTGTTATCACAAACTGGAGTCTTCTGCCTCCAGAAAATTGCAGAAGTTATTAAAAGAAAAAAAATCCAGAAATCGCAGTTCAAAGTATATGCTGAGTTTGATGTTGCTGGACAATACACGAGAAATGATCTACAGGATCCCAAACAAGTTAAAGTAGATCCACCCGAAGCACCTGCTCAGAGATGATAAAAAGTCCTCCTACACAATGCACAAAAAGATTTTACTGAGAAGATAGTAGTGGATAATTAAGGAAACTGATTTTTTTCCATGATAATTCTTCATATTTTGATCAGAGCAAAAAAGTGCACAGTGACATATCTACTCTAAGTGGCTGGATTTATACCCACACGATGACATAGGTGTATATAGACTAATAAATAAAAGGCACGTCAGTTTAAAACCTAATGATTTTACTTACAAACAAACAGAAGGATCTAAAATCTGAGTCCTTAAACAAAACGCACCATATAATAAATCCTGTCTCATTTTACAATGATATTAACAAAGAATTGAAACTGTACTGGTTTTGGCTGGGATAGAGTTAATTTTCTTCACAGTGACTCCTACAGTGCTGTTTTGTATTTGTGGCCAAAACAGTGTTGATAACACAGGGATGTTCTAGCAATTTCTGAACAGTGCTTACAGAGTGTCAAGGCCTTTTCTACACCCCCACATCACCCCACCAGCAAGTATTCTGGGGGATGTGCATGAGGCTGAAAGGGGACGGGTGGAGTGAGCGAGTGAGCTGCGTGGTCTGGTCGTAGTTGCTGGCTGGGGCTAAACCACAACAACAGATTACAGTAGGTCTTTAATTCAATTACACATTGCGGTGGTTTAACCCCAGCCAGCAACTAGAACCATGTAGCTGCTCGCTCCCCTTCTAGCCCCAGTTTGGATGGGGGAGAGAATCAGAAGAGTAAAAGTAAGGAAAAACTCGTGGGTTGAGATAAAGACAGTTTAATAGGTAGAACAAAAGCCTCACAAGCTAGAAAAGCAAATCAAGAAATTCATTCCCTGCTTCCTGTTGGCAAGCATGTGTTCAACCATCTCCGGGAAAGCAGGGTTCCATGACACGTAGCAGTTACTTGGGAAGACATGTGCCATAACTCCAAATGTCACTCCCCTTCCTTCCTCTTCCCCCAGCTTTATATACTGAGCATGATGCCATATGGCATGGAATATTTTTTTTGTCTGTTGGGGTCAGCTGTCCTGGCTGTGTCTCCTCCCAACTTCTTAGGCCCACCCAGCCTGCTCACTGGCAGGATGATATGAGGAACAGAAAAGGCCTTTGATTGCTTTGCAACAACCCAAAACATCAGTGTTTTACCAACACTATTTTTATCCCAAATCCAAAACATAGCAATATACCACCTGCTAGTAAGAAAATCAACTTCATCCCAGCAGAAGCCACAACACACATTCACATGTATAGTCAGTATAGAGGATACAAAACACTGAAAATTCAAATTTTATAGAGGTAAGTATGAATATGTTGACGAAAACATTCATCATCCAAGACTACTCTCTAGCTTCACTAAGAGAATTTTACAAAAGGAAAATCTGAATGGAATTCAGCTTATAGTTTCAGAAACCCAAATTTAACTCATTTAGACTACATTTACATCAAATGTAAACTTTCATTACAATCAATGGACATCTAGTCAGTGTAGTTGATAGAGCATAAAGAGTTATTCAATTAACCTGATATTAGTTAACTATTTTGCTTAGCCAAATAGCTCTTGACATTCAATTGACTATGCAGAGTGGATTCCTACTGCCAATAGGGTCTACATAGTCAAATGCAAAAAGAGGTAATGGATACAGGAAATTATATGTTATTATGCTGAGATATTGTATATATGGAAGAGGAAGTTCAAATGACTACTGGGTGAACAGTAAGCAGAAAGAAGTCTCATCAAAGACTGGGATCCTTTAGGTAATGCAAAGAATGAGAAAATGTTAAGTAGACCAAACAGTAAATAACTCTGCTTCAGAGGTGAAAAAAAAGTTTAGGGGACTGTGCAGAGCTGCTGCAACTAGGAAAGTCAGAAGGTTGACAAAAGCAATGTCTGGAAGCAAAGATTCAATGACAAGGGACATATACAAAGTTTCAGAAAACTGTATATAACCCCTTTCTCATTTTTATTCTTTCCTTCCTGATCCTTTGAGATTGTTTTTAAAAAGTTAAGGATTCCTTTATTTTAATAAAACTTGGCTATTTATGTAAAAGTCTTTTAGCCTTTCTTTGGGGAACTAACTGTAGAAGAATGGGCCAGGAATATTCACTTCAAAGCTATAGTCGATTCGGAGTCCCATAACAGTTCAGCATTTCTGAATATAATTCCTTTAGCAATACTCATATTAAGAAGAAAAAATAAGTTACACTCTAAGAGAAGCCTTACTGAACTCCCAAAATCCAAATTAAATTTAAAGAGTCTCTTCTAGGCAACTATTAATTCTCATGTCCATGATTTTCTGTATAATTTTTGGACTAAATTTGTCTGTTTAAAAACTGATATTACTATCAGGAAGAAACAAACCATACATGAAGTTTTACAGATGAAAGCAGAGGCTAATACTGACTGTGTACCTAAGTAAAAATGAAATTACCAAGCATAAAAGACCTCGTATTTAGAAAGAATTGTACTCATATTTTAGTTTTATCATTAGTAGGAAATTAATGAATAATTAGTTCTACAGTTTAGAGGATGGTATCCATAGTCACAGCAAAAAATTACTTTCTGAAATGTTCCTCGTAACCTGAGTGTTAAAGGATATTAGGAGCAGCTATTGTCTATAGCAGCAGGAGGAATTCTTTCTGCCCAGCTGCTGGAGTCCAGCCTGGTGCCTGGGGACCCAGGGTTTCTGCCCAGGCTGAGGGATGCTGCAGTTGCCGCTTTCCCCTTTGCAGGTTCAACCATTAGTGAAGCTGAGCACATATCCCAGAGATACACACACACATATACACACAGAAGACACTAACAAGGGTCCACAGTTCCCTGACTCATCAGCTGGTCCAGCTTGATGCTCACTAGCAAACATGCAGAACTCACACACCTGTCCCACAGGCACCCCATGTCCACGGGTCCCCCCAAATACCAGCACAGACCCTTTGCCCCGCCTGATACCCATGCACAGACCTGAGGCCTCCTACTCCCTTGCTCGTCCAGCTTGGAGTTTGCCAGTGACTACACACCCACACACCCCACGCGCACCCTGTTTGGGGAAGGTACAGACACTTACCCCCAGCAGCTGGCACATACTGACTTAAGTGTTGCTGGACAGATGAAACTTAGTACCACTGTTTCCATTGGTTAAAATGTAATATTCCCAAAGAAAGTCCCTCCAAATTCAGGAAAATGTGGTGAGATTATTGCACACGAATTCAGAGAACACTTTTTGACATAGATTAACCCAGGTTACTGTCCTTCCCAACATTTTAGAAAAAACAGTACTCCACAGAAAGATAATAGACATCCTTTTAGACTGATTGGTAGTTTCTAAAAAAAATTTCTATTAAAAAAATAATCTATAGAATGCTCTAAAGAAACATTAACTAGTTTACGTGGAATGGAGAAAATCTGTGAAGACCCTTAAAACAAGAAAACAAGAGAAGGCCACAGAACATACATTCATCTTAAGTTAAAAATAAATAAATAAAATAGCCCTCTAGCTTAAGCTTATGCTCTGTGTGTAAGAGAGAGAAAGAGAGAAGGGGGGAGAACAAGAAAACAAGCATGAGATAGTATTTAACTTCCAGGTTACCAATGATTTTATAAAATTTACATAAATATAAGATTCTCAATTATAATTGTATTTTTGCATATTTCATGAATGTAAGTGACCAAGTATGGGAAAGATACTTTCAGTATCCTTACTGTTTGTTTTTTCTGATGTGGCATTTATTTGTCTTCTGTTTATTATTAGCCCTGTTATTAATAAGTGAACTCTTGTACAGTAATGAATTTACCAGACTTTTTTTTTGTGTGTATTTTTCCATTGTACTATTCTTTCCAAAGACTTAGCAGGTTTACATATCGATGTTTTTCCTGGCAGACCCCTAAGGGACTCATTTCTCAATAGTAACACCGGACCCTACAGTATAATGCTTGACTTATTTTTCTATCAACTATTGTTCTATACCTACATAGTCTTTTGTATTTGTTGCTGTCTAGAGGATACAGCACTGACCCTGCCTGCTCAATGTGCAGGGACTTATGCCTGCAAGCACTAAGGCTTTATAAGACTTATCCCTGCGCCTTTACTTGTCATATCAGCAGCTTCATCTGCAGAAATACATTCTGACTGAGTAAGCCTGAGGTAGACAATGCTTAATTCTCCATTACAAAATCTTCCAGGAAGAGAAGAGATTCAGCTGCAGGGCATCCGTCCTGTCAGCACCCTATTATCCCAACATGCCGTTTACTCTGTTACTGGTTTTAAGCTGGCCTTATTCAGTCTGATTATCATGTTAGAGCCTTGCCCTGGATCACTGTACAGCTGTGCACAGCATATTTTTATTCAGATGCTATTCTGAGACTCCAAGTATTTGTCTTTCTTGCATCTATTATCTACCTATGAACAAATGTAGTTCAGAAGATTTCCAAAACTTAAATTAGATGTTACAAAGTCAAAATGTGAGCCAGTTGTAAAATGAGAAGAAAACAAAATGAAATAAGGAAAATCAAAGGAGAAACAGCTGTTAATAAAAAAGAAATTATAGTTCCTAGGTTTTATTCTTTCACAAGTGACAGAATAGATCCATGCTTTGCATTGATATGCAGCACAGTCACATATAACAGATAATTATGTGTTGGATCACAAAGATCACACATCATTTACCATTTTTCTCCACACATTTTTTATCCCCTGAGGCTTCTAGCACCTTATACTAAACTTAGCACATCAAATAAAACAATCATAAGCCACAGCATCAAGAACCAGCACAAAGAAATAAGGAGAGATTAAAGACATTAACAACCTATAATTTATTAAACATACCTGTTATTTTATAAAACTATTTCCAAGGATTTTATGGAGTATTTGTCAAAGAAATCTATTTTTCAAAACTTCATCATGATTCTGACTGCATCCAGCTGAAGATGAGGTTGGAGACAAAGTTTTGCAAAACATAGCTGGATTTTCAAAGGACCAAAAGGCAGAATAAGTAATTAAAATGAAAGTCAATAAAAGTTTGGAACATTAAAGTGTTTTGAAATTTTCAAATTTTAATTTCTAAGAATGTTTTTAGTGTTCAGTAACTTTGTTCAGTGTTGAACTTTATTTTTCTTAAATTCATAGAAATTATACTATTGTCTTGAGTCTGTTGCCTCCTTTTTTCCACCTGTAAAACAATGTATATGAGTATGCTAATGCTCTGACAAAGAACATATTTTCAAATCACATTTTCTTTTTAAAATTACAGGATATTGAAGAGTATTTTAGCCAGCTAACGGTATGAAAAAAAATGGCTTCAGACATTAAACCTTACGTCATTCTGACTACACCTATTAATCAGCTATTGAGGAGAAACTGTTCACTTGATTAAGATATATAGATCTGGTCTCTTGCTTCTTCAAAGTTATAAAAGAAAGTATAAAGAAAAATTATTATATTCTGAAATGATTTTTTAATTTATCGTGTGACTAGAACCACTTTACAATCTTGCAAAAAATATCATATGAGGCTTAACACTATTGCCCAGACCTAGTCCATCAATGTTCTTATGCCATCAAGGGTTGATTGCTATATCTCACAGTTTTTTGAGGAATGCACTGAGAATATCCTCATAAAGACATCGCGTGCTTTTGTCTATAAAACTAGCAGACCTGTAAATAAGTGCCGTAAGTAGGCTCTATGCAGAGAGAGTCACTCTGTAGAGAAGGTAGGATCCTGTATACCCAAGCATGCCCTGTGCCTTAGTATGGTATGAATATAATTTCACATATGCTAACAAGTCTAAGCAAGGTTTCTAAAAGCTGTCTATAAGTGTCTATGGGACAAATTAAGGTGCAATAGACACCAAGAAACTTAGTTTTAGGAGGCTGGCAGGAGTCTGATATTTCTAATTTCAGGTATACAGGTTGATGACCATATTCTCCATATTCTTCAGTGTTCAAATTTCAAAGAACTGACTTCCCTAAAGGTTAACTTCTGTGAAGCCAACACAAACCACACACTCAAGGTGTGGGTTTGTTTTTTTTTCCTCTCGCTGTGGTTAAAGTCTGCTGATCAATAATATCAATTCATGATTAGTGACTAGCAAATGACACTATGTGATTCTACATATTTCAAGATGAAGTGGTGAGAAGTATTTAAGTAGGCTAAAGTACTTAAGTAACGAAAGAAATTATTCCTTTAACTTAAAATACAATTACTGTGAAGTGTTATTAAGACATAGAGTAGATTTGTGTTCATTTAAAAAAAGAAATAAAATAAATAAATCCAACAATTAATGTACTTGGACTGTTCAAGATTAAGCAATTCTATAAAGTGAGACTTTGCCCACTGAAGTGGGAGAACAGAACACTTGCTGGTTCTGCAAGTGAAATAGTTTTGATGCCATCATCACTGAAACACAACTGTGCTAATAATTTAGGCTCTTGTTCAGGGTCTTCCAGCGGGCATGCAATTATTTTATTTTTTTTTCCTGCTGCCATCGTAGTCATCATGGTTGGTTAGTTGAAGGAGGAGAATTGATACCAAAGTCATTCCACAAAATTTCAGAAATAATGGGAATCTATTCTCAAATCTATACATACACAGAAGAATATTGGAATCTTATACCAAAGAGAAACGAAAATATGTTTTTCATTTGTAGTTTTTGTATGTCAGAAAGTTGTAAATTGCAGAATGAAAACATATTGCAGAATAAGCTTGCGCTAAAATTTGACAAAATGTGTCACGATCATGAGAAAATCCATCCACACCATGAAAAGTGTTTGATAAGACTGAGTTTGTTTTCTTTAGAAATGCAATTATGATTTAAAATCAGCTGTGTTTTGTCACTGTAGTACAATTAAGGGTGTAAATCAATTCTGTTGGAACCTCATGTTTATTTGAAGTGGGTGTCATGTGTAAGCTAAAGTCTGGTTTGTCTTCACTACAATATTTCTTAAGATAGCTGATTCAAATTAGCTGTACACATTTATAACAGGGAAGGCAAAACTTGAAAGTAGTTACAGAAGGAAAGTGATCCTGATAATTCCTATTCAGGAGATTTCTATTATACTCCAGTGCTTTACTAACAGAACTATTAATCCATAAAATTATCATTTTTCATTGTGCCTGTATACCTTTTATATTAATGGATGTACATAAAGAGAATGTCTATCATTTATTGTGTAATCTTAAGTCTTAATATCAGATTTAATGAAGTAACTGAGTATTCACTTCTGTCTTTACATTATCAAGAGTTTTCATATCTGTACTGCAGAAAAAGTAATTACATCCATGCAGTTGGGGCTTATGATAGGCAGGACAAAATGTTTAGTCTGGTTGTTTGTTTTATGTTTTATTGTCAAGATTTTTCCAAGACCTAACTGTAAAGGTTGGCATCAGGGTGTCTAGCTAAAAACTATTGAAAAAAACAAAAAAAACAATGACCAAGCAGTGATCAGAGAGACAATGACAAAGCTGACAAAGTGGGGAACCCAGACAACTAAAATCAACTACTCCTAAGACCATTGAAGGTGAATGATATAGTCATTGTCCCTATTGCAAAACCCACTGAGATGATTCAGCAGAAGAGACTGTCTCCAGAATGATATTCAAACTCAGGATGACTATTATATAAATGGTGTGGCACTTGCTATGAGGTATCTGGGGGAGGGTGTAATTTTGCAAATGAACACTTGGGATTGTACAGGATTTAGCATGGGTTATCTAGGGAAAGGTTTAGGGAAAGGGAAAGACCAAGACAGATCAGGAAGTAACAGGTTTGGGAGAATGAAGGGAGATTAATAAAAGGAGCTAGTCTCTTGTAAGCTGGCAGCTGATGAGTACACTTGAGTGGCTGAGCCCTGCACAGTTTGTCCTATCTTCTCATTAAATTTTATTTCTAACTTTCTGTTCTGTGTGAATACAATCATTATTCTGTCTATGCATGTGTGGGGAGGGATTCAGGTGAGGTCATCCACTATTGAACTAGAAGCTGTATCTAGTGAGCAGAAGAGGTCTGGGAGCTGGATATTCAATTTGGTGCCAGATCTTACAAAGACTGAGAGTCTGGGAGCTACGTGTCAGAGACAAACCTGAAGGGTACTTTGTTTTGTTTTGTTTGTTGGGTTTTTTTAAAGCACGGTCAGGACTGCTTTCTAGCTCTGAAGGTATCTGGCATTGAATGACACAATTTCATACTATTAAACTTTCAGTTACTAAACAAGAGTGGTTGTGTACATGCTATTTAATATTGAATGGTTCCTGGCCCACACAAAATTCAGAAACGTGTTCAGAAATTCTTTGGGATAGAACTAGTTGGCTTGTGTTAAAATCAGGTCAGGGACCATTCTAACAACTTTACAATGTAGACAATTAAGTTCTAATGCCTGGGAATGTTCCTAGCACCATGTAATTTCTGAAATATGCATAGTCTCACTGACTTCATAGCATGTTGTTCTGTTTACAAGTGTTTCACCTTATGGATGTTTCTTCTCAGTAATTTTTGTAGTTTATTTTACTTATTTTCTAAAATGTTGCACTTGTTCATTAATCCTTTCTTTTTTCTTTTCTTTTTTTTTTTTTCCAAATCAGGCAGTTTAACTGCAAATTTATGTGTTCAAACTATAAATATTTTATTTCTTGAAAATCTAAAGGGCAAAATAGAATTACTGACAGTTAAAAAATATTTAACTTTTTAAAAGGAACTATATATTATGTAGTATTTTTCTGAGACCCTCATTTGTCAGAATCTAAATCAGATAAATTGTCAGGAGATTGGCTTCTGAAGCCATCGTTTCTGCATTTAATCATTTTCTAAAAATAAACATTCTTTTTCATAAATAATTCCAGAGGTATTCATATCAATTATATACACAGATGTAAAAAAAATACCTTTTCAAAATTAGATACCTACCCTTCTATTTGTGACTGAGATTGCTGCAATAATACCTATTAGAAGAGAGTCAAATACCTTCAGTAGCATTCAGATGATAACACAGAGACCTTAATTAGGAACCTGCTTTAAAACAATCACCTTTAAAAAGACTTCAGCTGAATCACAATACCATTATTCAGATAAATTTTGTCAGTGAACTGTGTGTCTGAATGGGAGCCTCACTCATGTTTCACAGTTGGTGCATCCCTCTAGAAAGTGTTCAGAACAATAGGCTGTTTTTTAAGATTGGATGAAAACTTATTCTTTGGCAATATAACCAAAGGATTAACCCACCTTCCTCCAAAGTGGAATAGCTAGATTTCTATCTCACATAATAGAAGTTTATTCACAAAGGTATAGGGTATCTCAGATGAAGGAACTTCATCCATTCTTTTGAAGCTAGTCTCCTATGCAGGCAGGAAAGCAAATGTGTAAGGTTGAGATCAAGTAAAAGTAAAAGGAAACTCACATGGTCATTCAGGTGCAACATCAGGTTCAGAAAGCTTCTTGACTACTAATTGACAGCACCTCAGAGACTCTACTATTGAAAGGATCATCCTATACTTTTCCTGTTTCACATACTTTCCCCACAGCATTAGTTCCTGCCTACTGTCAGCAGATGAACAGTGGATTAGCTGATGGGACCCCATGTATAATTTTTCTGTTAGAATAACTTTTATGCCATTTATGTGAGAGACAAGAAAGTTGTGGTTCCTATCACTGTTCCCTGGGTATCTCCTGTTTATATCCAATGGCGGTCTGACTGTAAAATGTGCATCTATTTCTCCAAACTAAAGTGGTTCTAACTGGCCACCTAGAGACTTCTGTATTTTAAAACATTTACTATTGATTTTATATACCTTCTGGAATTAGTTAGAGATTCAGAAGAGAGAAATAAAATCACTACACGAAACCACACCCCCCCTTGTGGTTTTCTGATCCATAGTTTTAGCTAAAGTTTGAATTTTATTATCCATGTCTACATTTTAGCTCAAACTTTTACACAACTCTGGGCAAACTTTCAGCTCCCTCAGAGAGAAACTAAGGTGTAGACTGTCCTATTGACAGGGTGGACAGAGCACATTTAAAATACTGGATTCAAGCCTGAACATAAACAACAAAGCATAGCACAGAAGTATCTTACAGTACCAGTTTGGATAAACTGAGTATATTTTTCTGAGACAAAGTCTGCCCTAAAGTATATATGAACATTTTAATGCAATGTGAATACAATGGCTAGAGATAAGAAGCTGATCATAAACCCTGACAAACATTCTGGTTTTAGACACATGCAATAAATGTTACACCAAACATTTACTACGGGTGCCATGACATACAAAAGACAAGAGCTTAATATTAGTCTAATTAGAACACTAATTGTCTAATCCAAACACAGCAATTATTGTTACTGGCACAGTTTAAAAAGTTCAAATTGTCTAATTATTACAGAAAAATATCACCAATAACACAGTTAAGACTGCTGTACATAAACTTTCTGGTACATATCCCTTTTCTTTGGTGTCATAGTCACCCTTTAGGTTCTTATCTAGGTCCTAAGGTTCACAGCTGCTTTCTTCCTCGAGCAGAATAAAGGGGGTTTACAGTGAGTCATCAGTGTTCTGAGTTCTTTGCCATGAAGAGTATCCCTAGGTAGCCAGTATGAAAAAAAAAGAGAGAGACAAAAAAGAAAAAAAAATGTTTATGGTAGTTCAAGCTAGGTGAGGATGTTCTGCAACTTGCAAAATTTAGTTGGGAGACCATGAGAAGGAAACAGTATGAAAACTTAAAAGTAGACCAAAACAGATTTGGTGACTGAGGAGACCACCACCTGGCAAAGAGCTTGGGATGCTGATTGATGTCCTACCCCCCCCCTACTTGAGAAAAGTTGATGCTACTGACTTTAAATCTCAGAAAGACATTGGTTTGAATGGTGAATAGAATAACAAAGAAAAGAGATTGATTATTTTAACAATTTTAATGACATTTTTAATGTGGTCTTTCTTTATTGATTTGGATTATGAGTGTTAGTGTTACTGCAGCTGGTCTAGTAGCAACTGTTGGATCTATTAGCTACAGTCATACAACCATCTGTCCTAGTCCAAGTTCAAATCCAAACCCATACCCAAATCTGTAATACGTAAAGGGCTGGTGCCTGTTATTCAGTGACTGCATAGGCTTGCTAGACCTCTTAATATACATAATATTCACAGGGCTAAGCTAAAATAAGCTACACATCTGACCTCTAGAAAATCACAACTCCAACAAGTCTAAGTCATCTTTGACCAAGGCAAGCCCAGAAAGGTCCCAACGCACTGCACTGTCAGGTCAGCTCAAAGCCATTCAAGTTTTTCTAATAATCTAAAATCATATTATTAAACAGTGTGAAGCAGGAGCAACTTTATAAGATGTAGCAATTCATAAACATATCTTAAAGTATCAATGCAACTTTCCTTCATTTTTGTTCCATTTGATTAGGAAGAGAGAGAAGGAAGTAAATTACAGTCATTTTCTTTGATTTCAATACAAGATTAATTGTTAGAGACGCTTCCAGTAGATCTTTAAATACACCTGTATTTCCAGAAAAGTGATTGAACCATAAAAAAGACCTACCTGTCTCATGTTTAAATTGTCTAAATACTTTACCTTAAAAAAGTAACTATGCTGCCCTTTCTGACGACAATAAGTCAGAATATACGGAAAGGTTTATTAAGTAACTTGCATGCTTCTGGTGAATACATGTGGTGACATTCCATGCAAAAGTATAAAAGAAATTCTGGGTCTGATGCAGCAGTGTAATTAAGTAGCAATTTAATAATAAACACATGAGCTACAGAGAGGACATCAGTACTGAAGTTGTATTTTACCAAATCAAAATCTCCGGTAGACCAAATCATCAAATTTTCTGTATTCTCCTTTACAGTAGCTCTCACATGGTCTGACATGATACAGTCAGTTAGTTAGTTGAACTGGACCCAAAATTCAATATGATGTTAATTACAAAATCTTAGGCTATATTTCAGCAGTTAACAGGAAAGACCTGTAGATTTTGCTTAATAACTGAAAAAAAAAAAAAAAAACCACAGAAAAAAATATGTATATGATTGATGCTATGGGCTTGGTTTTTTCCATTTTAATAATTCAACTTCCTGGCTTTTACTCTCTCCACCTCATTTGTATATTGCAATTTACCAGTACCAGTGAATCAACAACTAAAGCTCTAAAGTTGGATTCAACTCTAGTATACATTTGATGAATATGCAACCCTATTTAAGAGTCAGCAATGAGGGGTTTGAGAGCTATGCCTTTAGAAAGGTCAAACATTTTAATCCTTGCATTAACTTTGCCATGCTCAGCCAAGGTGGAAGTGAGGCAAAAAAATCATGACTTAATTAACAGAAGAATCATTACTGCTTAGTTAAATGAAATTTTCAGTATACCAGTCTAAGATGTAATCCATTATAGTAGGGAGCAGTTGCTCTGATTAGGAAAAAGAATTGCAGCTCTGATGAGAAGGTTACACTAGTATATGAGAAAATGATACCATAATTTAAGAGTTAGATGATAAATTTTTCCCTTACCATTTTGAATACACAGCAAGATTCACTGATTATAGCAAGGTTAACTTAGCTGGCTTATCAGCTGCCAATCTATTGCTCTTGTTTAGCCAAGTTATATTCACAGTTCCATAGATGCTCATTCTCTAAACAAGCAGTACTGAACAGTGCCTCAAAAATCTTGGGTTTTTACTTACAGATTGCAGGGCATTGAGATATACTTATCTTCACAGCAAGAATGATTATAACAAAGTTTTGTCATTTTGTGTCAAATTCGCTGCTATAATGAATAAAATACAAGCTCTTTGGTTCAAATGGTTCTGGAAAAGACAGAAAACATTTGCCTGTTTTTAGCTTTATATCCTTTCTTCTTGTCAGCAGCCTTTCTCCCATAGTCTATTTAATGTCAAATCACGGAATGCAAAATTTACTGGATATTGGAAAATACTTTGATTAGGGCAAAAATGTTGTAAATGGGGAGAAGATTATAGGGTAGCATTGGACATAGAAATTGATTCAGAGTCATTGAGGAGTAACCGATGGAGAGTTTCATTCAGGATAAGCAGTATTCATTGGACATGGAGAAACAAAGAAAAACTCCAAAGTTAAAGCTAGGAAGCAATCCATACATACTATCCGTACCAATACCACTTGTCTCTATTGTCAACACTGCTAGTGTAAAGCCATTTCACAGTATGCTAAGGAACTAAAAATGCTACAGAACTTTTGTATCATTTCTTTAGTGTGGTGGGTTGACCTTGGCTGAATGCCAGGTGCCTACCAAGCTCCTCTATCACTTCTGCCCTTAGCAGGATGAGGGTGGAGAAAATAAGATGGAAAAAAACTCATGGGTAAAGATAAAGGCAGTTTAACTAAACAAAAGCAAAGTCCATGCATGGAAGCAAAGGAAAATTAAAGATTTATTCTCTACTTTCCATCAGTAGGCGACGTCCAGCCACGTCCGGGGCTTCAATACGTGTAGCAGTTGCTACAGGGAATGTTGGAGCGAGATAGCCTAGGTGGTGTGTGAGCACTGCTCAGCAGTAGCCAAAACTCTGGTGTTTTATCAACACCTTTCCAGCTACCAATACAAAGCACAGCACTATGAAGGCTGCTATGGGGATAATTATCTCCACCTCAGACAGACACACCCCCCCTTCCACTTTACATCTCTGAAAACACCTAGCTTTGTCTTTTCACTGCTCTACCATTGGGCAATTCTAGACAGCACTCTCTCCTTGGGTCAACATTGAACAGGCCCAGCTATCTTAGCTTCTCCTCATATGTCACGAGCTGCAGCTCCCTGAGCATCTGGGTGGCCTTTGCTGGACTTGCTCCAGTACACCCAGTCTTTCTGGCATATGGGTGCCCAAAACTGGATGCAGTACTCCAAGTGCAGTCCCACCAATGTCACAAAGAGGGGTACGAAACCCTTTGTTTCAGCTGGTGTCTTCACCTCAAAATGCAACTGGCTTTATTTGTCCACTAGGATAACAAGGACTTTTGTTGGAACAGACTTTGTATTTACCTTTGCTAAATTTCATTAGGCTTTTTCAGCCCATTTTTCCAGGTCCCTTCACACAGCAGCCCTCCTGTCCAATGTGTCAATCACTCCTTCCAATTCAGTATCTTCCATAAACTCATGGAAGGTGTACTCTATCTGCTCTATCCCATCGTTCAGATCATTAATAAACATATGAAACTACATTGGCCTCAGTAGAGATCCCTGAGGGACACCACGAGTAACTGTCTGCCAGGTGGACTTTGTGCTGCTCATCACTACTGTTTCAGCCTGACAGTGCAGCTAATTTTCTACTCGCCTTGTCATCCACTTATCCAGTCCATACCTTGTCAATTTGGCTATAAGATGCATGTGTCAAAGACTTTGCTAAAGACAATTCAGTGAGCCAATTGCACTTTGTGCACATCCTTTTCCCTAAAGATAAGCAGTTAACTTTTGAGTTTTCAGTTAGATAAAACTTAACTACCATAGCAATCGTTATAGTTATCCTTCTTAAAAACAGCTATATATAATGATCAGTGAATCTAGATGAAAATAGTTTGAGAATTTATTCAAGGATCAGGGTAAGAGAGATTTAGCACACACCTAAGGTCTTTCCTGGGATGTTTATAAATGTGGTCCACAGAAGAGGACTTCTCATTTTGATACAAATACAAGATGTTGGCTATCAAAAGGTGATATATTGGTGCATGAGTCTCAAGTATTCATCCTTACCTGCCAGAAAATACTATTTTCTGTGCCTAAGCTTTTCAGGAGAGATGAAACATATTTGCCAATAATAATTTAACAGTTACCAATAATTTACCATAATTTACCAATTTCTAGATATATTACTTGGATATATTAGACCTCCTTGTGTAAGAACATAGAACATAGATGATTATGGCTTACAGAGGTGTAAGGAGTCCAAAGCTTGTCTTTGTTTCACCAGGATGTTCAACAATTTTCTTATAAATGTGTATACAAGCAGGACTTAAATGAAGATTTTTCTGTGTAGAAACAACATTTGGACTCATAAATAAATAAATGAACAAATAATCCATCATCTATAACCCTTTTACTTTAAGTCTTATACTAGGAAAGATAGCCAAATCTCAGAAATGTTTCAATGGCAACTATACATACATCAAAAAAAGTGAGAAAATTATGTAAAAGAGATAATTATTGCATGTCCACTTCCTCTTTTCCTTTATCTTCAAGAAAATTTCCTAATAATGCTTACTTCCCTTTTTCAGTTGACACTTAATCATTTCCCTTTGCCAAATCAGAAAATTATTGCTGCTTATCCACCCAGCAATGGCAACAGAGTCTTCTTACCATTGCAGAAAAGCACAAATAAATGACATAAAAACTCATTGGTAACATTTATATGGGTTCTCATTTCAATTATTTTGTATGCTAACGGGAAGGATGGCGTATGAGGTCTTACGCGTATTTAGCACAGTTCAGGGGAAATAAAATTGTGTCAGGTCTGAAATGCTGCCAACTTAAAAATGTGAAATTGTGCTATAGAAGTTAAGGGCACAACTCTAGGCCTTAGGTAAAGTTTCATAGATAGCATCTGGAGAACCCTCTTCTGTCCTGTTCCAAAAGAATCAATCCTTTGGAACAAAGTCAGCAGGGTATTAAATCTGTTACTTGTCTGAGGAATACACTCAAGGGAAGTGGGAACTCTCAAGTACTTGGTATTTCCTGATGATTCCCTTGCTGCTGTACAAGTTATAACCTAGTGCTTCATAAAACCCTTATAAGGATTGGCTTTTTTCCAGATTTGCCAAGTATGACTAATAAAGTGACACATTTACATGTACTTAGCCCACAGGGATTTAAGGATTATTCCCTTATAAAGATATCTGGCCCCCAAGTGTAAAGAAAATTATTCTACCAGGAGCAACCAATTTCCCCTCAAGGTGAAACAAAGACTACAACTAGAAAGAGATTTGAGAGGAAAGAAAGACAACAATTATCTAACCAGTCTGGTCCTGACAAAATAGGATGACATGGAAGATGTCATCTTGTTAGGGTGTTAGTCTTTTGAAAGCTTGTTTGTTTCTTTGCCAGGAATATGATTTGGCATAATGATATATATCCTGTAGTCCAACTGTCTGTTGAAAACATGTTGACAGAAATAGTATGAAATTAGTATGAGGATGGCTAAAAAGGTTAATTATACACAAACTGATATTTTTTAAAATGTTTTATGTTAACAGGCATTTGAGCATCAAAGCAAGAGGTTCTTTTAAGCAAAAAAAAGTTCTGTGTGTATTAGCAGTTAATAATGATATGTAAAAGATAGCATTCAGATCCATCTCCAAAAGTCACCTTTAGAGTTGCATTCTAATTAGTGCATTACAATGTATGTGCAAATGCAGCGACTGGGATCCTCAAAACAGTTTTTAAGCTGTTACCTATAGCATAAGAATGACTTCTGAGCATTAGGAAAAGAGAGAAACAAATCTTACAAAGATAAAGTCAATGGTCTAAGATTACACAACAGATTAGAATTGTGAAGTGTTTCCAGGTCTGAAATAGTAACATAACAGTTGGAAAAGTTTGTATTCCTTGGGATTATGGATGCTCATAACTGGCAAATGAGCACCTATCTTTGCCTAAGGACATTTGCAATGCAGAAAACAGGCTTTTGGATGTTTAAGCATCCTAAGAAGATTGATTTATCAGGTATGATACAAGCTTGACTAATTCCCTTGAATTCTGTGATGCAGTGTCAGGCTTGTTTATTATATAATATTTCAGTGCTTAGGGTACTCACCCCAGAAGTAAACAAAATGCGTGGAACTTCTTTCACTGGAATTTGATTTGAAATAAAAATTTCATCATCCTAAAAATGTTCACTATATACTCGCCTGCTGACTATTATAAAAGAATACACATTCCATCCCTGACCTCAGTTGTGGGCCACTGTGCAGACACTGCAAACCCGGAACAAGACTGTTAGATGCCAGAATGACGCTTAATAGAGCTGCAATCAGACATACAGGCAACTAGTTAGGAGGATGGAAGCATCAGCGCCATCCTTGATTTTTTTAATCAATTACTTTATAATACAAGATACTTAAACAGTGCAAGGAACAAAGGGTCTGAACTTACCATTCACAGATAGAGTGACCTAAATCCAAGGCTATAGAGTCAGTCATCCATGTTGTGGCCCTCTGTACTGGATCTGTGGATTCTGCACATGTGGTGTCCAACAGCTCAGTTTGAATTAAAGGAGAGAGAAAATCAATAAATATAATTCCAGAAGATAATACAGATAATTTGTAAGCCAGGAAGTCTTCTTTCGACCTTATATAAGCTGTGATTCAGCAGGGTAATTAGGTGACTTCTTAGTTTAATAATACGAGCATTCCTATGCTATTGCCATCCATGAAAGTATTCACGTGCTTGGAAGCCAGTACATGTTAACTCCCTTACCGAATCAAGTCTTCAGCTGACTAGCTTATTTGCATGAATTTCAATTAACCAAGTTCGCCTTTTGTGGCTCTTTTTCAATAGATGCCTTTGCAAGATCTTCATTACTTTCTAATTGCCAAAACTGTTGTCAACTTTTTTGTCTCTTACTGACAGGTTGTTTTAAAGCAGCTCAGCTATATAAAACCTTCATTAATTTCATCCTTTACTCATTTATTAATTCGACTAATCTTGCCTTATTATCTTCTCATGAATATCTGTTGTAGCCCATCTGATTTTCTCTAACCGTCTGACTACATTAATTCCTTCACCAGTTTGGCTGCTTCTCTCCCTCTGAGGTATCAGTTTATTCCTGTACAGGTATTCTACTTGTCTTACAGTACGCTTATTTTTAACCTTTATCTCCTCAAATAGTGTGTTTTGAACTCCTGCTATAAGGTAAAATTTCCCATTTTTAATGTGTCTGTCTACATGAGGGTTGAAAAGAAGATAAACATTCACCTGCTAGAAGAGACAGACTTCACACAGAAAGCTTGAGGAAATGAGAAAATAACGGCAAAGACAAACATTTCCTTAAAGCTCTCAGCCTCCAAATTTGTCAAATATGTTAAATCCAAGCAGTTTCTGACTTAGCAGACCTTGGCACATCTTTAGCCAGAAATTATATATATATTTGTAATTTTAGTGTACCATTATAATGTGGAAGGCAGGGACAAGATTTGCATTTTACCTAACATTGGTTGTTGACGTTGTAGACATGTACTCCAGGAAGTGTTTATTTGTTTTTTTTAATCTATTGACTATAGAATTTAGACAACTAGTTTAGAAGTTAAATCTACATGCTATATTTTTAAATGTAGTGGGATTAATTCCACCAGAATATTACTGCAATTACAGTCGTATCACTTTCTGACACAGATCTCTTTACCAGTGTCATACTGCATCACTTTTCCTCTAAAGAGCTGTTAATTTCAAAATTATTACCAAAAAAACCCAAGAAAGTGAATCTCAAAAAGCACATATTAAGCAGAATATGCCCCATTTTACTTTGTTTAACATTAAGCTATGTTGGTTCTGAACTGAATACATTTTATATCCTAAGGGATCAGTTTCTAAATCCCTGATTGGACTGTGTACCCAAAACGATTTTAGGCATATACTCGGGTATACACAGACAATACTCTGTGCGCCTTCTCTCCCTCATAGGGAAAACTGAGGCTCCTGTCCCAAATGGAAACTGAAATATCACAGGCTGTTAGACTGTTAGGGTGAGCCATGACTTTGTACATAAAAGAATTAATTAATAGGTAGGTACAGGCCTCGAAAATCCCCACTGGCTTGTTCTGTAGAAATGGGTTACTCTTGGTTAACAGTTGAACACCCACCCAGACACTCCCTTCAGTGGGATATGGTGGGTCAAAGATAAGAAGAACAGGAATAAAAAAGCTCTTGGGTTGAGATAAAGACGGGGACAGCACTTACCAATTTAGAGTCACGGGTAAAACAGACTCAACTCGGGGAAAATTAATTGATTGCCAATTAATATAAAGATGTAATTGCTCATTCAGGTAGTGTGAAGCAAAAAGGCAAAGATTAAAACAACCTTTCCTTCCCCCTTTCCCAGTCTTAACTTCATTGCTTCATTTCTGACTCCTCAAAGAAACAGCAGGGTTGGTTCTCACACTTTTTCCCCCTCACTCCTAACACTGCTGTGTAGCATTTTCTGTGTGTTCTTAAACACATTCTCCCTGAGCTGCCACCACCTTGGCTGTGGGGCTCAGCCGTGCCCTGCAGTGGGTCGGCTGGAGCCAGCTGGAACTCTCCTCACAGGCACTGCCCCTGCAGCCCCCGCTGCCAGCACCTGGGTACCTGCACCCAGTACAACTGTCTTCTGTCTTTAAATCTTGACCACTTCCTCAGTTGTCTGTTTGTTTAGCTGAACAGTGGAAGAAATAGGAGATATCCCAGCAGTAAGGTCAGACCTTGTTCGTGGCGATATGTCTCAAACACTCACAACAATCACTAAAAACCTTGGGGAAAAAAAAAAATTTAAAATAACTCTGTGGCTATCAGTTTTGGTTGAGTTAAATTTGTACTGCGAAATATAAGCAAGTGAAATAATGAAATACAGCAAGAATAAAATGCTTTAGGGCAGATACTTAAAGGAAAGATGCCAGCAGAAAAAACTTGACAGAAAAGCTCTGTTTTCCTCAGCTTTCAATAACATTTTTTCACTCCTTTTTTCTCTTTACCCAGTGACAAAGATAACACTCCTGCCAAATCTAACCACTGCCTCTTTGGATTGTAATTTCTGTCAGCAGACAACTAATTTAAAAATCATCTATATGTCTGATAATCATGAAAATATTCCAGGACTTTAGGACACTAACAGTTTTGAGGTCCTAAATCTCTGAATATATGTATAGAAATATTCAAGCAACAAAAAATATGAATCTTTATTCTCTATACACTTCCATTAAAAGCTTTAATGTGAATTGAATTTATATTGAGGTCTCTTCAGACCTCCACAGAAATAATGGATTTGACAGAAATACATAATGAGAACAGCATAAATCCAGCTAGTTCTTAGCGTTGTAACCCAGAATATATTGTGTTGCTGGTCTGGTTATGTGTCACTGAAGCTGGAGGTTTAACCACTGCCTTCATTTAAGATGGTATGAAGGAGCACCTAAATGCCTATGTGATGCTAGACTGCAGAAGATCAAGGGCCTTCAACCAAAACATATAAGTAAACAGCTACCCAAAATGAAAATATTTCTTTCTGATCATGCTTTATGTTTATGAGTTAAAGCGTACAGACACACCATGGAAAGAGACAGACACAGCTTCCAGCCACACACACAGGGGAATAAAGGTTGTTAAAATGACCATGACAAAAGTCTTTGCTGAAAGATTGTCTGGGCTAAATGAAGTCTGAGCAAAGAAATCATCAGCTGTTTTATTTCTGTTGGGTTCAAGGAAACAGTGTTTAATGTTTTTACATTGTTAACAAATAAGCAACTTCCCTTGTTTTTAATTTTACTGTGAACTGTGTTTCTGAACTACAGAGAGCTACTAAGGTAAAAGGAAAAGTTGTATGTGTGAAAATAAATACTAAGGGAAAATGAACTATGATGATTTTGAAGCCACATTCTGTTGCATTTAAATTCATTATTACCTTATTTCCTAAGTTATCTCCTGGATTTTTATGGCTAAATCATAAATCATGGTGTTACTCAGTTGAAATGAAGATGATAAAACCTACCTCAAAGTAATTTTTAGAAAAGCTTACCATATAAGCAAATCCTACCCGTTTTGCTTAGATTAAATTTGAATGTAATACATTTTTTCCTTTGCTAAACACAAATTCACTTCCTCATCTTCAGTAGGAATGTTTTTGTGAATTTTGTGAAGTAACTTGAGTTCCCTGGACCACATCTGGGTCACAAGAAGCCCATTAGTATGTTACTAGGTGCTGTGATGTAATGTTGTAAGATTTATGACAGGGGCAGTCTTCAAAGGGGACATAAAATGTGTTTTCTGTCTCAGGACTATTTCTGCCACAAATTCATTTTCTTTGTTATGAGGTAACAAAATATTATTTAAAAATCTTACACTGAAATAAGATAGGAAACACAACTAGTTTGCTTGCCAGTGCATTTCCTGAAAGGGAGTAAAATATCTATTTCTCTCTTGCTTCTTTAATTATCCTGTTCAAGATCCAGTGTAATTCTTTGCATTGTTGACTATGTGTTTGGTTTTGTTCTCAAGGGAAAAATATATCTTTCAGAAATTATTAAGAAACACTATTGTTTTCAGAAATCCGCATTATTTCTGATTTTGAAGCATATGTGTCATATTTTGATGCATCTTGTCAGGTTTAATCAATCAAGTTGATGCATGTAAGACATGATCCAATTTCACATGATCAGAATTACTTCATTTGACATACCACCATGTGACATTAAAGGTCAAATTAAATACAATAACAAACAAGCAAAAACTTTGCGCTGTGTTAAAAGATTTTAAGAAAAAAGAACTTTTTAAAGCTAGGTAAGGTATTTGTGTTCAGATGTGAAACTCGTGCATTTTAACTATTTGTGGTATTTTGGTGGCCAGATTAGATTTCCTGGTATTATGAATTTAACCAGTAGTGTAACTCAACGCAGAGCTGGAACTTCAAGACTCTAAGGAAATCTGTTTTGGGTTCATAATTTGTCTATAAAGACTGATAGAGCAACCTGATATGGAGAATGAGAAAATGTTTGCCCTTCTGTTTGTGAAGGCTGGGCAGAGAAAAAGTGTACAGTACATGCTCTTATTATTCCAAAAGCATTTCCTGGCCTTACATATATGTTTTTTATAAAAAGGGGGTTGTGTAAAAGATGGATAACTGATTTATTTTTATTGCTGAAAAAAACCCCAACAACAAGCCACCAAATAAACCCCCACCAACTGCTTGTGGAACACAGCTAAGGATGGGGGTTTATGTATGAATTTGCCTAGTTGATACCTGATTTATGGCAAATAAACAAACAAAACAACAAAAAACCTATACATTTAAAGAGTTAAAATTAAAGGTTATGTCTTTTGGCTGGGTTATAGCAGATTTTGTTTCATACGTATGTGAATTCACTTGAATTCATGTGAACAATTTCTTGTGAATGAACTTGCAATCAGTATCCTCCATCTATAGCAAAATCTATATCTTCACTTTCAGGTGTGACATGTGCTAAACCAAATTTTTTATCTTAAAACGTTTCCGGAATACTCAGTGTCTCAAACTCTTGCGGAGTAAATTTTACCAAATTGTTTTTATGAAATTCTTTATCAGGTAGTTCTGGAACTTACTCTGTGCTGTTGAGAAACCCGGACACTTGTTTTACTTGAACTCTCCCTCACTGAGCAATCTTGGTTTTTGTATGTTTAGATTGTGACAGAAGTGCAGTAATTATGAAATAAGGAAATTTTCAATCAAAAATGAGTCCAGGCCTAAGGATTTAGTTATTATATTTTATTAAATTATGTTATATTATATTGTATGGTATTTTATGACATTATATTATATCTTTCATATTTGTTATATTATAATGCATATGTGGTGCTTACATAAATATATGAAACATTCTAGACATGAAAAAATCTCACATCACATAAAACTAGTTTAATCAGTGGGGAATGCATTCAAATGCCGATTTTTAAAATTAGTGGGATAATACAACACTTTTTCCATTAAAAACTAATAAATAAAAATCAAATCTTGCAACAGTCATGTTGTCATTATCCCAGCAAAGTTACGAGAGATAGTTTTATGACACAGTCTATCCTACTTGGGACTATATTATCATTAACCTACAGCTTGTAAGAGCAAAACAGTAAGTTATTACCAATGAATATTCCAAATTAAATGAGTAAAATATTTTATTTCAAAATCTGTTGCTAAATTCAAACATTATATTCTTTTTTTTCCTCCCAAATGCCATTTTCCAAAGGTGATTAATTTTTTTATTGCTTTAGTTATAGAATTCAATCCAGAATAATAATTAAAAGGTAGGTCATGTCACGTCCAGACTGCTCAAGAAAAATTAAGTACCTGATGTATCTCCTCCTACAGATGCATGTATCACAAGGAGATGTACATCTTTATAGACTGAGAGGGAAACAGAAAGCAATTCTCATATTTACAGAATATAGGAAAATAATGCTGTGATTTTTACTTTTGGAATAATTAAATACACTTCTGTTAAAGGCTTGTTGAGAATATGAGGTTTGATTTTTATCTTCTGCTAGCTGAGGTCATTTCTGCAACCTGATGACAATGTTTTTACCAATATAGTCTGAAACAAATTGAGGTCAGTGTACATTTTCTCACAGCCTTGCTCTCAGATTTCTTCCATGAACTGCAGAAGGTTTCAATTTACTGAAGCACTGAAGTAGGTAAGATCCAATCAAAGTAAAAGCAGAATCAATAAATGCTAACCTCAGAGGGCTAAATAGTAGTGACATCAGTCAGGGGAAAAAGTTGTTTGCAGAACCAAAATACTATTGTTCTGTACCCAAAAGAAAATAAAAATGCAGCTATACGTTTTTATAGTACTTGTTTACTGAGATGTATTTAACATGTTTGACAAAAACAAGATGGATTTTCTATCTAGGATAGGAATGTACCTATGTTTTGGCAAACATTCAGACAATATAGGCAATCCACGGAAGCCAGTCGGATGCCAGTCCAAATTCTACTCATCTCCGTAATATATTTCCCATTACTTTATCTCTTAACACTTAATGGTTGATGTAAATGAATCATACATTTTAAAACACAATTATCAATAAAAAATTTATAAAATATTCACAGAACCAGTTATGTATTGAATTGGCTGCATGAATTTGGTAAAAATCAATTTTACATTTAAAGAACTCAGTTGTCTCTGCTATAATATTTTTCTTTCGGTAAACAAAATAACTGTGTAATTGTGTATAAATATTTGAAAAGAAATTAAATAGTCTATTTTCTGTGGCAGCATTATTATACAGAATATAGGATTTAAGAAGAATGTCATCTGCAGTTATAGAATAGTTATATGTGTGTTTAGATATACTCTCTAAGCTGGCTTTTAAAAGAAATGTGATTTTACTTTTTAGCTGAGTATCAGTTAAACTGCATTATGCTCAGTGCAGCTCTGTTGTGTCAGCATTCATACAAATTCTTTTCTCAGTCTTCAGGAATTCTTATAAACCAGCATTAACTGTGATTTACCTTTTCAATCTCCACCAATTATAAAAGTACTTTTTTTATCAAAGTTAAAAACCAGTTACATAGTCTCAGTATTCTTCATTTTTAAAGAGTAGACATACATAATTTGACTCAATTATATTCACTGTAAAATAAAAATCAGAGGAAAATAGGGGGTGTTTTTTAGCATGTAACTGTCCTATAAGATGATTTTTCAGTGTTTAAAGGTTTATACAACTTTTTAAAAATAATGTCCTGGTTCTGTATCAGGAAATTGTGTGGCGTGCTATGTTTATTCATTTGTATTTTTATTTAAAAATGGAGTCTAGTTAATTAAACACAACAAAACAATTAAAAAATAACCTAACAGTATCACAGAGGTCATAAATGATTAAGATACCACTTCAATCACAATAACTGTAAAACTGCATGTTTTTTTCTTTGAGATTATCCTGTTCCATTTAAAGAGTTAATCTCAGAAAAGCGTTGCCTGAGATGACTAAAATGGTCCTGCCTAAAATGTCTTTCACTGTGCCTGCCCAGAAAAGTACTGAACAAAGTGGTTTCCGCCAGCTACTATGTGAACATGCAGTGATATCCTGATTTTCTTTGGAGCCTGTTTTTGGGGACTGGATTAGAGGAACCAAGGCCAAAATTCCTTTGAAAATCTAGTATCTGGCCAGGCTGGATCAGAAAAATGGTTCATCAGGGTCTCGCTGTTTTTATAATTGGTCAGTAGTAGTTTTTTCCAGAAGTTGGTCAGTAGTTGTTTTCAGAAGAACATAAAATCAGGTCAAGCACATCATGAGATTTCCCTGTATTTTCTCATATCTGAAATGTATTGTTCCAATTAGTTTGGTTAAGAAATGGAAAATCTTGCACATGGAAATTTGTGTTTTGATATAGCATAATAAAAATATGAACAACTCTGCTGAGAAAACAGCAATAAACATGCGTATGATTAAACACAAGTTAAAACTTCCCATGAAATAAATAGTTGCCGTCCCAACCATGAGCTCTAAAAAACAGTGATTTTGGGGAATATCCATTAGAGTATCATCACATCGGTGATATTGGAGTATTGGTCCATGAAGATTTGCAACAGAAGTAAAATAACAACTGTAAATTTGCTTTCTTTTTCTTCTCGCTATCTAGCTAAAATGTTAAAATAATGTTCATAAGTTATTTATAACTTTATATGTTATCACAAGATAATTATGACATATTTCATAATAAATTTAGCATATTTTATATCTCAGGATACTTGAAACATTTTTCCCTCTGTTTTTCAATGTTGGTCATAAAATCATATAAATAGGAGACTGGATATTATTGTAAAAGGTCACCCAGTCCTCCTTTACTGAAGAAGATGAAACACAACTTGAGTAGATATAACCAGAGATAAATATGTATTCAGTTCTTTAAAAATGTATTCTATAATCTCTTTGTAAATGTGTTCACACATTTCAGTGCCTTTATTATAAAGAAATTTTTTCTTAATATTTAACATAAACCTTTTCTTTTACTAGCAGAATGAGGACACTTGGTTATTATCCTTTTTATGGTAGCCTTTTTAATCTGCTAAATAAAACAAAACCAGTGCCTTTGACCTTTCCTCCTCAGTTATATTTTCAAATTTTCCTGCCATTCTTGCTTGCTGACTCCTGTTCTGATTGTAACTTTCTTTCAAAGTGGGCCCAGATGAGACAGAAACTTAGGACAGGAAAATTATAATCGGCATCTAAAACATATGGCTTCCTAAATGAAATTTTTCTTTTTCATAAAGAGAATCACTTCTCCCCCACCACTCATGGTTAATTTGTGGACCACTGTGGGCCTCCACCTTTTGAGCTGTAATGTTGCTTATCTATTTATTCTGTATTTTGTGTTAGTGAATTTTACATAACAGAACTATAACACTGTACTACTGTTTAGCAATGTTTTTCTAGATGATTTCAAAACATCTGTTTTTTTCAACTTTAAAATCCAATCATCTAATATGTTTACAACTGCTCTAATTTGATTTCATCAGATCTGTTGATGTCGTCAACAATTTTTAGAATAAGCTCTGTATTCTACAAGGTAACTCAATAAAATGTATTGAAGAAAACTGGGTCCAAATCAAAAACCTTACACACTAACCAATCAAAAAATTGACATCTATTAATTTAGTGTGATTTTCAGTCAGTTTTGTATCGGTCTCTGGGGATTTAATTTAGTTATATTTCTCTGCTTTGATTTTAAGAATGCCGTCTTAGACACTGCCAAAGCTTTTTTAAAAGCAATACATAATTATTTCCATTGTTTCAATTCTATCTGTTAAGCTAGTTATCCTATCAAAGAATATTTGATAATTATGTCCTAATTTGTTAATGAGACCCAAACTCTTTATAATTGCATACTGAAAATCAATTATTAATATAAAAGACACTGCAGGTAAAGGTTTATGAATTCACAGTAATAATTCTTGGTTCAAACAATCTGCCTTTGTCTTGTCAGCATCAGTTAAATATTGATAACTTCCAGCAGCAGAATACAGATTTAATTTTGCAAGAACAGACCAGGCAGCTATCTCAGTGAACCGCTTTTATATGCTAAAATTCTACTTTTTTTTTTTTTTTCCTTTAAGCTGTTCAGGCTTCTTTTAGTCCTACAGTAGGAATTAACAGAGACAAAGTGGAGTTAATGTTTGTTCTATGTATGTAAATTGTGTTGGCTGAGTCAGACATGTTTAGCCAGTTCTGTATACGAAAATGTGCTCTGGACTGAGAATAAGTGCATCAAGTTACTGTAAAGAAAGGACCAAATAAAAATTTATACTGCAGTATTTTTTTACCCTACTCACACTTTTTACTACATGAACAGAAATGAAAACATTTAAAAGTCAAAACATCCGTTGTATTCAACTATGCACAAGCAAACAGGTACTGTGTGTCTGCCTCTCCTCTCTCTCTCTCTCCCTCTCTCAAAAATTTTACCTTCTTAAACAGCAACGTTTAATTAGTTGTTGCTATGAAACATTTGGCAAAAATCAGAATGATTTGTGCTGAAAATCTATTGGAGAGCTAAAGCCACCTTGACCTTAAAATAAGAAGTAGTAAGATTAATTCATTATTATAACAATAATTTTCTTACCACTTACAAAACAAGCATGACAATAATAATTACTATTTTCTTTCGCAAAGCCATTTCAGCTGCTAACCAATTCAGTGGTGTCCAATCAGCACTGACTGCATTTGTTACTTAATTTGACCTGTATAGTTTCAGTCTCCAAGCTTAGGAGGGACAGTCACATTATCTGTTTATATAATATTAAATGTACAATAGAATCATAGAATCACAGAATCACAGAATCATAGATGGTTTGGGTTGGAAGGGACTTTTAAAGGTCATACAGTCCAACCTCCCTGCAATGAGCGTGGATATCTTGACCTTGTCAAGACATAGACATCTTGACCTGTCCAACCTGACCTTGAATGTTTCCAGGGATGGTGAAAATACTACATCTGGTTCCACAAGCATAAAGACTTATGAAAACACAGGATCCTATTATTTAACTCTAAGTCATATTTGACTTATTCCACTAAAGACCATTTTAAAGAGTTGTTAAAATAAAAATCAGAGGATTGAATTCACCACTACATTTGTATATATAAAAGATGTGATGTCGTTGCGAATCAGAAATGCTATTTGTTGTTGTACACAAACATTATTTCCTGTTTAAAAAGACAAAAACTATGGTGTCCCCAATGTGCAAAAAGTCTAGATAAAATTTTAGTCCAACAGAAAAAACTATACATGTATCAGGTACAAAAATTGCCTGGAGTATCAAATTTTGTTTTTGTTTGTTTTGGGTTTTTTCATAAATTTTCTTAAAAATAGTTAGTTTGTTTAAATATAAAACTTCTAAGACTAAAATATGTTCAGTTGTTGGAAACATCATCTGAATATAAAGCAGATGATAATGTTCAGCCAAATTGCACTCTTTTTCAAGGGGATGATCGGGGAGGGAAGATTTTGCAAGCATATGTGTATTTCTGCAGTCAGAAAGACATTAGTGTCTTCCATTCTCTTTCCTGCAATTGTACTTTAGATTGTGCAGCAAGCATGGCATGACAAGGGTACCTGAGGGTATAATCACTGCTATATACAGGATTTCTGTTCAGTGAGGATGTCTGCATCTGTGATGCAAAATAGGTAAATGAGTGAAGGCTTTGTGGAATGTAAACAATCAAACATAAAGCTAGTCAAAGGGCATTGCTGGGAAGATTCGGTATGTCTGCTCAAGACTCTACTTAGCACAGCTTGCTTTTTGTCATTGTACAATTCATCAAGCATGAGCAATTTCAATTTTTTTTTTTTTTTTGTGTACAATAGAACCATAAATGCACAGTCATAAAAAAAGGAGATGATGCACTGTAGTTGAGATATCAGCTAAGGCTGTTTGCAGTTGTATTAAGACCTTCTTTTCAGAAGTTTATAATAAAAATTCACCCCTGGGTTAAACCTTGAAGCAGTGGCATCTTATTTCAGTATAATTAAAATCAATCAGTTAATTTCTGCTTGATTAACACCATATATTTGTTCTGCAATATCTCAAATAGTGGCAAATTAAATGTCTATTACGTCTGAATAAAGCAAGTTGTAAAGCATAAAACCAGTACTTGCTAGAGTTGTGGATTCATAGTACTTACGGCATCTTGCTACGTATCTACAATTGTGAGTTTAATCCTTGCTCTGGATTTGGGTCAAAACTGCACCTACTGTATTTGTCAGCGGGTGAGAAAAGGCTTAGGAAAAAAAATCTAAATGTAATGCCAATAATATCATATTCTCTTATGTTGCTGTCTTCAGGTTCCGCTGTGCACTGACCTTGACAGGCTAGGGATTGCCTCCTGAACTCCTTCTGCTCCAAAACATGAACTCCTTATTAACTTGGAAGTCCAGAGAGCACTGAAATTCCCATCTGACAATGTGCCTCTTTTCCAAGTAATTCTCTTAGTGATTTAACTTTACTCCTGGCTGACAAACAAGTTACTCTAGTTTATCTGTGAAGAACCTCTTCTGCCTGATGAAAGGAGTAGCCCTTACCTCCCCAAGAGGAAAAGAACTTAGAGATTTATTCTTCCTTTTATTATTCAAAGACTGTCCCAGATAGTCATCATATCTCATTCCTTGAAATTAACTGTTGAGAAACTCTTCTACATGTAGCTGTATTTTCTCTAGTTCATGTAGGGAATTTAGCCATTCATCATTACAGTGCTTCATTATTTGAACATGAGGGTGGCCCCACTGCACCAGGTCAGAATTTTGTCTCCTAAAATGGCCACAAACTGATACCTAGGGGATGGTAGACACAGAACAAATATATATGACATTTCTCCCTAATACTTTCCCAGTGTCTTGCTAACGTAGCCCAGCAGGCATTTAGTGTCCATTGTTGCAGGAGCACACTGCTGTCTTGTGTTCAACTTGTTGTCTCAAACAAAAGATTTGTCTCTTTTCTGTAAACTTTACTTTCTAGCCAGTCAGTTTCCAGCCTGTACTGCTGCATGGTATAATTTCATCCAATGTACAGAGCTATTGAAACTGAAGGTGTTTCTTCACCCATTCCTCTAGTCTGTTGAAAGCATTTTCAATGGCAGCCAATCCTTCAGCATATCAGGTCTTCTCCTGTCCAGAGATGTGCTGAAAGTGCATTCTCCCTCATCATGCAGACCATTAATGAGGGTGTTGAACAGTATTGACCTCAGTATCAACCCTGAGGAATAACTCAGGCTGACATATAATATCTGGCTAACAGCTGGGTTTTGAATTGCTGACAACTTCTCTTTCAGCATGGCAGTTTAGTCAAGTTTTCACCCAGCTTGTCATTCTATATATTCAGACCATTTCTTTCCAATACAGCTACAAGAAGACGTACTATGGGACATCATGCAAAAAATGTTGGTAACATTAAGCTAGCCACTTCTCTTCCCTTGCCCAAGCTGGTGTTCTCATCTAAAATCACTTTCTTAAACATCAGTTTAAGAAAAATAAAAATAGGAGGGAAGAAAAATTGCTCTTTTTTTTTTTTTTTTTTACTTCAAAAATTAAGTCAACTTTCTTCTAAATCAAAGCAATTCTTAATCAGTAATGCTAGTTAATAATATCTCATTTACCCCGTCTTTGGCTTCATATAAAAAAAAAAAGAGCAAGCAAAGGATTATGTTTTGTTTTTTGCTCTTCACATGCTATAGTTACTAAGAGGAAATCAAGTCGTCTTTAAATAAATATATTTGCAAGCTAAATTATACATGAAAAATCTAAACCACAGTTGTAGTTCTGGTTTTACAATACAGAAGAGAATAAGACAAGCTCTTGGGAATTCCTCTTGAAAGGAATATCTTATTTCCTACATGAAAAATAATCCAGTAAAATGTTTAAGGGGTTGAATAGCGCAAGAGTCAATATTGTACAAACTCCTTGTAAGTAGTTAGCCTCTCTCAGCACAACTACCAAAACAAGTACAGAGAAAACAGGGTGTTTATGACACCTTTGCTAATCAAAACTAGAAAAAAAACCCAAGACATTTAAATAAGACCCAAACATAAAGCAGATGCAATTGGCATATCCAGCAGTTGAAAGGTGGAGAATGACTCCTGGTGAACGATTATCCAGGATACCTGGATGTCTCCCACACTGTGCAGTTGACCTTCTAGAAATCCAGTCCCTATTCAGGAGAAAAAGGGAATAAATTGCTGTTGGAAGTGGGAACCTACTGCCATGGTCAGTAGACCTGACCGTTTCAGAAACAGTGAATTGCAGAACATGTTTGCAAATAAAATTAAGTACTGACATATATGAATCATGTATTTATGCATATACTGGTAAATCATCTTCCTATAATCTATTCACACTTTTCTTATCTTTGAACTATCCTATCATCAGATAATATTGCAAATTAAATATAAAAAGCATGCAGTTTTTCACTCTAGAAATGATGAATTCCTCTGCCAGATGTGGAGATGTATCTAAGAAGTGAACATTTTATGAAGATACAAAAGCGATTAAGTGATGACAAATACAAAAATATTAGATTGTCTTTACATAAATAGGTAGACTGAGGGAATAGCAAAAGTATGGTTTCACAGTTATCTTAAACTTATCTGTGCACTTCTAATGAAGGAGAGGGTCGCAGCACATCCCTTCTACCTCTTCCCTTTGCCCATGCATCAGCTCTGCCATTGTTTCTGTGGTGCTGGCTATAGCAATTACTCAGTAAATCAGATGAACTTGCTGATCTGCTGGAAGCCTTTTTTTTTTTTGACCGTGCAAGATTAGTTTCCAGTCAGATAAGCAAGCTGATTTGACTTACTGTGCTGACCATTAATGTCAACACAAAGGAATAAACAGGATTATGCAGCTAGAGTAACACCATCTTATTTAGCAGCAGAGACGGCTGTAGCCACTTGTGAAAACCAGACTTTGGCACAAGGCTGTTTACTGCAAAGCCAAAAGAAGACTGCACATTTTTTGTACTGAGAAGAATTAGCTGTCATCTAAAAATCCTTTGAAGAGATTGGATAGCTTTTCTTAGAACTAAAACAAATAAAATAATGTTAAGAGCGTCTAAAGTATTAACTGGTTCAGAGAAACAGTAATTCACTTATTTCTGTCTTGTGGATCAGCATAAAACAAGGAGGCGTTCTATATCTTGAAAAGGTTAGAAAACAAAAAAGGATAAGAGGAAGGGCTTTTCCTTTGCATTCAGTGTTTGATTAATTCATGAAACTTGGTCATGAGAAGTCATTGAGCCAAAGAGTTTAAAGCTTTGAACATGCCTTTTTTGGATATCAGTAAAGATATAATGGATATAAATGGATATAATGTGTATAATGGATATATGGATATAAAAGTTTTCAACAAAGTGTAAACTATTTTTTAATAGTTTACAATATTTTCTAGTACTTTAAGATTGTTATCTTGCCATCTAACATATTAAGATGCCTTCTAATGTAAGGGCTTTTTTACTCACAGTCAACTTCTTTTGAGTTTTTCCATTTGTTCCCTCAACAATCTACTAAAGATAATCTCAGATATTTAATTCACTTTTATCAATATGAAATGCTTAATAAAGTGAAATAAAAATGACATTGCACTTGAACATATGAATGTATATTTGTACATATATGTTTATATATTAATTAGGGAATTAAAGATTGATTGCTGTGGTGGGGGTATTTAGAAGATTGACAAATCATGGCAGTTTTAAGGTCAAAACTAAATCAATCAAATAAACAAACACTTTGCTAAATTCATATCTTAACAACACACTATGTGCTAATGGTTTGTTCTTATACATTGTTGCTCCTTATCATCACATAAATAAGGTTCTTCAGCTTTTTATAACTTAAATTAGTTGTGAGTCTAGAATACTAGGAAGCTGATATCATATAATTACCACTCATGGCTATGGTCCTTGGTGTCTCTATGTCACTAAGATCATAGTGATCAGACTTAAGAACTCTTTAGGTGAAAAAAGGCTGAAGTGAAATGAACTTGTCTTCTTTCTTTGCTGATTTTCTTCATTTAGGTCTAAGAGTTTTTTAATGTCCCCCTTCCAAAAGTGGGTTAACTCATCTGAGGTTGATGCAACTTATTTTTGTTGTTGTCAGTTATGCCTCTGGTGTAATCAGGAGGATGCCCTCTGCCTGTTTGATGTCCTATTTCTCTTGTTCTTTGTTCTTCTATCACTTGGATGCCTTCTGGTGCAACGACTCGGGTCTTTCTTTACCCCTTCAGTTGTCACATTGCTTAAACATTTATGTAAAATCCTTTGTGTCTGGCTATGCCATCACAGTGTTACAAAATATTTGTATATTATTGCAAGTTACATTATTTCAGTATTTGGGTTCAAGTTAGACTAATGTATTCTGACCACTGCACTTGTTTATAATTGTCATAGGACCCTCTTTAGCTACAGAAAAGGGACAGAGGAGAATTTGCCAGTACCTAATGGTTTTAATGAATTCTCTTTCCCACTATGTTTCTAAGTGAAAAAAAAATCTGTATAACAATTGATTTTTTTCTTGCTGTTAAAGATTTTCTCTACTTGCTTGATTACCACTTTACAACTTAATAAAGTAAATGTAATACATTTTAGTTTTAAAGCATCTTCAGCTGGATGATTTTATTTTAATTTTCAAAGAGTAGGAGATGATTAAGCTTATGAACAGCTTGTGCTAAAAAGAAAGAAAGTATGAACTCAGTTGTACTGGTAAGAAAAGTAAAGCCCAAGGAATTTAAAAAATGAGACCTACGTCACTCAGTAGATTAATTGCAAATTTAGTTAGGACCTGGTTCTTGCAATGCTCAGTTGTTACAATATGAATAATTATTACCACAACCCCCAAAAATAATTATACTGTGATGTAATAGCTTGCAATACTTCCTAGTCTTTAATCTATCAAGTTTGCAATCTATTCCCTTCTGTTTAAATAATACTTTCCTCTTCTATGATTTTTATTTTAATTATTTTCCACGTATTTCAGCATTCTGCCCACATTAACTCAATATACACATAAAGAGTAATCAATGGGTTTCTGTTTAATTATTTTTACAATATATATAGTAAACATTAACGTGCTTTAGTGTACAGTGTGTGCATGTACTAATACAAACTTTCTCATGCTATGTCATTTTCCCTTGTTTTCATATATTAAATGTCACTTGGTAATTTCTGCATGTACAGTCTTAGGCAATACTCTGTATTTCTTAGTAACTGTATGCTTGGAAAGAAATTATTACTCAAAATATTTGTCTTCCGTCTTCTTTCTTTAAATTAATTTCCTATTTAACTATATTAACCTATAGTTACATAAACTGAAATTAATATCATATGCACCACGTTTAGATCCAATGTTGAGATGGAGTTCTAGCAAGCAGGATGACAGATTTGTTCAGACATAGCCACAGCAAAATATTTTTGATTTGCATTTTGAAGTACAGTCACATTGTAGACCTAGTGCTGTTTGGTCATCTGGGCATAGTTGAAATCTGCCAACTACGGTTAGCTGTCCTGAATTATACTATGAGTCTCTAGGGAATGTCAAAGTGTTATTATCGTTTGCTTGGGAAAAACAAACAAAAAATTTTCTCACCTCGTTTTTAGACTATCCTGGTTACACGTAAGTTAAGATTTTGTTATTAAAGTTAAAGAGATTACTTTGAATTTACTTGAAAATATTTTGGCTCTTCATGCTCTTAATTGGCATTATTAGGGTTCAGACGAGTTGGCAATTGTTTTCAGTATGCTTAGAAAGATAACTTTTATGCATTCAGAATGGAATGCTATTTTTATAGAAATTTCTTTATGAATAAGCATTATGAAAGTTTAGAGCAATAAATGCCTATTTCTAGGCTGACTTCTTGACGTTGCTATATTCTATTAGTGGCGGTTATGAACTTATTCCATATTAAGTTTCTAATGTTGCCTCCGCACAGAGGACAAAACTAGAAACCGTCTACTATGGCATCTGCAATTTGGGTCCATAAACAGAAAAGAACATAACAACAACAAAAAGAAGCAGTAAGTAATGCTTTCCCCTCCCCCAAACAAATGTCACAGTCTGTGGTCAGCTACCTGAGTATATTAATATTCTGCAGCTGATTTTTGTTTTTGAGTGAAATCTCTGTCAAGTGAGCAGAGGGACAGTTAGTTATGGGCTCTTAACCAGCTGGATGTTGATTTCATTTGAATGTCCTTCGGGAATGATAACAATGGTCATTACTGTTCTGTACAATGTCTATTCAGTTTAGATTGATTTGCATTTTCTCAGGATTTCCATAATTTTTTCTTTTCTACAGTAGAAATGCCAACTTTTTTGTGACAAGGGATTTTTTTTTACCAGTAATAGATACAGTTGCCCTAAAGTCACCTGCATAAGTGAGTATTACACATTATCAGCCATCAAGCAGGAAAAAAAATGTGTTTAATTAGATAATGCCATAAACATTTTACTGTCTGAAACTTATGTAGAAAACATGCCATGAATATGTGTAAACCATGGCTTACGCAGAGATAATATAGATAGTAAGAGATGGTGGGACACTTTGTTTTAATCCCCAGGACTTCCTCAAAAAGGAAATACAGTCAATCTACATGAAATACAGGGATGGGATTCATATATGTCAAGACACCTAAGGTGTGTCAATTAAAATACTTCATAAGTGTCTGTGTGTGAACTGGGTGTCCAGACTCCCACAGCTGTGAACAGTGATCTAGTCAAAAGAGAGTGCAGAATGTTATTCAGATTTTCCTAGACATCTCCACCTGATTTGATTTCTATACACTCCCTTGATTGTACAAATATTTTTAACACCTGCAGAGAGCTGGCTGTTACTACATAGGAAACTGCCTTATTGCAGAGAAGCTGGAGCCAGGCAAGACACAGAAAGACATCTCAAATAATTCTAGATGCCTATGTTAATGCACTGAAATAAGTTTTAGATGTCTATTAACTAAAACACAGTTATACATAAATACTTATATCTAAGTATAAAAAGTGCCTCAAACTTTGAGGTAACTGAGCATTACAGTTCATCTCTATATAATCTATACATTTGGCACAGAACGGACAACAGCATTTCAATAGACCTGATCGTTTTGCACAAATGCAAATGGATGTCACAAAATTCAGTTGAATTACAGTCAGTTATCAGTTTTTAAACATATTTACATGAATTTCCATATAAGATATGTCATGTAATCAAAACAAAAAACAACAGGGCTAGTATTCTAGTTGCAGCTTCTACGGTGTTCTTAAAAAAAAAAAAGATGTAAAATAGAATGATCTAAAGAAGACGTTTATGCTACTAATGCAAAATTGTTTATTGCTAAAGTATATTATATGTACAATGAATCTTGTTTTCTGCCCTTAGTAGTTTGCCAGAAGAAAATATTAATTAAACCCAGTATGATACCTAGGAAAGTGAGTAAAACTGCTCCTAAACGTCTCTAACAGCATATCACAGTGCTATTGAAGCTGTAGCATTTGTCTGAATTACTGTTTATATTCGATCAGGAGTGAACTTTTGAAGCAAATTTCCAATTGTTCATATTTTGTTTACATCACCCTTTGATTTGCATTGTGAAAATAGCTCAAGGTACACAAACTGTGATGTTCCTTTCAGGTGTAATTAAACTAGAAGGTACCATCTAGGAGCTCATTTAGTACTCTTTAGCCTCAAATACTCATTCCATCAATGGGACCAGACTAGAGCTCATCTGTGTTAAAAAAAGAACCAATTCGATTTCCCATGTATATTTGCATTATGAACACGAAGAGCATGTCTTATTGGTTTCTTATATGACAAATTTACATGTACCTTTTATACTGCATCTTCATAAGAAGCCAGTTTTTATAAACTGTTGGTTTTGACAGGCTTCTGGTAAATGAAAAAGTGATGCTGAGAATAAGTTTCCTAGACACAAAGAAGAAGAGCAGAACTTACTGTTGGCTATATACAAGCAGACATATAGAAATGTCTTTTTCCAACATGACAAAATATTCAAGAGTCAATTCTGCCATCTGAGGTATCAGTAAAATATTGACATCGATGTATAACTTTCAGAATTATATTTAAGAGTAAGCATTGAAATTTTCCAAATGTTTTGTTCATGTCTTTGTACTTTGATTGACATAAAGAAATATTTCTCTGTTTTTTCAGGTTTACTGATTTTCTTTCGCACCAGAATGCATCTTTTCTTATTGTCATCAGTAATATTTTTCACTGTATATAACTACCTTGTTTTTACATGGGTCCTATTTCCAGGAAAATATTCAGCATCACATGTTGCTTTATCAATCATGCATATAATGAAAGACAATAACTGCTCTGTCCCAATAGGATTTTAATTGTGTTTTCATTAAATCAGCTGGATCAGTAAGAAAACATGTATTTTTACAGAATTTCTCTTTTGCTGACCAATGTGTCTGGAAGAATATTTGCCTCTAGTCAATGTATATATTCTATTAACTTCATTACCATTTTGTAAAACAGATGTGTCCAGATCAAACTATGCCTCAGATCCAATATTAACAGACATTCAAATACAGGGTAAATAATCAGTCTCTGACCTAAAGATGGCTGTATCAGATAAGGAGTAAATAAAGCACAGTATCAATGTTTAAGGTATCCAGCACACCTGAAATTCTTTTCAAAAAGAAAGTTATGTGTAAGCAGAAATAAATCTTAATTTATGTTTGTTATGTAGAAATTTTGCTAGGCAGATTGAACTTTCATTGCTTGATAGAAAATAATTTGGAATAGAAAAAGAAAGTGTGACAATACCAACACCACGTGAAATGCATAGACTGGGAAGGAAAAAACATACCAAAAAACCCAAATAAACAGGTTGTCTTTTAAATCACTAAACACTATTAGTAAGAATTAACTATTTGACAGTATTTTATGAATTGCTACCATGCTGGGTAATAGATACATTGCCAATAGTATGGTCTACTGCTAGAAGTCCTCTATTGTAATTTCTTGAATTCATGCAAGGAGGGTGAATATGATAAATACTGCTTGATTAACAGCTTTGTTATCAAAGAAAAAGATTGCTTGAATTGCTGGAGCATAGGGGTATTTTGCTCCCTAGTATATCATATGTATCAGTCTCTGAGGAGTAGGGGGTAATTTGTGATGTTTTGTAGCTCTGTGGGACTGGCATTTCCAAGTTAGGCCTGTAGCTTGCATCCTCTTGTTTCTCCAGGGTAACAACATCACTAACGGAATGATAATACTCTTCAGGATTTAAAAGTATTGCCACTGAGATCAGGGGAGAATTTTGTTCTCCTGGTAAATATTCTCAGTTACTGGAATGGACTATTATTTAATTTTTGAAGCCTCCCACAGGGGCAACATACTAGTCTTAATGGGCCACCATTCAGATCTGCTACACTGCACTATAAAGCTTTAAGATCTGGGACACAGCCATAGTATTTCTGGTGGGTAAGAATTAAAGGGTGAACCCCTTCAGAGCCTACTAAAGCTACTCCTTGATCAGTATGAGAAATTGCTGCTGGAATAATATAAAACTCTATTTCTGCTGCTCTGCTGCTCAAAGGCTAAGCAGGTTACCTCTAAAACACTCACCACCTTTGTAAGCCATGTCCAGAAACCCAGATAAACCATGCAGAGCACATTGCAGGTCAGGAAACGCCTAATTTCAACTTTTTATTTATCATGCTGGAACACATGTGGGAACTACAGAAACAATCACTAGAATTTAATAATGGAAGACAGATTAGCCATTGTTCCAGCATTCAGGAGGCAGGGCACAGAGAAGACAGATTGGAAATATTTTCTCCTTCATAGCCTCATGTAGTCAGGGTGTTTAATTAAGGCCCTATATAAACATAAACAAATATAAACACATATATAACAGCTACATATGCATAACAACATAAAAAAAACAAACAAACAAAAAAAAACCCAAAAACCACCCAACTTGTAGGAAAGAGCTGGAGGTTAAACTGTCATGGACTGACTTGGAGCAAAAAACTTTGAGCCAGCAGTGTGCCCAGGTGGCCAAGAAGGCCAATGGCATCCTGGTTTGCATCAACAATAGTGTGGTGAGCAAGACTAGGGAAGTGATCGTTCCCCTGTACTTGGCACTGGTAAGGCCCCACCTCAAGTACCATGTTCAGTTTTGGGTCCCTCACTACAAGAGGTGTTGGAGAGTGTCCAGAGATGGGCAACGAAGCTGGTGAGGGGTCTAGAGAACAAGTGTTATGAGGAGCAGCTGAGGGAAGTTGTATTGCTTAGTCTGGAGAAAAAGGTGGCTCAGGTGAGACCTTATCACTCTCCACAGCTACCTGAAAGGAGGTTGTAACGAGGTGGAGGTCAATCTCTACTCCCAAGTAACAGGTGATAGGACAAGAGAAAATGGCCTCAAGTTATGACAAAGGAATTTTAGATTGGGTATTAGGAAAACTTGCTTCACTAAAATGCTTATCAAACATTGTAACAGGCTGCTCAGGGAAGTAATGGAATCACCATCCCTGGAGGTATTTAAAAGAAGGGTAGACGTGGTGCTTAGGGACATGGTTTAGTGGTGGTTTTGGCAGTGTTAGGTTGATGGTTGGACTCGATGATCTTAAAGGTTCCTTCCAACCTAGAAAATTCTATGATTCTATGAAAAAGGTGATCTTTTTTATTGTCCCGTTTCCCTTTAATAAAGCAGTGGGAGGGGCTGTTGTGAAATCAGTTGTGGGTCCCTGATTCTTAGGGCATAACTGATCCCCATTGCATGTTAGAGCAGCTGGAAGCTGTTCTGCTCACATGAGCTCCCTATTGTTCCTAAAGGGTCAGACACCAGACAGGGTTAGCTAGGGTACAGCACACTTCCACTATGCCTTTTTCTACTCATTTTTGCACACTATGTCACTATGGGTGTGGCTACAGCCAACTATCCTAACTTGAGAAATTTTTATTTTTTTCTAATAGCTTTAGCCCACATGATTCTAAAACACAAAAGTATCTGTAATATACTATGTGCATGTGCTGAATGAATCCAAAATGTCTATTTTCTATGTGATATCAATCAATAATAAAAATCTGCTGTAGAACAGAAAGGTAGCTTCAACCATACCCCCTTGTAATACTTCATCCAGACATCCAGAAGATAGCTGTATTCAAAACTGGCTGTAAAACTTGTCAAGCTTTTAGATTTCTGAACTTCAGTGAATAACAGGGCACTTCATTAGGATTTCTAAAATGCTGAAATATTCTGAGATTATAAAATTCAACAGCTAGATCAACAAAGGTAGAATATAATAGCTTAAGTCTTGGCCAGTATCTTCTTTTAGCTGGCTGCCAAATTAATGCAAAGAAGTCTGAAAATAGTGCATGCTGGGGGTATGATGAGAAGAAAGCAAGTAGATAAAAAAGCCCCTCAATTATTTGAGATTAATAATTATACTTAATTGGTTGCAATTAAGGTGGGAAAAGGGGGAACTTGGAAATGGTACAGTGAATTGTGTACTTAGCCTTGCACTCCACTATTACTCTTTCAAATCCGCTAAGGTCACGGATAAAACAGACAGTGTTTCACAGTAGATACTTACAACAATCCCCACAGTAAGACAATTAAGGTTGTCGGCTCAGATTTGGGCTGCATAATGACTCATGATTCTGACTGCAAAGTTAGCATGGGAATGTACGCAATGCTCTCACCCATTCAACAGCAGGGCTTGTAACTTCTCTTTTCAATCATCAGTGTATTGTTTTTTAAATATTAAAAAGAAAAGGATAACCATGAAAGGCTATGCATTAGTTTTCTTATGAGTTATGCGAGACATCTTTGGAAGGTTGTATTACTTTTCTGTTACTATCTTTTTTTAGTCTTAGTAGCAGTTTTGAGACAGGGTAGTGTTTTTTTTTACACGAAACTAAAGGTGTGAGTTGGATATCCTGGGGCATGGTATGAGAAAATGTAGAATTTTTTTGAACGTTAGGAGTCCTCAGGGATAGTGCTGGAAGGCAGTGGAAAATGGAGGAAACTGAATCTGGTGTGGTTACATCTATACTGCTTTTTTGGGATTAGCCTCAGGAGTAAATTATACCAGAACGATACCCAGGAATTGTCCTACCAAGAGCTAAATGGAGTGGTCCAAAACAAAATCAGGGAGTAAGCTAATGAATTGATAGGGCACAATTCAGTTTTTGAAGCAGGCTTCTTGCACTCACTTCCAGGCTATTTCTAATTTAGAAATAATCTGAGATCACAAATGGAGAAGTAGAAAATATTATCTGAAGTGTAGAAGGCAGAGAAAAAGGAAATAAGACAGCCTGAATGAGCACCAAAGATTTATCAGTATGAGGAAGACCAGACTGTGTGGGTATAGAAGAAAGGGAAGCAAAGTGAAAACTAGACTGGACTTGAAAGATTTAACTGTAGCTAAAAGCATGACAGTGAATAAAAGATAGCAGATCTGATTTACATGGGGAAACAGGTTCACATGAAAGGACTAGTTGAAACAGCAGAGAGAATGACGGAAGTTTCAGTGGATTAGGGGCTAAGGGGTCTGAGATATTTTGCTGTCTGAAGCAGGAGTAAGGAATCCACCTAAGGCAAGAGACATTGGCTTTGGCTGAAAAAATGTTTCCTGAAAACAAATTACCATTAACATCAGAATATCCATTTGGTGGCATAAGAAGTACATCTGTGCTCCAGCCTTTGTAACTGTCACCTTCACTGAAACTTGACATGACTGTCTTACCTCTGTTTCCTGAATGAGTAAGTGCTGATTTTGTTTCTGTCCCTTTGCTTCTACTTTCCTCCCTTTCCCTCTTTCATGCCATCTCTCAGAAAAGTAGTATACAGTGTAAAACACCAACAATTTCTTTGCTGCAATTTAAATGAGACAGTAAGTTACACTTAAGTTATTACTGTTTTCTACTTAAAGTTTTAAATTGTGATGATTCTGCTGTCCTTTATTAACATTAAAAATGTGATAATGAATGATCCATCTTTAGAATTAGCAAATTAAGGGAATTTCATTTTGAAGTTAATAAAGAGATTAATGTTTGAGATTCTGATCGTACATACAAAGGCAGAAGTAATCTGTGCATAGGTGAATTCCTTGACCAAGTACATAGACACTTACACAGAAGCATATCATATAGGTTTTGGAAAATCAGCTGTAACGCAACTGAAAAAAATTTTGCAATCAGGGTACTTCATATTTCTGAGTGATAGTTTGATTTTCAGATTAAGAAAAAAGATTATGTTTAAAAATAACACAACTGGAAAGCCTTTATACTTTTCTAAAACTCAAAAAAGAGAGAATTTTTATTGCCCATTCAAAAAAGTGAAAGAAATACATTATAAAATAAAGACAAAATATTATTACTTCTTTGGTCTTTTTGTCAAAACATCCAATTATGAATACCATAGTTTTTAGTGTAGAGAAAATGTGATGTGTTTTTAGTCTTTTACCTCAAGTGTAAACTTAAAACAGTTTACAATATTTCTATAATATTAAAAAAAAGAAAAGCCAAGACAAAAAATTTTATACCGTTGTATATGTTTAACCAATCAAATAGTGACATACAATTAAGGGTAAGATACCAGACTTATAAAATTTTTGGCAAAAATTCAGAATTTTTGAAGCAGAAATCATAGATACATGTAAAAAAGAAGTGCTATATAGCATGAAATATAACTAGCCCTGTAAAAAAGCTAGCTCTAATAGAAAACTAAGCACAATCTGGATTCAGTTAAGGATAATGAATGGAAAACAGTATGAGGATGTTGATAGATAAACTTCTTCTGGTGACAAATAGACCTTAATTTCTTTATATTCCAGATCAGTCTCTAATCATTCAACAATATTGGCCACAAGATGTGCTGTATTCATTTGAGAGAGGAAGTGAAGGTCCAGGATAGTGTGAATAAATGATGATAATGTCATTCATGATACTATGTTAAATAATAACAAGGTGAAAATATAACTCTACTAGGCCCAAGTGTCTCTGACGCTGTTTTCAATATCTCATGAATGTCCTTAGGTGAAATGGTCCAGTAGCAGCTCAAGTGGCAGCAGTAGACACATATCAGAGAGTAATACACCTCATAGTGTTTGGAGGAAATCTCACAGCCGATTCCTGAAGTAGAGTTGAGTAGGATTTGAGTTGTCTGAGGAAAGGAAATTGTAAAGTTTCTAGCCACGTACTACACTCTTATTTCCTCAGAGCATCCAGTCATATACATGGTTAGTTTGGTCCATAATTTTGGAGTGCTTTTTAGTGTCTTGCTATTGCTAACACCTTACATAGCAACTATTGCTCTCTATGGTCTGTTGGACAACAGTCAGTTCCTCTTTTTACTGGAATGGGACAAGCTGGTTTTGATTGTTCATGCTTTTATCCCTTTTGCTGATCTCTAACCTGGCCTATAATATTAAGCAGCTCTGCAGCATTCCTTAGCACAAAATTTAGTTTCTTAAGAATAGGAAACTCTGTGCCATGAGTCTTTCAGAAGTACAGGGTGGAGTAAGCAGCTCAAATCCATGCAGAGGTATGGCATATCACATCTAAATTTGGATCCTGGGGATAGATCTGAAGAAGGCCTTAGATTCCCAGCACAGGATTTAAGTGACCTTCAAAAAATGAATTCAAACTTGCAGTTTAAATGTCCACTACTGCCTAACACTGAAACTAAATTCTTTAACTACAGAGGCACTTGGATTTTTAAGCTATTAATCTGAACCTAGAATTTATGACATAGGACATATGGGACATCCATATCTTTCTCAACAGACAGTTTTAAACCACTGCAGATACACTGCAGCATTTCAAGTGTCATTAGGCACCTATGGTGGGGAATTTGAATGAAGTCTTACTCTATTCTCTATTCTGCATTCTGGAACATTAATCACAGGTATGATGAGTAGACACGTATGTATAGAAACCCACTTAGAGAAAGACTCATGGTTTTGTCCTAGCCTAAATCCCACAGCTGATGTCGTAATTTCTAGCAACTGTAATGTTTCTAAACTTTGCTTCAGGTCTTGATTTGGCCTTGTATTTAAGCTGAAATTCAGGTGCAGGTTTTAGGTGATGGCTACAACATGGCTAGATAAAAACATGAATTTGCCAAATTTCTTAATATGGGCCCAAGCATGTCAACGTGGGAGACAGTGAGTAAACGAATGTCCGCAAATGTTCAGGCTCTGTCTGCCACTGTAGTTAATTAATGGCAACAAATCAGCTTAGAGGTTTTTTTTTTTCCTGGGGCCGTCAGTGATATACACTACAAAAATTTATTAAATATATAAGCAGCTGAGCTACAAGTCATGATACTTGCAGTTTTCCAGTGAATGTGGGAAATGACAGCTAAGTTGAATTAAGGCATTTTAAGTCTCTTAATTATTCTAAAATAAAAGAAATATCAAAAATCATGGAATTTCTCAAATGCAGATAAAATATTTTTGTGAAGAAAAGAAATGGACACAGCTGAGCTACAGGATTTCATTTGCTGCAAGGAAAAATAGTATCAAGCATCCTATACAGTCACTGATTAGGCAGTGTTTGTAAGCAAAGCCCTTATTTGAATGTAAATCATCCTAAAGGAAAAAGGTTTTCTATTTGTTGACTTTTCAGTTCTGTTTTTCTACACGATATAATAATTGCATTCTTCTGCCCAATTCATATACAAAATACGTCATGACAAAAAAAGGTTGTCCGTAGAGTTCTCAGCAGTTTTTAGTGGAAACTTGAAATATGAAGTTGGTGCCATGATTTCTAAATACGTGCAATAATTTTTTGAGATAATTTTAGTTGTATTCTGTAAGAAACTAAAAAGATAACTTTCCCCACAATGCACACACCCACACACTGAGTGAGATTTATAGAAAAACTCAAGTTGAAATGTTAGGCATATTTTAGGACCTGTCCCGTGAAGTGCTAATGGCTTTTCCTCATTGATTGTAACAGGATGAGACATGTTCCACTCAGACATTGAAAAGAGTCAGAATTTTATTTAAATTACATGTCTTCATTATTCATCTACACTGAAGTACATACACTAAAAGGCAGCAGTGAGAAAGCAAGCTTTTTGTGCAAATTTCATGGTAACTCACTCTACCTGTTATATTTTTGCAAGCTGCCAAGGTTTGCTCTCCCTCACAATGTCTTCATAGTCATCTATCTTCAAATTCTTGAAGTCTATTTTGCTTCAGTGTGTGCTATATTCTGAAACATATTTTCAAATATTACACATAAGAGTGTCATTCGGTGCTTGAATTTGCGAGCCCCAGTTTGTAACCTAAGGAACACTGCCAGAGGGCAGTGATATAATGGATTTGTCTGGTATCTTCCAGGGAGACTCTGTTCCCTAAGATGATTAGTAGCAAGGACTGTATAATTTGAAAGTGCATTCCTCCTCTGAAAAACGCCCAGAAATCATGTTTTGTTTTTTCTTATGTCCATGGAAAATTTCTGTGCTGGATTTACAAATGAAAAGTTTTATTTTTACATTGGTAGCTCTGGAAAGTTAGGCAGTTGGGTTTTTTAATATTTTTTTAATTATTCTAACCCCCTCCTTTCCCCCCTCAGCAATAAGCATATTAAAGCCCAAATTGGATCATAAACACATCTGTGCAACCCCTCATCCTCTAAATATTATCCTAGTGATAGCGAGCAGACACACTGCCTTCCATTGCCTTGCTCAGATGTAACTAATAAGAATTTATTAAGGTGTTCTGTGATGATGGATAAACTGAAATAAGAGATCCTATAGCTCACATACTCATAGGTGTGATAGCTTTACAGGGTTGATGCATGAGATCTCATCGTTGCATTGACTTTATCAATTGAAATTGATTGTTGAGTAGAATTTACCAGCCTTCCATGAAATGATTTTACAGCAGATGAATAAAGATAATTTTTGTTGTAAATTATTTTTCTCTAAAGCTCCATTCCTTTCCATGTGACAAAATTTAGGTACATTCGAGTCTTTTAGCACTATCCAAACTTCCCCATTCAAGGGAGCTAAACTGCTATACATTTGTCAAATTAGTTGTGAAAAAAAGGTTTTTGAGTTCTGCTAATAAATACTATAATGCATATAAGTGCATTTAGATGGTACATTTCAACTTGATGGGTCCCAAATTACTCTGTGCCTTATCCTTATCTCACTCTTACTAGTGTAGTAAATAAAGAGTTGCTTCATTGAAATAACCAGTGTTACATCACTGAAAATCTAATGTAAGCATAAATCTTTTATTAATAACGATACGTTAAAGCTTTTAAACTTTTTCCTTTTCTTTCTGATGACAAATATAAGAGCACTTTTCAGCACATCACACAATAAGGTAGGTGGCAAACAGTAAATCCAAAATGTTAAGAGTTGTTTGAGAAAGTTAGTTTCTCAAGTTGCATGAAAATAGGGTCCTGAAAGGATTTGATGAACTATGTGATTTTTGTTTCAAAATGTGTGTGCATGCTTCAAAATATCTGGCACAACTAATAATTTTTATATGACACTAACTTATTACTAGCTGTTGAGCAACAATTATTTTTTTTATTAAAAGAACGTCTAATATAATATCCAAGCACATTATGTTTATTTTAATAAACGTACTGCATCCAAAACATCCATAACAAAGTAACTTATTTCACAATTATTCGTGCCTTCAACTACCTGAAGAATATTAGAAATAGTAGAAATATAATATTCAATCTGAGAACAACATACTATATATTGCTTACCAGGCAGTTTTGCTAAAGTAATTGACATTTATAAATGGCAAAAATTGGCTTCATATGTCCTAACTTGTAGCTGAGATTTATAAGAAGTAAACAAAATCAACATATTATTTTAGTGCCAAAACTGAGTAACCGGTATATCAATGGTCACCAAAAAACCTAGAAAATCCATTAACTATAAAGTTTAGGGAGTCCATGCTTAGCTAGCTATATTCTTTACTAAGACTACTTTTTCTTCAAGAGTACATATGCAATTCCTGTGTTATTTATAAATATTTCTACATTGCATTAACAAAGCTTGGACAATTTTTTCTTACTTTGTGTCTTTCACAATTACATCAGGGCCCCTTGAATCCAAACCAATGTGAATCATATTACAGTATGTCACATCATATATTTAAAAATGAATGTGTTCAGACTGATATAACACAACATGACATGATACATAAGGTCATAAGTGTGGAGATTTTAAAGGCTTTTACTTCCTTGCTTCAAACAAAATACACCTGTCATTTTAATTAGTTTTCAATAAGATGAACATCTTAAAAATTTGAGTAAGCAGGGTTTATAACATACTTCAGACTTTAACTTTCTTTAAACTGGCAAAGAAAATGCCAGTGGTTGTAATATTTGGTAACTAATATTTTTCTAAGTTAATTATCAATATAATTGAACTGATAACAAGAGAGTTTTTCCCACCACTTAAAGTTCAGTAGGTTAAAAAATGAATCATGCAAACCCGGTGTTTGATTTTGCATGTAACAATGAAGATTTTGATTGGAAGAAGAATGGCTGGTGCTCCTCCCCTTTCTTAAAACACCAGATATATTTCTGTTCACGTATAATGTCAATATTAACAAGGTCATATTTTGACAAAATTCTTACATCTGAAAAAAAAAAACCCAGCTACAAATTGTCAGCACCTGAAGAATTATATATATAAAGCAGCAAAAGAAGATACACCAGCATGAAGATAACTTGCTCCATTAAGCTGTCCTTAGCCAGTACTACACTATCAATGGAAACAGATTGACTCTGTAAAAAGAAACAGCCTTAGTAATTTCAGATATAGGAACTTGGGTAGATGTCACTACTGCTGCTGATGCTCCTGTCCTTGTTGCTCTGCTTCCTGAACAAAGGATTCACTTACTGTGATAACATACTATTTAAGGAGACAGATTCCCATATATTTTAGCAGTTTTCTTTATTACTAGTCCAGCTATCTTCCAAACCACTGTCATATATGTCATATCAGGCTTACTAATTTATTTAAGAAAAAAAATTATGCAATTTGTCACCTAAATGTCGTCTATGGAATCTATTTGCTTCTCTCCCTCCACCTCCCCTCCCTCTTCTCTCCCACACCTCGGGAAGTTGCAGATTATTTTGTTTCCCTATTGAGTTAAAACTGCCCAAAACTACAGCTGCCTGAGAACTTATTCAGGACCACCTACAGGAGAGGTGTCTGTTACAGAAGAAATCATGGAAGGTAGCCTCACTTGGTTGATTCATACAGTTGGTTGGAGCCTCTTGAGAATAATGTCTCAGTCGGTGAATTGCTTTTCCTTGTGAAACGTGTAACCAGTTTTGCTTCTTCTACTGCTGTTTACCCCTTGTGATTTTGGAACATAATCAGGCTTTCTGTACTCACATTGCTGGGGTTTTAGCCACATGAGCAGTCCCATTAACAAAAATTAGATTATTCATGGGCAAAGGTGATAACATGAAAAAAAGGTGTTACATTTTTGCCTTTTTTAGGAATATTCTAATGTCTCAACACAGCAGAACACATTTTGACATGAAGTTTTTGGTGTATAATGGCAATGCGTATTTATAGTTAATGTGGGCTTAATTAGTCTCAGATATGAGAAGAATAAACAGAGAAGAGTTTTCTTTTGACTAGTTCTGAAACAGTGTTTTCCCATGGACACAGCAAGTGGCAGTGTTTCCTGCTGACCCTCTTAAGCAGACAAGCAAGATAGCTGAAAGGATTTGGTAGCTGAGCAGAAAAAGAGCAAGTAAACTTCTATCATGTTATTGAGAACCGAATTTCAGGTCTAGCCTATCTTACCAAAGATAGAAACTCAAAGCCAGGCTTCTGGAGAAGACACTGAATAGAAATATTAGATGGCTCAGTGATTATTTCAAGCCCAGATGAAGGCAGTGAAGTGTTTAATGAGGCAGTAGACATATTTGCCATCTTGCTAGATAATAAATTAATAAAATAAAATATTTTTTTAAATCTGAATTAGTAAATATAAGTCTACATCGATCTCCCAAAATATATCTGACTCTGTATATGGGAAAACATATTTTATGTCTGTTAATATATAAAAGTTAGGCATAAATGTTATTTTCAAAGGCAAAAGCTATCCAAACCAAATTAAACATTGTCAGTATACATAGCATAAAATAAAGTTTGCTATTCAAATATAATTGAATTGAAAAATCTGTAAACCAATCTGTAAACCTCCTAGCTTACATGGAGTTCATGTAACTATTAAGTCAGAAAGTACACTAAAAATATTCTTATATTTTCTTTTTATGTTCTTTGTAGAGAATATTTCACTCATATTTAGTAGGGACAAATTAGGTTTAAAAAAAAAGAGATACTGAGACATAGAGCTGTGAAGATGAAAAATGCTGTAGCAAATTAAAAAAAAAAAAAGGAAGAAAAGGACAGTTTTCTTATACACTTTGAAAACAAAAATATCTGTTTCAAAGAAAAAATATTAAATTCCTATTAAAATGTGTTATTATAGTGGTGTGTAGCAGAATGTGTTATAACTCACTTTAAAAGAGGTCTTATTCATGAGTTTATAGACTTGTGAGACTTTATTCAGTACTAGAAAAACATTGAAAGATAAACCAAACAGAAGTAGAAAAATTATAAATCATCTAAAACAAAACAACATGGCTTTATAAAGATACTTCAGTATCTCTCTCTCTATATATATGTGTATACATATACACTCGTGTGTGTGTGTATGTATTTGTGAAGGTTTGTACAGAGAATGATGAATACTCTTTGTTATGTTTTTGAATATTTACTCATTTGTTTATTGGCATAAAGAGGGAGTCGGTTAGGAAGAAAACTACATGGACAGATTATTATATAAGAGGATTTTCCAAGTGTAAGTGAGCCTCTTAACAGAAGTATGAGGCTTACCAGACATAAGGATCTTAATTCTTAGATAGATGCTGGCACGTAGTGGTCTGACAGTTATTTAGAATTAAAATTTGTCTTCCCCTTTCAAAGCTTTTTCTGTGGCTGGGTCCCAAACAATGACTGTTTGTGTAGCCTGAGCATAAACCTTCTAGTATCATATAATGCCTCTATAAGTAAGTGTATTTGTGAACAAAGTGAGGATTTAACCAAAATTTTCAGTTCTGTGGACCAAAAACCGGCTTGAAGACACCCCTGCGGATCACATGAAAGAATAGGATTTTAAGCATTGATGGGATTAATTAAATATTCAGTGTCTTTTGACTATCCTTCAACCTTGAACTGTGGAATTGGAGCCTGCAGTTTTCTGCTCTTACGGCTATCTTCACAGAGCATCTCACAGACATCCTTTCTTTATAGGTATGCTCTCTTTGCACCTGATGGGACAAAGCAGCTAAGGAGACAAAGCTGCTGTGTCTGAACATGCACAGTAGCACTGTAATTCTTCATTTGAATTCCACCTCAATTCCAATCCCAGACTGAAGTCACTATAACATTTAGTAGACCTGCCAGAAACAGGGAGTTGGACTCGATGATACTTATGGGTCCCTTCCAACTCAAGATATTTTATGATTGTGTAAGGAAAATCATCATTTGGAAAAAAAAAAATATGGTCCATGAGATAGACCTGGCTGCAGTTTTATTCATTCTCTGGACCTCATTCTAATTAATTGATATTGATGTAAAGTTCAGCATTGTCTTTAACAAACATAACAATAGGCAGTAATAACAGATTGAAATACGATGCTTTCAAATAGACACGCAAACGCAGAACAAATAGATTTTTTAGAACCCACAAAAATTCATTAACTTATATGAAGTGTTAACAATGGAAAATAGTGAAGCTTAATACCCAAATACCTATGTTGCAGAAGTGCGAAACCTGTTTGCCTGCATCTTTCCACATTCATCTCTCTTAATCCTTTGTTTACTCATTTTTCTGCTATGTTCTGTGCCCTCTTTTCAAAGACATTTTAGCTTGCTTTCCTATTGTTTCAGGCAAGGAGCAAGAGTGTTTGTATGAGATTTAACCTGAAAATAAAAGAAAGAGAACATCTGTGCTCCATATACCTACACAGATTAATCAGTTAGAGTGACAATTCCATTGGAAATCGATACAGAGAAAACAAGAAAAATTCAAAGGTTGTCAAGCAAATAGTTTGTGCGGGCAGAAACTTCAGAAAAATAGCCCAATTTATGACTGTTAGCCTATCTGAGCGAACTACAGTATGACCAATTACAAGAATATCTTATACACCTTTCTGGACCAGTCATATATTTCTCCCCATTCTGTACTCTGTGTGTTCTTACATTTGCAATCAAATAATGATTAGCAATGATCACAGGTCAAACTATGAATTAGGGCCATATGCAGCCCTTTCAGCTACTGAAATTAAAGTGTATCTATCAGTGAAGTAATGTATATCTATCATAACTGTTCAATCTCATATTTTAAGGTGTCCTGGACCTTAACAGGCTGGAGAGCTGGGCAGAGAGGAATCTTATGAACTACAACAACGAGAAATTATTATAATACTCTGAAGAAAATGTGAGAAAGTAAACTGATGTAGTCACCAAACCTCGTAAGCTATTCAATAAGTAATTGAAATCTTGAAAGACACTTGTAATATTTAGGTAGCATAAAACATGCAAAATGAACTCTAATAATATCATTGTCTTACTTAATAGCAACATCACATGTTTATTTGTGTTCAAAAAAATTCTTTAGCATAGACTTTTTTTGCCTTTTCTATGTTTAACATAAATGTAATCTTTTATCCAGAAACAGCTTCTGAATTTTCATCAAAATCAGGCATGTTGTATGTATGCCTTTCACTCTCTCAGAACTAGGAATGGACAAATGTGATTTGTGGAAGGTCATGAATTCAACTATGTAGATTTGGGCGAGATTCTAATCAACTCCTACACTAAAAATGAAAAAAATCTAGAAAATGAAAAATGCAGCATTCTAAAGATTCTCCTAGGACTTAAAATCAAGTGAATTACTATCATGTAACATGAAAAATGGAAAAGAGGCTTTCAGGACAGAAAGGTGATGGTTATTTTCTTAGCCGTGCTTCAATGGTTTCAGGTTCTCATGCTGTATTTCCAACACTAAAATACTAGTTTGGGCAAGCTAGTTTCAGCTCTTTTCTTCTTAATGACAATGTATTGATAATCTCATGCAAGACACAAATCCTGTCCCCAAAACATCAACTGAAGTAAATGCTGATTCTTTTGATCAGACTTGGAATATGTTTGTTTTATAACTTGACATGATTTCAGTAATAGAAAAGGGGTTTTTAGCAAGTTCCATATCAGATACCTTTCTGTCACCAAATGCTTCACGCTGTGTTCTTCTGCACATCCATATGTCTTTTTTATTTTGACAAGCCAGATAATATAAAGTCATAGCTTGTGTGGAAATTTCATCCATGTTCTACAATTATTCTGCCTCTGTTTCATTTGATCTCCACAGTTGTTGTCCACACCCTTATCAAAGTTATTGTGATAAAATAGTGTACTTAGCCAGACTAATTACTAAACACACAGTGACGAGGGGGAAGGCTGAACACATTCTTCTCCGGTTCAGTCTGCTTTTAACCTTGACTCTTTGAGTGCTTTTTCTTTAGGCATCTTTCACATGGGCTCCAAAGGTCTTGTGAGCCTGGGAAGTTCTCCACTGACTGGGAGCTAGCCAATGTTATTCCAGTCTACAAGAAGGGCATGAAGGAAGACCCAGGAAGTGACAGACCTCTTAGTCTAACCCCAGTACCAGGAAAAGTTATGGAGAAGATCATCCTGGGTACTATTAAAGGCCAAGGAAAAAGTCAAGGTTGTCAATGCCTTCTTCACCTGTGTCTTTGCTTCAGGGATCCAAGGCCCCTCAGATGAGAAGGGACTTACCCTTGCTGGAGGAAAACAAGGTTAAAGAGTACATAAAAAAAGCACACACACATAAGTTCATGGGTTGCACCTATGAATCCTGTGGCAGCTCGTTGATGTCATTGTGAGGCTACTCTCTATCATGCTTGAAGGGTTGTGGCAATTGTGTGAGGTTCCTGAGGACTGGAAGAGTGAAAATGTCACTGCTGTCTTAGGAAGAGCAAGAAGGAAGATCTGGAGAACTACAGGATTTTCAGCCTCACCTCATTCCTGGGGAAGCTGACAGAGCAACTAATCCTGGAAGCTGTATCCAGATACATGCAAGACAAGAACGTGTTCAGGAGTAGTCAGCATGAATTTATGAAAAGAAAATCATTCCTAACTATAAGTTTGCAGATGATACAAAACTGGGAGGAGGTGCTGATATACTAGATGGGTGTGCTGCCATTGTATAGTACCATCTCTGTAATTGTGTGTGATACACTGACTCATCTAGATTTTTTTGAAGAGGCAGCACACATCAATATTATTATGTTTACTATCAGCAGAAGAACCTGTGATTATATAATGCAGAGGAAATCCCTCATTTCCAAAAATAGGAACATGATTTGTTCTTTTATGAAATTAACTTGACGTTTTGTACTCTCTCATATAAATTTAGAGAAAAATCCTGTCTTCTAAAAGTCTGTCACAATATTGCAACTTATTTCAGCACAGCCAAGATTTTCTCTTTGCCATTACTTAGGGCATGTGAAGGGTTTGATTTTTTCTGAATTTAACTTTCTGAAAGTTAGGGGATTGTTTTATCCTTCTTAGCTTTAACTATCTGAAAGTTTTTTGGGTGGGTTTTTTTATTATTTGGTTTTGGTTTAAGTTTTCTGTTGTTGTTGGGGTTTTTGTTCTTTTTTCTTAATCCAGGTTAAGATAGTCATCTAAGATTATCTAGTAAATAGACAAAAAAAAATCATACAGGCAGCTATCTTATCTCTTTATAGGTCAGAGGAATCATTGTGGAAGTATGTCCTTCACCATTAATAGGTGAGGAATAACCTTGAACTGTTAAGTGAGACGAATCCCACCTCATAAGTTAAGTATTAAGTAAGAAATTTTTACATTTTTTTGGGGGGGGGGGGGGCTTCATCCTTTTCTCCTACAAAATTCTGTAGAAGTTTGTAAATTTATGTATCACTCAAATTCTTTGAAAGGGAGAATAGTGTAGACTTAAAAAAAAAACCCTAGCTTTAATGAAACCCTTCTATCATTGGCCTTAAATCTGAACTACAAACAAATCTAGACCATAATAATCAATTTCTATGGACTGAATACTGAAGGTATTCTATCACTTTGTTTAAATGTAGTCTTCAGATTTCAATGAGCATTTTTGCAACAGTTTATGACATCAGAGTGTCTAATAAGTATTGCCTATAGGACTTACATAATCAACAAAAAGAAAATACAGTGGATTTATCTCAGAGCTCACACATTCCAAGTAAAAACATATGTATTTTTACTGAGATAAAAAATACTACTTTCATGAGCAGAAACAATGAAATCAGTCTGACTATTTGGGTGAAGAATGGTCAGATATTGAAAAGCTGAAGCCTTACTGTCACGATATATTATCTTATATTTTGGTCTTTCTGCACTGTCAACTTCCAGCTTATTTCTCATTTTAAAAACATCCTTTATTGCCAACACTGTATTGTGCAATCCTTTAAATTGTCAAGTGTGTATGCTGAGGAATCACTTGTTCTTCCATATTCTGATTGGTGCATTATTTAATGTTCCACTTTAATGCATATGAAACAAAGCTTTCCTTAACCACGTGAATTAGTAGATGAATATGCATTTGTTTCTTTGGTCAGCTTTGCTGTCCTGACTTTCCACAGAAAAACAGATAGCTATGCCATTGCATATGATCTGACATGAACTGAAGTGAAGGAAAACACATTAAGGGAGGGAAGAGATTTGATTAAAACAGATAGATGTCACATTCAATATTTAAAAGTTTATTTCAAAAACACATTCTGAATTTTCGTCACAGAGCTACAGTAGTTTGTCAAGTTTACTTGATGATACCTGAACTTTGTATTTAAATAGACCAATAAATGATGTCATGTAATGTCTGATATGTGCAAGGACTAATGTCATAGTTGCTTCTACGAATACCTAATTTTAAGGATGTAATTGAGCTGTAAAAGTAAATTAAGATTGTGAACAAAAGACTAAAGGTCAAAACCCATTACAATATTCTAAGAAAAGTCTAATCAACACCATAACAACAACTCATCTGCTATTAAATTGTAGCTTTATCAGAAACATTAAAAATACAAGTTTACTTAATAAAGAAATATGACAGACAAATTTCAGTTCATTATACAAGTTATTATTTACTGAGATGTATTCACTGTTAAGAAATGGAATAAGTACTGGCAACCGGGATGACACAAATCACAAACCAACAACTGGCATGAAACTTGAAATAGAATGTGCCCTTTAATATTCTTGTTATTATTTCTGTCATACTACAACATAGTAAAGAACATTTAAAGGGATCTTGTATTAAGTTGTCAATATTAATTCACATGAATAATCACAAAAGTGCATTTTCGAGATTTGTTTTCCAGGCAAGCATTAATAGCAGCAGACTGATGTTAACTATATGCTAAAAAGTCGATACATACATTTTAAGTATTGAATTCAAAAGGCTAATAATGGATCAAGCATTTCTTGAAAAGAAAATAGAACAGAAAGCTGTGATGTCTGACAGATCACCAAGAAACCCTCAGCAAAACCCATCACGTTTTCAGTTGTTAATAGCATTTATACCATTCAACTACAAGCAAGTCTGCTCTATCAAGGAAATGAGGAAAAAAGGAATGTTTAGAATCATGTTGTATGCTTTACCTTTTGTTCAGGTAATTATCCTCAAGCACACATATGTTATTGGAACATAGGAGATACCACACCTGATCCTATTAGTTGTCCATCTGATATCACATTGAAACTATTGTGTTTGGTATGAAAATATTCATACTATGATCTGAAAAAATCCACTGAAGACAGGCAGGAACACTTCAAAATGTCTAACTAGGTGTTTGATATCTTAAATCCTGAAGGAAAGTTATGGGTTTTTTTCTTTCAATCCTTTCCAAGATTTTAAGTAAAAAAATAGTTACTGAAAATAATATTCTCATCTCGTGATTGAGCAAACTTGGTCTTTGGAAAGGCTCCAAGGTCCCTGACTCCTAAATACTTTCATGTTACCCTTCATTCATTCCAGAAGACATTAACTCTACAAAAAATTATTGTCAGTAGCTTTGAAGTATGACACCTTTTCATTTCTTTGAAAGTGTTTTGTCCAGATGTATAGAAAAATCTATATAGGAGTTATTGATTTTTTCCTCTCTGCAATAGAACAACGTTATGTGTAATTTCATGACCTTTCCTCTTAATTGTCTTCCTCTTAGGCAAATAAGTGAAGCTTTTATGAATCAACATAGCATCATGTCTTATATATCATATAGTTTACATTGCTTGTCTATTCCTTATTCCATATTACTAGCAATCACATTCTCAACATGTTTATTATAAATATCTTAATGTTTTTAAATACATAAAATTAATTTCCTTCTCCACATCAATGTAAAAACTTTCTTCTTTTCTGAAGATTATCCTGTACATAAAAAACCTGAAATCACTTCCACAAATTACTTAGCATCTGTCACCACGGGATTTTCTTTTACAATAAGTTGCCTTTTGGTTTACGTCTACTCACACTTCTGCTCTCTTCTTCCTGACTTTAAATAAACAAAATATACATATTCCACATTCAGTCTTTGCTTCCTCTTTGGAGACTACAGATGACTATGTTAAACTTGAATCCTTATGGTGGAATAGGGTTTTTTACTTTTCCCATTGATAAAATCTAGTCATTCTATTCCCTGTTTCTTCCCTGTTTTCTTATCAATAAAATATTTACCTCTTATATGACTTCTTCTTCTCCTGGCCTGCATCAGGAATAGTGTAACCAGCAGGGCTAGAAAAGTGATTGTCCCACTGTACTCAGTGTTGGTGAGGCTGCACCTTGAGTACTGTGTTCAGTTTTGGGCGCCACAGTTTAAGAAGAAGGACATTGAGGTGCTGGAGAGGGTCCAGAGAAGGGCAACGAAGCTGGTAAAGGGTCTTGAGAATAAGCCTTATGAGGAGCAGCTGAGGGAACTGGGGTTGTTTAGTCTGGAGAAAAGGAGGCTGAGGGGAGACCTTATTGCTCTCTACAACTACCTGAAAGGAGGTTGTAGAGAGGTGGGTGTTGGTCTCTTCTCACATGTTATAACCAATAGGACAAGAGGAAATGGTGTCAAGTTGCACCAGGGGAGGTTTTGGTTAGACATTAGGAAAAACTTCTACACTGAAAGGGTTATCAAAGACTGGAACAGGCTGCCCAGGGAAGTGGTTGAATCACCATCCTTGGATGTATTTAAAAACCGTGTGGATATGGTGCTCAGGGACATGGTTTAGAAGCGGACCTGGCAGAGACAGATAATGGTTGGAATTGATGATCCTAAAGGTCTTTTCCAGCCATAACAATTCTGTGATTCTTATTTATTGAAATAACTTAAACTGAATATTTCAAAATCCTAAAGTTTATGTAAGCGATGCCACATTTCTTCTATGTTGCTGATTAAGTTAAGGCATTCTAAAATATTAAGTAACACCTTTAACAGACTTTTTGTAAGGTTACCTCCAATAATTTTTTATTTATTTTTGATACTGTTAAAGGAAATTAGACAGGCAATAAGAGTTATCACCATTTTGACTTTTTTCTCATCATAAAAAAAAACCAACCACCCACCAGCCAAACAAAATAAAAACTTGAAACTTTCCAGTATTAAAATGTAGTAGCTTGTTTTTATTATTTCATTTATTATTGGGGATTAAAAAGAGGCTGAGCTGTGTGAAAAAATCAGCAGTGCATCTGTCATTGCTATTATGCTTAGTTTCAATAAAATGGCAATTTTTGTCCAAGCAACAGGAATCTTTTGCCTGCACTAGGAACTCTACCTACAAAGGCAATTCCATTCTTTAATTATTTTATTTCAGAAATTCATTGAAAATGAAAACTCCATATAGTCATCTCAATATTTGACTAATAACTTCACATTCATAATTGATACTTCAGTGTTGTGCATTGGTTTGCAGATGTTTATGACATACACAAATATCTCCTTTAAAAATCATGTTGCTTAACCCAGAAGGAGTCACTAATGAATGACTTATTTTCATATTTAAATGATAAAGCATTAATAGAGAACATAGGTGTTACTGAAAGAACAATAAAATAATTTCCAGTTTTTAATATTTATGTCATAAGTCATAAATATATATTGTATATAACCCACTCTGGGGAAAAAAAAAAACACAGAAAAATACTTGTACATTTCTAATACTGAATTAAGGGTCCATAGAAATTTAAATGGCATGTGTAAATCATAGAATCATAGAATCATAGAATGGTTTAGGTTGGAAGGGACCTTGAAGATCATCGAGTTCCAACCCCCCTGCCACAGGGGCTAGACTCTGAATTTGCCAGAGTGACAGCTAAGGATGCATCAAGAAACAACAAAAAAACTATTAAAATGGAAGACTAAATGTGCAGTTTCTTAAAGCTGAGAAGAAGTTTACATTTGAAGCAGTAGAAAAACTGACTTTGTGTAGAAGAGTATCACAGACTCAAACATTCGTATCACCTATATGATCTGTTAACTTTCATAGCACAATGGGTATTAAAAGGACTGAAGAGTGAAATAGGTAAGTATACAGACAGATGGGAATCATTTGGCTTAATGTACTATTGGAAAGATTTCAGAAGCCAGATTTCTCCAGAGGCGAGGCGAGGCGAGGCGAGGCGAGGCGAGGCGAGGCGAGGCGAGGAGAGGAGAGGAGAGGCGAGGAGAACGGAACTTCCCTTCTTTTTGAAAATGTTCCCTCTTTTTGGAAGGGGATAATACTGCAGAAATAGATGGATCGATTCTGTCTAGGCCCTATGATAACTTGATTTGCTTCAGTGTATGCAAATAATGTCTTATGTTGATGTAAATACCTTCATATAGTGTTATAAATCCAGTTAATCAACTAGAGGACGAAATTTTGGAAAGATATTGAACTTAATGAAGGAGAGGACAAATGGGATCTGGCTTCTTCTGAGTATATCTCAAAATTAAATAAATTTCTTGATAAAATAGAAAAGGAACAGTCAAAATCAGTGGCTTTTGTTTTCAGAATGCTATGTCTGTCGGTGTGTACCAAGGACTAGACCTGCTCTTATGAATGTCAAAAGGATTTTGCAATTAACTTCACAGCATGATGAGGTCCTGGGTCTCTACAAATAGAGTTGTGGGATAACTCACAAAGTTCTCAGAAGTTTAGATTTTTTAAACTATTTTTTCTATCACATTGTTTTATAAAAAGACACAAGCTAACACTTCAGCTATATATTTTTTAAAAGCCAGGTATTTTAAAATATTTCATCCTATACTTTTTTTTCCTCACCAATTATTCTACAATCTGCAGTGTGCTATTTTTCTTACTTTCATTTTTCTGACAGTTTCAGTTATAGTTCCAAAGAAACACAGCAAGACTGAGATTGAAAAATTTCTGTTATTATATTGGGTAACTGTTTTATTCAAGCAGAAAAATACAAAAGGCAAAAGTGTGCTTTAAATGTCAACTGGAAATAAAGCGTGTTTGTTCTGCATGTATATCTGCCTCAAGAGAAGCAGAATAAAAAGAGGAAACCTCAGCAAAAATATCACTTTTGATTAAAGAGATTGTGTAATATTGACTTCATGTAATTAATAATCAAAATACGCTATATCAATACAATATGGTGCAGTACAGGTAGATATAGTCTGCACTATTTATATTATCTTAATGTTTTAATTGGTACATTAATTAACTATTTTATAACATGCAGAACATTATGACATTTACCCTTTCTTATATAGTTTAAAAAAATACTTTAGCAATGATTGATTGCAAGATGGTTAAGTATAAGAATGATTTTCAAAAAACATTCTTCATTGTCTACAGAAAAATACAAATTCCAGTTCAGTATTTGCTTAAATTATATAACAAAGCCTTCAGTTGTAAAATGCTCCCAGCTTGGTTAAATGAATCATTGTGCTACTGAAACACAAAAAAGAACCCAGAAGGAGCATCTGTTATAGGCCTTTTTCAACACTGACATCATTTCTGAAATGGTAATGAACTCTATTGCCTCTAGATATCGCTGCCCCAAATATAGTGAAGTCAGACCAAGCAAATTTCGGTCATTGTACAATGTAAGCATATGAGTCATTATTTTGTAAGGACTAGTTAATATAGTTAGGAAAATATCTATTCCACTGCAACCGACGACACTCAAGAGAATGAACTGATTTATCTGAAAAAAACCCTGAAAATTTTATGAAGTTAAATGATAGAATGCTGAAACTGGGGAAAAACAAACAAACAAACAAAAAAACCCCACCCCCAAAACCCCAAAACCCCCACACAAACCAAACCAAACTCCTCTAAAACCCAGCATGTGTAAGACATCATTTAATAATTATCAAAGCTATCTGCTATTGAAAGGACGGATGAAGAGGGACAATAAATCAAATTGTGTCTTCAAATCCATATCTTCTGATTCTAATTCTAATCCTAATTCTAATTTAAACTACAGAATGAGGGTGGGGCAGAACAGACTGAAATGTAGGATAAAAAGTCTGAGTCCTTTTCTGTCTGAGGAGCAAAGTAAACCCAGTTGTCTTTTTTCAGGGCTAAAACCACAAAAATACTTTTCAGAACATAAGCAGCACTGACAGTCTTCCTTGCCTAGGTTTTGTGTTTGCATATATGTGTGTGTACACAGTTTGTGTGTGTGTCTTTTACTTTTTAAGAAAGTGACTACAGATGCTTATCTTCAAGCAAAATTCGGTGTACTCAGAGAGTACACAGCCTAGCAGGCTTTTCAGTTTACAAAGTTGCCTAGTAAGTGCTAGATGAGTCTTGCATTAAGCAATAATGTCAATGAACACATTGTTGGAAAATTCCCTTGAATGTCAACATTTAAGTTTCTTCTTCAGGCTTATCGTAGATACTAAAGTGGGTGCATGTATCCTTCTCTGATTCTAAGAGCAATTCCATGAGCAATAAGGTACCGTGTAACATGAATGAGAATATTGACGTCTAACTTTGTGTTAACATCTAAAATCCACATAAAATTTATCTTTTCTATTTGTATTAAGCTATTTAACAGAGTTCTCCGTGTACTTAGGTGTCTGGTCTCACACATGATACTATTACCAGCAGAAAGCACTGGGTAAGCATTTCCCAAAAGTCTGATCCAAACCTTACTGAAGTCAATGGAGAGAAACCCTCTGACTTGAGCAAGTTAGGGTCAGGTTTAATACACATTACAAATCTGGTAGTCTGGCCCAGATTCTCCAACAATTACTGAAGTCAGTAATGATTTCTGACCTTCTGTTCAGTCTAACCACATATTGATTTGAATCAGAGGTTCACCGTCATATTAAAAAATAAGGAAATGAGACATTCCGTCTGCCCAATAAAATAATTTAGAATCTATGTCACAACAAGCATGATATGTAAAAAACTGACAAAATCAGGCATAAAAACCAGAAAACAAGACCAGATGAAATGTAGTCTTTGTTATCATTACTTGGAAATATTTCTCTGAGAAGAACTAATATCAGTAATATGTGAATTTCAGTCCTCTTATTTGTAACAAAAGTTAAAACCACGTTCATGCACAAATTTAAATAAGCACAGTAGTCTCAAAATTGAATAACAAATATTAAAGTTAACCAGACTGAAATAAGCCCCTTAGCAGATTGCATCAAACTACACCAAAACTTCTTCCTTTACATATATTTTGTATTTCTTGAGTCATTAATGTTGCCAGTCACCCTGTGAAGTGCACTGTTCGTAACACATTGCAAGCCAGATAAATCTTGAGAAAAATTTGTGCTCAGATATTTCATATTGTTGATACTGCCTTTTGCTAGCTCAGTGTTTCTCTTTCTGAAGAGAGTTTTAATCTAGACAAAGCTGTTTCAAGGGTATTTAGATAGAAAAAGGAAATAAAATATTTTAATGTGTGTATAAAGTTTAAAAAATATTGAATACCTTACAAGGCTTGAAGTACAATGCAAAGCTGTCCTAATAAGAGAAAGGTATTTCTGCCAGTCTAGAGACTTAACATTTATCTTTTCACATAAAACCAGAACAATTGGATTTATGCTACAAGGTTTAAGCTCCTTTAAAATTAGACACTAGCTGAGTTTGTCAAATATGCTTCTCTTATAGTTAATAGACAGCCATCTTCTGAAACAGTGGCTTAAGATGGTATATAAAGAACATAGATAGCAAGCTTAGTTAGCTATAATATAGCTAAATCCACAGAAGCTATTAAATTAAACAAATCTGCCTTCTTCTTTTAAAAGGTTTAAAAAAAAAAACAACAAAAAACAACCCCCAAAACCACTGTCACAGTATCACAGTGTCATCAGGGTTGGAAGGGACCTCTGGAGATTATCTAAGTCCAACCCCCCTGCCACAGCAGGGACACCTACAGCACGTTGCACAGGAGGCATCCAGGCAGGTTTTTAATGTCTCCAGTGTGGGAGACTCCACAACCTCTCTGGGCAGCCTGTGCCAGTGCTCTGCCACCCTCAAAGGAAAGAAGTTCCTCCTCAGGTTAAGATGGAACTTCCTGTGCTCAAGTTTGTGTGAGTCTGTCTGTTCTCTATGAAACACTTGTCTCACTCTTACACTTTTTCTTCACCTTCCCAGCTTGAAATCTTAATTACATACCTCACTATTTATCCTGCCCTCACCAGCATGACCTTACCTTGCATTTCTTCTGAGCATTTCTGAGCCAAGGTTGTACTCCAGAACCAGCTGTTACTCATCCGGTCTTTAACTTACTGAGAAAGGACCCCAGACACTTCCAGTACGAAGAGCTACAGGGTATTTTATCCAATACTAACAGGAAAATGTAGAAATAGTGGCTATGTCTATATTTTTCTATACCAGCACCATTAACTCCCACAGCCTTACAGGTACACTGCTGACCATTGCCACGGCGTAGACAAGGATCAGCCTTCTATTAGCTGCAAGCATGTTTGAAAAACAGTGACCCACAGCACTTTACGATGAGGCCTATATGTAATACAGGGGCTGCATAAGTATGATCTTAAGTACTCTGCACCTCAGTATCAAAAGCTGGCCCTCAGGCTTATGGCATCATATTATGCCTCAGCATCTGTGCATGACTGCTTCTAGCATTCAGTGGTGAAAGCACAGCAGACTTGTAAAAGCCCTCTTTGCTTAGTGGTCCAGTAGTGTCATTAGGACTATGTGGTGCCTCAAGCAAGGTGCCACATGGGCAAGAGGAATGATACATTTAACTGTCACTGTTACCCTTCCCACATAATCCCTTCTGTGGGCTTCCACCAGAAGTGACAAGACATTAGAGCCACTTCTTCAGAGGAAAAGGAACATAGTCTCCCTCTCTGAATGGGAGGAAGAAGCAAGCAAGCAGCACCATGTGCAAGTACATCTCACAAAAAAATCACAAAACCCCATGAAGTGATTAGGTAGATTGTCCAATTAAATAAGGAGAGTCTTCAGTTTATGCAGAGACAAAGGAAAAAGTAATACAGAGAAAGTGTGTGGAAGAATCTCAGAAGGTTAGACAGATTTGCTGATCCTGAGTGTAACAGAGTTCCAAAAGGTGCTGTGCTGGTAACGATGATCACAGCTCCCTCAGAGTCTCAGACCTGCTGAATGGCTGCTGTGCCTGACTGACATCAAAAGGAAAATGTCTACATGACAGACAATTGGGGTACATGATAAGGGCTGTCCCATTAAAACCTTAAAAGAGCAGTGTATAAATAGCCAATAAATCAGCTAGAACCTGGTAATTAGACTTTGCCTACTCAGAAGTTTAGGTACAAGAATTGATCACTTTCATTAAATGCACATTTAGATATTTTCTTAGGAAAGGTAACTACACTACTAGGATACCATATTTTAACTACCTGCTCTACAACTCAAAGGAGAGTTGACTGCTTATTATCTTTAACCTTGACAGTCATTTTAATAACTTTCCAAATAAAATGAAAATTGTACTTAGATTTCTCGCACACGAGCAGTTCATAAAATGCATGACATTAGTTTTTTCATCGCAGGCTAGCATGTGCCTTTTGTCACATTGAATTTATCATTCTGTGACTGAAACCTTATTAAAAGTATTCACATTTTATATTCCCAGAAACACAATTTTGATTCAATATCAACCTGACATGAATATGACCCATGTTAATTGTTTAAGACATAAGAGGCCAAATTTTATTTTTGATAATGTAACAAAAATCCCAAAAATAGCAAAGGTCCCTCATGGTATATATTGTATTTCTCTAAGTAATAATGGAATTTTTACATATACTAATTCTGTATCTTACAAAGTGTTGATGTAGTGGCTTGATACTGTATAACTTGGGGGAAACTAGTATATATCTGATAACCTTATTACTTAAGTTTAAGGTTTTACTCCCAAGATATGAATATAGGAATGGGGAAGGGGAGTCTGGAGGAGGTTATTGAGTTAATAAAACACAATTGTGACCAAATCCTTGTTTTGACAGGTAATAATTAATCTTTCTCTTACCCCCTCCATTCTAATTCCTACTCAAAACTACATGCATATTTTTATCTAAAGACAAAACCAGGCATAGCTGTCACTTCTAATTAAATTTCAATAACTTAGGTTGAGTATTTGTGAATTTGATTTAATTGTGTAGCATAGTTTTCAATAAATACAGAGAAAAGCCTTCTTCTTTAATATAACAGTAAACAGGAAAAAAATGTCCACCAAAAATATCTTGGGGGAAAAAAGAAAGATTTTGTTCTTTGGGACTATGTTGTCAAAGTGAAACACAGGGTTAGCATCTTCTATTTAGGTTGTGTGGCTACATTGTAAAGCAGCTTTATTTCTTAGAATTCATCCTTGCGTTCACGAACACACTACATAATACTCAGTAAAAGGAATCAAAGGTACCTGCCAGTTTTCCAAAACAGAAACATATAGAATATGCACTTCTCCAAAGCTGTGTTTAATAATTTTTTTTATGTTCCTAAAGAGATAAGGTCTGGTTTACAGTGTATTACTTTGCTTACTGGAAATCATATATACCATTTTATAACCTATAACATATGCTTTGATTCTGATTTCTAAGAAAGAAAGGTAAAATATAATAAAAATAAAACAATATTTTTTCCATTTTGTTTTAAATCTTATCTGATAACACATTTTAGATTTTACATTGTAGATGTCATATTCCTGGCAAGGTAATTTAACAGTCTTAATTTGCAAACAAAAAGTATTTAACTGTTCCAACTACATGCAATTCTTCAGCTGGAAACTTTGAAAGGAAAACTTAATTAAATGTTGCAAACAATAGTCTGACTCTGTTTAAATCAATGGGACAGCAACATAATTTTAGTGAATTGCAGTAGATTGAAATAATGCTCTACTGACTGTAGTTGTGACCCCAGATTCCAGGAGAGGGATCTATTCAGCGACCTGAAGTACTACTACTAAAATTGCCATTAATTAAGTAATAGCATGACAGTGATAGTCTGGCCTCATCTTCCCAGACTCAAAGACCTTCCTAAGTATTCCCCCCCCCCCCCCTTTTTTTTTTTTTTGAGATGGGCTTGAAAGATTGTTTGGGATTGGGAGAAGAGTTACATTTATTCTTGCTTATGTTTTTCCCTAACTGGAAGGAGAACATCACCTTTGGTCCTAGGACCCTCCTTCTTATCTCACCTTCTGTGCTACAGATACTTTCAGTCTGCTCAGGCAAATTGTGTCCATACCATTGGTGAGCTAAGAGCAGAAAATAGGTAACATTCAGAAAACAGTTACAGAACTAAGCAATGCTTTAGTAAACATCTTTATGCTTACCTGATTGAAGAAATTGACATATGTAAATTTCAGAGGCTAAAAAGTGACTCATTAATAGTCACCAAATACATCTGTGTGATCACATGCAGATATATATGTCTACATTGTACTTAGTCATGAAAACTTCACTATCTTATTATGATCCTCCAAGACATGACTCATCTCATCCTAAGTAGTTACCTACTTTTAGACAGATGAGTCTCACTGTAAAAATGCCTGATTTCTTTCTACAGTTCATTAAAGGAGCCTAAGGTGGCTAGTTATAAATGTAGACATTTTAAGCTTAGATGAGGTTAATTTCTCCTTAAAAGGCTCAATTAAATTATCCAGATATAGCTGTCAAATACCTTTATAAATGTCATAGTGTGTCCTACCTGACCTCCAGCTGATGTTCCAGAATAATGCAGATCTTCCATAAATCCTGTGTCATAGCTGATAAGCTTGTGTGGATATCTTGAATACCCTGAGGTATCTTAAATGGCATTAGATGTCCTGTGTTTAGACAGCTGAACTAAGCCTTAAATGTACATAGAAATTTCTAATTTTTTTTTATCTATTTCACAGGTTTCGATGAGCATTAACAACTGGATGTATTTTTATTTCGAAGGTGAAGACAGCTCAGCTTTATACAGCCAACCACAAGCAGCCTCAAAATAGCCTGGTTAGCTATCTGCCAATCATAAAACAAAGGTAAAACCAGCATTACAAAAAAAAAGAATCTATTATTTGCATTTATTCTAACTCATTGATGAGACAAACCAGGGGCAATTTGAAAGGTTGTCTGCAACAAATAGAAGGAAACGGAAAGTGATGGTCAATTGTTCATAGTGTATATGATAAAACCTGTAACTAAATCAAAGAAATAGATTATCTGTGCTTCCTCATAGCCCTAGGAGATTGATGGGAGTCAAAGAAACTATTCAAGAGTCTCAGACATCCCTACAGCAACACAGCAGCTCTTATCAAATGTCTCTTATATATATGTATGTATGATATATATAAAAAATATATATATAATGTGTGTGTGTATAAAAACCTTAGTTTATTTGTATAAAGAATCATAGAATAACTTACGTAGGAAAACATTCAGTTAGATCAGGTTGCTCTGGGACTTGGCCAGCTGAATTCTGAAAAGCTCCAGGAATGAAGATTCCACAAATTCTCTGAGCAACCTGTTCCACTATGTCACCACCCTCACAGTAAAAACATAACAATAAATTAAAAAAAAAGAATATAAAAATCCTCCAATCGGAAATGTCTGTGTTTGCAGCCTTTTGTCCTATCACTGCTGTTATCATGTTGCGCCTTTGAGAACTTGGTTGTCTTCACTATTCTTCTAGTCTTCTCCAAAAAGTAGTTATAGACAGCTACAAGATCTTGCCTTAACTTTCTATTTCTAGGGTTGAACAGACAGTTTTCTCAGTAGTAGTAAATACTGAGTTATGTAACATTTCCTGTGATTGCTGATAGTAAGGTCAAGCACTGCATGACAATTGTCATAGAGTTTTGCTCTATATGTAGTTTGAGGAGTTCTGATGAGCCTGGGATTGTACAGAGATACCTTTGTTCACAGCCTTTGGTCGGTAAGCAGACCAACTGCTTAGCAAAGCAAAAATATCCATTCAGTTTATTAGCCTGACTGGTTTCCCTTAGCTGGCGTGCAGCATAAATTCCAAGTGTGGAAAAAATTATAATAGATTGTTCTTCATCTGTATAACAGGAAAACAAAACTCAAGATTTACTTTATTTCTCTTCACTTTAGAAATATGTAATTAAAGCCTCTAAATCTGAATTAGTCACTCTTGTATACTTACACAGGAAGTGGTAAAACCCACCTATATTCAGTAGGAAATTAATCTGAATGTGAAAGAATTATTGAAGAATAAAATAATTTACTCTGAAGAATTTTATTTTTCTCTGTTTACTTAAAAAGACTACAAATAAGTTACTGAATACAGTCACTCTCCTGGACTTGGATATCTAAGATAAACCAGTAGATCTGAATGCATCAAACTTAAACTGGAAATGAAGCACACTATGCAAGGAAGAAAACGCTGGTTTTGCTTGGCTTTCTTTCTATGTGAGCTTGTATGAAGACTGTGATTTACAACTGGAACAATTTATCAAAGTCTATAGTGACATTCTGCAAGACTGAACAATTTCTTTTAATACAGGCACTTTAAAAAATTAATTATACCTTCTGATATTTATATATATCAGAAACAAATACTTTATTGAAATAAGCTCCTGTTGTGTTATCCTCATCGTTTATTAAACCACCTAAACATGCACAAAGATGGATATTCTGAAAAACGGTTCACTATTTGTGTACAAATAATTAGGCAGATATTTCTGTGTCCACCTACATGCAGGGGCTATAATTATATTTTTATTTCTATTATTTAGACCTTGAATTAATGTCAAAGTTATGATTCATATCTGAGTTACACCCACTCCCATCAAAAACTTCCTACTTCAATCACATTTACAGCTATACTGGGTGTGTAGCCCAAATAAAGATTTTGTAAGCCATTTCTAATCTCTCAACTTTTTTTATAGGGAAAAAATTGGATCCTGATACTTGGTTTTTCACTGAAGGGTTGGTTTGGGTTTTTTTTTATTACTGACTGAAGGTCAACAGACAAAAAAACTGACTAATACATTTTTCCAGTCTTAATACATTTTATCTGTGGATAAAAGATGCCTAAATTTAGTTTCCTAAACCCAAAAAGAGTGCTTGATCTAAAGTATGTTGAAATGGCTGGAAATCTTTTGAAATTACTGGAAATCTTACCATTAGCAACAATAGCTTTTGGATCAGGGACTGAGAAGCCTGAGCAGCTTCATTTTCAAAAGCTCTGTGTGTCTGTGTATTCTCATTGATGTCAGGGGATTAAAAGGAAAATAAATGACCAATCTTGTCTAAACACAGCAAATCAAACAAATAATAAGGCAAAGTACATCTGAGAGGGAGATCAATATTGACCTATTTTTGAGCAACTTGTGATTTTTTTGTTGTTCTGTCATTGTTCTTTGAAGTCACTTGTATACATTTGTTCTCCTTTTCCCTGAGCATCGTATAAGCAAATGAAAAGTAGTGATATGGAAGCACAAGCAAAAGAACTGACCCGTCAGCAGCCATCTAGGGCTTTAATGTGTTTTTTTTTCTTAAAAAAAAACAACAAAACACTTCATAGAAAGAAGAAAAAAACCCTATACATAAAAACTTCATGGCTGTAGACACTCTCAAGTGTAGGAAACCTTTTATCTTATAACTTGTCATACTGAATTTTACAGATTTCTACCTACTTACACATGTAGTGGACTCTGCAACTAAAACACAATTGTCTGCATATACATTAATTCTGTCGAAATAAATATTTAAAGAGAGTTTTATGTATATTTTTATGCTCACTTTTTATGAGGTCACCACTGAGATCAGCTATCCATGAACTTTATGAAGATCCATATCCCTGGGCATTTATGACCAAACTCTCACTGAAGTCTCACTGAACAAAGCAAGAACAACAAAGGTTTTGGAAGTTCCACTTTAAAGCTGTCCACATGCCCACGTTCCTAGCTGTCCTTTGACAAGAAATCTTTTCCTGTGTTTTTCTGAGAGACTTTCAGCTATACTAAAGATGGTTATATGAGTCATCTTGATGATATGGTAGAAAAAGAGGAGGAAGAGCAGGAAATCTTACTATTCTACTCTTGCTATTTTTAAAACCTGCTCCTGTTTCAGGATGAAGCTTCACAAAGCAGATGAGCCAGTCCAGTTATGAGTCTAGTATGTGTCTAAAGCAAGAAGTTATCCCATCTCTCCCTCCAGCTTTTGTCCCTCTATGTTCAACTTATTCATGACACTTCTCCTGAGCCAGTCAACTTCTCATCTAATTCCTCAATGAACTGGTTCAGCTCATTCAACGACAAAAAAAATGCAACCTAGTGGAAAAATACCCCAAAATCACAGATAGATTTTTGATTGTGTGGGGAGATGTAATGCTTCACCAAAGTCTAAGGAGAGATGGAGTACACAAAGGAGAGAGCACTGGATGCTTGGCCATGCAGCTGGGAGCAAGGACAAAAGGGGAAATGGGTGGATCTTCTTGGAAACTGAGTTGTGAATTCAGCATGGGTGCTTTGGGGAATTTCACTGAGAGAGACTAATTTTAGGTACCTTTTTCATTCTATTATGCCTTCTCTACCTCTAAAGAAAAACATGGTATGAGTAATAAATTTTGTCCATTAGTAAATCAAATTAAACCCCCACCCAGTACAGAAAGCAAAAGAAGAGGAAATGGAAAGAAATTAACTGTGAACCAGAAATCACACCAGAAAGAAACATCAGAAACAGTCTTCCCCTTTTCTGAGGTATTCAGGATTTAGTCAAACCCATGCAAGTTCTGACATCTTGACGCAGTGTGTCAGAATCACTCATTGAATACATTTGATAAAGTAAAAAAGACCAAAATTATCAGCCAATTTCTAAGATGGTAAGGAAATTAATTACTCAGACATGAAGGATCAGGCAGGAGAGAAGCTATAGCTTGGTCTTGAGGAACATCTTTTTTAATGATGAATACAACACAAAAGCTAGGAAAATACCAGAGTATTTACTGCGAACAAAAAGGTGGGAGTCACGGTCACTTCAGAATAATGTTGAGGAAGACTGTGGAGGCTGACTGAGCAACCTGAAGTTCAGAGATACACAAAGTAGATTAATGTTCGGAGAAGGAGGAGGGAAAAGGCTAGATAGAGCTCGGGAGCTATTCAGGTGTATAGTTTAAGCTGTGTGAGTGTGATGACACTGACAACCTTCTGCTTTCACTCTGCTTTTTGAGACAGACGTCTAAACTCTGCCAATAAACTCTGTCTACTTTTAAGATCTGTTTATGTACTGACAATAACTAAAATGTATTATCTGCCAGTGTTTCTACTAGGTCAGATGTGGTTCTAAGTAAATGACAGAGGAACTGGTTGGAGCAACTTGGCAGAGCTCTGACTGAGTATGAGGTGCCTAAATAACACTCTGGATATGAACTCTCATGTATACAGCATACATAATCATGTATACTGTAAGATATACATATAGGCTTTATTTCAGTGAACAGTTTTCTTCAGTAGCAAAAGGACATGTCAAGTGTGTGATCTGCTGATTTACTGACCGATAAATGCAGCTATAGTACTAGGTGATGCTGTGCACACAAAGTTGGATGGATTTGGTGAGAGGTGGAGATGGGATGATGATTTGCCTTAAGGCTACAATTCTGTTCCAAATTGCAAAAGAGAGAAGAGAAGAGAAGAGAAGAGAAGAGAAGAGAAGAGAAGAGAAGAGAAGAGAAGAGAAGAGAAGAGAAGAGAAGAGAAGAGAAGAGAAGAGAAGAGAAGAGAAGAGAAGAGAAGAGAAGAGAAGAGAAGAGAAGAGAAGAGAAGAGAGAAGAAAAAAGAAAAGTAATGAAAAAATAAAATAAAAAAGAGAAAAGGAGAAAAAAAAGGTGTAAATGTCAGTGTCCAGATGTGAACTATGTATCTAAACTCCTGTTATTGACAATAAGGATGTCGCACTCAATTCAAGTGAACACATAAAATTGTATAGAGTTAGGGTACCCTTCCTCGTCTGCAGTCACTGATTCACCTATTATTAAATAAAGTTCTTAATCATCTTAGAAAATGGAGTTTAAGAACTAATCAACTGACCAAATGCAGATAACTATTTAACTGTGAAGTTAACCTTCATAGAAAACATTGCTTGTTGTGACTTCAGTAACTATAATGGCAGGCCACACCCTTAGCTTTCATTGAGAGTCTGTGTGGGATTCGGTTGCCTACACATATGTATCTAGTGCCATTCTGGTATTTTAGAGTATCTGAGACAATCACATGGTAGATCTTGTAGATTTTGACACAGATGCTGCAAGAGGCTGTGCCCTTCTGGAGAGGCAGTTGAAGACCAGGCAGCATCTGATAGGTTTTCTGAAGTGAAGATGTACTCTATTGTCTCTGTGAGTGGGATTTGCAAACTTCCAGCTAGAGTCACTGGTGAGTAACATAAGGGGTCTGGAAGTAAGCCATGGTAATACCATTGGTTTGGGTCCAAATCCTGGAGAAACAGGAGCCTAAGAGTCAGCTACTGGAGGGACCATAGGTCTAAGCCAAATGCTGACGAGGCTGGGATCTTCGAGTTGGCTACTGCAGGCACTGTGGGCCTGGAACAGTTGCTAGAGATGCCATTTTGTGATTTTGTATGAAATGAGAAAGGTCTGAGTACCATAAAATGAAAAGTATGTCCAAGTGCCAGTGGCTGGGGAGGCTGGGGATCTGAGGTCAGCCACTGGATATCTTAAGTGTGTATGGCCATTTACCGGTGCAATCCATATTTTGCATATAAATTACATATATACTTACATATATTCCACTAGCAGACTTCATTCCTGATCAGCTGGAGCGAAGGAACAGGACTGAGCCATCAGTGTTATTCATGTTCATGTGAGTGTTCTTGGTATTTATGTGGGTGCATGTAAGGTAACGTTTTCTATCTCTGTGTGGCCAGATGTGTATGTGTCTATGAGTATGTACACCTGGATCAGAAATATATACTCAGCCTTGTTTCTGATGGCACTTGAGTAAACAGAGTCAAAACAACCTTGCACCTATTGGGCTACCAGGTTAGGCAACTCCTAATGCTTTCAAATGTGTGATTCATTTTAGACTGCAATAGAAACTATAGTTTTTCCCAAGGGTAGTTTTAAGATAGTCAACAATTTTACATATTCTGTGTTAGGAGACTTACTGTATTGTAAGGATTAGACTGTTAAACAGTAAATGTTCAGGTTCTTAAAAAGTTAGATTGACATATCAAGACAAAACTAATGGAACATAATTGTCCTATAAAGGTCTGAAATTAATCACTCAGCCATTAAGAGAATTTTTATGTCTAAAAATATAAAAATGTATCCAGGTATCAGTTTATTTAATTTATAGTTCCAGGTTCTCAGTTTCTCCCACTTTCTAGAAGGAGGCAACAGTTATTATATAGCATTTAAATCCACTGTGTGGAGGATTTTCTTACCCATCTCGAAAAAAATATGACCATAGGAATCAAACATTGCTGATGGCGAGATGAAAGGTATTTTGATTAAATCAGAATCATAGAATACTAGAATATCTCAAGTTGGAAGGAACCCATAAATATCATCAAGTCCAACTCCCTGCTCCTTGCAGGACTACCTAAAGATAAATCATATGACTAAGAGCATTTTCCAGACACTCTTTGAACTCTGACATGTTTGGATAATGTCTGTATGTTCTAATATTTGTTTTTCTTTACTGTAAAAGTGGATAGTAAACACACCAACCAGTGGTTTTCTCAATTATCTGTTAAGTATTTACCAATCTTTTGTAATGTTTCATGTTTCCTTGTAAATTTACTCATTTCATGTCTGAAACCCCTTAGGTCATTCACTAACCTGTCATGGCAATTAAGCAATTTTATTGTTTGCTTTCCTTAAAAAAGGTATCTGAACATTACTGTCAGATAAAGAAAAAAGCACTTTCATTTTTATTAGATCTATTTTATGCTATCAGCATCTTTTCCATAAATGTCACTATACAACATAATTTTATATCAACACCTTCATCTCCATCCTCTTCATTGTCTGTGAAATATCTATGAGTTATGCCTTATGCTGGCATTATCAGTATGCTATTAAATATACAAAATCACTATTTTTTGTATGTATTTTCACTAAGATTTAAAACATAACTCTTCAGTTACTGACTGTTCCATTTATGGGATGCATTGCTCTTCACTTCTTTCTTCATTATGATCTCCTATTAGCCTTCACACAGTTCAATCTTACTTGCCATATACCAGTTTTATGGAATTCACCATTACTGCAAATTGAAACCTATAAATATGGATCACTTTAACTGACATAAAGTTAATGTGAACTTTTTATTTAAAAATTTATGTTTAACTGTGTCACAAAATACTTGTTGCTGGTTATGCAAATAGCATTATTACAATGCTGAAAAATACTTAGATATTACTGTGTTTCTGACCGAGTTGAAGACTAGCAAATATTGGGAAGGAAAATGTAAAGGAGAATGCTTCTAGTTAAGTGCTCCCCTCTTTGTAGACTGACTGTATACAAAATTTAAATCATCTGTATTTAGGTTCAAGATTATATGAGGTTAACTCAGTAAATTTGCACAGATCTCTCTCTCTTCTGTCACTGACTTGTTAAGGAACAAGTTAAGGATCATATATTAGATCTTTCTCCGATCAGACCATCACTCATGGATGTTACATATTCTGATTGTCACACAAAGCTTTGCTAGGACAGTGACATGAGGCGTAATCCAGCCTGTGTTGTATATAGTTGCTCTACACTCTTATGTTTCTTTATTGTACAAATCTCTTTTTGGCTTTAAGATGTCATTTTTCCCCTGGGTCTAAGGCCATTTTCTGAAATGTTATTAAGTACAGCTTGTAAAAATTTTCATCAGGTCCATTGTTTTAACAGAAAAAGTATTTCCAACTGTCCAAAAAGACTGTTTGTCTGATTTTTGAAAAAAAAAAAAAAAAAATCTGAAAACCATAAAGCTTGAAAAGTTTACATTGTAATCTCTTAGCTCATTACCTAGGACACTGCAGAATTCATTAATATGTGAGTACCAGAACATTGAAGAAAAAATAGAAATTTGAAGATTTGGTAGTAACTGCTTTCAACTCTTCCCCAGATTTGCTACCAGAAACAATAGTCCTTATAATGAGAGAACCATAAGAAAAACAAGCATATTAATTAAGTCAGTCATAAGAAAAGTTGAGTTTTCACAATAAAATAGTCTGGCATACAACTGATTTTTTTTTGTAAACCTCATATTCAGCTATAGTGATGAGCAACTTTGACATGAATACTAGGACTTAGAACAAATGGGTACAACTATAAGTCATTTGGTGTAATGGAGAAAAAAAGCAGTTTAATAGAACATTGCCACATTGCCATACAATCCATGTTTCCTTCTTTGGAACTGAATATATTATACAGCAGTTGGAGAAGAACAGGAAACCACTCAACTATGACATTCTGTGACATATAACCTATGACATATTTTATTCTGTTGACAACATTTCCTCACTCCCTGATGGAACTGTGTTCATAATATGTTGTTATATTCTTTAAATGACAACTCAAACCATATTTTAATGTTTAATTTTTTAACATATATCCCTGACTCATGTGTGTGCTTTTTTTTCTTTTTTTTTCTTTTTACTTTTCCATGCCAAGATGATTTATTTGTTTGCTTGCTTGTTTGTTTGTGTAATTAAACTGGAATTAATCACTGTTAGAAAACTAAAGAGCAAATGTAGCAAAAAGGAGACCAAAGTAGGTGGTAGTTTAAGGGCTAATCAATGTCTTCAAAATATATCGCAATTTCCCTTTCAGGCTGTGATATTCTCACAGCCTCACAGCTCTGCTAGAACTAGCAGTAAGTTAAATGCTGGGTTATAAATGAAGAAAAGATATTGTGAATGAACGAGGCTTTCAGGATATATTGATATTCTTTGGGTCTCTTCTAATTATAGTGATCTAAAAGGAATAAAACTTGAAAGTAGGAGCCAATCTGCTTTTCTTCTGCATCTACCTTCTACCACCACTTAGATAGCTGCATGAATACCTAACTTTTGCTGTCTTTTTCTAACTCCCTCTATTGTCTGAAGAGAAATGGACACCTCAGCGGGCACCTCATTTACCTGAGACACCTACCTTAAAACAGGGTAAACTGTTCATGCGGTGTATTGACTGCGGAAAGAATTGTGGTTGATTAGTTGTGTGCAGACAACTGAAACGAGAATTTAACTTATTTCTACTTTAAAAATCTAATGCTTCTTACAGAATTATAGACAGAATGTCAATGATGAGAATTCAGGACTGTATTTTTCAACAGCTGAAAACAAGTATGTTAAATCTCAACACTTTCTTGAACCAGCTTACTAAAGATCAGGTTCAAGCTTAAGCTAGGTGCTGAAGCAAAGCATATCAGATCTTGCTCTGAAAGGACACGGTTCCTTTATTATTTTAAATATCCCTGATTCTATTTGACTTTACAGTACAACAAATAGCTTCCCTCTTTTGATAGAACTTTTGTTTAGAAAATTCAGATGAGGAGAGCGTTAAGTGATGTTAAGAACAGCCATCTTCTCCAGCTGCTCTGTCTCGGGACCCCTCCTGCCTGGCTCCTGGAGCCCAGTCTGGTGTGTGAACATACACGTGTACATTTGCAGACACACACACACATGCAACGTGGCCAGTCACACAGAGAGCCACAGACAAGCCACTTCCTCCAGCAGCACCCACATTCAGGACTCACACCAGACACAGGCACAGACAGCCACGTCCCCTCCTCCTCTTGAACTGGCAGAGGCAGAACGTCGCTGGTGCAGCACACACACCACACTTCCCAGGTTCACAAACGCATGCACATATGTAGATCCCTCGAGCACTGTCACGGCCCCTCTGCCCACCCATCACCTCTGTTTAGATCCCAGCCCCCTTATGCACCCCACGGGTCCCCGACTCACCGGCTGGTCCAGCTTGCTGGGTGCTTGCTGCACACATGCAGCACCTACACACTTGTCCCACAGGCACCCCACACTCATGGGTCCACCCAAACACCAGCATGGATCCACCGCCCACCTGATACATCTGTTCGGACCCGGGTCCTCCTATTCGCCAGCTGGTCCAGCTTGGAGTTTGCCAGCAAATCCACATGCAAACCCCACGCACACCTAGTTGGGGCAGGTACAGACACTATGCCCCAGCATCTGGCACCTGGCACGTGGGCTGTGACTCATGGTCCTGCTCCAGCTGCTGGTGCTGAGCCCCTCACTCGCCTCACTCAGGCCCATGACCTCAGTAGCTGGATTTTGAGACACACACTGCTCCCACCCCAGTGGCTGGAGGTTAAACACCCCCACTCTCTCCAGTAGCTGATGCTGAGACCCCACTGGCTCCAGTAGCTGACACCACAGGCTGAGGTGGGCCACCATCCCTGGTCTGACCCCAGGAGCTGACATTCAGTCCCCTTACACCAGTGCCCCTGTTAGCTGGCACTGAGCCCTTGCACACACATGGAATAGGGAGCAAGATTACACTGAGCGATCATTACAAGAAGATTTAATAAGACAGGACAAACTGCAGTGATCAAGCATAGGGGTCCACCAGACAAGTGTACTAACCTACCTCTTCGCATGCAGCTCACCTCTTTTATATAATTTTCTGCCTACCCTCCTTTGCTCCTCTCTTCTCCTGCTTCGCCTCCACATTCTCCCATAGATCTGCACAGCTCTTTTGATACCCACACCCCTCCCAGTTGGGGTGTCCCCTGGTTTACAGTCTTACCAGTTGCAAAGTCCGGGTTGATCTTGCTGGAATCAGTGCCTGTAGTTTCTTGATAGCCCGTCAATGAGTGTGAGTGGCAAGGTTTGTGTCTTGTCTCCATGTGTGTTTTGGCACATCTGTGTCTCTCACTACTTGCCTTAGGTAGTGTCCCTCAGGTTTGTGTCCCTGTGTGTTCTTGTTTATTATCCCTTTTCTTATTATCCTTTTTTTTACATTAAAAAAGGTCCTTGACCAGATAACCTTAAAGTAGCAGATGCTTTCTCCTTCTTCCCCCCCTTACAGAGATCGCTTATGCTTTAGCTACAGGGATTTGGGGGAAGCACCTCAGGGATGAGGAGGGACTTTTTATCAGGGAGTGCAGTGATAGGACAAGGGGTAACAGTTTTAAACTACAAGAGGATAGATTTAGATTCGATATTAGGAAGAAGTTCTTTACTGTGAGGGTAGTGAGACACTGGAACAGGTTGCCAGAGAAGTTGTGTATACCCCATCCCTGGAAGTGTTCAAGGCCAGGCTGGATGGGTCTTTCAGCAACCTGGTCTAGTCGGAGGTGTCCTTGCCCATGGCAGGGAGGTTGGAACTCAATGATCCCTTACGGTCCCTTCCAACTTTAACCATTCTATGATTCTGAGTCTATGATCCTTTGATTTTACTATTGAATCCACAGTAAAACCAATCAAATGACCAAAAAACCAACAAAAAACTCCTGAACACCCTCCTGCTAAACCAAAGCCACAAACAAGCGAAAAATAAACCCAACCCTCAAAAAATAACTGTCACCTGGTTATCAGCCATTTGAGTATGGTACTATATTAGATAAGTCTCAAAACTGCCAAAGGACTAGTCAGTCAAATTAATTATCTCACGTAATTTCTGTCAGATTGTTTGAAAATCTTAATTCTGATAATGTTTCATTCATCCACAGAACCTCAAGAATAGTCTCAGGATTCAAGTGTATATAACAAATAGAAAAAATTATGGACTTGGCCACAGAAACTTATGTGTTTTCTAAGCACATAAAAAAAAAAACCAAAAAAGTTTTTATGTTTTCTTGTGCAAACTTTTATGAACTATTTGTGTTCAGCTCAGAAAAAATAGTCCTACTAAATTGTAGGGCAAGTTCTTTTACATAAACTCTGGTGAGGACAAGCTTCTGAAACACTGTGTTTCTCATTTTCAAAAACAGATGTCAGAACAGGAGTATGAAAAAAGGACTACATCTGGGATTTAATTTTTAAAAGTTGAATAAATTAGCCAGAAAAAAAAAAAGAAAAAAATAAGACATCCCCCTCAAAAAAAAACCCAAAATCAAACTCCAGGATTCTTTACTCAAAGAATGGAAACCAAATAATGCAAAAGGCTGCAGGCAGAGACCTTTGCTATTACTGAAATATTTCAAATTATATAGTGTTTCAAATTAGGTACTGTCTTGAAGTGTGGGATTTTGCAGACTAAGGCAAACTGTCAAGATTTCTATATGGTGATATATATGTTGTAATCACAGCCCTCTCTGGTAGCAAGAGAATATGTTCAGCATAATGAGGAACAGTCAGCTGTTTTAAGATTAAAGTAAAAATGAAAGATAAGAGTGTATTTGAAAATTGTTACTCGGTCTTACAGATATATCGCATGGTTCTTTAAGATTTGAAGATTAAATAAAATTTACTGAATTTATATATACTGAAAGTGGTTCTGTGTATAGAAGTCTTTATAAGTGATTTTAAGGGAAGCTTAGGAGAGAAAAGCTGACAGAACAGAGATGCAAAACTGCATTTGTTTTTTCATGTTAGCATGAATTTTCAGGTAAAAATGACCCAGAGGTCCGCAATAAAACACTTCTGTTATACTTTGTGATCTTTCAGGATCCAAGATGCACATAATTTAAAAAAAAGGAAAAGGCAAAAAAAAAATACCCCCAAAAGCCAAAAGAGTTGCATACAAAGAAGAAAAAGAAAAACAAAGAAAAACTTTAAATTGCACCAATGTGTACTTATAAGTAGAAGGATGGTAGTTTTGTTTGTCTCTTTGTTATATATACAGAAAAAATGGCAATCATATAGTCCACATTGACTTACAAGGGCTTTGGGTGCACCATATAACATGTCTGTCTGCTATATGCTATGAGATATCTTCCTACACTTTATTAAATAAAATGATAATGTCTGAACTATTGGCACACTTATTTCCTAGACTTCTTTTGTTCTTTTTGATTGTTTTCTTGATTGATAACAGACATACCCACTGTACTTCAAAGTTGAGGTTACTGTTACATTTTTTTTGAAATTTTCAACAATCAGGTCAGTCAAGGAGCAATAAAATTGAAAATTATCATTTCTCCAGAATAATATCAGAAACATTTCACATGGAGCTTTGTCTTCCCACAAACTCATGCATTTTTATTATTATTGTTTTCCAATGCCCAGAAGCATTGTCAGATGTTATATAGAAACAATAGCACTAAAATAACCTGTGTATATTTACTGTCTCTAGGAGCTTCCCACTGGAACACAGAAGTAGAATATACCAGCAAAAGATAAGGTGGCACTAATGGTCATCTTGGCATCCTCATTTGTGAAGATGTTTCTGTCTATTTTGTACTTCTTTTATTTTGTCTCTCCTTTTAAAGTTTCTCTTCCCAAGGCCCTTATGATTTACGCAATACAATTGTTTTGCATATCTTAAACACAAGATAAACTGTAATAGGTTGAAGGAAATTTCAACCTCCTCTTCCCATTTGCACTCACCAGTGAGGAGCAAGGATATCTATACCGGCTTAGCAACCTTAACCAAGATTTAAATTACCACATTAAACTTTACTATTAAGGAGCATTTAACATACATACATGGTCAGTTATGGTAATTCAGGTCATTGATTCAGTATTCATCAGTGCACTGATCTCAAACTTGCTGTTTCCTAATAGCTACATATGTAAAATGTCTCCAGTTTTTTCTTCTGTTTCCTACTGCTTGTTTACGTTATAGTCCATTCTCCTTCCACAAGGAGGAGAGAACCAAAAATGCACAGCTGGAAAAGACCAGTCAGAAAGGTAGCATCTTATGATTTGGAAATATTTATACGTATTTACTTCCTCAAAGTTGCTATAACTTTCCCAAGTTGGGGAAGGCAGGCAGGCAGAGACCTTATAGCGGAAAGCTTATCCTGATGAATGAGCATGATGGACGATGAATAATGGAGTTAATCTTGTTTGGTTTTAGAATCATAGAATCATTTAGGTTGGAAAAGACCCTCGAGATCATCAACTCCAACCGTAAACCTGACACTATCAATTCCGCCACTAAACCATGTCCCTAAGTGCCACATCTAGAAGCTAATAAGCCCCTAAAATACTTTAGGAGAATTGTTGAAAACATCAACCGCATATTTCATTGTTTACCTTTAAAAAAATACTATTTTACCATCTCCCTACCTACATATAAACTAGTGTATACCTTTCTTCATCTTACCTGGGATATCATCTTGATCAGTAACCTGAATGACAATGTGTCAGAATTAACGCTTGATTACTCTCAGTATCTCTATATTTACTTAAAAATGTACACTGTATTCTTAAGTCACTTTGAATAATGCTTATTTCGTGTAGCTTCAAATGCTTGAAGTTAGAGTCTGGTTTAATTCCGTTTTCTAGTCTTTTTCTATGCTCAGAGGACAATTTGTTTCTTTTGGGGAAGAGATTAAATCCTAAGAGAAGTTTAAGATATGGGAAAGAATTTTGGCAACAACTATCATGACAAAGTATGATAATAAAATTTGCTTTGGTTACAAAAAAAGATTTCTTATATTGCTGTAATTGTGTTATTAAATGTCTTACAATTCCATAAAGCCCCTCAGGTTTAATACCTAATCCTGAACAGGATTTCTTTCACAAGACTCAAAGGAAATAATTTACATGACTTTGGTGCCAATGATGCTGCTAGATTCCCTGTCCCACATATGCATTTTGAATGTAATTAAAAACTAGCACATTCTGTAACTGCAGTACTTTAAAAACCCTACAAAAATACATTGAGGCTTGAGATCAGCTGTATTCTTATTAAATTCTGGGGATTACAGAAGACTGCCTTTCTGCAAATCCCTTAACAATGTTTATTTCCTATACCTTAATTCATATAGAGTGGGAAAAAAATCATAGAATCATAGAATGGTTAGAGTTGGAAAGGACCTTAAAAGATCATCTAGTTCCAATGCCCCTGCCCTGGGCAGGGACACCTTCCACTGGACCAGGTTGCTCAAAGTCCCATATTTAGATGTACAGAAAAGGGATACTGACAGAAGACAGACAAGTCATGCTGAGAGAAAGAAATGTTGAATATAACAAAAGCAGCTAGAAATATTTTATATTACTCTTATTACTTAGCAAGGCAATAGAGGGAGACCCTGCATGGCACAAAACTCTCAGATGTTTATTTTAATATTTTCAAGAAGATTATTAAAGCCTGGGCATGGTTTATTTTATGTAGTCCTTAGCCCTTCAAAACAAAGAAGCAGCAACTTTCACTCACTGTGTAAAAAAACCCAAAACATAATAGTAATGTCTACAATTTTTTTTCCCAGTACTTTGAAGCAGTCCTAAATTTCTTCAAAATTGCTGCAATAACAATGGACCCTGCAATGACTGTGGCTGCTAGTTTTACAAAAGTAGAATGAATTTCATATGATAAAGACTTTCTGCGGTTACATATCATTTAATAAAACACAGGTGGTAGTATCCAGATACTATTAGAACAAACATCTTCAATTCCCTCGGGTAACAGCAGAACTTTGTCTACTTTTAGACCATAACAAGATTTTGTTCTTTCATATACTGTGGATTTATGCAAATTTCATCAAGGATTTTTTATGTAGGTTCCCTCTGATTTAAACTTTACTGTAAAGAAAGAATTATATTTGACCATCAAATTAAAATCTTGAGATTAACTAGCACTCTGAATTCTTTATTCATAAATTTCAATTTAAATGCTCCCCTCATTTTAGTCTTCTACAAAATGTTGTTAAAAAAAGAAGTTCTAGTGAGAACTAGATTGAAAATAACTCCACTCTACTGATAATGAATTGGGAAGAAACTTTTTTTTTCTCAGTATCGTCATGCACAAAAGAAGGTGTAACATTCATGAGCTGCCCAAAGAAAACTGAACTTAAAAAAAAAAAAGCAAACAAAAACAACCTGGGGGGAACAACCTCCACAAGGAAATTAAGGAACTGAGGATTTTAACTTCACTAAAATAGAGCTTAATTTGGAATTATTTGGGATTAATGTAACAAAACAATATGAAAACTTAGAAAGTCAAACCCACAGCCCCTTTAAAATATATTGTCATTGCTAAAAATTGATTTCCTACAGTAAATGTATTTTCTTGTCAGTCTTAGGAGGGAGCAAGACACCTTTTCCTGCTGTTGTGTAGTGATTTAAAGCTAGTTCTGCTGAAGAAAATTTAATTGCGGTGAAGTAAGTATCAGAAATTGTTCTTATATTTGAATGTCATATTTTACAACAATGAATAGTGCTTTGCTGGAAATGTTTCCTAAGAGTTAACTTCTTGGAGATCGTTACTTGAGCACAGCAGATCACATGCAGATATTACTACCTTATTACCCTTATCTACAGGATGAGCATGATCATCTGTAAAGCTGGAAAAGTTATCTACAGGTGGTGTAACTGACAGTAACTGAGATGTTTCACTTAGAAATTAATATTACTGGTTCTTGGTAATTCCCATCTTCCTTTGCGTTTCTAAATGTATTCATAAATCTCCAGAGGCTACTTAAAAGAAGTTTCTTGAAAGCTAAATTGAAGGTTCTGTCATTTCTGTCATTGTTTTGACAACCCAAATCAAGCATTTCTTTGAATGTTAATGGCGAAGGCTTCCACTTCTTAAAAACGATCCCATAGGAAATATAATTAAATTGGCTTTTAAAAACATCTCTTTAGATATTGATTACATAAAGATAGAAAAAGTAAAAAGATGGAATTCAAATTCCTTTTCTTATTAACATGTGTTCTTAGCCCTTGTATTCTAGTAGGGAGAATTAATGTATAATATGATTTATTTATTTATTTATTTAAAATAAATTGAAAGGAACATTTAAAAGAGCATGTAGAGAAAAAAAATGTGTTCTAAGTTTTTGAGTAATTGACAAGGAATGGAAATATTCAAATTAGCTTAATTTTTTCTTATGTTTTTACAGACAAAAAGTCAATTTGTCTTTTACAACACAACAAAGAACTGGAAATAGGGTTAAACTGGCCAGAAGCCAACATTGCCTTCATTGAAATATCTGGAAAATTATCATCTAATGAAGTTTTTGCTGCTCAAGTCATCCAGCAATGCCATGCTTGTACAAAATAGGTAGGTAGGGATCGTTGGCCATACCAGACTTTAGCAGTAATTTAGTGGTCTATAGAAGAAACATCTACATCTCAGTTAATTACTTTAGGTGACCTTAAAATTCAAGGAAGAGAAATAATTTCTTCAGTCATTTTTCCTGCAACCTATTTTAGATATGTAAGTTAGTATAAAACATATAAGCTGGTATTTATAGTATCTTAAGTTGGTATAAGGAGTATAATTCTCTCTATTGGCTGTAAAGGAAAGCTATGCTGACTAGCTCAGGTGTCACAGATATCTATACTTGAGATCCAATCTGAATCATTTAGATGAATACGTGTGCCATAGCTCGCTGAGATCCACAACCTGTCTTTCCTCTGTCTTAGATTCTGTCCCTCAAAACTGATTCCAAGGTCAGCTTTTTAAGGAAGTAGGTCCCTTCACAGCATCACAAACACTCTGTGAATTATCAGCTTTGAGTTTATGAGAAGATAAAAAAATGCAACCAGGCTAGTCAGTGAGAGAGCTATGCCAGACTCATAAATACACATACTGTGAGCTTCACAGCAAGACCTAAAAATTCAGGCCTTCTTTAATTACAAAATGAGAAAGTCTGGAGCTGTTCTGCTGTGTTTTTTAGGCACCAGATGTCCTGGAAAGGAAAAAAAGAGTTTAGAGGCAAGAATGTTTAAAATAAAGTATGAACAGGAAAAAAGTATATACTCACACATGGCTTATTAAGGCACATAAATCTCATCATTCTGGGCTTTCAAAACACAATCTTAATTTTGGATTTATAGTTAATCTCACAATTAAACAATGTTGCAGTATCTTGTTTTTTATTAGTGTAGATCTTTATTCAAAACATGTGGAAGTAAATTAAAAATTAACTACTCCTTTCACTGGGTTTAAGATAAGGCTCTTTGAGCTGTATTTTTACATAAAAGTTTCTTATTCTTTATACTTTATAGACACTGATGAAAGAGCAAACTGAAATAATAAAAGAAATAATATTTTCATATGATTTTTTCTTCCGTGAAGCCCATTGGATACTTTGTCTTCTCTTCTGCTCTGCGGTTTGAACTGACGTCTCCAAACTAAAAAGAACAATTTGTTTATTTTGGGGGCTAGAAAAAATGATGCTGTTATTCCTAGTGCAGTCATTTTATTGGCCTGACAAAGAAGGCCCTCAGGACTTGTCTGGCTTGTCTGAGTCTGAGTTGATAGTTTTAACTGTTATAGTAATTATCTAGGAGAAGGTGACTATTGCCTAGTTTGGGTTGGCTTAGCTCTGTTATTACCCTCTACAGTAAAGGCCTAATAATCCTATGAAGCCACTAAGAAAAAAAAAAACATCAGCCCTTTATAGTGTTTTGGGAGATTATTATGCTGCTATAACTAATAGCTAAGTGATGTAAACAGACAAATATTTGATGGAAACCAAGGGAAAAAAGGAGCAGGTAAGCAGACTGTTAAGAAAATCTATAAAACCAGCCCCAAGTGGACCCAAGACTGAGGTAAGCTTCCACCATGAGCATCTTATTCTTCCTGGCAAAGACTTAATGAAGTTGATGATTCTTATTTACCTCCCTCACACCCATCCTTTGGGAGGAGTGAACCTGCAGGTGTTACGACTCAGAGCTGCACTAGGAGTGAACCTAATCCCAGGGAAAAAGGATTGATACTAGGAAGCCCATGTCTTCACTGTGTCAATGATTTGTGAACGTTACTATCATTGTATTTGGACCAATAGTAACTGTTTGTTGTGTTTTAATTAAACTGTTAAGACTTTAATTAGACTAATAAAAAATTATGAAACACATATCAGTTACGCTCCTCTTTGCCCATAGAAAAATTTTAAGCATAACTGTTTCAATAAACATGACATTACTTTGTCTAAAACTCAAGAAAACCCCAATCTCTGGTTAGGTCATCTGGACTTGTTATTTGTTTTCAAGGTCATTAGATCAACTCACTTCAGGGAAGGTATATTGTTATTCCTTTTGTCTACCTTATATACAATTGACATTAAAGATTGGGGTGTTTTTCCCTATTAAAAATGTTTTTTTTCCTTTACTAAGGATCCTAGCCTTTGTTTAGTAATCTACTACTGCATGAGCACTGTGGAAGAGCACAAAAGCTACATTTAGTAGTAAATTAAACATGTCTAGGACTGTTGTTTGGTGTTGAGGCCAGCTGGCATAGAACAGCTTGCATTCATATTATTAAATTCTCTTACTCTCCAAACAGTATGGCCACATCCTAATTAAGAATCCTCCTTCTTCTATGGTATCTCCCAGAACATACTTGGGAATAACTGGGAAAAGTGTTACTTGGCTCAGGCAAAACTATGCCAGGGACTGTTCTTACAATTGAACATTACAGAGACTTGATTTCTAATGACTGGGAAGTGGTAATATAGATTTAGCTTAAACATTTGATTTACCTATATACTTGCATGTTTCCTTCATTACACACTTAAATATTGTCCCATCATAATAAATGAACACCTCTCAATCATCTAAGTAATTAGTTGTTTTGCAGATAGAGAAGTATATTTCTCTATAATAAGTGTAACATATATATATTCTCTGTAGTACATTTCTCTATAGCAAGTATAATATACTTACCATATTTTAATGATGGAGAATAAAAGCACAGAGGGTAAGGCAAAGATCCAGTTATATTCTTAGACTACATTTACTTACCTGTTTGAACTTGATCCAGCAAAGAACTGTGACTTATGCATGGTTTTAATTATATTACATATGTTAATTTCTCATGTTTTTTAATCTGAAAATCCTTAAATAGAAGTATCCAACCTCTTTTTTTTTTTTGTTTCAGAATAGAAGTAAGTAAAAACAACACAGAATAACTCAAATATATGGAAATTGATACTCCCTCTAATTAACTTAACTCCACCACTTAACTCCACCAGAATGGAAGCGTGAAGAATTTTTCAAATTTTAACACAGTTACAGCTCAGTGAATAGGTCAAGATATGAGTAACGTTCTTCTAGATCAAAGTGTATTTACATAGGAATAAAGGTGAGAAAAATGAAAGGATGTTGTTTCAAAAAAAGAAAAAAGGAAGAACTTGACATAGACTATTTGTCAAAATCATCCGTGAAAGGGAAATACTGAGGAAATTTCATTTCAGAATTATTTTCCTCAGATATTACAGTGCCACATTGAAAGTGATATTACTGCATAAATTCCACTCAAAAAATTGTTTGAATACAAGGCATGACAGAAATGTAGTAAGCAAAAAATTTGGAATCAGCTATACATGTAAATGCCTACTTATCATAGAATTAGTATGACTTTCAAAGTAAAACTGAGTATGCAGTTATTAGGTTCCAGATTATAAGGGGCTATATGCCTACACTGATGTAAAACACATTATGGCTTTTGTGACTGCACTTTTTTTTAAATTGAAAAGTTTTCACTTCCAGCAGCATATTAGCAGTATACAAATTCCTTGGTTCATACCCATGCAGATATTCGTATGAAGCTCAGCTATGGGAAGCAATCAAGCATGTAATTGACTTAAATAAGGAATGTTGACAAGCATTATGCTATTTTCTAAGTAGCAGTAAGATTATACACATTCTTAAAACTAAGAACATACTCAAGTACATTGGATCAAGTCGGGAAAGTGGACAGTACAATTTGCTGACTCATCAGCAGCACTTGCTGAAGTACTCAGAGCTTTTTTTTTCCTCTTTTCTTTTTAAATGCTTTATTCAAATGATAATTAGATTTGTCCCTGCTCTGCTTGCTGGAGTTTATAGCTTGAGATTTAATTACAACATATTCAGCATAGTTCAGGTAAGAACACTAATAGCTTTGAAATCCTTAAATCGGAATAGTCTTAAAATTGATTTATCACAGTCCTTTTTGTATGAGGATGGCCTATTAACACTGGCAAACAGTTGTCTGTCTTGCCTACATTTCTCTGGTTAAGCAAAATAACTTTCCTTCTCTGAGAGTTAAAATTTTAAAGAAAGTTTCCTTTCTACATTGTTTTGCAGTTGTCCATATTTTAGAATAGATTTCAGAATATCCTTATCAAATCTGTTCTCTCTTTCATAAAACAATTTAAAATTCATAACAGAGATACTCCTGATGAATGTATTGCTCACAGCACTAAGGGGTCATTTTAACTCTCCCAGTTTTGCTCTATGCTATTAAGCATTACTTAGAAACAAAGCAGAACAGTTTTCTAAAGAAAAATGACAGCACAATTTATCCACATTGCCTTATTTCCTTTTTTTTTTTTTAACAGGGAAAAATGCAAAAGAAATGCAGGAAATATAAGGTCTAAATTACAGAATGACAGAATAGTCAGGGTTGGAAGGGACCTCTGGAAATCATCTAGTCCAACCCCCCTGCCACAGCAGGGTCACCTACAGCAGGTTGCACAGGATGGCGTCCAGGCGGGTTTTGAATGTCTCCAGTGTGGGAGACTCCACAACCTCTCTGGGCAGCCTGTTCCAGTACTCTGCCACCCTCAAAGGAAAAAAGTTCCTCCTCATGTTAAGATAGAACTTCCTATGCTCAAGTTTTTGCCCGTTACCTCTAGCCCTATCACTGGGCACCACTGAAAAAAGACTATTCTCATCCACCTGGCACCCTCCCCTTAAGTATTTCTAAGCATTGATAAGATCCCCCCTCAGTCTTCTTTTTCTAGACTAAAAAGACCCAAGTCCCTGAGCCTTTCATCATAAGAAAGATGCTCCAATTCCCTAATCATCTTACTAGCCCTCTGCTGGACTCTCTCCAGCAGTCCCCTGTCCTTCATGAACCGGGGAGCCCAGAACTGGACACAATACTCCAGATGCGGCCTCACCAGGGCAGAGTAGAGGGGGAGGATGACCTCCCTCGACCTGCTGGCCACTTTCTTCTTGATACACCCCACGATGCCATTGGCCTTCTTGGCCACCAGAGCACATTGCTGGCTCATGGTCATCCTGTTGTCCACCAGGACGCCCAGGTCCCTTTCCACACAGCTGTTCTCCAGGAGGTCAGCCCCTAACCTGTACTGATGCATGGGGTTATTCCTCCCCAGATGCAGTACCCTACACTTGCCCTCTTTGAATTTCATAAGGTTCCTCTCTGCCCAACTCTCCAGCCTGTCCACATCACGCTGTATGCAAGCACAGCCTTCAGGCATGTCAGCCACCCCTCCCAGTTTTTTTGTCATCAGCAAACTTGCTGATGGTACCTTCATCCAGGTCATTGATGACATATTGAACAGGACTGGACCCAGTACTGACCCCTGAGGAACACCACTTGTTACTGACCTCCAACTAAATCACCACTAAACCTCCACCACTAACCACAACCCTCTGGGCTCTGTCTGTCAGCTGCTGTTCAATCCACCCCACTGTCTATTCATTTAACCCACACTTCCCAAGCTTGCCTGTGAGGATGATGTGGGAGACAGTGTCAAAAGCCTTGCTGAAGTCAAGGTAGACAACATCCACTGCCCTCCCCTCATCCACCCATCCAGTCACGCCATCATAGAAGGCTATCGGATTAGTCAGACATGACGTCCCCTTGGTGAATCCATGTTGACTACTTCTGATAAACTTCTTTTCCTCTAGATGCTTGGAGATGATGCCCAGAACAAGCTGTTCCATCATCTTTCCAGGGATGGAGGTGAGGCTGACCGGCCTGTACTTTTCTAGGTCATCCTCCTTGATGTTTTGAAGACTGGAGTGACATTGGCTTTCCTCCAGTCCTCAGGCACCTCCCCTGTTCTCCAGGACCTTTCAAAGATGATGGAGAGTGGCCCAGCAATGACTTCTGCCAGCTCTCTCAGCACTCGCGGGTGCATCCCATCAGGCCCCATGGACTTGTGTGTATCTGGTTTACCTAATTGATCTCTAACTTGTTCTTCTTCAACCAAGGGAAAGTCTTCCTTCCTCCAGACATTCTCTGTTACCTGCAAAGTCTGGGACTTCCAAACACTGGCCTGAGCAATGAAGACAGAAGCAAAGAAGGCATTCAGGAGCTCCGCCTTCTCTGCATCGTCTGTTACCATGACACCCGTCTCGTTCAACAGCGCGCCCATATTTTCCCTGGTTTTCCGTTATGTATCTGGATACAAATGAATATGTTTTCACTAAACCCAATTTGTATTACCTGAGTGGTCCTATGATAGTATATATATACACAAAATTATATGTGCTGCTGTCTGCCTGTATTATTACATGATAATGTTAAATAATAATTTTAAAGAATACATGAGTGTTATTGTTACTTTTTTCATTATATGGCAAAAATTATCAATATAATCTGATGTATTTTTCAAAAGAAATATTGATTATTGTATACAGTATTAGAGGAATGGTGTTCACTGACTTAAGTGTTGTAGGGAAGGAAAACTAAGGCAAGAGTACATACCAGATCTTTCAAATCATAAACAGATCTTGGGACTGTAGCTAAAATAGTGTGGTCTTTGGAAATGGGAAGAAAAGCAGATAAAGGTCAAACAACTGGCAAGCTTCTTGAGGGAACTGGACCATTTCTCCTATTGCAAAATCTTTGAAGGGCAAGAAATAAGCAGTGAAAACTATTCAGCTACCCTCTTCCTTGCAGGCTCAAGTATTCTCATACCATTGGTCAGGCGACCAAGCTTAGAGGCAGCTAATCCATGATACTTATTCTACTGTGGGTTCTCTTCCCTATAGGATTAATCCTTTCCCTGTATGAGAGAACACAGTTTGCCATTGACTACTACTGGACCCAGAGGTTCCAGTAAGAAGTGTTAGACCATTACAATTAACTTACGGGAAATTTTTGAAAACTTTTCCGGAAAAGATTAGGAGACTTCTATTAAAAGAGACATTAACCCTTTAAGATAATAACTAACAGTTCTTTAGAAGGAACCATAACGTTGGTCATCTAAATGCAGCTCAGCTTTTCCCCTCCTTCTCCTTTCATCAGCAAACTTAACAGCTGGGGCCTCATACAGGACACACAATTGACAGATAAAGGACTCAGATGCCGAGGTCTAGAATAAATTTTTTAGCAGCAACATCTGTGTCTGTCGCAAAGCCCTTGGCTGATTTCTTGGCTGGCTGCTTGGCTGCCTCTGCTCTGTCTGTGACAGTGCTGGCTATGCTAATGGCCATGTAATGGCCCCTGGTGCCCTCTTGGGGAATTAAACTGCTGATAAACTTACTGGCTTGCCTTGTCCCTGGGATCTTTTTTTAGCTTTGAGTGACCTGCAGCTGGAGGGGTTTGTTCCTTATTTGAGGGGAAGGCCCCTGAACAAATGCTCACAAGTTCAGTGTATGCAAGGCCAATTGATGCTGCCAAAGGAATATTTTGCAGTCCGCTGTAAAGTCACTTTCTTTTTAGATATAACATCTCCTCAAGCTACTGGAAATACTAAAGATGTCAGAAAGCGAAAAATTCTGGAGAGAGCAGACTGTGGAGTCATCATTCACTTTAGTGTATCATGAATTTCAAAACAGAGGGTTCATTATCATACAGGACATATAGAAAACTCCCTGTTTTCCTGTTTTTCTAAAAAAGAAGTGCTGTTAAATGTCTCAGAATTGCTCAAGAAGATTCATGTTTTGAGTCTTTTCTTTTTTTTTGTTTCCCCTTTTTTCATACAACATATTTAATCTGGTTGCAACGGTTGCAGTCTCCGGTTTTAATTTGCTGATCACCTCAACCTTTCTTAAAATGCCTACGTTTGTCCCACAGAGAACTATTTTCTAAATGGATGGTTGGCTCATCAGAAGGCAGGGCAGGTAGCTCTTTATTGGCAAAAGTACAAGCTTATGTTTTTGTTTTTAATACAGGAACTCCTTAAATAGATCCCAAGCCCCAAAGGACTTTTGCATGTATTTAAACTTAAGTGTCCTCATTCTCTGCCTGTAGTTACTCAGACTCTCTGGCTTTGCCATGGGCTCGTAATGACTATTCAACTGAATTTTAGCCAAAATACTAATATTCAGTTTCTGCAGACTTACTTTTCAGATGCATTCTTGAAGATGAATTGTAAAGACAGTGTGATGCACTTTGCCTGGGAGAAATCCTGCTCCCTTTACACACAGAAATACAGTAACCCCTCAGGGCCTGATTGTTCAGTTCCCTTGGGTTTCTTTATGCATTTTGGTGATATAAAATGCCTGCAAATATAGTAAGCATTGCCAATAGGGAATATTAGGGCATACGGAGCAGGTCAATGAAGCGACTGAGAAAAGGGTGTGTGACTGAAAGCCTCAAGCTATTGGAAACAGAACGAAACAACAGTGTTTGCACAGCTCTAATTTTCTCCAACATTGGGCAAACAGGGTTTTGGCTTGCCTGAGAGTAAAGTTTCTTACACAGAGGAAAAATAATAATGAAAAAGAGGATTAAATTCAGTAACTTCATTGGGATGTTTTAAACTGGAGGGGGAAGGAAAAAAGATATATGTGGAGGAGAAGAACACATGAACATAAAACAAAAAAACAAAACCCCCCAGATTTGAATATCTATTTCTGATATCTAATACCTAATCTTAGATGTCTAATACACCTAATGCCAGACACCAAAGTGAGATTGGCTCAAGATTAAGGCATATAACTCTTAGTTGTCCTCTAACCTAGGTTAGATACCTGAGTTATAGGCTAATATTATATATTAAATGCAGGAAAGATTGATGCATCTAAGAATAAGATTCACAGATATCAATGACAGGCAGTGAGGTAGCTGTTATATACTTATCAGTTATAAACACTGTGCAGATATGGAGTGCCTATGTTGGACCCCTTCCAGAAAGTTAGGTTTTTCAAACAAGATTAGAGGGAAATAATGTTTTGTTCAGAATCACAGTTGTATTCCAGACCTAATTGCTTAAGAGAAGTCAATTTTTTCCTTTCGGGAAGAATAAGAGGAAGGAAATACACTCAATATGCTATGAAGCAGTGTCAATCAAAGGTCTCCTAAATAATCACCTACTTATTAAACCTCAAAATCTGTCTTGATACACACTTTTATTTATTTAAATATTGTATGCAAATTCAAATACTGTTAGTGTATAAGACTGAAAGAAAATAATGTCAAAATATTGTATATTCATTGGTTATGATGCTCTCACAAGAGCTAAACCATCTGACTATGTGATCTAAGCCAAGCAAAGTATGAGTTTGGATCTGTAATGAGTCTCTTAGGTACTGAAATTTTGTATTACCAGAGAGGACACTGTAAACAATTTCTTTCTTCTTTTGCGTTAAACTAGGTCTATGCTGACAATGACTACTAGCTTCACATCCACAGGTGATACACCAGTGCCAGAAATGCAAAAAACCCATAAGGGTTTAGATGGACAAAGAGCATCCTATTTTCCAAATATTCCTTGATAACTTTCTGTTGACATTTGTATTATTAATATTTTATAGAAGTGGGATAAATTATCTATTACATTATTCATTATTTGGCTTCTAATTTATCTTTTCTAAATAGTATTCCCAGTAATTTCATGCATAAACAGCTATATGGACTGGTAAGAATATAATGACTATCCATTCAGGAAAGATTTTTCTTAACATTGTTAAAGATCACAAGACCTTTTTTTTTTTCTTTTTCTTAAAACAGCTGAAGTTTTATCCAAAAAGGACGAATGGGAGGAATATCTCCTGGAAAGTATAAAAATACATCATATCAAGTAATAGAAAATATACTTTGAGTAACTATTGTACATTGATATTAAATCTAGGTGTTTTGATTTTAGATTTGTAGGTTTAGATTAGATATACTAGTAAGTTCTCCCATGCCTTGTTAATTTGCATGATTCTGCTTTTTGACATTTTATTTGTACTACTGCCATTTAGAAAACAGTTGACTTTTATAACAGCTGATTCAGCAGTTTTCTTAGGAGGGCACATTACTGTACTGTAGAAAGGTCCTAATAGCAATGGTATGAGCTTTTGAATATGAATATAAAATATCAGAGACATATTGATGATGAATATCAGTAAAACCAGGAAACAAGTGAAAAAACCTCAACAAAATAAGAATATAAATGAAAATATGCTTCTTTTAAAAACAAAACCACAAAAAGACCTGGATAGAATAGACAGTTGGGCAGAGAGGAACCTAATGAAGTTCAACAAGGACAAGTATAGGATCCTGCAACTGGGGAGGAATAACCCCCTACACCAGTACAGGTTAGGGGCTGACCTGCTGGAAAGTAGCTCTGCAAAGAGAGACCTGGGAGTCCTGGTGGACAATAAGTTGACCATGAGCCAGCAATGTGTCCTGGTGGCCTGGAATTGTCGTGACCCAAGTGCAGGACTGAGCACTTGGTCTTGTTGAACCTCATACAATTGGCCTTGGACCATCAATCCAGCCTGTTCAGAACCCTCTGTCATGCCTTCCTCCCCTCAAGAAGATCAGCCCTCCCACCCAACTTGGTGTTGCCTGCAAACTTCCTGAAGGTGCACTTGATGCCCTTGTCCAGATCATTGATAAGGATATTAAACAGAACCGGCTCCAGTACTGAGCCCTGGGGAACACCACTTGTGACCAGCCGCCAGCTGGATTTAACTCCATTTACCACCACTCTTTGGGCCTGGCCACCCAGCCAGTTATTCACCCAGCAAAGCGTATGCCCATCCAAGCCATGAGCAAGCAATTTTTCCAGGAGAATGCTGTGGGAAACGGTGTCAAAGGCTTTATTAAAGTCCAGGTAAACAACATCCACAGCCTTTCCCTCATCCACTAAGCAGATCATCTAGTCATAGAAGGAGATCAAGATAGTCAACAAGAACCTGCCTTTCATAAACCCATGCTGACTGGTCCTGACTGCCTGGTTGTCCTGTATGTGCCGTGTGATCGCACTCAAGATGATCCACTCCATAACCTTCTCTGGCACTGAGGTCAGACTGACAGGGCTGTAGTTCCACGGGTCCTCCTTCTGGCCCTTCTTGTGGATGGGCATCACATTTGCTAACCTCCAGTCAATGGGACCTCCCTGGTTAGCCAGGACTGCTGATAAATGATGAAGGGTGGCTTGGTGAGCACTTCTGCCAGTTCCCTTGGTACCCTTGGGTGGATGCCATCTGACCCTCTAGACTTGTGTGTGTTTAAGTGGTGTAGCAAGTCACTAACCATTTTCCCTTGGATTATGGGGGCTTCATTTTGCTCCCTGTGTCTGTCTTCTAGCTCAGGAGACTGGGTACCCACAGAACAACTGGTCTTACTATTAAAGCCTGAGGCAAAGGCAGCATGAAGTACCTCAGCCTTTTCCTTATCCTTTATCACTATGTTTCCCCCTGCATCCAATACAGGATGGAGATTCTCCTTAGCCCTCTTTTTGTTGCTAATGCATTTATAGAAACGCTTTTTATTGTCTTTTACAGATTAAGTTCTAGCTGGGCTTTGGCCTTTCTAATTTTGTCACTGCATAACTGACAAGTCCTGGTTTGATTTTGGGCTCGGGGGGGGGGGGGGGGGGGGGGGGGGGGGGGGGGGGGGGGGGAAGTTACTAATGATCCCAAGAGTGAGATTGAGATGCAAACGAGGTCAAATGCCGCCAATCAGGCCCTTTTTATTGAATAGGTACAGAGGAATGGAGCAATAGGAAAGGCAGGAAATATTAGAAGGAAACTAAGCAAGCATTCAGAAGGATAAGCAAAGGATAGTCACCACCATGGATCCAGCGACATCTCGTTGGTCCTCAGTCTTCAATTTCTTCGGTGGTGGATACGCACCGCAGCTTGTTTCCACAGTCTGTTTATAAATCCAGGAAAAGACCTTGGCGGGCTGCCAGCCCGGCCCAGGCAGGGGTCGGCTTTGGTGGCGCCTGACAATGGTCTTCTGCTGCCGGTTTTGGTGTTGCCTCATTTGCAAACGAACGGTCTGCTGCTACCAGTCGTTCGCACCTTGCTGGGTACACACAAGCAAGCTTTGAGGCAAATATTTGACGTTCCAGTCGCTCACAATAACCTCGAAACATCTGTGTAGTCTGAATGGCCTGCCCCTTCTTCCAAAGGTCATAAATTCCTTTTTTTTTCCTGAGTTCCAACCAAAGCTCAGGCCAGTCTTCTTCCCCGCTGGCTCCTCTTTCAGCTCATGAAGACAGCCTGATCCTGTGCATTTAAGATTTCCTTCTTCAAGAATGTCCAGCCTTCCTGGAATCCTTTGCCCTTCAGGACTGCCTCCCAAAAGATTCTGTCTCCATCTGACAAATATTCTAGCAGTTATGGCTAAACTTAATATGACTAATGTCAAGTGGGATCATGTCAGGAGAAGACTTCGTGTTTGAGACAACAATCCCAATTTCTTGGCTCCCTTCCTACTGTTGTGTTACCTGTTAATGTTGCAATATATTACACTGACTAAATGAGCCTTGTGATATACCCTTCAGAATGGAGCTATATTTTGAGATCCGTTTCCTACACTTCCATTGTGAGAAATTGAGCACGAGTATTAAGACACACAGGAATCAAGTGCTAAAATCCAAACACTTGCTAATCTATGGCTTATGAATCTTTAAGCAAAAATGTGTAAGAATAATCCTGGATATGAATGTACTGTACATTAAATGTAAATTTCAGCTCTTGTTCAAGCCCAGATTCATTTTACGTTGTCATGACAGGGTTGCACGCTATGGACAGTTATTGTATTTTAGGTGAACCATGGAGCAGAAGGAAAAGTTTTGGCCAAATGTTTTGGCACAGTCTGTTCAGCCATGCATACTGTTAGCATCTCACCTACCTCCACAGCATGCTTATGTAGACAATAATGAGCAACCTAAGCTATACCTGCCTTTGTAACAGTTTGGGCAGTATGATGGCAGGCTACAAAGATGCTGCAGTCAGCAGTGGCTTTATGTACAGCTGACTTGAGGGGTGGACAGGGATTCAACGCATTTCCTGGCCTTTGTTGCTAGCCAAGTTCTCAGAAAAAAAAGCAAGACAAACATACAAGCATCCAAACAAAAAGACTGAAAAGTATTGATGCCATGTTTTGCACTAGGCATACTTTTAATCTCATTAAAAAAGGTGTAGAACTGAAACTCTCTCTTTATATAAGATATTCTTGTTTTGAACTATGTTAATGAGAATTTTTCCTATTGTACTGTGAGTAATGTAATTTGGAGACTGTATGTTAAAGGTCTCAGAATGTAAGACATTAGGACAGATATCTTAATATTTTATTTAGTTCTAATTCACTTATTGTGCAGCAGAGTATTTATTTATGATAACAGTTAAGGTCTAAGTTAATGAAAACTTTTATTATAATCAAGCGAACTAGTGTGTCAGCATATCAATACAGCTACCTGCAACAGAAGATGATGTTTCACATAATACTTTCTAACTCTATGTTGATAGAAGCGCAAAAACTTAATTATCGCTGTTGTGCATGTGTGTATGAAATTCATTGCAATAGAAAAATTCAATTAATTCAGTGCCATATTAAAAACTTGACATACTGAAATTAACACTTATAGCACAGATTCTTTCTGCTTTTAAGAGCACGTACATCTCTGTATGTAAGAATTTTTAAAAAATTATAATCCAAAGTTAAGCAGTTAGAAAAGTTTCTTCACAATTAATAGCTTGAGTCCTTCATATGCATTATGACACAGCTTATGTAATACAAACGCATACTTTTCTTTCCTCCCACAGGGTCCCTTATTCAGTATCCAAGATGTAGGGAGTGCGGTTACCAAGCAATTTTTGCAAAATATTTTATACCTGTGCAACCTTTTTCTTTTCTGCACACTAATCAAAGACAGAATTATTTATCATCTTCTGATTTTTCTTCCATATATTTGTATGTATAAAATATACCAATCTTATAATGTGTTATAAACAATAATTTTTTGTGGCATCGCTGAGAGATAGAGTGGTATTATTTTATAGGTGATGAACAGAGACAAAGAAATTAAAGTAAATTTTTCCATTTATTTTATCTTTCTGTGTGAAATGCCTTTGAACTATTTGGTTTTGAGCTCTAGCCTCATCCGTTCTGCAAATCACATGTCTGAGATCTCAAGTCAGACAGTGAGAAACTAAGGTAGATAAAGTTGTAGTCCGTATGTGACCTTCAGTGAAGAAAGCCAACTGGACTGCAAGAGTAGCCAGCAGATCAAAGGAGGTTCAAGGAGAGCCTTACCCTATATGCAGCACTTGTGAAGCCACCTGAAGTTCTGGATCCACGTTTGAACTCTCCAGCATGAGACAAGTATTGATACACTAGAGTGTGCCTAGCAGAGGCCACTGAGACAGTCAGGACACCAGAGCACATGGTGTACAAATAGAATCTGGGTGTGATCAGTCCTAGAAAATAAATCTAATGGGAGATCTTATTGCTGTTTTCAACTATCCATGGAAAAGGTATAGAGGAGGTGAAGCCAGACCACTTCTTCTCAGAACACATCTAAAGGTGGGAGAACTCAAGATGAAAATGGAGAATTCTGGTAACACGATGTAATTGTCTCTTTCGCACTTATATTCGATGAGAAATTCAACTGTTTTAGCTAAGAATTACTGTCCTGTTGTTCATTATTTCCACCAGTAAACTTGTTCCAGAACCCCCATGGAGAACCGTGCAAATGGAGTGTGGACTGTGCAGATGATAGAATGAATCTTCATTTCTAGGCCAAGCCTCTCTTTCATAGTGAGAAAAAAAGAGTCCCACTTAATATCACTAAATACTGAACTGAATGACAAATGCCGTTTTAGTGTATACTTACAGGTACTCAGTATACTCTTGCTTGAGTAATATTAACTCAAGTATTTCTTAATACACTCATACCAGATTTTGCAAATTTGGTATCAATATAGTTATAGATACAACCTTTTGGTGTATTTGCTGACAACAAAGAAAAAACTAACTGAAATGTAAGTAATCAACACAAAAAAGAGATCTTTGGATTAATCAGTTCTGATAAAACACTTTTGTACTGAACTTTACCAGTTCTTTGGAAATTGATTTTTAACCTTTCTTTTAGTATCCAGCTCTTGCTATCCAGCTAGTACAGTTCAGGATATAGTCTCAACCTCTAGACTCACAGAACCACAGACACAGGTCAGGGTTGGAAGGGACCTCTGGAGATCATCTAGTCCAACCCCACTGCCACAGCAGGGACACCTACAGCAGGTTGCACAGGATGGTGTCTAGGTGGCTTCTGAATGTCTCCAGAGTGGGAGACTCCACAACGTCTCTGGGCAGCCTGTTCCAGTGATCTGCCACCCTCAAAGTAAAGAAATCTCGCTTCATGTTAAGATGGACCTTCCTATGCTCAAGTTTGTGCCCGTTACCTCTTGTCCTAGAGGTCCTTGTCCTACCTCCTATAGCTGCACTTCTTTCAGGAAAAGCAATTGTTGTCCCCAGCCTTCATTCTGTCCCAGCTGTTTATCACTACCCCACGTCTTATTTGCCTGTTAAGTTCCTTATTTAAGCTTTTGTGACCTTTTCCAGGGAAAAAAACCAAAACCAAAGTTAATTTAAGCACTTGAAATAGCAGGTATTTGCCAACTGAACTGAAATGGTTTAGGGAGCGATCACACAGCTAACAGATCAGAAGGGTAATGAGTATTCCTGGGGACTGGAAATGAGCAGCTGGGGGAGGGAAGGAGAAGAACAAGCTCTTTCCATTCACATAGCTGCAGCTGAAACAGTTTTACCTTCTTTGACATTTTGCCCCCTTGTTTTATCTAGAACTTCCAATGGGGCCTTGCTATGCCTTGATCTGCGTGTAAGATGTTTAATAAGGATCATGAAGATATACCAAAAAACCAAGTCAAGAGAAATCTTACAATGAGAGCTTTATAGACTAATCTCAAGCCTCTTGAAGTAAGAGCAAAACCCTCATTACCTCAGTGGCTAGCTGATCAGTAGACCTCAAATTCCTGTGGTAAAAAAGCAGGTCTGTCATCATGGAAATAATATAAAACAATGTTTATGTGTAATTAGTTTGGCTTCATGAGAGTTATTTGTGATTACTGTCTTCAAACCTATTTATTATTAACATTACACAGGGTGAAATTCATGGCATCAGAAAGCGAAAACAGGATTTGTGGAGCACGCAGAAAAATGCCTGTCTTTTAACTTTCACATATCCATCCTCTTGACTTTTACTTGTGTGATTTTAAAAGAGCAGTCTTAGGTATTATAAGCGTTTATATTTTCTTTCATGTAAGATTAGTTCAAATAGATCGTGTATGTCTTAACCCTCATCTATTTTTATTCTATAGCTGGATAGTTAATATGGCTAGTATGTTGTTTGAAGAAAACAGCTTTTATAGGGTGTAGGAATCATTTGGATGGCATCAAAGATTTCTGATGCCAAGGCCTGAAAAATATTATTCCAAAGGCAGCATCTGGCTTCTTGGCACATCTAGTCTGTAGTTTCTCAGTGCCTCTAGGTCTGTTGTGTGGTTGGTCATATTTGAATGCTAATTTTAGTTCCTAACTTCTCAGAATAAAGTAGACTTTTGACATTTTGTAGAATGTATGTGTAAGCACATATATATTGAACAACTTGCACTACTTCTGCAAAGTATCATTAGTTCTCCACATCAATATGTCTGTTGATTACTTGCATTCATACTTATGTGTGTATCTGTACACATGACAAAATACATACCTAAATAATTATGGGAGGAACTTTATTTTTTTCCCACCTGTTCAAACTGTTATAATCTATGTTACACTGAAGTCATCAGGGGCTAGCTTTATTTCTTTATCCTTACAAAAATTAATATTTTGCAAGTAATCACAGTAGTTTCCCGCAGTCTTTAACATCTATGGAAAAAAGCTTCAGTTTGTGGTAAAGCCCTAATTTTGCTCATATTTGACTGGATCATTTCTCATATTTCATCTTTTTCTTCCCCACCCTCCTTGTTTCTTAACATTCGTGTCCCCAATCTGTTTGCAAAAATCATCTACAAAAATCACTTTTGCCTTTTGCCATTGTCTCATCATAGCCAAACTGATCCCCTTCTTTTCCTGTTTTCTTCATCACAAGTCTGTCCTCGTTCTCAAGATCTCCCATCTGTCCTGCCTGCATTAGATTTCTTGCTATTCTTTACTCATCCTGACCCTGGCAATCACTTCTTCCCCTTTACTTCAGTTCTGTTTCATTCCAAAGTGTGACCAAAGGAGCTATAGCACCTAAGAAAAATAAATTCTATATAGAAGTGAATCTTTAAATAAGATAGTCAGTCTACTCCACCAAATCCTTAATAATTTCCCTTTCTTTAGAATTCAAAGTACCATGTATCAGCATGGTGGTATCTAAGACATCTAGGACATCTAAGGCTGGTGGTAGAAATTTCATTCACTGATTTGCAGAAACTCAAAACAGAAGGTTTATGTGAACTACACAGAAATCGAACATTTAATTATCAATTGATTTTTGGTTTCTTAATGATTTCTTTAAGATCTATATCTTTAAGAATCTTAGTCTTTCATACTGGTAACAGAAAATCACTTCAGCTTGTGAAAGAACATATGCTGGTTTATCACTTGCCTTTAAAGGAATCAAGAAAGGGTGGTATAGCCTAATAATGGGACATGTCATATTCAGTCTCCAAGTTTTAAAATTCCCATAGGTCATTTTAAATTCACTGTGAAATCCAGTCCTTGACACAGAATTCAAATCTTCATAATTCTGCCACTTTCCAGGGCATATGGACTTGGATGTTTTTTAATGGTATTACGGTAATGTATTTCAGAGAACTGACTTTAAGGGAATTAACTTTGTCACCTTGTAATTGGCAGAACTGGGACAGTTAGCTAAAGCCCAAGCAGATACTGTTCATTTTATCAACAAGGGGCCTGTCACTGATACAATGTTTTATAGATTATATATGACAGTTTTACATCTGCTAAACATCTTTTCACACCAGACTTTTTTCACTTTTGTGTTAGAAGTAGTGGAAAATTATTCTGAACTAAAATGATCTCCTTTATGATGCTGTATACAAATGTATATATTAATTGCCACACATGAGTTGGAAAGATTTTTGGTGCAGTGCCCCAGAAAAAAAAAAAAAAAAAGAACAAACAGCTTACTCAGACACACTTACAGTATTGCAAGTGGTTTGATGTAGAACGTTCTATTTTTCATACTTTTTTTTTTTAATTTTACCCTAGAGCTTTTCCTGATGAATTAAAGTAGCTCAGTCATATTTATTTATTTTGTTATTAATTTTATCTGCACCATAAAACAGTCTTAGAATAAATGTGCTAAACCTCTGAATGTATTCAGGTTGAAGATACTTTAAGTCACCCTGGTCAAAAGTGGTTTAAATGACATGCTTGCTGTTATGAAATTTAGAACTGATGTCAAAACAGCTCTACTAAATGATGAACAACTTGCAGCCAGTCTGCAGGGAACTCTCTGAATAGTAAAATATAATAATGATGAGACTTAATTTATTTGTCATAAAAATTACTGTCAACTCCAACTAGGGCAGAAGTGTTTTGTCTGCAAATTTAAGCAAAAAAACCCAAAGAACTTTCTTATTCCTTCAGCTTTGTTCTGGATGGCTATAATTCTCTCATTCCAGGGTCACAGAATTAATTAAAAATATTGATACATATTGTTTAAAGTATTATTAAGGTTTTACATATCCTTTTTTAACTGGCAGGCAAATCAAGACCAAGAGAAGTTAACTGAAGTATTCCTTTGGCATGTAGCTCCTCAGACTATATTATGTTTCAACATAGAAATGTAGGTGAAGGTACTGATTCAGATTGGCAGCAATATACAAATACATGTGACTCAAACGTGGTGACTGATTAAATGTTTGCTTTCTCATTATTTTTCTTGTCATCACGTGCTTCATTTCTACCCAAGAGTCCCTTTAGGTAACAAAATTAAGCATCTTGACTCTTATTTTTTTTTCCTTTCTATTCTTTGCTAGAAGAAGATATGTTTTATTAAATAAAATATAACAACTCTTAAAGCAAAAATTGAGCACTGCCAGCATTATAATCTAACAGTCAGATGATGAGGGCTCTTTCTTAGGTAAGGGTTTACGTCTGATCTCATCAGCATCTGAGTCTTCCCCCATATCTTGGGTTCTTGTTCCATCTGCCAGGTTATTGACTGATCTTAATCAGAAAGTGGTTGAATAGATCCCACTGTTTCAATCTAACCTTATGGCCGGCTGCAGTCTTTAGTGAAGCCAGTCAGTTCTGGCCCAGGGTATCCATCTTTTCCACCTTCTATCTCCTTGTCAGGATAAGGCACCCTTACCCAGCCAATGTATTTAAGTCTAGTTCAAGGACCCCTGCAGAACAGACAGCTGTTTTATATTACATTTTGATTGTACAAACCTCAAAATCAATTAAAGAGTGCAAAATTTTTGTGGATTATACCTTTCTAATTAATCAATGACCAGTACGTGAAGTTTGAATTATGGCTGAACAAAATGACACAGAAAGCATTTTCTCCACAGTATAGAAATAACCATTAGCCTTTATTTCCTCATATAAAACCAGGAATATATAACACCAGGAAAAAGATAGGTTAGTCCTTGTCTGACTAATTTCCTCAGTGTCCAAAATCCTCCTGTTTTCATTTGCGTCTCAGTTACACCTAGTTAGCTCCTTGCTTAGTTGATTTCTGGAGATCCAAAAGCCAAAGTAGTAAGTGAGATTTCTTTGAGGTAATACAGGTACCACAAGAACAAGGCCTTATAATACCTACGTATTTTCTGAAATCTGAACCATGATGCCACCATGAAAAGAAATCCAGCCTCTATGTCAGCTCAAATCAACAGGAGTGTTCATGTTGGTTGTACTGGAGTTTGACTTAAACCTGCGAACAAAAAACCAAAATATCTTTCTACCTTTTGTCTTGCCAAATCAGTATGGGAAAAAATAGTTTATTCAGAGAATAAACTTTTCTGTGGAGTAATATAGAGTGCTCTTTTCCAAAAGGCCATATGTTTTCCATATGAAACTACACATTTTCATCAATAAACCAGTAGTGCATGAGGAAACAAATAACAGAAAGAAGTCTATGTTATATATTATTAGGAGATGTTTAAAGTGTAGACTGACAGAACAAATATTTTGTGGATAAAAAGAAAAAGACAAGATTTTCTCTAGCGCATCTTATAGGCACTGCATAAATCCTGATTTACTTCTTTTGGATAATTGTTCCTAGATTTTTGTAAACTTATGGCAGATGTGTTCATGAAAAATTATGCCTGTCACAGAAAATTTGGAAAGAATCCTAGGCTGCCCAATTATGCAAGAGTTATAGCTCATGTAAGGGACACCTACTGTTTTAAAGGGGAAAGTGGGAATTATAAATTTTCCACAAAGGAAGTTCTGTCTGGAAGATTTAATGGAGCTGGGACTTGAACAAAAGCTGTTCAGTCAGGTTTTTGTTTTGTTTTGTTCTTTTCTGACATCCATTTTGTCAACAACAATTAATATTAAGTGCTGCGGTGGTTTGAATCCAAGCATAGTAATTTTATTCACACTTGCTGCTTAATGTATGCTATGTAAAGAAGAAACACAGTGAAAAAACAGGCATATTGCCAACTGTTTGGGTTTTTTTCCCTCTTGAAAGCATTTTTTGATACTCTGAGTGCATGCTGTTAATATACGTATTTGTATATTCCTTTAATTACGTAGTTAATACAAAATATGAAATATAAATAATAAAGAACTGCATTCATTACAGAGTATTATTTGTCCAAGTGCTTCATAGAGTCAAAGGGCAGAAGTACCACTTATGTACACCTAATTTGACCTCATCTGATGTACAGACTGGCATACGCCTTCACCCAGAAATTTCTGCTGCAGGCTTATATCTGGACATGTGTGTATGACGAAAGTTCTATTTAATAAGAATTCCTGAGATTTCAGAAATGTGTTCTGTCTGGGAAAAAAAGTAAAAAAAATTAACAGCACCAAAAAATTACCTTTCCACAGCAGAAAATTCAGTTTAAAAATAAAAAGATAAAGAAGGAAAGGAAGGAAGGAAGGAAGGAAAAGAAAGAAAGAAAGAGACAGAGAGAGAAAGAAGGAAAAAAAGAAGGAAAGTAAGAAAGAAGGAAGGAAGGAAGGATGGAAGAGAGGGAAGAAGGGAGGGAGGAAGGAAGGAAGGACAGAAGGGAGGAAGGGAGGAAGGAAGGAAGGAAGAGCTCATGAGTAAGTATTGATTTACCACTGCAGCTCTTATTCTCCAACAGGCATCTGCTTCAAGGAGAATAAGCAGATCTCCTTTTGGCATAGCCTGTAGGAAGAGAATAATTCAGCAAGTGAAATATGTGTGTTCTGCAATATAGTCATTCAGGAGTTGAACTACGTCTATTCTGTAATCGTAGAATCACACAGGGTTTCCTACCAATCCCCTTAAAATACTCTATTTGCTAAGATATGGTTAAGACTGGGAAATGACAGTAAATGACAGTTAGTTGTGCATAAACCTTTTTTAAAAAGAAAATCCAACTTTAACTAGATAAAGAGGTTTTTGGTTATCTGGATCATTAAAAGAATGTGTACAGTGTCTTTGTAAACCATTAAGGAAAACACCAAGAAAAACAGCTAGAGGCCAGAGGTATTACAGAGAAATAGGACCACAAAGTGGAGTACCTCCAAATGCATGTACTATTGGAATTACTGGACACGTTGATGCCTTACCGCAAAATTACAAGTGACAAGGAAACTAGTAACCACAGTTTTGCATCAAAATGGTGTCACATGATATATGTAAACTTAGTAGTTATCTTTTCCTCTACTATAACATTTGAAAGGAAGTAAACCTATTACTCTAGAAGTGTTGGGGATTTTTTTGTAAAGAACTTTGAAATCAACAAACTCACCCCGTGTGATTGATTACATGCATGAATGCATATTCTATTTGACTAATTATTGAAAAAAGGGACTTTTTAGGTATAAAAGCTGAACAAAAAAAAATTAAAGAGGAGGAAGGAAAAAAAGATTTGAATCCTATATCCCAATCCAACTTTCCTTCAAATAAATGTGAATCTTTGCTTTGGTTTGAAAAGAAGCTGCAGTCTGGCCAAAAATGAGCTATGGATCCTAATTCTCAAGAACTATATGTGGAATCTTTCTGAAAAGTTCTAGTCTACAAGTTATGGTTAGCCACTTGCTAGTTCAGTGTATATTCTAAGGCTTGTATTAGTTGTAAATGCATTAGTATTATATTGCAAAAGTATAATATGTAATCTATTTAATTAGTGACTTCTTGTAACTTATTTTAATTTTTACTGTATTCCTTCTTACTATATGTTTGGTTGCCAACAGTACAAACAGGTCTCTGGGCACATTCATACATTTATTTCACAAGGACCAGCATTCTAAACATGCATTTAGTGGAGTATTTATAAACTCGGTGCTCTGTATTTTTGTCAGTACTCTAAATGCATTGTAATTACAGAGGTATCATAAAGAATATAGAACCTTTAGCTTGCCTGAAAATGGGAATTTTCAAATTTCTTAATGACAACCACTGCTTCCTTAATGCACAGTGTTCCATGTAACTTAATAATTTTTATTACCAGTTAAGCTACTTATAAATTAACATTTTCTGAATGAATATAACATGATTTTTACTTGACTTCTGTATTTCTTTAGATGCATGGAATGACATTTTTAAAAAATCTAATTTACATTACAGACTGTCTAAAAGGAAAAGGTAATTCATCTGCCTGAAAAGTGAGATAAAGAACTGACATTTCATCAGCATTTTTTATGAATATTTAAGATGTAGAAGGAAATACATTTTGAGAGGTAGAGAGAAGTGATATTAGAGACGGGGGAAAAAAGGAGAAAGAGAGAGGAAGAGAGACAGTCATGGAAGAAGTTGTGAGACACAGTATGCAGTTGCTGGTACTCTCACAGTTATACTGCAATTTGATAATTATTTCAAAAGGTAGAATTAAGTTTATACATACACATTTAAGCACCTACATCTAAAATTTAGGAGTTTCTAGAATTCATAAAACTCTTGCCCATTTTCACTGAGCTATATAGCAGTTTAACATCTCTGGACTACTAAGTTTCTAACAGTGAAAACGCAGAAAAGTGTCTAAATATTAAGCAAGCTGAGTTACCATCCAATCTACACGCGTGTTATGTATCCTCTGAACAACCTCAGGCAAGAGACCATAAAAGTAGCATGATGACACTTCTCTAATGCATCCTAATGTCTTGCAACCGCACAGTTCACCAAATGTATGGGACCCTGACTTAACTGTATTATCGAATTCTGAGCAGATTTGAACTTGGATTTTGGAAAAGCAGAAAAATACTCTAGCTCTTCAGCTATGGAATATATTAATGTAGGCTTCTTGCAGTTTTCTCTTTTGAAGCTGTTCTAAAATGGAACAGAGTACACACTGGAACACATGATTCTGAATTTTAATTCTTAGTATGCACACCTAAAAGGAGCGTGGGACTGTCTCGCCTGAATTTATTGTTTCAAGAACAGCTTATATATTATTTAAAGGCTGGGGTTTTTTTGGGTGGTTTTGGCTTTTGTTTTTTTGGTCAGGGAAAGTATAATGTAAAAAGTTGAAGGCACATTTTGAATGTTTACATTTTAGTTCCTGCTCCAGCAATTATTAACATGTCTATACAAACCAGAATATTTTCTGCTAGAAAAGATTGGGAGAACTTGACTCAGAATACCACATAGCTCAGTATTTGAATACTGAATGATAGGAAAGGAAATAAAATCAATTATCAGATTGAAAGCCTTATCTTGTCTCGGGAAAATAATTGATCTTCTGGAATTTAAAAGGGATTGTGCAATGCCTTCTGTGAGAAAGAAAGATCTGATCTAGTTTAGGTGCTTTAGGATAAGATTAACATTTGGAATTCCAAATATAAAATATATGTAAGCTATACCTCTCTAGATGTTGTCCTTATCTTTTATACTGTCATCACTTCACTGTTACTTTCTTCACTGTGCTGGTTTCTGTAAACTGTATTGCAAGACACTTGAACTTTTACAGTGACACAATATCCTAAGAGTTAAGCATTGCAATGGCAACTGCACCTATGTGAAAATACCCAGAATAAGCCAATAAATTTATGGGGTTCTTATTAAGCATCACCATACTTGTTCAGATTAATACATATATACTTGATTCCATTTCATAGAATCATAGAATATCTTAAGTTAGAAGGGACCCATAAAAATCATCAAGTCCAACTCCCTGCTCCTCACAGAACTACTTAAAACTAAACCATATGACTAAGAACATTGTCCAGACACTCCTTGAATTCTGGCAGGCTTGGCACCGTGACCACTTCCCTGAGCAGCATGTTCCAGTGACTGACCACCCTCTTAATGAAGATCTTTTCCTAACGTCCAGTCTGAACTTTCCCTGACTCAGCTTCATTCCATTTCCTCATGTCCTAAATTTAAGTTAGTGTCTGATCTGTAACTGGTATAGACTATTAACCTCTGTTCATCTGAAAATCACTTATCTTTGAAAAAGTGAGAGAGATGTTTGTTCCTATTTCATTCTTATTACACCAACAGAAGTCAACAGTGATGTGAACGGTGATGGTTAGACATACAAAAATAGTTTTCTGGCAAGTAATCTGCTTTTGACATCTGTAGCACTGATGTGATATTTTAGTCTGAGTCAAGGTTTCCTCAAGGTTGCTTTCAGTTATTGTCTGAGAGACTTAACTGTAATTTGGGAGAAATTCTGAAACCAGAGACGAGAACACAAAAATAATGGGCATCTAGCTCCCCCTCCCTTTCTTTTGTTTTTTTTTTTTTTTCTCTTCTTCTTCCTATTTTTTTGGAAGTCGTTCTCAAAATGTTCACTGATTTCAATACCAACAGTCATGAATACACTAAGAACAACAGAAAACAGTCATTTTATGCATGTCTTGCAGACTATGTCCTCTTCCCGATCTATAACAAGTGTACGTTACTCTTCTAAGTTGAGACATACAAAGGACAAAACAGAAATCTATTGGTTTTCAAAAACTAAATGACCTAGACAATTTCAAGACACTCTTCAAGATCATGTGGGTACTTATTAAGTTATAAAGGCTACATCATAAGAAGATAGTTAAAATTTTTATAATACTTGGAAGCATACTTAAAGCCATGTCACTTTTGGAGACTGCAGAAAACCATGTAAATAGAAAATGTTCTCTTAGCATAAATATGCAAGCTGTTTATAGTGAAAGAAGTAGTATAATAAATGGACATCTGAAATAAAGCTGAAAGCATTTGATAGAGGTTTTTGAATTTTTAATCTTAATTATCAAAATTATATTTCTTCCGTGAACCCTGTTGGTGTTTGATATGTTTTTTTTTTCTGTGTTATAATATTATGGATATGTTTTTATAGAAACAGGTTATTCAGAAGAGTCTTCTCTTGTATTTTATGTCTAACAGAGGCAATTATAGTCATAGACTTCTTATATAGTGTGGTCTTAGAATTTCTCTCTGCGATTCATGCTCAGTGATTTGCAATTAACTCCAGGGTGCTATTTAAGAAGATGACCGTTTGTGAATACTCCCACATATGGAGAATGGATACTACTACTCAATGCATTAAATGTAGTCAAATGTTTGATTACATTCACTGTAAAAGTGTAGTCTACTTTATCTTATCCTATAAATACAGCTAATATTAAACCTACTTTGGCAAAAGTGGATTTAACGTCTGCTTTCAAATTTCTTTCAAATTAATTTAAGATGATGTATGCATTTTCATGGTCCACTCTGAGAAAGAAATAGTACAAAATAGGTTTTGAAGAAAAGCTTAACTGGGGCTGCTAAAAGTGAAGGAAAGCCAGCAATCTAAGAACTACAGCTACCTAAAGAAGTGACTTAATTTATAACACAACTGGTTGCAAATATGCAGAAAATTTTCTTAACTGGTCAAGATCAGGAGCTGGGAGTTCAAGAATAAGCTAAACCCAACGTTCCACTTGTAGATATATTTTCAGAAGGGAAGCCTCTTGTCAATATCTTCACAGTGTTCTGGTTGGAGAATTCTTGTCCTTAAGCACAATCAGCAAGATCACCAACCAAGAAGAGGATTTATCAAATTGGTCTTTCGAGGCTGTGATATTTCATCCTCATATATATCAAATTTATTTGAAAACATTGCTATAAATCATAGTAATTCTAGTAAGATAAGAGCATAAGTGACATTTGCTATCAACAAAGGATGTGGATGAACTATCTGCCTTTGATTTTCAGCAGCTATTTTGCAATTGCTAATTAAAGTTTGTCCCATAGCGGTTCAACCTGCTTGGCTTAAATAATGAGTAATATATTAATTTGCATTCTTTTAGTCATCTATTCTAAACTTCCATTCTATCACATCATTGTTAAATTACTACTATTTCTAGATATAGACTTCCTTCCCCTTCCTCTTTCTCTTTTTCTGCTTTGTCAGTCTGAGGTTAGATAAGTTTTAAAATTTGCACTGCTCTTGCGGACATTCAAACTACTTTTAAGTCAGATAAGAAGTGAACAAGAATGGCTGTTAAAGAAATTGAAGGAGACAGACATTTTCTTAGCTAGTTCTGCATTAGTAAAAACCGACATATGTATGGCAGCATAATTTTTCAATTGAGACGGAAGTTCTGAATTTATCCAACCTTTAACAATGCTACATACTTGATATTAATGTGAACTTTTTTTATCTGATAAAACTGAAATGTAAAAAGTAAGAAGCATTGATGCAACAAATTTAAACAGAATATAAGAAACCATGGCAAGGTGTGGTTCAGTCTTACTCCCTCTTCCTAAAGGCCAGGACAGAGAAATGCAACTAATGTTTTGTGTGAATAAGCAACATGCTCACCTGGATGTGCATGTGAAACTAATTTATTGCATTAAATACACATATCCTAACAATCTGACTCCAAATAGGGTTGATGATTCTTACACTTGTTCTGGGAAGCCCTGGGAGTAACAAGATGTTTCCTGTACTATCTACTATTTGTAAGATGAATAAGCAGTCTGTGCTTATTCCATGCAGTGTCAATACACATAGCGTTATTTTTTAACAGATATATCTTTTTTTGTGTTTCTGATATAAAAAATAAGCTACAGTTTTTACATCATTTCAGGTGGAAAACAGATGATTGGTCAAATGAAGTAGTGAGTCTGTCATACATCTCTGAATTTTAACAGTCAAAAATTTTAGGATAAAAAGAAGAAACCCTGAAAAGCTTACTTTGTTTGTTTGTTTGTATAGGGGGGCAGCATATTTGTCACTAAAATAAGGTGTTAATTTACTGGTGGTACATGGCTATAGGTTTTTATATAGTCCACTGTGCTAAAACAGTCTATCATAAAATTTTGCAATGTAACCTGGACTGATCAGAACAGAACTTATCACAGTATCATAGAATAGTTTGGATTGGAAGGGACCTTTAAAGGTCATCTAGTGCAACCCCCCTGCAATGAGCAGGGACATCGTCAACTAGAACAGGTTGCTCAGATCCCTATCCTTGGAACGTCCCAAAGTAATAGCAATAGTAACAGTAAAAAGTAACAATAAGAACAACAGCAGCAACAACAGCAAAATAGTGAATGTAAATGTTTGGTCAATGTATAATAGAGCGACTAAATTACCATCGGATTTTAGTATAAGTCACCTGGAGTAACAATTGCACTCATGCTAAATGAACCTTTCTAATCAATGCTAATGCTGCTCAGTCAACATGTTTGTGTTCATTCTAAATTGGTCTGGCTAGAGCACATACATAAGACTATTTATGTAAGTGCAGGTATGTGTGTGCTTGCAAGAGATATTGGACTTTTTTTTTTATCAAAAACAGTCTTCAACAGTGCTCCTTCATGACATCTCCCTCAGCAGCAGCACTTTTTGTGTGTGTGTGTGTGTGTGTATGCAGAATAATAATGCACCACTGAAAGCATGAAAATCAACACAAGAGTTATTAAAACAGAATACATTATCTTTTATTTTTTGTACTGGCCGTCGATGATGCACTTCTGGATATTTTGTAGCAAGTGATGGGAATAATTAAAATAATGACTTACTTTAAGCATAAATACATATCCTGCTAGCTCAGAAATTCCAACAGGGTGCTAGAGAATTGGGGGGGGGGGGGTGGTGGGTGTATAAGTTTTTCAGCTTAGACAAAAATTGTTTATTGAACAGCTTTTTATTTATTTTTCTCAAGAGAAGTTAAGGCCGTGAAAGATATGGTAATTCATTCTCATAAACAATATTGCAAGTATCATCCTCTTTTTCCTGCCATACACCACAAGAATACTGTATTTAAAAACCTTAAAAATTAAAGCCAAGAACAGGTGAGAGTTCCCATGACTCACTCTACAGACATATTCTCAGTGCAGGTTCAGGTGAAAGAGTTCAAACACTTCCTGTGATGTAGAACTTCACCTCACTGAGGAGCACAGATGTCTCTCCTTATCAGCATACACTGTTCACTTGAAAAATCATTGTAAAGAAAGGTCTATAAACTAAAAGACACTCTGAGAACATTAATTAAATGTTGATTCAGGCAGCGAGAAAGGGGTAGCCACATTCAAGTAACAGTTGCTCTTTACCTTTTCTAAGAGTTCAATATAGACTTTCTATTCAACATGAAATTGTTGCTGAGAATACCAGCTGCACATAACATATTCTCTGCAACATATATTGGTAAGGACTTGAATTCTGAAATTCTAAATGAGATGATATTTTCTCAGGATATACTCATTTCCTGTTTCCACAGACACACAAACACACACACATAAATGTACACAGACTAAAAATGTATTTGCTATTTTTTTTCTTTTTTTTTTGTTAGGAAAAAAGGCTGACCACTATTTTGTAACGAAAATTGTCTTGTAAACATTAAAAAAGAGAAAGAAGCTGTAGCATTTCTCTTTAAGGAAAAAAAAAAGACACTTTTTTTTGGTCCTGTTGTATTATTTTAATTCCTTAAACTTTCTATTTTCTTGGGCATGGAAACATTTTATTGCAATTTTTTTTAAAAAGCTGAAAGTGTTCTGCTTTCAATTTCATTTTTTATCAAAAATGGGGGGAAATCTTTCAAAAAGTTGATTAAAGTCTACAGAAATAATTGATCTGTTTCATAATTTTTTGTTTCAAAACATATCTATGGTAATGGATTGTCAGTAAGGGAAGAAGGGTCTTATTTCTTGCAGGTGAAAAGTATTTTTGTGTTTTATTCCATTTCAGATGTGTCACTTCAAGTTCACTTGCTAAATGTTCTCCAGCAGTACACTTTTTACTGTACTAGCACACCTTTTATTGGGTGCGAATGCACAGTCTGTGTAAGGCTGTTTATCTATATATTTGCAGACATTGCTTTTACACTTTACTGAGAAATTTTTCCCTAAGGAATTTTCAAGACAAAAAGTTTTAATGACACTGGTGCTGTTTTGTAATATTATTCCACAGCTAGAAGGTCTTCCAGCTTGTGACAAAAATATTTTAATCCTGTGAGAGAAGAATTTTAGCATTTGATTAGGAGGTAGATACAAATTGTAGACATTGTCTTTGTATTGCCACTCATTCTCTTCTTTTTTTTTTTTCTTTTGAGTATCAAATTGTAATGAAGGTAGATCAATGCCTTATATTCATTTTCTGGCAGATGTCACTGTTGGTTGGATTGCTGGTGCTCTAAGTGTATTGCTTTGTTGAACTGCGCAGAATAACTTTACTTTGTATTGCAATGCTCACTAACTACAGCAGATGGTTTCGCACTACCAGTCTGAATAAACCCAGTCTGAACTCTTTCATTTGAGTACTGCCGAAAAATAGCATCTGAGGCAAGCACATGAGTGTAGAGCAACTCCAGTTTAGGAATAGGATTGGGAATAGCTCTACAATCAGCTGCATCTTTGACTGCGAAAGTAATTTAGAAGGGTTGAAATTCTGCAGCTCTTCAGGCAGGATATGGCTGGTTGACCTCCCTTCTTGTGAGTAAGACAAGTTGTAAGCTGCTTTGTTGAACTCCTCGTGGCTTCTTCAAACAAACAAACAAAAAGACCTCACTGTTCTTCTGCTAAAAGTGGCATATTACTTGTCAGTCCAATATCAAAGCACTTATCAAAGGCTTTTGCCAGAAGCAGAGAATGATTTTCTAGAAATATGTGCAGCTCTTTTATCTTACAAAAGTGAAGTAGATGGACCTCTGGCTCCCAGAATGTACTGAGAAATGTATGCTATGAGCTATTCTATAAATGAAGTATGTAAATGTCTGGCTGCCCTTGTTCTGGTAACCTTGAGAAACAAATGATAAACTGAATACACACAGCTGCCACCTCTTCTACTACCCAGGCTTGTAATAAATGTTGTGTTGCAGGCAGTATATAGTAATAAAAAATGCTATTTCAGCACGTGGCCACTGAGTTTGGAATTGTACATGGTTGAATAATATAGGAAAGACTATTTTTCAAATAGTTTATGTATTTAATTTTCATACCCTCAGCCATAAAGAATACTCAAGCATGATGTTGAGCAAAATGACTTAGTTGTTCAAAGGAATTTCTCAGGCTTTGGCTTTTCATATTGATGAGGTGCACAAAATGAGACATGCTGCAAACAAAGTCCCTTATGAAATAGGGGTAAGCTCATTCTTCACATATGCAACTTTTTCTGTGTCAGAGACAGTAACACTGCAACATGAAACCCCAAAGTGCTAAAGAGCCTGCATGATTTTAGCGACAGATTCTATTAAAAAGATACAACAGCGTGAATTTTGTGATCTATTAGGAGGAGTTCAAATTGTATGAAAACATGATTTTTATAGAAGTCTGGAAATTTCTTTGAAAAAAATAAGTCTGCAAGAACATATGGTGTCCTAAATAATATCATGAATGAAAAATAAATAAATAAATAAATAAATAAATAATGGGGGGAAAAATCTCATGAGAATATGAGAGATATGAGAGATAAATATGAGGGATAAAGGGCAAAATTTTCAGGGTTGTTCTGGAAATACAATGTGTTGTACCTATGTTGTACCTATAATGTGTTATACCTTCAAGAGTACAGAATTTAGGACTATCCGAGCTATGCATGAGAAATATAGAGTTCAGAAAATGATAAAATTTAAGTTCGAGCATTTAGTTTGCAGATAGATGAAAGTCAGAAAATACTACCAGAAATGTTTCGTCCCAATTGAAATCCTGTACCAATAACAGAAGAAGGTATGAAAAGGACTTGAATAACAGACAGAAAATAAAAAGCTTTGCTAAACAAAATTATAAGAACAAGAATAATGGTAATTGAATTTAGCTTTATATAAACTTTATTTTTTCAACTTTTATGATATTCCTGAATCTTACTGGACTAAAAAAAATATTATTTTACAATTTCACACTGATGAATGCCCTCCAGGTCTGACCAGCTGTGTCCTCCTTAAGGAAAATCAACTTAACATAATCCTGAAAAGGCTTAGTGTCTCCTGCAGAGTTTTGAGTATCATCAATAGTCACTGAAACAGAAATAAATCATAGCTGTGAAAATTCAACATCTTTCAGAAAAAAGCCTATAAATATTAATGCTGAATATAAGAATCCTTGCATGCAAATATCATGAGACCTTTAACTATCAGCAGATAGATTGAATACTTCACAGATGGAAGAACAATCATGAAACACATTTGAAAACTCTGAAAGGAGCAAGAATTAAAACAGTGAATGAAGAAAAAAATCAGTGATTAACTAACATTCAGGAAAATAGTCTCTTTTCTGTTTGTATAGAGGAATCAAAAAATGGCTGGTAAGGAGAAACCTTAATGTTCTGGAAAAATTTCTAGTGAGATTACTGAAAATGGCTGTACTGATAGTCACGAGATTTATCTCTCAGAAGTACGGAGTTACTTTGAAAAAGGTACAGAAAAGTCTGTGTACTCAACTTCAATCTTTTGTCTGTTGACAGAAAGATATGACAACTGAAAGTGGGTCAAAAGAGATTAATGGGCATTATCAACATCTTTTACCTGTGATTGATTGATTTGGTTAATCTACAGAGCATGAGGAGAGGATAGCAGTATGAAAATAGTTTTCAGTTATGCAATAGTTTGCAAAGATGTAGGGACTTGTCTCCTCTCCGTTCCATGAGGGACAGGATAGGACAGAGCAGAATAAAACAGGACAAGACAAGACAAGAAATAAAATAAAATAATAATGTGATTAAATTGCAGAAAGGAAGGCATTGAATAAATTTTAGAAGAAAAATACAATCATTAGGCTAGAATAGTGAAACAGAATGCCTGTGAAAATTGTGGAGTGTAATATCACTGGAAGAGAAATAGAGAAAGTGAATGTTTTCTAAGACAGAAACTGAAGTAGATGACCTTCTGGCAATCACTTCTAGGTATGTTTTTATATGCCTATGATTTCCCCACCCCATAAACTAGGTGGTTTCCTCTGGTAACAGAAAAATAGGTACCAAAAAATCATACATAGAATTCAGTGATTTTGCTGCCTGATTCTGTAGGCAGTGTAACTGTTAGTAATCAAAACAAATCTAAACTCTGGAGAGGAAAGGAAAAAATCATTTCACCTTGAAACACTTTAGAGATTTATCTTTCAATATTTTTTCTTGTAGGTAATATGTGTATGTTAGCCTGCTGTTAGCTTTTTTTCAATTATGGGATCAAACTAAGAAAACAAATATTCTTTTCAATCCACTTCACTGTAGTAATTTGATGCAACATTGAAATATTCAGTCAGACATAGTGAAAGGGCCCAGCTTTAGAAAATATAAGAAGCAATCTTTGCAACTGTCTTAAAAAAATACCAACTATCTTTGTTGCTGGAAAACTGTTAATGTAAACATTGAAGAAGGAAATGGGTAGGTCAGAGACTCAACTATCATTAAGTTGTCTACTAAAGGACAAAAACAGGCAAGTCCATGAAGGGAACACAAGAAACCAATGCTCTCCCCCCCCCAGATTTATGAAAAATTTAATTCTGCTTCTTTCAATGAGATCAGAAACAGAAACTGAGAGGAAAACGATAGTTTTATATTTACCTCTTCATCCTGGAGAAGAAGAAAATTTCACTTTTTGCATGAATATAATCAAGATTATAACTCTGTGGTCTCATCTGGATCTTCAGTAATTGTTTATTGCCTAAGACATTTGGAAAAGCTCTGTTTTACTGTGCTGGTTCCATCTGGCTTAGTCTAACAGCAGAGGTTTCTCATAACCCACTCAAACTCTGTCTGAGAAAATTCAGTGCTTAGAAATGTAATCTTCAATATCATACTTCAAAATTAGTTCTTTTTCAGTGTACTATGAAAGACGGTCAAAATTTTAAAATTGTACCTAGGGAAATGTGAAGCTACTTGATGGCATGTAAGTTGAGATAAGTAATGCAAAGACTAGTGCTTAAAAAATCAGTGGGAGTGGCAGATCAGTGAAAAAAAGACAATGCTAATAGTCAGCAAGGGGCCAGATGAACATGCCAAAGTCTTCAAGTAGTAGAGTGGCAACTGAAAAAAACTTGAGGAGTAAGTCTTCTGAGCTTCATTCATTCTCTGGAATACATCCCTTTTGTTGTAAACAAAAGACAGGCATTTCCATACACTTAGGTAAAGTTCCTCTGTCTATAGTAGTAGTAGTAGTGGTGGTGGTGGTGGTGGTGGTGGCAATAGTAGTAATAATGAGAATACACTAAACCAGAATATACCTCAATAATAATAATAATGATAAACCCAACAAAAATATTTCTTTTTATCTATTGCCGTGGGATGAAGCGCTGGAAGGAAGAGGGGTCCAAGAAAGTTGGTTAATATTCAAGGACCACCTCCTCCAAGCACAGCAGCAATGCATTCCTACAAAGAGGAAGGCAGGCAGAAAAACCAGGAGGCCTGCGTGGATGAATAAGGAGCTCCTGGAAGTGACCAAAAGAAAAAAGAAGGTCTATAGGGAGTGGAGACAGGGGCGGGTAGCCTGGGAGGATTACAGAGGAATCGTTCGAGCAGCTAGAGAGCGGGTTAGACAAGCTAAAGCCCAGCTAGAACTAAATCTGGCCAGGGACATTAAGACAAACAAAAAATCCTTCTATAGGTATATCAGCGAGAAAAGAAAGACTAGGGAAAATGTAGGCCCTCTCCGGAAGGATACGCAAGAACTGGTCACCTGGGACAGCGACAGAGCTGAGGTACTCAATGACTTTTTTGCCTCAGTCTTCACAGACAAGGACAGCAGCCGCACTGCCCAAGACGCAGATTGCAAAGGAGAGGATTGGGAAAACGGAACACCGCCCACTGTAGATGAAGATAAAGTGAGAGACCACCTGAGGAACCTGAAGGTGCACAAGTCCATGGGACCTGATGAGATACATCCGCGGGTCCTGAGGGAACTGGCAGATCAAGTCGCGAAGCCACTAGCCATCATATTTGAGAAGTCGTGGCAGTCTGGCGAGGTTCCTGCCGACTGGAAAAGGGGAAACATAACCCCTATTTTCAAAAAGGGAAACAAGGAAGACCCGGGGAACTACAGGCCAGTCAGTCTCACCTCTGTGCCTGGCAAGATCATGGAGCAGATCCTCCTGGAAACTCTGCTGAGGCACACAGAAAACAAAGAGGTGATTGGCGACAGCCAACATGGCTTCACCAAGGGCAAGTCATGCCTGACAAATTTGGTGGCCTTCTACGAAGGGGTTACAGCGGCAGTGGACAAGGGAAGATCTACTGATGTCATCTACCTGGACTTGTGCAAAGCGTTTGACACTGTCCCACACGATATCCTGGTCTCTAAATTGAAGAGACATGGATTCGATAAATGGACCACTCGGTGGATAAAGAACTGGCTGGATGGTAGCACTCAAAGGGTTGCGGTCAAAGGCTCGGTGTCCAAGTGGAGAGCAGTGACGAGTGGCGTTCCTCAGGGGTCAGTACTGGGACCCGTACTGTTCAACATCTTTGTTAGCGACATGGACAGTGGGGTAGAGTGCACCCTCAGCAAGTTTGCTGATGATACCAAGCTGTTTGGCGAGGCAGACACGCTTGAGGGGAGGGATGCCATCCAGAGGGACCTGGACAGGCTGGAGAGGTGGGCCCAAGCCAACTTCATGCAGTTCAGCAAAGCCAAGTGCAAGGTCCTACATCTGGGTCGGGGCAATCCCAAGCACAAATACAGGCTCGGCGGAGAATGGCTGGAGAGCAGCCCTGTGGAGAAGGACCTGGGGGTGATGATTGATGAGAAGCTCGACATGAGCAAGCAGTGTGCGATCGCAGCCCAGAAGGCCAACCGTATCCTGGGCTGCATCTAAAGAAGTGTGGCCAGCAGGTCAAGGGAGGTGATTCTGCCCCTCTACTCCGCTCTCGTGAGACCCCACCTGGAGTACTGCATCCAGCTGTGGAGTCCCCAACAGAAGAAGGACATGGACCTGCTGGAGCGCGTCCAGAGGAGAGCCACGAGGATGATCAGAGGGCTGGAGCAGCTCTCCTATGAGGAGAGGCTGAGAGAGTTGGGGCTGTTCAGCCTGGAGAAGAGAAGGCTCCAGGGAGATCTTATTGCGGCCTTCCAGTACCTAAAGGGGGCCTACAGGAGAGCTGGGGAAGGACTTTTTACTAGGGCATGTAGTGATAGGACGAGGGGGAACGGCTTTAAGCTGGAAGAGGGCAGGTTTAGATTAAACATCAGGAAGAAGTTTTTCTCTTTAAGGGTGGTGAGGCACTGGAACAGGTTGCCCAGAGAGGTTGTTGAAGCCCCATCCCTGGAGGTGTTCAAGGCCAGGCTGGACGTGGCCTTGGGCAACCTGGTCTAGTGAGAGGTATCCCTGCCTGTGGCAGGGGGGTTGGAACTCGATGATCTTCAAGGTCCCTTCCAACCTAAACCATTCTATGATTCTATGATTCTATGATTATATTTAGGATATATAAATGCTAGCTATTTTGGAGTTGAAAATGTCAGTATATTTCTTGGTCTTGCAATCCTTTTATTGAGAGTTTAAGAATTTAACCTTTTGGACACAATGCCAGAAGTCCAATACTGAATGTTTCAATATTTAATTACCCTTTGTCATTGCACAGCAGAGAGGGCAGCAGGAAGGTAAGGTTATTAAAGCAATAAGCACCTATAAGAATAAGAAACAGGAAAATAAAGAACTGGAGCAAACTGAAACATGAATAGTAAACCAAAGTGACTGATAAAATCATTCTGATTTTGAAAAGGAGAACTTTCTTGAAATCTTTCTGAGTTGATGAAAAAAAAATAATCAGGGGATTTTATATCCTTTCTTTTGTTTTATCTCAAAATATAATTTATTTAAGGATAATACAGTAATATTATTTTAACAAAACCATTTTGTAACTGGAACATTATACCATGAAACCTCTCAGAATACTGACTCCTGCTCTACTGAACACACCAATTTGTTTACACCTTTTTTTTTTCACTTTTGCAGGTCTCAGATAGAGTTGAACAAATAACATTTAACTCATGTATAAATTTTTGGAAGCTGTTCTATATTACTCGAGCACCCAAAAGATTCTATTGATGTCAGTGCCTGGTGAAAATTAGATCTTATATAAAAAGTTTTCTCAAAGATATCAGTATTAAAACCAACGTGAAAAATGTATGGATGAGAGAATGGATGGATTTTTAGGTATATAAAAATAAGTTTTGAAACACTGGCTAGAGCTTGCATTTTGCTCCTCTTAAATGTATCTGGATGGTCCCATGTGAGCTAAGACTTCATTATTTCACTGCTATTTAACAGTGCATCCAGAACCAATATGTTTAAAAGATTTTATATCACTTATTGCAAATGAGACAAAGTGTGTCATTACAATAAAAATAATAATAATTAAATAATAATTAAAAAAGTAATGTTGTGGTAAAAGAAGTCTAGGCTTAGGAGGTGATTTCAGACTGTATCCTATCCTCAAGTTAAGCAGCTGACTTTGCTGGAGATAGTGTCCCTGACCCAGAAGCAAAAGTAACAAAGCTTTGGTGTTTCCTGTTGTTTAGATTAGGTATCCTATTATTCAACAAGCTTTTTGTGAATTTTATTTTTATACCTTCTGCTCTTCAAGATATGGCATTAAAGACTTTTGGGTTTTACTTAGTGAAAACTGAAAGTGATGTATTGTTGATAATCATCATGTCCAATGTTCTTTTTTTATTGAATCAGAATTCAAAAGCCAAGCTTTTTTTTCTTTATGACAGTGAAGATGCTGCAAGAATGTTTCAGACCTGTGTATCACCTCTAAAGCTTCATTGATTTCTGTAAATATGTGCTATTATTATAAACATATTGTTTCTGCAAGTGGGATTTTGCTAGCTATCAGTCATGCACCAGATTGGGATTAATTTCAACTATCCCATTGCTTTGAGCTACTGTGCCTTTGAGAAGCAAGCAGACATTAACATTAAAATAATTAAAAATGTGACTCTGACTATACATAAAGTATAATTTTTTCCTTAGTGCACATAGAATAGACTTATAAATGGATCAGTTTTATATAGTTGCTCTTCAAAAAGGAAATGCAGCGGATTGATAGCATAAATTTGCTATACATAGTTCCAGAAAAACTTTTATTTCATCTTTTCTGTTTTTTTTTTTTTTTTATAAAATGCACACATTTTGTAATTTTTTATTTAAAAAATATATCTTTTCACCCTTTTAAACAGGTAAATATGTAAAATTAGTTTTTCCCTTAAATTCCAGAAGAGGACATAAGAAATAGTAGTCATAAATAGTAGCTAGACTTTTGTAAAATAGCTTTCTAGTATTTTTAGGGAAGTTTCAAATTAAAAGCTAGAGTATTTAGAAAACAAACCTTCATATACAAGAGAGTTGAAAGTTCTGAGTTCAAGCACCATTGCGTATCAGAAGAAACAGTTTAATTTAGGGAATACATAAAGAAAACCTTTGTCCAAACTCAACTAAAGTTCTTTTTTTTCTTTTTAAAAAAAGGGTGAGTGAGACCCTTGTTATTTAAGCACCAATGCTTCTAGAAGCATTTAATATTTCTCCAAAGACAGATCTGCACAACAGATATTATGATTTTCAAGTCTATATTTGTCTTGTAAAAAGTATACTAAAACATGGAAAAAAAATCTATATTACATATAGAATTATATATTATTATAAGTATGTTTGTTACAGTTAGAATAATGTGGTCCTTTATGTTAATCTGTTCTGAGAAGTAGATGTTAAGGGCTTGAAAAAATTTGGGATTTTTTTGTTGTTTTTTTTTTTTTTCTGTTTTGTTTTTCTTTAATAATCAGAAAATGACACAATCATTTACAAACCAGTAATGAAATAGCTTGCAATAAAAATATCAAAAATTATGTTACTTAGAGTGATCAAAGACGTAGACCACTCATAGTCTAGAGTTACTTCCTTAGAAGGAGGGAATATCTGGGTCCCACTGAAGTCAATAGTATCTTTGCTATTCCTTTCAGGTACACCAGGAATTCTCTTACAATCTTTTAGAGTTTTGCCAAGTCCTATTACATGAATATTATCTCACCAACCAGACCAAATTTTGTTTTCATTTTTTTCATTTTAAATTGTTTTTGTTTGCAGAAAGAGCTCCCTTCTTTCTTCTTTCAGGTCAGAAACATATTTCATTGGATATGACAGATTTTAGGCCCAATACACTGCACATGCTAAAATACAATAGAGGAATTAAATCACTTCAACCTTGGAAATCAACTTAACAGTTTTGAAGGTGATAGAGTCAGTGTTAAACCCATTGTAAGTATAAACTTAATGAATTTCTGGCACAAATATGTCTGGCTTGAAAAATCATATTGGCTAGAGCATTCTCTCCTTGAATGTGTACTTTTCAAAAACACATATATCTAGTTCCAAAAAAAAAGTTTTTCTCTTTTTTTTTTGGTACTTGGGCTTTTCTAGGAAAAAATTCCCAACAGATTTTTTATAAGGATGAGAGAAAAAAGCTTCTTAAAAAAGAACTCTTAAGATTGACACTCCACAAAAGACAAAAAAGTTACTTCGGTTCATCAGATGAACAGTCCATCTAGTTCAAAATTCTGCCTCAAATAAAAGAGAATATTAATTAGTTTGAGAAAAGTGTAAAAGAAACTAATATATGTGAGAAGAAGCATCAGCTTATAATGAAATTTTATTTCTGTAAAAGTTGAGGTATTGCTTGAAATATGCTGTTCCATACCAAATTTCCATTCTTTCCCAGTAATGTAGAAATACAATATTATGTGTCATGTAAGTTCATCCAATTTTTTAAATATTGTCTTCTGAATTTGACAGACGTCTTATACTATGGTAATGAATTCAGTAGGTTAATTCTGCATGTTGCCTTTCGTCAGTTCAATGTTCTTGCTTTTATTTACACTAAGGTAACAATTCAGAAAAAAAAGATAGTGTATCCTCATTCATAATAATATTTGGCAAATAATTTATTAAAGTGACTTAAAACACAAGCTAACTTTTCATTAATGACTACAATTAACTTTAGCTCAGAAATGTTTCTGAGTAGCTAAAGCTATTTCTTTCTATTACAGACTTTCTTGCTTTTGGAATTCGTATAAAACCTACATTTCTGTGGTACCTTGCTAACCTTGTTTAGCATAATTTATTTCATCTTCTTCAGCCTTATCATCTCAAATTCACATTGTCTAATGGAAACAGAGAAGAGAAAAAATTTACCCCAATGCATGTGATGAGTCCAAAAGAAAAGCAGAGAAGGGAGGGGAAATAAAAAACAAAAAACCTTCACACGTTCTGTGAATAACCAGAGATGACCAGAGACAGAATCTCATCTCCAACCTGTAACCATATTCCAGATATATTCCACAATTTTTCATGCAGGTCTCCTGTTTCTGATAACTGTGCACTGATTAGTTCTTCTAGTTAGTTTGTACTTTGACGTAGAGAAATTCATAATTTCTAAATTATATTATTTTTTCAAATAGAAAATTTTTTTTTTCCATTTAAGCTTTGAATCCAGACTTTCAAACATATCTGATTTACTCAAATAACCCATGTACATTGAGGATATAATTATTTTCTCTTGTCTTTATGATTTAGGGGGAGATGGGGTTGATTGTTTAACTACATGCCTCCCATGAGTCTGTTCTAATGTCTAGCATTCACTACAAAAATAATTTAAATTTCCTTTTTCTTCCTACTATAGATCTCAAGTATATGGAGATTTCATTTCTCTAGATACTGAATACTGATTATCATTATTTATTATAAATAGTAATCCGTTTTATACCAGAGACTGAAAATGTCTTTTTCATTTTCTTGCCTACGTTTTTTTAAATCTAAAAGTTGTAGTATGATTTTTAGTATTATTATTTCCAAGAGACTGCTAGATAGGATTTTACAATGATTGCTACTATTTATTGCTTTAACTCCTATTATTGTAACTCTAGCCACCAATCTCTCTGGATTACTCAGGATGAAATGATTTCAGACTGTTTCACTTCCCTTGGGCTATTTTAGCAAATAGCTAAAGGGGTTGAGAAAATAGCTTAAGGGGCTAAAAAATGTCTTCTCAGAACTCCGTTATATTCTGACATTAAATCAGTTTGGATTTGAGTTACTGTCATCGCTTATTTAAAGATAATAGGTATTTCTAAATACTAAACACACAAGATCCAGACCACCAATTTTAAATGCCATCACAGGGGTTGAAAAAATTTTTTAAAACTGGGGTTGAAAAAAACAGCCCAGATAGTCTAAATTAGGTTCCTCATAGCAGTGTACATACAAACAAAATCTAAAGTGAAGTGCAGTACTGCTTTATTATAAGCTGTGGGAATACTGGCCAGCATTCATTGGCCTATGGAAGGTAAGCAGAATCACATGGGGCCCAAGCAAGAAGACACTGAAGCATTTCAAGAGCAATTCAGAAAATTTGTATGTTAGAGAGTACAGTATTTCCTTGGATTTTAGATGTTTGACTCAAGGCTGCACGTAAGAAATTACATTCGTACTGCTGAATTATAGAATTTTATCTGAACCCACCTACATCATGCATTTTCTGTAGATGACTGAAGCAGATAAGCATCCAGAGAGCAATTCAGATCCCATGTTGCCACAAGTTAAATCCTGCCTGAAACACTGATCAAATAAGTGAGACTTTGTAGACATCTGCCTAGTTTGAATTCATTACATTATTCTGGTATGCACTGGAAAAACAAACCAAACACAAATACTTATGAGGCGGCCTACCTCAAAGCACTGCTAATGAGGTCTGGACTATATCTTCACTGCACTAATGGCTTAGATATGTGCAGGGGATTAAAAAAAAACCAAACAAACACAGATGGCCTGTTAACAACTTTACTTCCTTGTGACATAACTGTGGAGTGATACCAGTGGGTAACGGGAACCCTAGCAGCACCTTCTAAGGGGCATTTAGGTATGGAGAAAATCAAATAAGTTGACCTGGATAATGTGATCAATGAGGTCATCTGCATCTAACTATCTAAGTTAGAAAAGCAGTAAGTAGTGAAGACGATAGTGCCTGATTATGGGGAACATCCAATATGGGCATCCAACACTCTGTAGATGTTTGACCCTGTGGTAGAACTTCTGAACCACCTGATATGTTGAGTGATAGCTAGAGAGTGTCCTCTCCCCTGGGTCCATGTTGGTGGTCACAGTTGAACTGAAGGGGCCAAGGCTTTCATTGGTGTGGGTGTGAAGGGTATGAGTGTTGTAGAACAGCAGTCTTGAAACAGAAATTGCTATCTACCTGCTATGCCCATCTCACTCAATACATTTTAGATTATATGCCATTGAGAGGTGTGAGTCTTTCTTGTGGCTACCCTACCCTAAGTTCCTCTGTGATATCTGATTCCATGTGCTCACAGTTGGTTAGATGGATAGTCCTCACCCTTTCAAAAATATTTCTATATTAATTAATATCTTTTATATAATTCATAATGTATTAGAGCTCTAAATCTAGTATATTTGTTTCAGGCTGAAATGGAACACTGGAACACTCAGGTGTCCCCAAAATACCATGAATTCCAGGTCATGGAGTTGTCCAAGAAGGATAATGTTTTCTTTTCCTATGGAAGCTGGACCACTGAATTCCAGAAATACTAGTCAGTGGACAAGGAGGCAAGAAGAAACTTGACTTTCACAGTGGATGTGACACAAACCTAGGGGAACCACTGCTCCAATTTTGGGAGAGGAATTCCTATCCTTTCTTTGTAACTTGTTTGTTTCTTTAAAAACACTGTTTGTAAATGTCCAGTATAAATAGGATATATGAACAATGTAGCATGAACAATGACTCGCATCTTTCTTTTTCCAGCTGAAGGGTCTTGATTAGAATTAGGATCCCTTATTTTCCTTTCCTTTGGTACCCTGACTGTACGTGTATATATTTTTAACAGAACTTTACCACAACATCTGTGGTTAAAATGAAGAAGTAGAAAAAAATATTAAAGAATCTGATAGTTGTAATTCAATCTACAATGCAACAACTCTTCTTCAGCATAGAACATGATTTTTATTGTTTTTTTTTCCTTTTTTAAATGAAGTGGCATTTTCTCTATCAGTATTGACACAGGAAAGCAGAGTGTTCAAACAGCATAAATGTGAAAAAGCAGTTTTGTAATAGGTAATGCTAATTGAATCTGTCTATAAATATTGGACAGTATAACCAGTTTAATGAAATTTTGTGGCTGGATGGCCAACATCCTATTTTATGTGGCCTCTCTCTAGATTGTGCATAACTCTCGTGAATTAATGTTGTCTTAAAAGTTTTTCGGTTAAATGTCCAGCTTTTTCCCATACAGTCTATCTGAACCTCTTAATAAGCTATTCCCAGACTGACCAGCTTCCATTACTCTCCAGTTTATTAAACAAACATTTTACAAATTTCCTGGACAGGTCCTAAATTCACAAATTCTGGGGTTTCTGCTTCTTGCTTAGGCCATTTCTTGGTTAGCGAGTGTCATGGACTTCTCAAAAGGTTGTTTCAGGCTTCTCAAAAGGTTGTTTCCAGAGCTGTCTGACTCACAATAGTTCAACCATACAAGTGAAAGGGAATAAAAGGCATTTGAAGTGGGTGTACCTCTATGCTGAGTAGTGTCAGATTAGTTAAAATTTCAGTTTTCAAAAAAGATATTCTGGTTTTCAATATTTCTTCAAATACTCAACATTCAGCATGGGTGTGTGTTGTGAAAAATCCTTCTCTCTCTCTCTGCTCCCCTCACTTTCTTTCCTTTTCTCTCTGCCTCCGCCCCCCCTTCCCTACTTTTATTATGTCACTAAGCCTGGCAGGACCATAACAAAAATCTCAACTGTCTCCACACAGCTCTATTATTTCTTCACCTCCCTGGAGCTGGCTCTTGTATTTTTCAAAATCAGCATGTTCAAAGGGCTATAATCACCTTATTACATAAAAAGAATTTCTGCAGGTAGGCAATAATTATCATCTACTTCCAGTCATGGATATCTGGTGCCCTTTCCAGTTACTTAATTCTTCTATTAAAGGTGTTAGAACTATGACAATATGTTTCAACAATGAAAACTTGAGGGTTAGGGGTAGTTTTAAATGCATGAGAAGGATTTTTTTCTTACCCTGACCATATCCTTAAACTTCAAGAGACAATTATAAATTATTTCAAAGTTATTGTGATTGTTTGTCTTTATCATCATCAACTCACTATTTCTCCGTACAGAATTTGGTGATCTCACTTATCAGTGTCCTTCTGATAGACTTTCTGACTCTCTGACTGAATTCTGCTTAAAGTGTATTGTTAATTGTCTACATTTATACATAATTGTCTCTCTTGGTTACTGAGCATAGTCCTAAGTATGCTGAGCTTCACAGAACTTGTAATGTAAAACTTTTCAGATGGAATTCACACTATGGACACAAATTTCTTGATATTGTATGACATATGTATACGTTACATAAAGAGGAAGAAAGCTGTATGCAAAATTCTGATTAAAACCTTTAAATCATTTTCCTTGCCTCTCCTGATAACTAGCTTTGCAATTTAGTGTCTGTCTTGGTTATGTTCCCAGCAGGTTGTTAAGAATTAATTAGCAATACATCTCAAATGCTCTCTGTGCTAGTATACTAATTGCACGGCACCAGAATGGGACTCCACTTGGTAAATAAACTGTAGCCATAACCATTTGTTTCAGATGAGACATATACACAGTTTACGTATATTTTTCATGTTATATTTCAGCCTTTACTCAGAGTTACAGCCAGGAGGCATAAAGACTATTTATGAATTTTGGATGAAACTATTCAACTATTACACAACAGATAAAAGATGGAATAATTTTGCTTATGTCATATCCTTCTTTTATCATTCCCCTCAAGGGTTTCCCCCCTTTCATTCTCATTCTATATCAGGAATCTTGTTCTTTACATTAACAAGGAATCTAGGAAAAGTGATGTCCCAAGTGACTGCTGGATGATTACTATAAAGAAACAAAACTACAGATTCTGAGCAGAGTCAAAATGAAAAGACACTAAAAGTAAACCAACCAATTTTTTTTCATATGTAAAGTAAAAATAGAAGTAAATGCTACACGCAAGTGTTCAACAATAAAAGTTACACTGCAACACCCCCAAAAATGACATTCGATTTATGAGACTTTGTATTACAGGATGGCAATAACACAAGAGAATTGACTCTTTTTTTTTCCCTGTGAGACTGAAAATCATCACTGCTTCTATATTTTCTAAATTGTATAAAAACACTTAATCTTTAGCTAGACCAATTTATGTCTCTTTAGGAACAAGAATGGTAGAAACAGATGCAAACGGTGTGCAGAATTAGATATATGCAACTGATAATTAAATTGAAAGCTACATTCATTCAGTTGCCTCAGGTTTTATACAAAAGCTGATGAGTTTGTGTCTGTCTCTAGCTGGTAAACTAATTCTTAATCACTTGGGATAGAATACAGAGCAATCATAACAGAGTGGAAATAGACAAATATTGCTCACAGATCGGAACATCTTCTGAGTTTGTTTTTGTTAAACCACAATGCAGACCACAAAATTTTGCAAAAAAATAAAAAGTCTTACTTTTGTCAACTTTTAAATGGAGGAAACTTTGAATATTCTCTAATTAAAAACAAACAAACAAACAAAAATGAATGCATAATATAAAAATAAAAAAATATCTTTTTGAAGAAAGAATTATGATCAAGACGGGAATCGTAAAAGATACTGGCTTGGCCCGAGAAGAGAATAAAAACTATAGGAAAAATAACTTTAGTATATTTTTGATGTCTGAAGTGAAGTGACTTGGATTTCTGTGGTGGATTAATCTAGGCTGGCTGCCACATACCTACCAAGCTGCTCTATCACTCCACCTCCCCAGCAAGGGGAAGAAAATAAGTTGAAAATCTTGTGAGCTGAGATAAGCAGAGGGAGATCACTCACCAAGTACCATCATGGGCAAAACAGACTTGACTTGGGGAAGATTAATTTAATGCATTGCTAATTAATAACAGAGTAGGATAGCGAGAAATAAAAACTAAAAAACCCTTCTAGTAATCCCTCCACCCTCTCCTTCTTCCCAGGCTCAGCTTCACTCATGACTCTTCTACTTCCTCCCTGAGTGGCACAGGGGGATGGGGAACAGAGGGTTTTCAGTCAGTTCATAGCGCTTTGTCTCTGCAATTCCTTCTTCCTCATGCTGTTAGCCTGCTCCAGTGTGGGTCCTTCCCATGGCATGCAGTTCTTCAAGAACTGCTCCAGTACTAGTCTTTTCCATGGGGTACAGTCCTTCAGAAATGGACTTCCCCAGCATGGGCTTTCCACAGGTCACAGCTTCCTTCAGGCACATGCACCTGCTCTGGCATGAGGTCCTCCACGGGATACAGGTGAATATCTGCTCCACTGTGGTCTTCCATGAGCTGCAGGGGAAAAACTTTCTTCACCGTGGTCTTTTCCATGGGCTGCAGGGGAATCCCTGCTTGTGTGCCTGGAGCACCTCCTCCCCCTCCTTCTTCTCTCACTTTGGTGTCTGCGTATTTGTCTACATTTTCTCATTCCTCTGTCACAGCTGCTGCATGGAATTTTTTTACTCTTTCTTAAATATGTTATCACAGAGTCATCACCAGCGTCACAGATTGGATCAGCTTTGGCCAGTAAGTGGGTCCATCTTGGAGCCAGCTGGAATTGGCTCTGTCTGACATGATGTTCTTGATCTATTCTCACATCAGCCACCGTGCAGCCCTTTCCCCACCAACCTTACCATATAACCCCCCAAAAAATCGCACTAATTCTATTTAGACCAGCTTGCTTTGTACCATGTTCTATAGTATAATTACAGTGATCCAGATAACAGAATACCTTTACTTTATTGCAGCCCAGCTGATACTTATTATAAATCGTCGTGCCTATGACTCAGTCAATAGGGTGCCTATTATACTAAGCATAGTGCAACCCAGACACCAGACTGATCTTGTCCTTTAAATCTTCAAATGAGAAACAACAGAATTACGTCAAGAAGTATTAAATGTCAAGATAGAGCTCAGAGGGTTGTGGTTAGTGGTGCAGAGTCCAGTTGGAGGTCAGTAATAAGTGGTGTCCCTCAGGGGTCAGTACTGGGTCCAGTCCTGTTCAATATATTCATCAATGACCTGGATGAAGGGATAGAGTGTACCATCAGCAAGTTTGCTGATGACACAAAACTGGGAGGGGTGGCTGACACGCTGGAAGGCTGTGCTGCCATACAGCATGACCTGGACAGGCTGGACAGTTGGGCAGAAAGAAACCTGATGAGGTTCAATAAAGGCAAGTGTAGGGTACTGCATCTGGGGAAGAATAACCCCATGCATCAGTACAGGTTGGGGGCTGACCTCCTGGAGAGCAGCGGTGTGGAAAGGGACCTGGGAGTCCTGGTGGACAACAGGATGACCATGAGCCAGCAATGTGCCCTGGTGGCCAAGAAGGCCAATGGCATCCTGGGGTGCATCAAGAAGAGTGTGGCCAGCAGGTCGAGGGAGGTCATCTTCCCCCTCTACTCTGCCCTGGTGAGGCCACATCTGGAGTATTGTGTCCAGTTCTGGGCTCCCCGGTCCAAGAAGGATGGGGAACTGCTGGAGAGGGTCCAGCAAAGGGCTACCAAGATGATTAGGGGACTGGAACATCTTTCTTACGAGGAAAGGCTTAGGCACCTAGGTCTTTTTAGTCTAAAGAAGAGAAGACTGAGGGGGGATCTTATCAATACTTATAAATACTTAAAGGGAGGGTGCCAGGTAGATGAGAAGAGTCTTTTTTCAGTGGTGCCCAGTGATAAGACAAGAGGTAATGGGCACAAACTTGAGCATAGGAAGTTCCGTCTTAACATGAGGAGGAACTTCTTTACTCTGAGGGTGGCAGAGCACTGGCACAGGCTGCCCAGAGAGGTTGTGGAGTGTCCCACTCTGGAGACATTCAGAACCTGCCTGGACACCGTCCTGTGCAATGTGCTGTGGGTGACCCTGCTGTGGCAGAGGGGTTGGACTAGATGATCTCCAGAGGTCCCTTCCAACCCTGACCATTCTGTGATTCTGTGAAGACTGGGATGTGTGCAGTGAAGAGTTAAATCAACTAAATGGGAAAAATTAATTAAAAAGGGAGAAAATAGAAAGAAAAACAGATGCCACATGGGACAGCAGTGAAGGGACTGCACAAGTGGGGAAAGAAGGAGGCCGAAGCTAACCCATCACAGAGCAAGTTCAGTCTATATTGGACCTTCTGAATGCTCCTATCTTCCTCTGCACTTACTCTTAGCTACTGGAATTTCTGGCCTGTTTGTCTGTTTTCTTACCAGGCTGGAGACAGAAAAAATGATATTTGTGTGCGTAGAGAAAGGAAGGGTGGGTATTCAGTATTTTCTATTAATATGTAAAGTGAAGACAGTGATTGGACTTGGACTCCATTTAGTTTTTCTTTCTTATTGTGCCACTCTCTATGTTAGCTTTTTCAGCAGGTATTCCTCCTGGCTGGACCCTATGGTGCCTTTTCCCTTGTATTTGTGTATAAATAAATACAGAATAAAGCTGTGTCTATTTCTGAATTGGAAACAGAGAACTTTGCTTATGTTGTGGTTTCTGAAGCTTTTCACTTCCCCATTAAAGGAACAGAATTTTCAAGCATTCCAAGGGGAGCCAAAAGTTTTGTCACCATCACAGTTTGAAAGGCAATAACAGTAGGTGTGAAAACTTCATACTTGTTTGGATAGAGAAGCTGGTAAATTAAAGCAGTGTTGATTTAGAAGCATTATGGAATATTTGCCTGTTTGTTAGGAAACAATATATCAGTTAAATCAACTACACATGAAGTCAGACACACAAATAAGAGTATCAGGGTCTATAGTAAAATAGATCAACACTACTGCTGACGAAGACAGTATCCTGAGTTCACCACCTATAGAAAGAATATATTTCTTCTCTTTTCTCCCTTTCTTCTTTGTTTTTATTGTACCTTTTTTCCTTTCTGAACAGGACTTTCCATGAAGTCAAACACAGCTATAGTTCTGTTTCATCAAGTCTGAAATTATTTTCATGACTACTGAGTCAGAGAAGGATGCCATAATGACATTCAAAACTACTTAACATAGCCGAAGTCTATTCCCAAGAGCATCACTGTGGTTTTTTTCTGTTGACTTCAATGAGAACAGAGCAACAGCAATTCTGAGAATGTTTGAAGATTCCAGCAAGGGTGGTACAACCTACATGACCCCAGACCACAAAAAGCATTAAAACAGCTTATGAAAACTATTTTGGGAATAAATAAATGAGTTTAGCCATTTTTGCTGAAAGAACCTGTGAGGTGTTTGTATATTGCTCTTCTGTTGTGGTCATCTGGCCACAGGAAATGTTATCAGTTTAAATAATTAATTACATCATTGTAAATTATTGACCTAGTTTTAGTTTCATTTACTATACATTTAGCCCATTATATTTTTAGTTATGATTTTTTTTCATTGATCATCTCCTACCCATAAGTTTTGTCTTATATGTATTCAATTCAATGGTATTTATTTCACTGATAATATTATCAAACCCTTCCATCGTGGTTTAGGCCAAATCGGTACTGGGACCTGTACCATTCAACATCTTTGTCAACGACATGGACAGTGGGGTAGAGTGCACCCTCAGCAAGTTTGCTGATGATACCAAGCTGTTTGGCGAGGCAGACACGCTGGAGGGGAGGGATGCCATCCAGAGGGACCTGGACAGGCTGGAGAGGTGGGCCCAAGCCAACCTCATGCAGTTCAACAAGGTCAAGTGCAAGGTCCTACATCTGGGTCGGGGCAATCCCAAGCACAAACACAGGCTCGGCGGAGAATGGCTGGAGAGCAGCCCTGTGGAGAAGGACCTGGGGGTGATGATTGATGAGAAGCTCGACATGAGCCAGCAATGTGCGATCGCAGCCCAGAAGGCCAACCGTATCCTGGGCTGCATCAAAAGATGTGTGGCCAGCAGGTCAAGGGAGGTGATTCTGCCCCTCTGCTCCGCTCTCGTGAGACCCCACCTGGAGTACTGCATCCATCTCTGGAGTCCTCAACAGAAGAAGGACATGGACCTGCTGGAACATGTCCAGAGGAAAGCCATGAGGATGATTCGAGGTCTGGAGCACCTCTCCTATGAGGAGAGGCTGAGAGAGTTGGGGCTGTTCAGCCTGGAGAAGAGAAGGCTCCGGGGAGATCTTATTGCGGCCTTCCAGTACCTAAAGGGGGCCTACAGGAGAGCTGGGGAAGGACTTTTTACTAGGGCATGTAGTGATAGGATGAGGGGGAATGGCTTTAAGATGGAAGAGGGCAGGTTTAGATTAAACATTAGGAAGAAGTTTTTCACTTTGTGGGTGGTGAGGCACTGGAACAGGTTGCCCAGAGAGGTTGTTGAAGCCCCATCCCTGGAGGTGTTCAAGGCCAGGCTGGACGTGGCCTTGGGCAACCTGGTCTAGTGGGAGGTGTCCCTGCCTGTGGCAGGGGGGTTGGAACTCGATGATCTTCAAGGTCCCTTCCAACAATTCTATGATTCTATGATTCTAAATCGGCCCCTGGGAACATAGGGGACCCCAGACAGGACTGACAGATGCTTCCCTCTACCTCTCTTCAAAGAAAGAGGCAGAGGAGGAAAAAAGCAACTTATGAGTTTAGAAGGAACTAAACTACTTTAATGAAATATTAATAATAAAATAAAAAGAAATAATTAAATATATACAAAACTGTATCAAGCTCCCAGGATGACAATCACAACACCGGCTGGCACTGGGAGAGTCCCAGGCTGGACTCGGTGACAGATGGGAACTGGATTCCGGATCTGGATTCAGGATCGGGACCAAAGGCAGATGAACAGACAGAATCCTCCTCAGACGTCGGCCATTGAAGGAAGAGAGCTGACCCTTTGATCCCTCGGCTTTTATACTGAGCATGAGGCAGATGGGATGGAATAACCTGTTGATCAGTTTTGGCTCACCTGTTCTGTCCGCTCCTCCCCACAGGTGGGACCCCTCTACGCTTTTCCACTTCCGACCCTCCAATGGGGCAAGTAACAAAGTTGGTTGGCCTGGGTTGTTATAGCAACAAGTATAAGCAAGAGCCTCTCTGCATACCATGCCTGGACATCAGCTATAAACATTGGTCTTATCACTCTGAGAGAGTAAACATTGTCTGCACAATATGCCATTAATTTCAGTAGTTAGAAGAGGCCTATCTAAGAAGCAACCTTACTGAACAAAATTGGTCCTGTTTTACCTCAAACCAGGACACCTTCATCTCTTTAAAACTTAATATTATTCAAGATACTTTGATAGCAAGAGTGAATAGGAAATATAAAAAAAAAAAAAATCTTTAAAAAAAGTCTTAAAATATACATTGTTTCTCAAATGATATTGCACATTTTTGGGTTTATATACATATGTTATATGTATATAAGTATACGTAATACTGTATGTATATAAATATAAATGTATGTATATTATACACACATACATACATATACATGTGTGTATATGTGTGTAGATATACATATAATCTCAAACACCGTTTAATTTTTTCAGTCTGTTACCGTTTTGTTTGGAAGTTTATGGAAAATAAAAGTACATAACTAAAATTAGTGTATACAGATGTATATTACAATATAATTTAAAAACTATGTATGTTGACAATATAAAAAGAATGGACAGAAAACTTATGTAGACAGTGCTTCAATAATCACAATGTCATTCTAAGAAAAACGATACTAATTTCTGAAAAGATGGTTGATAATAAAAATAATGGAGAACTGTAATAATCACAAAAGTAACAGTAGTTTTAGAAGTTCTTAATCAGACACTTTCCAAAGCACAGCTGACTTAGCAGAAAAAAATAAAGTGCATTCAATGTAAAAAATTATCTGACATGTATCTGCACCTACAGTAATAGATCGTGTTCTATATTCAAAGATATAATAGAAACTGAGGAAGTAATGGGATTTTATTCCAAGTGATTAGAACAACTGCTTATGGAAAAATCAGTTTTAAATGTAGAGAATAATCACTAAAATGTCTCCCTTCTAGTGGCAAAAAAAAAGTTTGTAAAAAAAAAAGAAAAGAAAAAAAATGCAGATAAACGGTGTTATTCAGTCATACCACAGGTGTTTGGTACCATCTGCTAGCTTGAGTACTCATAGCATGTTTAAAATCTAAGCTTTCAAAGTGAAGAAAGTGGAAAAATGATAGTCCTAAGCATTACTGAAGACAATATTCTTATTGTAAATCCTTTTATTTTTCTGTCTGGAAATTAACAAGGCTGTTAACAGCCTAACATGTAGGCTTAAACTTCATGTTCTGCATGTTTCACTTCAAGACAATCAATTTTTTATTTACACGTCAAATATTTCTGCCTGACTACCTCTTTAAGATTGAAAGAGACGCACTGTGCTATCCATAATTAAATACTATATCTTCTTATGTATTTATTTCTTTATTTATTTCCATTGTTTTGGTGCTAGGTGTCTTGGAACAAAGATTAAAGTTCTTAGAAGTACTTGGATGCAAATTGTCATATTTACTATCATTTGAAGAATTATGATTGTTGAGTAAAGACTAAACTGCAACAGTAAACTCTCTGAATAGGCCACTGCCATAATTGTACTTCCATAAGCACCAATAAGCCCTCCCCTGTTCTTTCCCCACACTTCTACCTTCTAAGTTCATGGTTGTTAATAGAAAAAATGAGAGACTGAAAAAAAGGCAAAATACCCAGATATTAATGCTGGGATTCCAGATCAAGTTCAATTGTGATAACTTGTAAACTTCTATTAAAACAAAACAAAACAAAACAACAAAACTAAATCCCCCCCCCAAAAAACCAAACAAACAAAAAACCCACAACAAAGCCCCATAACTCTTAAGTACATGAAGTTAGAGACAAAGTTGACATATAAGTCCTTGACGTGAAATATAAGGAACATAAAGATAGCAATGTCTTTAATATCACAGAAAAGCAAACCAGCAGGAGAACAAATTCTGAGATTGTACAAAAGCAAGATCTGGAAATTAACCATTGGTGTCATGAGTAACAAATGTCAAAATGGACACAAAAAGCTATTTTAAGGTAAACTTACCTAATGCAGGTATAGCTTAAAGATGAGATAATATAGTTACAAGGGCATATATTTTTAGAAGGGATTAATATTTGAAACAAAGAGTGAAATAAAAATTGTCTGAGTTTCAGTTGTGCATACTATTGAGATTTTTTTTAAGAGGACACTTGTATGATATTTGGAAAAACACCACCTATAGTCTGTTTCCCTTTCAGTAGACTGCCCTTTATAGAAAGAAGGTATAGGATGGACCTGGAAGCCAGCTGAAGGAATGGAAAATTCAAACTTAAAAAATTGAGAGTTTGGGGTGGTGCATACTAAAAAGAACCCATAAATATTGAGGGGCATCGTATTAGGATATGCCGTATAACGATATTTTTTTGGAAGGTATAGTATATTAATCCTATTTTATATCATAATATACATGGGAAGGACAGATAGAAACAGTCCATGATCCAAGAAAGAAGACATGTCATTTTAGTATTGTGATTTTAATATAGAAAAAATATTAAAAAAAAACCAAATGGCACTTTCAAGAAAGGAAATGAAACAAGTGAACACAACTGAAAAATACATGTCTAACCAGCAGTGAAGATGAATGAAATGTGGTATGTGGAACTCTGTGTCATAAAACACAGAATTTCTACATTCCTATGATAAAAAAATACACAGCAAGAAAGAGAAAAACACGTTGAGCATGGTTTTGTCTTTTACATGATCCCAGATTTACCAAAGGAATATGTGAATATACAGCTAAGGAAAGCATAACAAGGAAAAAGAACAAAGTAGCTTTAGAAGTTTCAGACTTTTGCCATGCAGTTTGAAATCATATGCAATTAGTTGTAATGGATTAAATGAATAAAGACAAATGCTATGAGTGTTATACATTAGAAAAATATAAAGGCTGCCATATTAAAATTGCAAGTTTAGAGATGTCTCAAATGTAAAAGCTGAGAAATGTGATCCTGCAAACGTAGAAATAGCAGTCAAAAGTCTATTAAATAGACTGGTAGTGTCCAAGAGAAACTCAGTTGTTTGCATTATAGAACAATTAAATAAATGAGACTTCAGATCTGTGTTACTCTAAAGATTAAAAGGAAGAAAAAGCAAATAGGAATGTTAATTAAATTAACTCTTTCCCTAATAAAGGGAAATCAACAGCCACAAATGGAAAATTCCCGATTTTTCAGGTACTTATGAACAAGAGGGAAATGCAGACCTATTCGCTTCACTGTGTTGGATTTTTTTTTTCCCTTTTTTTGTATTTTACTGGGATACTTTTTAAATCATTCACTTTTCTCGTATAAAATAATCACAAACTGGTATTTCAGCTTTAGCCCAAAAAAAGAAAAATTTCAAAGAAACAGTACTAGATCTAATATTCTTGAGGCTGGATAATGGATCTATTGACAAATATAGCCTGTGGCTAAGGCCATTTGAATAGTAGAAATATTCCACGGCTGCTGCTTACACATGCTTAATTATACCAACACCAGTTTTGCCCTAGTGTAGCTATTTGAAGTTTTCTGTAGCTTTCAGCTATGTAAGTAATGAATCTGGGGATCACAATGGCAACACATTTGGTAAATGCTTTCTCCTTTTTAATGTTGAGTCAGTAATCTCTACTTCCAACTACTGTTGTCAGCCCTGTGTGAAAAGCTGTGTAAATGGGTTTCACACAGCAATATAATCATAGATTAGGAAAAAATTGGAAATGGATGTTAAAAGTTAACTTGGAAAAAATAAGTCAGTCACCTCTCAGGGGCACTGCTAACTAGCTTTCAATGTCACAAACATGCTTTTCATAGAAAAAAAAAATTATAGATAAAATTTTCTCTGTTATTTTCAACAAAAATAAACTGTAACAAGTTCTGTAAGAAGCTTGTTCGCTGTTGTAGAGGCTTACTCTTTCCGTTGACCTGTTCTCTGTATTTAAAAGTCAAGGGTAATTAGTCACCTTTTTTATTCTTAATGCAAGATTTTAATTTCCATACTTATGCCTCAGGCCTCTGACTTTCACACTAAGACCATTCTGGAAACAGTATAAGCTTTCTGCCCAAAGCACACAGAAGAGGATCACCCACTTAAAATCTGTTTGAAAGCCTTAGCAATCTAATCTATCCAGGAAAAAAAAGAACCTATCACTGAACTGTTTTAAAGACCCTAGAGCATTTACCATTGACCAATTTATGCCCTCTGTGAAAGATGGAAAAAACCAGATACCTAGTCTTGGTGATCAATTAGTAATTTATCACGCATTTAAAGGTTATTCATCTGTGTCACACACAACAAAATAATTCTTCTCTTAGTTCTTCATGATCAAATTGAGGGTTATAAAAAGCTTTCACATCAGTTAAATGATTAACAAATAAAAGAATGAATACCAATACCTGCTGATTATGGGGTAACTTTCAAAATCCCAATATTTACTGAGAAAAATAATTATTGCTTGCATGCGAAGATCTAATAAATATGATAAAAGCTCCAGAATGCATGCAGAAGTGTTAGGAGGTCAAATTTTTGAAGGTTTGCTTGAATAAGTGGAGAAAACAGTTTCAAATACATAATGAAATGTAATACTTTTCAGCAGGTATTAGCTGATAAGGCTAAAAGAGAGGAACATCTGCTATTTATTGTTTAATAATAAAGTTGCCAGAAGGATCAGCAAGGAAGGAAGCTCTTAAAAGGTGACAAGCAAGGAAAAAGATTATTCGTGTTTGGATAACACACAAAGTGAAGCCTCAGGAAGCACTGGACATGCTACAGATCTGTAACAATATCACAAAGAACACTTAGCAGAATTGAGGAAAGAATACATTTTGTCTTTTTTGTAGTTATCTAGGAAAGCCTAGAAAATTATTGTCTCAAAGGAAGCATTGTTTATAATAAACATTTCTACAATGGCCTTTTTTTTTTCAGTTACCACTTATTTTTGTGAATAGAGAATTTTCAAATCATAATGAATATAGTCAGTGTTCTGAAAAAGAAATAATTATCTGGAGATCCTGGGAGTATTGGAGTCATTAGACAACCAGCTTACCTTCTAACTACAGAAGTTTCCTGTAAGCATCTGCAAACTGGCCATTATACACCCCCATATTGATAACTCCAATTTATTTGGAGATTTGGAACAGCAACCATCACATCCCAACACAAAGGCAAAAATGTCACCATTTTGCCATGAAATTTTTTTTCTGCTAAACCTTATGGATATCATACAGTTCAATGAAAAGGAAAACAAACCTTTTTCTTTAACTTGGACAAAACAATGTTCTAGTCTTGTGTAAGAATTTATTTACTTTCCTCTAAAACATCTGCAAAGTTAAAATATGTTCTGAAAGTGGAAAAATTAATCCTGAATTTGTGAAGTTATGGTCTGTACTGGGTCTAGCTGTGACGATGTTAATTCATTACAGCAGTATGGTGCTATGTTTTGGATTTGTCACAAAACCAGGGTTGATAACACAGTAACATTTTTGCTGTTCCTGAACAGTGTTTGCACAACCTGAAGGCCTTCTCTGTTTCTCGCTCTGCTGCCCCCACCCCACCACCTGCTTTGCCTTGCCTTCATGCCTTGCCTTCACTTATTAAACTGCCTTTATCTTGAACCACAAGTTTTCTCACTTGTTTTCTCTCCCACATTCCAATGGTGTATGTATAATCGAGCAGCTGCGCAGGGTTTAGCTTCTACCTGCGGTCAACCCACCACATGGTCTCATAGTGCAACATGTGAAGCACAGTATTACATGGGCAATTAGGCCTGGGTTTAAGACTGGCATCTTTACTGAATACAACAGAAGCAAGCAGTGAAAAATAAATCTGTGGAATATATGCTGTCTCCAGCAAACTTCTTTCATAGAAAGCCTGTCAGACTTTGTTAAACAAGACTCTTTTTCTTTTTATTGGAAAGCATGGATGATTAACACATCCTTTAATTTTACTTTGCATTGATATACCTGGTAATCTTTTCAGATAAAAAAAATATTGTGGAAAGGAATGGTTGTTTGCTTTCAAAAAGAATATTATTATATTATCGCCTCTGTTTTTATTGACATTTTGAAAAGATAAAGTTAAAAATGTTACCTATTTCACATGAAATAGCATGGGAAGTTTCTGAAAAAAAAAAAAAGTTTTATGAGAAAGAATAGAATTTGAAAACAACGAGCTAGATGATTGTAAACAAAAACCTTTAAACCTACACCAGAATAGTAGATTATATTGTATTTTTAACATTTACTATATGGTTTAGTAATCTCTTTATGTGATGGAACCCAGTTAAACACTGACACTACCAATTTCACAAAGTGCTTAAAAATGAAACTTTTGAAGATTACTCATAAATCTTAAAGATTAGTATAATAAAGAACCAATTACTTTCAAGAATAAAAGTTTCTAATTTTTTTTTATTTATTGCTATTCTCTCTAACATACATTTTTTAATAAGCCAAATTGGAAAAGTCTGAAACTTTTATAATAGCTGTATGATTGTTAAATATTTAAACTCCATGCATGTCTCAAGGTTTATATATATTTTTAATATTATAAAAAGATGACTGTATTTTACATAACTTGGTGGGGTTTTTGTTTGTTTTTTTCTAGATAATATTAAGGTATGTTCTACACTTGAAAGTTAACAAGCATCTTGTCAATCATCAAACTAACTATTCAACAGATTTTTTTTTTTTAATGGGTATCCTGTCAGAATCCTCTGCACAAATAAAACTGCTTAGTTGTTACAAGACTTTAGAGAATAGGATTCACAGTTTCATTTTCAAAACCTGGTCTCATAAGGAGGTCCATGGAAGTTCAATTTCAAAGTAGTATGAATAACTTTATGAGGTACAACCCTGGCTCCACTGACTTCAAAGAGGACAGGATTTAGAATCATAGAATCATAAAATAATTTAGGTTGGAAAAACCTTTAAGATCATTGAGTCCAGCCGCAAACCTAGCACTGCCAAGTCCATCACTTTAACATGTCCATGAGCGCCACATCTACATGTCTTTTAAATACCTCCAGGTATGGTGAGTCAACTACTTCCCTGAGCAGCCTGTTCCAATGCTTGACAACTCTTTCCATGATGAAATTTTTCCTAATATTCAATCTAAACCTCCCCTGGAGCAACTTGAGGCCATTTCCTCTTGTCCTATCACTTACTACTTGGGAGAAGAGACCAACCCTCACCTTGCTACAACCTCTTTTCAGGTAGTTGTAGATAAAGTCTCCCCGAGGCTCCTTTTCTCCAGGCTAAACAATTTCAGTTCCCTCAGCCGCTCCTCATAGGACTTGTTCTTTAGAGCCTTCACCAGCTTTGTCACCCTTCTCTGGACACACTCCAGCACCTCAATATCTTGTAGTGAGGGGCCAACCCAGTATTTGAGGTGTGGCCTCACCAGTGCCGAGTACAGGAGGATAATCACTTCCCTCATCCTACTGGCCACACTATTTCTGATACAAGCCAGGATGCTGTTGGCTGCCTTGGCCACCTGGGCACACTGCTGGCTCATATTCAGCTGGCTGTCAACCAATACCCCCAGGTCCTTTTCCACCAGGCAGCTTTGCAGCCACTCTTTCTCAAGCCTGTAGAATTGCATAGGGTTGTTGTGATCCAAGTGCAGGACCTGGCACTTGGTCTTGTTGAACCTCATACAATTGGCCTCAGCCTATCAATCCAGCCTGTCCAGATCACTCTGTAGACCCTTTCTACAGAGCGCTAGACAGGTGCTATAGATATTGTATACTGCCCGACTTCCAGCCTTTACTCCAGGAAAGCACAAATCTTTCATAGCCATGTCATAGCTGCCATCTATGCATACATGACTGCTTTAAGAGGCAATAGATGTCTGTGTGTGTGCAGCTGAATACAATTGGGGGTTCTGCACCTTTTACTGCTATCAATGTCATGCTAGGATGAACATGCCTTCTGACTGCCATGACTCCATTGACTACATCATCACTGACTATAAAGGGCGATAAGAAAACTAGCTCATACACAGACATTATGGTTTGAGTCATTTGACCATACGTAGATACCAACATTTGAGACTGTGGTCTGAGGTACATCACCTGGCATCTGACTGCCAGCCCAAGAAGGCACAAGTCTCCCAATATTAACCTCTGTTTTGTTTGAATGCCCTTCACGAATGCTGTGGTTTCCTTAGTGTATTATCTATCTATCTCATGCAGTACTAGGCACGGTTTTATACGCAACTGAACTGATTGCTACGCTGAGATATACTTAGATGACTGCACCTTGTAGCTGTATACAACTTGTACAGTATTTTATTGGCTTAAATCATAAGCTCAGCTTTACTTGACAGACAGAACAATATTTAGAAGAATTCCAGGAAACATTCAATCCACTATCTATATTTAGTGGTGTTTAGATTAGTACTGTAACATACACCTTCCTCTGATGAAAACTGTATTGCAGTAGAATAAGTAATATAACAAAAAGATACTCATAGAACAACTCTGTTAAACATTGACAACTACTTTTAATTGTATTATTTTGAAAAAAAAAACATTGAAATCTTATTAGTTATACTGACATAAAGTTAATGTGGACTTTTTATTGTCAATGGTGCTGGTTTTGTTAATTTTTGTTAATAATAGTTAATGTTCTTCATAGTAGCTGGTATGGGGCTACATTTTGGATTCACGAACAAAACAGTGTTGAAAATGCAGAGATGGTTTCATTGTTGTTGAGCAGCTCTTACATGGCATCAAGACCTTTTCTGCTTCTCATCCCACCCCACCAGCAAGTGGGATGGGTGTGCACAAGATGTTGGGAGGGGACACAGCTGGGACAGCTAACCCCAACTGACAAAAGGGATATTGATGCCATGTGACAGCATTCTCAGCAATAAAAGAATGGGGGAAGAAGAAGGAAGGGGGCAACATTCGAAGCTATGTCTCAATATATCTATTCAGAGTCTGCTGAATATATTCATCAATGACCTGGATGAAGGGATAGAGTGTACCATCAGCAAGTTTGCTGATGATACAAAACTGGGAGGGGTGGCTGACACGCTGGAAGGTTGTGCTGCCATACAGCGTGACCTGGACAGGCTGGACAGTTGGGCAGAAAGAAACCTGATGAGGTTCAATAAAGGCAAGTGTAGGGTACTGCATCTGGGGAAGAATAACCCCATGCATCAGTACAGGTTGGGGGCTGACCTCCTGGAGAGCAGCGGTGTGGAAAGGGACCTGGGAGTCCTGGTGGACAACAGGATGACCATGAGCCAGCAATGTGCCCTGGTGGCCAAGAAGGCCAATGGCATCCTGGGGTGCATCAAGAAGAGTGTGGCCAGCAGGTCGAGGGAGGTCATCCTCCCCCTCTACTCTGCCCTGGTGAGGCCGCATCTGGAGTATTGTGTCCAGTTCTGGGCTCCCCAGTTCATGAAGGACAGGGAACTGCTGGAGAGGGTCCAGCAAAGGGCTACCAAGATGATTAAGGGACTGGAGCGTCTTTCTTATGAAAGGGACTTGGGTCTTTTTAGTCTAGAAAAAAGAAGACTCAGGGGGCATCTTATCAATGCTTATAAATACTTAAGGGGCGGGTGCCAGGTAGATGAGAAGAGTCTTTTTTCAGTCGTGCCCAGTGATAAGACAAGAGGTAACAGGCACAAACTTGAGCATAGGAAGTTCCATCTTAACATGAGGAGGAACTTCTTTCCTTTGAGGGTGGCAGAGTACTGGAACAGGCTGCCCAGAGAGGTTGTGGAGTGTCCCACACTGGAGACATTCAAAACCCGCCTGGACACCGTCCTGTGCAACGTGCTGTAGGTGACCCTGCTGTGGCAGGGGGGTTGGACTTAGATGATCTCCAGAGGTCCCTTCCAACCCTGACGATACTGTGATACAGTGATACTGTTATGGCACTTTGTCTTCCCAAGTAACTCTTACATGTGGTGGAGCCCTGCTTTCCTGGAGATGGCTGAACACCTGCCTGCTGATGGGAAGCAGCAAAAAAATTCCTTGGTTTGCTTTGCTTATGTGCATGACTTCTGCTTTACCAATTAAACTGTCTTTATCTCAACCCATGAGTTTTCTCACTTTTACCCTTCTGATTCTCTCCCCCATTCTGCCATGGGAGGAATGAATGATTGGCTGTGTGGTTCTTAGTTGCCAGCTGGGGTTAAACCACTACAATGATAATAATAAGTAGGGCAACTGCTTAGGAACTGATAAGCAGATGCAGTAGGAGGACTGCATGGATCAACAGGGAGCTTCTGAATAAATTCAGACATAGAAAGAAAACATGCAAGAGGTGGAAGCAGGGACAGATGACCCAGAATGAATACAAATGCTCTGAACATAAAAGGATGAATTTTGGAAAGCCAAAGCCCATCTGGAGTTGAATATGATGAGAAACGTGAAGGGCAACAGGAAAGGGTTCTACAAGTATATCAGCAGCAAAAGGAAGGCTAGGAAAAATGTGAGCCTACTGCAGTACAGGAGAGGACACCTAGTGATAAAGATCATGGAAAAGACCAAAGTATTCAATGCCTTCTTCACCTCAGTCTTTACCGGTAAGGTCAGTCTTCAGGAATCCCAGGTCCCTGAAACCACAAGGAAAGTCTGGAGGGAGGAAGACTTACCCTTGGTGGAGGATGATGAAGTTAGGGAACATTTAAACAAACTGGACATACACAAGTCCACAAGGCCTAGTGGGATGAACCCACAAGCACTCAGGGAGCTGGCCAATGTAATTTTAAGGTTACTCTCCATAATATTTGAAAGTTCATGGTGATCAGGACAACTTGCTGAGGAGTGGAAAAAATAAACTGTCACTAGTATCTTGAGGAAGGACAAGAAGAAAGACACAGGGAGCTAAATGACAGTCAGCCTCACCTCAATCCCTAGGGAAAGGGTGGAGCAAATCATCCTGGAAGCTATTTCCAAACATGGAAAGGACAAGGTGGTTGGGAATAGTCAGCATGGATTCATGAAGAGGGAATGATGTTTAATCAAACCAATAACCTTCTACAATCAGATGAGTGGTGTGGGTGATGGAAGAACAGTGAATGTTGTTTATCATAACTTCAGCAAAGCCCTTGAAACTTTCTCCTGTGAAATCCTCATAGACAAGCCGATAAAGTATGTAGTATGTAAGTGGATAATGAAGTGGACTGAAAACTAGCTGAACTGCTGAGCTCAGAAAGTTGTGATCAGCAGTGTAAAGAGCATCTGAAGTCCAGTCACTATTGTTATAGCCCAGGGGCTGCTAATGGCTCCAATACTTCTTAACAGTGTCACTAATGGTCTGGATGATGGGGCAGAATACACCCTCAAAAAGTTTGCTGATGATACAAAACTGGGAGGAGTGGTTGATGCACCATCTGGTTGTGCTGCCATCCAGAGGGACCTCAGCAAGCTAGAGAAATGGGTAGGAAGGAATCTCATGAAGTTCGGCAATGGGTAATGCTAATTTCTGCCATTTGGGAAGGAATAGTCCCATGCACCAGTAAGCCCTGGCTTACCAGCTGGAGAGCAGCTTTGGAGAAAAGGACCTGGGGGTCCTGGTAAACAACAAGCTGGTCATGAGCTAGCAAAGTACCCTTAATGGCAAAGAAGGCCAAGAGCCTCCAGGGCTGCATTAGGCAGAGCATTGCCAGCAGGTTGAGGTAGGTGATCGTTCCGCTCTACTCAGTCCTGGTGAGACACACCTCTGGTTGTGATTGGTCAAGCTCTGGGCTCCCCAGCATGAAGATGTATTGGAACATGTTCAGCTAACAGACATGGAGATAACTGAAGCATCTGACACACAAGGAGAAGCTGAGAGCAAGCTGGGATTTTTCAGCCTGGAGAAAAGAAGAGCCGAGGGGATCTTATCAAAGTATATAAAAGCCTGATGGGAGAAGTAAAGAAGATGGAGCCAGACTCTTCTCAGAGGTGTGCAGCGACAGAACAAGAGGCAATGAGCACAAGCTGAAACAGAAGCAATTCTGTTTAAACATATGGAACATCTTTTTACAGCGAAAGTAATTGAATACTGGAAGAGGTTACCTGGAGCGCTTGTGTAGTCTCCATTCCTAGACCTATTGGAAGCCTGACTGGACATTGCCCTGGGCAATCTGCTTTAGCTGACCCTGGTCTAAGCAGATTTTTGGATTGGGTAATCTCCAAGCATCCCTTCCAACCTCAAACGTTCTATTATTCTACAAACTTCAGGTATACCTGTTTTACTCTTGTTGTGTCTTATACTTAAAAAAAAGAGCAGAAACGGGATTTTTTAAGTTTTTTTTCTAAGTTTCTGGTCATATGTGAGGAATTACTTGTACAGAAAATAGAGAATTTGGGCATGTTATAGTTTTATTCGTTTCAGTTATTGAACATTAAGAGCTCATGTTTGGCATTCTATACATCTAAGAAGTAGACTACATTAATTCATGGGTGACTTCTAGTTATCCTTTTTGTAATACGCTGTGAAGAGATAATGAAATTGTTGCATCAAAACAAGAATTGTAAAAAGAAGACATATTATTTGAGGAATTTTGATGATGTCATTGTTACAAGAAAATGCATTCAGCAGATTCTACTTGATCGGTCCTGAAAATAGTCAGATACCATTAAAATTATTTGTAAATAAAACTATTTACATATTTACCATTTACCATTTAAAAAATACTAAGTAACTTAACTCATAACCTTCAGCTGATGCAAATGAGGGCTAATTCACACCTTAATGCGTACTTAAGAAAGCTCACTACATTTTTCTGTATGTTGAGTCCTGTACAATTGTCCTTCTGTAGAAGAGATTATCATATTTTATTTATGGTAAAAAGCTCAGGGTAAGAGAGCAAATACTCCCATTTCTCTGCATTGCATCAACATTCTCAAGGTTTTTAAACTGACTTTTCTTCAATAATTCAAATACAGAATCCCATCACTTCACTTTTTTGGGGATGTGATATGTTGAGTCTGAATCTTAACAGTATTATAGCTAGAAGCCAAAGTATAACCTTCTTAGTTTTTGACATCTTTATGAGCACAATTGTTTTCTTTGGACAGGAAAAAAAAAACACCAACAAGTATGTTTTCTGCGAATAGAAAAGGCAGATTTCTTTTCTTTGTTGCTGACTCTTATGGGTATAACAACGAATGAACTGAGGTTTATAACATGGGTTTCTTGAGCATATAGTCCTCTAAGGACATAGATTTAAGGCTTTTTGAAATCAGATCCCAAGGGAAAAGTATGTCAGAGGATATTAAAAATAGCTGGTTAGTGTTCATGCTGGGTTTTCAGAATTAAAACAAAATCAAAACCAAACAAAAAACCCAAACCCCACAAGTTTAAATGTCAGTCTTTTTTTTTTTTTTCCTTTTTTTTCCCCTAGATAATATCTAGCATTCTACATTTTTATCATAAAAGGTCAATCTTTCTTGGCACTTATCCTCTTCTCATTTACCCAGAAAAAGATCAGGAGTCACTCCATCAAGATCAAAGGTCCTACCATTGCAGAAGTTGAAGCTGAAACATATTAGCTTCCATAAAAGATATTCTACTATATACATAGGGATCAAATAGTTAAGCAGATTGTTATACCAATTTATTAGAACACACTGTAGAAGAACAGAAGAATACTTGTTCACTGCCATTGTCAAATTTCTGTCTTTACAGTCACAACACTATGTGTTCTGCCAGCCTGACAGTGGAAAGGATTCACTAATTTGTTCAGACCTGGCAAGTCCTACTAGAATTTTACATTTCTTTTACAAAGAGAATATCATGAATACAACTTCTAGTTCTGCTAGATTCCTTGTGAACAGGACAATGAGGCACATACCTGTACCTGGCTTGCACTTCCTAAATTTCTGAGACAATGAAATAGATAGCTTCCTAAGAGAGGGAGGAGTGAATCAAAACCTTAGGCTACCAGCTACACTGCAGGGCAATGTGTGGTTTTGGTGCCTGTTGTCATTTACATTGTACTTCACAGATGTTAAGTACTTAGTATTTTATCTCAACTTCGCAGGAAACTAAGGGAGAAAAGTTAATGACTTGGCAATAAAGGACAGAGCACCAGAGATATGGCCTGAGTGCAGAAATTTGCTTTGTATAATCTAATAAATCATGCTGTTCATATGTTATTTAGGTGCCAGTAGATCTTTTCAGAAAGGCACAGAGCTCAGTTGGACTTGGCTGTAACACTAGGGTTATCAGTGTCAGCCTTAGCAACATTGCTTCCAAAATCTATGAACTGATCTGGGGGATCTCCAAAAACCAAATCAATGTTTGTTAGTTTTTTCTTAGACCCTGAGGAACAAATCAAGGCAAGTGTGGAAGAAAGAGCATGAGGAGGGAAGTGCAACTAATGTCTGATTTTTATAGAAGAGAGATTTTGAACAGTGGTGTTAATCTGTATGTTCAGCTTTTCTTCACATGAAATATGAGATAAGATTAAATTTGTCTTGACATTTCTAGGTCCTCAAAATTAATCACATACCAGAAAGAAACAAGAAAAGAAAAGAAAAAAGATGATGAAAAAGTATAGATGAGAATGCAAAACTGATCATTTATGTAGCCCTTACATTTCAGTTCATAATATAATCATGTTTAAGCTTGGTATTTATACTACTGCACAAATAAAGTACTAACTAGCATACATATGCATAATCAACACATACAATTTAAATATACATAGAAAAACAGATAAAGACATTGCTCACAATAAAACAGGAGTCATGTTAATAAGACTTTTATTTTTAGCAAACACAGGATCGAAGGGTAAAGTGATGTTATCAACTAATTAAAAATTAACTCCCACTCCCAAAATATTAAAAGAAAGTACATTTCAAGATGCATTAACATTAAATTGTTTTGATTTGTAATTGTGATGGGGTTTCCTCCCAGGCCTAGTCCTATCTGTAGTCCTGAATTCTATCAGATGAACACATATCCATAATGAAATTCATAACAGAAAGAGGAAATCTCAGGATTTCACAAAATACAGTCATTCTTAAGGATTTTCACCAGGAGTAGAAGTAATTAATGAAGTACTTCTGAAATAATAAATGAAGTATTAAAGAATTAATAAAATATCAAAAAAAAAAAAGAAAACATATCAAACAGGTTATATTACTATCAGCAGCACAATATTTCTCTTACTATATCAATAATGTGCATGAATGGGTGTTGTTATTAGATGAATGAGTTCATTTGTGATGTAAGAAAAAGGAATCTTGCAATATGTTGTTTTACAGGAAAATCTAAGCAGAACTTGAAATACATTTTCACCCTGCATATGGCTGCAAGATTGCTGTGATAGCATTTAATAAATTAGGTTTCCAAATAAGGTTAGAGCTTTTTTAACCTATTAATTGGCAGTGAAGTAGAAAAAGAACATATATACTGAGCTCCAAATCATTCTTCTGGAACTGCAAAATGCAAGCTGCCATGTAAATATTTCTGCCAGCATCTTAATAGTAACAAATGATGTTATTCCTCAAGGTCAGAAAAACACTCACTGTGAAATTTCGATACTGATCATATAATATGTTGTTTACCTTCCACCTGTAAAGTAATATTATTTATTTTCATTGATATTACCTATATATTAATGAGTCATTCTAAAAAAAAAATATGTAACTGTACATCGCATTTTTTTTAAAGTTTAATCAATTTTTTCTTTAAGGTCAAGCACAACAATGTTTTCACAGGAAAGAAAAAGTTAGAAAATCAGCATGAAATGTCAGAGGTACATTTATGAATCAGTTTCTATGTTCAAAACTTAAGTATGATTTATATTTTATGTTTTAATCTGTAATTCCTAGGTTCTAGATGCTGATGTCCTTGCTGGATTTGGGTCATATCCTACATGTTTCATCTCTGAAATCAGTGGAGAAAGACAAATAAGGGAATAAGACACCTACTCCTTGATTGGAATCATATAATTCTTTCGTTTGAACTGTTGCTTGTCTGAGATGCAGAATGTAGTCACTCTCCTGTTAATTTTCAGTTAGTGGCAAATCAAACATGGACATAGAAAAATACAGTTAGCAAACAGATATACAATACAAAGATGGAAGTATATGTTGGACACAATTCTCAAAATCACAGAATAGCTGAGGTTGGAGGGGACCTGTGGAAGACACCTGATACAATCACCTTGCTCAAGCAAGGCCACCTAGAGCCAGTTGCCCAGGAACATGTCCAGACAACTTTTAAATATATCGATAGAATGAGACTCCAGAACATCCCTAGGCAAGCTATGCTCAGTCCCCTTCACAGTGAAAAAATGTTTCCTGATATTCAGCCAGAATGTTCTGTGTTTCAGGTTGGGTCCATTGCCTCTTGTCTTGTCACTGGTCACCACTGAAAAGAGCCTGGCTCTGTCCTCTATGAACACTTTTTTCAGGTATTTATATACATTGATAATATTCCCCCTGAGCCATCTCCTCTCTCCAGCTCTCTCAGCCTTTCCTCTTAGGAGAGGTGCTCCAGTCCTTCATCATCCTTGTGACTCCTTTTTGTACTCTCTCTGGTATGTCCATGTTTCTCTTGTACTGAGGAGCCCAGAACTGGACACAGCAGTCCAGGTGTGGCCTCTCCAGGGCTGAGTAGAGGAGAAGGGTCACCTACCTTTACCTGCTGGCAACAATCCTTCTAATGCAACCCTTCAACATTCTTTGTGGCAAGGGCACATGGTTGGCACATGTTCAACTTATTGTCCACCAGTACTACCAGGTCCTTTCCTGCCAAGTTTGCTCTCCAGGTGGATGGTCCCCAGCATATACTGATGCTGGAGTTGTTCCTCCCCAGGTGCAGGACTTTATACTTACCCTTGTTGAACTTCACGAGGTTCCTATTAGGCTATTTCTCCAGCCTGTCGAGGTCCCTCTGGATGGCAGTATCAGCGACTCCTCCCAGTTTTGTGTCATGAGCAACTTGTTGAGGATGAACTCTACCCCATCATCCAGATCATTAATGAAGATGTCAAACAAGATTGGACCCAGTAGTGACCCCTGGGGTACAACATACAATGCAGTTGCCAGAACATAGCCTCCTAGTTTATGATTCTAGGGCATTCAATGCAGGCACACAGAAATGACAGATATGACCAAAGAATTAAAGGACACCCTGCCCCTTCTGTAGTATTGACTGAAAGCTGGGTGAAATACCACTGACCACTTCAAAAGCCTCTAGACACTAATGTTTGTGCAACCAAGATCCAGTCTGGATTCAGATCCAGACTGTAGACGTGTAAGTTTTGGCATCTAAATTTAAAAGTTGGTATGCAAGTATATTCAATGAAGGTCTAGGTGTTGATTCAGATGCTTAAGCATAGCCATTGGTGCAACATTGTATGACTTAATGTATCCCATCGGGCCCTCACGTGTTTGACGAGAAGAGTGCATGTCTGCTGTCAATCCTGTATCATATCTGCCAGGCTTATGTGGATACCTCAAGCACTTAAAAAGGTGAAATAGCACTTGAAAGCTGAAAAAGCACTATGTTTAGGCAACTGAATCCCACTTTATATATGCACTGTGTATAGTAGGGCCTTAGACACTTGGCGTGCCTATATTAGATTTTATTTGACATGTCTACAGTTTGGAGCCTAATTTGGTTCCTCATGGTGTTCGTATTCCTCCTTAATATCTCACTCTTCCAGATAAGTTTGCATCTTAGGTTTACTCACTGATTTCCCTTTCATAGTGTCTTTTGCATCAGGTTATTATATGGTAAAAGGCATAATTAATGTGCTAATGAATGTGAGTGTTAATGAGAATTAGTGCATGAACTATTCAATGCAGTCCTAGGAGGCTATTGACAAGAGAGAGGGTTGCTGAGATCATGAGTTTATTCTGGATTCCATGCACAGAATCCCTAAGTTTAGCAAACTAAAATATTCTATGTGTTTAGTTGGGCAAAATGCTTATGAAATGCTGCAAAAATATTGTATCTATAAATTGGCTGAAATATTAAAAATGTAGCCATTCTACCCAAGTGTAAATTCATGAAGCTTTAATGTAAGTGCATCAAATTAAGTATCATGTGTGCTCAAGAGACTTCCCTTCATAAAATTGTGCATGCAAACATTGGAGGTTGGCTTTTAGCCCCCTTTGAAATTCTGGTTGACTGAATTTTCACATTCTGAGTTGACTTGCTTTTGCTGTTTAATAAAACATATGGACACATTGTTTCACAAGATAAATTCTGGTTTACTACTGATTCCCCAAGAAATATTTTTTAAAAGTGTCTGGGGGAAAGTAAAATGAGACAGTAGCTGGATGAGTGACGGGGGTTCACCACTTATCTCTTTGTACTTGAGGATCTTTTATCCTCTCGTCACAGTAGGACTACAAATGTTTTTGTTCCTTTCACAGGGACTTTTATTTTCTGTCTCCTTTTACTGCCTATACATTACAACACTAGACTGCTAAGGTAAAATAAAAAATCTAGAAACATCCCAGTAGGAAAGATCAGTGAGTACTACTCTCAATCAGTAGGGGGATCTTAAAGGACATGATTTGCTCATGGCAACTAAACATTCCCCAAGGGTGCCGCTTGACTGTATGCGGGAACTACACCTCTGAGGCAGCAGGTTTTACAGTCATACTGCTGGAGAGAGTGTTTTTACCTATCAAAAGTAATGGAGGGGAGATCAGAGTAAAGTGCTGATGATTTTGTCCATGAATACTTAGAACTGAAAGTTCAAATGGAAAGTTAAAAGAGATTACATACGGAGTGCAATATATAAAATTCTAAGCTGAAAATGCCTAAGTGCCTACACAGCAAAACAGAAAGTAAAGCCTTATAAAAATATTTTTAATAATGGAGAAAAAAATAACATAAGGTCTTTGCCTTTTGGGTATCATATATGAATGAATATAAAAGAAATCTCATTATGATGATAATTTTCTAGGTCTTGGTATTATAACAAAAAAAATCTGAATTTTCAAATTTGAATGTTAGATGTTTAAGCTGCAGTCATCTGTCCTTGCTTAGGCATCTAGGTCTGCTTAAAGCATTTAAAGGTTTGTTTCTAATTTGTCTCTCTACTAACTGAAGTTCATAGAACAGATGAGGAAGGAGTCAAACAAGAAACCACCCTTCAGACATTAAGATAGCTGTGTTTTAAAGATGAGATGTGAATGGAGAATTTAGTTTCACTGGCTATATCATTGCTGATAATCAACACAGGCCAGGGAACGCACTCTTGTCCTGAGGTTAGGTGGCATGGCATAGACTGTGTTCAAAGACCTAAATTGTGTTAACCTCAGAATAGTGCAAGAAAAAGTATTCTCTCGCCCATGATATTTCTTGAAACATGTGTGGATATATCTAGGTGAGATCCATCTGCCACAATCCAGAGCTATGTTCTGTTATTACTATGCTATATTAATACTATGGATAAGCATAAGACAGGCCAGAAAATTAATCTGAGCTCTTGTGAAGAAAAACACTTTTATTTCTTAGGTGTTGTTTTTTTTTTTTCTTTTGGGTTTTTTTGTTTGTTTGTTTGTCTGTATTTTTTAACAACAAGAATGGCAAAAAAAAGGAATATTAGAAAAAAACAGATATAGTAGAGCTGATGCAGAGTAAGAGGTAGGAATCAATGGGATTTCTACTTGTTCCCTTTAAGAAGGAGGAAAAACAATCCCCATCAATTTGCTGGTCAAGTGTTGCAGTTGACTGATCAATGGAGTGGCATTGCCTCATAAAATAAGAGGGAACGGTCCATCTTTCGGCTGTACAAAAGACACCATCATCTACAAGCAGCAAAAAAACCCGTGAAATCTAAGATTCATTCAGTGAATCCAGAGTTACCTTCCATCTTGATATTTGGGATATATGATGTTGAGGGCACTGCCTCCACTTGATTCACAAAATCTGATTCTCCCAAGCATTAGCCTACTGGTCTTCAGCACCATTACAGTACCTATTTTGAATGCTTACTTCTTCTTCCTTTCCTAGACTCCCCAGAGCCTGTTTTTCCTTCAGAACCTGCAATGTATATTTGAACTAAAATGATCCTATGTGTTGTAAGGACACTATTGCTTGGCCTGGGAGCATCATACATTCTTGCTAAAATAAATGTCAGCAGCATTTTCCAGTGGTGGTGGTAGGGGAAACAGTGCATGTGTTCCTCCACACAGCAATGGCAGGCCATAGCCAAGGGTAGCTGCACACTCTGCTCATTTCTTGAAGGGAAAAATATCAGTTGTTCAGCTTTGCAGACCTTCATGATGGTACAGTCCTCAGAGATTCAAATGGGGGATGGTGGGAGAACATATGAGCCTAGGTGGTATTATTTATATATCACTATTGACCACTGATATTTTTAATATCACCTCATGACCCCCAATCTAAACATAACCCACGTGTTTCATGTGTGTATTTTTTCCCTCTTTTTAAGCCTCATGTGGTTGTTCCAGGGATCTTTTCCCTGCCTCAACCTCTAAGGTTGAAAGACAAGTACCAGATGTTCCTGTGCGTCTTTTCCAAGTAGCAAAAAAATCACTGATTAAGTTTGTAACAATATAATTTCATGCTGAAAAGAAGTAAATTTAAACCACTTGATACGTCTTTAATTTTTTAATGTCTTTAATCTTGTGATATTTTAAAAAAACCATAATCACACAATGTCTTTATTTTTGTTACTTTGCTCAGATTCTCTCTCATATGCAGGAATAATCTTTAACATCTCAGCAATCATGGAATGATAAAATGGCTGAGGTTGGAAGGGACCTCTGGAGGACACCTGGTCCAACCACCTTGCTCAAGCAGGGCCACCTAGAGCTGGTTGCCCAGGACCACATCCAGACAACTTTTAAATATCTCCAAAGAATGAAACTCCATAATATCCCTCAGCAACCTATGCTCAGTCACCCTCACAGTAAAAAAAGTGTTTCCTGATGTTCAGCCAGAACGTTCTGTGTTTCAGGTTGGGTCCATTGCCTCATGTCCTATCACTAATCTGTGTATTTCTTGTCTTGCTCTAATCTATGTAAGGATACTCTTTTTCACTGCTTGCCCATTCTCTTCAGGCACGACTAAAGATATATTTTTTTAATCCCTTTGTCAGTCTGTCTTCTTTTTGTCCTGTTTGACAGTGGAAGGAAAGCCTTTTCACACATGCACAAGTGCAATTGTCAGAATATGACTTAATATAAAATTCAAACCAAGAAGGAGGGTTTTACACGATTGTCTGAGAGTCTTCAGAAGAGAGCATCATGGTCCTGATCACATTCAACTTTTAATAAAGGGAAGACACTGTCACTTTTAATGATAATCTACATGGTACACCGATCTAGCTGCTAAATATTCAGAAGTTCCAGTCAAATTGTATAAAGAACACACATAAAGCTATTCTCTGATTGCACAGTCCCAGGTCCTTTGGACTTACAATACTGGTATAGCAAATTGCATACTATCTCAGACCAAGTCAGTCCTGAATTCACTTTGGAGCTACAATTCCTGGCAAATATGTCTCAGGGCAGTTGCTAAAATACCAACATTTTCTATAACTTCTCATTGTAACTTTGTTTTTAAGATTTCTATTATTGTGCATGTTACTAGCAATACTGAGACTCTGTGGCATGGAAGGCAGTTACCACCTCAGGTACAGCAATTCTAATGTGTTATCAGCACTGAAAAGTGAGACATTTGAAAGAAATGAGTAACTGTATACACAGCTGTGCAACACTACCTATATTTTCCCCTCAGAAGTATACCAGAAGCCTTTTTTTTCTCTTTTTTTCCCCCTTTTTTGTTATTTCTTATTTTAAGGTTAGTGACAGCTCATATCTGGTACCATTATAGATGAAGCATTGTCCCAAATTAAAGGGTTAATTAATGACAGAGAAAATAATATTTTTTAGAAAGAAGCACGGGAAAGGCCTAAGGAAGGTTGGGTTTTTTTTATAATTCAGATCAATCTCAACTGATTATTCCTGAAAGTAAGCATTCAGAAATCAGAAGCAGGAATAATGAAGACAATGCTAAATGGTACCACATGCATTCTGTTAAATGGAAAGTAGAAGGTTTTGTCAGTGCTATAATGACATTTTTGGTGATTCATTTATCTCCTGGAGAAGGACTGCAAAAATCTGATGTATCGTAAGTCATATGATTTCCTTGTATTAATTGCAGTTTTAGCTATGACAGGACTCCTAAAACATCCAAATTTGAGCTGAAAACTCTAATTCTAAATTTTAAATGTGGTAAACAATGAGATTAATTTCTCTCATAATCAAAAAATTGTCTTATTTCTACTCTCAGTTCTTAGTTTATGCACTTTTAATGACTTACACGTACAGCTGTATCTATGGGACTGAAGAGGTCGATATGTTTTGCCAATAGATGGAGTCAGCAGAAAGGACACAAACACCAAGTTAAAAAGACGTTTATTTTACTTTAGTTAAAAGCAGCACAAAGAATAAGCAAGATAATGCGCCTAATCATTACTACATAGAGTTAACTATAGTGATTAAGAAAGATACATCACCAATTGCCCTGATACTTTACCATCATCCAGATCCATGCTTCAGCTGGGGAGCCCCATCACAGCAAAGGATCGGAGAACCGCTCCCAGCAATTGGGAAATCCTATGTAGTGCATCCACTCGTAGGTGAGGTCTCCATCTTTGCTGTGAGACTGTCCTGCTTATATACAATTTAACAAACAAATCTATATGTCACAATGCATGGAAACATCTAGCGCATTGGCTTGCCTCACTCAGGCACGTCCAGGATCTGGCCAGGATCCTGGGCGCATCCGAGGAGTTCCTGTCTCCTGGCTTAAGTATAAGGTTTCTATTTCTATCTTTTACGGTTTCCAGGGTTTTTTCCCATGGTCGTATTTCATGTTAATATGATGCTGGTTGGGAGGTGCACTCAGAAGTCAACTTCTAGGTTCATTCAGAAGTCAACTTTGGTTTGAGGCCTATGGTTTAGGCCTTTTTCTGTCACTATATTATGAAAAAATCCATTTCTTATCTAGCTAACTGTAGACTATGATCTAATGACCCCTTACATTTGTCTTTGATGATCTAAATAGATTGAGCTTCTTCATTTTCTATATAAAACACATTTTCTACTGATCTTTTCTTCTGGAACTCTGAGACAGGTCTTTTTTTGACTTCCATATAAAAAATAAAATAAAAAAAATAAAAAAAAAATAAAAAAAATAAAATAAAATAAAATAAAATAAAATAAAATAAAATAAAATAAAATAAAATAAAATAAAATGTTCAAAACCATGTATCTTCAGAAATTACTACCTAAGAATTAGAAGGAGAGGCAATATGATATTACTCCAATAATGTATTCCTTCTGTCCTTAGTTCCTGTATCAGTCACAGCTCAACACAGCAGAACAAGCTCAGACAATGCTGAGATCTCTAGATCTTTTCATAGCTATTCTTTACTCTTACATGAACATTAGTTGTAGCCAAATATATAGTATCCATTCACATTAATTTACAAGAGTTAAAAGTTTAAATGAATGCTAAGATGTGGACATTTAAGGAAAAAATTGAAAATAATAATTGGATATTTGTTGTTGTCGTTGTCACCCCAGACAAAATTAAAAGGGTATGTTAGTCTGGATAAGAATTAAGCAAATTGTTTATGGGAAACCCTTTATCCATTATCTCTTCAATGCTTGTTTTTCTCTACTATCCTTCAAAGTGAAGCCATAACAATGACTTAGAAACCACTTCTCTTAGGTGATTCTTAGTTACTTCACAACCACTTTTGCCTAGGTCTATTGGTATACATAGAAGACAATAATATAAAAAGATCATTTTTAATGTAATTAACCTTTCTGCTCTTATTAATTAAAATTCAAGGGAAATACATATATACAGCAAAATTTACATAAAGCAAAATTTGTGCTCAGGAATACTTCAGAGTAGGAGCTCCTATACATCCCAGTGCTTTTACTGTGTGGATTTTTGGAGGATAACCTATTCTGTGCAAAGAGGTGGATTGATGGAGATGATCAAGTAAGAAATCTGTTATGTTTCATATGTATTCTTCCTTTCTGGAATGTTATATAATATATTTTCAAGCAGACCAGCTCAATAAGTGAAAACATTCCTTAAATGCATAGTTTAAGTGAAAATTCTGTGTATAACTATTTACATGTGGAAACCCACTGAATGTCATTTTGTCTTAAAATACTGAGTGTTGAGAAAGTAAGCATGTCTCATAAGTATATGCATTGACATTAACTTTTCTTTGCTACAGCTAACTCCTGGGCAGATAAAATGGGCTTTGCTGCTCTTTTCTGAATTCTAGCAAAATAGACTTCCATGATATTTGATCCATCATGTTGTTGCTACCTGTGGCACTAAGGAGGATATTTCTTCTCTTGCTGAAAAACAGTGGGAGTTTTTGCAGCTAATTTCAATGGAGCCTACACAGAAGCAGAATTTCTAACTGGAAACTTCTAACATGTACATCTATTATTCAGTCAAAAACAACAGAGATCAATGGAAACATAAGCTTCTATAAGGCAAAGAAGAACAGAGGAACTTTCCTAATGAAATTTCAAAGAGAACATCCATTATAAGATATTGATGTTAACTAAATTTAAATCATTAAAAAAATTGTTAAATTTGGGGAGAAAGTATTAGTAATTACAGGTTGGTAATGTATTCTGCTATTTCTATAATGAATGGAATTCTGAAAAAAGAACTGCTGTGAGGCAAGATTATAGATTTATCATTCCTTTGTGTGTATTCAACTATGCACAGTTCTTATGATATATATTCTTTCAATAGCATTTATTTCCTGTGCATATATGAGAACAGATCTGTGGGTCTCTGGCATCCCTAGTGAGCATCTTTGCTCTAAAGGAACACTAATGAGCTATCTACTGAATCAGTAAATCTGATTGTTCATGCAAAATGGATTGTTCATGCAAATTGATTAGGATAAGGAAGTTACTTCTATTTTTGCTGTATGAATGACAGCAGATATAAAAGGATAATACTAAATAGTCCATCCAAGAAACTAGGGTACAAACTTACTGCAAATGAGATTGAGAAAAATGTAAAATATAATTATATTACCTTTCTGAATGTTATCTAATATTTTTCATTATTCTAATCTTATTTTTGGAAGAAATATATTAGGTTTATCTGTATCATTTACTGTCCATATGCAAACTGATGTGGAAAATTTAATCAGCAAGGTTAACATAAGTTTACATATCTACTGTTGACACTGATTTCTATAATCAAACAATCAAAATGAGTCATTCTTTCTGGAAGATTTTTAGGCAAGATCTTTTGAAATGCAATATGTTCCAAAGGCTAATGCATAACAAGTAATGTGAAATTTATCTAAGTTGTCCACATTGTGAGGGTCACAGTAACTATATATTTACAACTCAGACAACAAAGTGGAGGGAATTCAAAGTGAAGTAATACAATGATTGGCACTCTGACATAAGCAGAAAAAAAAAAAAGAACAAATAACAGAGAATTCTTGTGATAAGATGACTTTCTGCAAAGTAAAGATACGCATCATTAATTCCATATAAAATTGGAAACTAAGGGTACTGAATATTTTGTGAAATAAAGCCAACCTCTCTCTATAGCCGAGTTTACTTTTCAGTATCATACTTTAGTTATGATAAAGCTATAATAATCTAAATTTCAGTGGTAATTTATAGTGGAGATATATTTTTATAAGTCAGATGCAAAATTACATAGAATTCCTTGAGGATTACTTTAAACTGGTAAACTAATGGTTTAGGGTCACAGAGATTTTTTGGACATTGCTTAGGATAAATAATCTTCATCCATGATATAAATAGTTGCTCTGCTGCCAGCAAAGAAAGGTAACAGGTGCAGGAGAGGGAAACATGAATGGTATAATTTTTTCAATCAACTAAATTTACGAATGTCAGAAGATTCTCTAAAAACATAATGTCCTTTTTAGGCATAGCTATACTTTCCACCTGTGCTTAATGTTGTAATTGAAATTGCTTGCCCTAATTGACTGAAAGGGGTTTTTGAACCAATATTCAGCAACATCTTTCTTCTCAAACTCTTACCATCTTTGTGCTAGCCTGATACAGCAATCAAAACTGTTCTCATTCACTGAAAACTGATAGTGAGTCTTGATATCTAATCTGTTACCAAGTGACAAAAAAATATGTAATTATGAAAGTTTTACCAACATGGAGATGGTAAGACAATAGGTGGTCTTCAGCATTCAGCATTCTGTCAGTCATTCACAAACATAATTCTTGAGTTGGCTACAAATGGTAAAATATGGTTAAGTATGAAATCAGGTGTCATCAATCTTATTTTGTGTCATACAGGCCAAAAAATTTTAGAGCGATTACTTTTAGCTAGAGCAAACTCATATTGAAAGCCTGTATGCTCTTAATTTTACACATTATTTTTTTAAACATAGAATGTCCTCACATTAATTTTAATTGAAACAAATATGTTGAAGTATACCATAGAGTAAATGCAGTCATTTTAAATTCTTGTGATCATTTATTACAACTGCTGTGTGTGTAGGGCCATTATAAAAATGGCCTCGTTGTACTCATAAGGTTCATGTGAATCCCTGCGACACAGCTCTTTAAAGAGCATTTTAAAACCAAGTCTCTCTGGTACACTGCATACAGTCAGCTCTGAACAACCATAATCAGAACATTATGCATTTTCATAGTTACAGAATCTAACATAGAATTTAACTCTTCCTGCAGTACTGTCCTCTAGACCACTTTTCTCAAAGCTAAGTTACTCGTGAAATATTTAATTACTTTTTTATTCCCCGTATCTTAAATATTGCCTATTTTTTTATCAATTTCTGAAACTCTGTGTTTGACATAATAAAGGTTTGTCATTTTGTAGGTGTTTGAGGTGCACAAACAATATATTAAGAAATACATACATAATATATAAATGCATGTAGATGTTTACTTCTGTGTGCATATTTTACCTGAAAATCTGAAGGCATCTGATAACAGAAGCATCAGAACATTACAAAGTAATGGTGGATAACTACTCTTTGTTCCTGTATCAACGAGTTAGTAATGAGTTAACAGCTGAACAGTTTTCAAGTGAAAAATATTTACTGTAAATGTCGCTTTAAAAAAACACCAGCAAATTATTACAGATGGATTTTATGAAGTACATAAATAAGAATTGACAAATATTTTTTGGAAATGCATGAAAAAATATTTTGGTTTTTAATTTATGCAGTTCTAAATATGATTTCTTGTATTATGCATTTTCATGATAAAAAGTTGTTGCATTCAGAATCTTGTTGTGGCAAGAGGAAACACTGTGTTTGGAGAAAAATTTTTACTGTTAATCCTATTAACATTTTAACAGTCTAATAATCCAAATCATCTAAATAATTCAGGAAAAGACCATTAATAATAACTTTAAACTATATACAAAATACTTCCCTGGCATCCACCTATTTTCCCTGATGTTATGCTCACCCTCACAATGTCCTTCTTTGTTTTTATATATATACCTTCACAGAGATGTGTTTCTATGTGTGTTTTTTGCATTTGAAAATTATTGTTTGCGCCTCTTAATGTAATGGTTTATATTTTGTAATGTCACATAAAACTACTGTCATTTTAGCCAGAAATCCAAGAAAGGTTTAGTTCTTTCTTGGACGACAGGAAAATACTCCATGCAAATTAGAAGGAAAAAAAAACCCAAAAAAAGGTTATGGGGTACAGAGGATCAAGGAGGTTATTAATCAAGGTGTAATGATATCATGAAAAAAGGAACCACCATATCCAAAATCTATAAACAGAAATAAACACAGTAAGAAATATGGAGTGGGAGACAATTAGCTAAATATAGCCAATTAGTACTATTTCAGATTCCTACATCACCATAAGTTGCCTTTCTAGGAGAACACAAATGTATTCTGCATCATTTCTGATAGTCCTATGTGGATATCTCACATGCCATCGGACACCTTAGATGAAACTGTATGTTAGCTAAATTGTTCTTAGACTAAGACTGAAATGCAGAAAAAAAGCACCTTAAGGTTTCCACATGGGTAGATAAGAAAACTAGGTTGCTAAGCTTTCAGTAACTGGAAGGTCTTTTAAAAAGGGCTCATGTCAGAGAACCCTATCAGTAGTTCTAAAGAATTCGTATTTTCAGCTTTCAGAAATAAAGGAGAGTAATCATATTTGATTTAAGGATTGTGATTCAATCACTTATTAAATAAAATAGCAGTAATAATAACAAAAGGTTAAGTCCAGTATTTTGTGCTTAGAGAAATACTAAGTAATTATTTTACAGCTGTCCTGTTTTGAGGTAAAACAGGACCAATTTTGTTCAGTAACTTTACTTCTCAGCTAGGCTTCCTCTAACTACTGAAATTAACAGCATATTGTGCAGACACTGCTCTCAGAGTGATAAGACCTACGTTTATAGTTGATGCCAAGAAATGGTATGCAGAGAGGCTCTTGCTTACACTTATTGCTATAATACCCAAGGCCAGCTAACTTTGCTACTTGCCCTATTGGAGGGTCAGAAGTGGAAAAGCGCGGTGGGGTCCCACCTGTGGGGAGGAGCGGAAAGGACAGGTGACCCAAAACTGACCAACAGGGTATTCCATCCCATCTGCCTCATGCCCATTCCTCATAAAAGCTGAGGAATTGAAGAGTCATCTCTCTTTCTTCAATGGCCGGCATATGAGGAGGACTCTGTTCATCTGCCTTTGATCCCAATCCTAAATCCAGATCCAAAATCCAGTTCCTGTCTGTCGCTGAGTCCAACCTGGGACTTCCCCAGTGCCAGCCAGTGACATGACTGACATCCTGGGAGCTTGATACGGTTTTGTATATATTTCATTTTTTTTTCTTTTTATAATATTATTAATATTTCATCAAAGTAGTTTAGTGCCCTCCTCTGCCCCTCTCTTTGAAGAGAGGTAGGGGGGAGTATCTGTCTCTCGCCTTATGGCTGTTCCAGCCTAAACCACAACACAGCATGGTTTTCCTTGGCCCTCCATTTGCCTGGGATTTACTCTTTGAGGCTTCAGTTATATACATGTGCTGTTTCTGTGTTAAAATGTCACATGTCTAGCTGCTGAGCAGGAAGCAACTAAAGCTGTTGATCAATGAAAATAAATTTGTTTGTTAAATGAAAATAAATCAGTTGACTGTTGCAGGAATCCTTGCCACTAGGTTTGTCTGATGTCCTCCTTTCATAGAATCATAGAATCATAGAATCATAGAATCATAGAATGGTTTAGGTTGGAAGGGACCTTGAAGATCATCGAGTTCCAACCCCCCTGCCACAGGCAAATTTGCTTTTTTTTTTTTCCCCTGAAAGACAGATATCACACAGTGGGAGAGGTGAGGGGACAAGTTGAGAAAGGGAAGGGGGAGTTGAGAAGGAGAGAGAAGAAAAAATATATTATGGTGACATCAGAATGAACAGTCTCCATGTTGTCAATAAACTTCAGCAGGGTAAAATTCACACTTAAATACCCAGAAAAGGCCCCAATATATTAATACTTCTGCTTTTCTTGCAATAACTCTGATAGGGAAAGTAGCCTTGGTCTTAATCAACACTGTTGGAAACAGCATACTGCCTTTTACATGGTGTTTCTACAAAGCAGATCTTGCTTAATTAATTCTTATATAATCTGAGATTAGTTTACAAAGTGATTTCAAAAGAAACTCTAAAGAAAAGATTTGTTGAAAGTTGGTTAGTAGTTATTTGGTGAAGCTTTGTGTCTACTAACGATAGTATTTTTAACTGAGGTCTCTTAGTTTTAATGGTATAGTATTTTTTTCTTAAATGTTCTACGGTATGGTCACAAAATACAGATTACCCAAAAAAGCAGTTTCCAGACTGTCATCCCCTCTGAAATTTACTGTTGCAATAAATGTCTGGTACATCAGTGCAATGAATATAAACTGTACATAAAACTACAAGCAAGCACAGAGGAAAAAAAAAAAAATCTGAATAATTCTGGAGCAAATGCTCCAGCCCTGACTACTTGGTGGCCTTCTGATGAACTCACTACAGTTGATGTGTGTCTTATATTGAAGGGCCAAGGACTGAATATGGTATATTGATGCAGTACAATAAATGTTGAGTAGAGGGTTCTTGATCTACTGGCCATGCTCCTGTTCATACAACCCAGGATGCCCTTGGCCCTTGCTGCTGTAAGGGCACACTGCTGGCTTGTCTTGAGTTTGCTGTCTATCAAGAACCCCAGGAGCTTTCCACAGAGCTGCTTCCCAGCCTGTCAGTCCCAACCTGTAGCTTTGCAAGGAATTACTCCTTCCCAGCTGCAGAAAATGTGCTCCAAGAGGACAAATTCCACCATTTTCCCAAGGACAAAAGGGAGCCTGACTGGCCCATGGCTCCCCAGATCATGCTTTTGACCTTTCTTGAAGACAGGTGCGTCTTTTACCTTTATCCCGATCTCCATGATCTTTTGAAGATGTTTAAGAGCAGCCCTGCCATGATATCAGCCAGTTCTCTCAGGATTCTTAAGTACAGCTCAAAGAGTCTGATGGACTTGTATGAGTCAGGTTCTCCTTAATAAACCCTGACTTGAACCTCATCCACTGCTGATACTCTTCTCCACTTTGATCCCTGCCAATAAGCAGAGAGGCGTGGGAGAAATTGTTGGTGGGGAAAAAAAAAAAAAAAGAGCAAAGAAACTATGAGCTTACCCTTACCTGAGTCTGCTGCCACGAGATCAGTCTTCCACTCAGTAGCTTGCCCACATTTTCCTTGTTTGGTCCTTTACTAAATAATGGAGCTGTATAAGCTCCTCTTACTGTTCTTGCATATTTCAGCTGTAAGTGAGCTTTGTTTTTTCTAATATTACTCCTACATGCATGGGCAAGATTTGATTAGGATCTTTAAAGACTTAATACACTTCCATACTCTAATCACGTGATCTGTAAAAAACGCCCACCTTGATGTCACTTTTATGTACCTCTCTTCTGATTCTGAGATCCACAAATTGTCAACCAGCTGGTTTTTAATTCCACAGAAGACCTCAATAATTTGAACTGCTGTTTTAGGAGTATGGGTCAGGTGGATCCTGACTCTCCCCAGCACTCTTTCATCCTCAAAGAGGGTCCAGGATCACAAACACTAAATGCCTCTTGACAACATGGGATGTGCAGCCAAGCATTGATCCGTAGAATCCATCTGCTTCTTCCCAGGTCTTTCCTTTTCACCAGCAGGATGGAGAAGAAAACACCTGGACCACCATGCCTTCCTTCACTTTTATTCGCAAAGCTAAATGGTTACTTTAGTTACACCAGAAGTCTCTCCTGACATTATCATTGCTGCCTACATGGATAAGCTGCAGTGGCTGATAATATGAAGGCTAGTTGAGCCTAGCAGCTTCTCTGCAACATCCCCATTCTCAGCACCTGAAAAAAGCGGCAAACCTCTAGAGACAAAAGTCAGGTGGGCAGATGGGGTTTTCTCTAACTAATTTCAATTACCAGTTCTTATCTGACTCTTATACCTGCTCAGACATAGCTTCTTCCCCCTCCTTTGTCACAGAACCTATGGAGCTGAATATCTGTGGGAGGAGAAAATGGCTTTTTTTCTGTTAACAGAAGTCATCTTCTAGATTTTGTCCATCTCAGGAATTTCTATCTGATCCTTAATCTGGTCTTCCCCTTTTATGTACAGGTGGGGTTCAGGATCTCATCTCTGCAAGGTCTCTGTGAAACTCCTCTCAATTTTTTCTCCATCATCTGTGGTGCTGCTCAGTCTAATATTTAAGTCTTTTTTTATATTTACCATTATTTTCAGAAACAAACAAACAATGGTAGACTGGAGCAGCAAAAGTTATCAGCAAAATATACCAGTAAAAGTAAATTAGATGGTCATAGTGTACAAGCCAGTATCCAGTATCTATGAGATGAGAAAATGGAAGAATTATAGTACAAGGTTTAATATAGTTCTTGTCAGTAGCAACAAGTTGAATAAATCTGCAATTAATGAACTCATCATGCTTCATCCTGTCATTACTGTGAACTACAAATAAGCTTCTAGACCCATCATGCTGTAAGGGGATCACTATTCATTCAAAATATCGACATAAATAATGTCTTTAGAGGAGATGATCAGCACAAATGTCAGGTTTGCGTGTAATTTCTCAAAATAATCAACTTCACAGACAGAAATTAAAGAGATTCAATTAACATCATGCTACTCAACAGGTGTGGTAAACCTTCCAAAACTATATAATGTTCAGTAGCATTTACATAAATATTATCATTACCATTCTAAATTCTGCTAGATTAAAATCCAAGCTCTTGCTAAGTCACAAGTCTTGTAGGGGAGAATAAATCACAAAAAAATTGGACATGTCTATGGAATAACCATCTACATTTGAGTTAATTAACCTTGACTCCCTTCTCAGTCCTCTCAGGTTATGGAAATAGGTACTGTTGTGGCATTGTTCACCTCACATAGTTTAATTCTGGATGAGTCCAATTGTGACAAAGAACTGCTTATTCCTCTGTATTTACCACAAAAAAAACCCTAGCTGCATTTAGACTTCATCTTATGTGGCTTCAGCCATTGTAAAGTGAAATATCTGGTATAAAATAGTCTTCTGAACTCTCTGTTGCATCAGTCCTCATGCAGAGTTTGATTCCTTTTGTCTGTTTTATACACTTATTTTAAGATTCAGTGAATCACCCTGACTATATCTATGTGTCCTGGTTTGAGGTGAAACAGGACCAATTTTGTTCAGTAACTTTGCTTCTTAACTAGGCCTCTTCTAACTACTGAAATGAACAGCATATTGTGCAGACAATGTTCGCTCTCAGAGTGATAAGACCTATGTTTATAGTTGATGCCCAGGCATGGTATGCAGAGAGGCTCTTGCTTATACTTATTGCTATAACAACCCAGGCCAACCAACTTTGTTACTTGCCCCGTTGGAGGGTCGGAAGTGGAAAAGCGTAGAGGGGTCCCACCTGTGGGGAAGAGCGGACAGAACAGGTGCCCCAAAACTGACCAACAGGTTATTCCATCTCGTCTGCCCCATGCTCAGTACAAAAGCTGAGGGATCAAAGGGTCAGCTCTCATCCTCTTGCTTCAATGGTTGATGTCTGAGGAGGACTCTGCCTGTTTGTCTGCCTTTGATCCTGATTCTGATCCTGATCCTGAATGCAGATCCAGCATCCAGTTCCCGTCTGTTGCTGAGTCCAACCTGGGACTCCCCAAGTGCCAGCCAGTGTCGTGATTGCCATCCTGGGAGCTTGATACGGTTTTGTATATATTTCATTACTTCCTTTTATTTTATTATTTTATTATTAATATTTCATATGAGTTTAGTTCCTTCTAAACTCATAAGTCTCTTTTTCCCTCCTCTGCCTCTCTTTTTGAAGAGGGGTAGAGGGGAGCATCTGTTGGTCCCATCTGGGGTGCCGCACATCCCCAGTAGCCGATTCGGTCTAAACCACAACAATATGTTTCTTATATATGGATGAAACCAAAGTGATTAACTTTGACTAAAACCACAAAAAAAAAAAAGCATAATAGTCCTTTTATCTGGTTAACTATGATCTGAAGATGATGGCACAATCCCCATGATTCTCCATTCACAGTTAGAGCCCTAATCTCCAACTTACCCTCTTCTGTGACGTGGTTAATTTTGAACTTCCTGCAGGAAAATCACAAAACTTCAGCGGGCAGCAAAAGAGATTCTCACTCATAGTTCAGACAGTTTCTGGGGAAAAACATGACTTTGAATCTCTGTACACTTAGAAGATATCTAATCTATCTTTTTCTGCTCTCTGAATTTGTGATCTAATTATTGAGCAAGGGAGTGTATTACTCTCCATTTATTTTTTTTCATTCTGCTAAAGTAAATGCTGCTGTTGTGTGGCAGACACATCTGAGATCATCTACTGAGCTTGTCTACTCCAGGAATTTTAGCAACAGGATATTTCATTTGAATATTCTGCATTTTCTTCACTGGTAAATCTGTGCTCTTTTTTTTTTTTTTTTTTATTTTCTGACAAAACAGAAGCAATTTTGATCATTCTAATAAGCAATTTTCTGGGCACCTGAAGAATTTAACACGTGAAAATATTAGCTTCCACATGCCTTTTTGACTTTTAAAGCAAAAGTGAAAACTTTCAGGTTGATTTACTTAATTTAGCATCTGAATTCTGCTTCAGATAAATATTAGGCATCAAAGATCCATATTCAGTAAAGTACTTAATAGCAGTAGGAATGGATACAACAAGGTATTTAGGTTCCCAAGCCAAAATTCATTCCACAGTAACTTCAGGCTCTTCAGTCATCTCCAAAAAGAACACGGTGTTTTTTATGTCCCTTCTACTTTTCCCTTCTACTCAGCCCTGGTGAGGCCATATCTGTAATACTGTGTTCAGTTCTGGGCTCCTCAGTACAAGAGAGACCTCAACTTACTGGAGAGAGCCTAACAAAGTGTCACAAAGATGATTAAGAGTCTGGAGCATTCCTTCTATGAGGAAAGGCTGAAAGAGCTGCAACTGTGTAGCCTGGAGAAGAGAAGGCTTGGGGTCAGGGTCAGGGGAAATCTTGTTAATATATGTAAACACCTGACAGGAGAGCACAAAAGGATGGAGCCAGGCTCTTTTCAGTGATACGCAGTGACAGGACCAGAGGTAATGAGCACAAACCGAAACACGGGAGGTTCCATTTGAACACCATGAAACACTTTTTCACTGTAAGGATGACTGAGCACTGGTACAGGTTTTTCAGGGAGGTTGTTCAGTCTTATTCCATGGAGATATTTAAAAGTTGTCTGGATGTAGTCCTGGGCAACTTCATCTACATGTCCTTGCTTGAGCAAGCTGGTTGGACCAGATGACCTCCCTTTCAACCTCAACAATTCTGTGATTTTGTGTTTCTTGTCAGTTAAATACTGCTTTATTACCAATAGGTGACCCAGACCGCCTCTGACCTTAATGACTTATTAGAGACATCTGTGTCCATACAGGAAGCTTAAGATGATGACACTTGAACCTTGGTTGTCTAAAGCTGGTAGGAGGAACATTGACTCTACAGAAGTAGCCAGATGAGCTTTATTAGCCTGATAATAAAGCCTGATAGCTTTATCACAACCAGAGACCTTAAATGGAGCCAGGAGAAGAAAAACAGAGGAGCAACTCAGGTATAAGAAGACAATAGACCAATTATTGAGACAGAAAGATAGCTGTAATGAACTAATACTTCATGCTTGCACATGGTGCCTTCCTGAAAGTGAAGGAATAATCTGTAGCTGTTAAAGATAGATTTTGGATGAAAATTTGCATTTCTTCACGGCTACCTTCAGGCAAAGGCTGTCAGGTGATACGGGCAGTAAAGTAAAAACTATGACTAAAGTGCAGGACAATATGCACAAGGGAATAGAACAAAAGATGACTTTCAAAGATGACCTTAGGAGAAGATTCCCAGATCTGTTACTGATCTAGTCCAGGAGCCATGATTTGCAAATCCAGAACTGATCTGGTCCAAAAACCATCTCTGTGGTCCATAGTGTAGAATCTCTGACTATTGAGAGGGAAAGACAAGAGAAAAGCTGTTTTGCTGAAATTCTGTAACTTTCTTATACACACAGCACATATTATTTGCTTTAATGTGGAGAAACTTACTATGAAAGGCCACCGTTAACAAATTTTCCTATAAAAACTGTCCTAGCTCACAAAATAAATCGTTTCTGTCACCTTACAGTTGTGCATCTCTGCATTTCCTCATCTTTCCTCATACTGCCACCAAAATCAAATACATTCAGCTGTCACCCATGGAGAATGATCTTTGGAAACTATTTCATTGTGAATAGCTTTGGTAACTTCAGTGTTAACTCTGATGTACTTCAATGCAGTCAAACTCAGTGGAGTAATTACAAAGGTTTATATTTTTCTGTAGACTACAGGGCTTAGCTCAGGGAGACAGTTTCTTTCCTCCTTCTCTGAGTAACATGTATAATTGGACTGATTAATTAGAAATATAAACCTACAAAAATAAATACTTTCTGAATTTTCTTTCACCGAATTAGGAGAATAAACACCAGTTCCTGTTGTACTGATTGTTCTACATTTGGAAAAGACCTTGGACTTTCAGTCTTGGAATAATCCCTCACAAAGAAAGGTAGCATGGATTGTTTGTGAATAGGGAAGGTACGTGCTTTTTACCAAAAACAGTCCAATGTAGCAATAAAATCATGGATGCAGTTAGTACCTCCTTACCGTACACAACTCACAGCATGAGTAATTAAGATTGGGATTTATAAAAGGATTTATGTGATTTTATCTGACATAAACTGTTGCCACATATTCCAGTAAACAAAAATTTAGGTCCTTGAATATCTGTTCAACAGTCGCATAACTTTGGAGATGTTTAGGGTCTCTAGACTTCACTAGTAAGCCTCAAGATCCCTTAACAATCTTTAACAAAACATATATAGTCACTTTCCTACCTTTTTCATGTTTTAGTTCAGTGGCTACAGGCCTCAGCCCAGGATTTCAGTATCCCAGATTCAGTTCTCTCCTGAGAGACATGTTTCACATATGATTTCTCTCTCCATCATCTGAAAGTGTTACATCTTGTAGGAAGCAATTAATGGGGTGAGAATAAAAGTCTGATTCTGCAGTTTGTTTTTTATGGCTCTTACCTGCTAAGGTGAGACCCAAGTTTTAGTTACAGTTCCAATGAGTATATTACTAGCCATAGTACAGTGCAGAAATGCCCAAAGATTCTCAGGGAAGAAATAAAAAATAATTACATTCCGTTCTAATGACAGCTTGAACAAATGTCTCCAGAAAAGCTGATGTTAAACAAAAGTAATTGCATGTTGTCACGAGAATAAGATACATTAATGCTCTTATAAATACGAGAGGTTTTACAAGACACTTTTAAAAGCCCAGGAAGGACAAAAAGTCAGCTAGGGAGAAATAAGAACTACCAGTGTATGAGTGAAAACCAATGGCTGAGATTTTAAGCAAGAATTTTAAATCTTCACAAAACTGTATAGACAGAAAAGAGGCTTAAACGATGGACTAAAGATCACAGTGAGAGGTATCATTGGTTTTAAGAGAATTTAAAAGGTTACTTGGTAATGTGCACATACATAGAAATGCTGGAGGTACAATAATTTTTCTCTAGCCTGGCCTTCAAATATTTATAGACCTATCATAACCTGACTCAGTGATCAGTTAGTCAATCAGTAGATATTTATCTTTTTTAATCTTTCCTTGTAAATCATGCCTTACAATACTTTGATATCTTTATTGCTCTTGTCTGAACTCTTTCCAGTTTATCAGAATATTTCCAGGAAGGTTGAACCCAAACTTGTACAAGTTCCAGATCTGTTCATGAAAGAAATCACTAAAGCAAAGCTAGTTGGGTAGAAGGGAGGGTGGAATCCCTGTGAATGAGTTGGATTAGACCTGTCAGAGAGTTTCCAACGGTGAAGTGATTGGACTGGGAGCCTTATAACTGAGCAACTTATCATGTGTGTGCTCTAGTGGACAGATGAACTGGGAGGAAAGGTGTTATCAATGTGTAATTTCATGAACGAAATTACAGATGTGAAGACTGGAGACTAAGCAAGATGAACTCACTTGAAAGAAAAATAAGGGAGAAAGGAAATTGAAGGGGAAAAAAATAAGTAAATCTAGTTTGTCACGTAAGTGTCATAACAGGAGACTGCAAAGGAGGGAAACAAAATTGGCAATGAGCAGAAAGATGTTGTCAAACTATAGAAGAAAAAAATCTGGATGCCTAGAAATCTGAGACTACCTGCTGCCTGTGCCAGCTGGATTTCAAACTGTGTAGGCTCCTCACCGTAAGTCTTTCTTAGTTCTTTTCTCTCTATTTGGAGGGCATCATATTGTATGTGTTTGAGTATTCTTAGAAGAAAAAAAAATATTACCATCATTTTGCAAGAATGTTTTATGGGAATTTAGTTAGAGCAAAAGACCACAGAGAGCAAAGAGTATTTGTTTTTCAGGGTAAACCTGTGTTCTGGTTTGAACAACACAGGATTAATTTATCTTTCAGTAATTTTACTTTTCAGTAAGGTCTCTTCTAATGTTATGGAAAATTGCATTTTTAGAAGACACTAGTGTCTGAATTTGTGAAAATACTTACTTTAGAGCCAGCTATGGTATGTGGGTTTCAAGGTCCCAGTGTTTTCTAGCTAGCCAGACGGGGGGACAAGGAGGAGCAAGACCCAAGTACTTGACACCAGCTGGCCAACAAGATTATTTCATACCATGAACATCACATCCAATATAATTAGAAAGTTTTCTGAGGAGTTTCTCTTTCTCTTCTGTGATGGCTGTGATCCTGAGAACTTGCCCTGGCACTGGACCCCTGAGGCCTTTCCTTCCTCCCGAAGCTGTAGTGCTCGCAGTGTCCGACATTTGTTGTCCACTGCTGGGAGTGCACAGCTTCCTACTGATACAATTGGCTGAGTATAATTCTCGTATATTTTATATTGGCATCAGGATAAATATTGGTCCTTTAAAATTATTAATGTTAATTATTTAGTATTAGTCTATTAAATTTGTTTATATTTTAACTCTCACGTTTCCTTCCTTTTTGGCGATTCCCTTTCCTGGGTGGGGAGGGGTCATCAGATGATAGAATAATTGTCTGAACGACAATAAATTGTTGCAGGTTCTTCAAACCATAACAGCCCGACAAGAAAACTCCAAAAGTTGTGACAACAAAAAATTAATGACCTGAAAAAAAACACAACAGTCCTTTTGGCTTGAGTCTAGGCTCTCTCTTTCAAGGAGAGAAAATAAACTGAGGTTTATTGGCATGACAAGAAACTGAGTTCATAGGTATACTCTACTTTCACACTACATCATGAATCCAGAGTATAAGCTAGTGTCCAAGATTCAAGGAAATAGACAGGGCTGGAAATAGTATCTCCACTGTCTTGGGATGTGGAGTCCAAGCTAACATGTAACTGTGAAGACATTTCAGATGTTAAGCCACCTTTGTGGATCAGAGGGATTTGATGCATTCTGGTGGCTCCGTACATAACCTGTCCTGGGTACACATAAGCAGCACCAAATTCCAGCTAAGATTTTTGCAGCAGGACTCCTACACAGTCTTACTCTAGTTTGTACACAGGGTTTTGGGAAACCCATGTTGGATAAAGCATAACGTGAACTGAAAACTAACCTGAGTATGGTATCATGCTTACACTTAGTAAGCCATGACAGAACCTAAAGCATCGGCAAACGTAATCAGTTTTGCAGGGACTTATAGCTAAAGTAATCAACCATAAACCAATAATGTACTACTTGGGACATAATTAATATTATTCTATCTTAAGTCCAACTATGAGGATACTAAAAGAATACAATTGGCAACAGTAAATGAGTATAATGAAACATTGTAGCAGTATAGCTAAATTCATCATACGAACATTTTACATAAATATGTGAGAAATGTTCCCACCAAAGGGTACTAGGAAAGATATGTGTAGTTGAATGCAGGAGTCATGGAAAAACATGTGAACAGAGAAAAAGGTAAGAAAATTTGTAAGATTAATTACAAACAAGATAATCACATATGACTGCAAATACACAGACCATCCTACTGAACACATTCTATATCACTGTTGAAGGTGTGTATGCAAAGAGAATATGTAAGGATAAAGAAGAAACAACTATAGACTTGAAGTGCTAAGGAATGAACTCAGTGAAGTTTTGTTTAAAAACCTAAAATTAACCTAACTTGTCAGTCTTCTAAACACTTCCATCACAGGTATCCTTAGTTATTCTCTTCTTGTCATCTTTCTTCTATGATTTGACTTATTTTTGTTTAAGTTCCCTGTTTCAGCTTGCTTGAAATCACTCTGAGAATCTTTAGTAGAATCACCTGGTGTGGTCAGAACAAGTTTATTGTCCTGCTCTGTGTGGCAGTGATCTAGTGCACAGCTGCCCACCAGATACCTGGAAAAGCTCAAAAATTTGTTATTTTGGCCATTGTCAGCAGCTCTGATAAGACAGCATCATGTTTTCACTGTCTTTTGGTGCTCTTCATACAAAAGGAATTCCCTATACCTCCCTTGAAATATCTGTAATTCCCTTAGTTTCTCCTGTTGTTGCATTATTAATTTAAACATAGTTCAGAATTACCCAGCTACTTTTCACTTTTTTTTTTTTTTTTGTCTCTAATGTTGAACTGTTTCTCATGCCATTAAACTAATCCCATTAATTTAACTTTGGGTTGCCTGTTTGCTTACTTACCTTGACACCATTCGAAGAAAAAAATATCACTTATCAACAAAAATTTATTTTCATGGCATGGGTTCTACATTAAAAAAAATCTCAAAAGTGGCATATATGTATATAGCATTAGTAACAAATCTGCCTGTTGACGAGGCATACAGACGTAAGATTGGATGGATTCCTCAGTGAATCAGCTATGAACTGGTTCCAGTTCATATAAACACAATATTATGTATCACCTTTTCTGACTCTCCAAGAAGACTGTATTCTTAGTAAAGTTCTACGCACGGTGACTGTATACACATTGGGCTGGAGCTGGATTATTTTCAACAGGCAAAGTACATTAATAGAGTCAAGTTGGAGTGCTCATGTTAATCATCAGAAAATCTTTATAGACAATTTTATAACCAATCCAGGTGCCAGCCTTGATACTGTGGATCTTAGTAGGAAGGTAACTGAAATTTGGGCACTACAATGGCCAGTACTAAAATGCTGAAATCCTTTTTAGATCTTGAGGAGACAAGAGGGGTATTCACAAAAGTTGACTAAAGGGGCTTGATGCCTTAAAAATCCTCTGCGGTTAGTGGAGAGAAGTAAGTTGTTCCAGAGAGAGATCCAGAACATCTAAAATTTAACTCTCAAATAACCCTTGAAGGGTCCTTCTCTCTCCAATGATGGAGAAGTCTATGGAGACCACTTGCACAAAAATAAGTCTGTTTTGCATACACCTGCAATGTTGCTTCCGAAGTAATTTGAAAATTTTGCCCCCAAATAAGCAAATATCTTGTAAGCATTTTTAATGGTGAATAGAAATATTAGTAAGCTATGAAGTTATGAACATTTTTTAACATCACTAGCACAGTGGTGGTATTTCAGTTTCCCAAAAATAAATAGAAATTAGTCCTCTCCTGTCATTCTTCCCTCTCCCTTTATTCCTGTTCCTTTGGTCATTACATCACTTAAGAAAGTTGTATACATTCCTCCTACACAGAACCTGAACCAGGTCCTCAGATGAGGACTTTCAGTACTTAAAGGGGGCTTATAAGAAGGGTGGGGGACAGACTTTTTAGTCAGGCTTGTTGCGATAGGGCAAGGGTTAATGGCTTTAAATAAAAGAGGGAAGATTTAGACTAGATAAAAGGAAGAAGTTTTTTACAATGAGGGTGGTGAAACATGGGAACAGGTTGCCCAGAGAAGTTGTGGATTCCCCATTCCTTGGGACATTCAAGGTCTGGTTGGATGGGGCTCTGAGCAAGCTGATCTAGTTGAAGATGCCCCTGTTCATTGCAGGGGAGTTTGGACTAGGTGACCTTTAAAGGTCCCAACTCAAACTATTCTATGATTCTATGATCATCTAAGCATCATTTTAATAACAAAGCTATGACTAGTAAAATAGCTATAAATTTAATGGTGCACGTGTTATGAGCTCAGATGAATAAAAGATTAAATTTTTATTATGAATAAATTAGCTGGGCACAGGTTAAGTAAAAAAATTTGAAACCCTGCATTACAGTTATGAGAGTTTTACAGTGGCCTGGCAAATTTAATACACGATAGACTTCCCAGAATGAAAAACCTACATACACATTCCTCTGTCCCAAAGCTCTGGAAGACCAACCATTTCAATGAGGAAAATTTTCCCTTGTGATACCTACTTTCTTGCTATATGAGAAACAAGAAAGCTAGTGAAAGAAAAAATGTATTGGGCTCAAGAAATGTGGATTTTATTCTGTATGGTTTCACAAAGAATGGAAGTGTAAACAGCATAAATACATTCACAATTAGATATCTCTCCTTGTTAAAGAGCAACAGAGTAGCATAAGCTCTGATACCTTGGGGGGGAGGAACTCCCAGGGAAATCATGGTTTTCTTCATTTACATCCAATTGTATAATAGTAACTGTATTAAAAACATTTTCAGATTGACATTTGTTCTTTTTATTTTTTAAATTATGTTCATTTGATATAAGAACTTTTTTGGATAATTACTTACTATTGATGAAGACAGAAATAGGTCTTCAAGCAAGGTCATGTATAATTTACAACTACGTATGTTTCAGCAGCTGCCGGTATTATGCTGCTATACACGTGTATATTTGTCGTGTTCTCCTTTATGTTAGAAAAGACATCTATTTCTCTCTGAGGTAATCTTCTCCCCTCAAATCTCTACAGTTAGTGTAAATGAAAAGTTTATAATTTGCTCAGGAAATTAGATGAATCGCATAAAGTCATATTTTAGATAAGAAATTATTTTATGCAGAAAATAGCTGATTCAGTTTTAACATTGTCAAGTGAAGCAATACGAACTTTTGTAGCTTTATCACTTGTATGGAGAACAAAATATATTTAAAGTCTTTTCCTATTAGACTATAACATTTTTCCAAGAACAAGGTAAAAAGTTCTAAATTAATAAATAAAAAATAGAAGGTATAGTCACAAAAGACTACTGTACTTCATTGCATTTTTTCTTTGTTCATTAACTGCAGTGCAAACAGTGTTTACTGTTATTGTGATGAAAAATGTCAACATTTTAAGACCATTTTTTTCCCACAGAAAACATTTATATGCCATATATACTCCATATATGCCATTCTCAAACTATGGAAATTAACATTATTTTTGATAAATCAAAAGGGTTATTAAACATTGGAATAGGCTGCCCAGGGAGGTGGTGGATTCGCCATCCCTGGAGGTGTTTAAAAAAAAAGGGTAGATGTGGTACTTAGGGACATGGTTTAGAGGTGGTTTTGTCAGGGTAGGTTGATGGTTGGACTTGATGATCTTAAAGGTCCCTTCCAACCTCAACAATTCTATGATTCTATGATTCTATAAATAAAAACAAAACCAAACTATACATTGAAGAAATTAACATGTTTAGAAATAGAGACTTTCTGAGAATATGGAACAATTTTAAAGTGTCCTTTTGAAAAGTTCTGATAAGCTATGACTGTATAACTATCTACCTATACTCAGGATGTGCTAGTGCTACTTTTCCTGATTATAATAATATTCTGAACCCTAACAATTCAGTGTACTGATGAGTAATTGTAATGGGAAATGGGAAATAGCCTAAAGCTGAATTAATTATGTTTTTTATATGTGTATGTTAAGGGTATGTCCGTATAGGTATGTAGTTAAAAGAATACAAAGGTTGCAAAATGAATCATTAAGATGTCTAGGAAATGTGAGAATAAAGGTTACACCTGCAAATATAATTCAGCCCCCAGGCAGATAAACATCATGGAATGTGGCATAATAATATGATTAGAAGCTATTTTTTCCTATGGGACAGGCAGCCTTTAATTCTGTTTTTCCATATTTTGACTGCTTTGTAACTTTAGTATTCATTAATATATCATTTTTATGCATAAAAAATAGAGAAAAAAAATCATAGCATAGAAAAATAGTAGTCTCCCCTGAAGTCATCAACAAGCTTGAGATTTTTACAAGAATTTCAGTTCTCTTATCATATGAACTAATTGAGTAAAATATAGCAGTAAGGTGGCTGTTAACAACTCCGTTAGCCTAGCATTACAGAAGGATGGAGACACTCAGAGTTGTAAGCCGGTGTTGCAGATATTTTTTAGAATTAAAAAGGAACATTGAATTCAGTCTGGAGGGAAGTTTGCCTGATGTGATATACTATGACGCTCCATATTACTGTCATCTGTCTTTCTTCTGACACTGTCTTTCTGTTCTTAGTGCTCATTCCTATTTTTCTTTTCTATTGCTATTACCACAATCTCATGATCAGTTCATCCACTTCCTGGTTTCTACTACATATTTGCTATCTCCTGCCTATGCCTAATTTGGTGCCTGCATGTCTTATTCATTGCTGTACTTGAACATCCTCTTCCACAATCAACTCCTCTCTCTACTGTACTTTGCCATTCCCCCTCTCTGCTCCTAACCCTCTCTGGTCTTTTTTAATGATATTCCTGACCACACAGGCCCACACATCTCCTCCTATAACACTTGGCCTCCAACTCCTGTTCAGAGATCTCTATTACTCAGTGAAAATATTTTTTTTTAAATAAATCTATTTTTCAGTTATTAAACAAATTTAAAAAAAAATTCTACTGAACACAAATAAATGGCAAATGTTTAGAGACCAAATTTAGGACATATTTTTAGTCTTTGTCCGAAAGCTTAAACGAGGTCTTATAAAGCAACAAGCATGACTATATTTCAGATATACAGAACAAGATCTTTTCCTCAAAATCCATTCTAAGACAAAGCCACACTCACTGATATAAGGCAAATATCTAGGATGGGAATATTAAGTCTAAATGGCTTAAATTTGGCAAAATTGCAATCAATTGAAAGCATGATTTTTCTACAGACAGCATATAAGAAACTTAGCTGTCTGCACTGCCTACAAATGGAAGATCGCCATCAGAAAATGAAACAAAATTTGTTTAGAATCAGAGAATTATTGACAGAAAATTGGAAGGGATAGATGAAGGTTGTATAATCCAAACTCCTACTTAAAGCAGGGCTAATTTCAAAGTTAGATCACGTTGTCCAGTGTTTTGTCTAGCTGAGTTATGAAATCCTCCAGGGGTGGAGATTTCACAGCCCTTATAGTTGACCTCCTCCAATGCTCAGCCTATTTCAGTGTGAAGAATTTTCTCGTCAGGGTAAGCCACAGTTTTCCTTATTGCATTATGTTGCTTGTTGTCCTGCTGTTATGTACTTCACAGGAGAAAGTTTTTTATCTTATAGGGCTGATTTATGAAACTGAAGACTATAGGTCAATCCCCTCCTTTATCCTTTTCTTTTTCAGTTCAATCAGCCACAGTACCCTTAGGCCTTTCACTGCACTGTCTCTAGTTTCTCAAAGTCTGTCTTATACTGCGGCATCAAAAATGGGACACCGTTTTCCAACCATGTGGAAGTATTCCAGCCTCATAAGTACCAGAACAAAGGGAATAACCACTTCCCTTGATATATTGGCTGTACTATATCCTCGTGAAAGTGTCTCAATATGCGGTTAGTTGTCATCAGTGCAAATGCACAATGCTGGCAATGAATACAACCAAGAAACACATGCACTTTTAATTTACAGAGTTTGCAGGAGTCCGCTTCAGTTACACTAAACCCATATATAGTTATTTTAATTTATTCTTCTTGTACTTACAATTTCTAAAATGTGTTTCATTCAAGAGCTTCGGCCAGTTTTTCAGTATATAAATATAAAATTATTTCCACAGATTAATTATTATGTATCAGAAAAAATTGAAATTTTCTTTCTTTAATTTTATTTATTTTTAGATCAATGAATAAATAGTATTTGTTATATCTAAAAATTTTTGGCAAAAACTGTAGTTTGGTCTGCAAGGAACAGAGATTTTAGAACATTCAGATGTTCTGTGCGAGCTGACGACAATGTTCCAAGGTCCTGCATGGAACAAGTTATAGGGTCACTGCTGTATTTGATGGACATTGCTGTACTGCAGACATCACAGCAGCTGAGGGCCTGTTGTGGTTTAACCCCAACAGGCAGCTCAGCACCACACAGACAGCTACTCATTCCCCCGCGGTAGGATTGAGGAGAGAATGGAAAGGGTAAAAGTGAGAAAACTTGTGGGTTGAGATAAAGACAGTTTAACAGGTAAAGCAAAAGATGTGCGCACAGGCAAAGCAAAGGAAGAAATTCATTCACTACTTCCTGTTGGTAGGCAGGTGTTCAACCACCTCCAGGAAAGCAGGACTCCATCACGCACAATGGTTACTTGGGAAGACAACATGCTATAACTCCAAACATCCCCCCTCTTCCTTCTTCCCCCAACTGTATATGCCAAGCATGATGTCATATGGTATTGGATATCCCTTTGGTCAGTTGGTGTCAGCTGTCCCACCTGTGTCCCCTCCCAAATCCTTGTGCACCCCCAGGCTGCTTGCTGGCGGGGTGGTGTGAGAAACAGAAAAGGCCTTGATGCTGTGCAAATACTGCTCAGCAACAGCTAGAACACCGGTGTGTTATCAATGCCGTTTTTGTCACAAATCCAAAACATAGCACCATATGGCCTGCTATGTAGAAAATTAACTCTATCCCAGTCAAAACCAGTACAGGGAAACAAACTGGAATCCAGAGGAGGCATGGGTAAGGGTCTTCCGTATTATTGTAATAAATAAAAGTCTCTTTCCTTGTCTGATTTTATTTCAATAAGGTTTTATCTTTCATAGACAAAGAATTCATTGTCAGTCATAATTACGATGTTATATCAGAGCACTGAGAATACTTTGATTCTCCCTCAGCTTACACGATAAATGTCTACTCCTCTTTTTGAATAAAAAAAAATCTAGGGAAGATTCTGGCTAGCTCAGTAACAGATGCTGTTATTGACTCTGATCCAGTTGTTGGCACTGCCTTTCCTCCCCCCTGTTACCACAACAAGAGAAAAAAAGTTTAATTTAGCTCTTAACCTTCAGCCCCTCTGAGGAATGTGTCATCATTTCCATGTATTATGTCAATTGATTTCATATGCATTATTTTACTTTCATCCCTAAAGTGGTTTTGCCACATTTAAAGCTGTTAAAGCAAACGGAAAGTAGAATTGCAGAAATATGAATGGAAACTTTGACATCAGGGAATAGGTAATGGCATGCCTTGGGGCAGGATCTAGTGGGAACAGAGGTACTTGAAGTGGGACTTAAGCAACATTTATTTGTGTATCTCAAACTTCAGTTCTCTGTTTCAGTTCAACAACTGTCTATAATAATAAGAATAAGCTATTCTTATTTGACCTATGTGCAGTTTTAACAGGCCTAAGGATCTTAATCCTAAGCTATATTCAAATTTATTAAGCAATTATACTTCTGTGTGAGTCCTTATGAAGATCCCTGTGAAATACAAAGAAGGCTGTCACCTAAAAAAATATGTATATGTATGTACAGCAGACATGGTGTTCAGAGCTCAGTGAGCAAACAGAAAGTCTGCATTTACTTCCTTCCCCTGTTGCTGAAGGTTTAACCCTCCAGACCGGAGGCAGTTCACAGGAACTGGGAGTGGCTTCCACATGTTTTACTGAGGCTATGGCATTATGCAGAAGTCTTATAAGGCCCCCGAAAAACCCAAGAGTATGTTATTCTACAGTCTATTCATTAGGGAACTACCTGGTGTAAAGAAATCCTGGTTTGCAGTCACCTCCTGCTAGATCTTCCTATATATACACCTGGCATATTGAAATAAAAGTCTCTGGAATAGGTATGAATAAACATCTGTCCTTACTTTCACTCAAACCCTCTCCTTCTCTTTCTGGTCCAGTAAGAAATGTTCTTTTTTCTAGTCCAGTACATTCTTTATCCTTAGGAATCATCCTTGGTGTGTTTCCTCATATTTAGCATGAAATATGACACAAGGTAGACAGATGTGTTGTACGAATTTCAGATTCTTTGGATAGCATTTTAGAGGACACATGCACAGTTTCACTCAGCTTCTGTCCCATGTTGGCAAGTTGTGATCCAACCTAGTCTGGCACCTGTTAGCTTTATTAGCATGGTACTTTCCTCAGGATAATACTCTGAAACTAAAAAGTACAATGAAGTGAACTTGCTTCTTCTTCCTATGCACCAAATACAAAAACCTGTGCACTTAATTAAGCGCACACATCCAATTCAGATCAAGGATTCCTCTGTAGTGTCAAACATCCATACAATGATATGCTGTGGCACCTCACTTCTAGATATTCATATCTTGAATGTGCTTGTTACCTTTTTTTCCTGTTTTAAGGCTAACACTTTTCATCTGTATCATTTCTATTAATAAAGTATATACTAAAAAAAAAAGAAAAGGCTGTAATGTTTATGAAAACAGTTGAGGGAAAGTGTTTTCTCAGAGGTACATGCATTCAAACCACTACGTTAAAACAATTCTTTAGAATTCACTTGTAAAGGCAATTAAGTACGTAAGAACCAAGTAACTCATTTCTTAGTCTTTTTCCTAGTCCTTAACTATGATAGTAACATACCTACACTCATACAGAAGGAATAGTTTAACGTTAATATATAATTCCATATGTGAATACCAGAAGACTACCTCTATCATTTTGATGATGTGCTAAGTCTACCAAATAATATAGTTTCTGAAAAATAATGACCTTTGAATATTTAACCAAAACAGCTCATTTTAACCTAATGTGACTAAAAATACTGTGTAATTTAAAAGTCACAAATTCTTCCCAAAGGATGACGCTTTCCCTTTAAAACTTTTTTTCTTTAATTTGCTCTTTATGTTTTGACAGTATTGTTTCATCTGCTAATTCTTGTGAAAAAAAAAAAACAACAACAAACCACCAAAAAATTGTATTGATATACCCAAGTTAGTTTCCTCTTTAGAATTTTTCACATTATTACAGGTGGCGGTGAGGTTTCAGAGACTGCTCTAAATGAGGAAAAAATAAGTGTTAATGAATAATTGAAAAGCAGATTCAGTTGTAACAAACTGCTCAGATTTCTAAATAGTTGATGTGAAAACTCTTGATAACAAGCTGTTAAGTACTCTGTGTATAGGAATTAGGTAGGGAGTAACACACTTTTTTTTTTCATAAACCTAAATAAAGTGTTCAAAATTTTCCTGGGATCATAATCAATTACAACAATCACTCTACAGAATTATTAAATAACATTTTCAGATGATTATATTATTTGCGAGGTATGAAGTGGTTTATGTAATAGTTCCTAACTGTCTCTAGTTTAAAACCAATGATTTGGGGGAAAACAAATCATAATATACCCAAAACCCAGACCTACAGAACATGACCGTTTTTCTGGAATGCTGTAGATGGCATCTTTTCCTACCAATGGCTTTGTTGATAGCATCAGTATTGTTCCTGTAAACACTTACACACCCCAAGAGCAGTATAGTATCATTGTTATTCACAGAATAAAGGTGTATAAAGACAGATTTTAAAAAGTGTTTAGGTGTCTATAAACACTAAAAGATATCTTCCTACCACCAATTACAACAAAGGCAATGAGCATCTTCTTGGTATACTACACTAAAGTCCCTACAGAGATGGTGTCAGAGTCTTTTTAAAGTTGTCCTACCATCATATCCCATGACAGCATCAGCTGTAAAGCTATTTTATGCATCAGAATTAAGTAATATGTGTATTTTTTGTGTATCATATTATGTATTATAGCACACCTGCTGGTGTTCTCCTTCATGTTTTCTCCATCTTATCTTTCTCCACCTTGTTTTCTTATACAGTGATTCATGTGCCTATGCTGAGAGTCCCTAAGATATCCAAAGGATGGGAGAATGGTTAAACGAAGCAGATACCTCACTTTATAGATTTCCAGGTGACTTAGAAGAATGATTTGATGTTCCCATGTTCTGCTTGGGGTGTCATGTACAGAGAGGTTGTAGGAAATGTCAGATAGTATGCTCTGACAAAACAGGTGGCCTGCTGAATTTAAGCTCTTCACCTGATGCTCTCAGAGGCGGCACTTTTTTACATGATTTCCAAATGTTTAATGTCCTTCTTCAAGAAATATAATTTATGTCTTATGCTGTATATACATCTATAAGGTTTAAACTTGTTGTGTGAATTTTCCAGAGCAATATACTAGTCATCAGCTCATGTCACGTTTTGAGTCACAATCTAAGAGCTCTCCTTCCCACTTACTGAAAATTACCTCCCGTGCAGAAACGAATCTAAAATCACAGAAAGGAAAAACACACTGTGATCTGATTTTCTATTACACCAATGAGTTCATTACTGTGAGAAATAGGGTAGGATGTGGTTCTTACCACAGTTGGTATTACTAAGCATGCATTTTGTCTAATGAATTTCTAATGACAAATATATGTACAATACAAGGAAAACAGATCAGAACCCCATATCACTTATGTTGTCTCTCAGAAGTCTGTTTAGGTGCCAGAGTACACAGACTGAATACAATTTATTGTGGGATTTTCAGAGATGTTGTGAGTAACTTCCACCAAAATCAACAGTATCTCAAAGATAAAGCAATAATAACAACAACAATAACAACAAAAAGCAAGCAACAACAATAAAAATAAAAATGTAGTGCTTGTGGTTTTAACTGGATAATTATGAATGTGACAGAATAATGATTGCTTTGCCAGAGTTCATTAGAACACCACAGGTTAATTCCTATTTAATTGCAGTGAGAGTACTACCATTTACTACCTGTAATTTAGGTTTTAAATATTGTATCATAAAACAAAGATTATTTCATATAAGTTCATTAGGAATGACGTATTACTTACAGATACTGACATTTGTAAAGCTGTGAAAACAAATCTAATCCCAGTTTTCAAAATAGTATTATTAGAACATTCAAGTTCAAATATTACTCTTTCCTCCTCCACATGATTGTTAGTATTTATCATCTGCAGTGCAGACCTCAGACTGCAGGAGGTGCCTCAACCTTTCTCCTGGGGCAGGGGTCGGCTGCGGAATTGCCTGTAAAAGGTGTGCCCAGGTGCAAGACGTCCTGCAGGGGGTGGCTGAGCTGCAGGAGGCAGTGAGGAGGCTGTGTAGCATCAGAGAGGCCAAGAAAGAGATAGATAGCTGGTTCCAAGTGCAGTCTGCAGTGGACCCATAGCCCACAGCCAAAAAACCCAAAACTCCCCCACCGGAACACACAGAAGGGGTGTGGGCCAATAATGCAGAAGAATGGAAGCTTGCAACAGCAAAGGCCAGCAGGAGGAAGAGGCTTTCCCTGAAGCCTGAGATGCCCTTGTAGAAACGCTTCACTGCTCTGCAGACTGAAAAGACCAGTCACATCAGAAGAGATGCTGCAGCTGACTAAGGCAGCCCGATCTGATCCCTGTATAACAATCAGCACGACTGTGCTGGTTAGGCATATATATATATGCCTATATATAGGCATATCAGGCACCAGTGATATTGCCGGAAGCAGTTTGAGGAGTATCAAGAAGGGTTACAGAGCCTGAGGAGAGGTGGTAAAGGACTCCGGATCACAGGCAGATTTTTCATCAATACTCCCGGTCAAAGGAAAAGGCTTTGAAAGGGCCAATCACGTCTGGCAAATTAACAACAAATGGTTACAGGACTGATGCCACAGTCAGGGGTTCGGCTACTTAGACCATGGGACTTGCTTTGAGAAACCAGGTCTACTGGACCCTGATGGGGTCCATCTGTCAGAGAAGCGGAAGATCATCTTCCATAGGCTTGCCAAGCTGGTGAAGAGGACTTTAAACTAATGCTGCCAGGGGAGGAGAACTACAATCCATCCTGCTCCTACCAGTTTGACACCAGTGCCAGCAACAGATGCCTAGGGCTTGGAGAAGGATCACAGGTCATCAGGAAAGCACCTGGAGTGCAGTACCAAGAAATTCCAACCACTCCAGCCAGTAAGTCAGCTTAATCAGGGGGCCCCACTTAAATTCCTCTGTGCAAATGAATGTAGAATGGGGAGTAAACAAGAGGAGTTAGACACATGCACATGCCTGCAGGGCTATGATCTTACTGTCATCACTAAGATGTGGTGGGACAGCCCCTGTGACTGGAGTGTTAGAATGGAAGGATACAGGCTTTTTAGGAAGGACAGGCAGGGGAGATGAGGAGGGGGTGTCACCCTCTATGTCAAGGACCAGCTGGAGGGCATGGGGCTCTGCCCGGGGATGGATGAGGAGCTGACCCAAGAGCTTATGGGTCAGGCTTAAAGGGAAGGCAGGGACAGGTGACATTATATTTCGGATCTGCTAAAGGCCACCTGAGCAGGAAGACCGAGCGGATGAGGCCCTCTATAGACAGATAGGAGCAGCCTCATGTTCACAAGCCCTGGTCCTCATGGGAGACTTCAACCACCCCCATACCTGTTGGAGGGACAACAGAGCAGGGCATAAGCAATGCAACAGGTTCCAGCAATGCATTGATGATAACTTCCTTCTTCAAAGGGGTAGAGGAGCCAACGAGGAGAGGTGCTGTGCTGGACCTTGTTCTCACCAACAAGGTGCAATAAGGGTGTGAATGGAATGTGAAGCTCAAGGGCAACCTTGGCTGCAGTGACCAGGAAATGGTGGAGTTCAGGATCCTTAGGGCAGTGAAGAGGGTGCACAGCAAGCTTGCTACCCTGAACTTCAGGAGAGCAGACTTTGGCCTCTTCAGGGCTCTGCTTGGTAGAGTACCATGGCATAAAGCTCTGGAGGGAAGAGGGGCTCAAGAAAACTGATTAATATTCAAGGATCAGGTACTTCAAGCTCAGGAGCGATGCATCCCAGGAAAGAGGACGTCAGGCAACAAAGCCAGGAGGCCTCAGTGGATGAACAAAGAGATCCTGGAAAATCTCAAACAGAAAAAGGAAGCCTACAGAGGGTGGAAATAAGGACAGGTAGCCTGTGAGAAGTATAGAAAAATTGTCCGAGTAGCCAGGGAGCAGGTTACAAAAGCTAAAGCCCTGATAGAGGTGAGTCTGTCCAGGGATGTAGAGTGCAACAAGAAAATCTTCTACAGGTGCATCAGTGATAAAAGAAAGACTAGGGAAAATGTAGGCCCTCTGTGGAAGGAAATGGAAGGCCTGGTTATCTGGGATATGGAGAAGGCTGAGGTATTCAATGATTTTTTTACCTCAGTCTTCACCGGCAAGCGCTCTAGCCACACCGCCCAAGTTGCAGAAGGCAAAGGCAGGGACTGAGAGACTGAAGAACTTCCCACTGTAGGAGAAGACCAGGTTCGAGACCATCTGAGGAACATGAAGGTGTACATGTCCATGGGACCTGATGAGATTCATCTGCAGGTCCAGAAGGAACTGGCAGACTAAGTTGCTAAGCCACTATCCATCATATTTGAGAAGTTATGGCAGTCTGGTGAAGTTCCCACTGACTGGAAAAGGGGAAACGTAACACCCATTTTTAAAAAGGGTAAAAAGGAAGACCCAGAGAACTACAGGCCAGTCAGTCTCACCTCTGTGCCCAGCAAGATCATGGAGCAGAACCTCCTGGAAACTTTGTTAAGGCACATGAAAAATAAGGAGGTGATTGGCGACAGCCAACATGGCTTCACTAAGGGCAAATAATTCCTGACAAATTGAGAGGCCTTCTGTGATGGCATTACAGCATTGGTGGACAAGGGAAGAGCAACTGACATCACCTACCTGGACTTGTACCAAGTATTTGACACTGTTCCACATGACATCCTGGTCTCTAAATTGGAAAGACAAATTTGATGGATGGACTACCTGGTAGATAAGGAATTGACTGGGTGGTTGCCTCAAAGATTTGTGATCAATGGCTCTATGCCCAAGTTGGAGACCAGTGATAAGTTGAGTTCTTCAGAGGTTGGTACTGGGACCAGAGTTGTTTGACTTATTTGTTGGTGACATGGACAGTGGGATTGAGTGCACCCTCAGCAAATTTGCAGGCAACACCAAGCTGTATGGTGCGGTTGACACACTGGAGGGAAGGGATGCTGTCCAGAGGGACCTGGACCGGCTTGCGAGGTGGGCCCATGTGAACCTTATGAGGTTCAACAAGGCCAAGTGCAAGGTCTTGCATGTGGGTTGGGAGAACCCCAAGCACAAATACAGGCTGGGCGCAGAATGGATTGAGAGCATTCCTGAGGAGAAGGGCTTGGGGGTGTCTGTTGATAAGAAGTTCACCAGGACCCAGCATTCTGGGCTGCATCAAAAGAAGAGTGGCCGGCAAGTCAAGGGAGGTGATTGTGCCCCTCTACTCCACTCTGGTGAGACCCCACCTGGAGTACTGTGTCCAGCTCTGGAGCCCCCAATATAAGAAGGACACAGACCTGTTGGAGCAGGTCCAGAGGATGACCACGATGATCAGAGGGCTGGAATACCTCTCCTATGAGGAGAGGCTGAGAGAGTTGGGGTCATTCAGCCTGGAGAAGAGAAGGGTCCAGGGAGACCTTATTGTGGCCTTCCAGTACCTAAAAGGGGCCTAAAGGAAAGATAGGGAGGGACTCTTTATCAGGGAATGTAGTGATAGGAGGTGGGGTAACGGTTTTAAACTGAAATAGGGTAGATTTAGATCAGGTATAAGGAAGAAATTCTTTACTGTGAGCGTGTTGTGACACTGGAACAAGTTTCCCAGAGAAGTTGTAGATGCCCCATTGTCACATCCCGATCCGGGATATGGCGGGGGGGATCCGGGAGGACCTGTAATGATTCCACACATGAGATTAAGACACAAACGAGGTCAGAAGCCATCTGCTAAAGCTTCATTGTTATTTCCCAGCCTTGATTACTGAACTGAGCACTAGAGCAAAGGAGAAAGTAGAGGAAAGGCAGAAGAGAGAAGCAGTATTACAGAGCAAAGCAAGAGTATAGTCACCACCATAGGCCCTTTTCAGAGTCTCGACGGTCCTCTTCATGTCAGCGGTGTCCCATTGACTCACAATCCTCTGATCACAATGATGGCGGGGGTCCCAGGGTCCCAATTGTGGAGGGACATGGTACTGATTTATAGTTAAAGTCTGATCGATACTTGACCAATCAGTATAGAGGCCCCTTTTTCTTGGTCAATCTTTGCGTAACAAGTATCTTGGAAGACGATTGCCCCTGATGTACCCCTTGGTGGTCACATACACCACATCAGCAGACAACTTTAGCACATCTTGTAGCTTAGTTCAGCAAGTTTCAAGTGCCTCTGGCCCCTGTCGCAAACAGGATATGGCTGGTCTGCTTGTGATAAGAGCCATCTGGACTACTGGTTTCCTGTTGCCAATTTTGCTTGTGATAAGCTAATTTTGAGACATCTTATCTGTCTCCTACACCCATCCCTGGAAGTGTTCAAGGCTAGGCTGGGTGGGGCTTTAAGCAACCTGGTCTATTAGAAGGTGTCCCTGCCCTTGGCAGGGGGGTTGGAACCAGTTGCTCTTTAAGGTCCCTTCCAACCCAAACTATTCTATGATTTTCACACAGTATTGCAGTAGAGAAGACACACTGCACTCACTCAAAAAACACAGTAATAAAAAGTTATAAATAAATAAACACACACACTCACATATACAGACAACATGTGAGAATGTATTGGAATGTTTGCAGAACTGGTACTTCTTGCCTGCATAAATTTAAAATTTTAAAACCACACCGGCAGCCTTTCCTATCACAACCGCAGCAGTTGCGTCAATGTTATTCCTCAGTATTCTTCTTCATCTTGGTCACTCATACAGCTATTGAATCAAAAAATGTTCAACTAAAAAGTTGCTCCTTCACACATTTATAATATTAAATTAACAATTAAAAAAAAAATTAGTTATTGCCCTCCTTCTTCTTAAACTAATATATCTCAGAAACTTAGAAAATTCACTTTTTTATATTCATCACTTTTTTATATAAAAAATTACTCAAAATATAAAGTGAGGTTTTATTTTTGTTGGGTTTGAAAGTTTGTTTCCAATCTTAGTGGTTTTGTAGAACTTTAGAAGACCTATAAAAAACAACTTATTTTCTAATATACATACTGAAATATAGTACAATTTTGATAATTTTATCAGCATTGTGTTTTGTGTCTTGCATTTTGACAGAAACAATTTCTTCCTTTGCAAAGTGTACAAGTGCCTCCATAACAGTGTTTTGAATTCAGGGATATCCTATCACATATGTAAATATCATACTCTGAGATTCTATTATTCATTTTACATATTAAAAATTATTATATTATTCATAGTTCTCTGATCATGATCATATTACCAGAAGTAACCCAGAAGCAGCTGGAAGTCAAGAATGCTGAAAAGGACCTGAGATTTCCCCCTACTAGAGGTAGATTCCCAGGCATCCAAGCAAAAAGTATCTATGCTAATAACTTGAAATCTCGGAAAAGACAAACAACAGGTAGAAAATCAAGCAGCAAATATGTTCTAAGATCTAGGTAATCCCTGAAGACTTTTGGTTTACCACCAATGAATCATGTGTAATCAAAAAATGTGGAAAGGACCAAGAGATCTGTGGGCAGCAGTTCTGGCGTCCTGACACAAGAAAGTCATTCAGGATTGCCTGTGCCCCATTCTTAGGCATGTTGATAGTCTGGAATGGTACTGAACAATTGATTTTTTTCTTTTTTTTTTTTTATTGAAAAGAAAAACCTTTATTGCTAGCTGCAATATAAGACACATGCTTAGGTCATGCTTGCAAAATATTTTGAGACCAACATAGTAAAAATGTTATGCAATCCATGTGCACAGGCATTTGTCATTAAATTAATAATCAGGTGATACCCTTGTGTTATTTATTCTTTAGTGCAACTTCTTTACACTCACTGGATGTCTTTTCCACTTAACTCTTTATTTATTTATGTTGTCTTAAAAACGAAGTTCCTTACTAATTTTCTGATCTTCATGTCATCCCTGGTTCAGACTATCAGCTCAGTTTCTGCCACAACAGGTGACTTTGATAACAACCCTCTATCAGTATACAGCTTTGCATTTCCATTTTAGCAAACCTTAGCAATATGATTTCCCCATAAACTTACTTTCTGGTAAAGAGCTAAAGTAAGACTGTTTTTCTGTAAGCAGAAATTACCTAAACATTAGCTACTGAGAAAATAAAATATTATAAGATATTACCATAAGCTGTTATAGTTTTTTGTATTAAGGAGTATTTTCAGGAGAACCATGACAGTGTAATGTTGAGGGGGGTGTTATTATTATTATTATTATTAGTAGTAGTAGTAGTAGTAGTAGTATTCAATCAATAGATTTTCTGATGGGTGAAGTAACCAGAAATACTTCCAGTCATTGTTGGCTAGAAAGAAAACAATACAGATTTCCTTCAGAGGCAGCTATCAACATATTTTCATTTGCCATTGTATTGTTTTTATACACTTTACTTTGGAATGTTTTTATTTGGTGAAATAGTGGAAATGATAGCTTGTAGAAGTTTTTTTAAGAAAAAAATCAAGAAATGAAAATCAATTCCATTTGATTAATTTTTTTTTTTTTTTTTTAACTGGCTTTCAGTTTACCTTCAGGTGCTGATTTTAGACCAAATATAATTCTTTTCTACCTGTTTCACTCTGTTGTTTTGGTCATGAAAGAAAATTACATTGTAACTTACAAATTAGAGCTCAAGACAACCTACATTCTCCTTTGTTTGCTTCCAGGAGAGATTCTTCTAAGACATGGTTCTACCACTACATGATTAATATTGTGGTCTTTTTCTATTTTAGGCCGTTGAGATATATACACATGGTTGCTGGTCCTCAGCTCAATAATCACATGAATCTCAGATGTAAGAGCTGAAGGCATTGCTTATGAGACAAAATATAACTATTCAGTCTGATTCACTATGTGAATGTGTCAAATTGCTCATGGTTATTTCACTGGCATATGTAATATAATTAATAACAATGAAAGTGAATTAAAAAACAGCAGAACTGGCTGATTAGTATTATGGCATAGACTTCCACAGAAATCTATCTGAAATGGAAAAAAAAACCTGCTTCTGAGGTCCTCATATAACTCTGTAGGAGAACTGTCCTGTAGCATCATAATCCATCATGACAGAATTGTAACATCACTTAGGTTTGAGGGGACCTCTGAAGGTCACTTTGTCCAACTCCTGCTTTGGTAGGGCCAGCTTTGAAGGTAGATAAGATTGTTCCTGATTTTGCCCAACTGAGTTTTTAATATTTCCAAAGATGAAGTTTCTATAGCTTCTCTAGTCAACTTTTTCCAGTGTTTTATGAACCTCAGTGATTTTTATTTTTTTTTCCTAATATTTAATCAGAATTTCCTTCATGATAATTTGCCCTTTTCTTCCTTCATCCCAGCTGCTAAGTCCCTGCTTGCTGGCCCTGATCACTGTGCTCCTCATTAGTAAAACATGGGCTAATTTTAATGCCATCTATTTCTTTTGCAGCTATGGACTAGTGCATATGAAACTGGACAGAACATTTAGACCTAGTTTTCATAGTGATGCTTTTTCTAGATAAACTTAACAGCAAAAGTTGATGACAAAAAGTGGGTTCCTGTGTTGATTTACTAGATATGCTTCTTAATTAACCTTGTTTCGAAATTCTAATTTTATTGAGCTCAGTAATACTACTCTTGATTTATGTTAAGGAAGACAAGATTCAGAATGTCCAATAGTTAATCCTAAGAGCTTGCTACTGAAACAATGAGAAATAAGAATATCACAAAGCAAAATTTTAAAATACTGTTTTATTTTCTATAACAAGCCCAATTTAGAATAGTGCATGATCATTTAATAATTGATTTCCGTTTTCAATATAGTTTGCATGCTTCCTGATTTTCTTTTTTTTTTTAAATTGCATGACAAATTATGGCTTTATCCAAGTATAGATTTTACACAGTTGTTGCAATTTCATGTACACAAAAAACACTGTTTTACTGATGTTGTAGATATTCATGCATAAATACTTTTAATAGAACAAGATTCTAGAATTACAGTGAGTCCTTGAAGTGTTTGTATGTTTGGTGAATAATGAATGATTTTTCATTTGCAGCACTGCAACATCTTATGAAGGAATTTTTATCTTTGCTCAGTGGGCTGAAAATCTGCTAAATTGTTCTTCACTTTCTTAACTTAGCCTTGGCATCATTGTCTTTCTGAAGCTGTTGGCATGGATATTCTAAGAAACTGCCTGTGCATTAAGTTTAAATTAGCTGTCATTATTATTCAGAAAATAATGAGACTGAGAGCAAATCATGTCATTAGCAATAGCTTTTGCATCAGTATCATATTTTCTACTCTGTTTACTGCTAAATGTACAGTTTACCTAAAGAAGGAGTAAGAGGAGAAATACTAATAAATGAATTAGGAGTGAACATGTAAAATGCTTAGAATATTACTTTGCTGTAGCATAAGCTGTAGCATAAAAACCTGTTTTTTTGGAAGTAGGGTATATGTCCCTTTATGTAAACTGTTTTTTAAAGCTTAAAGCAGGATAGTGTTTTATATATACACATCTGACACTTTTCCTAAAAAAGAAATGACAGTATTTTACAAAACTGAGTTGAGGCCCTCACACAACAAAACATATCTGAATTTATACACAAAGACTGAACAGGGCTTTGTCTCTTTTCCCTGAAAATACCTCTCAGCTCTGTGGATGCCTAATACCTCAAAGAAGTCTGTCAAAGTCCTACAGCTGTAAAGCCCTCCTTCTGTAGTCAGATCTTAATATCATTATTTTTTCTGTTTATCACAGAGTCCAAATACAAAGAGACACCTGTAGCAATTGGAAAGAAAAAAAATAGTATTAGATGGAGAAAAAACAGTCCTTCAAGGATTCTATTCATCTCACCTATATAAAAGTGTATAGTTGACCAATATCAACCATAGACATGCCCTGTTTTTCTTTGCTAGTTATAAAGGAAGCTTAAGATGTTCTTTTTAGATGTAATGTCAACATTTGAGATACATCAGTGAAAAGCAGAAGGACAGGATGAACTCATGAGAAAAAAAGACATCAAAAGTAGACAGTTTGGAAAAAAAGGCCTTAACAAAAGGAACCCAATTCTAGAGTGGGATCTAATAAGGACAGAAAGTCTGGGAACAGAGAAAGTATATAAGGAAAAAACCTCACAACAGTGAAACTGAGAAAGACTGTAAATGAATGTGAGATCAAAGTGTAAAAAAAAAAAAAGAAAAATTTGAAACAGATTGGATATATAAATATAAATCTATCTACAATTATTCCTGTGTAAATTAATAAAGATACTATTTCTAATATAAGTAAAGTGCAGTATTTGTTCTTGATACGCTGTCTGTGTGTTAAAATGTGAGCTGCCTGTAAGAAATATCTCCTTTTGGATTCTTTTTTTATTGTAAATTTTCTACAGAAAATAAACAGTTCCAAAACTCTAATATTATATGGCTACATATTAAAAAGGAAAACAACAAAATGTTTATTTATTCCACTAAAGGAAAAATGGATTCACTATAATTCTTTAATTGTTTTCCGTTTTGTGCTTTAGGTAAAGACCTAACAATAGAAATTCCCAGTCTGACCCACAGCTATTCTTAGCTTCCTATGGTCCATCACCCTACCAGCTATTCCAGAATCTCCCTCTACCATTAATGTCTGAATTTGAAAATGCAAAGGTTACCCTTCCTGCCACCCACATGAAATTTCTATTTTTAAAATTACTGAACAGGGCATATTTTCAGTGACTTTTCTACCTCATCACTCTCCTAAGTTCCAATGGCTCATCGCTCAGGCATAAACTAGACTAATATTAAAGCACATCTCTTTTCTGCTTAAGAGTGAGCCAAAGTCTGTTATCCTCCAGTCTTTGACATTTAAATTAGATGCTTAAAAGTAGTCATAATTGGTTTATAAACACAGGTAGGCATTTGGAAGTCATTTGAAGCTTCCTAGCCGAAGACATCTGTATGTCAGACAAATGAGAACACAGGAGAGACCTGTGTTCTGGCACAGCACCAGCTGGAGGTCAGGCTATAACAACGATATTGGAAAAGTAATCAGAAAACTAAGTATGAGAAAATGACTCAAGGCCATCTTGTAGCTGTAGACCTAATTCAAGCAGTTCCTTTATTTTTCTGAGTTTCCTTTCACAAAATTATGAATAATTCTTGAGCATGCAAACTGTGCTATGCGTCTGACTCAGTTCCAGATTTGCCTCTGGTTAGAAACTTACATCTGGAGGTCTTTACGTGAAGTAGGTGTCTTAACTCTCATTTTAGCTATTGTGGATCTATTCGGTACAGTCAAGAATATCTATGGAGCAATTCGGTTCAGTCTTACTATGCAGACTAGAAGTCAGTTCAGCTGCCTGAACACAGTATTTTTGAGCCATCTTAGGTTATCTGAAAGATTCAGAGACGGTTGGCAGATATGACTGTGGGAGCCAGGAACCTTTCTGAAGTGGCAGCTGGAAGCCAGGTGGGATATTTTAGGACGTCTCAAATGACATTTGGTAGGAAATACACAGGCGACTGAACTGAGACCATAATGTCTGTACTGCTTCTCTTCCGTTGCCTTTTATTTTAGCTAATTGAAACTATGCATGTGATTACAGCAAACAAACAAAACCTGTAATAGCGTTACAAATCCTTCTGAACATTTACTATGTTATAATATTATGACTCTCTTTTCATACACACGATACCCAGTTTTTCAAAGTTGATTAATATATCTAAAGAGAAGAGTAATGTTAGGAGAGATAAAAACTAAGAACAGTTAAGGGAGAAAAGCTATGTCTGCAATGTAAAATGAGATGGCAAGCTGATGAAGCAGAGAGGCAGAAAAAGGTTGTTCCAAATGGCAGTAGCTACAAGGCTTCCTGTAATACCTGTAACAGTAAGTGCAGATGGAAGACTATAAGCAGAGTAGATTGCTAATGAAGGAACAAAGAGAAAGTCAAAAAGCACATATTAGAGAAGCTCGATAGAGAACTTTAAAACACTGGCAGCAGATTATAAGTGAGACAGAGTAGAGATGAACTGGATTGAATGCAGTAACAACAATGATCTTTTCACAGATGACTGTGATTAGTGTTCCTCATATGTGAGAAAAGAGATAATAGTTTGCTCCATTTCTTTATATTAGAAGTTTGATTAATTTGGAAAGTCATAGGAAGAGGAGTTGATAATAAAGAGTAGATAAAATGATGAGTCTGTGATAGTCAAGGGATTTACCTACATTATAAAACAGAAAAGGAAAATATAAATAAAGGCTGTACAGTTCTTAGACATGCTCATACCTGGCAGTGGTGAATCAGGAGAACTTGTATTCTGGAGTCTGAATGAAACTTGAATGGAAAACACTTCTACTGTAATTTCTCCTCTGAAATTCAGAGCATTCTGTATTTAAGACACATTTATCTCCCTCTTCCCAGATTGGTATGAGACCCAGATTTGAATACACCATCTACCCATCGATTACTCTTCCTATGAAACAAGGAGTTGGGCTATCTTATCATAAGCACAGTTAGTTTAGTAATTATGCAGTATTTATACAGCAATTATACACCTTCACTGTAACACAATCTCCATAAATGGTTAGAGGAAGTATCTTTCATGCTTGCCCCTTTCTTACATCCTTCCCAAGATACCCTGTAGCATACTGGGCTAGATGGACCTCTGGACTCAGGACAGACAGTCTTCTGTTCTTTGTCACAGTAGCCAAGAATTGTATCATTGTGTAATGTCAAACTCCAGACAACCTAAAACAAGAACACATAACTTTTCCTTCATGCAGGAGGTCCCAGAAACATAGTCATAGTCATAATCATAATTCATACATGATAATCTTCTGCTTGTACAATACACGTATTTCTGCATTTATTTTGGTCCCAACAAGAAGGGCAATATAAACTTAACTGTATGAATAATGCAAAAACATTTAATTGGGAACATTGAGTCTCCTGGTAGTTAAAGTACTTTCTTGGCAAATGGGAGATGTGGATGCTAGTGGGACATGCAGATGCATCCTCAGAATGTAGAAACACTTCAACCAGAACTGTTCTGTGTATAATACTGGATAAATGTACAACTGAGATATGAAATGCAGTTATTACATACTCAAATTGTATGTTTCTTAGTGTAGGTGGTGTCTAAAACTTAGGATTGTCTGAAATATAGGTGTTGATCAGGTAACTGTATAATTAAGCAGTGCATTATAGCTGATAAGTTCAATCTGGAGCAGTGCCATTTAGAGTTTCAGAAGTCTGAATCTAAAAAAAAAAAAAAACCTAAAAAAAACCCACCCCAAAAACCAAAGCAACATGTGGCTCTGGAGAACAAATCCCACATCTCCTTGGTTGCTCCTTGTTAGCAACATTGCTTTACAAATATGGAATTTAGAATAATGCCTAAGCAAGATGTGAAAACAGAAGTAATGTTATCTAGGAAATTTACCATAGGAACAATGAGCCATTGGAAGCTCAGCTAGTGTTAAACATTAAAATAAATGTGAAGGAGAACTAGAACAGCACAATTAGATCTAGACGCAACAGTACTTTGGTCTCTGTCTCAAAACTATGGGTACCTACAAAGAAAGCCTGGCTCTTCCTGTTACTTCTGACACACTGGTGTTGGAAATAACTGCTCTGGAATTACTTAAGATTTTGACGGGTTACAGTTGGTCTAATATACTAATTAAGAAACCATATTATAGTTTGAACATACTGAACTGTATGGAAAAAGGAATAAGCGTTGAATTTCTATTTTCTTTTCTTTTCTTTATTTTATTTTAGTGTTAGATACAGGACAGATAAAACTATAGATTTGGAACAGATCAGAGCCTTAAAAGCCAGCAATGCAATTTTGGGAAACTCATTAAAACCTTTGAAAACATAAATGTGTAACAGCAGCCTTTGATAAAAGCCTAAAAAGGAAATTATCTGCCAGGCAAATATTATGCAACCTGGCACAGGTTGAAATTTATGAGCGAGTGAGAATATTTTGGTATTTTGGGTATCACAGAGAATCCAAAATGCTAGACAAAAAGAAGCAGAAATGCATGCAGATGTAGCAATCAGAGTTCAGTAAAAACAATCACAGAGCTGTATGCAATATGTAATACAGTCAAATCAAACCAAACTAAACCAAAGACATCAACAGAGTCTGAGACAACGTACAACATAGAAAAAGCTGTGAGAAACATAACAAGTTCCATTACTGCATAAGCATCAAAGGCTACAAATAGCAGCAACAGAAAGATAGCGGCAGATTCACTGCCTTAACTGATTTCTCCATAAAATACATAACTAAAATATCCTAAAATATTTGGACAGTCACCTTGAAAGGAAATAGGGTGTGAATTGCTTTTAGCAGGATATGAGAGCTTTCTGTCATTCTATAAATAAGCATGTTAACAAAAAGGAGTCATTAAAAATGCATCCATGATTATATAAGTTTACAACAGTGTATCTTGCATAAATATATGGCTATATCTCAAATCAGAAAAAAAAAATTGTTGTGAAAAGTATTGAATTAAAAAAAAGGACACACAATAGAAAGAAAAGCACAATATGGTCTCAGGGTAAGAGTTGCAAAACCAATCTGAGTGATAGTGGGGATATGACATCAGATTAAGGCTGGTTTAATTCAGATTTTTTTGTAATTTATATTCACAAGGAAATCCTAATTGTGTGATAAATAAGGCTGAAAAAAGGGGCTGGATAGGCTTATTTTCCAGTTGGCCTGGTCCATATGGGAATTTTAAGAAAAACAATGAGACTCTTTGTTTATGAAGAAACTGAAATAATCAAATATGTAAAAAAGTTAATATCTGGCACTACTTACCAGCAGACAAAACTTTGTGGAAATGGCAAATCAGGTTTCTTAAGTTTAAGGGTATTTTTACAGGTACCTTCAGAAAAACCATCCATATATCTCCTAGGAGACTGTTTCCTCATACAGTCTTATGGGTTTTGTTAAGCCTCCGAAGCATTCCATAGGAAAATAAAAAACATTTCAGTGTATAAACAGTTGTATGCATAGAATACATGGAAAAAATGGCATGGGGAAGGCGAAAGGAACAAGTTTCTAATTAGAAACATTAAGAAATCTTGGAATACAGCTCTGTTAAAGCAGAAAAATCTAATGAGAGTAACATGTGTAAGAGAAAAAACAGATGCAGCAAAATTTACACAGCTTAAGAAGTACAGAGTGAATAGCTCTAAGGAAAATAATCTCAAAAAATTGAGGGAACTAATTCTTGAAATCCTTATCTTGAGACAATACTGCACCACACCCCATTGTCTACCTGTGTCTGTCTTCTGGAACCATATTGTCTCTAAACTCCTACAACTCCATGATCCAAATGTCAGATTGCTATTTTGTACATTAATGGAGCTGACAAAAATTTGGCTGGGATCCTCATCTTAAGCATTTGCACTGAACAGAAGCAGGCAATACTGATGCATGAGTTATTTTAATAAATAAAGATGGTACTTTAGGGTGAGATAAATTTGCATTGAGAAATGTCTATCGACTATACAGACTGTCTAGGCTTATGAACTAAAAGCAGACACCTACAATTTTAGGAGACAAAAAAATCGCACTGTGTATCTACGTGCTTACATTCAGAAGTATGATTTTCTTTATAATGAATATGTACCTTTTTTCCTGCTTATTTCTTTCTTTGTAGCAATTACTCTGAAGGAAAAGTCATAATATTAACTAAAAAGCCATGGAAAACAAAACCCTTCTAAATAATCAGAATTTTCTTTCTTTCATTTTCCAGGTGTAAGTTTACAATCCTCTAAGATAATCTGAAACCATACAGAAATTTGGAAAAAACACGTAGTTGCAGATATATCATTTAGGTATTTGACAATATCTGTATTTTGATATTGTAACACATCAACAGCCAGTGAATTCTTCCAGATTTACAAGTGTAAAATGCTTTGGAGTTGTGCTTTTCACATTTTGCTTTATATTTCAGCCCCCAAATTATAGGTTTCTTCATTTAAAATAATTTTCTACTTCATCACATTAAACAGTAATCATCAGATAACTTCTGATATTTCCTTTCATTTGTTTGTTTTCCTTCTATCTTAAGGTTCCTGATTTTCTTTTAGCAACTGCTACTTTAGAGGGCAATCTTGAGGAATGAGTATAACCGCAAATATAACAGATGTCTCATAAAATTAACTTCAATTGCTTCTATATGACCTCTGTCGAGGAAGTAAGAATCAAATTGAAGTCAGCAAGAGCAGCTGTAGATTCTGCTGTTAGATAACAGTGACCTGCATTCCCAAGGGTAGTGCCCATAAATAAGAGAATTGTGGTCCTGCAAACAATAAATGTGATTAATGTCAGAATAACTTAGCAAGCATAGCTTCAGCCACATAGTGATGTGACATCTTGGGTCAGAAAGAATAGATTCAGTAACAACAATTAAAATATATCCACTAGGTAAGCAAATTTCAGCTAAGCTCAGGAGAGAACCATATACTGAGTTTAATGCTACTGTGATTTTATCATCTTCGTTGTTTTTTTCTTCTCCTCCACTACTTATATTCTCTCTCTCTCTCTTATTTCTTATAAGTATCTCTTATAAGTATCTATATATTTTAAGCAACATATATGTTTCTATATATCTGTATCAGTTTATGTATCTAATAAATGTAAATGTCAAAAAAGTGTGAGAACATCTCTCTCTCCCTTTCTTTACAGAGTTGAATCTAGAAGAGATGAGAGATGGCAGAGAAGGAGACACTATAGAAACTACTAGATAGTATACTGAGAAATATAACTTTGCAAAAATATAGCTGGCATGGGCTAATGATCCAAGTATTTGGATATATAATGATCCAACAATTTGGATATATAATGATCCAACAATCTACAGGCTGCCCGATCAAGGGGATCCTATTGACGAAGCCTTCTTACTCCAGCTACAGAAGGCAATGTGCTTGCAGGCTCTCATCCTACTGGGGGACTTTAGGCACCCTGACATCTGCTGGAAAAGTAGCACAGCAAGCTGTAGGCAATCCAGGAGACTCCTGGAATGCATTGAGCATAACTTCTTAAGCCAGGTAATAGACAGCCCTAAAAGAGGGGATACATTACTGGACCTGATGGTCACCAATGCAAGTGAGCTAATCAGTGACTTCAAGATTGGAGGCAGCCTGGGCTGCAGTGATCATGCACTGGTGGAGTTCGTAGTCCTGAGGGACATGGGACAGGCAAAGAGTAAAGTCAGGACCCTGAACTTGAGGCGTTAGTCAATAGGACCCCCTGGGAAACTGCCCTCAGAGACAACAGAGCATAACAGAGCTGGCAGATATTTAAGGATGTTTTCCACAGAGTGCAAGAGTTCTCGATCCCCGTTTGTAAGAAATCAGGAAAGGAAGGCATGAGACCAGCATGGCTGAGTTGAGACCTGCTGGTAAAACTAAAGGGCAGATGGAGCAGAATTTGGCAAGGGATACAAAGAGTAAAAAGGGCTTTTACAGGTATGTCAGCCAGAAAAAGAAGATCAAAGAAAGTGTACCACCTCCAATGAGCAAGAATGGCAAACTGGTAACAGCAGAGGAGGAGAAAGCTAAAGTACACAACAACTTCTTTGCTTCAGTCTTCATTGGCAAACTCTCTCCCCACACTTCTCGTGTGGATGGACCACAAGACAAGGGCTGGGGAACAAAGTCCCTCCCACTGTGAGAGAAGATCAGATTAGACCTGAGGAACCTGAATATACAGAAGTCTATGGGACCTGAAGAGATGCATCCCAGAGTCCCAAGGGAATTGGCTGATGTAGTTGCCAAGTCACTTTCCACAACATTTCAAAAGTCATGGCAGTCAGGTGAAGTCCCCAATGACTGGAAAAAGGGAAACATTGCACCCATTTTTAAAATGGGTAGAAAGGAGGACCCTGGGAACTACCAACCTGTCAGTCGCAAGTCTGTGCCTGAGAAGATCATGGAGCAGATCTTCCTAGAAGCTAAGGCACATGGAGGACAGGGAGGAGATTCAAGACAGCCAGCATGGCTTCACCAAAGGCAAATCTTGCCTGACCAGCTTAGTGACCTTCTGTGATGGAGTAACTCCATCAGTGGACAAGTGGACAAAAGAAGAGCTACAAATGTCGTCTATCTGGACTTCTCTAACGCTTTTGTCATGGTCCCCCCCCTTTCATCCTTCTCTTTAAATCGGAGAGGTATGGATTTGCTGGGTGGACTCTTCAGTTTCAGTGGATGAAAAATTGGTTGGATGGTTGCATCCAGAGGGTACTGGTCAACAGCTCAATGTCCAGATGGAGATCGGTGACAAGAGGTGTTCCTCAGGGGTCTGTATTGTGACCAGTACTGCTTAATATCTTCATCAATGACATAAACACTGGGATGGAGTGCACCCTCAGCAAGTTTGCAGATGAAACCAAACTGAGTGGTGCAGCTGACACACTTGAGGGATGGGATGTCATTTAGAGGGACCTGGACAAGCTCGAGAAGTGGGTCCATGTGAACATCATGAGATTCAACAAGACCAAGTGCAGGGTCCTGTACCTGGGTCAGGGAAACCCCTGGTACCAATACAGGCTGGGGGGATGAAGGGATTGAGAGCAGTCTTGTTGAGAAGAACATGGAGGTACCAGTGGATGAAAAACTGGGCATGAGCTGACAATGTGCACTCACAGCCTAGACCCCATCTGCAGTACTGCATCTAGCGCTGGAGTCCTCAGCACAGGAAAGACATGGACCACTTGGAGCAGGTCCAGGGGAGGGCCACAAAAATGGCTAGAGGGATGGAGCGCCTCCCCATCAGGAAAGGCTGAGAGAGTTGGGGCTTTTCAGCCTGGAGAAGAGAAGGCTCTGGGGACACCTTATTGCACCCTTTCAGTACATAAAGGGGGCTTATACGAAAGATGAGGAGAAACTTTTTAGCAGGGCTTGTTGTGATAGGACAAGGGGCAATGGTTTTAAACTAAAAGAGGGAAGATTTGGACTACATATCATGAAGAAATTTTTCACTATGAGGGTGGTGAAACACTGGAACACTTTGCTCTGAGAGGTGGTAGATGCCCCTATTCCTGGACACATTCAAGGTCACGTTGGACAGGGCTCTGAGCAAGCTGATCTAGTTGAAGATGTCCCTGGTCATTGCAGGGGGGTTGGACTGGATGACCTTTAAAAGTCCCTTCCAAACCAAACTATTTTATGATGCTATGATTTTATGATTTATGCAACTTCTTGAGCAGGCTTTGCAGCTCTCAAAAAGGTCTTTACTTCTGCCATTCTATATTTCAATATATGTGCATATTAGGTGAAGCAACTGGAGAGTAGAAATGCTCAGACTTTTGAGGTCAGGGTAATCATGAGAATACATGGGCAATGCCCATATGACTTTCAGATTTAGTTCAAGTGATATATCGAGACTGCTATCTTCCTTTTGATATTTCTCAATCAGTTCAACGCTCAGGATTTTTTTTATATGTGATGGTGAGGACACTAGGAATGTGTCCCTGAGTGTATCTTATCATATTACTAGATTTTGCACAAATACTTAGAAATGTGCTTTTTACAGCAGCACAGATCAAAACTGGTTCATCCATATACTGATTTACACTTCCACTTTCAAAATTACTTTAGATGTGGGCCAGTTTCCAAAAATGGTTAGGTAAAGTTACAGATTCAACAATTGTTTTCCAGATCTTGTCAAGTCTTACTATTATTGTTCTAAACTAGCACCAACCCATTTCACGCAAAATCATCTACTAGTGTTAGATACAAACAATTTCACAAAATATGTAGCAGTACTCAAATCTTACTAGTAATCATATTCTTATTTAACAATGAAGACCAGGGGTGCACATCTATTCTGCTTCAATTTAGGTTTTTGTCACTATTTTACTGGTTGCTGGCAATTCTTAGTCTTTCTTAGAGTTAGAAAAGAATATGGACTTATTCTTGGAAGAACCATGGTCAGTTGTGTTCAAGAATTAAAGATTGAATTCAGGATTGAATCTCTCAAGACAGACTATTTAACATAAGAACCTGCCATATTTCAAAGTACTCCAATGATGTTTTAAGGTACCATGGGTTCGTTGTGAATTTAGACTGAATGTGCCACATATCCGTATGTCCTCCAGCAATGAAAGTTAACATCCTGCCCAATATAATGAGTAATTTTTGAAACATTATTTGAAATTTGAACATTATTGCTCTAAAAGTTGACATGCATATATATAAAATCCACACCTCTATAATAGATGTCTATAATAGATAGATCACCTCTATAATAAATAGATCAACTGCAAAAGTATGCTATATACTAGATGCATCCTTAATTCATAAGTGATTCTATCAGACATATGATGGAAGAGGTTGTCAGAGAACACAAGGAAAAAGTACAGTGTTTCCCTATAGTTTGGTAAGTATAATTCTGTCACTACTAATAGCAATTGACAGCTTTTTCATTAACATAAGCTAGAGTTCTGGATTTGACAAGCTCTGTCTAAATTTGTTTTGGCTTGTTTGCTGTTTGTTTTAGCTTGCTTAGTTGTAACAACTGTCTAATGACCAGGTGGCTTAAACTTGATTTATCTAATTTTTGCTTAGCTTTCTATAATTGCATGCCCTAACACCTCTTGTTAATAATTTTGATATAAATGCTAAAACCCATGTTGTTAGGCTGCATAGAATGATCTATCTGTAACCCTAGAATAATGATGCTGAGTAAAGGAGCACAGGCATGGGATGATAGCAGAGGCTTCAAACATCTGGATGTAGGATGATATGGGAAGTCCCAGGACTGTCAAAAACTCAATGATGCTCAGTTGGTGGCAGTAACACAGACTTAGGAACTGGGTGAAAAGTCATTTCGGGGATTATGAAAAGCACAAATACAAAGCATCTAATATTTCTAGCATGCACCATATATAGCAAAATAAGATGTAAAACAAAGTTGCAAACTGATGAAGAAAGAGTAAAGAAATTTAGAAAAGACACAGAAATGACACCAAGTAAACTCAGCCTGAATATTAAAAAAAAAGAAAACAACCAATCCAACCAACTAAAAAGATCTACAACATTGACATAGTGCTTCTGTTGTCAAAAAGAATGTAGACAACCCTGCCATTAGCATCACATTTCTCTTGAAGAAGAGCTCAGGATAAAAAGAGTGTAGACAACCCCATCATTAACATCACATTTCTCTTGAAGAAGAGCTCAGGATGATGCCAACCTGATACTCCCCCATTGTAGCTAAACCTATCAACCTCCAGATTTAGAGAAACAGTGAGAGGGTGAGTCCTAATTTACTATACCTGGACTAACAGTATCAATAATTTGCTGCATTTTGATTGCACTGTAAAAAATTTTAATTAGACTAACAAAAAATTATTGATGTCACATATAAGCTGTGTTTCTTATTTGTTGATAACATGATTTTGAGTGTAGCAGAGGAGAGAGATTAGAAAAAATAAAAATTAAAATCAGAGATGATTAGTAGAAATAATAAAAAGATTAATCAGGAAAAAAATCTGCGTTACATAACACCAATGGAAACACATGATTTACAGTGGTACCTGTTTCATTTGGAAAACTTTTTCAGTATGTTCTGAGGGGAAACGCAGAATTTGTTGCTTGCCACCTGAGCTTCAATGATGAACCAGACCTAGTCCAAACCCTTCAATACGTGCATGTAATGCAGATTCTGCATCAACATTAGTTTTATACAGAAGCTGTTCTCTTATAAAGTATTTGCTTCTTTGCAGTCATACAAATAATCTCTTTTATTTTTATTTTTGACTCTTTGTAATACTGGACCTTACTCTGCCCTATTAAAAACAAGGTTTGGATAAATCAGTTAAAATCAATGGGCTACAGAAATTTTAAAACCATATTTGGTGTATGTATGACAGTGACACTGAGTGTATATGGATATCTACAATTTCTAACATGTTGTGTTCCAATTAAAAGTATTTTACTAGACATTCTCTGATTTCTCTCTGAAAATATTTTAAGGTAAGCAAGAAGAAAATAATTTTTTCAGCCAACTGAATAAAACCCTTTGTTCCCATTCTAAGAAATTCTACATAATTACCTATTCATTACCTCTGACAAACACACAGATTAAATTCTATCCCAGCAGCTAAGTAGTCTAGATTAACCTATTTTAAAGTACAACTAGACTGTGAGTAGTTATTGTGCAAAGTGTTTATATTTAAACAAAAATATTTTTTATGACAGGCAAATTTAAGTAAGATTCCCAACCTGGAATGTTTATTCTGAGCAATGAAAAAGTGGGTACAATTAATTATTGATAAGTCTATTACCATAAAACCATATAAACTCGGTTGTCTAACTTTCATTGTATTTAGAATATTGCTCTGTGGGTCAGCGAGCAGAAAAAATTCTCTCTTTCATTTCTGTACTTCAAAGGTATGACTCAAGAATAGTGGTTATTAATGTTTGTCTACCTTTCATCATGGAGATTAAAATATGCTGTAAAATGGTGTTTTAAAGTATATGAACTAACCCTTTTAATTTTTTTTTTCTTATAGCAAAAGAGAATCTTAGTTGGGATTACATTAGTGTGTGACATTAAAAACACATTACCATGTATACAAGGATTAATTACCCACATTTTAGATGTTTTCCACAGTCTCCAGTGAGGAGAACTAGATATCAATCTGTTAAAGAAATAGAAAAACCAGAAACTGGTTAAAAATAATGTAAATTATAAAGTATATGCATCTATTTTCACTACTTTTTTTTATTAGTGTTTATGAAATCTATTATATTAACAAAAGATATTATTTCCCTTATTGTTCTTCTTTCATTTTCTTGAATTCATCTGTCTTAAATTTGTTCTGGTTTCTCTGCCAGATATATTTCATAAGTGATTTTCTACATACGCATTTGTGTTGTTGTTTTTAGATTAAAAAAATGTGTATTTACACATATTTTTATGTGTATACACTGATATATACACATATATATATGGACATATACACATATGTGTATACGCTGATATTTGGCTGTCCGGGTTATGGTTTTATACATTTAAAATATTGTATAAAATAACTCTACAATAATATTTATATACTTTCTTCTCTATGTTTAAAGTCATTAAATTCTGTGAGGATATGTGCACAAGTCTAAATTGAATGCCTGCTGATTTCAGAAATTAAAGTGCACAGTAAATTATATCTTCAAAGGTGTTTGATTTTTGTGTATGCCTACCTAAACTGAACTTCAACGTTTTCAAAATAAATGTCTGAAAATGTAACATTTCAAAGTAATTTTCCACATTAAGCAGCTTCAATCATAATTCTACAATATAACCAGGTTGGTATTTTAACTGTTGTCTCCCCATTCAGAATGTCTGGGAAGTCGTGGGCTTATTTTTATAACATATTTTAATGTTTTATTCATGTTTGGGGATGAAGTTGTAAAAAAGTCAAATGGCAATTATTTCAATGTTGCTTTTTAAAGTCCATGCGTTACTATAATGATTTACAAGGTAAAAAAGTATGGCTTACTGCATCCTAAAAAGGATAACAAAAGGAATTTAATATTTTGTCAGAATTCTGAAACCAATCCAGGTGAAATAAACTTTGAAAACAGCAGAGCCCTGGTAAGGCATTATCCACCTAGTATGATGGAAACTTGGCTTAAAATGGAAAACTCTATTCTGTAAAATTACACTCTCTAACACAAGAAGCTCATTATCATCACAGAGAGTGCTAACATCATAATTTTGAGAAAATGCTGTGGAAATATATATCTGGAAAGATACTTTGATCTGTTAATTCAAACATTTGCAGTATACATCTTTAATGTATATAATGAGGAAATAAGGTGTAATTAAAAGTGAGATTAATCTTACCTATATATAGCTATATAGAGGTTACAATGGCAGTGCATACCGGTCATTCAATTACCTACAGAACCACCTGCAGGAAATGATTCAACCCTCCTCTCTTTGTTCCTCATGTTTAGAGGAAACGTTACTTTTTGCAAGATGCCCCTTTCCATTGACTGTAGAGGACATCTAGATAAATAGCTTACATTACGTGCCTAAGTTTTAGACAGCATCTTGGTAGATGACTGTCACTTTACTCATCTAATCAATATTAAACATTCTCAATTACTATGTATTTATGAACTAATGCTTGATACTGTCAGATGCTTTGAAACCTAAGCATGCTGACAGGAAAGTCTGTAAGGGTGTGAAATTTTCAGTTCAGCCAGAATGCTTGTCAGAGTTGTGGTACCATCACATAAATTACCTTGTAAAAATAAGGGTAAACCAATTGAACAGTATTTTGTTGTATAGTTCTGACTTCTATAAAAAAAAAATTTAAAAAAATTATACACAAGACTTTGATCATTCAAAATTCAGGATAAATTTATATTTATATCTTTAAAATACATATCTGTTTAAACAACTTCTAATAGATGTAAAGATATTATGCCATGACTTGAGAACACGGATGTGCAATAATTTTATGAACTAAATATGTGATCTGGACAGTATAATAAAGCTATTTTTGTATTTGATGTAAGACAAATTACAAATTAAAAAAAAAAAAAAAAAAGCTTGATAAAAGCCTGTGGGGAAGAAAATCAAAACAAAACAAAGCAAAAAGCCAGTACCACTGGTACCAGATCAACATACCCTGAAACACTGATGAAAAGTCACTACGTATGATGAGCTGACCCTGATCAATGGCTAAACACCTACCCAACTTCTCTTTCGCTCCCTGCTCTCTCTCTGGGTAAGGAGACAATAGAATGAAGGGGAGAAAACTTGTGGATTGAGACAGTGACAGTGAAACAGGGAAATCAAAAGTGGCATGTGCAAACAAAGAAAAACAAGGAATTAATCCACTATGACCCATCAGCAGGCAGAGGTTCAGCCACTTCCCGGAAAGCAGAACTTTAACATTGTAATGGTTGCTTGGGAAGAAAAGTGCAGTAACAATGAATGTCCTGCCTTCCTCCTCCTTTCCCAGAGCTTTTATTGCTATGCGCGATGTCATATGGTATAGAATATCACTTTGGTCAGTTGGGGTCAGTTGTCTCAGCTCTGTCGCTCCCAACTTCTTGCCCAGCCCACTCACTGGACAGCAGGGAAGATGGATGGAAAGCCTTGACACTGTGCATGTACTGTTTAGGAATAGCCAAAAACACTGGTGTGCTACTAACTCTCTTTTAGCCACAAATGCAAAGCACAGCACCATATGGGCTGTTATTGAAGAAAGTTTATTCCATCCCAGACAAATCCAGTACACAAGGCAATGAAGGAAACACAAGATCCACATACTGCATTCAAAAAAGGACTGAGCACCTGAATTTCAACAGGAAAATTAGAATTTAAATGTCTTTTTCTGTGTGGGAAATGCTGAGGGAGTTAAAGAAACTATACTACATTACACCCTTAGAAGTCAACTATGGACATGTTGAGAACCTTCAGCAGAAATAAGACTGATATTTGTGCACTGTATTTTATTTTAAAGCATATTTTTCCTTTAAATAGATACTTTTTGTTCTATAAAAATGAGTCGTTTCCTTATAGAGACAGCTTCTTAATTTGTTATAAGTGTCATTACTCCAAGGGGAAGAGGAGGACGAAGATAAAGCGAGAACCATGAATGGCAGAGGCAGAGCTGAAACACTAGAGTAATTCTGCTACAAAGCAAGGGCAAGGACTGCATGAGATCTGGGAAATGCTTTTCATCAGGGCCATGCAAAGTCAGACCTGTGGTTAACATGGGACATATTTGTGCTTATTCTGGAAAGTAGAAAAGTTGCACAAAATAAATAAAATAAATAAATAAATAAACAAATAAGAAATAGTACTTGAATAAACAGTGTATACTGATCATTGCTGTTAATTCATATGTAGAAATTTGTTCTAAAAAAATAGGCTTTCTTTAAAAAAAATCTTTTAAAAAAGAGTGACCAAGCCAGAATCACAGCTGATATCAATGTAGTTAACCTTACTGAATGAAGTAAATTGAGCTAATTAGTACCTCATTTTTCCATTTTGATCTAGAGTTTGATTGTGAATGATTTGTGATTACAAAAAACCACTTTATTTATGCATATACTATGACCATAGCTACATAGCATAAGTGTTGATGCTTACTCTCAGACTGGGAATTATTCAGCAACATTGTGCATCAGACACTTTCGAAATTATTCAATGATAATTGCATGATTTTCACATCGAACTCAAGTAAAGAGGTAAAATGTATTAAATAAAGTATTAATTTCAAACTACTGTTATGTGTATTTTCAACACTAGAGAAACAATTAGTGAAAATTAGCTCTGTAGCTTTTAAAATAAAAATAGCTTTTCCCCTTTCAATCCTTTGTCACTTAAACAACCTCAGCAAAAGCCAAGTAGCAAGGAAAATGATATATACAATGTACATGTATTTTAAAACATTAATCTATGGTACTGCATTAGAATAAGATATTTAGTGTGATTTTTTGAAATATTGAATAGCTTATATGTGAGTTCAAACTCAGATATTTTAAATAAAGCAGTTTTGTCCTTGCTTCTAGCATTTAAATAGGTTAATAATTTGACCAAAAGAAAGGGCTCTATTAGAGAGATGCTTCATTTACTTGACAGAGAAGTTGTGGTTTATCATTGTTCAGTACTGTTTTCATTAAATATTTGAAAAAAAATCATAACACAAAAAAACACAAACAAAAAAGCCTCCTTCAGTTCTCTTTTGTATCTTTTTAAAAATATTGTTTCTGAAAAAATGTTAGAAACGTACAATAATTAACACTGTATTTTGGCCTTCCAAGAACATTTTCTTTTGAAGCCATGTAGTCACCTCATATTTTATTTCCTGTTTTTCTCTACCCTCTTATCAAGAAAAAAACAGTGAATTTTTATTATTTTCAAAACAAAAGTCATTAATAAGCAGAAGATTGAAGTATTGAAAAGTTAGTTTGAAGTTAGAAGGTAGACACATAAAACCAGACTTTCTATACATTATTGCGATTAAAATTATTGTTACTGTTATCATTATTTAGATTTATGTGGCAATAAGAAAAAGTCATTAAAAAAATTTAGGTGTTCTAAAACCAATTAAACTTTCAATCATAATGATGACCACATAGTAGCACTAAGTACTGACATAGAAGTAACATACTAATTCAAACAGAAAATAAATCAAATAAGGAAAAAAATTGTCCATCACACAGAACTGTAACTGCAAATTTCTCCAAAACAAATAGTTCATCATTGTACTCCAATAGGGTATTTAGCAGACATAATTATATATCATGATAATTAGCCGTGAACTGAATAAGTATCAAAAAATAATGGCTGAGGGTTATATCTCCCCCAGGATTTGTGGTTTAGTTTCTATTTAAAGTCCTTACACTTAAAATTGAGATTTAAAAAGCTCCTATTCATATGTCACTAATTCACTACATACCTAAATCTTTGCTAACAGCATCTCCTAAAGTTTTTCAGACAAGTCTAGGACTTGCTAAATTACAGTATCCAAAGTTAAATCTTAAGGAGCGTTTAATACACTAAACACTGTTATTTACGTTCTTTTGTCTCTTGTCCCTTTTCTATGTGTGTTCTCCCTATACACTCATGGGAATGATTCAGTAAATTAGCAGAGAATCTCACAAAGCCACTATGCCGAGTTACAATTTTACAATTTGAGCAAGTACTACTGAGGAAAGTGCCTGTGTTGAGGTGTTCAGAGATTTTTGTTTGGGGAACCTAACTGGAACCCAATCAAGAAACTTACATATTTAATCTGAAATAACAGGGCATAGGTCACTATTATCTTTCAAATTTTGTAATAAACGGAACTAACCAAGAAGGTTCTGTTTTCCTACTACACAACACCTCACTCACTGAACACACAGAAAGGAAATGTAAGCTCAGTGAAAGATTAAAATTTACTGAAATTAACATTTTTATCTCTTTATAGAATTCCCTAATCATCAGGTAATTGTTAAAAGGTATGCATGGGGATGGAGGAGTCTTCACCAAAGCTGTTTGCTCAAACAGTGGAAAAGATGGTTGTTTATGTCTTAGTTCTCATGCTGCCCCGCTGGGATAGAAGTCTAGGGAGAGAAGGAAGTTACTGTTGTATCTCTAAATATGTTATAAAAACTAACTTACTTTTTCCTGTCTTAAAATAACTGTATCAAAACAGCAATATATTCAAACAAAACACAATATCCCCACCCCCTTTTTAATTTGAATGTGCACCCCAGGAACGAAGAAAACCCTCATAGCTGCCAAGACCTGAAGCAGTATTGGTTTTTGACATTTGTAACTGGCTGATCAAATAATTCAATCAAAGTATTCTGGGAAAGGAGTTAAACAATTGGCTCTGAACTCATCTCCGTAGCAATAGTTTAGCAAATGCAATTTGCTCTTGATTATCTCATTACATTTCCTTGTATTGGTGTTTGGAGACAAAATCTTATTTCCCTTTTATTTATGTGCTTATTTTCTTTTCCTCTCTCACAACTTGAGCATCAACAGAGTGAACTAGTATGCAAGGAAACCAAACAAGTCTTTAGGGCAGTGAAAAATGGTTTGACACACAGAATAACCACAACTTGGAAGACGATAAATTCATTACTTTCTGTCATCTGTTGGTTCTTCTGCTGGCAGGAAGAAATGACCCTCAACTATGGAGACCTACGGGAATTTTACTTATCAGTAAAACTTGAATAACTGTATCCAGAATTATCACCTTCTATACCCCTGCTACCTTATGAAGTACTAAAAAACATAGTAGCAGGAGTAATATAAATAGTAGCTTAACAAAGGATTGGAATACGTGAAATGGAAGGTGTGAAAAACATAAATAAAAACTGACAGCTTTTTGTTCCTTTAAAACAGAAAAGAGTGTTTGCCCCCATGCTACTTGTTACAGCTATCCAGTAGCCTGACAAGATTTTATAATGGATTTTTGAAAACACACCAACATAGATTTTCATTAAAACTTTGTGTCTCAACTAGCATCAGTTTTGAGATATGAACAGTTTATCAAACAGAGTTCAAATTTGTAGTGAGAGAGCACTAAACCTAAGAAAGGGATGAAAAAAATCTTTTATTTTAATGTGAAAGTGTGTTCCAGAAACCTAAGGAACAAAAAAGGCAATTTTTCAGTTTTACATAATATTGATCATTATGTTTGTTTCCTAGCTTGAATATCTGTATCCATGCCTTGTCCAAACATCCTCATGGGATACTGAAAACATATGAATTTAATCCCGTGATCTCACTCATTATTAAGGCAATTAATGCAGTGTACCAAACATATTTGCTCACCAGTATTGTAACATATCCTGTAATCTTTAATTATCACATTTGCCTATCTTTTTCTGAAATGTAGTAAAACATACAGTAATCACTCATGTCTAATGAGAGTAATTCATAAGGCTATACATGAGAAAACACTAAATGATCTAACGCACTCATTGCTCATACTTTGAAGGATGTGTCTTGCATAACAAATCATAAAAATATTGAAATTACATTACTGGAAATTTTGTGACTAATCTGAAAGACAGCAAAATAAGGCAACATTGCTCTTTCAGACAAACACAGTTTTAAGAAACCTTGGAATCCACTTTAAATTTTGAACTTTTGGGCAAACAATAATAGGTACAGCTTTAGCTGTAATATGGTTGGCTGTATACCACACCTATTAAAATCATTGTAATAATTTAACTGATTTTTATGGGATTCAGATAAGAAATTTTCCAAAACTCTCCCATGTGTGATGTATCTCTAACAGTCTATCAAGGGAAAGTTAGTGGATTCTTTTTTATGTCTTGGAATGGCATAAAAATAATAAGATTCGCTACTTTAAAGTGTAAACTTATGCCACTAAAACTCCTTCTCAAATTCTGACCCTTTATGCATTGTAGTTGTAGTTCCCAAATGATTATGGAATTACAAAGAAGATAACAATCCTTATCGTTGGGAAAGAAGGGGAAAAAAAAAAAAGTAAGCTGTATAAAAGAATTAGAGAGTTTGTTTTAGTGAGTCAGAAAAGAATCCTGAAAGCTGCTGGTAATCAGAAACATCCAAAACAACAGTAAGAACAACTTGAAGATTTACAAGCTAAACAAGATCTCAATATGAGATGATGGACTGGATCTGACAAAGGGCTAAATAAGATGAAAAGCAAAGCAAGAAGTAGCCCGTTTAGAACCCAAGTGATATAGGCAAGAATTGTCCTAAATTTCAAGCTTCCATTTAAGCCTGACCAATATAATTACTTGAATTCTGTATAAAATAAGTGGAAAAAGTTAGAGATATCTGAATACCTGCAGAATCTAAGTCTAAATGTCCCTCTTTCAGCCGATGTTGTAGGGAATTACCTTGGACAGTACAGGGCATATCTTTGAAAAACTGAAGTTAAACACTGGAAATTTTTAGATGAAGAAGAGTACTTACATCCATTCATTTATTTGTTCACTGAGTTAGGAAATCTTGGAAAGTAGAATGACAGCTTTCCAAGTCTTTCTTGATTTTCAATTATCAGCATCACAAGTTAGTCACACTGTCACACTTATAGAGAAAGTGTCAGGCCTCGCAGACTGAGGTAGCCACTTACAGAGTATCTGCTACAACAGTGAGAAGAAGTTGAGTAACCAGCATCCTTTAGATGTAAAGGCTATTTCCACTCAAGAGGCAAGATTAATGGAAGTATTTTGTTGTTTTCTTTTCTGTTTTGGATGTGTTAATCATAGCAGGTCATGATTTGTTTAATTATCAAATGACAAAATCATCAAAAAACACAAACACCTGAGAAAATGGAAATCTGAAGTAGAATAAAAAATAAGAAATATAGTCCATACAATGTTAGTTTGGATGTATGATATTATTACCTGTTCACATAAAAATAAACTTAAAAAAAATCCAGCCAAAGAAACCCACAAAACCACCTTTTCTAAAATTACGATAATTTAACTGTGGAACACCTTGTATGAGAACGTCTTGCTCTCACCGGGACTGGGAGTCTTTGCAGTGAGATATTTTTATTACTTTAATAAGGCACTGGAGAATAAATCACACACAACCTATACATATTTGAGTTTATATTAGTTAATCACTCTACACAATCTGTGAAAAGCTGCTACTGTTAAGTAAATGTACACGTAATGCTAGGCCTAGAGAAATAATTCTGCACAGGAATTTGAATCATGCTGGTACCCACATGATTTGTCAGCAAGGCCAAGTCTTTGGATCAACCTCAAAGACCTCTGCTTCTTGAACTAACAAAAGAACTGATGACAGTTGAAAACCATCTCACAAGCTTGCTCCTGCTTTGGTTCTTGTCAGTCTGACTCCCTTTCATCCCTTTTGTTTCTGACCGCTGTTTTCCTTCTCAGTTTATCCTTCTGCACTTTTCACTGAAGTTTTATCTCTATTTTCCAATTTTTCATTCATAATGAGAGATCCTAATTTCTGTTTTCTTCCAAAACGTATGTCTCAGACTAGTTGTTAAACCAGCCTCATCTGATTTCTATTTCTTACATAAATGATGAGGTGATAAAGTAACTATGACAATCTAAAATAACTGTGAAGCTGTTATGGAGCAATTATTGTAACTTACTGAGGTAGTAATCCTTACTCAAGAAGAGACGTCTTAAATTGTGGAGTTGTGGAGTTGTGGAATTGTGGAATATGTTGCAAATATTTTTGAAAAAGAAAAAATAAATGAAGGGGAGATTCATTCCCTAAATGTAGGTGTCTGGCACAAGCTGAGTTGCCTTACAGTATCTCCCTTGGCTTCCAGTTGTTTCTCCAGAAGTACATGTCTCTCTCTTAGATCGTGTGTTACATCTGCCAGGGTGGCTGTCCTAGATTTGTTGAGATACTATAAATGGCACTAGATAGGTATCATGCATTCAGTTGCATACTGGCAACTGGATCACTACCAAATTACCCATTTAGTATTTGCTAGATAGAGAAGGTTTATACAAAACTCAAATGCCCCATCACGCATGCTGTGTACTTGTTATGTAGTCCTCAGAGTGGAACTCCATACAGAGAGCTGCCTGTGGAACTGTGTTCTCAAAAGAGTAATAAAATTAAATTTTTGTCTCCTTGCCATGGAAATATATGTAGTAAAACCCATTTGATCAACTAGATTGATAAAAGGCTTATTCAGACAAAATCACATTCTTTCATGAACATTAGCTTCTTGTAGAAGAAGAGAGGGGAGGGGAGGGGAGGGGAGAAAGGGAGAGGAGAGGAGAGGAGACTATATATGTTGGAAGGGACATACAAAAATCATCTAGTCCAACTGCCTACCAATTCAGGGTTGACCAAAAGTTAAAACATGTTGTTAAAGGCATTGTCCAAATGCCTCTTAAACATTGACAGGTTTAGGGCATCAACCACCTTTCTAGGAAGCCTGTTCCAGTTTGACCACCCTCTCGGTAAAGAAATGCTTCCTAATGCCGAGTCTAAACATCCCTTGGTGCAGCTTTGAGCCATTCCCATGTGTCCTGTCACTGGGTCCCAGGGAGAAGAGCTCAGCACCTCCCTCTCCACTTCCCCTCCTCAGGAAGCTGTAGAGGGCAATGAGGTAACCCCTCACCCTCTTTTTCTCCAAACTAGACAAACCCAGAGTCCTTAGCTGCTCCTCATAGGACATGCCTTCCAGCCATTTCACCAGCTTTGTTGCCCTCCTCTGGGTGCACTCGAGTACCTTAGCATCCTTCTTAAATTGTGGGGCCCAGAACTGCACACAGTACTCAAGGTGAGGCTGCACCAATGCTGAATACAGCAGTATAATCACCTCTTCTGACTGGCTGGTGATACTGTGTTTGATGCACCCCAGGATGCGTCTTACCCTCTTGGCCGTCAGGGCACACAGCTCACTCATATTGAGCCTGGTGTTGACCAGCACCCCCAAGATCCCTTTCTGCAGGGCTGCTCTCCAACCACTCCTCTCCCAGTTCATATTTGTGCCTAGCATTACTCCATCCCAGGTGCAGAATCCAGCATTTTGACTTGTGAAATTTCATCCCATTAATCATTGCTCAATGCTCCAATCTATCTAGATCCCTCTTCAAAGCATCTTGTCCCTCAAGAGAGTCAACAGCACCTCCCAGCCTGATATCATCGGCTAACTTGTTAATGGTGTATTCAACTCCTGCATCCAGATTGCTGATAAATATATTGAGCAGAACTGACCCTAGATTTGAACCCTGAGCTGGTGACAGGTTGCCAGCCGGATGTAGCCCCATTTACTACAACTCTTGAGCTCTGCCCTTCAGACAGTTTTTCACCCAATGGGCTGTAAGCCCACTCATCCCGCAGCTGGGCAAATTGTCCAGAAGGATGCTGTGAGGAACAGTATCCAAAGCCTTACTAAAATCCAGAACAACTACATCCACTGCCTTCCCGTCATCCACTATGCAGGTGACCTTATCATAGAATTAAATTAGTTAGGCAGGATTTTACTTTTGTGAACTTTTACTTTTGTGTTGATTGTGCCCAATGATCGCATCATTCTTTAAGTGCCTTTCAGTAGTACCCAGATTTGTGTCACAAAACATGATTGGGCTTCAAAATTTATAAAGCACTTGAAAATATAAGGATTTAGATACAAATGGTAGTAGAGATGAAAATCATAGTTTTAGCCAGCTATCTAGCAGCTTGTTGATCTATCTAGTTCTTATCTATAAATAAAATATGATTGACACTTGAACATTGGATTCTCCATAACTGAAATAATTGCCAACAATTTATTTCTCTTATTAGATATATGTTAACACCATCTGGCTTGCAGGGCTTTTTGATTCTGATGGCATAAACTATATTTTGTGGTTTTTTTTCTGAGTGTTAAAGATGAGTGTAGTTTTAACTGAGTAGCTGTAGCCTTTTATTTTTGGAGGTATGCAAAAAAAATCTCCAGCTAGATAAAGTGCTTTTATCAGAAATAAGCAACAAAATAGCTTTGATGTTTTTGCATTAAAATCTATCTGCATACCTTTCAGATGATCACAAGTATTTATTTATTAATGGACATGTACAAAATAGCATATTACTGAGTTTTGAAAACAAAGTTGTCTGTTATCTTTTGCAATAAATTTAACAAATTAAATAGTTATACACAAGATTCCTGGGAACACTGCCAAAAAAAAGTGAGATTCTTAAAAGCAGGTGTTGTACAATGGGCAATTAAATAACAAAGATACCAACTTTTTTGAAAAATGTTGGCTGAGGGTTGGTTGGAGTGTATAACACTAGTGAACAAGTAGAGTCTTCATCAAGTAAACACTACACCAGCATATGATAAATGGTCATAATGTCTTTACTATTGTTTCCTACTTAATGTTGCACACAGTATGTGAAAGCAAGTTTGAATGTCATTGTTTGTCTTACAGGAAGAAAGCCTTTATTTCCAGATGAATGTATAAAACCACAACAGACTTAAAAAGAAACAAAAAACCACTGACATGTTGAAGACTGTACTTCCTTTAGGGTTAAATCTAGTATCATAATCTTTGTCTCAGTCAAATACCTGTAAAACAGGAGAAAGAAAATATTTGTTATCTAAAGCCTTTTAGGTGTTTCTTTTTGTTTTGGTTGTTTTTTTTTTTTTAAATTTATGGTAAAATCCATGAGTCCTTGCTGTTAAAGCTGATGAAGTTCAGACATGATGAACTGGTAGAACCATCTGTTACTTAATAAAACACCATAGTGATGTCAAGAACAAATTCTGACTAACAACATATTCCTCTAGAAACAAAAAACTTAAATTACTACTGTAGACACTTAAAGACAATGATTCCTAAATCTTTGTGAAAGATTGTATGTGTTCATTCTTTTCAGATAACATTGCCTCTCCTCGTTTCCCCTCCTCTCCTCTCTATCACTCTTTTTTTGCTAATTTTCAGTTTCATTCAAGTAGCATTGATATGAATAGTGTTAGAAAACAGTCAGTAATTTCACAGAACAGAATGACGTGAACAGACCTGTGGGTCAAGAGGCAGACAAGTACTTTGGATAGACTCTGAAGAAGACACAAATAAGGAATGCTCAGAGAGATAGAACACTGAGGGAAAATACACAAGCAAAAAAATCTACAGAATTTCAAGGCATAAAGTAGCAATGGTGAATGTTCTCCCCTTCTCTTTTCCTCATAACACTTAAAATATTTTTTTCTATTTTAATGTTACATTTTATAATCATGCATGAAATAATTTCAGATTACTTAAAGCTAGTACCATTACCTTTCCAAATACACATTTCTGGCACATCTCATGGTGACCACACAGAATTGAGAGAGACTCCTGTTTTCTTCTTGTTGTTTTTCCCTGCAGCCCAGCTCATATCCCTTAGAAAGTTCTAACTTCTTCAAAAAAGATACAGTTTACACCAGCCATGAGAATTACAGAGACATAAAGTTTGCATAAAGATGAGGTTGTCCCTGTTGCTTTACACTGAATTTAATTTGTTGTACTCAGAGACCATAGGAAGACAAATGGGAACAACTTGATCTTTTCCCTAAATAGATGACTTAGAGACAGATCCAATTAAGAGTTTTTGATCAGTTTAGCAATGCCCTGCCTAAAACTAAATCTCTGCTTCAGGAGAATAGTTCCTATTGCTGCACATGCTGCCTCAGTCCTCTGAATGTTAGTGTGAACATTTGTACACTTAGATGGTGGTTGTACACTTAGACAGTGGTTCACAGGGACCAGACTACTGAATAGTAGCCTATAAAAATGGCATAAAGGAGTATTTATGGACACTAGGTAGATTTAACCACTTAACTTCACATTGCAACTACACACATCTGTAAATTTTTTGACTCAGAACTAGAAAACTCCTTGTGTCGTCTCTCCCCGTATGACTTTAAACATCTAGACTACTGCTTATTTTTCTCAAATCAAAAAATTCATCTGTATTTATCACTGCTGTGGCAGTCCAGCAGCTTCTGTGATATGGATTGTAGACATCTTACAACTTTTGAGCCACAACAATCTGCTTATGATGACAATACAAGCCACAGATTGTGACATAATTGTAGGTATCTTTGAAGACTGAAATACCCACACCTACATCACAAGTCTAAACATAAAAACCTAAACCAACCTGCTGATGGTGGGGATGGGAGTGGAGTGCCTGAAAGAACTTCTTAAATCTCATATTTGGTGTATTTTAGGTATCAACTTCTGGCTAAACAATAAATTAACTAATCAAGTCCACTAAGAGCAAGGGAGACAATCTGGACCCAAATCTCACATATTTTATCACCATGAACTAAAATCAGATTCCTTAGGGAAGTGCCTTAGACTTTGTCTCTGTTAAGACAAATGAGAGATGGACTGAGCTTGTCATCCTTTGCTTATTCTATACTTAGGATGAAAAATGCTTTTCAACAGTGTTCAAGGAGAATTATTCCCTGGAAAATTAACCAAAGTTCATGACTACAATTTCCTATAAAACACTTTGTGAATTCACTTTAGAGGGCTTGTAATCAGTAAAGGCCATAGCTTGCTGCCCTTCCTTGCAATAAAAGCACCTGCTTGGAAAATTGACCCAGTAACTTTGCAGAAAAAAAACCCAAAGAAATATTAGATGCCGTGCAATATTCCCTCATGTAATTTTCTCCCTGTCACTTTCTTTTGTAGCTTCTGTACATTCTGTAGTGGGCTATTCTAGCATTCATAGAAGTACTGATGTCCCAGTAAATTACTGCTGGTTCCTTGAAGATATACTATATCAGGTGCTGAAAATATTTTGTGGAGTGAGATTTGTGTTGGTTGGAGCTGAGGCACTAAAATACTAGAATATATTCAGAATTAGAAATTAGACAAAATTCAGTTGTAGAATGACACTATGATTTCCATCTCCTTGGAAAAACTAATATTTCTTCTTCTAAATTTCACTTACCAGTTATAGAGACAGTGATATAATAATAATAGGACAATAAGTGTAATTCCATACAGGTTTTTTTCTGAAGATTATCTATAGCACCTTCCAGTGTTATAACTTCAATGTGTGAACCACCTTGTTTCGTTTTGGTTCCTAAAACCTTGATGAGTTCAGAAGTTTACAGGAAAAAGCCCAAAAAGATAAAAGATATTGAGAAATAGTATTGATATATAATAAGTGGATTTAATTAGCTAACTTTGCCACAATACATTTTATGAAACAGAACTACAGAAGTTTGTAACACAAATAACATGTGAACAAGATTTATATATGAAGCATTTAAAATTTTTGTTGTATAACAGGAGAATCTTATCTATTACTTCTGATTATTGAACTGACAGGCAATAGAAAGGAATTATTCATATGAATATGCATTTAAGTAATCAAACTGTAATATGTGGGACTGTTTTAAAGTTTTAAATGAGAAAGTTGAATATCTGTACCTTGGAAGTTCAGCCATGCTGTGGACATCTGTATGCATAGCAGGAGGTATCCAAAACTGTTTGGAACTAAAATAAATAGTTTCACAGTCTTGATAGTTTCAGTGTTTCAGAAAAAAAATAGAGAATCAGAAAATGGCATCTCAACAACACTGAAGATTAACATATTCAAGGATAAAGGGAAGGTAATGTTTCTTCTTGTGGTTGGTGACCAACTGCCCAACAAAGACTCAAGGTGGTAAGCTAGTGCTTAACCTTGTAACATCTTGATCCTAGATGTCTTCTGTACCTATTTTCCAACAAACAATCATTGTGTGATTCTAAGTTGTCTATGTCTGTCTTGTAGAACAGGAAGAGATATATAAATAAAAGTAACTCAGTGAGCAAGAGTTACAAGGTTCCTGAATTCTGACCTCAAGATGAGTGTCATGCTCATAATTACACTATTTAAGACTTCCTCTAGAGCAGGTCAGCTGTGCCTAGTGTATAAAGAAAACAGCCCTGGGTATCCTAGAGAAATAGACATTTCTGTGATACGAAACTTCTCGTTCTAGGGTAGACCTAGAATGAAAAATAGCCTGCATGAATTTCACTCTATTTTTCTCACTGACTAAAAAGAGACATGTGTGGTATTCAGTTGCATAAATGTAGGTTTACAGTCCCTTATATGACCTAAGGTTTCCGAAATATCTACATGTGGCTGGGAGACATGAAGTGGAATAAGTGGGAAAGCCATCCACTTTTGAAACAGTTTATCTGTGATTTCCTACGACTTCTAGGAAGGCTTCATACATCTATGATCATGAAACTCAATCCCAAAATAATATATATTTTTTTTACCTAAAATGTAAATATCTACATTTCTCATGTCTTAGGTTAGTCGAAGGAAATCCAACTTCAGGTATGTACTAGATGGAGCAATAGATTTTAAATTTAGTAAGATGTTAAAAATGTGCATGTCTGTACAAGGTATGAAAGAACACCAAAGATGTGTGCATTCGTGTGCAGATGTGTGATAAAAATCTGGATAATGCTCTGACATACAAAAGTTGAGACAAGATGATAGAATCATGATTTAAGAAAGTAACCTGTGCTGAAGTGATCACTGTAAAATGGCCTCCGAAGTCAGAGACAGGCTGGTTTGAATGAGAAGCTGCTGATAATTTTATGTTAAAGATAATATTACAACTATTATTGTAAATTTCCTAGTAGGGGAGAAAGACTTTCAGGTTTTATGTATTTCTGTGAATGCACCAGAACAACCACATCAAACATTGAAAAAAAACCATAACAGCTTGACCCAGCTCTCTCTGAAGTAATTTACCTAAATGTGGACTGAATTGGAACTGGACTAATTAGTCTATGAACACAAAGTAGGTCATTTCCAAGTAGTTAATGATTGAAGAAGCCCTTTAAAAGAAGAAAACCCTCACAAGGGTGAAATACATGGGAACTTTCCCATTTCCGGGTTTAAAATGCCTAAAATCTGTCTAGTAGCTATTCAGGAGCCTAGTCAAATAAGAAGTTTGTGAAGTTTTAGCAAAAAAGCTAACTTTGTTGTTTGTTATTGTCATAACATTGTTAAACAGCTATTTTTCTCTTAAGGAATGATGTCACATGAAGCCAAATATTCTTATTGAAAATACATTAAAACAATTATGGCTCTCTTCTGCCTGATAAGAAAACAATTTTGTGTAGTTTTACCCAAAGCTACTTTTGTGTGGTGTAAAAAAAAATAAAAATTATTTCTGTTAAAAGCATGGGTTGATTTTCAAGAATTCAGACAAGTATAATGAAGAGGAGCAGATGGACTTTGTACTTCTGCATTTCAGAGACTATTGAAATTCTGTACATATCACAAATACAGAACACTTAAAACTCTCACATAGATTTTACTGTATTTAATTTGTATACTGAGAATTTAATGTTAAAAAGATATCACAAGTCCTACAGCTATAAAACTATTCTTAGAATCTTTTTAACCAAAGCTCACCAACCTAACTTACTTATGATGCAAGTATATTGAAAATATATGTATCCAGAATGACTTTAAAAATACAGCATTAATGTGAGAAAAAAAAATTAATTTTTTCGCATTAAACAAAAAAAAAAAGAAGGAAGAATTCTGCAACCTTTTTAGACTTTGTTTCTCTCCCCAAAATCTTTTTAATTCTTTCCTGTTTGCTTGTTTGTTTAACCCATTACAGAAATGCTGGAATGATGGGCACTTTCGTATACCTCCAAAAAACCTACTTTACTTGGCAAATAGGGCATTTCTGAGATGTTGGTTTTGAACAGTCCCAGAGTAAAATAGGAATTCATTCCTGGTCTTCTTGTTTTGGGGTAAGTTCTACAAGCATTTTGTAGAAAGGGTGATAGTTTTTTTTTTCCTTTGAACAAAGAAAAAAGGAAATATCACTGATTACTGCTTAATGAGGGAGTCATAGAATCATAGAGTGGTTTAGGTTGGAAGGGACCTTGAAGATCATGGAGTTCCAACCCCCCTGCCATAGGCAGGGACACCTCCCCCTAGACCAGGTTGTTCAAGGCCCCATCCAGCCTGGCCTAAAACACCTCCAGGGATGGAGCTTCCACAACTTCTCTGGGCAGTTGTGTTGAGTCCAGCACCATTAGAATGTGTCAGACCTGTTCTGAATGTGTTATGAATGTAACATATCTAAACACAAAGAAGAATCATCTAGTATTTCTTACATCCAGACAGCACTGAATTTTGGCTAAACTCTTAAAGGGTGGTCAACATTTACAAACGCAAAAATCTCAGGCAATGAAGGAGTTCTTGAAAGTACACAGCTTAAATATTTCCACTGTTAGGCAGAAACAATGCTTTTCAGGATCTTTTTTTTTAAGTTAGATGCCATAATTCTACTTATACTAGGTAATACTGTTTTATTTTGTTTCCATATACAGGGTTTAAACTTATCATAATATATCAGTGTGTTGGCATAATGAACAAAGGGAGACATGATATATTAATAATATTCTATGTTCAGTAGAAACGTTTTTGTGTTTTGTACAAGGAATTGATATCCTCGTAATTTAGTTATTCCAATTCATGCTGTCAAAGGTTCAAAACCAGTTCATTTGGTTGATTACAAAGCAGTCATTCTGAAACCAAAAAGCAGTCCTCCAAGACTTGTTGAGACCTGATATTGGAAATTCTTGATTTGCAGGCAAAAAGAGTTGCTCGTGGAGTTGAAATAATTTTGTAAATAAAACATTTGTGCAAGAATAATGCAAAAAAGTGCAGGTATCAATCAGATTTCTATAATTATCACTAGGAAGATAAGTTAGAAATACTCATGAGCGAAACAGACAATTTGGCAACACGTTAAGCACCCAAATTTCAATATTTAATACTTTAAAATGGACAGTTTTTTTCTTACAAACTATGGATATATTTTATCTTCATACAAATCACAAATGAAGTTAGCTAAGTGTATGTTGCAATGAGAAAAGGTAAAGTTTCATACCACTCAGATTCTGTTCAGGCTTCTGAAAGGCACTTTGAACTAAATGAAGCTCAGTCAATGTGTTTCACATGATTAAAAGGATGAGCACAGTCATTAACAAAACTGACTAATGGACTAGAGGGTTCTAAAACTCCCAAATGCCATCATGATGAAATGAAGGCATTTTCTTATTAATTTTGTTGCATAGATCTTAGCTGGAGAACCAGGAATCTGTTATTACTTTGGAACTTCCCAAGCTGTGTAGGTGCCATGGGTACAGGGTGATAGTGCTTATCCTGTGACTAAAATTCTTGGGTTTTGCATTCTAACTATAATATATAAGGTAACCTCTGTTTCATATTCACAAGTTAAGATGTAAATTTGCATTTAGTTTTGTGGTGTTGTTTCAGGTTAATCCCACTAGTTCACTTAGCAATTAATGTAAATTCCGCATTGATCAGAATTCGAAAATAAACAAAAAAGATAAAAAGATGAGTTGCAGATACACTCTACCTAGATACACTCTTCTTCTTTGACCCATTAAAGGATATTTTTATTTATCTAGTACATAATTTCCCAGTTACATAAGGTTCTGTAGAATATTATTTCGGTCTCCTATGCAGACTCATGTTGCTGGGTTAAATATTACAGTTTAATAGTAACAGGTAAGCATCAAATATTTAATTAAAGACAGACATATATCTCCATATTCTAGAAGAAATCTCTATTCTGATGCCAGATTCTCGTAGTTCTTATATGAGAGAGCACGATTTGTCAAACTACACTAAATAAGGAAAAAGACTACTTAAATATTATGGGTTCATTACCCCTGAAGTGAAACTTTGTGCTTTTAGGAGCAAAGACTGCGAAATATTTTCCTATTTACTTAATCTATTTTCCTACTACAGAAATTCAGAAATTGATTTGCACAAATTTATGGATCATAGCCTTAGGTGTTTCTAGGCTTCCTCACTTTGTGGCTATGATTGTACCCTCACCACATTAAGACTTAACAATTCTCCTGCCATTTATTCATAGGCTCTGTTTGCCATCTGATGTATTTATAGACAGAAATCAAGTATCTGTTTCCTACCCTTCACTGCTAAAGTAGTAGTAGCTCCCAAAAGAAGAGTTCTAGAGTTCCACTATGTTTGTAATAATGTCTTCTCCCATTCATTCAGTTATCCAAAGAACTGGGTAATCATTTAGTATAAGACATAAGACCTCTGAATGAAAAAAAAGATTCTACTGGCCTGTTCTGTCACTCAGACTTGGGAGACAGATGTTCTAGCCTGTATCATCTATATATTTACTTAATTTCTAATTATTATTCTGCTGTGGATTTGGAGAACCACGCATACAGCTGAACCCAATAACTTAGATGACAGAATATGTTTTCAAAAATCCATGTTACAGAATCACAGAATCACAGAATGGCAGGGGTTGGAAGGCACATCTGGAAATCATCTAGTCTGCCCCCCCCCCCTAAAGCAGGTTCACGCTAAGCAGGTTGTACAGGATCCCATCCAGGCAGGTTTTTAATATCTCTAGAAAAGGAGACTACACAATCTCCCTGGCCAGCCTGTTACAGTGCTCTGTCACCCTCAAAGTAAAGGAGTTTTTCCTCATGGTCAGATGGAACTTCCTTTGTTCCAGGTTGTGCCCATAACCTCTTGCCCTGTCATTGGGCACCACTGAAAAGAGTCTGGCAACATCCTCTTGGTACCAACACTTTAGATACTTATAAGCATAGATAATATCCTCTCTTAGTCTTCTTTTCTCCAGGCTAAACAGACCCAGGTCTCTCAGCCTTTCCTCATAAGAGAGGTGCTTCATTCCCTTGATCATCTTTGTAGCCCTCCACTGGACTCTCTCCAGTAGTGCCTTCCTTGTCTTTCTTGAATAGGGTAGCTCAGAACTGGACACAATGCTCCAGATGCGGCCTCACCAGGGCAGAGTAGAGGGGGAGGATGACCTCCTTTGACCTGCTGGCCACACTCTTTTTAATGCACTCCAGGATACCATTGGCCTTCTTGGCCACCAGGGCACATTGCTGGCTCATGGTCATCCTGTTGTCCACCAATACTCCCAGGTCCCTCCCTGCAGTGCTGTTTTCCAGCAGGTCAACCTCTAACCTGTACTGATGCATGGGATTATTCCTCCCTAGGTACAGGACCCTATACTTGCATTTGTTGAACTTCATCAGGTTCCTCCCCGCCCAACTTTCTACCCTGTCCAGGTCTCGTTGTATGGCAGCACAGCCTTCTGGTATGTCAGCCACTCCTCCCTGTTTTGTGTCATCAGCAAGCTTGCTGAGGGTACACTGTCACCTCATCCAGGTCATTGACGGATATGTTGAACAAGACTGGACCCAGTACTGACCCCTGGGGAACACTGCTAGCTACAAGCCTCCAACTAGACTCTGTGCCACTAATCACAACTGTCTGACCTCTGCCATTCAGCCAGTTCTCAATCCACCTCACTCTTCACAGTGAGAGAGACAGGGGAGATGGTGTCAAAAGCCTTGCTAAAGTGGAGATTGACAACATCCACTACTCTCCCCTCCTCTATCCAGCCAGTCATGCCATCATAGAAGGCTATCAGACTGATCAAACATGATTTCCCCTTGGTGAATCCATGTTGACCACCCAGTAACCTTCTTTGCCTCCACATTCTTAGAAATTACATCCAGGATGAGCTGTTTCATCACCTTTCCAGGGATGGAGGTGAGGCTGACCAGCCTGTAGTTTTCTGGGTCCTCCTTCTTGCCCTTTTTAAAGCCTGGCGTGACATTGGCTTTCTTCTGGTCCTCAGGCACCTCTCCAATTCTCCATGACCTTTCAAAGACGATGGAGAGTGTCTTAGCAATAACATACGCCAAGCCCCTCAGCACTTGTGGGTGCACCCCATGGGGACCCATGGATTTGAGTGTCACGTTTGCCTAAATGATCTCTAACCCAATCCTTCTCAACCAAATAAAGCCTTCCTTTCTCCAGACTTTTTGTCTTACCTCCAAGGTCTGGGATTCCTCAAGGACAGCCTTAGCAGTTAAGACTGAAGCAAAGAAGTCATTCAGTAACTCTACCTTCTCTGTATTCTCCGTCACTAGGGCATCCATCTCATTCATGGGACACCCACTTCATTCATTACATTGTGGTTCAATGTCGTTGTCAGAATAATCTGCTAGTGGGATACCAATCTATGAGTTTTCTAGTGGCAAATACAAATATCTAACTATTTTGGTAACCTGGGCTGGAATTAACACCAAAAAAAAATGTTCACAAATTTATAGCAATATCATAAAATGTTAGCTGATTGCCTCCTAAATGAAATTAAAACCTCTGTGTAAACTTTTGTAGGTGAGAAGTAACTTCCTTGTTACCAAGTAATTCCTTTCATTGTTGGCAACTACTTATTGTAGTTACACAATCAACAAAAGAAGTGAGAAAGAACTATCCTTAAAATACATTGAAGTTAAAAGCAAAACAAAACAAAAAAAAACAACAAAACCCAAACCAAAACTAAAAAAACTCCTTTCATATGCTGTCTAACTTTTGAGGAAGAAAGAGACAACAGCAGCTGAGATTCAATTTTTTTTCCCCCAATAAAAATTAACAAAATTCCTGAGGTGTCAACACAGGTAGTCTGCACATCTCCAGAAGTGGACAAGTTGTAACAACATCAAAAAGTTCACCACCTCAGTCACAAGAATAAATAGATAAGATTCACAAAATAAGCATTCCTCTCTCTACCATAGCTGAGAGAGATTATTAGATCATGTTATTAAATCATGTTTGACAAGTTATTTGAGAACATAAAACTAGGGCATGAAAGTGGTGCTTCTGTTTTACAAATTAGTGGAGCAATTCCATGAGATGTTGGAGAAATAGGTTAAAAATCCCACCTCTGCTGAGGTGACTACAGTACACAATTTCTACATTTCAGGAAGATGTAGCAGTCCCATGACTTCTGGCTAATCTGGGACAGAGTTTTCTCTCAAGAATTTCCATTTTGCATGCAGTAATTAAATATACATAGATCCAAAGTGAGATCCCAGCTGGTGGGGAGAAATATCCCAATGAATATATGTCTATTTTATTCAAAATGGAACGGAATCCTCAGACATTTCAGAAAACAATATATTTTTACAGTGCTCTATTCCCAGTGTTTCCTCAATCATTTTTAAGTTTTCTGCTTATACAGTTATTGTAGCTAGGATACAAGGATGTGATGGTATTTTTAGTATAGTCTTTTTTTAAGGGAAAAAGAACTTGTTTACATACTTATTTCCAGAAGATGAATCAAAGAAATTATCAGTGAAATACAGAGAATCACATAGATTACCAAAGCAGAACTTAGTGTCTATGTTCAGAAGAGCAGTCTAAGAACTAATGGCCCTACAAAGCCTGTGTAAACAAAAGTCTGTAGTCGCACAGGTACAGATGTCCTGAAGCACAGGTGCTAATCATCTAAACCATTTCCAGCTACACCTGTTGAGAACTAGAAACAAGATGCCATTCATCTTATCCAGTTTTAGAGGTCTACAAGGTAGATGCCAGCACCCAAGCCAGTTGTCTACTCAAAAAGGAACCCCAAAATAAGTCAGATGTATCATGCATTGGAAATGCTTATTTATTTGCACTGACTGAGCGAGATGTCTAAAACTTACACATAAAATGTTAAACAAGTTGTTCTGAGGGTCCCCATTTCCACATCTCTTGAAAGGCTTAATTTGCTACACATCTTAAAAGAACACCTCACGCTGAAAACATTTGTCAAAACAAAGTTAGAGAAGATGGTGTTCCTAACATCATTGTCTAGTATTCTGAGCTTTATGTCAGGAATTGATCTACAGAAAATCAAGCAAAATGAAACATGACTTGACAGCCTACTGCTTAACTCATTCTACTGATTGTAGAATCTTTATTCATTCACTGTGTTCTGTTTTATTCTAAAATGGGGGTGGAGGGTTGTTTTATTTTTAATCTGAAGACTCTCCCAGGAGAAGGCAAATGTTTCCTCTTCCCTTAGTTTATGTGGGTGAATATGAATAAAAGGCCTGGATTTTATCAGCTTCTTTCCACCTCCACATCGAAGCTTCCTGGCATGCTAACTATCAGCCTAGGAATTCTGAGTAGCTGAGTCTAAAGCATTTACCCCTCTCCCTATCACTACGCTCCCTGATAAAGAGTCCCCCCCTCTTTCCCATAGGCCCCCTTTAGGTACTGGAAGGCCACAATAGGGTCCCCCTGGAGCCTTATCTTCTCCAGGCTGAACAACCCCAACTCTCTCAGCCTGTCTTCGTAGGACAGGAGCTCCAGCCCTCTAATGATCTTTGTGGTCATCCTCTGGACTCGCTCCAACAGGTCCACGTCTTTCTTATGTTGGGCGCTTCAGAACTGGACACAGTACTCCAGGTAGGGTCTCACAAGAGCAGAGTAGAGGGGCAGAATCACCTCCCTCGACCTGCTGGCCATGCTTCTTTTGATGCAGCCCAGGATCAACTGACATCCCCAAGTGCTTCTCCGTGGGGCTGCTCTCAATCCATTCTCCACCCAGCCTGTATTTGTGCTTGTGCTTGTGCATGACCCACATGCAGGACCTTGCACTTGGCCTTCTTCACAAGTTTTGAATGGGCCAAACTCAAGCCTATCAAGGTTCTTCTGGATGGCATCCCTTCCCTCTTGTGTGTCGACTGCACCACACAGCTTGGAGTCATCAACAAACTTGCTGAAGGTGTAATCAATCAACCAATGCCGCTGACAGAGATGTTAAACAGCACTGTTCCCAATACTGAACCCTGAGGAATGCCACTCATCACTGGTCTCCACTTGGACATCAAGCCCCTGACCGCAAGTATTTGAGTGAGGCCAACCAGCCAATTCCTTATCCACCAAGTGGTCCGTCCATAAAATCCATGTCTCCAATTTAGAGACAAGGATGTCATGTGGAACAGTGTTAAATGCTTTACAAAAGTCGAGATAGATGATGTCAGTTGCTTTTCCCTTATCCACCAATGTTGTAATGCTGTCATAAGAGCCCACCGAATTTGTCAGGCAAGATTTGCCCTTGGTGAAGCCATATTGGCTGTCACCGATCACCTCCTTATTTTCCATGTGCCTTAGCATAGTTTCCAGGAGGATCGGCTCCATGATCTTGCTGGGCACAGAGGTGAGACTGCACTTCCTTGGGCCTTCCTTTTTACCCTTTTAAAAAATGGGGTTTATGTTTCCCTTTTTCTAGTCAGTGAGAGCTTCACCAGACTACCACAACTTCTTAAATATGATGGATAGTGGCTTAGCAACTTCATCCGCCAGTTGCTTCAGGACTTGTGGATGGATTTCATCAGGTCCCATGGACTTGTGCACCTTCAGATTCCTTAGATGAAATAGTGATCATAATTTTAATAACGAGCATAATTTGATGAACAATGTGCAACCTGAGCAGCATGAGGTTTTAAGTCAAAGTGGGGACATACTAGGAAAGTGACATATCTATTCACTCATGGCCATGGAGTGATATAAAGTAGCAGCCTCTTTTTGAATAATAATAAAAATACTCAGTATTTGACAAGAATAGTTCATACTTAAAGCATATAACAAACATAAACTTATTAATTAATTGCAGAAATAGAGCCTTTAGATGGGCTGGACCCCATAACAATGGCAAATGAATTAGATCATTAAAATAATGTGGAGGTAATTCTAAAGTTAGAGTCAGTAAACCCAGACAATTTTAAAGGGAAAGGAATTGAAATATCATAGTCTGTCACTGACTCTTTTCCTTATTTCAGCAGAAGGTCAGAAAAAAGCTACTGCAGGAACATTTCTATTGATGTAAAAAATGGCAATGAGGGCTGAGAAAAAATAAGATTGCCTCCAATGTACTCTGCTGGCAAGTTTTATTTTTCAACAGTATATTACATGGGAAACATATCCCATTTTTTTTTTTTTTGAAAGATAAGGAGAGGAGCTAAAAAATACAAATTTTATTCATAAGATTATACATATAGAAGGGGTATTTTTCAGTAATTTTATTCTTGTAGAGTAGGTTGACATTACATATTTGTTATATAAAGTGCCTAAACTGTTCCAAAAGCAGACACGATATTTCAGGGCTCTCACAGCAACCGAGTACTCACTAAGGTACAGACCTCAACACAGTGCAGGTCTATGAATCTTGTAATATTTTCTCTGTAGTGTTGTAATATGACTCAGCAATCAGTTCAACTGACATCAACTAATTGTAAGTCACAGCTATCACTATTGTTTGTAAGCAAAAGAGAAGAGAAAGGCAGACAGAAGAAAGGGAAGGGGGAAGGAGAGGGAAAGAGGGAGGGGGAAAGGGGAAAAGGAAGGGAGAAAGGGAGGGAAGGAGGAAGGGGAGAGAGGGACAGAGGAGAAAGGGAGAGAGAGACAGCATTATAGTGAGATTACAGGTTTGTTAATATTGAAAACCCATAAAAAACAAAGAACTGAAGTCACCTAAGGGTCAAAGCAGGCAAGGACACAAGAAGCTATATAAGAAGCAACGAGGAAGATAGCAACTCAAGAAAGATCAAAAATCAACCCATTTCAAGGCAAAACTGCTAGCAGACAGGAGCACAGAGTAGTGTTATAAGAGAAGGGTACTGACTATGTGAAGTATATATTTATAATGATTTTTAATAACATATAGATTAATAGCTTACACAGACTGCAACTCGAACAATGAAACAGATGCAGTTATGTCAAAGCAGTATTTAACTGTGAGAAACATATAAGACAACTATGGTAATGGTAGTAAAAAAAATAGATGTAGCAAAATACAGTCACAGTAGCTAGTAGTTGCACAGTGTATGTTAATACACTTCCAGTTCCCTGGTTTCTCACAACCCTTAAGGCCCACAAGACTCCTCTATGATTCCCCGGAGTCCATGCTGACAGCAAGGGTCTCATGGGCAACCTGGCTGGAGTATCAAGGTGTCCTGGAGAAGCTGTTTGCCTTGTGTAATGCTAGAGTCATCAATACCTATCCTTATTCTGCTGGTCCACGCTTGTAATTTTTGATTTGTCCTTTCATTTACTAAAAATTCCTGGACCTATGCATGGCCTTCTGAACTCTACTTCCACAAACTCTCTGACCGCTGGTTCTTTATTTCTGCCTCATCATCTCTGGAACTGATCTAGACAACTATTTATTTTCTCCTCATCCTGCAGATCTTCCCCCAGATTGTGTCTCCCAAAACAGACCCAGAGGTAACCATTTCTTTTGATTTCATTCTGGAGTTGCATTAACCTCACCCTTATTGTGTTATCCATCCTCTGATTAATTAACTGAGTTTAATCAGTAATACACTCAATCTGTTCATGTTAATTCAGTATTTTCATTGCAGTCTTGCAAACATGCTCAGGCTTTTTAATTTCACCAAACCAGCATTTCTGTTTTCTTATGTCTCACCACAAGCAATTCTAAACAGGGTTAGCAATGTTGTTACAAAGGCCCATCTGGATACCCACAAGTCCATGGGTCCTGATCGGATGCAGCCATGACTGCTGAGGGAGCTGGTGGAAGTAATTGCTGGGCCACTCTCCATCACCTTTGAAAGGTCCTGGAGAAGCGGTGAGGTACCTGAGGACTGGAGGAAAGCCAATGTCACTCCAGTTCCTCCAGGCGAAGGTTGTGCTGCCATTCAGTGTGACCTGGACAGGCTGGACAGTTGGGCAGAGAGAAACCTTATGAAATTCAATAAAGGCAAGTGTAGGGTACTGGGTACTAGGGTACTGGGGAAGAATAGCCCCATTCATTGGTACGGTTTAGGGGCTGACTTGCTGGAAAGCAGCTCTACAGAGAAGGACCAGAGAGTCCTGGTGGACAACAGGATGACCATAAGCCAGCAATGTGCCCTGGTGGCCAAGAAGGCCAATGGTATCCTGGGGTGCATCAAGAAGAGTGTGGCCAGCAGGTCGAGGGAGGTTATTCTCCCTCTCTACTCTGCCCTGGTGAGGCTGCATCTGGAGTCCAGTTCGGGTCTCCCTGGTTCAAGAAGGACAGGGAACTGCTGGAGAGAGTCCAGCAAAGGGCTACTAAGATGATTAGGGGACTGGAGCATCTTTCTTATGAGGAAAAGCTCAGGGACTTGGGTCTTTTTCGTCTGGAGAAAAGAAGACTGAGGGGGGATCTTATCAATGCTTAGAAATACTTAAAGGGAGGGTGCCAGGGCGATGGCAACAGTCTTTTTTCAGTGGTGCCCAGTGATAGGACAAGAGGTAACGGGCACAAACTGGAGCACAGGAAGTTACATCTAAACTTGAGGAGGAACTTCTTTCCTTTGAGGGTGGCAGAGCACTGGAACAGGCTGCCCAGAGAGGTAGTGGCTTCTCCCACTCTGGAGACATTCAAAACCCGCCTGGACACCATCCTGTGGAACCTGCTGTAGGTGACCCTGCTGTGGCAGGGGGGTTGGACTTAGATGATCTCCAGAGGTCCCTTCCAACCCTGACCATTCTGTGATTCTGTGATACTGTAGGACAGAGAATAAGACATCCTAGAGGAGTTTCCATACGCATTTGTGCCTCACTCAAGGATGTCCTAATGTTCTAAGAAGATAATTATCTGAGGATTTTAGGGTTCTGCCATTGTCAGGCATTCAAAAAATACCAAATTCAAAACATTTATTTCTTTTGGGCTGTGCGATGTTCTCTATGAGATGATCTCATGCAGTAGACTTTATGATATCTCAGATAAGAGGTCAGTCAACCAAGAAGACCAAATGAAGAATCAGGCTTCTTAGAATCAGGTTTTTTATAGTTTTTTCTCTCTGGGCTTTGTTTTTTTTTTTTTCATCATAATCATCATAAGATTATTAAAAAGACAAAAAACAAACAAACAAAAAAACCAGAACAACCAAAAATCAAAAGACAAAGCCCCAGCCAAACAAATCAAAACCACCTAAACAACCCAGGGTTATTTCTAAAATAACTTTGAGTTTTCTGTTGGTTTTTTTTTAATGTTGAAAAAGAAAGACTTTTTTTATGACCAAAGAAATGCGCAGGAAGGAGTGGCAGAGACAACATGTGATGAACTGACAGCAACTCTCATTCCCCATCCCCCTGCACTGCTCAGGGGGAAAAGGTAGAGAATTTGGGAGTCAAGATGAGCCCAGGAAGAAGGGAGGGGTGGGGGGAAGGTGTTTTAAGATTCTTCTTATTTCTCATTATCCTACTCTGACTTTTGATTGGCAGTATATTAAATTAATTTCCCCTAGTCAAGTCTGCATTGCCTGTGCCAGTAATTGGTGAGCAATTTCTCCCTGTCCTTATCTCGACCCACAAGCCTTTCATCATATTTTCTCTCCCGTGTCCTGCAGAGGAGGGGACTGCCAGAACAGCTTGTTGGGAACCTGGCCTCCAGCCAAGGTCAACCCACCACAAAGAACCCTTAAACTAGTTCAACCAATCTTCAGTATTCCATAGGCAACAACATTGTAGAATATATATGATACAGACTACAGCAGCAACTTGTGCTTGCTATCAGCTTTATAGTTCTCATATCTTGTAGCTATGAGTAATCATAGACACGTTACACTGCTCTAATTTCGTGTCACATACTTTTCCTTCTTTTTTTTTTAATTGTCTCTTTTTTTGTTTGTTAAAAACTACAGACCATTTCAAACTCAGCTGTGCCCCAGGCACAAGTAGATATTGGTCCTCAACACTGCCTGGCTTGGTGAGGAAGATTGCTCCTTTGTATCAGGGAGTCCATGTGTCACTTTCTCCATACAATAAAATTTCCAGCTCAGATGTCATGGAGAAATCAGCCCGGGACTTTGACTTCAGTTTCCTTCAGTGTGTTAGATGGCATAGCATAAGTGAGATAAGGAATAACTTGGAGTATCTAGGGTCGTTGATACATGACTGTATCAAACCTTTGGGTATTGTAGGCTGATCACCCTTATTAACCAGTAATTTTATATACGTTTTAAGCTGTTTCCTTAAATTGTACAGTAGTGACTCTGTCATTACCTCACTATCTGAAGAAATACATTTTCCACCCCACCACAAGCATATAAAAAAAGTCCAAACTCCAGAAATTACAGATGAATTAGATAGTAGAAGTTTTATTTATTTACCTACAGTTTACTGTGAAATATATGTTACATTCTATAAAAATTTGGTCCAGCAGCAATGTGGAAGGTGGGGAGGAAGACTTACCTTGACCGCTGCACTCTGGACAAGGAAATTTAACCTACCTTCAGAGTAAATGAGTGTGCAGAGATGGAAAAAGGTTCTGAAGTTCAAGATGGGGAAGGAGGGAATGAGACAGTAACGAAGGAGGGAAATATTGAGACAGTAACCCACAGTCAAAATGCAGAAATAATGGAAAGAGAGAGAGGAGAGAGAAAATTATATAAAAAGAAAGACAACACATTTTTTACACACTCCAAAGGAAATGTGTGGAGTTTACCACAACCCAAGAAGCCATTAAGAATTACTGGGCTGAGACCAGGACTGAAAAAAATGGCATACCCTGCCAAAACTAGTATGGTGAGCTAGAGAGGAAACTCCTTCTAAACAATCTCTATTATTATCCTCTTTCTCTGAGTTTATTTATTTGAAAAACTTAGCTTTTCTTTCTTGTGTTCAAACAAAAAGCTTTAAGCTTCCAAAAACTTTCACTATATTTTATGTTTGTCTCTGGAAGAAAATATTGTAAGCACATCTGCCTCACAACTCTGGCCAATACAAGATTACCTCATAACAAACAACAAATTAAAATCTATGTGTAGATAATGTGAAAAGAGAGAAACATGGAATATATTTTTCATTTATTAACTTCAGTGAAAAATTCAAGACTCTCTGATGCTAAGAATCACAGTATGCTTACCAGATGCGAAGAAAAGTTACAAATACAAGGCAGACCAAGCAAGATGTGTGGGAATATCAACAGTACTTTAAAAAATTATTTAGCCTGACGGTATTCCAACCATGGCAGTTACAATTTTTCATAATTTAAATAGTTTATTGATCTAAGGGGCAGTAAACAGCTGAAAGGAACTGTAAAATTGTGTATATTTAATAATATGTTCATATAAAAAATATTCGCATTAGTTAACACCAGAAAAAAAAACCTAGAAATTATTTTGTGTGTGTCTGTGATTTAAAAATTAGCAGAAGAAGACAGACCTATTTTGTTTGCCCCAAAAAAGAAACTGGACACGCTAATAGTATATTTCCCCATTGAACAGCAAATGTTTCACATTTCACATAGCTTTTTGCTACATTTGGTACAGTAATCTCTATCAAGGGGTAAATTGACTTTCCTTTTACAGTCCATTAGCAGCCACATTCCAGCCAATAGAGTTTGCATGAATTGGTTCTAGATTGTCTCTAAGTTCAGACATGAGTTCATTCAGCATTGTAAAACACACTAAATATAAAGAAATATTTCTTTGAACTGTAATGCACAACTTTTGGCTTGTAATTATAATAAATCATGTTATGTATTATTGCTGCATCATGTAAACCTTTCATTTACAAAGGATTTGTGTTTTCAAATACATAAAACCTGTATGTCCAAACAATATCTTACGACAATGAACAGATTCTCAGGAGATCAAACAGGAATCTAATCCACATTATCCCTGTATCCACATCCTGGTAAGGGTCAGTCTAAATATTTGGCTGACTTTGAACAAGTACAAGCCTGACTTCTGAATTAACAAGCCAGGAGACAGAGAATGGTGCACTTTTTCTGTCTTTGAGGTAAAATAATTTATTCTAAAATGATGTTGGTAGGCCCTTCGGAATGATCTAATGCACTACTTAATGTGGATTTATGCATAGATGGATGTGAATTTCTTAATGTGTAGTCTCTGCTAGAATTCAGTCTCTAATATGGTTACATTTGTCTTGTATATAACAACTGGTTTCATGCTTGTCTTCAAAACACCCATTGAATTGTCTACACAAAAATGAGACCGTTAGAGCTGTATTTTTTCACCTGATAGCAAGTTCTTGAACAGCAGTTCTGTCAGCATATAACCACTATAGCACAGTTAGCTGGCTCTTATCATAGGGAAAAGAAAGGGCACTTGCCTCATAAATTTGCTGTCCCTTTCTAAGGGTTTGTGTCTCTAGAAATGTAAGCACAAAAGAGAAGCTCAAACTCCGAGTGACTGACCTCAGCAAAAGTTAAGACAGGAATGGCTTGGTTCAATTTCACCTCCACAAATCATAGAATTATTGAGATTAGAGGGGGGTTCATCTGGTCCAACCAAAGCAGATCATATTGCTCAGGTCCTTATCAAATAAAAATTTAAATGTTTCCAAGAATGGTGCATCCACTGTCTCTCTGTTAGGCCACCTTCATGGTACACAGTGTTTCCTAATATCTAACTGGAACTTGTCATAACACGTATTCACTGCTGCTTGCCCTTTTACTATGCACATGGAGTAAAAGTCTTTCTTCTTAGTGTCTTTTCATCATAAGGCAGGTCTCCCAGGCCTCTGTGCTTATTGAAAAGGTTCAGGGAAAAGAATCACCAGCAGTGGATGGTGATCATGTTAAAGATTACTTGAGAGAATTCATCTCACCTAAATCCATGGAACCTGTCAGTCTGCATCCAAGCATGCTGGGAAAACTGTCTAATGTCCTTGTAAGAACATCTTTGAAAAGTTGTGGAGACTGGGGAAGGTCCCTGACAACTGCACAAAAGCAAATGTTGCACCCATCATCATAAGAGACAAAAAGGTCAACTTAGGGAACTACAGGCTGATTAGTCTCACTGTGCTCCCTGGGTAAATCACTGAATGAGATCTCTTAGCATCCATTTCTGCGCACATGAAGAAGAAGAAGGTGATTGAAAACATCATGGATTTACTAAAAGTGAATCATGCCTGACCAGCCTGATTGTGATCAACCTGTGATGAAAAGACTGGATCTGTGGAGAGGGGGAGAAGAGTGGATGACATTTATTTTGTCTTTAGCAAGACTTTTGAAACTGTCCCCCCACAATATTCTTGTATTCAAGGTAGGACATCATAGACTGGAATGATGGACAACTATATGGGTGAAAAACTGGGCTCCAATGGTAGCAGTGTTTAACAACTTGCATTCCATATTTGAAGGACGGTAACAAATGGAGTAGTGTGTTGGTATATCCTAGGACATGACCTACTTACTATCTCCATCAATGAAAAAAACAGCACCCTATCATCAAGTTTGCAGATGGCATTAAACTGAGGGATGTGGATGTTGAAGTTGGTCCATCTGTCATTCAGAAAAGCCTAGTCTTTCTGGAGGAATGGGCCAACAGGAACTTTATGGAATACAACAAGGACAAACGTGAAGTCCTGCCTCTGGGAAGGAATCAGCCCTTGCAAACATATAGACAATAGTTTTATGTGTGATATCAACATAAGCAGAGCCAGTAGATTGAGAAAGTGAGTATCACCTTACACTTATTACGTCTGGAATGCTTCAACCAGCCCCAATATAAAAAAGATCTCAACAAACTGGAGCAAGGTCAGCAGTGGGCCACTGAGTGGTTGGGGTTTGGAGCACTTGTCCTGTGAGAATGAAGGAATGGAGCTTGGTAAGTCTGGAAAAAAGATGGCTTTGGGAGCACCTAACAGCAGCCTCCCACTACTTAGCTGGAGGCTACTAAGAAGAGGAAATCAGGCTCTTTACAGGAGTGCACGGTGGGAAGAAAGACAGGAGGCATACATTGAAACAAGACAAGTTCAGAGTGGATATAAACAAAAACTTTCTCACCGTGAGGACAGTCAACTAGCAGAGCAGGTTGCACAGGGAGGTTCTGTAGTCTCCATTCCTGTTAGGTCCTGGTCCTGACTGAATTATACTCTGAATAACCTGCTCTAACCTCACCACTGACATTGTTTTATTAGGAAGTAACCCCAGGGTTACTTCCTATGTTGTTGTGTAGAGTGTTTCTGTCCCAGCTGCATTTTACTTTGTTGAACTTCACGAGGTTCCTGATAGGCCACTATTGGAATAGCAATCCTTCCTTCTAGTGCATCGATTACTCTACCCCGCTTTTGATAATATTCACAAATTCCCCTGAGGGAGATTTCCTTCACATTATCCAGATGAAGACTTTAAACTTACCATTTGCAGTGTCAAGAAGAGTTCTGGATACATTTGAGGAGTATCAGTCATTATTTACCTCCAGCTGAATTTTGTACTCTGATTACCACACTTTGAACCTAATATTCAATTCTTTCACCTTAAAACCCACCTGCCCAAACCATATCTCATGAATTTAGCTATAAGGATACCATGGCAGACAGTGTCAAAAGCCTTGTTAAAGTCAAGATAAACAACATCACTGATCTCACCTCATCCACCAAGCAAATAATTTCATGACAGAAAGCTAGCCAGTTAGTCAAGGATACTTTATGCTTGGTAAATCCACGATGCTAACCACCTTCTTGTTCTTCATGTGCTTGAAAATTATTTTCAGGTGTTTTTTCTTCATAACCTTCCTCAAAGCTGGGGTTGTGTGAAAGAGGATGTTATTCTCCAAACTATTTTCCTTCATTGAAACTGGATGCTATGTTTGATTTTCAGGTTACCAGATATCTCCCCTGATCACCATGATCACCATGTCAAAATTGATAGAGGCTGACCTCAAAATGATATCAACCAGCTCCCTCAGCATCTTTAGATGTTTCTGTGATGGGTTCACTTTGGCTGGTTGCCAGACCCCACCCAGCCACTCCCTCACTCTTCCTTCTCAAAAGGACAGCTGGAGAAAATAGTATGAAAAAGCTTGTGGTAGAGATAAAGGCAGGGAGATCGGTTACCAACTACCATCACAAGTAAAACAGACTAGAGTTGGAGAAAATAATTAATTAAATTTGTTGACAATTAAAAACAGAGTAGGATAGTGAGAAAGACAGACAAAAACTAAAAGCATCTCCGCCCCCTTCATCCCAGCTCAGTTTGACTTCTTAATTCCTGACTGTTCTATCTCCTGCCCCTGAAGTGGTGCAGAGGAGATGGGGAAGGGAGGTTGCAGACAATTCACAAAACTTTTTCTCTGCTCCTGAATGGAATTTCCTAAATCCATTTCTGCAAACTTGGACAATGTCTCTATACTCCTACTGGGTACCCCATCTGTGCTTCAAACTTTTTGTGTACTTTATTTTTTGCTCAGTGAGAATTTTGTTGTTCAGTGTTAATAGCCTCCTGCTACTCACATTTAACTTTCTGCACATCAGAACGGATTATTCTTGTGCTTTGAGGATATTTTACTTACTTATCAACTATCTCTCTGGGCCACTTCACCCTGCAAAACAGAACTCAGAAACAAACAGACTCTACTCCCTTATTCTGGGCTCTGGTACTGCTGCTCAGTTTGTTCCTTTCTCTCAAGAACTTAAAAATCACAGTCTCTCATTTGTTGTAGCCAAGGCTGTCATCATCTTCATAACTTTGGCCAATTCTTCCATAACATTAAGCAGCACGTCTGGCAGACTGCTTTTCCTGGTTATTGGTCACCTATGTTACGGAATTCTCTTGAACACATTAAAAAAATCTGGATTGATTGTAGCCAGAAGTACCACCCTTCCAACAGAAAGTTCCCCATGGTAACCAGGGACTGTGATCATGAGATTCGTTCCAGTTGTCTAAAGATGGCTTATTCTACCTTCCTTTCTTAACTACGTGATAAGAGAAGATGCCTACCATGATGTTATACATGTCATTCTCTCCCCTGATCTTCATCCGTAAATTCTCAGCTTGAGAAAAAACAAATCAGCTGACAACAAGAGCTTGATATGTTGCGCCGTATATATTTGGGTTTTATGACCATTTCAGAGAGTAGTCTGGAGAAAAGTTTGGCGGCTCATTGAAATAGGAATATGATTAAGTCCAAGGTATGTATGTCAAATTCTGGTACAAAAATCCCTGATACCACTGGAGTTATAGAGGTGATATACTGTGAGCTTCATTTATGAACACCAGTTAGAACCTGGAGTTGAAGAGAAGTAAAAGAAGCTCCAGCAGTAGTAATATTTCAAAAGAGTGTCAGCTAAAAACAATACCTACAAATGAATTTAAATATTTTGTTCTTAGTTCTGTCATATCAAAACTGAACTCAGGAGAAATAATGTCTTTAAAGGTATGTATTATTTTACAGTAGTAAAAACAGATGGACATTTTACTCTGTAGTTTTTAAGAGATGAACTGTAAAGGAATAAATTTGGTTAAGCAGAAATGGTAATTAATAGTAGATTACATTAGGCATAATATTGACCATTTTTAGTGTATTAACTTTTTTTACAAGTCTGTACATCAAAATCTTTCAATCAGAATTAGTAGGAGATTGAACAAATGACAAAATCATCCTTACAGAAAGTTTTTTCAAACATTGTTATATTGTGATTTAGAACTGCTTTAAAAGGTAATAGTTTTTCTCTGAAAATTTGCATGAAATAGGCCTTTAAAGAAATTATGGCAGCATCAAAGAAAGAGTGTATAAAAAGTTCTTATTAGTGTAGTTTTGCAACTCTTTGCCACAGTAGAAGAGATTTTTATAAGCAAAATTTATTTGTGGTTACAGAAAAGAACCTGATTTTTGAGACCTAAGTTATGGAAAAAAGCTATTTTCTATATCTTCTGGACCTTTTAAATGCTCTGATAGAGGCAGAATGATTAAGCATAAGTGATGAACAGCTGGGAAAGAGTAGAACTCAATGTAGCATAAGCAGCTATCCTGGGAGAAAAAGCACAGAGGAATAATGGAATAAATTGCAGTTGATGGTAAAATTAGCTGAATTGTTTCACATTTTCACTTAGCGAAAAACTTGTTATGCTTTCACTACTACCTTCTGGGGAGAAAAAAATATTTTAAAGTGCTTTTTATGTATGGCATGTAGTTTGGAAAAAAATTGTCTTTTTAACAAAAAACATCTTTGTCTGGTTCCCACATGGAAATAACCAGGATAAATTTACAGTAGTGGTCTGACGTGGCCACGTATGTCCTGTATGTTATGCTGGACGTTATCATGATGAGTCCTGAACTCAACATGAGTTTTTTGCTCAGAAAGCTCATGACAGTTCTATGCTATTAGAGAGTACTCATATCACCCACTTATGCCAGTCTATCGGTTAATATGCAATTTTCTGCCTTTCTCTTGAGGACAAAAAAAAAAAAAAGGAAAAGTGAAAAGTGAAAAAAAGAACAAAAGACACATCCAATACTAGAGAAGTATTTCATTACGGGACAGGAAGCCCTGAAACTTTATTACATCTTTAGAGGTCTGTTGATTTTAGGATATTCTCAAAATGCAGGAATGCATGCATGGGGTACTTAAAGCACTGCTGCTTCACTGCACATTTTGAAGAGAAGTGTTATTAGTCCTGTAGCCCCTGAAGTACAATATAAAACCCATCTACTATAAAATCTGTAGAAATGAAATACTTTAACTTGGCTAATGAGAACATGCTAATAGTGGGAGCAAACCACAAAAAGGAGGCAGTTTAATATTGTGCCTGTAATAATTTGATTGTGTAGACCCCATTTTATAGCCAAGATAACTTACATGTTTCAAGATACTATAATTATTATGAGACCTTTCTGCAATTAATGTCTTTTCTGAAAGTCAGTTCAAGGAGGTTTCACTCATTAAAACAGTCTCAAGCAGCTTCAGGCTCCTCTTTCACCCCCGCTTGCTGTTTGCAGAGGAAAAGTATGTTACAAGGTCTAGTAATAACCATAATCTCCTGAGAGATGCAAATCAGCGAGATAGACCAAGGACTTGCATAAGTTCACAAAGTTCTATGAATCTTCAGCTGAGGTGTTATTGAACTGTAAAGGTTCAATGATCCATCACTTTCAAGATCCATGCCCTATGCCTACTACCTCAAAATAACTGTTTTATAACAGAGTGTTATTGATGTAAAGAAAAAGTAAAATTAGCCCAAATGTGTGTCCAAGAACAAACACATTTGATAGGTTTTAGATTCAAATATCCTACTGAGCTAATTTCGATACCACTGTACAGCTAAAGCCTGGGAAAAATGATATTAAATGATGCTATTTTTGTTCAGTTTCATTTATTATAGTCATGTTTTTACTAGTCAATTACCTTTCTCCATTTATTCATTTATTTATTTATATTATTTGCCCAACATGTAAATGATAAAATGTTAGTAAAACCCCAAAAAATAGTGATTTTTTTCTTTTCTGTTTAATTCAGTTATTTCTAAATGAAGTTTCACATTTTTATACAAAGAATTTATTGCAATATTTCATAGAAATGATGTCTTAGAAAAATGTCAGTACTGTTTCTTAAAAACCTTATTAACAAAATCAAATAGAAAAATTTATATATGGGTATTCAGATTAAAATGTTGTCTTTTGTTGCATTCATTTAATAATCTTCACATAGAATTTTCCTTTTACATATTGTTTAATGGCTAGAGCTTTCATGATCTGTGGACACAGTTCCCTAGTGAATTTCATTTCCTCCATTACCTACCAATTTCAATTTAATCAGCTCTGAACATGAGGCTTCTAAATTACAGTTCCCAAGAGGCAAGGTACTAAATAAAAAAATTGTAGCCAAATCCTTAAAAAAAAAAATCACAAACTGTCTCCTCTTAATACCATTTTAGATCATTTGGACAAACTGAAATTTCAGTTTCTGTAATGCCAAAAAGATCAAGCATGTTAAAATCAATATTTTTGTATGTTTTCTGTTACAATTTTCAAAATCTCAAATTTTTGTCTCAGGTCCGTTTAAAAGAAATGAAGAAATATATAGAGACTAGACTATAGACTCATAGAAATGTCCCTTCAAAAAAGTTGCTTAAAGCCGTATTTATTCTTTAAAAATCAGTACTATAATTATGATTATGTATTTATTTACAAACATCTTAATTAGTTTGTTTCTCCTCTGGGTTTCTTTTTCTCATGAAACATTTGTGAATTATTAATCAAGCTGGAGCAGTTCAATACATTCTTCATTCCAAATGAAGCCCTTTAAAAAGATTCCTACTTTTTCCTGCCTTTCAGCAGTCTTCTTCAATTGGAATATTCCCTCTTCCTTCTTCCTAACGAAGCTTTTCGTACAGGATTTTTGTTACTGCAAAATTCATTTTATAGCATCAGTAGGGTGAAAATTTACATTTTCTTCCCAGAAAATAATTCTTATATTTTGGAAAGAAATGAAAAAAAATAAAAATCCATCAAACAGTAGATAGATAGATAGACAGAGAGATAGCTAGAGAGATAGACAAATAAAAAATTATTCTTTCTATCTGTTTTGTAACCATTTTTAAAGTTAGCTGCCCATCAGGTATGTCTGCTTTATTTGGCTTACAACATCAAAGAAATCTGTGTAACAAAGTTTGTGAAGCAGTTACAGGAGAATGACAACAGCTGTAGCCAGTTCACCAAATACAGGAGGAGGCAACCACAGGGGAGAGAATTCCAAGGAGGTGAGGGATCATGGGTCTGGAACAAAACTTGAGAATGAATCAACACATTGTTTTTCATTTAGCATTTCAGGTTAAGAAAATGTCAGAAAATTTTAACCAATCAGCTCTAAATATACCCCCACCTTTGTCCATCCAAAATACTGCACACCAGTTTTTTTTGATAACTAGATAGTAATGATGTGAAATAATATACATATTTTAGTAATTTGCTTAGCCTATTTGGTACCCTAAATTAGAAAAAATGAACAGTTAAATACTAGCAGCAAGCAGTTACATTTAAGTGTGCTTATGTAATGTTGAAGTAGTCATGATGTCATGGAGAAAAAAGCAGACACGTACCACATCACAGGACACAGACAGTACTATCTGGGAGATTACATCTCCCTTTTCTGTGCTGATACCTCCATGTCATACATCAAGACACAACTAAATTCATGTGTTCTGAAACACAAAAGATCACTGAAGTTATAGCAAGGATTAATATAGTACAATTATTTTAAATTCAGGAAATAAGTTAATAAAATGTAACCAATTACTTTTGCATTCAATGTATTACATTTGGGTTGAAAATTTGCTGTATTTTTTACTGACCAAGTACAGCAGAGCTCTTCGACTTCAAATTCCTCACACTGTGACAGGTATAGATTAAGGTCCCTAAATAAGAAATAAAATAAAATAAAATAAAATAAATCAAAACAAAATATTCTTTCATTATGCTTTAGCAATAGCTTTAAAGACTAATACATTCATAAAATTATTGCAATAAAACTAGAATGGAATTATAGATAACAAAATTTTCTCTTCCAACATATTTGGAAAATTCAGACAGGGATCAGAGATTTTCATTTTTTAATGATTTATGTGCATTGATTTCGGTGGACCTACTTTTGACATGTGCTAGTCAGATATAAAAACCGTCATCAATGTTAGAATTTTTCTACCTCTGTGCTGCAGTGCCTAAAATAATATTTAAATGTATTTACCTGCAAAAGTCTAAAAAAATAGTATTTCTAGAAAAACAAAGACTTGAAAGAATCTGCAAAAAGATTATGAGGAACTATTTTTTATTATTACCACTGTTGAGTATTCCTTTACATGAAGGAAACTAAAATAATCATGCTATTAAAATTATTTATGTATTTTGTTTTCTGATGGACACAGCATAGCCAACATAGATGAGATGTGGTGAATTTATTCCTTTTTTTGTGCAGTATCAGTAAGATAAGTTTGTTTTCAGACCCAGATTTGCTGTGTGATCTGGATTTCTCGCACAGGGACTTTTGGAAAAATTTCTGAATGACCTTACACAATGGATTAGTTAAAGAGCATTACACATTGGACGCGAGCATTTTACCCCTATTAAAAATGTTTGATTTACATTGCTTCCTAAGTGAAGCAAATAAAGCTCAGATTCATTCCAACCTATTTTAGCTTCTAACCAAGGTATCTAAGTCTCTGTCTTTCCAATCAGCAGAGGCTCTATGGAAACTGTAAGACACACGAGCATTTCCTACACTTCTGACAAATAAATGCTCTGACTGTGACCTGAATCCAGGTCAGGACGAAACCTAGTTTCATACATCATCTGCTTTGGCCTTCCTCCTTTTCATAGGAAGAAAATATGATTTCACTAGGCAAAAGGAAGCTGTGTTCTTTTTCAGTCTGAATTTGGGCAAAAATTCATTATGCAATTTAGTCGTAGCCAGGAGGAAATAGGTTTGGATTCAATTCATCTAAAGTAGAAATAAAAATTTAAACTCTTACATTTGAGTAAGAGTTAGTCACCCACACATCTCTTTATTGTCAGTGGAGATATACCTTGTTATAAGAGAATTATTTTTCTCATCTTAAGGTATCTGAGAGCTCAGATAACTATGCCATGCAGGTACTTGGTTCTCTTTGTTGGATATAACTGGAGTAGCAGCACGTCTGACTTTTAAATGTGTAGGTTAGGGCAGATGGTTCTGCTCATAAGATTATTTAGGTGGGAAACATACCCATCAATGGCAGCTATTTATTGCTTCGTAGAAACTTTATAGGGATCATACGACAGTTAAACCTTTAGTTTAAAAACATTAGTTAAGTTGCAGAGGTAAATTGTTCTAGAGCAATCACGTTCGGTTTTCATCTTAAAATATATCATTTTTCTTAGTATTATTTCACTAGAGATTTGGCAATATTTCTTTTAATTTAAAAAAAAAAAAAAAAAGAAAAAGCAGCAAGCTTTCTCAGAATAGCTTCCCCATTGGTCCAACAGAGCATTTCTTTCAGTTATTTTCTCTGTAACCCCTTCTCTCTAACCCTTGCTGTAAGCCATTGGCCAGGTCAAGAACGTAACTGTCTATAAGGACAGCTGTGATAGGTCTGGTTTTGACCGCTGAGAAAAACTGCCAGTAAGTCAGTAAAAAACATTAGGAAGGTAAAAACTTCACTGCACTGCAGCCCCAGTGCTTCCATGATTCAAGAGAGGAATTGCCAACATGGAAAGATATAAAATCCTAAGGGAAAACAAGCTACTCAGCATAAACAGCAATTGTGGGATCTTATAGTCAAGCCATCAGTGTCACCACTGATGATAGAGACGGTGGTACCTGGCAAATCAGCAGTTCTCAGAACTCTTGCAGTCCCTGACCCTCCTGATGCTTTCCTGGACAGCAGAGACGCTTCAGGTGCATTATAAGGAGTGATGACCACACTAATGCTTAGTCTAATAACTCATTAAATCCCAGCTGCCTTTTTTGTGTACTAACTAATAAATAATCACTTTATACTTTTAAATTATATACATCCTACTTGTAGAGTGTCTTTGCACTCAGCTAAAGAAGTTCAAACAAACTGCCTGGTAAGATGGGCCATAACATTTCTGTAAAGGTAACCTTATCTTCTAGATGTAACAGTTACAGCCAGTTATATCATGTAAACAGCAGGCCCTTTGAGACAGTCTTTCTCATAATTAGACTTAACACTCGTGAAACTTACACTTCCCACATAGTTTTGTTACGGTGTTTTCCTTGCAATGAAACCCAAACTGGTATATTAATAGTCCCATATGTTCTCTGATAGTACTAATCCCCATAATTTTATAAAAGCTGGCTGGTGATCACATACCTTCTCCCTTCCCACACATGGCATATTGGATTAAATAACCCCAGCTGAAAATCTGAATCATTTCTGATGGGTGTTGGGAATAAGGGAAGAAAATATTTCTTCTTTTTATTAAATTTCATATCTGAAACGTTATTATGAAACCTGAGCATCTTCTACTGATTTAAATCTTCTGAGTAAAAAAAAAAAAACAAAACAACCTAAATCAATTTTATATTTAAACTTAATACATTTTCTGTGCAACATTAGGGTGATCATGATACCATCCCAAAAGCGTCCTTAGTTATTGAGAACTATTTTAGTAAACGTGGTAATGCCAATTCCCCACTCAGAACTTTGCAGAAATACTGCAAATTTAGTAAAAGTAAGCTTAAAATCTGATATGTTTTTAAACCGTCTCATGTCTTCTAGATTGCACATGTATATTTACCACCAGTAAAGAGAGCAGTGCATTACATGTGTTCATTTTATACATGAGGCCTTTTAATTAATACATATTCTCTAAGTAAAAAATGATTCTGTTCTTTTGATAAGTATCATTAAAATGTGTTCAGATCTAAATTAAGAAGTGAGATTAGCCTATACAAACAAAAAAAATAAGCCATTCCTTCGTACTCAGTATTAGAATATTAACAGTATTTTCAGTGTATGCAGTATTTCTTTACTCTCAAATATATAGAAACAGAAAATACACAAGTTAAGTGGTATGATTATACCGAGTTATATCGTTTTATAGATTCAGTGAGAACTGTCAGATCAAATATGTCAAAGAGTATCAGCTTTTCAGCAGAAGTCTAAGGAGTGCTCAAACAGAAAATGCAGCATTAGAATTCCCCAGAATATACTTTCAGTCTCCAACAATTTCGTAGCTCCGGAATTCCTGTAGAAGAAATAGTGTATTTCTATTTAAAGCCCTAGAGAGTTTTTCTTTCCTAAGTTTGTCTGTTCTTGAAACTATGTAAACTTTGAGAATCCATAGCATCATGTGGCAATATATCTCACTACCTCAGTACACACCCGTTTCTTTTTAAACTGACACCTACATTTTTTATCTGATGGCTTCTCTTCCCACTATTAAGAAAGGGAAGACATAATGGGTCTTTGCTTCCAGTACCACTCCTTGCTTTGTACATTCCCACTATATTCTCCCTCACTCATTCTTATTCCATGAGAAGGGGTTACTTTTTAACAATTCTTGATTAGGAAACTGTTGATTTCCTTGTTTCCTTGTCCTTGTTGTTAAGCCCAAAATCTTCTTAGTGGCAAAAGGGAAAAGAGCACATGTATAGAGCCTAGAACTTAATGTTAGTACAATTAATGTATTAACAGTCCAGTAATCTAAATCACCCAATTAATTCAGAAAAAAAAAAGCTTCACTAGCAAATATCACTATATAAAAATTTCTGCCTATAACCAACCCTTGCCTCTGGTCTTAAATGTCACCTTTCCAATGTTTCTGCGGATCCTAAGGCTGAGATTTTCAGCCTTCTTCAAGAGGAAGGCTGTCAGTTGTCATCACCCTGAGTTCTTTTGCCAGGAGGAGTATAATATTGCTAAGTGGGAGTTCTTCCCCCTCTTGTTTTTTACAGACATGTAATTATTTGTACGCGTATTGGGTTCGCGTGGCAAGGTTTTGGTAGCAGGGACCAGGGAGCGGGGTGGTACAGGGGTGGCTTCTGTGAGAAGCTGCTGGAAACTTCCCCTATGTCCAACAGAGCCAATGCCAGACAGCTCCAAGATGGACCTGCCGCTGGCCGAGGCTGAGCCCATCAGCAACGGTGGTAGTGCCTCTTTGATTACATATTTAAGAAGGGGGAAGAAAAACCCAATTGCGCCACACCAGCAGCAGTCAGAAGAGATAGGAGTGAGAATATGTGAGAGAAACAACTATGCAGACACCAGGGTCAGTGAAAAAGGAAGGGGAGGATGTGCTCCAGGTATTGGAGCAGAGATTACCCTGCAGCCCATGCTGAAGACCACGGTGAAGGAGATTGTTCCCCTGCAGCCCATGAAGGATCGTGGTGGAGCAGATATCCACCTGTAGCCCATGGAGGACATCATGCCAGAGCAGGTGGATGCACCCAAAGGAGGCTGTGACCCCATGGAAAGTGCACACTGGAGCAGGCTTGTGGTGGGATATGTAGACTATGGAGAGAGGGCCCATGCTGGAGCAGGTCTTCTATCAGGACTTGTGACCCAACGGGGGACCCATGCTGGAGAAACCCATTCCTGAAGGACTGCGCCTATGGAAAAGACCCACGCTGGAGCAGTTCCTGAACCTTAGCCATGGGAAGGACTTACATTGGAGAACTGCATGGAGGACTGTCCCATGGGAGGGCCCCCATGCTGGAGCAGGGGAAGAGTTTGAGGAGGAAAGAGTGGCAGAGACAAGGTGTGATGAACTGCCCGCAAGCCCCACTCCCCTGGGCTGCTTGGGGGGAGGAGGCAGAGAAATAAGGAGTGAAGTTGAGTCCAGGAAGAAGGGAGGAGTGGGGGGAAGATATTTTAAGATTTAGTTTTATTTACTTTGATTTGATTGGTAATAAATTAAACTAATTTCCCCAAGTCAAGTCTGTTTTGCCCATGATGGTAGTTGATGAGTGATCTCTCCCTGTCCTTATCTTGACCCACAAGCCTTTAGTTATATTTTCCCTTCCCTGTCCAGCTGAGGAGGGGAAGTAATAGAGCAGCTTGGTGGGCATCTGGTGTCCAGACGTGGTGGAGAGAGAGGGACTTCACTGTAAGGTTCAAATTAACAATTTATTTGGACTTCATTCACAGGTCCAATATGCCACTATTGCAGGTTTTATGGATACAATGGAGGAATGCACTATTGCAATTTAAAAAAAAAAACAATTCACAAGGTACACTCTTACAACCTACAAGTGATTTCTGAAAAGTACTGACACAAACCACATGCACTATATATTAATACCTTAAAAGAGCACACAAATCATGATCTTAAAGCATGCCAAATACCATATGTATGTTTCTTAATCACTTATCGTCTCTCTTAGGTAAGGTCTCCTAATCTCTGGGAAGTTACCTTGTACAGCATCCTGGACAAGGGGGAAAGAATCTTCTACAGGCCAGCTGTATCATTGGAAAAAGACTACCCATTTTTCTGACCAAAACTTATGGGCTTTTTTTTTCCTGATTTGATGGGTGCACAGGATTATGCTTGAGTGGATTATACTATCTGGAATGTTTATCTCTGATAGCATGATGGCCCCTTAGTCGGTATTGCTAATTTTGCAATGTCCAGCACACAAAGTTACTGAATAGTGGTGGAATGGGACTCAGGGCATTTTGTTTGTTAACGGATTATTCAAGGCTTCATTTGGGTTTGGGTTCTTATTATGATGCAGTGTTTAGGCAACCCTGGCCTGAGCCTTTTCGCCAGGTTCTCCCCACCCCCACAGCTACTCCACCCCATATACAACACTATACCTATTTTCATTGTTTCATCTCTAATGTTGTTCCCCCAAACACTGAGTAAAATATTGTGCCTTTGCAGCTTTTATCAGTCATTTTTTATCTTTACTACTTTTAATAGCTTAGTAAGGTCAACCAGCTTTATTACATCATTTTTCATACCATTTATAAGCATGTTAAATAGCACAGAGCATGGATCCCTGTGGGAATTCTACTGGTGATCTCTCTCCCCTTGACAGGAGTGAAATTTTTTTTTCCTATTCGGTTTTCCTTCTTTTTAAATAACTACTTACCCACATTAGAAAGTTGAAGGTGTCCTGTACATCCTGTGTCGTAGCAGCCAGCCTCATGGGGCTGTCTTAGATACCCTAAAAGAGCCAATAAATACATTAGATACCTGTGTCAAAATATCTGACTCTCACGTGCTATAAGCCATTCTTGTATTAACGTGGGCATGTGAGACTCATTACATACTTGTGCCTGAATAATTTTAATAATGAAGACCTTTTCTAATTAAATTTTATTTCCTTCATAACATTCTATTGTCTTATTTCCTGTGCTGTTTTTTGTTATTTTGTTTTTTTTTCTCCTTCTTAAGGTATAGGTTAGGAGAGTTTTACTCCATTTTGTTCTTTCTTCCTCACACCTTCCTTAAATATTTAGAAGCCTCAGTTCTGTCTCTTCTACAGTGGAGAAAGGTGCAGCATTCCTTCCTACCAAGACATTCCTTCCAACCAAGACAGTGAAATCATGTATGTAGGCATGCGAACACTATGAGAATTGAGTTACTGTGCACCAAAGGCAGTACTAAAGCAACAGTGAGCTAGTAGTAAAGTGCTTATATTGAGTAATGGCTAGCACCTTCATCTGAGAAGAGGAAGAACTGGGTTTGAGTCCCTGATCCCTGTTTCTTATTCTATGTGTAATTCAAAACAGTCCTAGAAGCTGAAATCAAACAATCATTGCTTCTAATTGAGAGCTCTAATTGATTAGTGGGAACAAATTTCTTCTTTCTTATGCTTTCTCTGGCATTGCATTCCTGAATTCATAATAGCTCAGGTTAAACAGAAGAAATCAGATAGATCCTAAAATAATTTTATAGATTAATGTTAAGAAAGTCTTGAATGAAGGGTAATTCTAGAATCATTTAAAGCACAAGGATCAACACTTGTGTGTGTCTCTCTATGGTGTATCAGTTTCAGCAATAGACTGTCACATGCAAAAATAACCTTTAGGCTTCTCTGAAAGATCCTCAAGACTACTCAACCAAGCCCTTAAACTCACAGGGAACTGCCCTGGATCCTGAGAGGACGGACACACTTAAGCCTATTCAATTGCTGGAGATCCTTAAGGTAGTGGGAAATGAGCTGTTCTGCTGTATTCCGTGTTGCCTAGATTCAGCAGTTCCCTGTTAAGGATAGGGCACTGACTCGTGTTGCTTTTGGAGCTATACAGTTCCAACAATTATACAAAACCTGTTTGCCTCTGATGCTCTACAGGCATGCCCACAAATGACTGCAGACACACACAGGACTTTGCAAGCAAGGTAGTTGTGTCTGAAATCCACATAGCTGTGCAGCATCACATAGTGCTTGAGCCAGCATGTTTTGCATTTACTTCAGATACCTTTTCTGCTTCCAATATTTACCTCCATGACAATGTTCTTTGAATTCTAGCCTTGATCGCCTTTCTATGCCGGACTGAATCTGAGCATGGTGAACTGGGTCTGTCCAAATTTCTCAGTCTCCTGGGAAGATAAGCATAGTTACCTATTTCTCTGCATCAGAACATCTTCTTTAAGATACATGTTTAGATACTCTGAAATTTACCCTAAGTTTAAAATAGTTCTGAAGTTAAGAAAATCAAGATGTAACAGAACTTAATTCATACATTTCTGTGGCTAGAAAGGAAGGGTAATATCTTTGACGACATCACAATGGCTTCAGGTATTCTTAAGCCTAATTTGTTTTTGCCTTGATCTTTAAGCCTATGAAATCAAGGTATCCTTTTCAGCCTAATTCTAAATATACATATTTCTAAGTGCGTCCCTTGTAGGGAATGTCATTTTTTTGTTGATATCTCTTCCATGTATGATTTTTCCCTATTGCAAAATTTGTAATGTTAAATCAAAATTAATCTAAAAAAATCCCTACCTGAAATGAGGGGACTAGATTGACCCAGTTATTTTGTTCCTTATTATTATAAAGCTTTTCTCTGTGTCTGATTTAATCATCTCTTCTGTTAATAAGCAACAGTTTCTTTGATATTAAATTACTCCTCCTCTTTCTTTTTCTTTTTTTTTTTTTAATTTAAAAAATCACTGAAAAATAATACCTATATAAACTAATTGCTTCCCAGTTTGTATTCTGGTATAATAGATTTCTTCAAGAAATGTAACATCTGGCCTTTCCTTTGACAATTTACTTATAATTCCCTTACTCCTAGCTTTCATATTTGAATGGTTTAGGTCAGGCATGTTAATGGTGCATGGTTTAATATTTGATCGCACCCTTTAGTTTTCACAATATTTGTCCTTTTTAAGGCTTTTTATTCCCTTTTCTAATCTTGACATAGCAGCTGAAGCTAAAACAGATTAGCATCCTATTTCAGAAATCTAATTCCCTTCATATGTCTTTTAACCCCTCAGTGCTTTTGTTTGCTTAGGTGTACCCTTTCCAAATGGCTCCAGAAGATATCTGCAGCTTGTATATGCCTCCTACTTAACTGAGCTCTAGCACTACTTTTCACTTGCCCACAGTATTTTAACTGACTTTATACTAGTATTGAATTCCAATATTGTCCTGGGTTCAATTCAGTGGGGCTTCAGTGACATGCAAAGCTGCCTTTGTTTTTATTTCCTTACAAATTGTTGCTATTGGACCTTTTTACTGAAACCTTTCATCTATCTCTTTGTAGACATTAGGATCTGATAACAGTCCTTTTGCCTTTATTTTTCTTTTGAGTGGCTTACAAGGTTTCTACTTGGTAGGCAACTGCTGTTTAGCACTTCGCTTTGTGAAACAGAGCTCTCTATGAGATAAGGAGTTTCATTGCTACCAGAAAGCTTAAGTACAATTCTGAACTACTAACAATTGCTACAATGCTATACATTCTGAAGTTCTGAAAAACTTGACATACACAAGTTTTGATTCAGCTGAGTTTTATTATTCTGTAAATATAGCACCAACCATCCTCTGTGCAAGAAACAACACTCACCAATGAATGGACTTTTATCTCCTGCAAATATCTACCAGCCTAATGATTCTAACCTAACATTTCAATACAACATTATCGACTTTTATGTCTCTTTATACAGTATTCATGGGAAAGAATGAATTAATCATTTTAAGGACTATTTTACAGTATTTTTTGAAATAAACTCTCTTTACAATTGTACAACATGGCTTTTTAAATGCAAATGCTGTGCCACAGTTTCCTAAGAAGTCTTCTGAAGCAATACAAGTGATTATATGTTGGCATTCTCAGCAGCAGGCTCTTGACAAGCTGATTATCCCCTCTGTGCTTGCAGCAGTCACAGCCTGTAATAAGTAAGAGGCTGTAAATTCTAGGGGCCACTCATTTTCCCATTTCACTGTCTGCAGGAGCTAGTGAAAGCTGAAACCTTTCTATTCTGCCCTTTCATGTCAGTTAAAATAATGGCCAAATTTATTTTTTCTCTTAGCAGAATATAATTGAGATATAGGTGATGGTGCCAGGAAAGTGAGATCATTTAATCAAAGGTCAAATTAGTTTCTCACTCCATACACCCATCTAATCAAAAGCTCTCTTTTTTTGTTACCTGTATAGGAAATTCTAAGATAGCCTTGCCATCTTCTTATGTTGATCAGACATTTCCCAATAGTGTTCTGTCACAAGGCATCCACTTACAGAAGTGTTCCTATGACATTTCTGCTTTATTGTTCTTTGTTCAAGGACAAAAGCCATAGGGAAAATAAATCCAAAATACAAGCATATTTTTCTTGGTGATGTTTGATCATTCCGTATTACTGTAGTGTTATAGAATAGAGAATTTTCAAATGATAAAAAAATTGAAGAAAATATGAAAATATTTTGATTTAGTTTTTGACTTATCATAGCAATATGTTTCACTTTCTACATGTGACAAACAGACGAAAAGAATCATTCCTCTGCAATATAAAGGACACATGAGTGAAAGATACATTAGAATAGCTATCTGTCAAAGGCAGGATTTGTGCTTTGTAAGCTCAGACAAACTGTTGGTTGGCACTCTGCTCAATGCTTTTTCTCTTGGAACAAAATTAGAATTACTCTGGCAAATAATTTATTATTTTAATCAAACTTCTATTTGAATAACAATTTTAAGTGTCAATGAATAACCATTAATATTAAACTGTAGAGCTATCTTCTTTTTAATTGTTGTTAATGCATATTTGGAGTAAATTCTTGTTTATTATTGTTTCATGTCTCTGCTCGTAATGACAAGATTTGGTGCTTTGATTCACTGCCCTTTTTTGGGGAACATAGTTTCATAATTAGTTCTTCCCTTTCTAACACGTGAATACAGGCCCAACATTTTTTGAAGATGCCATTAATCAAGCTGTTTTGTGAGATCCTCCTGGGCCAAATGAAAAGATGGACTGCCAAACAGAAAAAATTCACATCAAAAAGCTATTGAAGCTCTGCGTTAAAGATTTGCATCCACATACAGACATTCTTTGAATGTAGAGGAGTTACAAAGTAAAAAATCCAGATTAAAAAGAGAAACATTACAAACAGGATGGAGTCAATATAGTATAATTGGCTGCATATCAAAGTGCCACACTGATAAAACAAATATTGTAACATTTTAATCCGATGGCTTGATTTTGTTTATCGTCTCCAAGCAAGATGAAAGATAAAACCCCCATCTTTTCTGGAAAACCTAAAAGATATTTGAACAAAGAACATGGAATTTCATGGAGGAAAACACACACAGATCCTTACTATGAATTTCACTTGCAATATTTCCACCTCAGTCATATGCATAGATCTGAAAAGAATAATCACACAGAATTAATCATTATCACCCGAGCAGAATTTGTAATTTCACATTTCAGAGTTGTAGGATTTTTAACAGCAGGACTTTGACATCTGAAGTGTTTACTCTACAATTAAAGAGTTTTCTTCAGAAAGAGCAAGGCAATCCGAGTCATAAGCTGCTATAATACATGACTAGGGCCTGCATCTTGAAAGGGACTCCGCAACTGATATTCATATACAATGTACGCTTTCATAAGTCAAAATCTTCAGACTTGTTGCTCGCACAGAGTGCATGCACAATAAGACTGATTCTCACTGTATTCAGCCCAGTTATATTTCATTTAAAGCCACTACAATGTATCCTTACTCTGTACCTCGATCTGTGGTTGTTCTCAGGACAGGTCTAAGACTAAGACAAAAGCCTTGAAAGACACCATCGATAGCACTCACCTGTCTAAGTAATAAAGACCTGCTCTCGTTTGAGATGTCATAGGGTATCTTAGACATCTGCAAGCGGCCAGACAACATGGCACAACAAAAGAGAGAGATATGGAAAGCCAGCTGGAGCCTGGGCCAGGTATGCTAGGGAATTTAATGTCATTAGAAGCTGTTCAGACATGTAAAAGCAGTCGCATCACTCCCAGTCAAAATACTATATATACAAAGCTATAAAAGCACTCCAAACCAAGCATATCTACTTATTAAACTTCCTGTCCTGGCTTCACCCCAAGTGACAACAAAAAGCTAGACTATAATCAAGGTTTTAATTTAGCTTTTTTTTTCATTCTCAAATGGCAGTTTTAAAACAAGCTTTCCATGCAAGAACAGGTGTTATTGTAGTAAATTGTTATATATTCATCTGATAGGCCTCCTTGGGTTTATGTGGTAGATGTACTACTTGAACAAGTTATTTCTAGTATGTTTCATTAATAAAAAACGCAAAGCCTGCTATACAAACATGGTAGATTCTCATTTCCCTTAAAGAAGTGACTTTGTCTTTTCTAAAAGTTTTAAAGATGAAGATATGACAAGAAGAAAGGGGAAAAAAAGCTTCCATTACAAAAAGATTTACTGACTATGTCTATATAAATGCATTCTGGAGTTCATGTTTAAGTCAAAATACCTGTTTAAATATAATTTATGATACCACTAGGGAAGGTAAGCAAAATATGTTTCTTTCACCAACTATAAACAAAATGAATAATTAGATGGTTACCTTTCTGAGTGCTACAAAATTATTTAGTCACGGTGTAATTAATTGATTGTAGAGACTTCTTATTGGCTAATTAGATTATTTTCAATAAAATTCTTCCCATTTCATTCTCTATCATTTGCTATAAAATAGCTCTTCAAATAATGTATCGTAAATACATTTTCACATGAGATACTGATTATAAGCTCATTGTTTGTCATCTGATTTAATTTCATATGAGTTAAGGATGTTAAAATAATTTGATTTATTCATTTGAAAACAAGAGAGCTTACATGGACTCATTTATATTTGTTTTATAGCTCATTCACTAAAAGAAAAATAGATGAAACAAAAGAGATAACACTTTCCTCTCACATTTCTTAATTTATTTCGCACACCATTATGTTTCACACCTTCTGTTCTTTATGGTTTATGTCTTTGTTTGTCCCTTTAAGTCTCATCTCTTTCACATATATTTTTAGTCTTTTCTCAGCTTTTTATAGCATTTCGTGGGTACACCATGTGAGTAGTTCACTTGACTGTATTAATATTTTATTAGTGCTTATCTGATACAGCAGGGAAGGCCTGACAGTCGGGCTCTTAATTATAGACATTTCACCCGCATTTCCTACCAATGCAAGACTCTTAATTACAGCCATTTCACCCTCATCTCCTACCAATGCTTCTTCACCTTTCAATTTTTTTTCATAACTCACCTTTCATTCTCCTCCTCGTTATTGAATTTCTAAAAGATTCACAATGCAGACTGAAATTAAGATGTGAGTATTGAATGTTAATCTGAATTTTGAAGGCCTGCAATGTTAAGATGCTTAGTAGATCAAGGTGATTTCTAAGTCCTTCAAAACTTTTCGAGATGATCTATCTAAATTGTAATTTATCATTTGTTTCTCAAATAAAAAACATACATGAAATATTATAAATCATCATCTTCATCACTGTCTAATTCAAATATTGAAAACATTCTCTGGGCAATTAATTTCAATTTTAGAAAAATGTTCTTGGTCTTGTTCTTTGTTTCAAATCAACTGGAACTTATCTGCTCATTATGGCAGTGACAGACTGTGGGATAAGGTGCCTAGCCTTCCACTGTCATCTTTGAGATTTCTTCAATTAAATGTTTTATACTTGATATGCAAAAATCCTGTCTGAATAGGATCTCTTTCTGAAGATGTATTTATGCATGCACATTATTATTTATTTCTGTGAGACTATTGCTACTAATTTAAGACTGTAATTTCACCATATTAACTTCTAGAGCATCTAATTTATAGCGTAATTTTAGAAACTTCATAATAGATAAATTTCTTCTATTATACATATATACACAAATATATATTCTTCTATATATAATAGAAGAAATATACTAAACTGAAAAATCTTCCTCAGAATTATTTCTTATAACCTTACAGCTCAGTTTCTTATTTTCTTCTCAAAAGCTGGTTTGACCGAAACCCTACAGGTTTACCTGTAGATTAACCCTACAGCATTCACATTCTAGAAACTACTAAGCTTGTTCAGATCATGAAGCCACTAATATCAAATGACACATTAAGAAGTTGAATCTATCCAAACATAAGCAGTATATTTTGAATTAACACCTTGTGCTAAATGCGCTATTCTAGTAAATATGTAAGTGTTCCAATCACTGTCCTGTGGGTTAAAGATGTAGTTTACAAGGTCTGTTTTCCCTTTGTAGTTCAAGAGTAAAAATATAAAATAAACCCTGTGACTAAGTCTTTTTGAGAGTTCTGAAATAAAACTAAATTCTTCTTCTAGGAATGTAGGCAGATGTTTCCTTAGATGGCAGCGGGTAGGGAATGTTTTTTCTTTTTCTTTCTTTCTTTCTTGGACCCTTCTGCAAAATATATGTCTCATTTTCATGGGAACATGAATGTTTAACTGCGACTATGGATTCGACTAGAAGCAAGAGTAGAATATAACTGAAAAAATTTAGATGTACTCAAGGTTCATATTTATGTGCAAGGAAGTTCTTGGCAGTCTCTTTCTCAGCATTAACAAAATCAGATATTCCTAGAAAAAAAATTGTCCCATCCTAAGGTAAATGTTCAGAATAAACGTACGGTTAAAAAGGTCTTCCTCTTCTTCTCCATTAAATTAAAATAATTCCAGCTTGAGAAGCTCCACTCTCAACACTGACAGTATCTAGAACTCAGACTTTCCATTAGTGAATATTGAGACACCTAATGTCTTGTATGGAACAAATCATTAGGAACTTAAAGTCCACTGGCTTTCATATGATCAACTTGACACATTTGGCACAAGTCAGAAGTTTTCTACCAATCCTTTCTTTTTAAGAACAAGAAAATTATATGTATCTGTGTACCTAAGCTCTCTAATATATTCTGTTAGGGAATTACTTCATTTTCTTCAACTTCTTCATTGTTTTTTTCAGAATATTTCTTTAATGTATGGAAGAGTTTATGCTCTTTTCTCCAAGAATAAACTTTTGTGCTTCCTTGAAGTAGACGCTTTTATGAGCATCTTCCAAAACAATAAGACCCAATTGTATGACCTATGATAAGCACACATGAAGATAGTATGTAATCTTTTTACTTTGAAAGAATCTTGTGATTGTATCTTAGTTGTTTCCAGAGTCAATGTAGCTAACTGAAGTCTCTATGATCAAAACTATATTAAGCTCTGTTGTGGTTTAGCCTGAGCCGGCAGCAACGAACCACGTGGCCGCTCGCTCAACCCCCCACAGCCGTGGGCGGGGGGGAAATAGGAAGAAAAAGGCAAAACTCGCGGGTTGAGATAAAGGCGGTTTAACAGAACAGCAAAGGGAAGAGAAAACAGTAATAATAACACGGATAGAGGAATATACAAACGCGATTAGGGCACCGCCGCTCACCGACCGGACCCGGACCCGCGCCGCCGCAGCCCGCGCTGAGCAGCGACTCCCTGCCCCCTCCCCCGGCAGCGCCCCCCTACAGCCCGGGCATGGCTCACATGGCATGGGATGCCTGTGTCCCCCCCATCCTTGGGGAAATTAACCCCAGCCCTGCCGGAACCAGGACAAGCTCTCACTTTAGCCGTGTAGATAAAATGTCACCTCAAAAGAGTGATTACACAGGGCTAAAATTATCTCTGGAGTTGTCTTTCTTTCGACACTAGAAAACATGTCAGGCAAACAATTACTCATTTTTACACATAAAGGTGCACTTAAATTCCTTTGTCAGTTTGGATCAAGAAAACACTTCTGAAGCAGATCTGACTATCTCTATTTGAAATGATTTGGTTTCTATTGTAGATCTTTCTTGAAAAGCCATGGCCTGGAGTCCTTTCAGAAGAAGTACGTGCTGCAAAAGTTTACCTAGCGGTCCTCAACCACAAACAGGCATTTAGCTCTTCACACCAGACAAGACCTACACAAGTATAACCCAAGAAACATGTGCAATGTAGATATTAGGTCCTTTGTATCATTTGTTCTATCTTTAAGCTGGGTTCTATTGCTCCACAACATTTAATAAAATTGATAGAAACCCTTCATTGTTTAAAACTGACGCATGAATCTTAGACAAAATCTGGGTTTTTTTCTATATAAAAAAACAGTTTAACCAGATTTGTAGTTTATGATAAATTATAATAAATTAATTGATAGAAGATCTGGCATATTTATAAATTACATTATTTGGCACTTATACGACATTTCATTGTAACAGCTTTATAAATGAGGTATACTTTACATTATCCCTGCTCTAAAGAAAAAGAAAGTGACAAAGATTAACAGCTTCATCCAAAGAGTTGCACAGTGCATAGTGGTTAGGCCTCTATGACTTTTTAAAACATAAATTAGAACAACAACAGCAAAATAGAAATAAGTAAACGTAACAGTAAATAAAGCTTTTTTAAAGAAAATAAATCTCTTAAGTCTTAAGCAGTCATTTACTGGTCATGCAAATAGTAAACTTTAAGAGGCTACTGTAGTTTTTCTTCATGTATCTAAATGATAGTCAACTTAAAACTAACTAATTTAAGAAAAAATGTGACTGCACAACTACATTTTAAATATGGAGTCCTAAAAGTTTTTGCAGCACTCTACACATTGAATGTAAGGTCTTTTAATAATCAGTGAGTATTATTATTCCAGTAATATTGTAGATCCCAAAATTACCTGGCTGAACATTTGCCTAGGAAGGAACTGTGAAAAAGCTGAACTTGTAACTGGGAACGGAACACTTGCCTACAACCTAAACCAGTGATAATATAAAGTGTATGCAGTTGGTTTGAAGATTATAGCAATTGAGAAGAAATGTGAACTGAAGGGTGAATGAATAGGGCAGGTACAAGAAAGACTATGAATGGAAGAAACTAATTCTGTATAGCACCTGGATGCCTATAAAATGTAACTGAGAAGTATAAGAGAAAGGAGAAGAAAACAGCAGAAGAAAATTCCATAGCTAACAACATAAAGGTAAAATGTAACACGAAGTATCAGCACCATGAAGTGAGATACAAAACAAGAACCCAGACTGTCTTATGCTGCCTCCTAAGGTCTGATCAAATCTCACCAAACCATGGTTCTGTTTATTTGTTGTAGATGCTAAGTTAGTTTTACATATTCTTTAGGCCACACACTGGGTGACTGGTGGCAGGCACAGTGTGTAAACCTATATACATCCTGTGAAGTAGTGTACTAAGTCATAAAACCTCATTGCTTTCACTGAAGGCATTTCCTTACGGACCTCTTTTAAGAACCTACTGGAGGATGGATCAAAAGTTAATCTGCTGCCCCAGTTCATGAGTACCAATGGTCCTCAGTTTGTGTTCAGCAATGTCACCCACAACTGCCTTGCTCCCTGTTCTTACCACTTTCATCTACTTTGCAAAGAGTGTGGTCAGATACCCTGGTCTCATCACGTTTTAGGGGCAGGCAGGGAGAAGCGCAGCTCTTTCATGAGATTGCACAGCAGCTCACAGAAAACTGTGGAATAAACTGGAGACTGCTTCTGCTGTTTGTACATGTCTTTGTGTTGAGAGATGGAGATAAGTAAAAAACCTCCTGTCATCAACTTGTCTTTCTACATTTTCAGATGAGAAGTCTGGTTCAGTCTTCTGAAGAAAAAGAAAAAAATCTGTGCAATAGGGCCACTCTGAACTAGTTGATCTCAAAACTGTGGGTTATTCGCTGAGGTAGGTGTTATTTAGCCATGTAACATAGCTTTTATTTTCTCCAGGATGATATAATAGTCTTAGATTCAAAACTCCTAAGATATGAGCTTTTTTTATTTGTCATCTACTGTGTTTAACAGGAATCATTGCCCAAACATGGAATGCCTATGCACTATTGCAGTATTTCTATTAACAGTATATAGAATACAAGAAAGAAAGATTCCTAATGATCACTCAAGTCTCTTCCCCTATCAATAGCCACCTGATTTGCAAATATATTCTTACCTCTCCGATCGGTCAAAATCCATGGTCTTGTTTTTTGTCTTCCTAAGTGAGAGAAACTGACAGAGTTTATACACAGTTTTCTTTTACCTCTACAAAAAGTAATCAAGCCATATAGCTCCTCTTTCCAACTTCCTGTATCCTATTTTGGAGTCAAGATTTAATCATAAAGTTTCTTAGGGAAGCTCACATTACTATTGTTACTCTATAGTTTCTTTTCTAAGTCTGTGCTGTTTCCCTTCGCATTTCTCTCTTTTTCACACTCTCTAAGTTCTATTCATGCACAGCGTCCATCCACTTATTTCAAACTCCAAAATCTTTACATGAGTTTTTGTTTTAAGTGATGAAACAGTGTTTGGTTCTTAAGTGCCATCTATTACTACATCATAAAGCATCCTGTTCATACTCAGCTTCTTTCAGGAAAGGGACCAAGTTTCTTCCTCCTCCTGTCTTCAACTGAGTACACATATTCTCAGTTTCATCCATGCCTTAATTAACAGAAACTGATCTTTGAGTAAGTAGTTGACATGTTTCATACCTCCATCCTACTCTGTTTTTTAAAGGAATGAGAAGTGAAATTTTTAGATACCTTGCTCATACTTCTCCAACATTTATAGTCGTAAAAAAATTTGAAAAATGACTAGTGATTTTCTAAACTTAGACTGCCTACTAGGAATCTGATATATTATAAGAAGGATTACTTTAATAGAGACAGTATCAAGATAATTATCTGATAATTATATGAGTCTATTGTCTCCATGTTTTGAAGTAATACAGAATCTCAAGCTTTTTATCAAACTAAGCATTTGTTGTTTTCTGTAGTATTATCAAGATACTTATCATTACCCATAACTTGTCAGTAAGCTGTTCCCCTCCTTGTCACACAATGACACAGTTCTAGTGGTAATGATTTTAAGAATAAGAAAACACAAGTATATGATACTATAAATGCATTTTCTTTTCCCACTGGTGTCTTTTACTTTTCAAGATCCAGTTTGAGAAACTTATTCTTAACCACAGAGCTGCCTCCAGAATCTTGGGCAACTGTAATAAGCGAATTTCATTGACCTCAGTCCGTACACCTTATCTACCCGAGTTGTATTCAAGTTATGTCTTTCTCAGGATATAAAAGTTTTTTGGAAGTTGCTTTAAATAAAGAATGTGAACAATGAAGCTTAGTCTAAGTCTAATCAGATGATGAATTGAATACTCTTTCCAGTCCATCTGTGTTTATTATTCCCACTAGCTTATAAATACATTTCTGGATAGACAGTTCACCAAATTATAGATGCTGATGTTCTCTCTGCAGTTGGCAAAGTGCTGTAACCTACATAACCATCTTCGGTGTCTTTTGTATTTACTCTAAATGTCTCTATAGATTAAAAAAAATAATAATTTTATGAGATTTTTTTGGCTAGATAAACAACCTCTTTATTTTGCATGGGTTTGCATAATGGGAGTCTGCATAGGGTCCGTTCTGTCCTCAGTCTTCTTGGTAGTCATACACTTTACTTTTGAATTACTGCTTCTGTATATTCCGTATATGTCACCAGAAGAGTACACAGAATTCCTGAGATGATTTTATGAATGCTTTTATAATAATTTTGGTATTGGTTTTACCCAAAATATTTTGCCTGGTATGCCTCAAGATAATGCTTTTTCATTTCACATCAGTGACTTACAATTACCCTGTCATCAATCAATGTAACAAAATCCTTCATCCGCTTTTTCATCCAGCTGGTAGTTCTTTCCCTATTAGCAGAGGTATAGTTTTAATTCCCCAGGTGGATTGCATTTCTTGTTATCATTTTTATTGTTTCTTTTTTCAAGGTCGTCTCTCAGGAGACATTCAGGTACTCCTATGGCTTTGTACATTTCATGACTTTCTGTCATCATAAAAATCCATTAGCATCAACTATATCACTGTCATTAAGCAAGGTATTAAAGATTAGCCACAAAATGAATCCATTGAGTACTCCACTAGTAATCTCCCTATCACACGATAATTCTTTATTCAACTTACAATTCTTCTACTAACCACCATCTTAAGTGAAAATTTCCCAGGGGGTAACATATCAAGTGTTGTAAAGAAGTCAAGATAGATTAGATCTATCACAACTCTCTTGTCTATAAAAGCAGTAATTTTGTTAAAGAAAATATTATATCAGTCTGACACAATCTGTCTTTGCTAATCCCCTCCTTCAATTTATCCATTTGCCATTCGCCTCAATTTATTTAATTAGTGCTTCCTTTGTAATTTGTTCTGAGGACTGTGGCCTCCCGTTGAGGTCAGACTGGTGGTTCTGTAGTGGCCCGTTTGATTTTTTCATCCTGTTTTTACATATAACCATTGTAGTCTAATCCTGTAATTTGAAAGTTTGTGTTGGGTGTAAATGGAAAGTTTTTGGTAGTGGTGGACTGCAGGGGTGGCCTCTGTGAGAAGACAAGGGTCTGCCCTGTGCTTGACACAACTGGTTCCAGATGGCTCCAACACTCCCCCACAGAACACAGCTGAGCACATAAGCAAAAATGGTGATGCTTCTGCGAAAACATATTTAAGAAAGGGCAAAAAACATTGGAAAGAGAGAAGAGGAAGGAACAACAGAGGGAACAGCAGAGAAAATGAGGGAATAGCAAGGTCAGAGGAGGTACTCTATGGCAGAGTAACTACACATCTGAAGGGACCATGACCCTGGAGAACCTGAGCTGGAGCATATGAAAAAGGTGAGAAACAAGGACAGTCAGAGAGAAACCACAGTGTACTGACCCTGACCTCCTGCACTGTTCGTTGTCTCACTGAAGGGACTGAATGAACCCTGTGGTGATAACAAGACAGGACAATGAGTATCTGAAATGAAATACTGAAGCGGGGGAAAATAAAAAGGAGGGAGAAGGAGGGGAATTTGGAGTGAAAGTGAGCCTGGGAAAGGGGGAAAAAAGATGTCTTAAGGTTTGTTGTCTTTGTTTCCATGCTCTGAACAGTAGTTTAATATGACAACAACTTATTAACAAAGTTGTATTGAGGCAGTAAGAAAGATAGGCAATGTTTCCATATGGCAACTCACGCAATCACTGATAGAGAACACAGGATCATACGTGATGCTGTGGCTCCATCGGCCTGCTAGGGACACTTGGTGTTCATGTCATCTGGCAGCAACACCCAATGCTGCAAATGACTTTAGAATGCGGGTAAGAGTCACACCGACCCTTAACTCCACCAGTGGTAGTGTGATTTGAAAGACTCACACCTTACATGGATAATGAGGGCAGCATCCTGCCTAGGCTGCCGATGCTGGTCAGGGGGAAGGGTGTCACTTTCCCAACATATGAATTGGTTATTAAATATTTATGCTAATTGCCAATAAATGAAGTTAAATACCCCAAGTTGAGTCTATTTTGCCTACGATAGTGCTGACAAGTTATATCCCTGTCTTTAAACCCAGAAGTTTCCTCACTCTTGTTCTTCGCTATTTTCTCCCTCCTTCCCACTGGGGCAGAGAAAGGTGAGAAAGTGTCTGTGAGGGTGCTTGGTTGCTAACTGGAGCCAATCTATCACACAGATTTATAAGAATATTGACTATCTGATCCACAATTCAACCCATTTATTCTTTTCAGAAACAGTGAGACAGATCTGATAACTACAGAATTTTTAATGAAAAAAGCTAGTAAGGTGACGAATACAGGCCTAAGTGAAACACTGATAAGAAATGCACTGAAAAGAGACATGAAATCGAACATTAAAGTAATATGAAACTAAAAATGAATTGGCCTGCAGCTATGCTGATTTATTCATGCAGAAGATGTTGAAAAGGTATGCCATACAGTATATATGACAACAGTTAACTTTAGGTTTTTTGTTTGTTGGTTTGCTTTTTATTTCTGTTTTTTTAAATGAACAGGAGCTTTAAAAGAAATGCAAATATTTGAATGCAATCTGGATACATGAACACACTACTTTTTTCACATTAAGAAAACCACATAAGCAAATGTGTTAAAGCTCAACTTGGCAAAGAAAGAGATAGGTTAGGGAATGTGCAAATAATATTTACTGGAGGGACAAGATATTTTTGGAAAAACATCTGCTAAGTACATCAAAAAAAAGTAGTTTGAGAGTCTCTTCAACATGATCCCAACAGCATGATTTTGTTGACTTATAGTGTACTGTCGGGATTACACAAATATTTCTTTAATTTATTTTCCCTCTTTGCATATTCCCTCTATGCTCATTAATTGCCCTAGGAAGGCAGAGTAATAGAGATTTCACTTGTTTTCAAAAGCACACGTGTTTAGACAGATGCTGAACTTTGAAAGGGAAGTAAAATGCCTTCCAGTGAAAATTCTGATAGATCTTAAACCCTGAAGGAATCAGCTCAGACTTCCATGGAGAACAACACTCCCCTCCCCTCTACAGAAGACCAAAACAAGACGTAATGGCACATGCAGTTTGATCCAGCAGGGCAGCTGCTATGGCTAACACACAGGAAAGAGAGGTTGGAATGATAACTGTGTCTAGACTTAATTTTGAAGTGAACTATGGATTTGTTTTTAGGTCTTGATCTCTTAAGAATTAAATTAAGAATTAACTTCACTGAGGCACATGTAGCACCCGTATGAAATCAGACTGGTTTTGGCTGGGATGGAGTTAATTTTCTTCATAGCAGCCCTTACGGTGCTATGTTTCACATTTGTGACCAAAACTGTTGATAACACACCAATGTGTTTGTTAGTTTTGAGCAGTGCTTACACAGCATCAAAGTTTCCCCCATTTCTCACTCTGCCTCCAGTGACTAGACTGGGGGAGGACAAGAAGCTAGGAAGGAATGCAGCTGGGACAGCTGACCCAAATTGACCAAAAGGATATTCCACAGTATACAGTGTCATGTTTATCAATAAAACGGGGGAATTGGCCAGGGGTTGCCCTTGCTTGAGAACTGGCTGGGCATGGGGGTGACTTGGTGAATGATTGCTTTTGCATCACTTGTTTTTCTTTGCTTTATTTTGCTGTTTGTTGTTGTTGTTGTTGCTTTTATGTTTTGTTTTGGTTTTCTTTTCTTTATTAAACTGTCTCTATCTCAACCCATGAGTTTTCTCACTTCTGCTCTTCCAATTTTCTCCCACACCCCACTGCGGGGAGTGAGCGAGAAGCTATGTGGGACTTAGCTGCCTACTGGTGTTAACCCACAACAGAGATGAATGCCAAAACTCCTTTATGCTGAAACTATAAAGTAGGATAAAGTGACGATGCATAGCCACGTTCAGTCCTGTACAGAGATGGAAAGTGGCTTGGTCAGACATCTCCAGCTAGGAATTACAAATACTGCAGAACAGGATACTTTTTCAGCAGTATTGACATCTCCTATGTCATCATTTCCTTAACTTTTTAAGCTCCAGAGTATATAAATCCCTTTCAGCACTGTAATGGCAGAGATGAAGTAACATCATGATAACTTTTTTCCCCCCAGATATTCAGACTGCTTATTCAACATCATGTAAAAGGTTGTCCTTGTACACTAAGCTCTATCATCTAGACAAATACATTACCTGTTACTGAATGTATTAGAAACAACAAACATAGGACACAAAGAAATAAAGGGAAAAGTGAAGGGCTGACATGCCCTCTGTCTTTACCAGAAGTTCTATTTGTAGACTCAGTAGGTCTTGTCTATTATTATAATTGGCAATCATGTTAAAAATTCTGCTAAAAATGCAAATAATTCTTGAGCATGTATGTGAAGTCGTATGGAACATTTCACTATTAAATCATATTGACAGAAAGCCATCTGGCTAAAATTACATAGAAACATAGGTTATGATTTTTTGCGGTCTAAAGTCTAGAATAAAAAGCATTTCCATTTTACTTTTGCCTGATAGATTCTGTGATACTTCATTATAAGTCAGATGGACAACTATTAAAAACTATTTCAGTTTTGTCTTCGTTATAGTTACTTTATAATAACAATGCTTAACCTATAAAAAGTCCACTGTTTTATGGTAATTACATACTTACAGAATTAACAAGCAATATCTTCCAGGTTCTGGTTTGTGAAATACAATCTGTAATTCCTTCAGTACATAGGATAATGAAACAAAGAAACAAAGGGCTATCCTTTTCCTAATATGAAAAATCCTATTGTCAAAAAGGCTGTTGCCAAAAGACCAAAGAGATTTGGAAAAGGTACAGGAAGAGTAAAATAGCAGTTAATAGAGGTTAACATTCCCCTATTTGGTCCATTATCTCAGTTGCTGATGTTGAATGATTTATTCCTAGTTAATGAATAAACAAAATCTTCTCATCCCAAGGGCTCAGATAGGAAATCATGCATGCATGCTAGGTATATCAAAGTGGACGAAAGCGCTACAGGTGAATAGCATGTAAGAATTAGCCCTATGTTACGTACAGCACCGTTCAAATTCCTCTCCAGCAAATACAAAAGAATGATGACAGCCTTTTTGCTATAGTTGAGGATTCATCTTACTTACTTCGGTAAAAGTTATGCAGTCTTGACACATACATTTGAACTGTAACTGAAAATTCTTTCCCAATGCTTCCCATTTCTAAACAAATCTGCTCCTCAGCTACAGTGGGAAAAGATGAAAACAAGGCCTGCTTTTGAATAGCCAAAATAGGAAAATATTGAGTACGGCAGGCAGATAAGCCAGCAAAATCGTAGTCATGAGTAGGAGCAAAAGGGGTCCCAGCAGTGTCTTTGGTTTTATGCTTAATCAAAAGAGGCTCAGGCTGCTTCCCAAACACTATCTTCTGTTGCTGATGGCAAAAACAAGTATACTTCTTTGCCAGGAGCATAAAATAGTTGTTACTCTGTCCGTTTCCCCATTGTTAGCACTGGAGAAGATTCAAGATTATATTAACAATAGGTAAAGGGTTGGGAAGTTGAAAGATTGATACATTTCCCTTTTAAGTTCACTTGCCAGGTAGAAACTGGTTACCCTTCCTCCCGGAATTGTGTTAAAGACAGGCACACAATTTCAGGGTTTGCAGGGCATTTCTGGTTGTGGTCACACAGGCTGTAGAGGCTTGTTAAATCATTACTGAGGTTGAAAGTATGATCATTCCAGAATAAAAATCTGCCTGTACTTTGTGACATGCACAACGAAAATTCTTCTAGAGTAACAGGGATTCACGGCTGAAAGACCTGTCACATCCTTTCTTTCAGCTTTCTTCTTTCAGCTTAACATGTGATTGCCCCACCTTCATTCAAGGGCAATGAAGATCAGAGGTAGTGCCAGATTTATGGTCTCTCTGAAGTTGTCTATCTTAGAAAGAGTAAATATGTAAGGAAGGAATTTAATGAGAATTTCACACTCTCTCCTGAAATATCCCATGAAAATACATAGAGGAATATTTCGAGATGAGATTTTATTTTACCCTATTTACTACTTATGAAACAGTTTTATTACTCAGATTTGGAGGAGTATACCTTTATTTAATGATAAAGAATGTTTTATTAGTTAACATAGTCTCTTCCTCTATTTGATGCCTTCTATTGTTGTACGCTACTCTGTATGCGTCAACAGCACATTTGCTGTAGCACAATATACTTTTTTACTCCATTTCTTTATCCTTAAATTTTAAATCTTGATAATACCTTAAATCTTTGGCATTTGGGAACTAGCACTACACATTAAGTATTCTTTAACAAAATGGAAGACAACTGCATAACTTTAGGACAGTTAGTCTGATATCTATTATTGGCACATTAATGGAATACTAATACATGACTCAATTGATAAAGAATTAAACGAATATAATTAGCCCCTGCCAACTTGATTTAACAGAAAGTAGGTCTTGCCAAAAAACTTGAATTACTTCTTCAAGTAGATTTGAACCTTGAATGATAAATGTACTTCATTCATTTATTTGAGAAGTGCTAAACAGTATTCTATTTCAAAAAATAAAATTAGAGAATAAAGATAACACCTACACTAAAAGAATTGGGAAATGGATAAGTGAGTTCTCAGAAGTGACTATCCATGTAAATCACCATCATGTGGTGATGTTTCTAACAGCATTCCTCTAATACCATGATTAATATTATGTACTAATATATATAATGCAATATATAATACATTTCATATATGCTATGCTAATATTTTATATATTAATATCTATTTTTGTATAATATATTTTATATGTCCTGTACATAAAAAATATATACTGTGATCAAAATTTTCATCTGTAGCCTGAATATAAAAACAAAATATCTGGCAGTACCATTTTCAAATGTCACACATGTCAGTAAATAGTGATCAGAATGTGGCAGTTATACTGGTGATCTGGATGCCAAATTAACCTGTATACTGTTAAACAACACGCTATAGAAACAGAATTATTAGTGTATAATTATACCCTTCATGACTTGACAAAACAGGAAAAAATGTCCTGTTTCTCAGTATCTCTGAGAAAGTGTTAAGGATCATAATGGCCAAACACCTGTACATCTCTCTATAACATTCTGCAACTATGCTGTAGTTAAAAAAAACACAACCAAACTACTGTAATCCTTGCCATTATAAAATGAGTGAGTATGGAGTGGGAACTTGGGAATGTGGAAATGGATTTTACTATTTTTTTTGTATACTGTGAGTACATGTACTCTAAGTGTTTTTAAGGTGTCTTTCTTACTCTCCTTACAGAAAGCAAGTCTAGAAGTGCAGACAAGCACTGTTCTCTAAATTTGGCACATGGGACATTGTATGATTGTGCATATCTTATGGAGTAGATCAGGGCAAGAAAAAAGCATACCTTCCTCTTTACAACATGAGAAGAAGCTTTTTCAGAGAAGTACAGCTAAAAAGTAAGCCTATTCAGCATATGAAAAGACGACTGAGAAATTACTTGATTACTGCTTATGTATTCCTTAGAAGAAAAATACTAATTAATAAAGGTCTCTTTAGTTTAGCAGAGAAAGGAAAATCAAATAAAAATCAATAGAAGCTGAAGCCAGGCAAATTCAATTTGGCCATAAGGCACAAATATCAAAGAGTGAGGGTAATTAACCACTGGAAAAAGATTATTTCAGTCTAGTTAAATACAATACATTTTTAGCCAGACACAATTATTGACTTTGATGCAATCTTGACATTGGGATGACTGCATAAAATGCAAAAATATGGTCTGCAAAACACAGCAGGAGAGAGAAGCTGATCAGATGGTCTTAGTTAACCTTTTATGTCAGTATTTCATCTTTCAGTAATCTCAACTGATAACTGATTTTATCTGACCATTATCCACTGCTAAAATGAAAGACTTCTTACCAGTAGCACAAAATGTTTTCAGTTCATTTTACTTTGTTTTTATTCTTTTTGGATCTTATAAAGTCTCTGATAGGCTTTGCAGAAATGTATTCAGAAGGTGATCACAGCAACACTTGTGGAAAAAATCCTAGATAATTGTTAGTCATTTCTTTAGAAAATCCATATCCCCACTCATAAGGGATTTATAATTCAGCTGCTATAAACCTTATAATGTGATTCTAAATAACTTAAATTGTTTTCCCTGGTTTTAGGATCAGGACAGTCAACATATTTTGCACCATATTCCATCTTAAATATGTCACTGTTTACAGCTGTCATTTCATAAGTACGTATCTTCTTTAAATGCATTTAAATTCTTTGACGTTTATAGAACTACATCTATTGAAACTGTGATCCTCAGTTCATCCAGAAGGGAAGGAGAAAACAGACACTGGCCATACAATCTTCCCTGCACTACATTTGCCAATAGGATAGATTAGGACATGGAAGAAATTAAGAAAGTATAATTGATAGTCATCTTAAGAGTCAGATTTATGAGATTAAACTCACTGCTATCCATGTTCTGTCTCTTGAGCCTGTTTTTTCAGCTTAATTAATGCTGTTTCTGCTTCACTGATGCTATATCATATAGGACACTAATGCAAGGATACACGCACCCAGACTTACTGAACCTGATTCCTGGTGACCACTGGGAGAAATTAACTTCTGTCCTTTTCTGAAATGGTTATCAGAATTAAAGTGGACAATTATTTAGAGACCTACAGACACTAAGTTTCTTAGTAGTAATTACTCCTTTAAAACTCTAAGGAAGTCACGATAACAAATAATTTGAAACATAATCTGACCAATACATGTTTTAATAATCATTTCCCCTCATGTGAATGGATAATGGTAGCTGCAATTGTATTACTGTAATCAATAGATATTGTTTATGTCAATTTTAAAGGTTTTCAATATTCATAGAGCCTTGAAGGTTTTATGATTTATAATAATTTGACTTTTTTTCAGAATTCAGAAATGGAAAGAAACAACCTAAAAGACTGAAATTTAATTTCATTAAACCAAATCTACAGTAGACCATTTTCTGAAATATTAAACAACCCCTTTCAGTTCTACTCCCCTTTTGGGGCTGCTGAGCATGTAACCCAGCAAAATGAACACAGTCTGATCTGCACGATTGATTGTACCAAATATATTGACCACAGTAATTTTTTTTATAAGCTGTTCAGATATGAATGCACCTTCAGTGTTTGTGAATGATTTGTTTGCTGAGTTTGGCTTTGCATACTTTTATGTTTACCTAGTCCAAACCTTGCATCACCTGAGGCCCTTTTGTACAGCCCTAGAGAGACAATTCTACTCTCTTGATTTTACATTTCTGAACTTATGTGTATATAAAAAGAATTTATGCTGCATACAGATTGCTCTTGAGACATCTCAATGTTAAAAACTTCTTTATATGCATTCTATTATTCTTTTTAAAGTGACATTAAAACTCTGATCAGCTCCAAAGAAAAACTCAAAAACTTTCCTTTTAGTCTCAGTGTTCTGCTGCAATACCTATTTTCTATGATGCCTTTAAGAAATCAAATTACTACTTTAGGCAACAGTCAGAAAAACTTGATATACATGTCATTTCACTTTTATAAATTTATTTCATGTTTTAAAGCCACTTTATCTTCCTCACATTCCTAAAAGTTAGTTGTCTTTTGTTATCACCACATTATACTCTAGGAAATTCTTTCCTTGAAGGAATTAATCCCTTCACTCTCTCTTGTGAGTCAGTAACCAAGCTCAAATTAGAATTCATCATTCTGAGCTACACACTCTAAACAATGCCGTCCTGTTATTTCTTCTAATAGTGTTATGAAAAGATGAAGTAAGGCCTAATATTTGAGGCTTTCTGTCATTTTCAGTCTGTTGTTAATCAGATCCACTGCCTGGATTTCATTCTGTGACGTTCAAAACATTGCTTTCACATGGCTATTTTCATACCATTCCTTCCAATACTTCTTATAACATTCTGTTACATTTTTATCTGAAATGTTGACAGGCATCAGATATCTCTGCCCATTATCAGATCACTGTTCTGTTAGATCTTAACCAAGCTAGACATACTTAGTTTTTAAAGTTTTTCTCCAGAAGTGAATTTTGGGAAGCCTTTAATCAACTTTTTTATCCTTCTATGCACCCTAAACAATTTGCTGATCATTAAGTGAAACTGAACATGCACCCCTGCACATGGTGGTCTATGGGTAGAAAAGAATGAAAATTAAAGAAGGACAGATCTTACGTAACAATGTGGTTAATATATAATCTAAGTGGCTAACATTATGTACTTCAGAGAAGATATGAAGCCAATGAAATGCTGATTTCATTGACTTGCATGTCAAAATGTTCACTAAGTTCAGTGGGGCCAAAATTTATTTGACATACCACCTTTTAAGGATATCTAAAATTTATGGATGTGTTCTGTCAGGTTACTTGTCAAGGGCTATTCAGTGTAAGAGACAAATACAAGAGATGTGAGCAGTAATAAATCAAGCACACACAGAGATATGCAAACCCTAATATGTAGCATAATGCCTATAACAGAGACAATAGCAAAAAGCAGAATTACCACCTTAGTGAGAAGCTACCAAAATTACCATACAGCTGCAGCCCTGAAGAGATTAAACCAGACCTTTGCAACTGATACGAAACACAACACACAAACAAACAACACACAAAAAACTGTCATGAATCACATAGGAAACAATTTTTGATACTAGACATACACATATTTTTATATATGCTTTTACATGTACATATTTATGGAAATTAGAGCTGGCTGGGATGGAACATTTAAAAATCTGACAAATCATTCCCATTTTAAACTTTAAAAGTAAACTTTACTAAATTGGTTCATTAACAAGACACAGTACTAACTCTTATTTCTTACACATATATTAATCATCATCACTTCATTTATGGCACTTAGTCTTTAACACTTATACTCTAAATTAGCTGTGAGTATACAATACCGCAGAGCAGTTGCTGCATAGTTAGCACTGAAGGCAGTAGTCCTTGGTGGCTCTTTGAGGTCAAGGTAATTAGAGTTAAGAGCTTTTTGGAAATAAAAACCAAAACTGAAGCAGACTTGTCTTCCTTCTCCATGCTTTTGTTTCATGCTTGGCATTTTCATGCTGTTTGCATCCCTCCCAAAAAGAGTTCTTCTCTGCTCCCAATGCTTTGTATCTCATTTTTGGTTTTGTTTTTAGTTTGTTCGGGTTTTTTTCCAGCAACTGTTCTTGTGTATTCAGGAAAATGGACTGCCTATTTGCAATCCTCTCTCCTTTTTGTTGTTTGAGTGTCTCCTACCCACACCATGTCTTTTTTTGAACTTTTGTGGTCCTAATGGTCACAAACTGATGTAAAATGCTTATATGCTGTGTCTGGCTATGCCATCATAGTATTATAAAATACTTGTGTACTGTTCTTGGTCACACTGTTTCAGTATTCTTATTTTTGGTTTCCAGGCAAGATTGAATATTAATTCACTACTAGTTTTGTTTAAAAAAGCTGCTGGTTAGTATCCTTGTTGGGCTGAGTCCTGTGTTTCATCACCAGTCTGCCCTGCCATTTTATTAAATGCTGTTCTTTTTTTCTGTTGTAACAGGAGTTCTGTATTGCCTCACATAAAAAAAAAAACCCATGCTCTATGCATGTGAGCTAGATGGGTGGGTGAGTGAGCGAGTGAATGAGTTTAAGGTCTCCTACAGATCTTCAAGTTGGGCTGGTCAGTAAGTAGGGCTACTGGAAGCGCCCAAGACTGGAGTTGGAAACTGCATAAAAGGGCCAAGGGACAGGGCATGTATTCTGGACAAACCTCAGGTCTGGTCTTCGGCTTGAAGATTTGACTCATGAATCAAAAATGTGTGTATATTCTACTAGTGAATTTCAGGCCTGATCAGATATTATTCATGTTTATACGGGTACAGTCTCTATTTTGGTCTGTGTTGCTGGCTGTATTTGTTTTGTGTGTTTATTTGCATCTGCAATTTTTTTTCTGGCCTGAGAAAAAAAAAGGAAAGAAAAAAAGAGAGAGAAAAAGGCACCTACATGTGACAAGGAATCTTAATTATCATAGATATTTATCTTAGAGAGGGATGAATAATTTTTATGTTTCCCATCTTCCTTTTTATGAGAGAGAAACCTTATACCACTGGCTGAAATTGTTACATATAGAGTTAGAAAGTTTTGGAAAGCAAGATATACTTTCTTACTGTCAGGAATTTAAGTGTATTTTTTGGGCCTAAATCCTAATTTAGGCAAGATTTAGGTAGTCTAGATATCACCTCATTTCTCAGTTTAATGCCCTACATTTTAAAAGTTATTAAATCACTATTGTAGCATGCTGATATTTCTCAGAAAATACGTTTCTTTCCAAAAAATCTAGACTAATGGCTAGTTAAACCCAAAATTGATATATAGTTTCAATGTTCTGACACTAAGGGCTTCATTCAATTGCCTGAACAGAAGCCCCTGAAGCCATCTCTGTATGATATAGTCAATCAGGATATGAATGTCTGACTGACAGACAGAAAATCAAGACTCCAGGAGGCTGGAGCCTTTCTTGAGTGGTGGGTTCCCACCAGCCCAATTATCACAGGATATCTCAAAAAGCACTAGGCAGTTATTTTGAGGTAAGAGTATCAGTTCCTCACTGCTTCAATTACTGGAAGGTGGATTTCTGCAATGCTGTTAGGCACAAAGGCAACTTATATTCATGTCCATCAAGGTCATGTATGATATCCGCCAACCTTATCTTAAATGGTATGATGTGTCTGTACTAGACAACAGAATCAAGTACTGTGAAACTGGGGGTCCAGTTCTGAAACCACAGCCTATAGTCTATGCCATGCATTTTGTGTGTAAACCAAAATCTGTTCCTTCTAGTCTTCAAAAAGAGGGTGTGTTTTAATCTAGAAAGCTTTTAAGTTTGGCGTTTAAAATATATTATAGGAAGGTGAAGTCTGATAAGAAGGAAAAATTAAGAGACTTCATCTCTACTAGCGTCCGTCATGAAACAGCTCTATACAAATCTACCATGTACTTAGGAGAGTATTTGTAATATCATTTGTAATATATTTGATAGAAATCATCACAACAGACAGATGGGTGTGAGCTGTACCTCAGACTTCTGATGACTATCACTTAAGGAAACACCACTTACTATATAGAACAGTAGCATAGATTTCGTTCCCTATAATTCTATAAGAAGAATTGATTCCCTCTCATAAGAAGGAAAGGGAAGAAATCAAGTCTAAGAAATTGTAGGTTTCCACCTAAAAAATAGAGATAGAGTTCATATGGGTCTGCATATTGGCTTTGAGGGTGGGTTTTTCAATGGGACAGGGGGTAGAGGGCATTTAATTTGTTTAACTTCATGTCATTAAAACTGTAAACTTTTGTTTCTGTACATGTTCAGCCACTGATCAGTTTAATTATTTTTAAGGTTTATAGTTGTGCTTTATAATATGAAAAAGTGGACCAAAATTGTGTGTACTTTCAGGGGAATCTGATACTATAGAGGTTACCTGTATGCGTATTCAGAAACCTGGCATTTATCACTGCAGCCAGTTGTCATTCAAGGAGCTAATTTAGCCATGAAGCCCTGTTCAGCAAGACAGCAAAGAACTATTTTAGCTATTAATTCAGCTAGTAGAGCCTCTCAGTTTGTGAACATTCAAAAAAAAAAAAAAAAGACAAAAATTTCATTTTTTACTCTGCTTAATGAAATTATATCTTCTGGGAGACGGCCTCACAATCAACCTTCCAAGTATCTTGGGATAAATAAATAGATAAATAACCTAGATTTCTTGCTCCTTACAAATGATTCCTTTTCCATGAAATTCATTACGTACCTTATGTGTTGATCAGAAAGAGTGAGCGTAATGCTGAAGACATTGCTGGGAACTACTCATGGTTAGAATACAGGTAACTTTATTAAGGAGCTTTTTATTCTAAATTAAGAAAAAATAGTATAATGTTTCATGAAAATACTAGACGAAAACTGAAATTGAGGAGCTAGTATACTTCAGGGCTTAAAAAAAACCAGCCTGTGTGTCACCATTTTACACCACACAATACTGTTGGTAGTGGGCGTGAGTATTAGAACAGGGTATATCACACTTGCCTCTGTTGCATCCTTCTTTTTCAGACAATAAATATTTCATTTATCTATGTAATGTGAAACAGCTCTAGCAGCAACGAATTCCCAAAATTTACTGTAGCCTAAAGGTTATGGAACTGTTGAGAATGCCTCAGCCGAGGAAGACCTGGGCAGAGTGTTCTTGTTCCCCCCAGACCATTTATTTGTGTTAAGATCCTTAGGAGTATAACACTAGGCTAGCCCCATTCTCTGATAACTCATAGAATAGTACTTTCCTAAGCCCTTGTAGCTGCCCTGGGAAATACTGAAAAATACACGCGTATATGGTATTATAAGGGTGTCATAATATAATTTGAGATGGAGGAAGCATTTTCAGAATAATCACAATTGTTTAATGGGGCTTTTTTTGTGTGTGTACAATATCTGCAACATTTTGCATTTGGGAACTCTTAGGAGTTTAACAAATGGTAGATACCATAGTGAGGAAAACAAACATCTCACAATATATTACATCTCAATAGATAACCAGTAACAGTATTGCTCACATGCTGTTTCAAAGCACAGTGCTGTCTTAGTAAACCTATCCACATGCATTTTTTTGCATCAGTTTGTTTTTGCTAAGGAACATAGTCTAGATATTTCCAGGAGCTTAATATCAGTTTGTTTGCCAAATAAGATCCCATCTTTCTTGGTTATGTTTATGAGAACACATTTTCACATTAAATTGGAAACAAATGAGTCTGTTGCCATTCCTCTCTGGGGCACACATACTCCTGATGCACAGATTTAACATAGGCTTAAGGGAAGAATGATTTGTGAGAGTCTCTTGTTAAAATATTGGCAGCACATCACTGAGGATTTCCTCCAGCAAAGGAAACAGATTATACCTCTGTGAGCTGAATGCAAAACTACATGGGGTTTCTTTGTGTTTGTTTGTAAAATGACATACACAAACAGCAAGGAAAACATAATTAGAAATAGTCAAACTGGTTAATGACAAAATATGGAAAAATCCTGAATTCAGGATATTTGCTTTGCAGCAAGAAAATGCCAGTGAAGCATAAATAAACTTCTCAAATAAACTAGAAAGATGCTTCGATTTCTGAATACTTAGACTCAAAAGAAAGAGTAAACATTATTGGTCGAAATCGCATGCAGATAAATTCTAAAGTTTATTAGTGGCCAATTAAGTCACTTAAGTAACTAGGACCGTTTCAGATGCTCCAAGGTTCTCACCTGTTTTCTAGCAGCCTCTCTAGCAGCAGAAAGGCAGGCATGAGTTTCCATAAATATTGTTTCATACTTGTTTGTTCCAAGTAAATGTCTGAAATACCCTAAGCATACCAAATAGTACCAAAACTATGTTGAGGCAATTATGTCCTTAATTTCTCTATTCTGATTTGTACCTAAAGTGCTAAATTGCTTATTTTGATCTATTCTCAGACTATTAATGAAAAAAACCCAAACTAATAGAAATTGCGCAGGAAAACTTTGGGTACAACTTTGTACTTATATGTACCCATGAAATTTGGGTAATATCAATAAAAGCATCTACAGTTTCTAGATACCAGTTTAAAATGACTGTTAATTTCCTTTTAATGGTCAGCTTTAATATAGCTGAGATACTTGGTAGGCTTTTTTTTCATCTCCAGTCTTACAAAACTTTTTTTTTCCACCAAGTTTTTTCTAAAGGATTATATGCCCAGGACACTTACTCAGTCAGAAATGTATAGAAAAAAAAATTGAAATTAATATTATCTATTAAAAGACATGCATGCAAATATGTCCTGTGCTATCAATAAATATGTACCAGGGTACTTAAGTAAAGGAAAGAAATAGACAAAATAAAATTGAAAAATATGCATAAATATAAAATGAATATCAAAAACCATTGGCTTAACTGGTATGTTTTTTATACAGGTATTAAAACTAGCAGAAGAACAAGGCCAAGTGTCTACTGATGCATATTGCTAGATGTGGGTATATCCAACTTAGTACTCAGGTCTCAGTGCCCCTGGCATATACAGTACCTATGAGTATACTTACACTTGCATTCTGCTCCCGCACATGCCAACCTAGTCCTTTGTTGAAGAATACCTGTTATACAGGGAGGTTGGATTTAATCTTCATTAGTAAGCCTTTATGGCATCTGAATTCAAACATAAGAGCCAAGGCACCTGTCCATAGCGTGGGTGGCCCTGTATGGTGTTAAAAAACTGGAGTATACTTTCAAGTATTCTACTAAACACCATAAACTTTTATGGTCTACGAAGTATTTATGTAAGTGTAGGCTGGATGGCCACATTGATGTAAATTGTCACTGTTCCACAGAATTCAAGCAGCTCTGACTACAAAGAATGCCATTCTTTGTTTCTCTTAATATTCATCCATAGGTAGCCTGGAAGAACACTCTCACAGCAGGTAACATGCATACCCTTCACACCCTCTCTTCACACAGCAGAATCCATTCATAAACATAAACTATTAAGTAATAGTGTCACTATAGAGATGTTTTACAGCTGTTTACAGCTGTTATGCTCACTGGTAGATTTAAAAAAAATGCTAATGGGATAGAGGAATGACCTCTAGAGTAAATTGTTATGTAAGGAAAACATATTGAAATTTACATTATACAAGTCTGAAGTTTTGCAGTATTACAACTGGACATACATACCTTTTTAGCTTATGCCTTAAAATCTGTTTCTATCACCGAAAACCCTTTTACTATGAAGTAAAAAAAATGAAATTCTTAGTTTTGCTGAATGTGATTTTCCTGACACAAGCTCTAATGCCCAAAGGCCTGTAAGATGTGAATATGAAAGCAGGTTGCAACAGATCTACTTAAGAGACAAAAGCAAATAAAAAGCTTCTATAGTTTGTCTGTGCAGTATAACTGTTGTTATTGCTAAGTATGAACCCTATGGGAGCTATTTCACTCAGGGGATTGGAAATAGCATCCAGGCACTTTTAGCTCTAGGTCACTGTTTCAGGTCTAGCTCAGATTAATAATGTCCAAAATGTATTATATCATCTGCTGTCTCCAGAACGATCTGTGTCAAATGATTTGGTAATTCAAGAGAAATCCTAATGGACCTCAAACTCTCAACTTTGTATCAAAGAAAAGCTTAGTTGCAAGCCTAACCAGACAGGTGGTAGTATTGTTGGCTTAGGGAAACCGGTACTGTTACTTCACTAGCTATATCAATTTAATGGATGAAAAAGAGCTAAACCTTTGTATTTTGGCAAGCTGCTTATTTGTTGGAAAACACAGTTTTAATAATTCCAAAAAGTCTGTAAATTTAAAAATTAGTTTGGTGGTTTAAATGAAGATGTGAAACTTACACATCTGCCCCCTTTTTAAGAGTTCAATAATTAGGACACTTTATTGAGTATGTCTAAAGATACAGTAGAGGTTCAGTTCTTCTCCCTTCCTGATAAGGCCTGGGCCTATAATACATTTTGCTTTGAAGAAAATAACCTGAAATACAACCTTACAATGTCTTTTGGATTTACCCTTTTCTGTAATACATATTATACCTCATATTTAGGAAACACTAAAGTGAAGTCTGTAATCCAGATGCTTCACCTCTCAGGTGCGTGTCTGAACCCCCACCCCCATCACCCCAGCTAGAAAGTTGTCATTACTTCTCTTGGGCTGAAATTACATTCTATAGTTTGATACATAGTGAAACATTTGCAAGAAACAGGTTTGAGAAAGGATAGTATTAAGTTACCTTATAAATGAATGGTTAGCACCTGTCTCCAGAGTAATATAAGTCCATTTCAAAACCTTTCATAGCCTGAATAAAAGAGGTAGTTTAAACCAATTTTGCCTCAGGCCAATGGCATGGCATTCAGGATTTTGGATTTAGTTTTTTTTCTTTTTTTTTTTCCCCCCTCTGTTGAATTTAATGGGACTTAGGTTCCACGATGACTTTGGGAAACTGCAGTCTGCTTCTCAGGACTCTTACCTAATGACCCGCTCTGAGATTAGTTTCCCTCAAGCGTTCTTTTAATGACTGCGATACATCCCACTGGGACTCTTGAAGTTTAAGCCTTCACTCAAAAGTGTTGTGTGACAGACAACCTTCTTTAGACAGAGTGGTGTTTGTGTGTCTTTGTTAGGGAATTACCTGTAAGAGCTTCCCTTTGGAGTATAATTCCAGGAGAAACCTCAGCTAGTTTTCACATTCTGAGAGCACCCTAGAACTCCCTAATGGTGGAGGATGTTATTTCTTCCAGACATGCCCTCGTCCCCCACCAAATCCACTAAAGGGTCCAGAAATATTTAATCTTTAACCACAAACTCATTCTGTCTAAGCCTTATCACAGACACAATGATATCATTTGGCTATTTTTCTTAATTAAAATAATGGTGGATGCTTTTTTTCTGAAGATTCTTTAATAGACTAGAAGTCGACTTTTGTATTTCTCTGGCTGACACAAGGTGCTTCAGAAATCTACCTCCCTTTGGTGATTGCCTACTTCTTTTTGTGTGTTTCATTACAAATTTTTTTGGTCACTGAAGTTTACATTCTGTCTCATTTGCTTTTATAAAAACAGAGATGGTACAAAAACGTAAGGATGCAAGTGGGCCCGCTGTTGAATGACACAGGGGACCTGATTACACATGACATGGAAAAGGCAGAAGTGCTGAATGCTGTCTTTGCCTCAGTCTTTACTAGTAAGACCAGACTTCAGGAATCCCGGGTCCCAGAAACCAGGGGAATAATCTGGAGCAAAGAAGATGCATACTTGGTGGAAGAGGATCAGGTAAGAGAATATTTAAGCAAACCGGACATACATAAGTCCATGGTCCCTGAGGGTATACACCCACAAGTGCTGAGACAGCTGGCTGATATCATTGTGAAGAAAGTAAATGTTACTCCTGTTTTCACAAATGGCAATAAGGAGAACCCAGGGAATTACAGGCTGGTCAGCCTTACCTCAGTCCCTGGAAAGGTGTTGAAGCAGCTAAACCTAAAAACCATTTCCAGGCACATAAGCAATAAGACAATCATCAGGAGTAGGCAGCAAGGATTCACCAAGGGAAAATCATACTAGACCAACTTGATGAACTTCTATGATTAAATGACTGTCCTGGTAGATGAGGGGACAGCAGTAGATAATGTCTACCTGGACTTGTAAGATTCTCATAAACAAGCTGATGAAGTATGCACTGGATGAGCAGACAGTGAGGTGTATTGAAAACTGTCTGAATGGACAGACCCAAAGAGTGGTGATTAGTGGCACAAAGTCTAGTTGGAGGCCAGTGACTAACAGTGTACCCCAGGGGTTATCACTGGGTCCAGTCCTGTTTAACATCTTCATTAATGATCTGGATGATGGGGCAGAGTTCACCCTCAGCAAGTTTGCTAATGACACCAAACTCTAAGGAGTCATTTATACGCCAGAGGGTCATGCAACCAGCCAAACAGATCCTGACAGGCTGGAGAAATGGGCTGATGGAAACCATGATGTTCAACAAGGAACAACCCCAGGCACCAGTATACGCTGGGGGCCACCAAGCTGGAAAGTAGCTTGTCAGAAGGACCTGGGGGTTGTACTGGACACCAATTTGAACAGGAACCAGCCATGAACCCTTGCTGCAAAGAAGGTTCAGGGTGGCCTGGGCTGCATTAGGTAAAGCATTGCCAGCAGGTCAAAGAAGGTGATCCTTCCCCTTTACTGAGCCCTGGTGAGGCCACACCTGAAGTACTGTGTCCAGTTCTGGACTACTCAGCACAAGAGAAACATGGACTTGCTGGAGAGTTCAGCAAAGGGCCACAAGGACGATGAAGAGACTGAAGCATCTCTCCTATGAAAAAAGGCTGAGAGCTGTGACTGTTCAGCCCGGAGAAGAGAAGGCTCAAGGGGCATATTATTAATATACAGAAATAAATGAAAGGAGGGTGTAAAGAGAATGGACTCGGGCACTTTCCAGTGGTGCCCAGTCACAGAACAAGAGAAAATGGGTACAACCTGAAACAAGGGAGGTTTCATTTGAACATCAGGAAATACGTTTCTATTCTGAGGGTGACCAAGCACTGGCACAGGTTGCCCAGGTATACTGTGGAATCTCCCTCCTTGGAGACATTCAAAAGCTGTCCAGACATGATCCTGGGCACCTGGCTCTAGGTGGCTCTGCTTGATCAGAGGGGTTTGGACTGGATGTCCTTTACCATTCTGTACTCAATTTGAGGACCAAATGGCAGGATAATAGGAGTGGGATTCAGTTTGCCTGTGTTTATGTCTTCACAAATAAGCTATATACATGTGAAGTGCATGTGGTGATCCAGTGTTGATTAAGCTAAGTAACTGTCTAGACTCCATTGACTTTAACAACTAGGGACAGGAATCAGCTGCTGAAGCACAGACATCTAGTGCTATTTTCCACAATGTAGGTAATCCCACTGACATCCATCTGCCGGTCCAGAAGTCTGCAAGTCTCCTGTAGTTCTTGTGTCATATTTGTCAGGTCCATGCTGATGTCCTGGATACTGTTAGAGAAGTAAAATGGCATGAGACATGAATGTGTGAACAATTCAATAGAGCCCCTTTCTTCCATCAACTGTGATGGGAGTTTTGACACCTGCATACAGACACATAACAGCCAAATGCCTACAGTCTGGAGAGTCATCCTGTCCTGTGTGTGACAGTAAGGTTTGAAGCAGCACTCAAATATATATATGACAACTACACTCATAACTGATTTCCTTATATCAGAATTGCATGCACTTATCTAAAATATTCAGATAATATTGCCATTGGGGGAGGGAGAACCAAAGTTCATAATACTATTGATTTATCAACACTATTGATTTATCAACACTATCAATTTATCTGATGAAACTGGCTAATGTTAGTACCTGAATTAAGTTTATCAAGGTAAAAATGTCTACAAACAGATAAGAAAATTCACAATTTCAAAGTGTTATGTAGATTTTAATGGCTGTTGCTCTTTTTTTTTTTTGAAACTAACCTGGAAGAAAATTTAAACCTTTAACACATGTGGAGTATGGGAAGCATATGGTCTAGTGTTCATGCATATTAAGGATATTCTTTCTTCTGGTCCTGGGGATGTGAAAATGCCTATGATGTTCAGCTTTTCTCTAACAAAAGACAAGTGACACAGAGATTGGACACTGCTGCTTGGAGTAGTAAACTTCCTTTAGTGCCTGGAGTAGGTCCCTGACAGTCTTTGCCTTTACCCTGAACACCTTGCCTTGTATCGGTGGACTTGAGATTAGGAAGCAACTCCCTGTCCAGGTCTTAACACACCTGTTACTTACTAATTTTCTGTATCAGTTAAAACTAGATATATTTAAGCTCATTTAGCCAAGCCTACACCACTCAAGTAGGGAACACTGCTCTGAATCATATGTAAATCTAATTTTTAAACACCCGGTGCATACAGGTTTCTTTTGCCTATCAGGAGATAATCATCTGATGGCACTACTTTACAGCATGAAAAAGGATTATTCTCCACCTTCCAAAGAAAAACAGAGCTTGATAATAGCATATACTGTCTAATATGGGAGCCAAATAGCACACTTTTCCAGGCTGGGTTCACGTCCCTTCTTCTGGACTCTCCTCATCTTCCCAAAACTTAAAAGTAGCCAATAGCATTTGGTTTAGATTTCTGAATTCCAGGATTTGAAGAAAAATAATGAATCATTGGTAAAAATCAAAGTTACTCACCCCTTTCCTTTCTTCATGGTCTCCCTGGAGTACCTACACTTAGGTCTAAGTCTTTGGTCATTTTTTTTCCCAACGAAATGAATGATTTCCATCCGGACAAAGATACAAAACTTCAGTCATCTTACAACTGCACTAGTCACTTCTTATAGCCTAATACTTGTAATACACACATAAATATACTGTCTGCTTCTCAGAGTTAATCAGTGACCAGCCAACTTCCCAAATAACAGATGTTGTTTGGGATAAACCACAAGCAAAAAAAAAAAGTATACACTAAAGCAATAAATAGCTTTTGCATGTATTTTAGAGTTAATACCTATTAACCATGTAGCAAATCGGCAGATTTAAGTCCACAAGTCAGTTAATAGATCTAGAATAATGGCCTACAAAAGTGCTTAGCTGGCTCTTTAGATTGTTTTCTTCCTGTCTTTCTTGATTTTTTAATCAGGTGAAAATAATCTTTTTTTTAGTCATGAGTAAAAAGATGCATACTGTTTAACCAGTAGTAGAATTTGCATCAAGTCCCCTTTTCCACATCACTGACACTCTGATGTTGTTTCCAGTGTTTAGTCAGGAATGCAGTAACTAACACTCTCTGGAAAACATCTGTATCATACTGTATAATTCAGTATATTCCAATGCTGTATTTCTCAAACGTTCCATGTGTCCAAAGCATCCATTGAACCTGACTGGAACAGTCCATAAATATTCTATGCTTTCAGAATATAACATCTGGCACACTTGTTATTAGCCTTTCACTCCACATTTTATTTATATTATAATTTCGGTAATGGCTTTTCAGTTCAGACATGATGCCCTGTGTCAAAATACATCCTATTAGTATTCACAAACTATAGACTGATACAATAGTCGTGTCAAAGATTTGCTTATCATCATGTCTATAATATTGAGGACCATAACAGATATTACAATTGTCTCAGTGTTCTGTATTATTAATGCTAACAGCTGCAAGTGTTACATGTTGCAGTAGTCTGAACTGAGACTTACCATATTTTGACATATGACTAGCTAACCTAAGTTCAGAACTGGTACATTTCTTAAGAAAAGTGTTAAACTATGGTTAGCAGTTAGAAGAGGGAAAATTAGCTTTCTTTCAACTCCATCTGGTACATACTGAGATACCAAATTGTTGCTAATAAAACATTGAATCTGCCTAAGTGTTCCTATAAAGTAGAAGGTGAAAAAAAGTCTGAGAAAAAAATGAATAAGTATTGAACTATATACTTTCATAATTGCAAAAACAGAATAGAGAACACATCAGGAAGACACAGAAATAATATTAAATTATGGTATTACAATAACATAATACGTTTTATTGGAAGCATGTCTGATGATTCGCACAACTAGAATTCCAATATATTATAGAGAACACTGTGTATATATAGGAAAAATTAGCTGGGGGCAGAATTCTTATTAGGATTTTAAATAGCCCAACATTGTTGAGTAGATGTAATTTACCCCATACTAAAAAAAAAAAAGGAAAAAAAAAAGAAAACCAAAACAAACCTGACCAAAAATATGTGCTTGGTTCCTTTAAACCATTTGAAAACTGCAGACCTGCATATCAGAGAACTACACAAATCCTTATTAACGAATGTAATGGTTCAGTTTCTAGGTAAAGTTGCAAGGAATAAAAAACGAAGAAGAAATGACAGATGGTATATGACTAGAGACCTGCAGGAATGAAAATTTCCTGGACCAAATCTCAAGGTACTCAGAATCATAAGATACCATTTATAGAGGGATTATCTTTTAGAAACCAAAGACAGCCAACCACGCACCAACTAGAGGAGAAGCCATCCTTGACCTACTTGCAAACAGAGAGGAATTGATTGAAAATGTGAGAAAGAGAGTGAAATGTGGAACCAGTCACAATGAACTAGCTGAATCTAGAGAAATAATTAATGAGTTCACAAAGCACAATGGTAGAAGGTTGGTGGATTTTAAGACTGAAAATTAGGCTCAAATCCACAACAATTGAGGACTCAGGCAAATTTCTGGACAGATTCCCAGGACAGTGAGGGTGAGAGAAGTTTCCCAGGATATTACATGCTAAATCATTGAAGCCAGTAAGTGAGAAACTACTGTAGCTGATCTGCAAGAGTTTATGTAGTTTTCAGTGTCCATGGTCCCACTTATCCACCACACCCTATTGGTTTTTTTCCTGCTCTACTCCTCTTCATATTCACTGTCCCTCCCATACAGCTGTGTAACAGAACCACATGGGTACTAATGCCAAGTGTTTAATTAGAATAGTATATCCAAAGTTCATCCATACAAATGTCTGTAACAATTTGGGCCTAGACATCCAGAAAGCAGCAAACAGAGAGAAATAGTAAGCCTAGATTTGCAGAATTCAAACTCCTTTAAAGAATGGAGTTTCCCAGGCCAAAATAATAATATTAATGACAAAAAGAATTCTGAATTCTAATGCAATTAATTTATGAACTTCTATAGATGTGATGTATATGGAAGCTAGTAAAATGTTTGACAATAGAGTGAACTCTTGCTTCCAAAACACTTTTGAATGAATGAAATATGATTTTCATTATTTGCACTGTAAAATGAATAAAAGTGCAAATTTAAAGAGCTTCTACCTTACTCTGACTCTTTTTTTTTACAGAGGAAAGGGACAGCAGAAACACTATAGTTCAGAAGAGACTGTTGGTTTTTCAGTCACTCTCCTCTTTGTCTTCTTCTGATTGTTTGTTGCACGCATCTTCTCCAGAATAGTGGTTTGCACTGCTGAGAAAAGATCTGTGAACTTAGCATTATAGCACTTCATAACCTCTCTGGTATCATGAATTTTGACTGGGGACTCTGGACCCTACAGAACTGGGCAATACTCCTGCTTAGGGACCACGAGTTTTGACATATTTGTAACATTAGACCAACACCATAACACGCATGAAGACTTGCTAACATTTACTACTTTTCAAATCTTAATGGGGTGATTATGTTCAAAGACAAATATACAGGGAAGGGGGTATATAGACTATGCCTGACTGCCTGTATTTTAGTTCAGTTCCAAGCTCTTTTTTCTATTTAGATCAGCTGAAAAGTTGACTAGATAAAGTGTGTCTTATTTTGGGATTGCTCTTTCAAATCCCAAAACAAGACTTGTCCTCAGGCTAGCCTTCTTTGAAGTAGATGCTGGTCAGAGGACAGGTTTATTCTAATGTACTTCTTTTCTCCTGAGGGTACAGTCATGTACACACCTTCCTCCAAAGGTTTCCTGTAATCCACGAGCTCGATACATAATCACAATACTAGCTTTTAACACTTCTCTCAGAGGATGGCTAACCTGCTAAGGTATATTAGGAACATTGATGTCTTGTGGGTCATACTAGACCCTCTTGTCACCTGGAAAGTTGTAAACTTACCATTTATGAAGGGTGAAAACAATGGCTGGACAAATGGCTGGGCAGTAGTCCTGACTTAAAACATAGTTTTCCCAACAAATGAAATCCTTCAGTTTTGTAGAGAAGGTTTATGCATAATGCTTTATAACATATAAGTTAAAAACCACATCTCAAACAATTAATAAAAACCCCAACTGTCTGGAGGGACTTTGAGATAAATTAAACTAATATATTAAAAGTGCCAGGGCCTATTCTCTGAGTCGCATCAGCTGACTCTGAGCAGCTGGTATCTGTACTATTAAATTCTTATACACTCCAGAGAAAGTATGGACTCCCCTAATTTGTCTATTGGGAACCGCCCATGACCCATGCTAACTCTCAAGCATTTAATATAAATTGTTTGGGAGATTGCTGGCAAAGAAAAAACCGAAACCATGCTAGGAAATAATTAAAGCAATTTAAAGCATTTAGTGATATGTGTATACAAAGCAATAGAGTTAGCAGTGCTCAGGAGTGCTCTTGGTACTCTTTAGTGGAGACCACACAATCCTCTAGCAAACTATGGCTTATACAGAAAAAGAGAGTGCATCTTTTTATAATCCTTGATATATCAGACACCACATCAGGCAAATACAGTTGGGGACTACAGGATGGTTGGATGGAACACCTTCGAAATTTGACTTACCGGAACTAAGAGACATAGTGACTGTGGTATAAAACAATCGTAAAACTACTGTTGTAGGGGGATGATTTCTTTATTGAAGACAAGATGGACTGCAGTTTTACAGCTTCCTGCTGAAGATCTCCCACCTTGTCAAGCCGATTGCAGGGAGACCAATAGCTGTGTAGATTGTCTAAGGCAGAACTATGGCCTAGAGAACTACAGTAATTTTAATCTCAAATAGTCAAATGGAAAACTAGGGTTGTGGCTGCATTCATAGCTGTATACAGAGGGCCAGTGCTAGAGAAGATTTGGCATTAGAGATTTAAAGCATACTATAAAGGGCAGAAAAGCAAAATTTTCAAATTTTAATAGATTGAAAATGTTTATATTAAAAATAAAAAAGTGTTATAAAGAAAACATTTAACAGTGAAAGAACAAAATAACTCATGACTGAAAGAATTATGGAAATAAAGGAAAACCAAAATGAACGTTGTTTGGATAATAGTTTGTACTGTCAATTCCCAGACAATATCTGTAAGCTTAGCATTACAACACTTTCAAGAGGATCCAAAAGGAAAAACTTGAGATGTTGTCATAGTCTGTGCAGCATAACTTTCTCTCTGAGAGAATCTGTTGTCACTGTACTGTAGTACATTCCAGGTTTTACAATATTACTGGAACTTCAGAAAAAAAGTAACAAAAGTATCGGTAAAAATGAATTAATAAGTATAAAGAATTTAAAACCGGGAGAAAAGTGAAACTCTAACAGTACACAAGTACTTTACAGTGTGTATTGCAAGATTTTATAGGTCTGTTTCTGCTGTAATTACTACCCTGAGTTTAATATTGATTGAAATTTTTGGTTACCACAATGAACATTGATTGCGTTTGTCGTTTTGCTTGATTGAGTAATAGATAATTAGACTTCAGGAAGGACATTTCTTATAACAATAGAAGGCTGTATAATGAAAATGGCTGGGAATTATTTCCCCTTTATTTTCCTTCCTAGCTGTAGTAGAATATTTTATTTTTTTTTTAAGTAAAAAAAATCAGGTGAAAATTGGTATGTCTCTCTGCTTTCGTGAAAAATCTATCAAATATGTCTATGTATATATATAATTTGGCTTTTTATTTCTCCCCCTAAAAAACAGTTTTCTCAAATGCCCATTTAATTCAAAAGTGAGAAACAATCCCCAAACAGTTCATCTGCTGTATAATAGTATGAGAAAAATCTGTTCAACGGAAGCTTTATACAACATATTAATTTGTTGATTACAATTTCTGTTTAGTCAGAGGCATTTTTCCTCACAAATGCAATCAGAGATTTTTACCAAAAAAAAAAGTGAGCTATAGATGCAACTAAAACAGTGACTGTGATTACAAATAGCAATCAAGGAGAAAAAAAAAAAGAAAGAATAATATTAGATGCAAACTTGAATTAAAAAATTGCTAGTCATCCTTCAAACTATAATGGACAATATTTATTAATAAATGTAGGAATTAAGGACATTTTATACATATACAAGCACTTTTTACATACAAACATAGGTAATCTGCATAATTTTATCAATTCCTACCACAGCTATGACAGTTGTAAACTGGCTAACATGAAACAGTCAAAGACAGAAGATGGAAAGAAGTTGTTCTTAGTAGGAAAAACATTACATCAAGCAGCACCCTTTTGGCAATAAGATTGATAGGGTGACGGAACAGGATTTTTTCCTACCTCCTACTTCTCATTTCCTTTCTGTGAATGGAGAACATGCTTGGGTACAAGGACTTGGTTTGGGGTTTTTTATTTATTTGTTGGAGGTTTTTTCATCTTATTATGACTTAAATAATGTCATTAAAATCCTGAAAAAATCTGTATACCGTCTCTTAAGATGAACATGTAGCATAAATTCCATCTGGTTTGGCGAGTATGGACAAATTACCATAACTTTTATTCTCAACTTCTGTCTTATCCTCTCTCTTTTTTATTTTAAACAGTTACATTTGTCCTTTCTCTCAATTTTTTACAAAACTGGTAGACCCCCCACAGATACATTCTTGATCCCTCATAAAACCTTTAGTTCACTTTGGCTACAGGTATCATTAATGATCCATCCGGCATAGCCAGTGCAGGAACCCTGGGCCAGGAATTGTCCCTTATTATGTGGATTTGCTGGGAAGATTTTTTTTTAAATTATTATTGTTATTTTTGTTGCACATTTCATATAACAATTAGTATTGAATAATTACCACAGTTTTCTGTCTTGTCCTCATTTAAATATATTTCAATCAAAACAATGACAATGGAGATTCTGATACATACTAATGATTATATAAACTAGTATTAATAGATAAAATTAAATTTTAATCAGATGATAACCTGGCCTTTATTCTGTGGGTGAAATTTAGTAGTATTCTCCAGATGGTTTTTACCACTCTAAGAACAGAAGACAGCTGTAAACAGTTTAATGGTTGTCATTAAACCAAATTCATGACTGCTTTATACACAAAGGCAATGAAATACTTAGAGTAAACCAGTGAACCTGGCCCTCAAGCTTGCAAAGACAAGACCCAATCACACCTCTCCATAAGTCAATGTATTTTGTTTTTTTTTTCCTTTTTCTTTTCATATCATTAATGGAGAGGGACTGGGAATCCATTGACTGTTACCAGTTATCAATTTCCACTCTGCACGATCAACAGCTTCATTTTCTGTATGTCCTACCTACATCTGAACCAGGTGAGTGGTAGATAGGCTTTAACTGGGATTATACAATAAACTCCTACTACCTAAACAGACCGTTGGTCTTTTTTGAAAGGAACAGGCATAGACTTTGTCACCTGATTATTTCACTTCAAAAGAATCATCTTATATCTACCAATGATTTAGTGACTCAAAATACATATTTCTAAAGCTCTTTCTAGATTGGGGTGATACAAATTACATGACTGGTTTTATCTGATCCACCAGCTCAGGGGATCAAACGGGCACTTTCCCACCTGCTCGATCTAGTTCAAGAGTTTCTAGTCGATGCTTCAGTATTGCAGTTGACCACTACTCAACAGTTCTTGGCACAACTTGATAAACATATGTACCAAAGATTTAATATAACTTTTGCCCAAACTGAACCTGAAAACTCATTCCTGCAAAATCAGTGATGCTGACACCTTTCAATATTAACTTTACAACAATTGCTTGATTAGGATTAGAAATTAGAAGCTTTATAGTGCCACAAAAAAGGAATGAGATTACTTCGAGCAATCTGAACAGCAAACGATGCTCCTGTAACAGAAAAGTAACTGTCAGAATGATGGAAAAGACCGGTAGAATTGTGTGTTAGATGGGTGGAGACATTTCCATTCCAAAATTACTGGTGTTGCTTGCAGAATTCTTCCCCAGGCATTCAATAATGGTCTTTGAAATTTTTCTTCACAGAACTGTATGAATCAGAAATCCATGTATTCAATGCCATAATGTTTTGTTAATTGTAGGGCAAAGATGGCTATAGAAATGACATATCACTTTTTGATTTTCCAAGAAGTTAGTACGTTCACATTAGACTAAAACTAAACAAAATACAATTAAACACATTTTGCTTCTCCTCTAGGTGAAATAGAGTCTTTGGTAAGAGTGAAAACACGAGGTATATGTCTTTGATCTTTTAAGATAATGAGTACATTTAATACCCATGGGCTTGGGTGAGACTATACATCGTGTAACAGCTTACAGTAAGTCTCAAAATGTACGTTGCAAAATAGTGTTCTTCACATTACTTCACCATCTATCTAAATGGGAAAGCTCATTGTTATCTTAAACTTTCTAGAGGAAACAGTGTCTTCCCTTTACGCTCTTATTTTACTTGTTTCCTCTCCATATACTGGAGATGAAAACAAATAATTTAAATTAACAAACTGACAATAAAAAAGGCCTGTTCTGAATGCTGCCCGCAGGTCTTTAAAATGATGAAAGCACTTTGCATTATAAGATTGCTCTAGTCTCTGAACATGAATCCCAGTTTGAAAGATTGAAAATCTCCCTGAAGTCTGAAGCGCTTAAATAATTTAGATTAAATTTAAATTGTGTTACACTTTACAAGCCCAGAACCACAATCACATCTTTACTGGGAAGCTTATAAAAATTTGAAATGCTCCAATAATTTTAAATCTTGTAGAAGCCTAGTACCTTCCAAATTAAAGTGCTAATAAAAAAATTAGCACTGAAATTTAAATCTCTATGTGCAGTGTAGAATGATTTAAAATTATTGAAGCCTTTCAATTTTTTATGAGGTCTCTATGTAGAAGTGAATCAAACAGCATTTTTAGTACAATAGAAGTAAGTTAGAAAAGAAAACAAAGAAAAACTGTCATCAACATAGCAGAGTAGTATGAGGACCTTTCCAGGGTGTTAAAGAGAGGAGCTTTGAAAGAACAACTGCATACTGAAAAGTGAGGCAGATACAGTCTTTTTAAAACATTTTAGTAGGATTCAGGAGATATTAATTTTATGTTCTGATTTTGTGCAAGCTATTTAATTTCTCTGAATCTCCATTTCTTCCTTTCTTATTTAGATAGTAAATTCACTGGGGCAATAACTTTCTTTTTTTTGTGACTGATACTCATCTGACTATATGTGGATATCTACCATGTTGACATCCATATCTAAGCTAGTTATCCTAGTACTGCTTCATAGTCAGTGGAGAGAAATATATTATTTTCAAAGGTTGTTCATATAATTGTAAACTCCTGCAATCAGGTACAGATAGGAATCACATCCTGAAGAAGCCTATTAGTCTCCATCAACAGTAAGCGGAGCCTAAAGTCACTAGTTTAGCTATTGATTGCAGTATGTAAAGTTAAGGGGAATTAAGCCAACTTGTTATTATCTTGTCTAATTCTTAAGACTTCCAGGTATTCCTGCAAGACTTGTTATTAATAGCTATAAAAATTTCAAATAATCTTAAACCATCTGAATTTATAAGTGTTAAGAAGTGACTAACTTTAGAAACCTTGAATATGCAAAGACCTCTCAGTAAGATGCTCACAGATATGTTCCTGCAGTGAAAAGAAGAAAGAAAATACATGGGTCATCTGTATCTAATTAGATGGCTTTTTTCTTTCCATAATGTTCACAGTAAAGAGAACTAAAGAAAGAAATATCAGGTATTTGGTGCACTTTACCTCTAAGTATGAATAATTTTCTTACAGAAGTAATTATAGAATAACCTGAAGAAAATCCAACCGTTTCCAATGACCTGATTCAATCTGAGTTTTAGTGATAGACTGAGATTATTTTATTGGATGATAAAATCCTTCTGACAGCTGAAGCAGGCTTCGATGCAGAGAACCACAGGTTTTCACTAAGCTGGTGCAAATGTCTGATACACGTACAGAGAAAATATTACATGAGACCTGTGAAAACATATTCCAGCCTCTTGTTCCTTTCCACAGAAAATCCAATCTCCTCACATTGATCTACAATGGTCTGTATACAGTTTTGCTTCTGGCTATCTGAGGGACCAGTTTCTGGTTACCTTATTACAGATTCACCCAACAATAGCTGTAGCACTTTTGGTAGCTGTTGCTAGGTCTAAATGTCTAGGGACTGAATTTTCAATTGGTGAGGTGTTTTTTTTCCTGTCAGCCTCACCTATTTCTTAGGTGTGTCAGTTATTTTAAGTGTGACTTTATTCTGCTTACAGAACAAAGCTAATTTTAAAATATATTTGGGTACTGAGGACTTATTATTCGCTTGTCATTATATTGAAAATTAAGTATAGGTATCTGAATGTACTTGAGGTAAAAACAAGCAAAAAAACCAAAAAGAAAAACAAGCAAAGAAACAAAAGACTTAAGAAAGAAACTTATAATTAATCCCATACACAATGGTTTTACATGTGAGGAACATGGGCGGTAAATTATATTTTACCAAAATAACAGTAGGGGTAATGCATTTTCTCTCAGCTATTACCATGTCTTCCCTTCTAGTGAAGATTAAAATGTCTAAGGACAGAAACAAAGACATTTACATGAAGTTCTTCTTCATTGAAATTATAATTTCTAAAATAATTTAAAAGCGACGATGTGTGATCTTTGTTTCACATAAACTTAGAAAGAGAATTCAAAGGTTAATTGTTAAAAACACAAGTTCTTGAGATAAAGAATACTTACAGGACCAAATACTGAAAATGCAATAACTGAAAATGGAGACAGAAGTTTTTGAAAGTTGTTGCTTTACATATGTCCCTATAATGCAAGAATACTAGCACAGGATTCAACAGAGCTAGAGCCAATTGTCTATAAGTTTTGTCATGTAATGGAGTGCTTGACTGCCAAAAGAGTCTCAGTATCTATTGAACTTATTTTACTTTTTATGGATTGACTATCTGTTTGGGTGCACCAGAAAGTGTATGATCTTAGCTTAGTAGGTCTACCTATATCAAATTTTTGTAGACTAATTTGGTATTGAGAAAGGAAATTATTTTCTTTCTAGCATGTTGGATGCTCTATCCATTTTCTTATTTTTTAGCAGTTATAGATGGCCTGAAAAATGAATGCATCAGAATATTATATAGTTTAATCCAGCCCTGTGTATCCAGCTGAGAGGTCAGAGACGCTCATTAAAATCCTCTGAGCCTGCTGCAACTTGAGTGAGTAGTAAATGACTGTGTAAGAAAAGAGTGGAGATACTATCCCCTGCTCTGTTGAAATAATTTGCATTCAGAAAATACTGTCTGAGAAACTTTGAACCTAGTTTGCAGGTGCTTAAATGTCAGGTGACCACAAGGTACCCTTTCACAACATAGCTTTATCATCCTGGAAGCAGATCCACAGAGGGGCTGAGATGTGCAAGACTTCATATCCTGTTGCTTGCAAAGAGGAATTAAACATCTCGATGCCATTGTTGAACCGGCCTTAGATAATGATCAGAGGGACGGAACACCTCTCCTACGAGGACAGGTTGAGATAGTTGGGGTTATTCAGCCTGGAGAAGAGAAGGTTCCAGGGAGACCTAATTGTGGCCTTTCAGTACTTAAAGGGGCTTATAAGATGGGGACAGACATTTTAGCAGGGCCTGTTGCGACAGGACAAGGAGTAATGGTTTTAAACTAAAAGAGGGAAGATTTAGACTATGTAGAAGGAATCCATTTTTTACAATGAGGGTGGTGAAACACTGGCACAGGTTGCCCAGAGAGGTGGTAGATGATCCATCCTTGGAAACATTCAAGGTCAGGTTGGACAGGGCTCTGAGCAACCTGATTTAGTTGAAGATGTCCCTGCTTATTGCAGGGAAGGTGGACTAAATGACCTTTAAAGGCCTCTTCCAACCCAAACTATCATATGATTCTATGATTCTATGATAATGTCATTGGCATCTGTGGAATAAGACATTTAGGAACTGCAAAGATGCTACTCAGAATTAATTTAAGAATTTACCCTTTATTCTTAGATACATATCACCACAGTTATAATATGATGCATCCAGGATTTTTCATTGCTCTAGCCTTTAGTGTGTGTTAACCCCATAGGCTAATCTGAGTCACTTCACACCAGGTTAGTCTAAGCAAGACAGGTTACTGAAATGGACACGCAGCACATGGAAAAGCTCTAACAAGATTTATCATTTACCTTTGTATTACATATTCTTATCTAGTACTTTTATATGTCTTTTTTACAGAATGAATGAATGGCTCCTAGTGTCTTTCCTAATGAGTTATGAGAGAATTTGTCTCATAATTAAAGGAAATTAAAACAACTCTTGTGAGTTTTGAACTTATGTGATCATTACACTGGCAGACTGAAGTACAATGTAGCGATTCTTCAGTTCACTTGGACTTAAGTAGGGATAAAGAAAATTTAAATCGGCTTACTTATTGGTGACTTACAATTGCTGGCAGTTCCTTTCTGTTTCCTAATTCAGAATGATGCTAAATATTTTTTTTCTTAAATAGAACTTCTCAGTAAAGGAAGTTTAATTTGTGTTATTACTATTATTATGGAAAGCTTACTTGGAAAGTCCAATCCAAGTGACAGCAACATCTGAGGCTCTAATTCAGGGTTGGGCAATTAGCCAACATAAAAGTGTATCTGTACCATGAGAAGGTTTAGTATATTGATAGACTGAAAAGCAACAAAGCTGACTTCCAGTATTATAGATGTAAAATAGAGATAAAATATTCCCTGTTTTGGCAATGGAAACTCTGTGATCATAAATATAAGAAATACTGAGATTATGCATTGTTCCTGTTAAGGGATCTTATAAATGGCCACCACCTCCAGCAGCTCCAGAGCATGGGGATTCTTCCTGCCTGGCCACTGAAGACCTGGGCCCGTATACCTGAGGGTCTCTGTTCCAGGATGTCAAAGGCAGCTGCTGGTTTCCCACATGCACACACGCACAGACACGGGCATGCACAGAGGACACTGACACAGCCAGTCACACAGATGGCCACAGAGAAGGCTCTGCCTCCAGCAGCACCTGCATTCGGGACTTACACCAGACACAGGCGCAGACAGCCACGTCCCCTCCTCTTCTTGGGCTGGCAGAGCCAGAAGGTCACTAGTGCAGCACACACACCACACTCTCCATGTTCACAAGCATACGCACATTCATGGATCTCTCAAGCACCGGCATGGCCCCTCTGCCCACCTGGTACCCCTGCCTGGATCCTGGCTCCCCTTATCCACCCCACAGGTCCAGCTGGGTGCTCTCTGCACACACGCAGCACTCACACACTCATCCCACAGGCGCCCCACACTCGTGGGGCCACCTGAATAGCAGCATGGACCCTCTACCTGCCTGATACCCCTGCCCAGACCCAGGACCTCCTACTCCCTTGTTGGTCCAGCTTGGAGTTTGCCAGCGAATCCACACACACACCCCACTCACACCTGGTTTGGGGAAGATACAAGCAGTCACCCTCCCCAAATGGTTGGAATGTGGGCACACTGAGGCAGTGACCTTGCATCACAACACAGCAACTGGCATTGGATTACACGTAACCAGACCCTTTTATACCCTTTTCTGTCTATTCCCTACTTTTTTCCTCCCTGACTCCCCTCCCCAAAAGACTATTTAATAAATTTTGTATAGTCCCAAAGGATACCTTTGAATATCCCATGTCTTCATGGTCTTGTTTCCCACTTCTTACCACTTAGAAAGCCCAGGTTGTGTTTCTCCATAACTGTTCCTGGAATTCTTAATGGCCCTTCAATTAGTAACTCAGGACTTTTGGTCTATGCCCTTGTCTCCCTTGTCTATCAGGTTTGTGTCTCTCTGTTCTTGCTTCCCCCTTTACTTGTTATCCCCTTTTACATTGAAAAGGTCCTTGAACAGATAATCTTAATGAAGCAGACCTCTCACCCTCCACATACCCTTGCAGTTACCATAGAAATACAGATCATAAACCCAGCCATACGAGATGGAATAGATGTTTTATCATTCTTCTATCAATTTACTACACTAATAATTTCAAGAAAAAAATACATGTATGATTGGAAAAGTAAGGTGTTACTTTTATCTGTTAAAATAAAAAACCATAATTATGAGATTTGACTTTTGAGATTACAAGGCTACAGATTAGGCATGATCATACATTTAAAAAACTCAATAAATCAGAACAATAGAACATCAGGGAATGAATCAGCACATCCAGAATATTACATGGTGTTATAAACAAAGAAGTGCAAGCAATCATCTTTCTATGTAAGAACGACCCTGCAAGAAAGGGACCTCTTATTTGTTGTCATGGAAGAATTTACCAGACATTTGCTGATGATGACAATTTATCAACTGACTCATAGGTTGCATAATTATGGTCAAATAAAGCTCATATGTGTCCTATTAAATGCAACTTTGTCTTGGCATAGATAAGGCAGTTAAAAAGGAGAGGTGCTGGGCTCTTTCCAAATATTTTTTATATACTTATATCCAAGACAATATAAGATTGAATGCATTCAACAATTTTTGGAGTAGGAATAGAAACCATTGGTCTTCCTCCACAGTTGTAACCCCTTAATATATTAAGATAGAGAAATATTTTCAGTGTGAGACTCTCTCACTCACTTTTTGGCCAAAATAACCTTTTTAATAATGCCATAATAAGGGAAGCTACATCAGCATGAGGGGCTGACACACTATCACTTCAGAATTACTTTTACTCTCAGGGTTAAGAATTGGCCTTTGAAATATGAGACTTGGAGTGAGATCCAGCATACCAAAATTAAGTGGGATGTATAAAATCAGACTTAGTAAAACTATCTGCATAATTTCAGTATTTATGTTCAAGAAGAAAACAAAGTCCTTTGAAAGCCTTTAGAAGGAGAATCTGCCAGCTTAAATTTAACTGAAGGGCTGAAGATTGCCATCTGGGTACCTCAGTTATGTCCTGCATTGCAGGGTAGTGATTTAATTCTGAATTCTGAATTTAAAATATTTTTTATCAATTAATTTGATTTGCAGGTAAAATGATTAATACTGTTACATTTTGTGAGTGGCTTGGTCTATATATGCTCAAAGCAGGTACTAGATATGGTGTAAAGCAGCAAATTGGACAAGTTAGGGCAATCTTATAGAACACAGAACATGTTCCAAACAAAAAAAAAGTCAGGATGCAGGTATTCAATGAAGTGAAAAAACATATGAAGTAGAGGAGTTTTAATTAAAAAAAAAAAGTATGTATGTGTCTGGAGCCTTTGGATTCTATATTAGTTAACAAATAAGCAACTGTTTTTAGGATCTAAAGTCTGGATTTTAGACCTCTAAGTTCCACCTGAAATTTCTCACAAGGTTCCTAAATCCTGCTGTTGATTTAGTCACCATGTCTTTCATAAATGCTAGAAATAAAGTTAAAAGTGAGAAAATGTTTTAAAACAATGCAAACCAGATAATTTTTACCTATTGTTCTATTATCATACAAGGACAGATTAGGGAGTCCAAAATTTTCAGATATTCTCATCAGTTCCTGTATCTGAATTTTGTATTTGTCTGGTCATCCTTCCCTCTGAGAAAGTATGCTTGTTAAATGCCACCAGCTTTGCTTGTCTCTCTCAACTATCAGAGACATTTGTCCTTTGAGTGAAACCACTTAGATACAGGAGCTCTGTCACTGTCTGTACTGGCTCTGGCTGGGACAGAGTTAATTTTCTTCACAGCAGCCCCTATGGTGTTACGTTTTGTATTTGTGATGAGAACAGTGTTGATAACATACAAATATTCCAGCTATTGCTGAACAGTGCTTACACAGTATCAAGGCCTTCTCTGTTTCTGACGCTGCCCCACCAGTGAGTAGGCTGGGGGGTGCACAAAAAGCTGGGAGAAGACACAGCCGGGACAGCTGACCCCAACTAACAAAAGGGATATTCCATATCATATGACATTGTGCTCAGAAAAAAAAAAGCTGGGGAAAGAAGGAGGAAGGGGGGGACGTGCAGAGTTGTGGTGTTTTGTCTTCCCAAGCAACCATTATGTGTGATGAGCCCTGCTTTCCTGGAGATGTCTCAACACCTGCCTGCCTTGGGAAGTAGTGAATGAATTCCTTATTTTGCTTTGCTTGAGTGCATGGCTTTTGCTTTACCTATTAAACTGTCTTTATCTCAACCCATGAGTTTTCTCATTGTTACCCTCCCGTTTCTCTCCCTCAACCCCCTGCAGAGGATTGACCGAGCGGCTGTGTGGGGCTGAGCTGCCTGCTGGGGTTAAACCACACCACTGTCCTTTAACAATTCCTAACTAGTAGGACTGGTTTGCCTGTCATCTTTCCCTTTCTGTTTTTATTCAAGATAATCTTCTAGTGAATTAAACTGGATTGATCTAATATAGTCATATACATATAGTTATACAGTATCAGCCCCAAAAGCAAGTTGAAATATAGAATTTGTAACATGGTGCATTCCACATTTATCAGAGCAAATGAATATTAGGGAGGCTGTATGTCCTTGAAGTGTTCAAATTAGCTCCTTTTTCTGGTTAAAGTGTATTCTTGACACAGAACATGATAAACAAGTTGTTCGTTGATCACAATTTTTATGAATGCTTTTTCCAAACAAATGCATCTGGGGTCCCTAATAAAAATGGCTACTATGATTACCACTGGTCGAGAAGAGATTTCCAAATATTTTTGTGAATTAAATGTATTCAGTTTGCTCCACTATTATTTATGGCAGTCCTACTTTTCATTCTCCACAAGCATTCAGACATTTAATCAGACATTTAATAAAAGAACTCTTTCAAGTCTCATGCTGCTAGAATGTGTCAGAGCAATGCAATGCCCATAATGCCCACATGCTGATCGGTTCTTCTTTTTCTGAAGTGTCCATATTAAATAAAACTATTTGGCACATTTCAAAACACATTTTCAAATGTTCATAGGTATCCTGTGGTGGCAAGGAAAATATCATGCTGCACTTGCTGAGCTGCTAAGTTGCCATTGAATCTCATTTTATTGTTCCTACAACCAGTGATATAAAAAGTGACAAATTTTAAAATTACTAGAAGTACACCTGAAAGGCATAATTGTGTTTGATCTTATGGATCAACATAGATATTGTCAAGGAATCTTTCTGAAGAATTAAATGTGATTTATATTGATATAAATGAGGATAGGTTTTTTTATTGTTCAAATTACTTCAGCTTCAGCAACAACTCATAAAATGATAGTGGAAAATCAAAAGAAAATTATGTCACTGTATTTTTAATTGTTTCTGCATACTGAAGTTTGATTTCACTTCTTAAAGGTAAAAAATATCAAAACTATAACATCTGCAACATGAGATATTTTAATCAATGTTTGTTAAAACCATACCAGGGCAATCTACAAATCTTGGCTTTTTTTCCTTCTTTTTTGAAGTGAAATATTTGCTTGTATCTACAGAGTTATTAGTAATACCACAGGTAGTAACAAAAGGTTTCATTCTAGTCTTCTAACAGTTTAAAACCAGCGTAAGTTTGCAAGGATCAGTACTATAGTAATTTTTACATATATTTATATATATATATATATATAAAATCAGAATCAGGCCCTTCTACCATTTATTTGTCAGGTGATGTTTTTGCCCTGGTGTATATATAGCTTAAATTTCCATCAAATCTGTGAAATTACTCTAGATTTATGACGGTTAAGGATCCGACCTCACCTTTTTCATCCAAATCCTGACTTAGTTTTTAAATGAAATTGAGGTTTGCTCTAATACCCACATCCCTGTCTTTGCACAAAATAAAAATATTTCACAAGTTCAGCATAACTGCAGTCTCTGCAGAGATCTGGATATACGCCAATTTTAAGTGGTGCTGAATCAGCAAAAATGTCTAAAGAATTGTGAACAAATTTGTCAAGAGATACCAGTCATAATCCTAGCTTAAATTTAGGGTCACAGTCGCTCTATATTACCAGCAGAGTAAAAAGTAAAAAGAGGCCAGGGCACATATGTCGACTTGTCAAGCATTGAGTATTTGAAGCCAGGATGATGTTTCATTTGCATAAGCGTTACGTATGTATACACTTTTATCAACGTAAAGAAGTAGTTTCTAATTTCACTTTACCCATTCCTTTTTTTGGGCTAGATAGCAGTCATCATAACTCTGCTCTGGAAAGAAGGAGTGTTACAGGAGTGTCTTTGCCTGCTTGCGATTGATTTGTGAGACCCTTACCTGTTGTTAATTATTTTTATGAATAAGGAAACATAAAACTGTGAGTAATTTAGATTAACTCAGTAGAATGAAGGATGGAGCACAATAGTCAGTGAAAAGATGTATTGGCAAAGTTACCTGGTCATCTATCTGTATCATTCAAAATATCTTACCCTATTCAATTGCTGTCAGTCCAGGATTCCATCATTATCTAGAGCTGCCCTTCTGGGCATACTGAGAGTTGTACGAGTCTTGGACACTGCTGAACAAGTGGGCCCTAGCTCATCATTAAACCCCATGAAGAACAACAAATCAGGCATTCCTCCAATTGCCTTTTTTTGCAGTGGATTCATAATTTTTAGGACATTACTACTGGGTGCAGAAGGCTTTATAGCACGGACAGTATTTTCCACTGACTGGACCAGAGGAAATATATTAAAGTCTACTTTCTGCTTAAACAGAATGAATTATTTTAGCATTTTTCATTCAATATTTTGGTGGGAACTTGAAACTCTAATGATATTCATTTGCACTGATCTGAAATATTTATAGTTAGAGGAAAGTAATGTTTACTTTTGAGTGCTATTCACTTCACCCTAAGGTAGATGTTAAAAAATTTGCTCTATAAATGTTCATTTTTGTTCCTCCTTGTAAACAGAACCAAGAAAAAAAATGTTCCAGTGATGATGATGATATGCACTCAAGAAGAATTCCTAACTGTATGAGTATGGGAATTCAGGAATTTCAGATTACTTCATCTTCTAGTACTGGAGTACTACAGATTCACACACTAGGAAATAAAAGGGGACCTGGATTGTGTAGCCCAGTGATTATAGCACTGGGAGCTTAGAGTACTAGTCTCTCATGCTTGAATTATTTTTCTGTCTTATTCAATGATTCTTTAATAGAAAAATATCCCTTGGAATAAAGGCCTGAAAGCATGCCACTCTTCATCTTGGCCCCATTGCATTAGAGACACTAACCATTTCAGGGACTCATTTCTGGATCTTTAATATGAGGCAGTCTCAGATTTTGAAAGTTCTTGTACTCTTGCATGAAACTGTTTCATATCTATAGCTGATCATCATTGTATAAATAAGTACCCATTTTTAAAAACTATTTCTTCAGTGCCTAAGTCAAGGATAGATCATCTGTGTTCTCCTGAAATAATTCAGCAGTTCCTCAAAGATTTATCTGAAAACTGTTCTTCAGCTATCAAAAATAAATGTCATAAGTGATTTCTAAAAACATTTCTTCTAGTAAAGAAATTAAATTCATTAAACATATAGAATCGCATTTCTTATTTAGTTTTACACAAACTTCTTTCAATTTTCATGGTACTACAGTTGATGTCATTGCTACGATGTATAAAGTATGTATGGAAGATAGAAATGTAGAGAAACAGATCAAAGTTCATATCTGGTAATGATAGCTTCTTTTGATGCATCTCACTATTCCCCATTGGAGACTATGAACAATCAGGTATTTCTGAGAGAAGATTATGTATAAACATGAAAAAGCTGGACTTATTTTTTTCTTTCTACAAGTAGTATGTTTTAAAGGTTATTTTTCCCATGATAATTATTTATTTACCTCTCCATAGAAAAGCAGTGATTTGTTTCACAATATTGGCAAAGTTAACTAGCCAAATCATGACTTGGATCGCATTTTTGTGCTATTTTTTGCTCACTGTTACTCTTTTAGACTACATCTGATTAATTAGAAACTGAAAAAGGAGTTCTAGGTACCAGTGACCATAGTCATTTTGGCAAAACATAGAACCAGTGGAAAAAATTGTCCTGCTTAAGGTACTGGCTGATTTATGTTTTGCCTCAGTCTGTCTGGAGAATGTCTGGATGTGAAGGAGTAACAAATAATGCGGTAAAGCTTTTATTCTTTGTTATATTTTCAAGGGCAAAAGGAGTGGGCTCCACAGGTTGTATCTGTAGCTAAACTGAACACTCAGATGCTACTAAGGATCCAATGAGGATGCCCTAGCTGGAAGTGATTTGTTTCTATTCATGGTTTGGACACATATGGCATTTGCTGGTAACCTTCCATGCCTCCATATTGCACTATAAATTGCACTGGGTATCTTGGGCAGAGTGCCAGTCTTAGACATCCATTTGGAAATTCTAACATTCTCCCTGACCCCATCTGAACTGTGCAAACTTCATAATCTTGTCATTACTCCTTATTTAACGGGAACCATTATATTGTGACATTAGATATCTCCTTGTGGCAAACAGGATCTGTGTGTGAAGAGGTGAAGCCAGACAAAAATGGCTTTTGCCTGTGGCTCTCGGGATCTACGTATATCTTTATCTTAAATCTCATCTGCTTTCATTGCTTCAGTTTTCAGTCATTTCCTTTACTCCACCCACCTCATATGCTAAGGCTTCCCGGTATGTCCTCTATGTTTATTGCATCAATTCCCGATTATCTGCCCAAAGGCTGATAAGAGTGATCCTAAAGAGTATGCTCACATAAGGTAGTAAAGGGCTGTATGTGGTTATGTCAATGCACAGAAAGACGACTTTGAGAAAAAATGGCTTTTCGGCAATCGGAAACAAAATTTTCTTGTCATCAAATAGGGTTTGTCATCACTGACTTTTTTTTACTGAGAAGTTAGAAAACATTTCCAGGACAAAATATATCTACTACTCACTCATATAAGCAGCCAGACAGCCAATACCAGCACTCTTTCTGAGGTCTGTAGGATTTCTTATTACCTCCATCCTCCTGAGCAATTACTTTCGACATACAAAGTAGGGAAGGGAAGTAAATAAACCTAAGAGCTCTCCACTATCTTTCACATTTATAATTTTTGAAGTTTGTAAATAGACAGAGAGGATCTCTTTCTCAAATTTTCTGCTTTCAGCCTGGTCTCCTGAAGAAAGAAGACATTTCTTTTTTTTTTTTTTTTTTTTGATCTAAATCCATCTACCCCTGTAACTTTTCACCTGATTTCTGCCAAACATGGGAGAAATGTTAAGGTGTCAAAAACAAGTTTCATAAAAATCAGTGATCACATAGAGGCAAAAAATTGAAATTGCAATGTCTCCTTTGAAAAGCTGGCAGGCAGAACCGGACAATGATCATACGTGTACTCAATACACACCAGCATACATACAGACAGTCCAGCACTCAGGCTGGGCACATAGGTAAACACAGGGAGATATCATGAAGGAAAAATTCATTGGGAAAAAATGACACAAATATTTTGAAAATTAAATTTCAATAATTCTGGCACTCATAGGAAATAAGTCTAATTTATTTAAATGTTAATTTTCATGGTTAAAAAAATGTCTGGATAGCTATTATCTATGATATTGGGCTATAATTACAGACCAATTTCTGTGGCACTTAAAGGATTACATGTAGTACAAATATCAATGTCTATGTTATTCACCCTAACTTTTGCTTGATTTCTTGCTTAAATTGGAGAAAATGAGGAAGCTGTTTATGGCTTCTGTTCCCATACTTCCCAAACTCTCAATAAAAACTGAAGAGGAGCAACTGTGACTTGTGCCAAAGGCAAAAGGTCCTTCAGGCGCTGTCTAGACATTCTCTTTCATGCTTGTGTAATCTGCTACAGTGTCCTGCTTTGAAGATTGGCACCTAGTACAGATTACAGCACCTGCTAGCTGGGACATATGCAGGTGGCTTTTTCTTTGGATGGAAACCAGGGAAAAGAGAGGTGGTATGTGTTTCATATGGAATTACCTTGCTCTAATATGGAATTAGTATGTAGCTTTGGAACCTGTAGTCCGCAAAGTGTTTGCAGGTACTGGTAGGACCAGTGATTTCAAGCAAGACACAGAGTGATCAGCTGTGTCCAAGACCCCTACTGCCCCTGCCTCTTTTCCCCTTCTCCTAGCTGTACTGCCTTTTCATTGATCATTTTTGAGAGGTGAGATTATTGTTACTCACTGCCAGCACATACCTTCTGTTGTTTCATTTCCACCAGACCAAAAATTCATTGACATCAGACCTCATGAATAAGTTTCAAGAGCTTTCTCCATTTTAACATGTGAAAGTCCAGACTTTGTGTTTTGATTCTTATATATGCCTCTCAATATAGAAATGAAATAAACATTCAAATAAAATATTTACCTATTTTATAATAAAGGGGGTACAAAAAAGGTTTTATGACATTTACTGGATAGGATATTTTATAAAAACCCACATTTCATGTCTTTCAGATCTAAGTCTTCCTACAGGACTATGAAGATCTTAGGATTTTTCTCACACCTAAATCAGTTGCTTTAATAAAAAACATTATAACTTTGTAGGAAAATAGCCAGAAAAAACAATGTGCAACCATAGTTTCTGAGTGAGTAGGTATGCAACTATCTTTTGTTACTATGAAGTTCTAGAAAATGTGTCAAAATATCACATTAAGATCACTAGTTTCAATTAATTCACAGCTATAGTGTATTCTTTGAGACTTAGAATAACTGTTAATATCCTTCAAAGATATAAAATTTAATTTTCATAAGCATTAACTGAGGTCATTATCAGTAACAATATGCTTATAACGTGAACTGTCTTTCCTTTGCTTTGCTTTTTTTTAGCCAAATCCTCCTTTCCATATTGTGTTCTCTGAGGCCTTTAATGAGCCAAGTAATAGTAGTAAGTTTTAGCTAGCAAAAAAGTGATTATACTTACCTTCAATAAGTTAAAGATACAGAAAAAAAATGAAACACTTTAACAAAAATAAATAAGAAAAAAATAGTTTATGCATAATCTCAGTTTATATGCCAGGCTGGAAAAAGGTATGCATAGTATCCAGCACTTTCACCTTTGCTCTCTGCCTCCCATGTGCACTCAACATAGTGTAGCACCAACTCTGGATTTTGCCCTTAGAGTCAATAACATTGACAATGCCTATCTCGCGCTGTAAAAAAAAATGGAAATATTTCCACTTTACTTTTCAAGTCCTCTATGATGGTGAGAAAATTCAAACACCATCGCAAGAGAAATTATGTCATGCAAACTTTCAGTTTTACAAATATGGAGAATTTATTAATTATATTCTTTCATCCAAGTATTCTTTTATTACAGAAAATAACAGTTGAAAAGAAAAAAAAATTGGTGCCTATGGTTTCAAACTTAGGTTCACAGTATCACAGTGTCATCAGGGTTGGAAGGGACCTCTGGAGATCATCTAAGTCCAAACCCCCTGCCACAGCAGGGACACCTACAGCACATTGCACAGGACAGCATCCAGGCGGGTTTTGAATGTCTCCAGTGTGGGAGACTCCACAACCCCACTGGGCAGCCTGTTCCAGTGCCTTGCCACCCTCAAAGTAAAGAAGTTCCTCCTCATGTTAAGATGGAACTTCCTGTGCTCCACTTTGTGCCTGTTACCTCTAGGCCCATCACTGGGCACAACTGAAAAAAAGACTCTTCTCATCTACCTGGCACCCTTCCCTTAAGTATTTATAAGTATTGATAAGATCCCCCCTCAGTCTTATTTTCTCTGGACTAAAAAGCCCCAAGTCCCTGAGCCTTTCCTCATAAGAAAGATGCTCCAGTCCCCTAATCATATTGGTAGCTCTTTGCTGGACCCTCTCCAGCAGTCCCCTGTCCTTCTTGAACCGGGGAGCCCAGAACTGGACACAGTACTCCAGATGTGGCCTCACCAGGGCAGAGTAGAGGGGGAGGATGACCTCCCTCGACCTGCTAGCCACACTCTTCTTGATGCATCCCACAATGCCATTTGCCTTCTTGGCCACCAGGGCACATTGCTGCCTCATGGTCATCCAGTTGTCCACCAGGACTCCCAGGTCCCTTTCCACACCCCTGCTCTCCAGGAGGCCAGCCCCCAACCTGTACTGATGCATTAGGTTATTCCTCCCCAGATGCAGTACCCTACACTTGCCTTTGTTGAACTTCATCAGGTTTCTCTCCGCCCAACTCTCCAGCTTGTCCAGGTCACGCTGTATGGCGGCACAGCCTTCCAGCGTGTCAGCCACCCCTCCCAGTTTTGTGTCATCAGCAAACTTGCTGATAGAACACTCTATCCCTTCATCCAGGTCATTGATGAATATATTGAACAGGACTGGACCCAGGACTGACCCCTGAGGGACCCCACTAGTTACTGGCCTCCAACTGGACTCTGCACCACTAACCACAACCCTCTGAGCTCTATCGTTCAGCCACTGTTCAATCCACTCCACTGTCCATTCATCTAGCCCACACTTACTAAGCTTGCCTGTGAGGATGATGTGGGAGACAGTGTCAAAAGCCTTGCTGAAGTCAAGGTAGACAACATCCACTGCCCTCCCCTCATCCACCCATCCAGTCATGCCATCATAGAAGGCTATCAGATTAGTCAGACATGACTTCCCCTTGGTCAATCCATGTTGACTACTTCTGATAACCTTCTTTTCCTCCAGATGCTTGGAGATGACGCCCAGAACAAGCTGTTCCATCATCTTTCCAGGGATGGAGGTGAGGCTGACCGGCCTGTAGTTTCCTGGGTCATCCTTCTTGCCCTTTTTGAAGACTGGAGTGACATTGGCTTTCCTCCAGTCCTCAGGCACCTCCCCTCCAGTCCTCAGGCACCTCCCCTGTTCTCCAGGTTCCACGTGGACCTTTCCTCCTAACCTGTTTGACATACACTAATAATATTAGAAACAATAGTATAGAAGCTACCTGATAAAGTTATTATTGTTATAATTAAAAATATAAAATGAAACTTTACAACTGATGCAGCATGTCAAAGAAAATATGCCTGTTTGTTGTTTTTTTTCTTTCACAGCTGTGTAAATCACATGACAAAATGGAAGAAAGCATAGTCCAGAACAATGAAATTTAGAGCAAATATTTAAGCTACCAATATTTACGAGCATCTCTTACTTATTCCTGCTAGAATATTTTTGAGACTTTTTTTTTTAAGAGAGAGAAATAGATTTTGAATGAATGTAATTGTTATGTAGTCATTGTTGTATTGGAATGCTATCATTTTTTTGAAATTTGAAAACTTTCATGAACAAATATTTCAGGAAAATTAATTATGGAAAGACACTACATTCTTGAAAATATTTATAGATATTATTGATAAAAAGTCATTTGAAATAAAAATCAAATTATGGGAAACTGGTGGTAAAAGTAGTAAATTTTATACTGATAGGAACTTTAGCCAATTGCATAATGCTGACAAGGTAGTACAATATCTCACACCTGGGTTTTAATAAGATAATATTTTGTTTCATCACATCTTGACTTTTTACACTTGTCTAACATCTTTTTTCAGTCACCTACCTCCTCTCTAAAACCCCATCTCACACAGTATCACAGTATCATCAGGGTTGGAAGGGACCTCTGGAGATCATCTAAGTCCAAACCCCCTGCCACAGCAGGGACACCTACAGCACATTGCACAGGACGGCATCCAGGTGGGTTTGGAATGTCTCCAGTGTGGGAGACTCCACAACCTCCCTGGGCAGCCTGTGCCAGTGCTCTGCCACCCTCAAAGGAAAGAAGTTCCTCCTAATGTTAAAATGGAACTTCCTGTGCTCCAGTTTGTGCCTGTTACCTCTAGGCCTATCAGTGGGCACCACTGAAAAAAGACTATTCTTATCTACCTGGCACCCTCCCCTTAAGTACTTATAAGTATTGATAAGATCCTCACTGAGTCTTTTTTCTAGACTAAAAAGCCCCAAGTCCCTGAGCCTTTCCTCATAAGAAAGATGCTCCAGTCCCCTAATCATATTGGTAGCTCTTTGCTGGACCCTCTCCAGCAGTCCCCTGTCCTTCTTGAACCAGGGAGCCCAGAACTGGACACAGTACTCCAGATGTGGCCTCACCAGGGCAGAGTAGAGGGGGAGGATGACCTCCCTCAACCTGCTGGCCACACTCTTCTTGATGCACCCCACAATGCCATTGGCCTTCTTGGCCACCAGGGCACATTCCTATCTCATGGTCATCCAGTTGTCCACCAGGACTCCCAGGTCCCTTTCCACACAGCTGCTCTCCAGGAGGCCAGCCCCCAACCTGTACTGATGCATTAGGTTATTCCTCCCCAGATGCAGTACCCTACACTTGCCTTTATTGAACCTCATCAGGTTTTTTTTCTGCCCAACTCTCCAGCCTGCCCAGGTCATGTTGTATGGCAGCACAGCCTTCCAGCATGTCAGTCACCCCTCCCAGTTTTGTGTCATCTACTTGCATGGAAACAATTGTGCATGATTACATTCAGGTGTGTATAACAGGCCTTTGTCAATCACCTACTTGAAATAGTTACTTACAACATGTTGGTATAATTTGGGTTAATTGCTTTGTCGTTAACAACAAAGACAGCATCTGCAGTCACATCATCTGTGGTGTTTTTTAGACATAAATATGTACCGAGGTTATATTCCTTCCAGGTCTATTAACTTTAACTGACTTCTGATTGTTGTCATATATGATACATCAACTTAATTTTTCAATAATTTGGCAAAAAGGTTGCATAAATTTTTTAAAAACTTAAAATCTTATGTTTTGTTCACTGAATGCTCCTAAAATATGACAGGGAAAAAAAGGGGGGGAAAAAAGAAGTTCCTTTATTTGGTATGCTTATGGTGAGGTTATCTGACTAGTCAGTTAAAGAGTACACTGGCTCAGCTACTCCTAAGACTATTAAAAGACAATTATTAGATCATTCTCCCTGGTGTGAAAACCATCAAAATACATCAGCAAAAAGAAAATCCCCAGAAAACCATGCAAAGTAAATGGGGTTATCTTCTAAAGGATAATAGGACTTCCTATAGGATGCAGGGAGAAAAGAATTTTGGGACAAAACAAAGACACTGGGGTTTGTATAAAACTTAGCATGGGGCATTTTAAGAAGATTGTGGAAATGTGTGAAAATTATTATGAGATGTATAGGGAAAGGATCAAAGGCGGGGATGAAGGTGGATTGGAAGGAACAAGGTGAGGGAAGAGAGAAAACGGGCTAAAAGTCACTGGTTCTGTGTAGGCAATCTGTTGGCCAGTGCATTTGTCTGAAGAAGTCCTCTGCCTGATCACTGCAATCGGTCCTATCTTCTTACAATATTCTGTTCCTTTTTTCCACGTATGTGCTCTCTGTTCACATGAGCCACCAGTGAACTGCAAGCTGGAGTAGCCAGTGAGTAGAGTAAGGGGTGTGAACGCGTATGCAGAGACAGACCACAGGTCTGATGCCTGATAGGTCTGGGTTCAAGTAAATGAAGGAGACCAGGGTCTGGAGCCAAGCTACTGGAGAGAAGCACATTGTGCTTGTGCATATTCTACAAGTAGACTTTAATCCTCATCAGCTGAAAAGGTGGAACAGCAGTGGATGTGCTGTACATGTTTATGTGACTGCTGTTTTATCTGTGTGACCAGCTGTGTTTGTTTGTGAATCGGGAATATGTGTTCATACTCACTACTGGCTGAACCTGAGGATACAGAGCCAAAGCAGCCTTACGTCCATCGGGCAGGGACAAGAGAACATGGCAATGTGAAAGAGGTGATGCTATATGTGTCAGGGAGGAGCAGAAGTGGGTACTTCACAAGACAATAAAAGTCAGGAGCTGAGGGTGATGGCAAAGCAGGCAAGGCACTGAAAAAGATCCAGCACCTGAAAATGAAGAGCAAGTCTACTGCTGGAAACCAGGTTCAGCCAACAGTCTTCTTGTAACCAGACAAGGCCATAGCGATGAAGCCAAGATATCAAGTCAGTAAGGCAAGATCAAGCTTAGCAAGGCACAAGACCAGGCGCAGCGTACCTGCAGTGTAGCCCAGGTAAGGTCATGGACAAAGGCCTTGAGTTTAAATGCAGCTCCCAAGATAAGGGTTGGAGATTCCAGACAAAGCTTCTCACAGCTCTTTCTTCATGAACTAGCTGTTTTCACAGAATTCTGATCCAGTCTTACACAACTGTACCCTGTCGGAGCTTACCTTGAACAAGGGAAGCTAAATTCCGAGCAGAGGTAGAAGAGGGTGTAGAACCTCTTGATGTACTCATGTGTCTCACAGTAAGTTGCCAGGTAAAACAGATTTTATAAAGTAAAATGTTTATTTTTCACCTTCTGACATTTCTAATATTTTTATTCGATATTCTGCTTCTTCTGCTGTTCCAGTAAAGCTAGATCTATATTACAGCAGGATGTAGCCACACTATGTTGATGACTTAGAAATGGAAAGAATTCCTGTACTGTAACACATACATCTAAAAGTTATGTCTCTAGTTTTGAGCTAGTTACCCTTGGTTTCAAATAAACAATGTGGAGTAAAAGAGCATTCAGAGGATGTTTCATTTGTCTTGTTTCTCATTTATTGATCCCAGGGACCACTACTGGAGCCAGTGTTATTCAACATCTTCATTAATGACATAGATGATGAGACAGTGCACTGTCAGCAAGTTTGCAGATGATACAAAACTGGGGGGAGTGGCTGATAAACCAGATGGGCATGCTGCTATTCAGAAGGACCTCAACAAGCTGAAGAACCAGGCAGACGGGAAACTCATGAAATTCAGGAGAGGCTGCGTGAAATTGCATCTGGGCCGAAACAACCCCATGCACTAGTTCATGCAGGGGGCAGACCAGCTGGAAAACAGCTTTGTATGGAAGGATGTGGAGGGTTCTGGTGGACAAGCAGCTGAGCCAGCAGTGTGCCCTCATGACCAAGGCGGCCAGCAGCATCCTGGGTTGCATTAGAAAGAATGTTGCCAGCAGGTTGAGGGAGATGATCCTTTCTCTCTACTAAGCCTTGTGAGGCCTCACCTGGAGTCCTGGCTCCAGTTCTGGCCTCCCAGTACAAGACAGACATGAAAATACTAGGTAAAGACCAGCAAAGGGGCACCGAGATGGGATGGGATGGAATTAATTTTCTTCATAGCAGCCTGTACAGTGCTGTGTTTTGGATTTGTGGCTAAAACAGTGTTGATAATGCACCAATGTTTTGTTTATTGCTGATCAGTGCTTGCACAGCATCAAGGCTTTCTCTGTCTCTTCTTTGCTCCACCATTGAGTACGGTAGATGTAGGCAAGAGCCTGGGAGGAAAACAAAATCAGGATACTTTGACCCAAACTGAGCAAAGGGATATTCCATTCTGCAGTGCTCAGCAATAAAAAATCAGTGAAAGGAGGAGGAAGGAGGGATAGTCATGGTTATGACATTTGTCTTCCCAAGCAACTACTATGCGTGCTGAGGTCCTGCTTCCCAGGAAATGGCTAGACATCTGCCTGCTGATGAAAAGTAGTAAATGTTTATTTTGCTTTGCTTTGCTTTGCTTGCATGCACAGCTTTGCTTCACCTAATAAACTGCCTTTATCTTGATGAAATCTGAAGTTTTCAGCCTTAACTCTTCTGATTTTCTCCCCCACCCAGCTGTGAGGGAGTCAGTGAGAGACTGGGTGGGGCTCAGCTGCTGCTGTGGGTTAACTCATCACACATGTTTATAAACATCTGATGAGAGGGTGTAAAGGTGGATTCTTGTCTGTGGCTCCCAGTGACAGGACAGTGGGCACATATTGGAAAACAGGAAAGTCTATCTGAATATAAGAAAGCACATCTTTAGTATGAGAGTGGTTAAGTACTGTAACAGGTTGCCAGATGTGTTGCATAGTCTTGACCTGGGGAGGTACTTGTCAGAGTCCAATAATCTCTGACCAGTTTATTTCAGATATTCCATGCATGGATATTGTAATGTTAATATCAGATTTACTTATTTGAAGATGGTTGATGTTACATGGGATTTCTGATTTAGCAGAGGAATACAAAATATACTGAAAACACAATACAAATGTAAGTTGCACTTAACAAAATATAGCAGTTCCAATATACACTTCAATCACAATATTCATGTGAGTGCCATTACCGATCTCTTTGATATCATCATTGTCATGATGCTGGGTGTTCCCAGTCGCTGGGAAGGACTATGTGGGTTGAAGCCAGCTCAAGCCTTTTGCTCTCATCAAAATCCTTTTGCTAGTTGTCTATTTTTTATACTCTATGTTGGGATGAACCATGTATTCATAGAATCATGGAATAGTTTGGTTTGGAAGGGACCTTTAAAGGTCATCTAGTCCAACACCCCTGCAACGAACAGGGACATCTTCAACTAGACCAGCTTGCTCAGAGCCCCATTCAACCTGATGTCGAATGTTTCCAAGGATAGGGCATCTACCTTCTCTCTGGGCAACATGTTCCAGTGTTTCATCATCCTTGTTGCAAAAAAATTCTTCATAATATCTTGTCTAAATCTTCCCTTTTTTAGTTTAAAACCATTACCCCTTGTACTATCACAACAGGCTCTGCTAAAAGGTCTGTCCCCATCTTTCTTATCAGCTCCTCTTAAGTACTGAAAAGCCCTGGAGCCTTCTCTTCTCCAGGGTGAACAATCCCAACTCTCTCAGCCTTTCCTGGTAGGAGAGGTGTATTCAGTCTCCCTGTGCTCATCCTTAACTCAGGGAAACATTTTCACTACCAAGTGATCCACTCAACGGTTGATAGTTGTTTATCTAAAACAAAGGTCACTCTCTGGTCCCCTTTGGGTTAAGATATAGTCAGCTGCTTTGCATTGTTCTCTGAGGTTCATGGACACATCACCCTTGCTCATTTCCACTGAGCTTTCCTTTATTATAGGGGTTTATTTAGCGAGTCACATTCCAGCCCTACAGGTTTAGTCAGTCACAATGCTGAAAATACCAATGGTCTGTGAGTGACCTTCTCTAGATGACTGTGTTTGAACAGGAAGCTTGACTAGATGATCTTCCAACCTCAACTATTCTGTGATTCTCTGTTCTGTGAATCTGTGATTTATATCACCCAAAGACACTTATCTCTTACTGTTGACTAAAGAAGATACTTACAACAAGAAGCTCACTTAAATTTAAATATCTAAAATATATCCAGACCTCTTTTATGGATTTGATGAAATAAGCTCCATTTTAATAATGAAGTAATAAACTTAACTTTCCACCACCTTATTCCCCTACTGAATACTCTTAGTCATTTTGAACTTACATATCTGTTAAATTATACCCAAAGTGCTGTTTGAATCATCGTGCTGATGAAGACTTATCTTTTCTCCCACTGAGGACAGGGAAACATAATGCACAAGTACAAGATTTCAAAGCTGGCCAATTTTTCCTAGTTTCCTTACCTATAGCACAAGAAGAAAGACATGCAGAAGCAAAATAATCACAAACCATCTCTATTCCATTCCCTTCTCTGTCCTGCTGCAGTGTGCCATTCCAGATGACATTTTACAATATAGTATCTAATTCATTGCCCAGTTAGGTATTACACAATTATGAAAATAGGCTTTCATTAAATTTCTGGAAAAAAGAACAGGCTCCCAAAGAGAACTGCGACATTGAAAGTTCTACCAATTTCTGTTCACCATACACAGTGCTATATTGCATTCCTGTTCCATTTATTCTGCATTACTGCAGAGCTAATTTACATGTTCAGTGAAACTTATGGTCATTCACATGCTGTTTTAAGTTGTATTAGATATTGCAGCATAGTAAACATCTTCCTACCACCCTAAAAGTCAGAGGAAGATTGTAAAAGGACAGGGTTCAAACTGTCAAACTTCAGACATCAAGGAACATAGTTGCCATGGGCTTCCTTTATCATCAATGGAGACAAGTGTAGGAGACGAATCAAAACACTCAGCCTATGTCTCTGCTCATATATTCCACTGAAGATGCCTGTCATTCTTTCCTGTGAGCTAAATAAAATCTCAGAAGCAAGGTGCCTAAAATAGATGATAGAATTAATAAGTTAGCAATCACTCTTACACTACATTTTCACTGCTTATCCCTTTCAAATAGGGATTTCTTGTTTGAGGCTGTTAAGATGGCACAAGAGTTCAGAACCAGGGGAAGCAATCAGTCCCACGCTTGTACAAATTCAATATTAGGTACAAATATCAACCTGTTATGATTACAAATGAGTATCAGTATTGACCTGCTATTGCCAATTAAAATAAAAGGCCTGCTTGCAGTTGTGGAAACTGCTGAATAGACATTGGAATTCCTTGATATACAGTGAATCACTTACACAAAGCAAAAATTAATAGAAATGATTCTTCTCTTGTTCTTGAATAAGAGGGTGAGAAGATGATCCAGTCCTCTACATTATATTTCTTGCATCTTGCAAAACAGTAGCATTTTCAATTTTAGTTAGTGTCACCTGAAAAGCACGCATTGTGTATTTCAAATGAAACAAGTTGCATATAAGTTAAATACTTTGGGGATCGTAGTAGCTTTTTGCATGAAAACACAGCTGAAAACTGTATGTCATTACTTATAAGCAATAGCGTGGTGTTATGTTCATGGTAAGCATTTCAGAATAACATTTGAAGGTGCCTAAAATGAATGTCTTAGTGCAATTTAAATTATTTACCAACTTTAAATCATATGTATGAAGAAGAAAAGTAAATGACTAACAAATCAATAACAAAGCAAGTGATAAATTTAGTGTGGAGTACAAAATCCGTCAAACTCAAATTTGTAAATGACAATCCTGGGCTATAAATATTAAGCTCAAATAACCAGAACTAACAATATCAGAAAAGTGATTATGACTGACAGCATGATCAGAAACACTGCAGATCTCATTAGAAATATTAATTTGTGTATGCAGTATGTGTTACAAGTCTGCTGCACCTATCAAATATGAATCTTACATGTGAAATAACATCTTTCAAGGCTATTTTTGTGCTACTTAGCTTCTGCCAATATCACATATAGCTGCTAACTATTTAAAGCTGAATTTGCTGGCATTTATTTTGTTCTTTACATCTCTTCACATTTCATAAACAGAACGGCATACAGTTCTAACAACTTGTCCCAGAGGCAAGAGCATAAAGAAGGTTATAAGAAAAACAAAGCATGTTATTCTAAATGAAAATGAAGACAGGGAATTAGGAAGTTCTAAAACCGTACAGCTTAAGCTCCAGCAGAGCAAGGGAGCAAGAGAACAAGATGTTCACCTATGTATTTAAGAAGAGAAGAATCACTTTCTTTCTGAAGGGATTATTTATTTCAGTCTCACGGCTGCTGTGATGCATTGAATGCTTGACATTGTTATAGAAAATCAATGGAATTCAATCTGAGAAAGTTGTGTTGCATGCATTCAAACCTGATGGTTGCATAAATCAGTATTTCTGTTTAAAAAAAATCCTTGGCTCAAAACAAAACCACATTCATTTGTATACCTTTTTACTTCTTTTTTAATGACAAGTGTGATTGATACTTTATTTTTCTTCAAAGGGACTTCAATTACCAGTTGGCATTCAACTGCCCTGTTAAATTGAGCAATGAAGGATATCTCTTTATAAAAATCTGATTAGGAAACCTGCCTTCAAAGCATTTTTACTTGTTGAGTTTTTTCACGAAAGGACACTGAGGTGAAAGATTTTTCTGGTGATAGAAAAAACAACATAACCTTTTTTCTTTCAGACTAAGTAAAGCACTTACATAGCATAGTTGAAGTATTCCTATTGTCTCTACAATAATTACAATATGATAAAATGATACAGTTTTTCAGATATTGCTAATATGCATTAAAATAATTCTTAAGCCAGTGTACTTGGTTTGTTAGAAGTTTATGACAAAACTGTTGTTAAAAGGAAGAGGAAGAGATGAAGGAAATGAATCTCTATGTTTCAGTACAATATATATAATCATTGGGCTAGATGTTCAGAAAGTGAAAGTCAAATATGGCACTCTGAAAATTAATATAATGATTTTTTTTTATCTATATATGCACCACAGGGGACATATTTTACATATATATATATACACACCAAAGGGGACACATACTGATTTACTAAAAGAAAGGATATAGGATTTTTAGATCAGATCAGACCACTGACACTTCATATTGTCAGAATTAACCCAATACCTGAAGATATAGGAAAAATGAAGCATACCTATTGTCACACTATTATCTGGGGAGCACTGCAGTGATGTGGGATGAGAATTGTTTCTAATACTTCAGTGATCATTTTCCACCTGCCACAGAAGATTTGGTTAGTCTCTTGTCTCTGTTTTGATTAAAACCATAAAGATTGATTTTCTATTAATGGCCTATAAATTTAATTGACATTCAGTGTCATTCTGGGTAGTTTGCTATTAATGAATAGCCTAAAGGAATTCTAAACCTCATAATTGTTTAAACAAATTTATGCTATGTAAGTTTTCTGTCACTTCATCATCATTGTTTCCATTAGCTTTTCAAAAATATCTCAGGTATCCAAATTACCGTCTCTAGTACCAATTGTCACATGACTTCTATCCTAGAAAAGTATACAGGGAGCGTGCCTTGGTTCATAAATATATCTATCCTTCTGTAGATTTATAGTACCTAGGGCAAGGTTATAGATATGTACTTTGTACTTGTCTTTGGAATTGAAGAAAAAAAATTATGATTTTTTTTAATGCCTACAAGTGCATATTCTAAAGAACCATCCCCATAAGAATTGTACATAATACGCAGATATTCTTTGGTTTGGGGATACTTCCATTGTGAAAATATGTAGCACTGGCCTCAATCTCAGGCCTGGAGTTCCATGTGATGTTTTTTAACCCAAAAGGAATATTAAAATAAAATAAAATAATAATTGAATACCTGCTAACAGCAAGCTTCTGACTCTTTCTGTATATGCAGAAAATTGTCACTAAGTGAATGGGTATTAGCTATGCTATACTGCAGTAAAACAAATATAAGAGATGAAACAGACCTTTATTTTGCTGATCATAAAAAAGCCCCACAGCACATTGCTGTGGCTAGAACAGTATGATTCAAAATTAGATATTAAATTTTTGTGTACTAACGTGAATATTATCAATACACCTTCTCAAATCCTGTCTCCTAAAATGTTTTTGTTTTGTTTTGGTTCGTTGGTTGATTTTTTACTCTCTATTCATTCCCAAATAATTGCCCTTAATTAGAAGCAGGTAGGCTGCATTTTTTTCTCAGAAACTAATGTGTATGATGTTGAATTTACAATATCAGTTTTATCGTTTAGCTGAGAACTACAGAAAAGGTAATAAATTATCCCATAGAGAAAAGAGCATAGTTGACTCTGCAGCTAACATATTTGCATCAAATTTCTGTAGTGCATATTCTCAATGTTCTGGGTTAGAAAGAGATAAGAGATTAATTTATAATACCTATTGGGCTAAAGGACAGCATGTGGTTTGTTTAAAGTGAAAATGTGCTTTAGCTAGCTGAGTAAACTGTTCTTGTATTTATGTGTATATGAACTGCTGCAGATAAGTAAACTGTTTTTGTAATAATATCTATGAATATAGGATTGAATGAAAAGACATAATGGAAGAAGGAATCTGAGTTGTGTTAAAGCACTTAGAGAAGTCTGGCTTTGCAGCTGAAAATAATAGTTCATACTGTAATGCTGGAAGTCCTTGTGGCAGCTAGAAGAGGTATGCTCTGAAAAAGTAGAGGTGAGTATAGCACAGAGTCAGGAGACTTTAAACTGAACTTTAATCCTGTTTCATTTTCTGATTCATTCTTTATCATTTTTTTCAAAAGTTACATAGATGCTTAAAAATCAGTGGGATATTGAAATGAATAATTTAGATATCCTTTGATAAAAATAATTACCTATTTTCAACTTAATCTAGTCACTATGCTCCCCTTAATACACCTGTACTATATGTATTGCAGCTTGCATTACAAGAATGTAATAATTGTAAACTTCCTCCAGCCAATTACACACCCCACTAAGAACGTCATTTGATTCTTCTACTTTTTCTCAGTTATCAAGTTCTCTCAAAGGCTGTGTGCTTAGATATTACAGCTTTATAACTAGATACCATGAGAACTCAAGCAATTATAGCTGGTGATTTTGTATATGCTTAAGACTAAAATAATTCACATAGGTTTTAAAAGAGAATATCTGTAAAGTAATGTGAGGAACTCCCCCTACCAGAAGAGGGTATTTCTTTATATAGCTTTCCCAAACTTTACCCTTAAAAATATACACTCTTCAATGCAGAAATAGGAGACTCAGTGATAGATTATAACATGAAACAGGGCAAATATATGCTACTGACCAAAATCTGGAACTTAAGAGGTGTTTCCTTTTCAAGTCCGTGTATTCATAGAGAAATTTTACATAATGTTTCATAATGACTTTTGTGACACAGTTTCCCATAGTAACCTTCCTGGTGATGGATGGCCCACCTTCTTGGGTTCTTGAGACATCTTTTAAACCTTCAAATCACTTAGTTCTGGAAGGTACATTTTATATATCCCAGAGAACTAAGAAAAAGAGGAGCTCTAAATGCGCTTTGTCCATGGGAGTAAACAGTGACTCCCTAAGGGCTCCAAACTGTTTTCGCTTTGGACAAGGGCTGAGGATGTAGCTAAGTCCTGGAAGACCAGCCAGGGCCAACTTCAGCCATATTTTCTCTCTGGTGGATTTCTGCTGAGCCACTTCCTAGACAAGAAAAAATTCTGCACCAGCTTCTATGTCAGTGCTTCCCTGCTTCAAAGCATGTGATGCAGCTCAGCTAACAAAACCCTGTTTGAACTGACCACAAGCTGCATGCAGATCAAGGGCCATGGGCTGAGTACATGGACCTGCTGCAGGTATATCTGGAAAAAATCTGAGCAGTATATTTTGAAACAAAATGCATTTGGTAGGGCAAAGTTCAAGAAACACAAATAAGTTAGAAGTCTGATTTATGGCTGATACCTTGATTTTTACAAAAGCAGATTTTGAAAGATTACAGGTGAAGTTTTTACCCCATCACCGCATGCCAGAAAGACTCTAAGGTCACTAATAGTCATTGAAAAGTACTTCTACCTCCCTTGAGCTCTGTGATGCCAGCTGTCTGTCCCCTCAGGGCCAGGCAGCTGAAACAAGAGCTCAGAAAAAATAATTCCATAGTTTGGATTCAGCAAAGGACACGCTAGACAGCTTGTGCACTTCGTAGGGTTTCTAAGGGTAGTTTATAGATTCATATATACTTGGATAAGGAATGTCATTTTTATCCAGTCACTTGAAATCAGACTTAGATCAAGTAAAGTTAAGGAACATGTCTAACTGATCCCTAGAGCATTTCTTGTAAGCATATTGTAACGGGCTAATATAAATTCTGCAGAACTCTTGCAAAAAGTAAATTAAATCAGAGTACTATTTTCCACCCAGATTCAAACTTTACATTTCAGGTCTGACAAATGAAACTGGATGTCCCTCTCCTTTCTCTAAAACAATCTATTCCAGGCCAATACTGACCTTTAAAATAAAATCATGGAATAATTCAGGTTGGATAGGACCCCTAGAGGTCATGTAGTTTATTCGCCTTCACAAAGCATGGCTAACTTCAAAGTTAGATCACACTCTTGTGCCTTGTTCAGTTGACTCTCTGAACAACCTGTTCCGGTGCTTAAATACACCCTGTGGAGATTTTTTCTCTGATACTCAGTAATAATTTTTCCCTTGCTGCAACTTATGACCTTGACCTCTTGTCTTTTCACTGTGAACCCCTGATAGGTCTGTCTTCTCTATGACCTCCCATTAAGTACTCAAAGCCAGCAGTCTCAAAAGACATCCCTCTTTAGTTTTCATATCTCTCTGAAGGCATCCCTCTTTAATTTTCACTTGGCTGAACAAACCCTGTTCTCTCAGTCTCCTGCATGTCATATGCCTGAGCCCCCTGAACTTATTGGTTACTATCCTGGGCTCTCTCCAGCATGTCAATGTCTTTCTCGTGCTGGCAAGCTCAGAACCTGGGGCAATATGATGGGCTTGGGTCACACAGGTGCTGCATAGAGGGTAGTAATCTCTGCTTTTGACCTGCAGGCTACACTCTTACTTATGTAGCCCAGTATGTGGTTGGCTAATGTGTCACAAAGTTGTACTACTGACTTATATTCAATTTCTTGTTCGCTATCCCCAAGTCCTTTTCTGAAAAGCTGGTCCTCAGTGGATCAGTGGCCAGTGTGTGGGACTTGAGAACAACTGGTTCATTAAGGTTATTATGTCAAGGACCTTTTATAAGGTAAAGTAACATGGAAAGAGATAAACAAAACACACAGACACACAAATCTGATAAGCAAGTGGTAAACTAGACAGGAATGAAGACCGAAACTCTACAGCTAGTAATTGATAGACCGTTAAGAAACACCAGGCACAGCTTTAAGGAGAGCCGACCTGGGCTTTGTAGCTGATAAGAGGGGGAAACTGCAGGAACATGAATAGTACGGATATTTGAGGGGGGACTGTGTAATTGTGCAAAACTTATTAAGGAGTGTAAGGGAAGGATCAAGGTGGACAAAAGCAAGGATAAGGAGAAAAAAAGAAGAGGAGAACAGAAAGGTGGAAGCATAAAAGAGGCCTGTTGCACATAAGTAAGTGCCAATCAGCTCTGTCTCATCACTCAGGTTGTTGATGTGGACATTAAATATTATCAACTCTAGTACTGACCGCTGAAGAACACAACTCACAACTGGCTGACAGATTTTGAAACACTAATGCTTCAAATCTGGTGGTCCAGCCAATTTTGCACCCTGCTATCTACAGACTATCTATCCAAACCATATGTCACCAGTTTGGCTAAAAAGATACTAAGTAACGCCTTGCTAAAGTCAAAGCGAATGACATCCATTGCTCTTGCCTCATCCACAGAGCCAGAAATTTCATCACAGAAGAAAATTCAGGCTCGTCAAGCATGGTTTGGCCATGGTAAATCCACGCTGGTTGTTTCCAATCACTTTAAGCCTGAACATGGCTTCCAGTTCTGTAGTTCCTGGAAGTCGTTGTCTTGTCTTTTTGAAGCCCAGCATGACTTTTGTCTTTTTACAGAGATTAGAGATTGTCCTGGTTGTCACCACCTTCAAAATGATGACAGTGGCTTGCAATAACATTGAACAGCTTTCTCAGAAGTGCTAGACATGAGAAGAATCATATTTATATGCACGCCAGTAATTAGACAGTTGTTAATAATAAGAAGATAGAAATATATTTTACATAAGTTCTTTTAACACTGCTGTGGTACATGTTACAGTGCATGCATAATATGAGTTGCCATGAACTCTGATAAACTCGGGAAAGCCATAGCAAGAATGTGTGTGCCAGACTCAATTAAAATGTCCTGAGGCTGTCAGAAAAACACGTATCAGAAAACTTCATTGAGAGGTTATCTCCTCTGAAGGATGTAAAATGAATAGTCACAGAATGATAGCTGAAGCTGAAAGTAAATACACAGGCAGAAAACAGAGACCCTTGAGCTATAAAAAGAGATGGCCATTTATTAATGAGTTCTAGAGCATAACAAAAGCAATGTGTATGACTTAGCCAGGTAGATGAACCCGTCAGTGATGCTGCCAGAAAGGTATAGCAGGAGTCTCCTCTTGGAGGAAACTATGTATCTAGAAGGAAGGTAGGAAAAACCAGGACGCTCTGTTAAATCCTTTGCAAATACTGTGCGTATAAGTGCTTAATAATACCATGTGCTGGTTTTGACAGGGATAGTGTTAATTTTTTCCGTAGTAGCTTGTACAGGACTGCATTTTGGATTTGTGCTGAAAACAGTGTTGATAATAGAAGGATGTTTTCATTATTGCTGAACAGGGCTTAGACAGTGTCAAGGCCTTTTCTGCTTCTCACGCCACCCTGCCAACGACTAGGCTGGGGGTGCACAAGAAGCTGGGAGGAGACACAGCCAGGACAGCTGACCCCAACTGACAAAAGGGATATTCCATACCAAAGGACAGCATGCTCGGTAATAAAAAGCTGGGGGAAGAAGGTGGGGGGGGAGGGGCAGATTGCAGACAGGACACATTCGAAGTTATGGTGTTTTGTCTTCCCAAGTAACCATTACACATGATGGAGCCCTGCTTTCCTGGAGATGGCTGAACATCTGCCTGCTGATGAGCAGTAGTGAGTGAATTCCTTGTTTTGCTTTGCTTGTGTGCGCGGCTTTTGCTTTACCTATTAAACTGTCTTTATTGCAATCCATGAGTTTTCTCACTTTTACTCTTCCAATTTTTTCCCCCATCCCACAGGGCAGGGGAGTGAGTGAGCAGCTGCATGGTGCTTAGTTGCTGGCTGGGTTTAAACCATGACATACCAGAAGCAGAGTTGGCTTTAGGCTTTAGACTGGCTTTTAAATTTGGATGCAATAGCACACTCAGATGCATCCCACCTGGTACCATTGAACTGTGTATGTCCTATTTGTCAAAATGGTCCCTACCTTGAACCTCTTCTATAGCAAGTACGACTCCTTTCTGAATTCTCTCATCAGGCATGGGAGCCTGAGAAATCTGTTGGCAGAATTTATCAGTAAAGACTGAGGCAAAGATGACATTGGTTACCTCAACATTTTCCATGTTCTTCATCACTTGGTTGCCCAACAGTTCCCTTGATCTTTTTTGCTGCCATGTATCTATAGAAACCTTTCTTGTTGCCCTCCACATCACTCACTACTTGTAACTTCAGCTGAGCTTTGTCCTTTCAGATTCCATCCCTGCACTACCTGGCATTTTCTATATATTCCTCCTGGGTATCCTTTCTCCACTTTTATCTTCCATATGCTTCCTTTTGGCATTTAACTCAGGATGGCTTCCTGCTATGCCTACTCAATTTTACACATTTTGGACAGAGTGTTCTAGTGCTTTAATGAGGTTGTCGTGGAAGATCAAGCAGGTCTCTTGGGCCCCTTCAGGGCAGTATGCCACAAGGTCCAGCCTAGCAGTTCCCTGAGCAAGCTGAAGTCTGCACTCATTAGGACCAGGGTTTTTATTCTTCTGTTTGCTTTCCTCATCTCCCTCTGGATCTTAAATTCTGTTACATCACACTTACGGCAAAGTTTCTATCAGCCTTCCCATCTGCAACCACTTCTTTCTTATTTGTGAGCAGTAGATCCAACAGAGCGCCTCCCTTAGCCTCTCAAGCACTGGCAAAGAACTGGCTCCAGAGCATCTAAAAAACCTCCTGGATTTCTTGCACCTTTCTGTGTTGTATTCCTAACACAATCAAGAAGTAGATATTTGACATGAGCTGCTCCACCTCCTCATAAGATTCTGTGTTCAGTACGCAAGTTCTTAAGTTGTTTATGGGTGCCTGAACAACCAATCACTCAGTTTATTAACTCCAGATTTGCAGCACATTGTCTTCCTCCTACACTGTACTCCAACCAATCCAACCAACCTAAAAAAATATTCATCCTGTAGACAAAATCTGGTAAAGTTTCTTTGGCACAGATGCCAAGCTGTGCAACCAGTAATACAAGTACAACTGGTGGACGTACTGTCTGTGGTGTTAATACATGAATTAAGCAGAAAGTAATAAGACGGCAAACAGCAACTGCTGTCTATCCTTTGATATAATGTTATATAAAGACTAGAAATCCTTAGGAGAAAGCAAATGTTTGAGACCACCACTTAAACATGGTGCCACATTGACCAACACTGTAAAATTTCAGTGTGACCACAGACATTGTGATTCTCTGACATATGAATATGAAATAATGCTGATGTTTATGATTAACCACCACTCCTCAAACCCATTCGGTGTCAGTCAAAATTCTGTTATGACAAAAAGGGACACCCCATATATATGAAGATAACAATCTATTATTAGTCTAATTGATGTTTTAACAGTCAATTTGAAACTGAACAATCAGTTCCTATTAGTAGACCACTTGCACTAAAGCTCATATTTGTTGTCCAAATTCATACAGAAATGGCTCATGCATAATACTTTTAAAATTGTTATACAAGAGAACTTTCTAATATCCATACTTTTTTTCTCAGTGTTAAGCTAATCCTTCCAATGTTCTTCTGATGCCAAAGGTCAGCAGTTTTCCTTAAGAGTCAAAGTCAGAGTTACAGCAACTAGCATTTGTCAAGAGTATGATCGTCATGGTTAAGGGGGTCTTCCTTCTTCCCATCAGTCTTGAGCTTGCTGAGGTTTATTTGAATGTGTTTTCTTAACTCATTCTGCTTCTAGACACTCCCCCTGCCTCCAGTCTTAGTGTACAGCCTCAGACAAAACAAACAAAAAGCAGCTTAGAATCAAGGCAAACATAGACCAGTCCTCAGGTGCTGCACTGTTAGGTACATACAAAGACTATGGCCTTTTAATAATGCTGGCTAACCCTTATTTACTGTGGTACCCAAGCTTACAAGTGATTGATATAAAAAAAGCAAAGCACCTAAGACCATTGAAGAAAAGAAGCAATAAGTCCTTTATGCCAAGATCCGTAAACTACATACATCTCTACGGCAACAAGAAGAACATGTGTGTGGGAGAGAGAAAGAAGGGAAGGGAGGGAGAAGTAACTGTCAGCATCCCACTTCTCTTGCCAAACGAGACAGTACCTGGCCAGCACATGACTTGATTTGAGTGATTCAGTAAGTCAGAGTAATAAACACGATTTGTAAATTTTCACTTCAAAACCAACAAAATATTTCTACAAGTGTTTAGATTTATTATGTGGAAGAGAAACACAAAATTTCATAATGACCCACCAATTGCTTCTCTGAATTCCTGTTCCCCTGTCAGATGATTTTCCTCTGTCATATTTGATTTTGCACTCAAGATGCAAGAGATTTGCTTCCAAATTCATCACTTGCCTGTTTTCTTTAAACTATTTGGTACTCTGTAGTGAGTATCTAATGTGTCCTGTCTTCTCTGTCTCCAGTCAGAACATTTCAATGTGTGCAACTAATTAAATGGCCTATTCTTAAGGTATCTGTATCTGTGTCTTCTTCATTCAAGTGACTATTCTCACCAATTAACTGTTACATAAAAAGTAGATCCCATTATCACTAGGTAAAAAGAATCAACTCTACTCATTTATTTGAAAGAAAAAATGTAGATTACTACCATCAGAGGACGATCCCAATTTCAAGGGCTCTTTTTTATTTTGTTTTCATACACGCACAAAAAAAGTAATTCAGACATTGATACTTAGTTTCACTGTGGAATGTGAAATCATGAATCCTAAAAAACTTTTTTAGGGCACGAGAATAATTTCCTGCTCTGTTCTATTAATAATTCTTGGCATTTCTTTGTTCACCACATCCAGGAACAAAGGATTTTAAAACATCTGTAGCTCTTCCTGTGGCTCTTCAAAACAGTGTTTGAACTTTTCGATTCTTCAGAATTGCTTCTTATGAGATTTAACTACAAAAGCTATTCATTTCTTTTTTTCCATTTCGTTCAAGTCTTAATCAAAGTAGCATACAATTTTACTGAGCATTAAGTTTGGTATAAATCTTGCTAAACATAGCAACGAAACTGTCTTTCTTGATCATACCTGGTGTTTGGTATACTTGAAGCCAACAGAGCCTGCTGGACTGACACTCTCCAAGCAAAGGAAGTGTCTTGTCAGGCCTACCCCAAAGGCAGTGACCCCCATCATAAAACAGTTTGTGGGAGGCAATAAAGTGAAACTAAAGACTTTCTGAGCCCCCAGACTGGAGGGGGCTTTCTGAAGTATTTCACTGAAATGTCAGGACACTGCAACGGTTGGAGGCTCCCTATGGCTTGGGATACTGTGAGCATCAGGGGGCTCACAATGGGGTCCGTCAGGGCCCATCCCACCATTCCAGCCGGGAACAGGGCAGCTAGGGGCACCAGGGAAGTCCCAGCCCTGGGCATCGGGCACATCCCTGGGGATGGGGACAGGCTGAGGCCAGGCTGGGACATGTGCCCACAAGTGGGCCCAGCTCAGCGGGGCCCATGGCCGGACAGGGCAGGGCTGTGGGGAGCTGGAGACTAGCCATGTTAGGGTGTCATGGGGGAAGGTGCTGGTGGCTCCGGGTGGCTGACGTGGAGTCCTGGGCCATGGGCAGGGTGAGGGGAGCCCTGGGGAGTGGGCAGGGCCTGTTAGTGCTTTCTGTTTGATTTTGTTTGAAACTCCCATTGTCCTTGAATTCACTGGGATCCAACATTAAAAAGAAAAAGAGTATCTAGGTTACAGAAGTTGTGTTCAGTAGCTGGCTCAGATTCAGCAGGATACATCTCTTCCTTTTTAAAAATAATTTTATTTTTAAAATCTATAAAGTTATATTAAAAATAATATTATTAGAGGTTATTTCCCATTTCCAATATGGTCCTTAAGATTCTTTATATATTTACTTGTTTTACTTTACTTGATACACTAGTTTTAAGTTAACAGTTGGAAAGCTTACTTTCTTACATTTGACTCTCTTTGACATTTCCCTGTCACACACCATGTGGCAATGCATCATTCAGAGTTAACATTGTACTACAGCAGTGGAATTACAGAATCACAGAATCACAGAATGGTCAGGGTTGGAAGGGACCTCTGGAGATCATCTAGTCCAACCCCCCTGCCACAGCAGGGTCACTTACAGCAGGTTGCACAGTCCTTTCTACTATATAGGTCTCTTAAAGACATATTTTATCCCTGTGATTTATTTATTTTTTAAATTATTGTAATGATAGCTTGCTTTTTTAATTAAAAAATATTAAATGGAGGGGTGGTCAGACATATATTTTATATATCATACATGTATATAAATTATTAGGTATCTCTGCTGAGACTGATAGTTAAGGAAGAGATTCTAAAAGTCTAGTAAATGCTTAAAGAATGGTCTTAATACTAATTGAATCATTATTCCACAATGGGTCTGATTATATGCTGCTTCAGGATTTCTGTAGTTAATGTTAAAATATTTATTTTCTGATTTTATTTTCCAGATTAATTTTAAATATCAATTAGTGTCAGTAAATACTTAACTGGGAAAAATCTCTAAGAAATGGTTTTGTAAAATACAGTTTTACTGCATGTTCATCGGGATCATTTTTTACTCATGTTTTCACTCTTGTCAAGTTGAAGAAGACTAACCCATGATATTGATCGATGTTGGATTTTTCTCTTACAACAGTTGTCCGTCTTTTGCCGTCCTGCTGTCAATTCAGGCTTACAGGCAAACATTGACATTTACTTCTATTTTCTTTCCTTTTAGCAAAGAATATTGTAGGCTTGGATGCTCTGTTTCCAACAGATCTCATCCAGCTCTTCAGTCACTGTAATTCAAATCTAAAGAATCTAATGAATGTCCATAAATCATGGAACCATAGAATGATTTGAGTTGGAAGGGACCTCTAAAGATCATCTAGTCCAACCCCTCTACCACTGTCAGGGACATCTTTCATTAGATCAGGTAGCTCAAAGCTCTGTCCGAGCTGTCATTGAACACTTACAGTAATGGGGCACCCATGACTTCCTTGGGCAACCTGTTCCAATGTCTCATCGCCTGAAGGGTAGGGGGAAAGTAAAGAAGATGGAGCCAGATTCTTCTGAGGTATCCAGTGATCTCCAGTGACAGGACAAGTGGCAATGAATACCAACTGAAAACAAGGAAATTTCATTTAAAAATAAAAATCTTTTCTATCAGAACATTAGTCAAATACTGGAGCAGGTTGTGCAAAGTGGTTGTGGACTTTCCATCCTTGTCTGACTGGACACAATCTTTAGCAACCCACTCTAGCTGAACCTGCTATGAGCATGGGAGCTGGACTTGACAGATTCCAGAGTGCCTTCCAACCTCATCAACTATTCTGTGTCTCAGCATGCCGTCACTAGGGCATCATATACTTCCTAGAGCAGACTGAAGATCAGGTGTTCTGTAATTTTAGTCCAGGGTGTCCCACTTAAGGAAAGACAATGGTCTGGGTTGCTGTGTTATTTAGCTATATAGGAAACAGCAAGGATTCCAGTTTTTGATTTAGTAAGAGTTTATTTAATTACATACACTTGAGCAATAAAGACAGGATCAAGAATGTTACCCAGTCCCAGAATATAGCCTACCCTGATGCCTAGAACACCAGTAGGAGATATAGTTTTCAGTTTCTGTGAAAAGAACAGGACTGAATTTGAGAATCATCTCTGAAATCACCAATAAATATGCTAGCAACATACCCATATACCTCAGCTGTATACCTCTTCATTCAGTTTATTTGTTTTGGAGGAAGCTATTTGGCAAATTTAATCTTAATTTCAGGTAGAACTAAACTGATTTTTTAAAGCGATTTATTTTAAGGAAATGTATTTAGCTGATATCTAATCATACCACAAAGCTTTCTTCTAAATTCAGTGTCCACCATATTAAGATATTCAACTGTTTATTTGCCAGTAGATTTATTATGTTATTTTAGCTGTAGGTTGCTTCTTCAACTAAAAATATTAAACGGAGGGGTGTTCAGGCACATAGAATCATAGAATCATAGAATGGTTTAGGTTGGAAGGGACCTTGAAGATCATCGAGTTCCAACCCCCCTACCATAGGCAGGGATACCTCTCACTAGACCAGGTTGCCCAAGCCCACATCCAGCCTGGCCTTGAACACCTCCAGGGATGGAGCTTAAAAGTTTTAGACCATATGTGTATATTGTATACTGGATGTCTGTACTATGGATCCAACCTGCAGATCCCTGACCAGTCCTTCCTTGTTTATAAGTCCAGCAGAACAACTGTCCTCATTGGTCCTCAGTCACCTCAGTCAAGAAGTTGTGGTCAAGAACAACAGAAACCTGGATTGCTTGTGCCCTGCTGTGCTGTCCATCCAGCAGATACTGGCATAGTTGAAGTCTCCCATGAAGACCAGTGGCTGAGAATGAGAGCCTTATTCCAGTTGTCTGCAGAAGTCCTTATCTATTTCTTCCTGATCAGGTGGTCTATAGCAGACACTCACCACAACATCACCCACCTTGGTCTGCTCATTAATCCTAACCCACAAATTCCCAGCTACTTCATCACCCATCCCTAGGCAGAACTCCATGCACTTCTGCTTACACTCTCACATACTGGGTGACTCTCCCTCCTTGCCTTCCTGTCCTGCTTTTCCTAAAAAGAGCTTGTATATGTCCATGGTAGCGCTCCAGCTGTGTGAGCTCTCCCACCATGACAGCATTGAAACTGTGAAAAATGGTTGGAGACAAATGTAATGTAATTTTGTACATACACCTGTTGAGAATGTCTCTGGTACTGTTATCCCACAAACTGTGCTCGGCAGGATACCAGAGAGTGCCATGTCTAACAGCCGGAAAAAATATCTGCGAGTATGCTGACAATTAATTCCACTACCCATCTTCAATTATCAATCCACTTACAAACTCATTCAATTTCATTTTACATGTACAGCGTAGATGTATCTACTTCTCAGAAGCGTATCCGACAGTCTGTCACAGAATATAGGTCTTGTTTGCAGGTCTTCTTTTACTGATCATTCAGGCATTTTATACAAAGTAATAAAAAAAACCCCAAAACTCCAGTAGGCAAGACAGACAAAAGGGCTGCTTCTAAAAAGGTTGACAACCTAGATTCACACTTTCCTCCTCTCTGAGAAGATAGGCAGGTAGACTGTGAGGGAGAGAAGGCATGCTCTTAGTAAATCTCCAAGCCTCTATTCTGACAGGCCCTGGGATGATGAGAGGGTAGGACTAGAAGGCTGATAGATTAAGGACTGTACACACTGATATTTCCCAGAAAAGAGCTCCACAGTCCAGTTTATGTGCACTGAATATGCAATTAATATTTAGCAATAGCTGATTATGTTAAAGATGAAAGAATTATTTGCCTGTAGTTCCTACTCCTTCTGAATGTTTACCATTCTTATCCTGAGTAGCCATCAGTCACTCTGATTCCATAGGAGCCATTTCTATACACACTTTCAACAGTCAAAGCTAAAAGATTCAACATGGAACCAAGGTCACAGAATTTCTGCTGCTATGAATTTTGCTACATAAACTTTTCTTAATAGATTTAATACCGCATTATTATTGTTTCTGAAGTCTGTGTCAGAATCTAAAGGAGTAGCAATGTCTCATAATAAGGGATAAGCAATAATTCTTGTGAGTCTAAATTTATTTTCTACAGTAACTGTTCTAAAGACTATCTATTTCCATTTTCTGCCTCTAGATCAACAGGTATTATAAAAGTCGGAGTATTTGAGTATTTCACTGTAGATGTAAAGTATATGTTGTATTTATACAAGAAGCAAATGGTTATTTATGATAAATTTAGAAGTAAAAATTAAAAGTGTAAAAATCCTGTTGCAGTTAATAAAAATATTCCTCTTTTATATCTTTTCTTTAAATCACTAGATGAAAATAGCCGTGTGTTCCAAAATCTATACCAACAGATGGCAAGCCTTTGTTATGCCAGATACGTACGTACCTTGCACCTGTCGCATATTTTGTTATAAAGGTATAAGTATTGCTAGTGTACATATAAATGACTATTTAATCCTCAGGTCAGTTACCAGCATGTTAGCCATATGTCATGTAGGAGAACAAATGTTTTACTATAATAGGAAAAGAACATTCTAGTTGCCATATGATTTTCCTTTAATTACAAGATTCAAACGTGCAGTATGGACAAGTCTCTCTGAGATTTGTTGAATCTCTGTGATTCTCCACAGGTTACTTATTTATCAGCCTCCAAACAATGGAATTCTGTAATGAGAGGAATTAAAGTTCTTTTTAAAAAATTGTTAGATTTATTATGAAAGAGAGTTTTACAACTCATGGGCAGTGACCCACAAGGAATACTGCTGTAGAAGAAAATAAGTTAAGGCCAGTTTAGGTTCTGTGGAACAAAATTATTTTAACATTTATGGAACTAATGGAGAATAGGTTATTCTGAGAAAGGTGGGTGAGTCCAAAGTGCTGTTTTGTTGTTCAGCTGCAAAAATGGAGTTCCAAAAGTAAATCTGGACACACAATAGAGGTGAACACCTTACCAGGCCAGTATTGACCTAGTAAACATATTAAGCCCTGGATCACCAGAAAAGACAATATCAAGTAGCAGAAAGAATTGTCTATTTTGAGCGTATTTTACAAAGTGGTACTTTTTTCAAGGTTTCATTTACGTACCTTTCCAAAACAGGAATATTTTGTTGGACATTGCATTTTTCTTTTAGCCATTTAATCTAGTGGTTTTGTTTGATGGCAATATTTATGATTACGTTCAGTCCATCTCAAGTGGTAGGCATAGTCTGAGCACACCTTGTTAACTGCATTCCCTTGTCAATGCAGCCATCAAAACAGCACTGTCCAAAATGTAACACAGCCTTAGGACAGAGACAGTCAGCTCAGCAGTGGCAACAGAGGCACTGATTACATATATTCAGAAAAGCTGCTCCCTGAAACCTCAAGCAGATACAGTGCCTCAGTAACCAAATAGTTAAAGAAAGGGTTTTGTTTTGTTTTGTTTTTCTCATTGGTCTCATTCTGGTCTCATTACCCATTCTAAGATTGTTTTAGGCCAATCCTTGCAAAAAAATCTTTAAGAAACAGCTATTTTCAAACATTTGGTGTTTTGGGGTGTTTGGAGGGTTTAGTTTTTGGGGGGTTTGACTGGTTGGGATTTTTTTTTGTTTGTTTGGTTTTTTTTTAAAATCATAGAATCATAGAATGGTTTAGGTTAGAAGGGACCTTGAAGTTCATCGAGTTCCAACCCCCCTGCCATAGGCAGGGACACCTCCCACTAGACTGTTGCTCAAAGCCCCATTCAGCCTGGCCTTAAACACCTCCAGGGATGGGGCCTCAACAACTTCTCTGGGCAACCTGTTTCAGTGCCTTACCACCCTTAAAGCAAAAAATTTCTTCCTAATGTTTAATTTAAACCTATCCTCTTCCAGTTTGAAGCCATTCTCCCTCATCCTATCACTACATGCCCTAGTAAAAAGTCCTTCCCTGGCTCTCCTTTAGGCCCCCTTTAGGTACTGGAAGGCCTCAATAAGGTGTCCCCAGAGCCTTCTCTTCTGTAGGCTGAACAACCCCAACTCTCTCAGCCTTTCCTCATAGGAGAGGTGCTCCAGACCTCATGAGAGTGGAGTCGAGGGGCAGAATCACCTCCCTTGACCTGCTGGCCACACTTCTGATGCAGCCCAGGATACGGTTGGCCTTCTGGGCTGTGATCGTGCATTGCTGGCTCACATTGAGCTTCTCATCAACCAATGCCTGCAAGTCCTTCTTGGCAGGGCTGCTCTTAATCCATTCTCTGCCCAGCCTGTATTTGTGCTTGGGATTGCCCCAACCCAGGTGTAGGACCTTGCACTTGGCCTTGTTGAACTGCATGAGGTTGGCTTGGGCCCACCTCTCCAGCCTGTCCAGGCCTCTCTGGATGGCATCCCTCCCCTCCAGCATGTCTACCTCACCACGCAGCTTGGTATCATCGGCAAACTTGCTGAGGGTGCACTCAATCCCAATGTCCATGTCGCCGACAATGATGATCAACAGCACGGGTCCCAGTACTAACCCCTGAGGAACACCACTTATCACTGGTCTCCAGTTGGACATTGAGCCATTGACCACAACTCTTTGAGTTTGACCGTCCAGCCAGTTCTTTGTCCACCGAGTGGTCCATTTGTCGAATCCATGTCTCTCCAATTTAGAGACCAGGATGTCGTGTGGGACAGTGTCAAACGCTTTGCACAAGTCCAGGTAGATGACATCGGTTGCTCTTCCCTTGTCCACTGCCACTGTAACCCCTTCATAGAAGGCCACCAAATTTGTCAGGCATGACTTGCCCTTGGTGAAGCCATGCTGGCTGCTACCAATCATCTCCTTATTTTCCATGTGTCTTAGCAGAGTTTCCAGGAGAATCTGCCCCATGATCTTGCCAGGCACAGAGGTGAGACTGACTGGCCTGTAGTTCCCCAGGTTTTCCTTATTTCCCTTTTTGAAAATAGGGGTTATGTTTCCCCTTTTCCACTCAGCATGAACCTCACCAGGCTGCCACGACTTCTCAAATATGATGGACAGTGGCTTAGCAACTTCATCTGCCAGTTCTCTCAGGACCCATGAATGCATCTCATCGGGTCCCATGGACTTGTGTACCTTCAGATTCCTCTGGTGGTCTCATACTTTATTTTCACCTACAGTGGGCGGTTCTTCATGTTCCCAATCCTCGCCTTTGCCTTCTGCATCATGGGTAGTGTGGCTGCAGTCTTTGCCAGTGAAGACTAAGGCAAAAAAGTCATTGAGTACCTCAGCTCTGTTTCTGTCCCGGGTAACCAGTTCTTGCGTTTCCTTCTGGAGAGGGCCCACATCTTTCCTAGTCTTTCTTTCTCACTGACATACTTATGGAAGGATTTTTTGTTTGTCTTGTTTGTAGATAGTTTATTTTTATTTTAACAGAAAAGCTCATAAATTAATTTTCTTTTTCTTTGGGGATATCTAATTTTAAATGCTTCCTAAATATTCCTAGTGTTTGCTTTACAAAGAGTTACACTGAGAACCACAATCAAATAAACAGTGTAGAGTGAATTCCTGGACAATAACATAATTTGTGGTGCGTACTCTTTACTCAAAAATATTTTGTAATGCTTTCTAGAAATTAAACATACAGAAAGAAAGATACAGGGGTTTTAACTAGATATTAAGGTTCCACTTGGACAAAATTACTACTTGCTTGCTTGTTTTTTGGGGGTTTCAGGGCGGGGTGGGGACATTTGCCTATGCATACAGTGTTTGATGTTATATGTTATTCACTGTTGACTATATATGTGTGGTATGCATATTTACCCACAAAACACCAACATTTAAAAAATAAAAAACATGTTTATTATATGAATGAGGTGTAATTTTTTTTCCTATGATACATTAGCAAATATACAAGCAAATCGTAAGATGTGATACACAACTTCATCTCTTGTTAGTTTAAAAGACAGTCTATGATAGTGTATGTGAAAAATAACATACTGCATATTGTAGGAAAGGGTACCAGAATCACATAGTCAACAGATCTTTATTCTTCCAGTGCATTTACTTCAGAGCTGGACTAACTTAGATTCAATAAAATATGTGCATGTTTTTCTCTGTCTTTTTTTTTTTTCTTACTCAAAATGCTAACCACCTAATTTAAAGACTCTGCTCTTTTCACGATCTATCATTTCAGGCTCTAATCAGCCATAGTCATTAAAAATCTCACAGCACTTCCCATGAAAGTAATATTCACGATTTGTTAAGTTCTGACACTGGACTCATCAGACACAAACAAAAACAAGAGCAATTTCCAGCTTGTGTATGTATGTTCTAATTTATTATCTTTTATAAATATTCACTAGGTTAAATGTAGCCCTAAAGTGTAAGCAAGAGATTTTAGAAGAAATAAAAACAATGGATTTTGGTAATATATAAAGTTAGATTTTTGTATGTGAATTATTTAACACATTGCAATCTGTATGTGTGAAAAACAGCACCACATCATAAGATTTTTCCTTTTTTCCACCAGTGTATAATATTTCACTAATTTTGATCTCTGAATTTTCTTTAAGATACTGTACAACTTTATTTTACTAATTTCTTCCTTTGTCATCCTAAAGGTAAAGAAATTATATTTAGGCACTCAGTATAAATTCCTTTACTGGTTATTCACAGGATGTTAAGTTCAGAGTCCTCTGAATGTGCGTTCTGTATCACATGTTCTATTTACTATGTGTGATTCCATTCTATTTTTTCCTTTTTTTTACTGTATTTATGCACCCTAATTTGCATTATCTCTTTGTTTTTCTATTACTTAACCCATAGCTTTATTCATTTTTTTAATGATCATGCAAATTAAACTCACTTGGTTTTGCTGTTCTTGAAACTGTGAAGCAGTTTTAATTTATTTTATGCTGTTTCTAACACTTAAACCCTTGAGGTTTTTAACTCAGCATGCAGAACTAAGGGTAAACCCTTCTAAAACGAGTAACAACTCCTTCATATTTATTAATTATAAGATACGCAGTCCACATCTATGGCCTATATCCTCCAGTTAATGGAAGCCTTGCAACTACACTATGATTAGTAAGGACTCTAATCTCCATCTTACTGGTGGAGAAACAGCACAAAGATAACAGCTGGGAAATATGTGCAGAAATGTACAGTAGCAAAGGAGTGTCAGAAATAACATAAAATTCAACAATATTTAATTATTTCAATTTATTTTTTTTAATGTACTAGTTTATTATTTCTCATATGAAATCAATTTAAATTTTTAACCCAACTGGAATTGGTACTCTGAACACTGTGTTAAAAAGGGCCTATGCCTAAAAAGATTCAGATTGAAGTCCCAAAGCTCACCCTTTTCTTGATTCTAGACTGGATTTCTGGCTGCTATTCCTAGTATTATTTTATGCTGCCGTAAGTGGTCAATGGATTAAAAAAAATCCCCAAACCACCAACAAAAAACACCTATGAATCCTCAAATATGAATCTCTTTACATCAGTATAACTTTCCTGATCATTGATGATTCAGTAATGATCCTTTTTAAGTTTAGCACATTTATGCATGCATACTAAAACACAGAGGCACATCTGCACAAAGAAGGGTAGACAGCACCTCTTAACCACTTCTATAATCAAGTATTTAGGTTGTTATTTTAAATATACCACTATGATTGAAATGTAAGTGACACCTGATGTCATGATTAAAAAAAAATACTGAAGACTTTTTGAATCGTAAATACAGGGCTTTTGAATCCTAAACATAGTTGATTGCTAAACCACCTGGATTGGATCATTCCTGCTAAAATAAACAACACTCAGGGATTTCATCCAGAGGTCCAGGCATTGGAGTCAAAGGAGTTTATCATCTTACTGTAAGAAAGATATCTGCCTTTGGTCAGCCAAATAGGTCTTCAGATTCCTCAGGGATCCATTTAGTTGCCCGTGGATAGGTACTGCTCTATGAGATGTAGCCCATAGTTTCTAAGGCATCTTCATAGGACTTGCATATTTAAGAAGGGACCTCAGAAGATGCTCATGCTTTTGAAGTAGCAAGTGAATGGCAGAAAAAATATCCTGAGACGTCTCAAATGGTATTAGATACTCATGTGTGGGCTACTGAACTGCATCCTAGATTTCTACTGACTATAACAGGACCTTAGACACCAAAATCCCCTGTCAGTGCTTACATTTAGTGATCTAGGTATAACCTCCGATCTGGTTAAAACATCTACAGTCTGGGCCGTATGGGCTTGATCCCATTGTTTAGAAATTAATGTGTTATTTGAGATGTTCTGTGTTGTCCTGCCTAGTTATCAAGTTGCTGCTCTGGAGGAGTGCCAGTTTCTTACGAATGCTGGGTCATGCCTTTCTGGCTCTATGCAACAGTTTCTAGGGCTTCAGACGGTACTATGCACCTATGGTTAGAAATCACATCATTGCTGAGTTCAGTTTTCTCCAGTACTGGCTAATAACGAACATGAATTTTTCAATCTCGTTGTTCTGAGATGCCTCAGTTCCACCTAAGTCCTAAATAGTAATTTATGTACTTAGCTGGATCTAGTCTTTAATCATTTGTTGACACAGGACATTACTGTCATTTTAACAGATTAACAAAATCAGCTACTTTCCAGTTATCATTATTAGGCATGCTTGGAATATTTTCAAGGCTTTTTTACCTTCCTAGTTTTTCCTATTAAGAGATAAAAAACCTTGCATGGATTATTGTGTATAACTTTTGCTTATGAATATTTTTTTGCTCCTTGAACATGTTAGAAATATGTTGATATCTCAATGAAAAAATAGCTTAATTTTTCGTATCTTTTGATCTTTTGTTTGCATTAAATTCAGATGTTAATTTTTATCAATACTTTTGATAGTATTTTGATATCAAGTAACATTTGCTCAACTGATCTTAATGTCACAGTAATGCCCTGTCACATAACTTGCAGAAAAAATAACACAAAAAAATTACTTTTCTTGCTGAAGAAAACAAGCTTGCTTGTGATGATACAGTTCAAAAGGATAGCGGAGTCCTCACCGTAGTACTGCTTTACAGTTTTTCTTTTTTGATTCCTTAAGTGTTTTTTCCTTATCTTTCAGGGTTTTGTTCTGGATGTCACAGGTATAATACTTTACCTGATAGCAAAGCAGCACTGTACATAAATGTTGAGTGATTTATAGATAGCTAATGAAATATATTGCAGATAGAAATATGCTACGTTTATGTATCAGTTCTCTTTATATATCAGTTTAAGAATGATGCGCCTGAGCCATATGATACCTGTTATTAAGTTCTGTAAAACACTCAACATACTGCACTTAATGTGTTTGTTGAACTTTTATCATATAGATAGTAGTTTACAAAACTGATCTACACTGCTGACACTTTTTAGGACCAATAAGTCTTTCCTTTTTTTAATGTAGATGCAATGATTAGTATTAGAGTGGAGTCTGCAGACTGAAGTGTGGTACCTTATTTAAAATAGCATCATAGAAGTGCTAATAGAAATAAAAGTAGGTTTGATGACAGCTAAAAGACAGGTGGAAATTAACCTAGTCATGAGTAATTAGCAACTATACTACTAGATAAATCGTCATCACTCCCTTTAACATTATATAGCACACAATGGCAGTTTAACTGAAAGCTTGAAATGATTTTATACGCATTGTTTGTTCACTTCCTTTTCTTTTAGCTACCTCTTGTGTGTAACTTCAGGTATTTAGTACTGATATAATAAATAAGTTCAGAAATGCAGACCATTTGAAAGGTAGTTCTTATCTTTTTTTTTAAACTGCAAAGTAGCTACATATGTTGCTCTAAAATATTGTAATAATACAGAATGTTAATTTCTCGTGCAATTATAGATGCCAAGTGTTTTCTTTTTGGAATACTAATAATATTCTTACTGCTGGTTAAAAAGCAGTTTAACAGATCTGTTGCTTATTAGCTTTTAAAAAAAATTAATGGTTTTGTTTCCATCATTGTAAAATTACTTTCTATGCCTAAGGAAAAAAAAATACACGTTGTCCTCATATCTTCTCTAGATCTCTAATTCAGCAGCCTCTGATGAATTTTAACTACACCTACACTGAATGTCTTCAGATATGCGTATTTTACGTTCACTTCCTTTGGCCTAATCCATATTGCCAGCTGCATGGTTTCTTTTTCTCCCAAGAAACATTATTTCTTGGCCAATGTCCTGTGAATATATCCAGTTTCTGTCCTCAAAGTTTTTCAAGATGCAAGTGGATAAAACCCTACAACCTGGTCTGACCTCACAGCTGACCCTGCCACAACTGAGGTTGGGCTAGAGACTTCTGAGATCACATCCAACCTGAATTACACAATGTTCCAGTGAATAAGTGAGAGTTCTTGGATCACCCTAGCAAATGAACTAGGAACACCGATGCTACAAAACTGAGCTGCTGCGCTGAGATGAAGACCTAAGATTCTGTAGCAATGGGCTGGAAGTCCTGTCTTCTGAAGCCTGGCTCAGACTGATGTTTTGTAACACACACTCGCCCATAAGTTACATGTATATAAGAATAGCGTACATTCTTATATCTGTGTGAAATTGTTTAGTTCTTTTATCACTAACTCATCTTTATAGCATATTAAAGAGACTACAGCCTTCTTTACTGACCTCTTGATTCATGAAAAGTTTCTTATACTTTTTGCACTTCACTTTAAATGACCGCTGGAAGTGAACCTGTCCCTTACGTGTCATTTTCTTTATCACATCAGGTCCTATATATTGTACATCATCAATTTTCTTAAATTGTATTATTCATTTTTGCAAAATGGATTTATACTCTTTTCTTGCTTATTACTTAGAATCACAATACTTTCAGGGACTAAACATGACCAAGCACATTTCATGGGTATTCTCTATTTTGTCTTTGTGTGGCAATATCTCACAGATGGAGTGATGCACTTCACTTGTAGAAAGAAGTAGCAATACATTTAATAATACAAAACAATGATTTAACAAAGTTTGATAGTAGACGCGACAGTTTTAACAAGATTTGATGGCAAGGCACACTTGGTTATATACTGCATAGAGGACAGGGTCAAACAGAACTGTCAGGGAGACCCTCCCGTTGAGTCGAAGTTCAGAAAGGACCCCCTTGCTTTCTAAACTCCTCAGAGAGTAGTATAGCTGTGGCTGGATCCAATCCTAGTCCCAGGCTTGGTCAACAGTTTATGTCTAAAGGATTACATATGTGCAATCAATCCTTTATATCACTTAGCTAAGATTTCGAAGTTTAGCATGCTATTAGTCACTTACCGAAGATCTATTGCGGCAAGGAATCTCTGAATCTCGAGAAGTAACCTTAAGAGGTGTCCCTACTCAAGGGGAGATCCTGGCGTGCAGCCTGCTGCCATGCAGGAGAGCTCAAAGGGGTCTTGGGCTGTTCACTATTTATGAGGGTAAGATGATTGACCTATAGTCATATTTGCATACCGACAAAAGTACCAGTGTAGCTCAAGTTAGCCCTTGGCTATTGTGGTGTTATCTGTCTCCCTGAAACAACGTTGAGCTGGTGCAGCCACCACAACTCAATGCACCCATTGTGACCACCATGGATGGTTATCGCTTCGGAGATAAAGGTCAGGTTAGTGCCTGGGGCTGGGGGAGAGCACATCATCACACAATATTGCCCATTATTCTTTCATAATTTTATAGACTGAGATTTAACACACTCAAGTGTTCCCCTGATTATAAATGTAACAATAGTAGATTATTAGTACCTTTGAATTCATGTTCCTTCAGCTTGTTCAGCTCAACATTTCTTACATATATCTGTTAAAGATTAAGTCAAGATCTGCTCCAAATTTGCTCCTGAATATATTATAGATAAAGCTGAAGATCAGTTTCACTTTTGTTATGTTGTTACTTCTCTTTAGTCTTTTCACTTAGTCCAGTACAATAATTTATATTGTGGAACTGCAGATATAAAGAAAAAGGAGGTAATCAGATTGCTCATTAACACACACAGAGCAAAGACCTTGTCCCTGCCTTTGAGCCACCAGCTCAGTTGTAAACTGTGATGATTTCATAGAAAGCCAGGAGGGTCCATTGAGGCTGGGTACAAAGAGAAGACACTAAATGGACTGTGATGATAAGAATTGCCGCCTTCTTCCCATACTGCTATGGGGAGGGACAACACGACTCCATGCTTTTCTTTACACTGGCACATCACAAAGTAATGTGATAATATTTCACAAAGCTGAATAATATGTATTTAGGATGAAAGCATAGTTCTCACTAGGAGAAGAAGGATTTATATTTTGTACTCAATTAATTTGAGATCAGTCAGTACTGACTGTAGAACTAGTGATGTTAGATTGCTTTTTTAATTTTGTTTGGCCACTCAGGTAAACATCTCAATTTAAATTACTGCACAGATTTTATCTAGTCTGGACTTTGTCCTTTTCTCATTCCTTTTTCTTTACATTTTCAGCTTGTTCTTACTAATTAAACTTCATACACTTGCTACAAAACCAAGAAAGAACAAACTCCAAGCATATTCATAGGTGTCCCAGAGAAAAAAAAAAAGTAGCTTTATCTGTCACATCAGAAGCTTTAAAGAAGCCTAGACATTTTATAATTCCCATGCACTCTTAATCTACTTTGTGCATATTACACACTCAGACTTTTCTCAATTTATTGTAATTAGACCTATGTATTACAAAGGGACTGCTCATATTGCTCCTACCTAATCTCTAATTTATATGCAGAAGAGCAAAGCTAAAGAGTTTAGGATTTTCACATTTAATGCTCTTTTTACCTAATCAAGTTATACAGCTTAGTAGCTTCCTTCTCTGTGGTTCCTACTTTTTTCTTTTTTTTTCTTTCTTTTTTTTAAATAAATCAACATAGTCATAGGCAGGCGTTAATGTTACTTCTGTAACCTTTCTCTATTCACTGATTATTCTCTGGGGACACAATAATTTATCACTCTGAAATAAATGGTGCATGAGTAACCCCTTATAAATAGTCAGTTTATAGTTGAAGTACTAGTGAATCCAGATTAAGCTTAAATGAAGTTTCTTTCACTATGCATTTCTCTCCATTCTTTTCTCAAACCAGTATTAAAATTTTGCCTCCAAAGGCAGGGGGAGATGTGTCTAAATAAACCTCGATTAACTTTGTGAACTTGTTCACAGAATTAAGGCTTATCCATCACAACTGGTTCTGATGGTCCAAGAGGCTAATTCAAACCTAGGTTTTCTCAACACAATATATCCTGCTGAATCATAGTAACAAAATGCTGCCCTTCAGCAGCTCACATGATCATTTGGTAAAAAACATAATTTCCTGCTGTTTTTTTGGTTGTAATAGTTACTGACATACATTCTCAAAGTAAAGCTGTTGCTTAGCTCCTTCCTTTACCTTAGAATATTATACTCAGCAACATACAGTACAATGTCTGTATGTTTATAGGTAGGTGTCTACCTATTAGTCTGAAAACACATAAATGAGCCCAAGACATCATTAGTTAATTGAGTTTGGGTTATTAAAAAAAAAAATCATTGATTTGTAGTTTGGCTTTGCATATTTGGTGCTGCCAGGTCAGACTGACCATTTTTTCCCTTTCTTTTATTTTTTCTTCTGAAGATACTAATAAAACTCATACTGTGTTTAGGCATGTTTTTCTTTTTAACTGAAAGGTGAATATTTTGTATACAAGATGACTGAGGTCCTGATTTTTTTTTTTGAGAAATTGAATGAATTTTACAAAGACTGTTATCAAGTCATCATCTGTCATCTTTCCTATATATGTAACTTCCCATTCTCTCTTCAGTGTTAGAATTTTCTTTCGTTCACTGCTTATGTTTACGGTCTTGAGAAAGATATAGAGGATATTTATGGAACATTAAGTTTATGGAAAATGGTTCAAGATGGTGAAATTTGAAGGATTAAGTAAGAGTAGAGGAAAGAATGAAAACTTGCCTATCAGAAAGCATATGAAGAAACAAAAGCATGGATTTAATGGATAGTGTCTCATGTAACACATTTCTAATTATCATTCAAACTACACAACAGCTAAAAAAACTATCCAGTATTAATCTTCTATGGTGTCATTAGAGTAGTAGCATGCAGTCCCTCCACAGCCTTCTTATGTGGAATCATATCAGGGTTTTTTCCATATCAGTAAAATAATCCTATGAGTTTGATAAGACTTCTTCTAATGGCATCTTCACTATTTCTTTTGCATAACTGCATGGCTAGCACTGAACAAATGGGTTTCCAATTTGACTCATGTTTGGCTTTTGCAACGATAATGTACTGGATGATATTGCAAAGATGATGTCCTGTGTACCTTCAGTAATACAGGAATAGTAAAGTATAAACAAAAAAGCGAATAGGAACCTTTTAACAAATTATTTGTATTTTGAAAATTTTTACTGTGTCAAAGATCTACAAATATTTGTCTTTACTACAGCGAACATTAAGATAAAAGAACAAAAACAAAGCCAAACTCTGATAGGCTTACATGTTGTTTCTGTCTACCTGTACAGTAAAAGTTTACAGAAGAGTATAAAAATAAGCATCTGAGTGCAAGACCTTTATTGAAGTCTTTAGTAGACTATTTAGATAAAGATTGTGTAAAATTGCTTTAAACATTACTGATAAATTCGACTCTAAAATAGCACCTGATCTCATAATGATCATTTATGTTTTACAGTATGACATATATGTAAAAACTTTCAAAATCTTACAGGATGAGGCTTTGCCTTTTCTGTCAACCTATGCATTCAATACAAATATGTCCCAGGCAGCTGTTCCTAACTTTCCGAATTTTAATGGAGCGATGGAAGTTTTCTTTGCTGAACCTCTGCCTCAGGCTAATTTCTCGGAAAAAAAGAAGAAAGAATGAAGGACAGAGAATGAAACAAAAGGCAAAGGCAAAGACAAAGGTTTTCAGACCTTTTTGCCCACATGAAAAAATCCTGACATATTTATGTACTGCTACAGGCCACAATTTTCAGAATGCGAGATCTCCATTCTGAGAGTATTCCTTTTGCTGTCTAGATATGCAAGAAGTGAAGAAAAAGAACGGGAGAAGAATGAGGAGAAGGTTAGCTAACATAACAGAAAGGCATAAAGTGTTTTAAGGATAGTCAAGGGCAACAAGAAGGATTCTACAAGTACAACAGCAGAAATAAGTTTCTGGAGAATGTGAGCCTGTTGAAGAATGGGATAGGGATCCTGATGACACAGGACATGAAAAACACTGAGGTACTGAATGCCTTCTTTACTGGTAAGATTTGCCTTCAGGAATCCTAGGTCCCTGAGGGGAATCCTAGGAATTCCATGACACCTGCCGGGATGCATCCATGAATGCTGAGGAACCTGGCTGATGTCAGTGTGAGGGTACTATCTATCATCTGTAAAAGATTGTGGTAGATGAGGGAGATTCCTGGAAGAGAACAAATACCACTCCTATCAACAAGAAGAGCAAGAAGGAGGACCCAGGGACCTGCAGGCTGGTCAGTTTCACCTTAATCCCTGGGAAAAGTGATGTGGCAACTATAATGTAAACAATTTCAAGACCCATGAAGGACAAGAAGTTGATTGGGAGGAGTCAACATTGATTTATGAAGGTGGAATCACCTCTGGCCCACACTATAAACTTCTCAGCACACATCTCTTACAGAATCACAGTATCGTCAGGGTTGGAAGGGACCTCTGGAGATCATCTGAGTCCAAGCCCCCTGCCACAGCAGGGTCACCTACAGCACATTGCACAGGACGGCATCCAGGTGGGTTTGGAATGTCTCCAGTGTGGGAGACTCCACAACCTCCCTGGGCAGCCTGTGCCACTGCTCTGCCACCCTCAAAGTAAAGGAGTTCCTCCTCATGTTAAGATGGAACTTCCTATGCTCAAGTTTGTGCCCGTTACCTCTTGTCCTGTCACTGGGCACCACTGAAAAAAGACTGTTCCCATCTACCTGGCACCCTCCCCTTAAGTATTTATAAGTATTGATAAGATCCCCCCCGAGTCTTCTTTTTTCTAGACTAAAAAGCCCCAAGTCCCTGAGCCTTTCCTCATAAGAAAGATGTTCCAATCCCCTAATCATCTTTGTAGCCATCTCTTGGTTGCCTTAACTTTCTTTTAGCCACACAATTCTAGCCTCATGGCAAAAACACATCCAGGCTCTCTCTTTTGCTGAATCCTAACTTTAACCCTACTTTCTGGCTCAGTCTGGGACTAAGACCCCTATGTCTGGCTCACACCACAGTCTTCCTCTCCGTATAGTCTCTTGGCTGCCCCAGCTTTCCTTTCGCTACCCAATTCCAGACCCATGCCAACTGCATATCTATGCTCTCTCTTTCACTGAACTATAACACTAAACCTCAAGTCATGTTTAACAAATATGGTGAAATGTATGGCTTGGTGGATGAGGGAGAGCAGTGGATGTTGTCTACCTCAACTTCAATAAGACTTTTGACACTGCGTCCCTAAACATTGTCATAGACAAGCTGATTGAACATCAGCTACATAAGTGGACAGTGAGGTGGATTGAAAACTGAGTGAACTGTAAGGTTCAGAAGTTGTGTTCACTGCCATGAAGTCCAGTTAGAAGCGAATCAACAGTGTTGTGTCCCAGGATCAATAATGTGTCCAATACTGTTTGGCATCTTTATTAATTACCTGGACAATCATACAAGAGACCATCCTTAGCAAGTTTACCGTATTGGGTGTATGTGGCAAGGTTTTGGTAGCAAGGATGTTTTAGGTGTAGCTTCTGTCAGAAGGTGCCAGAAGCTGCCCCCATGTCAGATGGAGCCATTTCCAGCCAGCTCCAAGATGGACCTGCTACCAGTCAAAACTGAGCCAATCAGTGATGGTAGTAGCACCTCTGTGAAAACATATTAAAGAAAGGGTAAAGAACTGCTGGGAGACAGCAGCTGGGAGAAAAGAGTGAGAATACGTGAGAGAAACAACTACGCAGACATGAAAATCAGTGAAGGAGGGGGAGGAAATGCTCCAGGTGCCATAACAGAGATTCCCTGCAGCCTGTGGTGAAGACGATGGTCAGGCAGGTTACCCTCCTGCAGGTCATGGAAGTCAGTGGTGTAACCACCTATAGCTAACAGTGTTTGAGCAGGGTTTTTGCACTCGGTGATCTCAAGAGGTGCCTTCCATCCTCACCTGTTCTGTGATTCTGTGATTTTATACTCTGGGCATGTAAATTTATGGTAATTTCAGATATGTTCTGAGTTTCCCTGTAAAGTGCAGGAGTAATCTACAATCCTCCATTGGCTTTCAGGGTACAATCTTGTCCTCTCTCTCTCTTTATTGACTGTTTAGGAAGCTTAAGCACCATCAGAGAACAAATAGTCCACTTACATTGTGAAAGGCTATGAACCGAACACTCTACAGAGGGACATCTTGTTCCTAGACTATAGTGCAAAGTCATTCTAAACAGTCTTTTGAGTAGGGGCCAAAGTCCCATTACCCCTTCCTCCCTTGACACCTTTGTAGCCAGTTCTTCAGCAAACCAGCTTCATAAAGAAAGAATTAGGAAATACTCTTGGACAGGTTACACCATCACCTAGTACGAACTATGGAATTTTGGTTTATTGGGAAAATCTCTTGAGACTGAGAAGCACATAGACCAGGTGAGTTCCACTTCCTGGGTAACAATATTGACATCTTACCTGAAACCACCACCGCTGAGATCTCTGTGCTTTACTACCACTCTACTCAAAAGCACAGGCTTCCCCAAAAAGTTAACTTTCTCCAAAAGTGTGTGTCTTATAACTTTCAAGGCTCAAATTCAAGGTAGGTGATGCCTGGACTGCAGAAGAAAGAAGGTTTGTTAGCAGTTTAGAAGGTCAACAGGAGTTTAAGCTGAAAATGAGATGTGGTTTTACCTCACTGTGTAAACAAAACAATATCTGTGTGACTGGTAATATTTTTAGGAATTTCAAAAAAGTAATCTAAAAGATGTGAAGCATCTTCTTAAATGCTTTTCAAACATTGCTACTTAAATGAATTTCTTAGGATGTTTTTGATACACACCAAAGATGCAATCAGTGATTTAATTCACAGTGGTTGCATATGCCTAACATGAACAGATTCGCTTAATGCACCCAATATAATGGTCACAATTTTACACCCCCCAACTTTTTATGTATTCAAAATACGTTAAAACACATCAAAACTAGACAGCCCTGTGACATGCCTCTACAGCTAAAATGCAGAAACCAGGGGGCTTTTTTATATGCATAACATCTACATCCTTTTCTAACATACCTAGGTTCTCAGTATGTATCCATGAATTTAGAAAAGAAAACTGATAAAAGAAAAAGATACCTAGTACTAACAGTAAACCCCTGTATCTTTTCCCTTATCATTTTGAGAGTCCTTTTCACACCACTTCATTCTGCTTCAAAGTCAAATCACGTTTTTGGTATTGACCTCCTGGTTACAGTGTAAAGAAATGTATCTGTGCTGTAAAATCTACCAACTGGAAATCACAGACTATTTTAAAGATTGTATGAGATGAACAATAATAATCTTTTAACATGAATATTAAAACGTGTATCTCAATAAAATTGTCGGACTTCGGAAATACAATTTTTTTTTCTCGTTTATATTGCAAAGTTACTTCCTATACTTCTACAAATATTTGACAGGACTTAAATTTTTACTACATATTTTTATTTTATTTGAATTATTTAAAGGCTTTGCATACTAATCATTTCTATTATCCCTGAAATAAATATTTTGTATCGATATTGATAGTAATATGAATACTTAGATAAGAGTTACAAACAGAAAACATATCGCTTTAGCTGGAGTGGAGTTGTATGAAGCAAGCATGGATTTTACTATGATTGCATTATATGATAAAAATTGTAGCTCCAAGATGCAATAGGTTAGATTGTTATAAGGGCTTTAGAATTTCGATTTTAGTACCTAACTTTTGTACAGCTATTCTCTAAAAGAATTCAAAGCCCAGTCCCTAATGACTCAATTAATTTACCCCTACCACCACCCCCCCCTTCAGTGTTATTTGAAATATCCTAGGGTATCTGACACATATATAATATATATATTATATATGACATATAATATTTGATTTATGAAATATCTGTGCCTTTCTAGAGGAGTAGCTGAAAAATATACGGACTATCCCAAAATATTTCAAATTACTCTATAATCCTCTGTTTAGGTGACTGAATCGAAGCCCAGGATGCCTTTGTGCCACAGAAGAAAGGCTATACAACTAGGACTTAATAAACCTGCCTAAAATTAAGTCTTCAGTGCCTGTGTGGGATATCCCACTTTTCCTCTGTTGTTGCTCCATATGGTCTTCTATAGGTCCTTAGCTACTGTTAGCTTCATGTGAATTTCTCAGATAACCTATAGCATCTCAGATGCACTGGTCATATTCAGGTAATTGCATCAAACTTTGAAAGAAAGGGTTTCACAAGAGATGAAGCAGCCAGAAAAAAAGGAGAATAGTGGGTGTAAGTTCTGGCCCTTGAAAGAACTCACTGACCTTGATTTAGTTATCTAAATATAGATTTCTACTTGGTTTTAAGATATCCCAGGGTATCTAAGATTAAAGCTGGCAGATATGTCACAGCTGGGGTACCCATATCCCTCTGAACTGATAAGCGGAGGGTCAGATGAGATACCCGAAGACATCTGAAACACTACCTTGATCCACCTTTTTGAGCCACTGGATTCAGCCTTCTAGCCATGAGCCTGTCAAAGACCAAATACCTATGCATCACACGAGCTTATGGTACCTGACAACTGTCTGGGCTGACATTCTAAGCAAAAACAAGAGTGAAAACCTACTAAGTTTCTCACACCAGATGAGAATTACGTTGTGTAATATTTGCATATAAAAAGTGCATGTTGCTAGAAGATTCGACTTTTATGTCTTGTATAGTTAAAGCACCTGCAGAGCTGACCAGTTTTAAGGTGCTATACTTTAGAGATGGGACAGATTTACTATTTTAACTATACAAACTTTTTAATGTATGCAGTCTATTTTTATTTAAATCTTAAACTGATTTGGTATATTGATTTGTCTTTTTTTTAACGTCAAAAAACCCACACATAGAGCTGCTCTTGCATGATGCAGAATTAAAGCCACTGTAGTCAGCAATGCCTGTAATTAATTTGATATATTGCCCACGGCTAATGTTGTCTTTCAATTAGAAGTCTTTCTTTGGTTATCATAACTGATATGAGGTTTTGGGTTCTGTGATTCTTTACCCTTTTCTGAGATTATTCCACAAATTATTATGAAAATTTTGTTCATTTCTGTAAATGCATCTATTTAATTAAGCAAATCTAGAGTCTCTGTTATTGGGCATGGAGCTTTGCATTTGGTAGGAAGTTCCCTAGCGTCAGCACTTTGCTGATACATAATTGACTGATATGCAATCATTTAATTGAAGACTGTACCAACAAGTATTTTCTAATTTTAGTAGTTAATTTTGCAATCAACATAATTTTATTTCCCTTTTTAATACAATAATGAAATCAATCTGTATTGCATAGGTAGCAGAAGTAAAGGCGCATTCCTGGTTAGATAAAAATAACTAAATACTCAACTATGACACTACTAGAAGGAATATTCTGATAACAAATTAGAGAAAAATCTGGATTACTCATCCACATTTCATTCTATAAATCAGTAAAACCATTTCTCTTTTTTAAAACCTATTTTAAGGATAACTTTTTCAGTATAAATGGCAGTATAAATTAATTTTTTCATAATCTGAATTCATACCATATGTGAAGTGAAGATACATGCTGAAGGAGTCCATCTGTCCCAATTATGTCTAATCCATCATAAATCTTGCCGTGAACACATCAATCAGTGTGAGGCATACAAATATTCATTGCATCAAACTGAATAATGTTAGTCATTTGCAAGAATATGAAACCTGAGTATGCCTTTTCACAAGGCAGCAACACTTTGAAATCGTTAGTCAAAGTCCATGTACACTGAAGGAGTCAAGAGACAACAGTGAAACTTTTTAAAAGTAACCACGGCAGGTTACTCAGTTTGAAAGCAAGGAAGATACAAGAGAGTGAGTGTTGGATCTAAGACAGAAAAAAAGATGATACATAAGAAACCAGAAAAAAGAACGATCTGCAAACTGAAAGAAAAATGGTAGATAAAAAACACTTTTATAACAGAAAAGGAAGATGCAGGCCTAGACCATCAGAGGCTCCTTACAAAGAAGCATCAGTAGGGCTTTTCCTGACATAGGTACAGACAGTAGAAAAGGTTTGGTCTGTGGCAGATTCTGTGGTGGTCAGCTGACTAGGCAAGAACTGGTTTTTCTTCCTCTGTAAAATGGGTAGGTTACGGTTACGAACTGCGGCAAATAATGTGTAGGACTGTGCAAGCTCTTTTCCAGAGTAACAAAGCAGTCAGTAAAAAAGGCTGCAAGAAGTTACTGCCACACAAAAATTGTGTGCAGGTAGGGAAACAAAGCAGTTTGTTAGCAAAAGAAAGCTTTGGGTAAACCTGTAGTTCAGGGTCTTTTGAGATATACATGAGAAATACAAATAATGAATGAGGTAATAAAATGGTGCAGAAAGTCTCTGCTGAGTGGCTGCCACCATCACTACTCATGGCTGAAAGGGTTGAGCTCGACTGAGATTACAGCAGGCTTGTTGAAGTTTAGAAAAACTAAGTTTTCAGGAAAAGAACATAAAAAGGACTCATCCAGTTAAGAAAAAGGTGAAGTTCAGAATGAGAGAACTGAGGAAGATCAGTGAGTCGTGATGGAGGAGACTTTTGGAGGGGAAAAGGGGCCATTAAAGGTGTAGAGGCAGAAAGTGCCTAGAACTGCTGCTGAAATGGAGGGTAAGTGATCTGCAAAGTCTGAGAACTTTTACCTTAAGGAAAGAGAGAACAGTAAGACACAGCTTTTGGAGACCAGTAATGGGAAGGGACTCTTTTGGTTGGAGACCTCTAATTTGATACAAATAATCTGAAAGAGCTATCAGAACTGCTATGAATGTTATGTCTTGTTACAATATAAAACAAGAACAAAAAAACTCCAACCCTGTTAATAAGTTAAAAGACAATGCAGTAATAGGAAAACAAATGAGGTAATAAAAAGATTACAATAAGAACAATAGTCAAGATTACTGATATTGTTAAAGACATGCTTACTTTATAAAATTTGATGAAAGATCAATATCTGAACTGTTTGTACAGTAATACAAAAAGCAGAAGGTTATGCAGTGTTTGTACAAAAATACAAAAAGCACAGAGGCACAGAGGTTCAATGAAATACAGATAGTGATATGAATACTATCAGAAAATGAAGAAACAGTGTAGATGCTGAGACAATATGTAAAGAAAAGAAAGAATATGTAAAGAGAAGAAATTAACAGCATGGAGAATTGTAAAATGGTTAAGATCACAATCACCTTGGACACCAAAAGAAGGTCTAGTAGCTCCCAGTGGAATACTCCTGAAAAGACCCTAGAGTGGAGTTGGGAGTGGAGAGCAATTTGTTTATATTATTAAAGATAAATACTGCTAGAAACTGTGTTTTCATAGTGATGTTTGTTATCCTTAATAGACTTGAAGAAAAAAATAGCACAAAAAATTCTTTATAGAAATCTAGATATAGACAAACTATGTTACAAGCAGTTACAAAGGCTGATGCAATTTTTCACTCGGTTTGGTGAACAATGAAATTATGATAAGCTCCTTTATGCCATGTAGTCATACGCTACTTTTAAAATTACATGAAGTTTATTTATTTCTACTTACTAGAAGAGAGAAAAGGTAAAAATTAAATTAATATCTAATTAATTTTTAAAAGATCAATGTTGAGAAATCAAAAGATTTGACAAATAATTATTCACTAATATTTCATTTTATAATAGATTATTAAGAACAAATTCAAAAGTGAACTTGTTCTTCAAAAAATAAACCATTAGTAGATACTAGGATTTTTACTCTGTGTAAAGCATCTGGAAACTAGCATTTTATCTTCTTTTTAGATAGTTTTATAGTCAATATAAAATAAGTAAGTTTTTGATTTTGGTTGGGTGGGGATGTTGATAAATGGTGACAATATGTTTCCCTGTAGTGGCCAGGAATGGGAAAGTAATTTTTCCAAATTCCTCTCTTTCTCTCTCACTGCTGATGTTCCTTAAAACCATTTAATTTAAATAGATACTCAGGTTTTCTGTCCTCTTGCAGGCTGAACATGTCTAACTTTCATTAATTTTACTCATTTTAAGATATTAAAAAAAACCAACAAACAAACACTAGTATTTGCTGGAATAAAGAACAAGTTTGCTCTTTCTGTGAGGAAAAAAAGAAGAAAAGGTAGTTGTACTTGCTATTAAAGCAGTTTCATAAAGACCTTGAAGTATTACAGGTAGAACAATTATAGTGCATTATGGACTTTTAAATAAAATGTTTGATGTATTTATTTTAGAAAGAATGTTCAGTTATTGAAAAACAGACAGATCTACGCTGTAGCAGATGTTATTCAAAATGTTTCCTTTCATAGTAAAACCTGTGACATGATTCCTCTCTTAAAGCTTAAAACTAAGCAGAATTGAACAGCCAACCCGAGGACTCTCTTTGCTTAATCTTCCACAATTTCCAAGGCAGAGGGAGTTTAAAAGGAATGACCAAAAATGACCACCTAGTTGCTAGTGCTGGAGGGAACAGTGGTGTTAGCGGTGTTCTCTCTTAGTGTTACTACAAAGAGATCAGCCCCCCTGGCTGCTGAGTGCCCACCAAGCTGCTCTCTCACTCTCCTTCCTCAGCAGGACAAGGGGAGAAAACAAGATGAAAAGTTCATGGGTTGAGATAAAGACAGGGACATCGCTCATCAATTACCATCACAGGTAACACAGGTTTGACTTGGGGCACATCAATTTAATATATTGCCATTTAATATCAGAGTAGGATAGCAAGAAATACATCTAAAAACACCTTCCCCCCCAAATCCTTTGTCCTAAGCTTAACTTCACTCCCGATTTTTCTACTTTCTTCCCCAAAGTGTTGCAGGGGATGGGGAATGGGGGTTGCAGTCAGTTCAAAACATTCTGCCTCTCCTTCGTCCTCATGTTGTTCCCCTGCTCCAGCAGGGAGTCCCTCTCACAGGATAGAGTCCTTCAAGAAGTGCTCCAGCATGCGTTCTTTCCATGGGGTGCAATCCTTCAGGAACAGACTGCTTCAGCGTGGGTCCCCCACAGGGTCACAAGTCCTGCCATCAAACTTGGATGGCCTTGGCCCATTTGTCCAGCCTGTCAGATGCCTCTGTGGAGCCCTCCTACCCTCAAGCAGATCAACACTCCCTTCTAGTGTAGTGTTGGCTGCAAACTTACTGAAGGTGCACGTGATCCCCTTGTCCAGGTCATCAATAAAGATATTCAAGAGATCCGGCCCCAGTACTGAGCCCTGGGGAACACCACTGGTGACCAGCCGCCAACTGGATTTAAGTCCATTCACCACCACTCTCTGGACGCAGCCAGTTTTTTACCTAGTGAAGAGTACACCCATCCAAGCCCTAAGCAGTCAGTTTCTCCATGAGAATGCCGAGGGAAACTGTGTTGAAGGCTTTACTGAAGTCCAAGTAAACAACATCCACATCTTTTTCCTCATCCACTAAGCGGGTCACCTTGTCGTAGAAGGAGATCAGGTTTGTCAAGCACGACCTGGCATTCACGAACTGATGCTGACTGGGCCTGATCACCTGGTTGTCCTGCCTGTGCCCATGTAATGACATTCAGGATGATCTGCTCCATGACCTGCCCAGGCACAGTGGTCAGACTGATAGGCCTGAAGTTCCCTGAATCTTCCTTCCAGTCCTTCTTGTGGATGGTGTCACATCCCAGTCTGGGACATGGCGGGGGGGGGGGGTGGTCCTAGAGGATCCCTAACGATTCCGCACATGAGACTAAGACACAAACGAGGTCAGATGCCATCTGCTAAGCTTTATTATTACCTCCCAGCCTCGATTATTGAAATGAGCGATAAAGGAGGAAGTAGAGGAAAGGGAGAAGAGAGAAGCAGTATTAGAGAGCATAGCAAGGGTATAGCCTCCAACACTGACCCTCAGCATCCTGATGGTCCCCTAATCATCAGCGGTGTCTCGTTGACTCACGATCCTTGGATCACAACGATGGTGGGGGTTCCAGAGGTCCAACTGTAGAGGGCACGGCATGAACTTATAGTCAAAGTCTGCTTGATACTTGACCAATCAGTACAGAAGCCACTTTTGCTTGGCCAATTTTTCTTGGAAAATGATCTTCTTGGAAGATGGTCTTCTTGGAAGATGGTCACTCCTGATGTACTCTTGTGGTAAACAGGATGCTGTGGTTTTATGCGGTGGCACAGCTTGCAACTTAACTTGGTGAGTTTCAGGTGCTCCTTGCTCCTCTTATGAACAGGATGTGGTTGGTCCACTTACGGTAAGCAAGTTTTGAGACATTTTGATCGAGACATCTTAGCAATCTCCTACAGATGGGCATCACATTTGCTAACATCCAGTCAATGGGACCTCCCCAGTTAGCCAGGACTGCTGATAAATGATGGAAAGTGGCACTTTCGCCAACTCCTTCAGTAACCTTGGGTGGATCTCATCTGGCCCCATAGACTTGCGTATGTCTAGGTGCTGAAGCAGGTTACTCACTATTTCCCTGTGGATTATGGGGGATTCATTCTTCTTCCCACCCCTGTCTACAAGCACAGGGGACTGGGTACTCAGGGAACAACTGGTCTTACTGAGACAAAGACTGAGCCAAAGAAGGCATTAATTACCTCAGCCTTTTCCTCATCCTTGGTCACTTTGTTTCTGCCCCTGTCTAATACAGGACACAGATTATCCTTAGTTTTCTTTTTATTATTAATGTATTTATAGAAACTTTTTTTGTTGTCCTTAAAAGCAGTGGCCAGGTTAAGTTCTAGTTGAGCTTTGGCCCTTCTGATTTTCTCCCTACATAACCTCATGACATCTTTGTAGTCCTCATGAGTGGCCTGCCCTTCCTTCCAAAGGCCATAAGTTCTCCTTTTCTCCCTGAGTTGCAACCGTAGCTCTCTCTTCACCCAGGCCGGTCTTTTTCCCTGACGGCTCATTTTTCAGCACATAGGGATGGCCTGCTCCTGCACCTTTAAAACTTCCTTCTTGAAAAATGTCCAGCCTTCTTGGACTCCGTTTCCCTTTAGGACTGCCTCCCAAGGGACTTTGTCAACCAGGCTCCTGAAAAGACCACAGTCCACCTTCTGGAAGTCCAAGGTAGCTAACCCCCCTCTTTGCTTCTGCAAGTATCGAAAACTCTATCATTTCATGATCACTATGCGCAAGACAGTCTGCAACCTTCACATCCCCCACAAGTCCTTCTCTGTTTAGAAACAACAGGTCCAGCAGAGCACCTTCCCTAGTTGGCTCCCTCACCATCTATGTCAGAAGTTATCCTCAGCACACTCCAGGAACCTCCTAGACTGTTCCCTCTCTGCTGTATTGTATTCCCAGCAGATATCTGGTAAGTTGAAGTCCCCCACGAGGTCAAAGGCTCGTGATCTTGAGACTTCTCCCAGCTGTTTATAGAATATGTTATCACAAATATGTTATCACAGCCTATCACTGATAGGCTTGTCTTTGGCCAGTGGCAGGTCTGTTTTGGAGATGGCTAGAACTGGCTCTGTCTGTGATGGGGGCAGCTCCTGGTCTTTTCTCACAGAAACAACTCCTGCAGCCTCCCCCACTAACTCTGTCTGAATAAAAAGTTATAGACATTTTGTAAAAATGCTAAGAATTGAAATCTACTGGAGACAATCTGATTCTTACATTCACCTGAAGGAACTCATCACAGCACAGGTGGAGAAGCACGTGTGTTCCCTAATGTTAGAGGGAGCTTAATGCTGTCTCTATTCAAACAAGCCTTCTCCTTGATGCTTTATGAAGAAATTTAAAGGAAAATAGAAACAATTTTAAACTCTCGGGTCCAAGAAGTCTATTTTATAAGGAAAGATTGGAGAAATTAAAAATACAAACCATGTAATCTGTGGATAAGGAACAGTTACAGGCTCCACGGTAGTCAGCAGAAGAAATACTATTCATTATTTTAATAGGGAAATTCTTATCCTCTACCTCCAGCCCCTTTCGTCTACTTGCAACAGTACAATAACTGAAGATCTGTTCTAAGAGGGCAGATGAAACACCCCACTCTCAGAGAGAAGGGAAAAAAAACCTTGAAATTAATGTCACTGTCCTGCAGAACATCCTTGTCTCTAAATTGAGGAGATTTTACGGATGGACCACTCCATGGATAAGGAATTGGCTGGATGGTCGCACTCAAAGAGTTGCCATCAATGGCTTGCTATCCACACTGGAGACCAGTGACAAGTGGAGTTCCCAGGGGTCAATATTGGGACCAGTGCTGTTTAACATCTTTGTTGGCAACACGGACAGTGGGATTGAGTGCACCCTCAGCAAGTTTACAGACGACACCAAGCTGTGTGGAGCAGTGGATACACTGGATCAAAGGGACGCCATCGAGAATGACCTAGACAGGCTTGAGAGGTGGGCCAATGTGAACTTCATGAAGCTCAAGAAGGCCAAATGCAAGGTCCTGCACCTGGCAATCCCAAGCACAAGTACAGGCTGGGCAGAAAGTCGATTGAAAGCAGCCCTGAGGTTATGGGCTTGGAGGTGTTTGTGGATTAGAAGCTCAACAAGAGCTGTCAATGTGCACTTGCAGCCCAGAAACCCAACCTTATCCTGGGCTGTATCATAAGAAGTGTAGCGAGCAGATCGAGGGAGGTGATTCTGACCCTCTGTTCTGCTCTCATGATGACCCCGCCTGGAATACTGCATCCAATTGTGGGCCCACAACATAAGGAGGATATGAACATTTAAAGCGAGTCCAGAGGAGGGCCGTGAATATGATCAGAGGTCTGGAGCATGTCTTCTATGAAGAAAGGCTGAGAGAGTTGGCGTTGTTCAGCCTGGAGAAGAGAAGGCTCCAGGCAGACCTTATAGCACCTTCTGGTACCTAACGGAGCCATGTGGGAAAGACAGGGAGGCTCCCTTTGTCAGGGAGTGTAGTGGTAGGACAAGGGGTAAGGGTTTTAAAGTTTTTTTCTGATTCCCTCCCCCGTCCCACTGGGGGGAGTGAGCGAGAGGCTGTGTGGTGCTTAGTTGCCAGCTGGTTTTAAACCATGACACCATTATTTTTCAGAGTTGTAGTATAGCCAAGAGCCTTGTAGGGGAAGTTATAGAAGGAATGGGAGGTATCTAGGGAGACCAGATGAGTCTATGTGTAGAAATCAGGAGGATCTACAGGCACACAGGGGGCCTTCCTGAACATGAACTTTTTACATACTAAACAAATAGTCCCTTAATATTTCCTGTTAAGAAAAGGAATGCTGCATGGAGAGATGAAAAAGAACAATAAGATCTGTCAAGAAGAGGGTAGATTTAGACTAACTACTAGGATGAACTTCTTCACTCTTGAGGGTGGTGAGACAGTGGAACAGGTTTCCCAGAGAAGTTGTGGATGCCCCTGGAAGTGTTCGAGGCCAGGTTGGATGGGGCTTTTAGCAACATGGTCTAGTGGGATGTGTCCCTGCCCATGGAACTAGATGATCTTTAAGTTCCCTTCCAACCTAAACCATTCTGATTCTATCATTCTGTGAATATTATATATTCCTATGGAATGTTAAAAAAACGCTACAACTCGTTTTTGCTTTGGCTTGTCCACCAGTGATGACAATAGAGATACCTTGAAGTTAATTTTTTCTGTTCTTAGTTACCTCTCCAGTGAAGGAGTTGACTCTGTTCTGCTTTTTCCCTTTCTTTTCCCACTACTCTAAAAGGGAAGGAAATCTTAGGACTATTACTTGTAAAAATTCTTTTGTTTGACCCTATGATTTCTTTCTACTATCAATGCGTGTGTCTTAAGATATATTTTTATGTATATCATATTTTATCTTTTACAGAAAAGTCCTGTTTTGGGGATTTTCTGGTTTGAGATAAAACAGAACAAATTTTATTTTCAGTAATGTAGTTTTCAATGCAGTAACTGCTGTACTTTCTGAAATTAAAGGCATGTGTTTCAGACATGTCTGTTTCCAGAGTGATAAGGCCTAATGTTTATAGTTAATACCAAGGAAAGGTATGTAGAGAGGCTCTTGCTTATACTTATTCCTATAACAACCAAGGTCAGCTAACTTTGTTATGTGCCACGTTGGAGGACTGGTGGTGGAAGAGTGTAAAGAGCTTGCATCTGTGGGGAGGGCAGACAGGTCAGGTGACCCAAAACCGATCAACAGGGTATTCCATCCCATCTGCATCATGCTCAGTATAATAGCTGATGGATTAAAGGGGTTAGCATTTTTCTTGAATGGCTGGTGTCCGAGGAGGACTCGGTCTGTTCGTCTGCATTTGATCCTAATCCATGTGTTTCTGAATTCTGTTCCTGAATCCATCCTGTCCATCGCTGAGTTCTGTCTGGGATTTTTCCAGTGACATGATGTGATCATCATTCTGGGATCTTGGTATGGGCTTTGTATATATTATATATACTTAATTATTTTCTTATGGATATTATATTTTCTTTTTATTATTAACATTTAATTAAATTAGTTTTAGTTTTTTTTCAACCCATAAGTCTCTCTCCCTTATTCTCTCTCCCTTTTCTTCTGGGGAGAGGGAGATTTTAATCTTTTTTATCTTTTTTAAAAGAGCATCTGTCATTCATTTATGTCATGGCCAGCCCAGCCTAAACCACGACAGTGGGTTAAAAGACAGAATTAAGGGTGGAAAGAGACAACAACAACAACAAAAAAAAGCAAAAAGGTTGGGTATGTAAATTCTGATCCATATATAGTGTATTCATCTTCATAAACATTGTCCAGAGGACAAAAATATTAAAATTGTGCCATGCATTTCTTTTGCTTCCAGGCATGCTGGAGCCTGGTTAATTCACGACCTTGGTTATGTACCATTGAACAATGAAAAGTTGATGGACATTCAACTTGATATCTAACCAGTAAAACTAACAAAAAATACTGATGAGTCATCCAAAACGTGTATTAAAAGCAAGCTCTAAGATAGGATTTTGTGTTCCCTAAAGTTTGTATACTTCCCCCTTGCCATAAGACATCATCTGTTTCTACAAAGATTGTTTTATTAATTCCTTTAATCATCACAGCCACGACAGCACTACCACAGAGAAACTAAAAATATTCAACATTAGAGCCATAGAACAATTTAGGTTGGGAGGGACATCCAGAGAACATATACTCCCAATCCTGCTCAAAACAGATCTAATTGGGTGAGGTTGTCTGACATTGTGTCCAGTCAAGTCTTGAATACTTCTGAGGGGACAGACATACTACAGCCTCCCTAGGTAACTTTTTCCAGTCTTTAACTGCTTTCAGGGTAATTTTTTCCTATATTTAATCAGAATTTGTGACTATTTTATGCCTCTTGACCTATTGTCACGTCTGACTCCATCTTCTTTACACCATCCTATCATCACTGCACATACAGCACTTCATCTTTAAAATTTATATCACTTATATTGTAAATTAGCTGTGACTATACAGTAACATGGAATTGATGTCAGTTATCACTGACATCTGTGGTACTTGATGTCACAGATCTCTGCTTTTGCTACATTTGCTATGACCAAGATGTGCATTGCTCAGCAGCCATGCTACATACATCTCAACCATTAGGTCTCTGATGGTCTCTGATAGTGTGTACTTGTCTGCTGCATTTTGTTATGTTGCTGTTAACTTGTCACATAATATTTAGGAAATTCAGCTTTGCATAGTTATTGTCACTGACAGTTCAGGTTTTTCTATCTCTCCACTGGTTCTTGTCACATTAATGTCAAACCATCAATTGCATGAATGCAGTCCATTTCTGCCCTTCTTCAGTGACTCATCACAACCTGTATTTCATGATCCTTTTACATCTAAAGTGCACATAGCATATGTTGCTCTTTTTACTATGCTCTGCATGCTCAGAAAATAAAAGAACTTTAGGCATAAACTGGATTATTTTGTAGTGTTCCTCTCTCAGTGCTGTCTCATGCCTCCCTGGATGGCTGTACATCATCTCCATAAGTTCAACTACTGCTTTTAGGCTTTTCTACTGGTTTCATGTCAGTTTGAAACACTTCCCCCGACCCCAATTAGGACAGTTTTATGTAATATGTTAAATAGAGTACAGATTTACAGACTCATCGCCTAAACATTAAATTCATGCTCCACCCAGTGAACAATTCTTCTATTAAATTGTATCCCTCTTCACTGCTAGTATACATATGTACTTTTTTTCATTGTAGCTCCCTAATTTGCTTACCAGAGGCAGCAGAATGAGTTGCTTTGTATAACATCAGGGGCATCTTATCCAGCACTTGCTACTGTTGATCACCTGTTGATACAGCACATATAACTTAAATTGTTAAATTTGAAATTAAGCAATAAAGCAAAACATACTTTTGAACTATTTGACCCTTATGTATAATTTCTGACCATTTCAGAAATAAAATTTTGTCAGGCTTCTGATATCTATTTATCGACAATAAAAATATTTGTAATTTTTTAGTCATGTAGTAAATTCTCAATTTGTCAGAAATTACCAGTTAATCAGCTATTTCAGAAATGTAAAACGTTCCTGAATGCTTCATTCCATCATCTGGAAATTGTATTATACAAAAAAAAAATTAAAAAAAATCCCATCTGTCCTGATTTCGGCTGGGATAGAATTTATTTTCTTGCTAGCAGCTGATATAGTGTTGTGTTTTGGATTTAGGTTCAGAATAATGTTGGTAACACACTAATATTTCAGTTGTTGCTAAGCAGTCAAGGACTTTTCAGCTTCTCATACTGGCCTGCCAACAAGAAGGTGGGGGACACCCAAGAAACTGGGATTGGACACAGCTAGAACAGCTGACCCCAACTGACAAAAGGGATATCCATACCATGTGACAGCATGCTCAGCAATAATAAGCTGGAGGAAGGAGAAGGAAAAGAAGAACAGTTGGAGTTACGGTGTTTTGTCTTCCCAAGTAACCATTATGCTTGATGAAACCCTGCTTTCCTGGAGATGGCTGAACACCTGCCTGCTGATGAGCAGTAGTGAGTGAATTCCTTGTTTTGCTTTGCTTACATGTGCAGCTTTTGCTTTACTTATTAAAATGTCTTTATCTCAACCCACAAGTTTTTTCACTTTTACTCCTCTGATTCTCTCCCCCGTCCCACTGGGGGGAGTGAGCGAGAGGCTGTGTGGTGCTTAGTTGCCAGCTGGTTTTAAACCATGACACCATTATTTTTCAGAGTTGTAGTATAGCCAAGAGCCTTGTAGGGGAAGTTATAGAAGGAATGGGAGGTATCTAGGAAGACCAGATGAGTCTATGTGTAGAAATCAGGAGGATCTACAGGCACACAGGGGGCCTTCCTGGACATGAACTTTTTACGTACTAAACAAATAGTCCCTTAACATTTCCTGTTAAGCAAAGGAATGCTGCATGGAGAGATAAAAAAGAACAATAAGATCTGTCAAGCCACATTTTTTGTCAACAGGCATGTTAGACAATGACACCTGGGTGTAAGTACTGTCAGTTCACATCAGCCTGATGGTGCACTGCTTGAAAAACTGTTCAACTGCTGAGGGCAGAGCTGCATTTGTAGATTCTACCGATTTATCTGTCTGACATAAGTAAAAATACTTCTTTAAACAAAACAAAAAAACCAACTCTTGGTAGAAGGGAATCAAGCAAATGACCGGTCTCATGAGACAGATCTGAAAAACTTTTTTTCTCTTTTTAACTGTACAACCCAGCTGTTATGACACCACAGTGATCTCAAGACTCTTTCAGCCATTATTCCACTGGCCATTTAACTCCTGACCCCAGCTGATAGACTTTTCCTTTATTGTATTTGTGTGTGTAAAATATATGTGGAGGAAAAAAAAAAACAAATTCTAAGCTGCCAGTGTAATCAGTGGACACCTAGTCAATATAGTTAGTAGGGTCTGGAGAGCTATTCAGCTCACTGCTAGTTCATACATTGACAGTTATATTTAAACTTCACTATTTGGAGCTGTGTTTCTACCATGCTGTTGTCATGACATAGCTTCTCTTTCCCTACCATTGACCAATAAAGACATAGGCAGCAAGGGCATTATTTAAAGGCAAATGAAGTCATTACACCTTTCTCTTCATATTTCTGCATTCCTTCAGAAATATATACCTAAACAACTTCATCTTTCCTCTGCTGCTCAAGGTTAGTCATGTCTGTCCCTTCAAATTTATTTTTATTCTATTTTTTTTCCACAGGCTTGGAATGCCAAACATCCATGAAGCATCTTAAAATTTCTCTGTTTTGAGTTCAATTTAGAGGCTTTTCTGGCTGAGAGAAGAAAAAATGTGCATGAAATCACACTCTGTGCATTCAGTTAAGAATTTCTCTGTTCATTTGCAGAATAACTAGTGACAAATCTACTGTGCAGGTATAATTTACAATGCACAGTAGCACTTTTCTTGGAACTCCTGGAGAAAAAAAGAGTTCTTAGGAGAGACTTGACTATATAAGACAAAAAATTCAGTATCATATTTTGGTAACCTAGCAATGCCTGATGACTCTTTGGGCCTTATGTTCCTTGTACTTGCCTACCTCTAATCCACTGACATTTACCTTTCATCAGTCACATATCACTGACTTTTTGCCACAGGAATTTGACACTATAATTTGCTACTTTTTTAAACAATTCTTTGCCAAAATGTCTTCCTGTAATTCAGAAAGACTTTTTCTTACTCTGAAGTTATTTTATTCCCTTAGATTGTTAGCCCTCAGATATTTGCTCTATATTCATTTCAAGTTCTCTCAATTTATATCTCCACAGAAAACTACCTTTGATACCCAAGTAGTCTATCATTATATTTATTTATTAGGAATGTTACGGTAATTGTCCAAATGGGTTAAAAAAGTGAGCTGGGTTAGATTAGATAAATGAATTGGATTATATAAATGAATAGTGAAGTGGACTGAAAACTAGCTGAAAGGCTGGGGTACAAAGTCCAGCTGAAGCCCAATCACCAGTGATATACCTTAAGGGTTGATAATGGGTCCTTTATTAATGACAGTGGGTCAAGAGTGCATCCTCAGCAAGTTTACAGATGATAAAAAACTGGGAGGAGTAGTTGGTACACCAGGTGGGTATGCTGCCATTCAGATGGACCTCAACAAGATGGAGAATTGGGTAGATAGGAACCTCATGAAGGGAAACGCCAAGTCCTGCACCAGTTCACCCTGAGTCCTGACTGGTTGGAAATTAACTTTGGAGAGAGGGACCTGCGGGTCCTGGTGGAGAGCAAGCCGACCATGATCCAGCAAAATGCCCTCATTGCCAAGAAGAGCAACAGCCTCCAAGGCTGCATTAGGACTGGTGACAGCAGAAATGTTATCCTTGCTCTCTCCTCTGTCCTGAGTCCAGTTCTACATTCCACAGTACAAGAGAGACATGGACACACTCAAGACCAGCACAGGGCCATGAACATGGTTAAGGGTCTGAGAGAGGTGAAACTGCTCAGCCTGGAGAAAAGAAGGCTCAGGGGGCTCTTATTCATGTGTATTAATACTTAATGGGAGAGCATAAAGCAGATGGAGCCAGACTCTTTTCAGTGATGCCCAGTGACAGGACAAGAGGCAATGGGCACAAATTAAAACACATTATTTTCCATCTAAACAGAAGAAAAGAATGTTTTGAATGTGAGGGTGGTTGCATGCTGGAACAGGTTGCCCAGAGAAATTGCGGAGTCTCCATCAGGAGAGATATTCAAAAACTGACTGGACATGACTGTGGTAACATGCTCTAGCTGACTCTGTTTGAGCAGAGTTTTTGGACCAGATCATCTCAAGAGGTCCCCTCCAGTCTCAGTCATTCTGTGATTCTGTAAAATGCAATCTCAATTTCACTGAAACAGAAATAAATGTGTTAAATTAAATAAGATAGTTTAGTTCTGTGAGAAACAAACAAAATCCTTCTTTTGCTTCCTGAAGTTTGTCAGACTTTTTATTATCTCCTTTATTTCGGATGTGTTCCACATCAGTTTTCACAAAATCTCATTACCCTGCCACCACAAGAAAAATCTACCTTCCCTCTCTGACCATGTTCTTAAAAACAAAGAAATAGATATTACCATTTCATCTTTGAGATCTATACTTTATCCAAAATGTCTTCATTTTTATCATTTGTGCATAAGGCAACCTTGTACCCCTCCCTGCCCCCCATTTGATTTGTGTTTCCAATCTTATAATTGCATACGAACTGGTAAATGCTAAAGCTCAGAACAGGAATGTAGGAAATAATAATTTTATTTTTAAAATTACATTGAAATTAATTATGAAATTTTTAATTAGTCTACAGTATCAGATTTTCTAATTATATACTAATTCATAGAAGTGAGGTTATTTTAAAAAAATAACATGAAAACCACTTATTCATTGTTCCACGTGTATAAATCATACGTCCATGTATATTGTTGCTATAAAAATTTTTGAGTTCTGGGAAATCTATTTATTCTAAACTTCTATAGCTTTAAGTTTGAGTGTGTCATACCACTGTTCTGATTTCTGGCACTTTGTTTTTAGTCAGTGAACTGGTACAAAGGTTCAAGCCAGTTCACTTAGACGAGGAACCACTTCGAAAGCAGACATAGATGCAATCACAGAGGTTAATACAGGATCAAAACTCCTTTATTGTAGCTTCTCACAGTAACATACAGATTCCTGCAGGTTTTCTTATTATCCGCTTAGACTAAACTACGTTAAGCATCCTTCTTCTCCCTTAGTGATACTTAATAACCTACTGTGGATGTGAATAGGTACATGGAGCTTGCTTTTCATGAGGTTTGTTAGCAGAGTCACAGGAAGATACTCAGTTTCTCTAAGAAAAGCAATAAGTAAAAGATAGGAAAATAGCAGACAATTCCAGTAACACCACATACAGGCAACTTCAGGCTGTTATCATTAATTTAATTTTTTGCGTGCAGAGCTACCCTGTAACAATATCACTACATGGCATGTGAACATCATTCTTTGATCATAATTAATGAATAGTACCCAAGAAAACTATTAAAATGTGAGAAAAGAGAATCATCCTCACTCAGATGGGGTGGAGAAAGGTTAATCAGTAAGCCTACTTTTTGCTCTCCATTGGCAGAAGCTCAGAGGAGCCTTTAAGAAAGTCTACTGTGGAAAGAGCCAAAATTTAACAAATTGTACCAAGGTATACAGAAACATCTTTGGGGAAACCAGGTTACTTTCTTGTGCAGAGGCCTTTAAAATACCGTTGCTGGGGAAGGGGAACCTCAATCCATCCCATTCCTACCACTTTGACACCAGTGCCAGCAATAGATGCCCAGGGCCTGGAGAAGGATCACAGGTCAGCTGGAGAGCACCTGGAGTGCAGTACAAAGAAATTCCAGCCACTCCAGCCAGTAAGTCAGCTTAATTGGGGGTCGCATTTAAATGCCTCTATGCAAATGCATGTAGCATGGGAAGTAAACAGGAGGAGTTAGACACATGCACATTTCTGCAGGGCTATGATCTTATTGGAATCATGGAGACATGGTGGGATGTCTCATGTGACTGGAGTGCTGGAATGGATGGATACAGGCTATAGAGGAAAGACAGGCAGGGAAGATGAGGAGGGGGTGTGGCCCTCTACGTCAAAGACCAGCTGAGGGGTATGGAGCTCCTCCTAGGGATGGATGACGAGCTGACCTGAGCTTATGGGTCAGGCTTAAAGGGAGGACAGGAACAGGTGATATTATGCTGAGGGTCTGCAACAGGCCACCTGAGCAGGAAGACCGAGCGGATGAAGCCTTCTATAGACAGATAGGAGCAGCCTCATGTTCACAAGCCCTGGTCCTCATGGGAGACTTCAACCACCCCAATACCTGTTGGAGGGACAACAGAACAGGGCATAAGCAATCCAGCAGGTTGCTGGAACGCTTTGATGATAACTTCCTTCTGCAAGGTGTAGAGGAGCCAACGAGAAGAGGTGCTATGCTGGACTTTGTACTCACCAACAAGGAGGGGCTGGTGGGGAGTGTGAAGCTCAAGGGCAGCCTTGGCTGCAGTGACCATGAAATGGTGGAGCTCAAGATCCTTAGGGCAGTGAGGAAGGTGCACAGCAAGTTCTCAGCCCTGGACTTCAGGAGAGCCGACTTTGGCCTCTTCAGGGCTCTGCTTGACAGGGAAAAAGCCCTGGAGGGAAGAGGGGCCCAAGAAAGCTGATTAATATTCAAGGAATATGTCATCCAAGCTCAGGAGCGATGAGGCCCAGGAAAGAGGAAGACAGGCAAAAATGCGAGGAGGCCTGCATGGATGAACAAGAATCTCTTGGAACATCTCAAACAGAAAAAGGAAGCCTACAGACGGTAAAGCAAGGACAGGTAGCCTGGGAGGAATACAGAGAAATTATCCGAGCAGCCAGGGATGAGGTTAGGAAAGCTAAAGCCCTGATAGAGGTGAGCCTGTCCAGGGATGTAGAGGGCAACAAGAAAAGCTTCTACAGGAGCATCAGTGATAAAAGGAAGACTAGGGAAAATGTGGGCCCTCTGCGGAAGGAAACGGGAGACCTGGTTACCCGGGACATGGACAAAGCTGAGCTACTCAACAACTTTGTTGCCTCAGCCTTCACCAGCAAGTGCTCTAGCCACACTGCCCAAGACACGGAAGGCAAAGGCAGGGACTGTCAGAATGAAGAACCACCCACTGTAGGAGAAGACCAGGTTTGAGACCATCCAAGGACCCTGAAGGTGCACAAGTCCATGGGACCTGATGAGATGCATCCGTGGGTCCTGAGGGAACTGGTGGATGAGGTTGCAAAGCCACTATCCATGATCTTTGAGAAGTTGTGGCAGTCCGGTGAAGTTCCCCCTGACTGGAAAAGGGGAAACACAACCCATATGTTTAAAAAGGTTAAAAGAAAGACCCGGGGAACTACAGGCCGGTCAGTCTCACCTCTTTGCCTGGCAAGATCATGGAGCATAGCCTCCTGGAACTCTACTAAAGCACATGGAAAATAAGGAGGTGATTGGTGACAGCCAGCATGGCTTCACCAGGGGCAAGTCATGCCTGACAAATTTGGTGGCCTTCTATGACAGAGTTACAATGTTGATGGATAAGAGAAGAGCGACTGACATCATCTACCTGGACCTGTGGAAACCATTTGACACTGTCCCACGCAACATCCTTTTCTTTAAATTGAAGAGACATGGATTTTATGGATGGACCACTCAGTGCATAAGTAAGTGGCTGGATGGTCACACTCAAAGGGTGGCAGTCAACAGCTTGATGTCTAAGTGGAGACCAGTGATGAGTGGAGTCCCCCAGGGGTCAATATTGGGACCAGTGCTGTTTAACATCTTTGTTGGCAACATGGACAGTGGGATTGAGTGCACCCTCAGCAAGTTTACAGACGACACCAAGCTGTGTGGAGCAGTGGATACACTGGATCAAAGGGATGCCATCGAGAATGACCTGGACAGGCTTGAGAGGTGGGCCAATGTGAACCTCATGAAGCTCAAGAAGGCCAAATGCAAGGTCCTGCACCTGGGTCATGGCAATCCCAAGCACAAGTACAGGCTGGGCAGAAAGTCGATTGAAAGCAGCCCTGAGGTTATGGGCTTGGAGGTGTTTGTGGATTAGAAGCTCAACAAGAGCTGTCAATGTGCACTTGCAGCCCAGAAACCCAACCTTATCCTGGGCTATATCATAAGAAGTGTAGCAAGCAGATCGAGGGAGGTGATTCTGACCCTCTATTCTGGTCTCATGATGACCCCGCCTGGAATACTGCATCCAATTGTGGGCCCACAACATAAGGAGGATATGAACATTTAAAGCGAGTCCAGAGGAGGGCCGTGAAGATGATCAGAGGTCTGGAGCATGTCTTCTATGAAGAAAGGCTGAGAGAGTTGGGGTCGTTCAGCCTGGAGAAGAGAAGGCTCCAGGCAGACCTTGTAGCGCCCTCCGGTACCTAAAGGGGGCCTAAAAGGTAGCTGGGGATAGACTTTTTACAGGGACATGTAGTGACTGGACAAGGGGTAAGGGTTTTAAAGTGGAAGGGGGTAGATTTAGATTAGATATTAGGACAAACGTCACCCTGAGGGTGGTGAGACGGTGGAACAGGTTTCCCAGAGAAGCTGTGGGAGCTCCATCCCTTTAAGTGTTCAAGGCCTGGTTGGATGGGGCTTTGAGCAACCTGGTCTAGTGGGATGTGTCCCTGCCCATGGCAGGGGGATTGGAACTAGATGATCTTTAAGCTCCCGTACATTCTAAACCATTCTAAGATTCTATGATAAATTTCAAAGTTAGCATTCTACTGTTAACACACTTAAATTTAGAAACAAATCTGTTTAGTATTCAAAATTTATCTCTCATTTGTATTTAGTGGGTGACAAAAAGTAATTTTATAACAGCAGAGAAAAAAAATCTTAAAGTTTTCCGTTGAAATTCTTTACTGATACAGATAAATTACTGAATTTTGTGCTATTGTTGTAATAGAAACATACTAGACTTGGATGTAAATAATGCAATCCAAAATCATTAGCATTGTAGAGCTTCTCTACGGAACTTAAAGCACATCTACCTTGTATAATGCTACCATTCACAAAGGAAGTAAATAAATATATACAGATGTTATGTATTGCTTCTCTTAGGTCATTCATATGATATAACCTGTTGAATCAGATTTTTAAAGGAATGTTCTGTAAAACAGTTATTCTTATCAGGCATTCCCACGTTTCCCAATTTTTTATATTGAGTTCTGCAAAAACCTGTCTTGAGTCAAGAATTTTCAACATTTTCATAAAGAAAACATGCACTGACAAAATTTACAGGTGATAAAATGTGGGAAATACTACCAATACACTGGTAAACAAGATAAAAACTATCAATGTTTGTGACAAATTAAAAAAAAAAAAATCTCAAAAATGAAATAACTTAATAATGGAAATTCCAAGATTCCATATTTCAAGAATAATAATCAAGTGAACAAATAGAAGATAAGAAACCATGACTAAGTAGCAGCTCTGCAAAAGAGAATCTGGGGATTTGAGCACAGCAAAATCTGAAAATTAATCAGAGTTCCCTGCTGCTGTGAAGAGGAAGAGAATGGTAAGAATACATTTAAATTTGTAATGTATAAGAAATAATACTGCTTTATTCTCCTGAGCATGGTCTAACTTTTTCCACTACATTCCCCTCTAAATACTTGGACCAAGTGGATGGAGCGCTTCCCGCCCTCCCTCAAAAAAAAAAAAAAAAAGGAAAAGAAACAGTCTACTGAAAGCACTGAATGAACTGCTGTCATTTAGCCTTGAACAGGAAACAAATTATGTGATAACAACTTTTAACTATAAACAAAATTGAGAACAAAATGAAAAGAATATTTTAATTCTATGCTCATTTTATATAGAAGAATCTGAAATTGGCTTAAGCTGGAGAAAAGAAGCTTCAGAGGAAGCACTGGGAAAGACTTTGTAACAAGGACAGTGAAGCACCAGAGTAGACTGCCTAAACAGACATCAGAAAGACAAATATGTGTTGCAAATAATACTGTATAGTTCACTCAGCCTTGGTGCATAGAGAGAGATAAGACAACTCTCTGGAGCTATTTTCCAGTCCTACAATTTCTAAATATTGAAACTAAGACCTTTAAATACATGTTATTCTTAAAAGTTCTTTTTACATGGAGGCAATGATGATCTGCTGATCATACACCTCTATTGCTGAACAAGTTTACCCGGACCAAGATCTGAGAAAGCCTGCCTCAATAATCGTAGGGATCCCTTCTGTGTTAGTTCAATATTTCCTCGTGAGGTATTCTCATACCCATTTTCAGTCCTTTTCTTAAAAAAGTTCTGCTATCCTCATTTGACTTGTGTTTGGATAAACTTATTCAACTATTGAAACAAAGAAAGGCAAAAAAGCACATAGGAGTAGTCTCCACTGAACCAGTGACTTTTTCCTAATTTACATATGATGTATTTTTGTACAATGAAATCAACTCTAAACATACTTTCTTGGTTATAGAAAGAAAGACATTTTATGTTACAATATTGAGTTTTGAAACACATCAGAAAAGAATATTACATCAGAAATCTGACACAGCATTTGAGAACGTGATCCAAATTAAGTGAGAGTTAGGAATTTAATTTCAGCGTAGATATTCAGAAAATCATCTCCAAACCTATTCTGCTGACTTGGTGCTTCAATTTTCTGATAAAGTTTTCCTGGACGCATGAAGTTGTGTTACTGAGCATGCAGCTTTTGCTCTATTGACTCTCTGAAAGCTTTCTAGGTAGTCTGCACTGACTCTCACTTGTTGCCACCTTGTTTGCAGAAAAGAGGTATTCCAGTATCTGATAACAGAACTACTGTGATTGATGTTTGTACTCTCATTCAGACTACATACAATTCAATTAAAAGCATTGTGCTGTTGTCTGATTTTGCTTACTAAACCTATTTATCTGCAGAATATTTACTCCAGGAGTCAAATATCTAGGCTTTAAACAAGTCTCAGCCTAAGCAATTTGAACAAGCAGCTTCCTCAGGCTAAGAAAAGGCTTTAACTACCAGAATGTGGATTATCAGGGATGAATATGCTTTTTAGCTCTCCAGTTGAAACAGAGACCCTATACAGAAAGGGGTACAAAATTCCAGGTCACTGGAAAAATATGCTGGAGAAAGGAAGCTGATTTTGTTGTCTTGCAGTTATCACTGTCAGCTGGGAGTGTGATGTTACTCATCGACATATCTGGATACTTCTTTCCACTAAATAAAAATTATTAATAAGACAGATCAGTGACAAGAACTCCACATTCTACTCAACTTTAGATGCTGGGACTTTAGACATTCACAAGTGGTTTACTTTCATTTCTCTTTTAGGTCATTGCAAAGAAAAAGAAACTTGTATTTCAAAATTCCTTTCATTTATTTTTCTGTGGATGCTCTCTGTTCAACATAAAGAAATCATGACATGACAAAGAGACATGTGGATAAACACACTGTAGATGTTCAGATGTAATAGGAATATTTCCTCTATTGCACAAATGAGACAATATGCAGCACCATTTTGTCTAGCCACCATTCTGAATTTAAGCAGCTAAATGGCTACATTTCATGGCTTCTTAGACTACTAAATGCTTTGCTAAAACCTGTGTAAATACTCAGCTATGTCCTTAAGTTCATAAATACGGATCATGATACTACACATTACTTTTTTGAGAAGTTGAACTTCTTGCATATGCAAAAGTAAACAAACTGGTGCGTTCCTCCTCAGTGCTATAAAAAGCATGGCCCATCTGAAGTTTATAATTGGTCAACAATAGATGAACTAAAGTGCTGAATGGCTAATCTATCAAGCACAACCCAGGGCATAACACTTTCTCAAAGCAATTTTATTATCAAGCTAAAAAATTACAATCATTTGACTAGATAGCCTATTTTATTTACCATGGCATAAAATGTCACATGGAGGAGCCATTAGCATCTTGATGCCTATGGTTCTGTAGTCTGTGCTCCTAACGAGAAAAATCTGAGATCTGAGATTAATAAAATTTCACGTGGAATCAGAAAGGTTTCCTTATGTCTTCTGTATTGACCCTTCTATGCAATCTTCAATAATCCAGTAACAGAAGCAAGAACAAAAAAAGGAAAGTGCAGTGTTTTAGTAGTAGTATTGTGCCAGGAATGCTGAATTTGTTGGCCTGGTAGAAAAGGCTTATAGAAAGAGATTGAGAATTGTTTCTCTTTGAGACCAATTTCATCCTCTGACACTTGAAAATGTGCTAGCTGACTTTGGGACTTAGAATTGTTGATCATCTAGGCATCATAGAGAAACACGCGCTTCTTATCAAATTGCTCAAATAGTCTGGGTGTAAATAACGTTTAAAGGACTAGCTGAGCTCACTTCAGTCACCCAGATGTAAGATATTTTCAGGGGCTGTATGGGGCTAATCAATATGCCACATGCCCTGTGGGAAGCTCCATGGGAGATCTTCTGAATAAGCAGGCAGAGGACTCAGGGGGAGGCATATCTAAAAGAGCACTAGAAAATTAGCTTAAGCAGCAGCTGAATCTCAGCTCAGAGATTAATCAGAAAGCTACAGTGCAGAAATACCAGGAAAAAAGCTACATGAGGAATTTCTTACTCTGGATGAGAATTGTTACTTACAACAGTTAAATTAACAAAATCATATATAAGTTAAAGCACATTCAGCATCAGGTGACTGATTCTCACTGGCTATATCTATACTATCAAGACATTCAGAGAGAATAGGAGAGAAGCAGTAGATCAAAGTCATCAGTGCTGGGGATGCTCCATGTATACCAGGTGAGGTTCAGAGCTTTTAATTTAGTTTGATCCCATTTACTGAACATCCCCACCTCACTTGTAGTAGAAAGCTGTCTGAAGGTTCAGAGCTTAGTTTTCCAATGAGAAGCTAAACATGTCAGTTCACTCATAAAATGTAATTTCTGACTTAGCTTCCTCTCACAGAAATCTTTGTAGGCAGTAAAACTATTCAGTAAATTTAGTCAACAAATGGTGAGTGGAGACAATCAGAAGATTCACTTCAAAACCACACTCATTTTGAAAGAAAACACGAATGTGGAAGAAACCAATTCTGGGAATAAAATTACTTCATTAAACAGTATTCATTACACAATCCCAGAAATTAAAGTTACAGTGAATGAGAGCTACTTTAATTCCCAAATAAGAGCACCTCTGTCAGAGTTCAGCATGTTTGACCTAAACATTTACTGTACTCTTCTACTTAATTTCTCATAGCTATTATTTTCTAAAAGTCTATGGCATCTAAATTTGTAAGGAAATGATAGAAACTTCCATGTATCCCATCTGGTCTATCTAATCCTTTTTTAAGCATTTTTATGTAACTTGTGGTGGTGACAGCATGTGTATAATAGTCTACTGGTCAGAAGGTTGCTCAGCCTACTTTACCCTGCAGTGGTGAAATCCAGATCTCAGCAAAGGGTGACATAGCACAGTCTCTGACTCTCACACCATAAATTGCACTTTGTGAGACAGTTTTCACTTATCCTCATGTGTACTATTTGTAGGCATAAATGCTAAAGATGGCACACTAAATCATGTGTATATATATACACATATATATTTAAATACATAAATAAATAAATAATCCCCAACCTCAAAAAGCATTTCAACCTAACACTGTAGAGTTTTCATTTTGATGATCGAAACTGTGGTTTTATACTTATTTCCTTGAAATTCAAGCACGTTTTAATTTTTACTATTTTTTTCTATTAGAGCATCACTGGATAAAAAGCCAAAATGAAATCTATTTCCCTATCATGAAGACGATTACCTAACTATCTTCTCTTTTAATCAATTATCTTTATCTTACTGGTTCTCTATCTGATTCCATAACAAACTGTTGCCTAAGCCCGAATTGGAATCAAAACTTAAATGGAGGTGGGCACCAGTTGCTTCATAGTAGACACCTCTGTCTGTGTACAGACAAATCAAGGTAAGCACCAAGGATAATTTTAGGCAGACTTAAGTACCAACTCTTATCCTAAGTAGTGTTTATAATTCAGAAAACTGAATTGCTGCTTAGGATGTGGACTACTATTTTAGTTTTGGATACCGGTGGATATTTGTCAACATTCCAGGTTAAAGAAATTTCTAAATTTTATTGCTTCAGTTCATCATCATTTCAACTCTGTAAATAAAATGTTTGTAAATTATCCAGATTAAAGAAATAATTTTGTTCAATTTTAATTGGGAATCTTGGTAAAATTATGGTGATAAGAAATAGTATGGAGGAGGGAGGAAAGATGGAAACCCCTAAAACCCAACTGTCAGCAGACACTGTAATATCGTATGTACGATATACCAAGTAAAGTAGGATGCAGGCAAAATGGATCCAATCTGTAAACTTTATTGCTTCAGTGACTGTTATTGCTTCGATGTGCAGATCTCTTGGGAGAAACTGAGTTTAAACACAATAAACACACACACACACAATTTTAGCTTGGTTCCTTATTGTTCTTTATAAACCAGACAATGTTTCAGTGTAAATTGACTTGATATTACATATAAACAATTAGGTTAATATATTATACTCTCATGTTGAGTTAGTACATAACATGTTTTCAAGTCAAAATAACTCACAACTATAATTTATTTGATAGATTTTTAAGCAGAATGTGCACAGTAATTAAAGGCAGTAAGAAATGTCTTTGAACTTACTAAGATATACTGTATGCACATGCAGAGAGGGAGGTTATTAAGAATATATAGTCTTTGAAATAAAATGTAGTGAACTGGAATAGCTTCGTAATGATACTGCTATGAGAGACTCAGGGAAATCTTCTGGTTTTAGGATTTAGAAGAAATTCTACAGGAAAATAAGGGTTTTGTACACACACACATGTAAAGTGGGAAATTATTTTATTATTCAGCTCTGAATTCCCTAACTTTAATCAGCAGCAAAAACATTGAATAAACAGTTATATCAAATGCCGATGGCAAACAATATAATCTCTAGTTCCTGGCAGCCACTGTTCCTGAAACCATGCGATAATGGTTGTGGGTTAAGCTCTCTATTCTGATAGGAATAATTTTGCACAGTTTAAAAGACATCTTAGAGAAAGAACCTGTTGATCAAAAGCATAACTGTTGTAATTAAAGCTGTCTGTCTCAGAAAAAGAAGTTACCCAAGAAGTTTTCTTTTAGACCATTAGTATTCCAGATGTTCACTTGCTACCTAGCAGGGAAGATGCCATATAATAGACTGGATGACATCTACTGCCGTCTCAGGTGCACTACTGTGTTCATCCTGATCTTCTGCTGAAACAACAAAGTATCTACGAGACATCCATACATTTCTGAAAGAATGGCGTATGTCCATGGAGGATATCTAATTGATGACATTTTACAGTACTTTGTGAAATTAGGATCATTTTGCAATCTCCTACACCCTTCTGTTTTCCACATTTTACTTTCCACCAAATATATTTCTGTGCAGGATAGATTAAATATTCTTTTAATAACAAACTCAGTGCCATAAGTGGCTGAAAAAGTTATAGTGCATGGCTAGTCTTTTCTAAATCTTGATGAAATACTACTTGATGTGGCAAGTCTGTCAATGAATTCGAAAGAGTCAGAGTCAGTAACAGGAATAAGGTCAAAAAAATATGATTTTGTGGTTCTCAAAGTTTTGTTAGATAGTCCTTCCCTTTGCAGAATGAAAAATTGGCTTAAATACTTAATATTTGAAACTATTTTATAGCATTCAGAAGTGTTATTGAGTGCAATATTGTGTGATATATTTTTATAGAAGTAAAATCAAAACCCAGGAATCTAACATTTCTCATGAATATTCTGAGATCTAGACCTATAAAAGATTTCCCACTAGAATTCTACAGCATGAACCAGTAGATAAATTTACAGCAAAGATGTTCAGGAATTGGCAAGACAGTTGGAGATAGTCCCTGGGAGACTACATCTGTGGTAGCAGTAGTGGTACAAGTAGAAAGATTGTTCTGTAAAAAGGAAGGTGGTTCTCCCCAGACGACTCCTGCCTCCTTTGCATTCAATACAAGACCAAAAGAAAGGTTTTAAGTATACAGTCAGTTCAGCATTCTAGGTATTGGAAGAACTGAAGTATTTCAAATATGAGAAGAATTCAGGTAATATAGTTACCAATGAGTTCAGTACAAAGATGTGCAGTGCAGAGATTTCTATGCTTCTAAAAAAACAAACAAAAAAAAGGCAAGGAGCTAAATCCTCGACAGCAGGCCAATTTGCATGTTCATACTGCTCAGTGCTGTCACTTTCTCGAAAAAAGTTGTCCATGTTCCCACAACACAGAATATATATATATATTCCCTTGGTCTAACCCTATGATCCAAAACCATAACTTTTTGTGTGTGTGTGTGTACGTGTGTAAGGATTTTTTTTAGTTTGGCTTGGTTTCATATGACACTGCCCAAAATAATGTGAATGAGGTATAGCTGCTTAGTGGATTGTTGTTTTTACTGCATGAAATTAAGAGCTGGTTAAACGGCATAAATTTTAGCATACAGTCATGAGGGCATATTTGAGAATGCAGTTTGCTGAAAGTGTTGGAGGATGACTTAGGGCAGAGAAGTTTCGTCAGCATCTCCTTTTGGGAAGAGTCATTTGAAAGAACTGTCCCCCACAGTGTACCTGGTCTTTATCTTGAAAAGGTTTAGTTGGAGCGGTTTAAAACAAAGTGAAATTAAAAATAATCAATGTTGTTGTTTGAGTCTCCAGCATTTTAGTTTGTTCCCTGTCATCCTTATATTCAAATTTTTGTTAAACTCTTACAGCAAAGAAATCCCAAACACAGTCAATGGGACATTGCTACATTCTTGATATAGTGTTTTCACTGCTTGGATAAAGAATCCAGAGACAGGTGAAACCTACAGTTCTACTAGCTACAGCAATTATTCAGAAGCTCTACTGCACTATTTACTACAACCTCTGATCAGGACACTGAGTTCTTTTGTATAAGTTAATACATATAATAAGTACATGGAAACACCTTGGAAATCTCACCTTTTGGTCATATACAGAAAGAAAGACAAAGCAGAAGCACAAACTTATTTGTAACATTCCAGAAGACAACTGGAAGAAAAACTAATAGAACATTAGGCAAGCATTTCATCAGAAATAGGGTGGCCTAGATGGTGTATTATGATAATGATTGTTGTTAATATTTTTAATAATAAGACACAATATTTTTAACTGTACTGTTTTAAAACATCCATTAAAAATCATAATTTATTTCTTCTCTGAATGCTTAAGGGAAACAATTATAAACAAACATATTTAAATGCATTAAAAACAATGAAGATATTTAGTGTCCATTTTACTAAAATAAAAATATAATAAAAATTCTCATTTTATGACCATGAAATACATTTTTATAAAGAGTTCCTTGAGCTATACTAGCGCGGTTTATATTACAAAAAGAAGTCCAGGAAAATTTTTCTGTTATCAGTCAGCAGATCTTACGGAGGAGCACACAGCTTTGTCTCCCTCCTCCATACACACAAATGTGTCCCTTTGGCATGGACATGTTTAGCAGTCTAGATGTAGTTTAAAATACAAGCAGAGTTGAGAGAACACTCCAAAAGTCTGTCAGTTCTATAGGAAGAAAAGATTGGCTAGATGTTTTGCTATAGGTATTAAAATCAATTAGCAACACTGAAGACAACTGAATAGGGAGGTTCTGGGGAATCTATACACGGTCTCCTTCAATAAGAACCACAAATGCAAAGGCAAACAGATACAGTGAATCTGATTCTTAGCAAAAGGTCTTAGGAAATGGTTTCTTAGCTTTGAACTTGAGAAGCAGAAAGGTCAAAGTGTCTCGTAGTCTGTAGTTAAAACAAGTATATTTAAGAAAAAAAAAAGGGAGTAAAAGCATCTATGCTATTTTTATGGCTCTTCCATGTGTTACACTGGAACACAAATTCTATGCGTCAGTGATTTAAAATAAATCTTAAAAAATAATGAAGCTAACTCTTTGTTAAAGTACTCCCTTTTAAGTAATACTGGTTCAAGGTTGTTAGCTGTTTCAAACAGCATGGATTCTATTTATCTTTGACTCAGAAGGTTTCCTTTTGAATTACAAGAGCTAGAAATTAACTTTTCTTCCAGAAAATCTTCCTGGAATAATACTGTTGAAAAGAAACCTTTTGCTTCAATTTTCCGACACGGAGCCTGAAACATGGAGTCTAAAAAGATGCCAGGTTCCAAAGTCATCGAGTTTTGTACCAATGGCAGCCATGTAAACATTTTATTTATTTATCAGCCATGTTGGAAGACATTCAGAGACACTTGTTTCTAAATATGTGTGTCTATTTGCAATAGACATAACGCTATTGACCACTTATTGATACCTTCTCAAAATATTCTATTGATCAAGAGAACACCTCCTCTTTAATAGCAGCTCCACTAATATTCATAAACTCATAACTGAAGACAGAGACCACAGATGATAGATTTATCATCATTTTATTCATTATAGGGTGAAATTTATTGGGTGGCATATATATATTGCTATAATACAGATAAAAATAATCTATAAATTATGTTTACAAAGGTAAAAAATATTAATATGTTTATAGCCAATGATGAAAACACCCAAGACCAACTAGCAAGAAGCCAATATGTAATTTCGTACATCATTATTAAGATAATGAAAGGGATTCCAACCTGAATGCAACAGGCCAAACAGGATTAATCTTGATTGCTTTAATAGTAAGTTAATTTTGAGGCAGAGAATTCAAAACTAATTCATACTTTTACTTCCAGACTATTATGAGAGGGTCTTCTTTTAGTAAAATCATTGCATAGAACAAATGCTTGTTTTGTCTTGGATTCATGGTTTATCTGGAAAACTGGGAAGGGCTGATGAAAGGGACTCAACTTACTACTAAGTATTTCAAAAGATAATCATAATAAAACCAAAAGTATATAATAAATACTAAAAACTGGAATGGGCAAAGAATACTCAGTTTTGAAGTATTACAAACTATTTTTTATAGAACTTCTTTGCGACTTGTTTTGCTTAGAAATCACATTTCCATGCAAGATTACTTGATCGTACCCAATTTTTTAAGCTCTGTAGGCAGTAGATATAAAAGGTTATGAGGAATAATTATTGTGCTTTTAAGAAAGAGTCTTGAGTTTGGACGGGAGTTTAGGATTGTTCTTTCTGCAAGTAATGCCATGATACAACTATTTCTTATTAAGAAAATAACTTTCTACTGTAAGGCAAACCCTCCAATTTAGCAAATATTCAATTAAAAATACAGTATCTGGGGAAGAAGAAATAAGTATCTCTTTACCTTACACTAAAGAAATAATTTCAGCCAGTGAAGCGCAGCACTTTTAAGTTTTCACAGCCACATCATTTTTACATTTTGTTCATCTCTTTCCTGTGCTCACAGGAGTTCGGTTAAATATGGTCAAATACATGATCAAATACAGTGAGAGTGCTAGGAGCAGTCTGAGGAGTATCAAGAAGGACTACAGGGCCCTGGGAGTGGTGGGAAAGGGCTCTGGAGCGCAGGTAGTTTTTTCATCAATCCTCTGGGTCAAAGGGAAGGGTTTGAAAGAGCCAGTTGCATGTGTCGAATTGACAAATGGTTACAGGACTAATGTCACAGCCAGAGGATTGGCTACTTAGACCATGGGACTCGCTTTGAGGAACCAGGTCTACTGGGTGCTGATGGGGTCCATCTGTCAGAGAAGGGGAAGGGCACCTTCTGTGACAGGCTTTCCAAGCCAGTGAAGATGGCTTTAAACTAACATTGCCAGGGGAGGCAAACCACAATCCATCCCATTCCTACCACTTTGACACCAGTGCAAGCAATAGATTCCCAGGGCCTGGAGAAGGATCACAGGTCAGCAGGAAAGCACCTGGAGTGCAGTACAAAGGAATTCCAGCCACTCCAGCCAGTAAGTCAGCTTAATCGGGGGCCCAGCTTAAATGCCCCTATGCAAATGCATGTAGCATGGGGACTAAACAAGAGTAGTTAGAGATATGCTCACATCTGCAGGGCTATGAACTTACTGGCATCATAGAGATGTGATGGGATGTCTCATGTGACTGGAGTGTTGGACTAGATGGATACAGGCTATAGAGGAAGGACAGGCAGGGAAGACGAGGAGGGGGTATTGCCCTCTACAGAGGGCATGGAGCTGCTCCCAGGGAGGGATGAGGAGCCAACCTGAGCTTATGGCTCAGGCTTAAAGGGAAGGCAGAAACAGGTGACATTATATTGTGGATATGCTAAAGGCCGCCTGAGCAGGAAGACCGAGCGGATGAGGCCCTCTATACACAGATAGGAGCAGCCTCATGTTCACAAGCCCTGGTCCTCATGGGAGACTTCAACCACCCCAATACCTGTTGGAGGGACAACAGAACAGGGCATAAGCAATCCAGCAGATTCCAGCAATGCATTAATGATAACTTCCTACTTCAAAGGGGTAGAGGAGCCAACAAGGAGAGGTGTTATGCTGGACCTTATACTCACCAACAAGGAGGGGCTGGTGGGGAATGTGAAGCTCAAGGGCAGCCTTGGCTGCAGTGATCATGAAATGGTGGAGCTCAAGATCCTTAGGGCAGTGAGGAAGGTGCACAGCAAGTTCTCAGCCCTGGACTTCAGAAGAGCAGACTTTGGCGTCTTCAGGGCTCTGCTTGACAGAGTACCATGGGAAAAAGCCCTGGAGGGAAGAGAGGCCCAAGAAAGCTGGCTAATATCCAAAGAACATGTCATCCAAACTTAGGAGAAATGCGTCCCAGGAAAGAGGAAGACAGGCAAAAATACCAGGAGGCCTGCATGGATGAACAAGAATCTCTTGGAATATCTCAAACAGAAAAAGGAAGCCTACAGATGGTAAAGCAAGGACAGGTAGCCTGGGAGGAATACAGAGAAATTATCCGAGCAGCCAGGGATCAGGTTAGGAAAGCTAAAGCCCTGATAGAGGTGAGCCTGTCCAGGGATGTAGAGGGCAACAAGAAAAGCTTCTACAGGTGCATCAGTGATAAAAGGAAGACTAGGGAAAATGTGGGCCCTCCGCGGAAGGAAACGGGAGACCTGGTTACCCGGGACACGGACAAGGCTGAGCTACTCAACGACTTTGTTGTCTCAGCCTTCACCAGCAAGTGCTCTAGCCACACTGCCCAAGACACGGAAGGCAAAGGCAGGGACTGTCAGAATGAAGAACCACCCACTGTAGGAGAAGACCAGGTTTGAGACCATCCAAGGACCCTGAAGGTGCACATGTCCATGGGACCTGATGAGATGCATCCGTGGGTCCTGAGGGAACTGGCGGATGAAGTTGCAAAGCCATTATCCATGATCTTTGAGAGGTTATGGCAGTCCGGTGAAGTTCCCCCTGAGTGGAAAAGGGGAAACACAACCCCCATTTTTAAAAAGGGTAAAAAGGAAGACCCGGGGAACTACAGGCCGGTCAGTCTCACCTCTATGCCTGGCAAGATCATGGAGCAGAGCCTCCTGGAACTATACTAAAGCATATGGAAAATAAGGAGGTGATTGGTGACAGCCAACATGGCTTCACTAAGGGCAAATCATTCCTGTGAAATTCAGAGGCCTTCTACGATGGGGTTACAGCACTGGTGGATAAGGGAAGAGCAATTGACATCATCTACCTGGACTTGAGCAAGGCATTTGACACTGTCCCATGCAACATCCTTGTGTCTAAATTCGAGAGACGTGGCTTTGGTGGATGGACCGCTCAGTGGATAAGGAACTGGCTGGATGATTGCATTGAAAGTATTGCGGTCAACTGCTCGATGTCCAGGTTGAGACCAGGGACGAGTGGCATTCCTTGGGATTCGGTACTGGGACGTGTACTGTTCAACATCTTTGCTGGCAACATGGACAGTGGGATTGAGTGCACCCTCAGCAAGTTTGTTGATGATACTAAGCTGTGTGGTGCGGTCGACACACTGGAGGGATGGGATGCTGTCCAGAGGGACCTTGATGGGCTTGAGAGGTAGGCCTGAGTGAACCTCATGATGCTGAAGGCGGCAAAGTGCAAGGTCCTACACCTGGGTCGGCACAATCCAAAGAACAAATACAGGCTTGGCAAATGGATCGAGAGCAGCCCTGAGGTGAGGGATGTGGAGGTGTTGGTGGATGAGAAGCTCAACATGAGCCAGTAATGTCCACGTGCAACCCAGAAAGCCAACTTTATCCTGGGCTGCCCCAAAAGTAGCAGCAGATTGAAGGAGGTGATTCTGCCCCTCTACTCTAATCTCGTGATACCCCACCTGGAGTACTGTGTCCTGGCATCCTCAAGATAATAAGGTCCTGGACCTGCTGGAGCAAGTCCAGAGGAGGGCCTTGAAGACAACCAGAGGGCTGGAGCACCTCTCCTATGATGACAGGCTGAGAGAGTTGGGGTTGTTCAGCCTGGAGAAGAGAAGGCTGTGAGCAGACCTTATAGCAGCCTTCGAGTACCTAACGGGGCCCTACCGGAAAGATGGGAAGGGACTCTGTATCAGGAAGTGTAGTGATAGGATGAGGGGTAGCAGTTTTAAACTGAAAGAGGTTAGATTTAGACTAAATATTAGGAAGAATTACTTTACTCTGAGAGAGGTGAGACAGTGGAACAGGTTTGCCAGAGAAGTGGATGCCCCATCCCTGGAAGTGTTCAAAGCCAGGTCGGATGGGACTTTGAGCAACCTGGTCTAGTGGAAGATATCCCTGCCCATGGCAGGTGGGTTAGAATGAGATAATCTTTAAGGTCCCTTCCAACCCCAACCAGTCTATGATTCTATGTTTCCATGATAGTACAAAGTGAGTGATTTTATGACACAACATCATCCTTTAAGGAAAAAAACTGAAGACTTTAAATATAGTCTTTATGTTTACATCTGCTCACAGGAGCACTCTGAAGCTCATTTTCATTTGTAAAACACGTCAAATATGCTATCTTTCTAAATTATTGACACCTATATTTGTTACTTGCTTGCACATTCTATCAAATATGTTGGAAAAGCTAGCATGGGTGCTCATGTCAGAATATAAACTAAATGTTCTTATTCTGGGGCCTCAAGTCTTTCTCCTAACACTGATCTGATGTACTATGCTTCTGCTTGCTCAAGACACACAAGTGTCACTAAACAAATAAAATTGTTGAACTTTGAAAGCTGTTTAACACATCATTAAGCTTCTGATTTTGGAAGGAAAAAAAATTTTATATATCTAGATTTCAGGAAACCTTGAATCCAGCCATCATGGGCATATAAGCCTTTATGCTCAAGACATTTCTCACCTAAATTAATGCTGAAGAAATCCCATTGGAAATAAAATACAGACCTTATCTTGGGTTTCAGCCCTCAATTTGCACGTTCTGATGATGCAATCCTAGCTTCATGTTTCATAGTCACTGCTTATAGATGTAAAAATAGTTTAACAGCATGAATAAAACAATATTGGATGCAATTTTAGATGCCTAAAAGTTCTAGGTTTAGCTTAGCTTTATAGTCAGTATAGGCTTTATAGCCAATGGACTCATATTTCTTAAATGAGAGGTGATTCTATGGAGAGTCCTTCTTCTCATTGACTACAAAGAGATCTAGAGTAACTGAGTGAAATCTACACTATTAACTTTTAGATGTCTGAAGATAGTTTGTAGAGTTTTTCTCTTCAAAGCTATGGTTTCCATGAGCAAGCAGACAGTCAGACTTGCTCAGAATTTCCTCTCAAATGCAATAATTATTTTGATGGAATTATTTGTGATTTAATTTCCTGTAGATAACTTTATTGACTTTTACGGTCATGTGAGCAGATGCAAAATACAAGAATCTTCACACATGTTTTGTAAAATATCAAGCTGCAGGGGAAAAAAAAGAAAGAACAAAAAGAATCATCTGACAGACTTCATTTCTACCTGGAAATATTGTAACAGAAGGACCTTAATGGCAGATAATAGTGAACACTAATCAGAAAGAAAATAACAATCTCCTCTTCTCATCCCCAGAGAAAACAGAAACCATAAGAGGAGTACAACAGTCTAAATACTGGATTTATCTTCCTGCAAGAAATAAAACTGAAAGCAGACGTTGCTGAATACAAGTAACAGTCATTCTTATTAACGTCTGCCCATTATCATGAAGATAAATAGTGAAACAAGAGTAGTATTTGTTCCTAGGTCCTTTCATTTAGCAAATTACATCAACAACTCTAACCAATTAAAAAGAAGTGCTTTAAAAACAATTCAAGAGAGCCTAAGGTGAAAAAACAGTACGGTTATAAAGTTTTAAAAAATAGTATAACTCCATCATGGCATTTTTACTTTTGATTATACAGGTTTTAGAGCACATTCTATTTCTAAAACTCCTAAGGAAACAACTTACTTTCTATTATATGTCCCAGATTAGATATGTCTTGAAGATTTTGTGGGTAACAACTACATTTCCTTATAATTCAGTCTGTGCCTCATATGTGCTTGATTTGGCCTTCTCAGCCAGATCATGAGACTCATGTCAAAAAACAAGGATTATCTTATATTCTGGTATTTGTGATTCAGAGGGTTGTGGTTAGTGGTGCAGAGTCCAGTTGGAGGTCAGTAACAAGCCGTGTCCCTCAGGGGTCAGTACTGGGTCCAGTCCTGTTCAATATATTCATCAATGACCTGGATGAAGGGATAGAGTGTACCATCAGCAAGTTTGCTGATGACACAAAACTGGGAGGGGTGGCTGACACGCCAGAAGCCTGTGCCACCATACAATGTGACCTGGACAGGCTGGAGAGTTGGGCAGAGAAAAACCTGATGAAATTCAGTAAGGGCGAGTGTAGGGTACTGCATCTGGGGAGGAATAACCCCATGCATCAGTACAGGTTGGGGGCTGACCTCCTGGAGAGCAGCTGTGTGGAAAGGGACCTGGGAGTCCTGGTGGACAACAGGATGACCATGAGGCAGCAATGTGCCCTGGTGGCCAAGAAGGCCAATGGCATCGTGGGGTGCATCAAGAAGAGTGTGGCCAGTAGGTCGAGGGAGGTCATCCTCCCCCTCTACTCTGCCCTGGTGAGGCCGCATCTGGAGTATTGTGTCCAGTTCTGGGCTCCCCGGTTCAAGGACAGGGAACTGCTGGAGAGGGTCCAGCAAAGGGCTACTAAGATGATTAGGGGACTGGAGCATCTTTCTTACGAGGAAAGGCTCAGGGACTTGGGTCTTTTTAGTCCGGAGAAAAGAAGACTCAGGTGGGATCTTATCAATGCTTATAAATACTTAAGGGGAGGGTGCCAGGTAGATGAGAAGAGTCTTTTTTCAGTTGTGCCCACTGATAGGCCTAGACGTAACGGGCACAAACTGGAGCACAGGAAGTTCCATCTTAACATGAGGAGGAGCTTCTTTCCTTTGAGGGTGGCAGAGCACTGGCACAGGCTGCCCAGTGGGGTTGTGGAGTCTCCCACACTGGAGACATTAAAAACCCGCCTGGATGCTGTCCTGTGCAATGTGCTGTAGGTGTCCCTGCTGTGGCAGGGGGGTTGGACTAGATGATCTCCAGAGGTCCCTTCCAACCCTGACCATTCTCTGATTCTGTGATTCATTCATTTGTCTTATAACCTCTGACATCTTTGGATTTTTGACAGAAAAGCTTGAGTAAGTTGCTACATGTTATGACCCAATTCATCATTAGGATATAGATGATATATTCAACAGCTTCAAATATTTAATATAAAAAGGTGTAATAAATTTTTGACAAGAACAGTCTACTTCATAACTTGATAATTTGGAGTTTCATTCTTAAAAGTAACTTTACATTTTGGATGATGTGTCTGTTTTCATGGTACTACAAAATATTTTTGATGTCTTGAGTCTTCTAGAGTTAGTATATTGATAGTACTGCTATATTCATCAAAGTATAAGAATAAACACATATACTAACATTTAGCCAAAGAACACTTACTACTTCATGTTCTGACCACCTGTCTGTGTTGTGTCATCTGTTGATCTGACACAATTGTGTTTCACAGTAACCTTAAAAGTAACGTAAGTGTTTTTTAATATGTTACTTGCCATCTTTGCTCCAAACTGGTCTCACCAATGTATCTCCGTCAGAAAAGCTGCTATAGGAGATTTCATATGATGCCAATGGAGAGCAAGAGAAAGACTTTCAAAAGACAGTTCTACTCACCTGAGATCTGCATCAAATCTTAGAGCTGCTAATTCTTCTTCATTGGCAATGTAGGAAAATACAGTAGATTAATTCCATCAGGTTTTTGCTTAAAATTTGTTGGTTAAATATATATGCAAAAATATGTGGATTTATTTCAGCTTTTTATAACTTCTAATTTAGCAAAAATCTGATAAATTTCTAACATATTTGCAAAATTAGCATGTTTTAGACACCTACAGTATATCTGAATAGGAAAAATATAATTAGTGGAATATTCCACCTACCTTTATTCTATAAAACATTACCTTATCAATAAGGTGAAAATAGAAAACCTGCACTGTCATCACCTGTAGAGTAATACAGCCAGCTAGGTCTCATGAAGTTCTGAGGAAGAAAATCCATGTAGCTAAACCATCAGCACCTAAATGACAGTCTGGATTATATAAAGCACAAGTGGGAAACAATTTTGTGTATTTCTTGAGTTTTGAGTGAGATTTCCTAACATAAAAAGTGAGCACATTTTAAGAAAGACAATGGAATGGTAATGTCAAATATTCTGCTCTGTTTGAAGTTATACTTTGCCTGTTAATGAGAAATAAAAGTGCCTTCAACTGTACCAGGCACATGAATTATTTAGAGAGTAAACAGACAAATTGATCACTTTATTTGTAAATAGTATTACAGTCAGGCTTTTCTTTCTGTGAGAAAAGCTTAGACAATTAAGCATATACTCAACTTAACCTGTTAGTGGAGATCACAGCTAATTTTGCAGATGAGGAAGACTAAGAGATGTGACATATTAGGCAAATTTAGTTTATAAAGCTGAAAAATGTAGTATGTCCACCAGTGTATCCCAAGTTCTTCTATGGCATCGCTTCCTCTTTGTCAGGAAAACATGAACAATATAGAGTCTGCTCCTAGTTTGCAACAAATTTAAATTTGGATTCTTAATGTAACTTGTTTCCAATTTCAGCTAAATATTAGTGTACCAAATACTATTTAAATACATGAGTACTTGTTTTATTCAGTAACCAGTATTATAAAACGAAAATCTGAGAGAAGGTAAATTGATAGGCATGAAAAGCTTTTGGGGAGGTAATTTCATCAGCTGCCTGAACAAGATTGATTAATGAATCTGAATCACAGTCCGTTAGCCCACAGCCCAAGGGACAATGATGAGGGTCCTCAGACCAAGTATGAGTACATAGGTACCTCATGGTAAACAAAGTAGTCTGTTGACCATACACTTGAGGACAATTTATTTGGACTACAGTTATTTGTACTTTATATTTTTATTTCTCTATACAGAAAGAAGAGGAAATCATATTAATCTGTCAAAAGTAATCAAGTATACTTAACAAACTAATAACAGAAAAACATACTAAAAGACTGATATTCTCAAAGTGAAGAACATAATTCAAAGGACTGACAAACTGACAGAGAATATTTCTTCAATGTCTTTGTCATTATAATATTAAGAAAAAAAGACCAATCTAAGTCCATAAAAATGTACTTTAGACAAATAAAAGACAATTGTAATCTTTGTATGGTATAACCATAGTTCTCTTTGTATAGCAGTAACAAGCAATTATTCTGTGAAGAATGAGATATTTACGATTCCAACATAATACTGTAATGTAGAGAAGTACAGACCTGATATGACAACAGAAGCCTTGATAAGTGAGGATGCAGGAAGCAGTGTAAAGGAGAATGGGTGGATGTCCTCATACATATGCACCAGGATAGGGCATGAAGTTGGCACGTGGTTGGCACTGGAGACCCCACAGCTATAAACAACTTATCCATGGTCAGTTACAGAAATGCAAACTTGGACCTGGACAAAACTGGTCTTAGGTGTAACAAAGAGAACAAAGACCAAGTATGTAACATATATGAAAGAAACCATGTGTAATAAATCCATATGCAATGTGGAGATGCAGATCTATGAAAAAAGAGAAGGGTGTAAAATGCATTAGCAAACATTTTACATGACCCCAAACAGATCTCAGAGTAAGAAAGAAGAAACCATTAGTACAGCCATCATATTCCTCTTAGCAAAAGACTCCAGGTGCTGATGACTCTTCACAACACCGCACTACCAACAAACTAGCTACCAATGTTATGACCCTGCAAGACAGTGGAACGAAGAGCATAACATTGGGAAAGAGGGTTAGAAAACAATGTATGTGTATATATAATGTGTATATAACAATTTTAACTACATTGTTATTCTTTCTTTTTCTGTAACAATTAGATCTGGACTAAGTATAATGATATTCTTAAGATTTAACTTATTCTAACAATAAATTTTTGGTTTTAGGTACATATGAGCTGTGCTGCTTCTTTGCCCATAAATAAATTTTGAGCACAGCAGTTTAGATTATGATGATGATTTTCCAAAAATAAATGGAACACTTGACATCACGGTATACTGCCTAGTAGACCAATATTCTTTTTGATATAGGCATTTCAAATATAAATGGGCAAAATGATTTCATCCCTTTCTAAATGTTCATGAAACCAATTACCAATAACTAGCCTGAGGCTTGCTGTGAGGAATACTTTTTCTTACTGTGGCATCTGATATTGCATCAAGTGACATGTCTCAAGGTTAAAATTGTGAAATGTGTTGGGAATGATGTACAGTAAATTGTTACTGGTCACCTTCTTTATAATATTAATCTTTTGCAGTGCCTTGGTGAAATGAGAATGATCAACTTATCTGACACTGATGTTTGAAGGACTCTGCAATATCAAAAGAATCATCTCTATATAAATCAATACTCACAGAAGATGCCATCACAGCGTTTTGCATCTTAGCTACACAAGGCATGTATGAAGACCTGACATTGTTTCAGTTAAGTCAGTGGATATTTTGGCCTTATATAATATTGAAGCAGGAGTAGGAACATAACAGCATGTGAACAGAAAACAATGAATGCTACGGTGATATTATAATTTTATGATATGACAGTTAATTGATACAAATATGCTACTGGGGGGTTGGTTTATTTTGGCTAAAATCAAACAGCTGTATTTCAAGTTATTAAGTACTACTTTATTAAAATGTAGCTTTGTTGGTATGTTTTACTAAAAAAGACTACTCAAGACTCAATTGAATTTTCTCTCATTTCATTTGTGAATGTGTTAAAAGATTATGTAACTGACATGGCCAGGTATGCCAGGGTACTTTGTAGCCCTGAGTGCAAATGTCTCCAGAAGGAGCACGATTCAGTTACCTGAGCCAACCTGAGCTTATGGCTCAGGCTTAAAGGGAAGGCAGAAACAGGTGACATTATATTGCGGATATGCTAAAGGCCGCCTGAGCAGGAAGACCGAGCGGAAGAGGCCCTCTATACACAGATAGGAGCAGCCTCATGTTCACAAGCCCTGGTCCTCATGGGAGACTTCAACCACCCCAATACCTGTTGGAGGGACAACAGAACAGGGCATAAGCAATCCAGCAGGTTCCGGCAATGCATTGATGATAACTTCCTTCTTCAAAGGGGTAGAGGAGCCAACGAGGAGAGGTGTTATGCTGGACCTTGTACTCACCAAAAAGGAGGGCTGGTGGGAAATGTGAAGCTCAAGGGCAGCCTTGGCTGCAGTGATCATGAAATGGTGGAGCTCAAGATCCTTAGGGCAGTGAGGAAGGTGCACAGCAAGGTCACTAAACTGAACTTCAGGAGAGCAGACTTTGACATCTTCAGGGCTCTGCTTGGCAGAGTACCATGGGAAAAAGCCCTGGAGGGAAGAGGGGCCCAAGAAAGCTGGCTAATATCCAAAGAACATGTCATCCAAACTTAGGAGAAATGCGTCCCAGGAAAGAGGAAGACAGGCAAAAATACCAGGAGGCCTGCATGGATGAACAAGGAGCTCTTGGAATATCTCAAACAGAAAAAGGAAGCCTACAGATGGTAAAGCAAGGACAGGTAGCCTGGGAGGAATACAGAGAAATTATCCGAGCAGCCAGGGATCAGGTTAGGAAAGCTAAAGCCCTGATAGAGGTGAGCCTGTCCAGGGATGTAGAGGGCAACAAGAAAAGCTTCTACAGGTGCATCAGTGATAAAAGGAAGACTAGGGAAAATGTGGGCCCTCTGCAGAAGAAAACGGGAGACCTGGTTACCCGGGACATGGACAAGGCTGAGCTATTCAATGACTTTGTTGTCTCAGCCTTCACCAGCAAGTGCTCTAGCCACACTGCCCAAGACACGGAAGGCAAAGGCAGGGACTGTCAGAATGAAGAACCACCCACTGTAGGAGAAGACCAGGTTTGAGACCATCCAAGGACCCTGAAGGTGCACATGTCCATGGGACCTGATGAGATGCATCCGTGGGTCCTGAGGGAACTGGCGGATGAAGTTGCAAAGCCACTATCCATGATCTTTGAGAGGTTATGGCAGTCCGTTGAAGTTCCCCCTGACTGGAAAAGGGGAAACACAACGCCCATTTTTAAAAAAGGGTAAAAAGGAAGACCCGGGGAACTACAGGCCGGTCAGTCTCACCTCCAGAGCCTCCTGGAACTATACTAAAGCATATGGAAAATAAGGAGGTGATTGGTGACAGCCAACATGGCTTCACTAAGGGCAAATCATTCCTGTGAAATTCAGAGGCCTTCTACGATGGGGTTACAGCACTGGTGGATAAGGGAAGAGCAATTGACATCATCTACCTGGACTTGAGCAAGGCATTTGACACTGTCCCATGCAACATCCTTGTGTCTAAATTCGAGAGACGTGGCTTTGGTGGATGGACCGCTCAGTGGATAAGGAACTGGCTGGATGATTGCATTGAAAGTATTGCGGTCAACTGCTCGATGTCCAGGTTGAGACCAGGGACGAGTGGCATTCCTTGGGATTCGGTACTGGGACGTGTACTGTTCAACATCTTTGCTGGCAACATGGACAGTGGGATTGAGTGCACCCTCAGCAAGTTTGTTGATGATACTAAGCTGTGTGGTGCGGTCGACACACTGGAGGGATGGGATGCCGTCCAGAGGGACCTTGATGGGCTTGAGAGGTAGGCCTGAGTGAACCTCATGGTGCTGGAGGCGGCAAAGTGCAAGGTCCTACACCTGGGTCGGCACAATCCAAAGAACAAATACAGGCTTGGCAAATGGATCGAGAGCAGCCCTGAGGTGAGGGATGTGGAGGTGTTGGTGGATGAGAAGCTCAACATGAGCCAGTAATGTCCGCGTGCAACCCAGAAAGCCAACTTTATCCTGGGCTGCCCCAAAAGTAGCAGCAGATTGAAGGAGGTGATTCTGCCCCTCTACTCTAATCTCGTGATACCCCACCTGGAGTACTGTGTCCTGGCATCCTCAAGATAATAAGGTCCTGGACCTGCTGGAGCAAGTCCAGAGGAGGGCCTTGAAGACGACCAGAGGGCTGGAGCACCTCTCCTATGATGACAGGCTGAGAGAGTTGGGGTTGTTCAGCCTGGAGAAGAGAAGGCTGCGAGCAGACCTTATAGCAGCCTTCGAGTACCTAACGGGGCCCTACCGGAAAGATGGGAAGGGACTCTGTATCAGGAAGTGTAGTGATAGGATGAGGGGTAGCAGTTTTAAACTGAAAGAGGTTAGATTTAGACTAAATATTAGGAAGAATTACTTTACTCTGAGAGAGGTGAGACAGTGGAACAGGTTTGCCAGAGAAGTTGTGGATGCCCCATCCCTGGAAGTGTTCAAAGCCAGGTCGGATGGGACTTTGAGCAACATGGTCTAGTGGAAGATATCCCTGCCCATGGCAGGTGGGTTAGAATGAGACAATCTTTAAGATCCCTTCCAACCCCAACCAGTCTATGATTCTGTGGTCGTACATCCATGCCAGAACAGTGCTGACCAAAATTTCCCTCAGTTAAGACAAGAATACAATCCTGGAAAAACATAGATACTTCTAAAATGTAGAAGAACATTGACATTGTGAGTGAGGGAAGTAGGCTGCTGTATGTTAGAGAGCTCCTGTGTGACATCATTTGTACTGGTTTTCAGTATAGAGAGCTGCTCTAATCTGCCATATACTTCTTTAAATACTATAATCATTAAAAGAAATACTATAATTATTTATTATTATATTAGATACACTTTAAATACGGCTACAAGAAAAACGTATATATTAATAGGGGCTTAAGATTCATAGCAGAGCATTCAGATTATCATTTTACTGGTATCCTTGAATAGTAACTATCCATATACATTTTTGATTATCCTGAAGGAATAACTCTTTGAATTTTGCTATTTTAAGTAGATTGTCTGGAGTATTATTTTTTCTGACACAGTTTTTCTGGAGCTGACATCCTAATAAGTGGGAATTGATGTGAAAATATTGAGATGTCATTCTCAGAAATTAAGAGTATAAATTAAACATAAATACTTACATTTATCTGTGTTCAACAGCAGTTTAGTCTGGTAATATTGTGATTTATATCATTCTAAAGCTAAGCATTATATAGGTGTGTTATATGTATTTCTAGGTATGTGTTATACTGGAAGCTTCTTAAGACATAATCTATTATGGAGAATGGATGGAGGACAGCCCTGAGGAGAAGGAGTTGGGGGTACTGGTTGATGAGAAGCTCAACATGAGCTGCCAATGTGCGCTTGCAGCCCAGAAGGCCGACTATATCCTGGGCTGCAGAGTCCAGTTGGAGGCCAGTAACTAGTGGTGTCCCTCAGGGGTCAGTACTGGGTCCAGTCCTGTTCAATATATTCATCAATGACCTGGATGAAGAGATAGAGTGTACCATCAGCAAGTTTGCTGATGACACAAAACTGGGAGGGGTGGCTGACACGCCGGAAGGCTGTGCTGCCATACAATGTGACCTGGACAGGCTGGAGAGTTGGGCAGAAAAAAACCTGATGAGGTTCAATAAAGGCAAGTGTAGGGTACTGCATCCGGGGAGGAATAACCCCATGCACCAGTACAGGTTGGGGGCTGACCTCCTGGAGAGCAGCTGTGTGGAAAGGGACCTGGGAGTCCTGGTGGACAACAGGATGACCATGAGGCAGCAATGTGCCCTGGTGGCCAAGAAGGCCAATGGCATCGTGGGGTGCATCAAGAAGAGTGTGGCCAGTAGGTCGAGGGAGGTCACCCTCCCCCTCTACTCTGCCCTGGTGAGGCCGCATCTGGAGTATTGTGTCCAGTTCTGGGCTCCCTGGTTCAAGAAGGACAGGGAACTGCTGGAGAGGGTCCAGCAAAGGGCTACTAAGATGATTAGGGGACTGGAGCATCTTTCTTATGAGGAAAGGCTCAGGGACTTGGGTCTTTTTAGTCTAGAAAAAAGAAGACTGAGGGGGGATCTTATCAATACTTATAAATACTTAAGGGGAGGGTGCCAGGTAGATGGGAACAGTCTTTTTTCAGTGGTGCCCAGTGATAGGACAAGAGGTAATGGGCACAAACTGGAACACAGGAAGTTCCATCTCAACATGAGGAGGAACTTCTTTCCTTTGAGGGTGGCAGAGCACTGGAACAGGCTGCCCAGAGAGGTTGTGGAGTCTCCCACACTGGAGACATTCCAAACCCGCCTGGACGCCGTCCTGTGCAATGTGCTGTAGGTGTCCCTGCTGTGGCAGGGGGGTTGGACTTAGATGATCTCCAGAGGTCCCTTCCAACCCTGATGATACTGTGATACTGTGATACTGTGAAAAGCGTGGCCAGAAGGTTAAGGGAGGTGATTCTGTCTCTCTACTCTGCTCTTCAGACCACACCTGGAATATTGCGTCCAGCTCTAGAGCGCTCAACATAAGAAGGACATGGACCTGTTGCAGGGGGTCCAGAGGAGGGCCATGAAGATAATCAGAGGGCTGGAGCACTTCTCTTATGAAGACAAGCTGAAAGAGCTGGGGTTGTTCAGACTGCATAAGAGAAGACTAGGGGAAGACCTTATAGCAGCCTTCCAGTATCTGAAAGGCGCCTACAAGAAAGCTCGGGAAAGACTTTTTACAAGGGCATGTAGTGACAGGATGAGGTGTAATGGCTTCAAACAAGAAGAGAGCACATTTAGAAGAGATATTAGGAAGAAATTTTTCACTCTGAGGGTGGTGAGGCGCTGGAACGAATTGCCCAGGGAAGTCGTGGATGACCCATCCCTGGAAGTGTTCAAGGCCAGGTTGGATGGGGTTTTGAGCAACCTGATCTAGTGTAAGGCATGCCTGCCCATGGCAGGGGTGTTGGAACTCAATGACCTTTAAGGTTGCTTCCAACCCAAACCATCCTATGATTCTATGATTCTATGATTTATTACATACATACAGTAAGAACTCATCAAAGAATTATTGTTATTGCAGTGATATGGGCTATGTATCTCACAACAATTACAGTAATGCCTCCTTCACAAGAGGTTTGTCTGTACTCTGAAGGCAAAGGTTCTGGTTTTTAGAGATCCTTCTGTACTAAAAACCAGAAGGATATTCAACGCCAGAGTAAGGTATAGTGCTTCTCCTCATAAGGAATAGACCGTGTAAAGATAGTAATCTGGTTATTCTGTGAACAGTATAATAATCTTGCATAATTTTCTACATCTGTATTTGTGATATTTTATTTCTTGTCCATCTTATGTAGTGTACCATCTAAAATGACTTTTGAAGAACATATTTGAAACAAGTGAAGCAGACTAAGTGGTCACCATCTTCAAAAGGAATGTTTCAAACACAGGAGGAGAATGAAGAGACCCCTGAAAATGGAGGAAGATCTGTAATGGGTGAAGGAAACAGAGCAATAAAGAAACAGGAAGGGGAGGGAGAAACAAAAACAGATGGCAAATAACTGCAGTCAAATCCATCAATCATTATTGAATATAAAACTAGACTGAATGTAGTTATTAATCAGTGATACAAGACCTTCACTTTTATGTGCATACAAACTCAAACTATTCCTAAACCATGCATGTGCCAAGCCTCCTTTCATTTCTTTTCCTCTTTGTTCCTTCCTAGGTCTTTATTTCAGCAAAAAAGCTATTTGGTGTACAAGACATGAAGGTATCACAGCACACCCTGGCCAGGTTTCCGACCTGCGTAAGCAAAAAAACAAGGAATCTATAGTCCTTCAACTCTCCCTTGTAGCTGATGTTGCCTTAGTTTGATCCATCCACTGTGGCCTTAGAGAAAAATATTATTTGTTTGTACCATTAACGTAATCAGGAGCAAAAAGGATGAAATTTAAAAGTTAAACTGACTGTTCAGATATGACAATTTGTTCAGTTACAATTTTTTCGGTCTATGTTAGAATAAAAAAATCTTGTGAGCTCATTTTGATTACATAAAAGCATGCATATATTTACATATGTATTTGTTCATATTTTCAGTATTTTTTCATTCAATGGAAATCAGATTTAAAATCATGATATTTTGTTCTGCAGAGTCCTCCACTCTGCTATGAAAACGTATATGACAATGATATCAGAGTCCTGAATGCACTAACAGGCTGTGATTGCCCTGACCAGGCTATAACAGCCTTTATCTGTAATTCTGCTTTGTTCGGGCTTCCCCTTGCCAGAACTTTGCTTACCTGTATTCAAGGTCAGCTCTGATATGATGCAGCTGAACCACACTGCTGGGAGAAAAGCCATGAGAAGCCACACCTAGGGCTTTCCTCCACCGACTCTTTCAGCTGAGGTCCTTGTCCTGGGTCCTTGCTTGGGCTGTTCTATGCTGTAGATACTCTTTTCCAGCCCTTGCCCCTTGCTGGGCCTGACCTGCCTCATCACCATGTCTAGTGATGGCAGGACTTTTGGCAGACCCTGGTTACCACCACCTTTGCTCTTGTCACTTGAGTGCTGCATGTCAGTCCATGAGGGCACTGCCCTGCCCTCCTTGCTGTCACTCTCAGCTCACTTTTCCTTGCCTAATACATCAGTGAGGGGTTGTATTAATCGGATGGCTAAAATGTTTGAAAACAGTATGCATATGTGTAGGATAAGAGCCTTCAGCATTCTTTAAACTTCATATTACTTATTGATAAGATAAAGATTTAAAGATATTACGCAAATAATTGGGGACTTATTAGAATGCATGTAATTCACATTGTAGTGCTTATAATAAACCATTACAATCTTTGCAGAAGTGTTTTTATTATGATGTTTATCACTGGGCTACAGGCAAATAACTAGGCCACTATCTTATGGAAAACAAAGAAAAAAAGAATACTGTAATGAAATCTATCTGAAAAACAACTGATCAAAAGCTGTCATTAAAGTTGCCTCAGCAATTATGCTGAAAGTTTGACGAAGGTCGTGACATAATTTGGGGTGACAACAACCTTTTGTAGACCAAAAGGGGTTATGACATACAATCTGAAACATAGAATGTAATTAATCATATTTAAATTTATACATTTAGGGCAGTATTCAGCTCCAGATTATGATATCTAAATTTGGTGTTTATATATGTCTACATATATAAGCAGGGGTCATAAACTTTCATTGTAGTTAATGAAGATCTAGGACTAAACTAGGTTGCCCACAAATCAGTGTGAAATGTTATTGAGGTGCCCTAGAATGCTAGACATGTCAATATGGAATTGAGAAAATGAAACAAAACCTACGGAAGATCTAAATCTTTCTGGTGTGGCAACTGGAAGGCAAGTGAGATATTCTAAAGATCCTAAATGGCATCAGTGAACTGAATCTTAGATCTTTATCAACGATAATTGTAACTTAGACATTCAGTTCACATGTCAAAGTATTGTAGACATCCAAATGAATGTGAATGAATCCGGTTTGTCTAATCCCACCTCTGGAGAGTTAAGCATCCCATCTGTAGTAGTTATCTAGGCTTGAATTCACCTAGTTTCTCACAGTGTCTAGTGACAGTTGAGGTGCTCTAGGGTATCCCATCTACCATCCAGTTATTCCTTCAGAAGTGTGTGATTGCCATAAACCCTGTTTCATATTTGTTGGTTCTGTGAAGATGTCTGAGATGCTGTGGGACATCACAAATACCACTAGATATTTATGTCTGGACATTTGATCTGAGACCCCTGTGCAAATACTGGATACAGGAACCTCCAGAAAGCAGTTTTTCATACCTGCCTGGAGCATCTACCTTAAAAGAGTTAATAACTTTCCAGAAATTACTGTCTCTCTCTGATGCCCCTGGAAGTTCATATGACTAGCAGGTTGTCAGAACTGAACTTGGATAAGATGAATCACAGTAATTATCTGAGTCATTACCTGAAAAGTATTTTAAGTTTCCAAGTAGGATTTGGATGACTTGATTTAAAAAAAAAAAAAAAAAAAAAAAAAGAAATAAAGAGAGAATTGTGAACACGCTTAAAGTATTTATTTTGCTCTGTTTTTCTGGCTACAGCTCCTTTTCTCTTTTTTCTCCCCCTCCATTCTCCACATTTCACACAGAAGTGCAAAAATCTCTCCTGGGGTGTGAAACTGTTTACTATACTTCTTTCTTTAAGAGCAGAGTTTTGTAAATTTTTCTTCTGTCTTAACTAGTAAGGTTAAGTGATTTCCTCAATCCTCTTTTTAGAAGCAGGCTGAGGCAGAGTTTTACATTCAGATCTAAAAAAATCCCATTTGATTAGAAATCTTAATTTTTTTTAATGGTTATTTATCCAGATACAGGAAAAAAGTAAGCATTACAAAGGCTGTAGCATTATTTTACAACATAAAATATTTACTTAAAACTTTTATAGGAAAGAATTTTAAATTTGAAAATTCAAAAGAATTATAGCTCCAAAGATATTTAAATGCTGAAATGTTACACCTTGAAATTTTTGAAATATTTTCTTCAGCCAAGAAGAATATTTTATAGGAGAAAAAATTCTTTGAACTATGCACTATTTGTGCATGAGTCAAAACTTTTCGTGGATTCAATTCAACACATGGAAATTAACTCACATAAGATTCCAAAAAATCATCCCACATCTCAATATTCCTGCTTCAAATCAGTGTATTTTTTTCAGTCTTCCTCTCAGTAATAATAGCGCACAAAAGATCAGAGATTAATAACTTTTCAGTATCTACCCACCAGAATAAGTCAAAAGATGAACCAAAGCAATTTTTTTCCTTCATATATTTTCAGGTAAGAAATATGTTTGGTTGCTCCACATGCTTAAACTTAGAATACGATGTTCTAAAAATATCTGAATCACTTCCATTTCTTGCAAAAGCATTTTCATTTATTTTATACATTTGACTTGGCAACAACCATAGAAATACTTGAAGGATGTGAAGAACAAAGGAGAATAATTACTGATTGTTAAGTTGACTGCTTTCTTCGAACACCCTGTTGCATGGTGTTTTATTGTCCCCATATAGATTAGCACCCTGTAAAGTAGAGTGCAGGGAAAATTAGATACTTACATATTTAAGAACTGTGGACAAAAAAAAAAGTATTAGAAAATACTTATGCCAAATCAAAGTAGTCTTTTACATTTTGCATTCTGCATGCTGCAACACAAACCAGTCAAGTGAGATCCTAATCTCTTCATGTAAATTTCAGCAATCTGTAGTTTCTTTTATAACATCTGTATGAATGCTCTTTTCTGCATCCTGGCTGCATGCCTACTAGCTTGCATGAAATATCATTAGAATACAGTATTTTGCAGAACTTATGAACCATGGGCAGAATGAACAGCAGTATCCCACTCACCTCCACCACTTCATAATCGTATCTATTGACAATAAAGTCTGCCATTTCCATTTTTGTCAATCTCTATTCAGTCAATAACATCGTATGGGCTTTTTCCCACTCCCCTGTTTATAACAAGAAATGTTGTACCCACACTCTGTCCAGACCTGTAGAAGTTTCTAATTTTAAACTCCAGTTGTTACTAACATGTGGCTAAAATTTCAGTGTAAGACTTTGAAGTAAGGAAATTAAAAATTTGCCTAAGAAATTCTGAACCAATTTTGTAGGCTTAAAATAATGAGAAACAAGGAAAAGTTATGAGATTTTCTTGTTCAGTCATTTGTGAATCAAATAGTAGGGCAAGAGGAAATGGAGAAGGAAAAGAATACTGTAGTAGGTTTCATAAACAGCAGTACCAAAAAAACCCAAGTATAAATTTTGTTCCACTCTGCAAAAAAAGATCAGAAAAACAAAATAGAACAGGTTTTCATGTCCGGCTCTCATATTAAGATAAAAGTATTTGAAAGACCTGAGTTTTCACTTAATGAAGTGGAAATGTAATGAAGGAACATACTTTAAAAAGAATTATGCCAAATCCTTTTAAAAATCCAGCCATCTCATTTGATTCATAGAAACAATTGAATTATTTGTCATATCAGCCCCTACTTGTGAAGATGTTCCTCAGGGTTTTTTTTCAGCAAACTTTTCTTTTCTACTTTCCAATTTCTTTCCTCTTCCTATATCGCTGCTTCTGCTATGGTTTTTTTTGCATGCCTCTTTTCAGTCTCGATTCATCTACATTTTCCTGTCAATCTCCATTTTGTATTTTCTCCCTCATTTTATTAATTACCTTCCCTAAACTTATTTGCTTTTTACATATAACTGAGGTACCCCATGAATGAAAATGTTGCCAATGATGATGCAGCCCTGCTAGGACCTTTCTGTATCTTCTGCTTTTGTGAAGAATGGACTTACATGCCAAGTAGGAGGAGCAGAAGATACTCAGAACTTGCCAGAGGGGAATACAGGAGCTACTGATGAGGTTTTAGCTTTTTTATCTTAACTGAAATCTCCCAAGTTCCCCTTCCTACCCTACTGCCTCTTTCCCCTTCCTTCAGTAGCTAACACCACTAAAGGAATAAGTGTGTGTTGTGCATTTTTTTTATCCCCACAGCTCCCACATTTACAATGGGGTTGAGAAGACTGTAATAGCATGTGCAATCCTGTAACACTGTAAGGCAGAAATAGTAGGGAAAAGGTATCTAAGCAGAAAAAAATTGCTGAAAAGCAACTTGTTGCACTGATCCATGGAAAATCAAAAAGCATTAAGAAAGGTCTTGAAAGGAAGGAAGTTATCTGCACCATTAGGGTGGTATGTGGATTCTTCGCACGGTCTACCCATTGACAGAGCAGCAGTCCTAAAACCAACAAACCACAGAAGGTCTATGTCTGTGCATCTTGCCTCATCTTTTACAATGGTGTATTGGCTTGTTGATAATGTGTTGTAGCAATTTTTATACTATTTACTCTGTTCAGCCAGGAAAGAGGTCAAAAGCAGGAGGACAAAAGCTGGGGGGAAGAAATACAGCTGTGATGAAAACCATGACTCAAAAATTCAAGCTTGAGCTGTTTTATAAAACAATCAAGTTCTAGTAAAGATATTCAATTTTGCAGTCTATGAAGCTAAGTTTATTTTTTATTTTATATATATGGGTGTACCAGTCTTAGAGTTACATTTGCACATCACTGACTGATGTGTTTAATGAAAATAAACACTGGAAATGTATATGTATGGTGGGAGATTGTACTTTGGACCTTTTAGATGTTCTTAAATAACTCACTGCATTAAACAAAAAAAGAAACAAAAAGTTACTGGGTTTTTTTTCATTTCTGAAATAGCTAGACATTTCTAGACTTCTATCTTCACTAGAGAAGCAGCTGTCCATTGAAAGTACTGGTGGTAATTTTAAAGTTGCTCAATAACAAGTCTTCCCCTGTAGACAATGTTAAAAGAAAGAGCAGACAGCACTGGTATTTCTCAGAAAAAAACAGAATGTGAGTCTTACATTTGCACTTTCTAACAAATTGAATTAGTGCTGTATGATATTAGTGCTTCTCTCCACTAATGTGTTATGAGAGTCACTAATATAATTATCTTTTTAAAGTACTAGATAAAGTTAAGACTTATTTAATATGATGAGATTTGGTTACACTGACAGAAAAATGCTAAGATGAGCAGATGAGCAAAAGTTCTCATAAAATCTTACATACGAATACCTTAAATTTGTGTTGTTTGTGGGGGGTTTTTTGTTTGTTTTGTTGGATTTTTTTTAATCCAGATTCAGTGTGGAATCCATAATCTCTCTGTTCATCAGGATTTAAAAGAAAAATAAATTAGCACTGAGAAATTCAGTAATTTCATTCTTCACATCAGAATATGTTTCTACTGATCTTTTGGGTCTTCATATTTACCTTTCAGTGTAACCTGCTTAGGTGCTTTTCTATAGACAGCAAATGATGGACAGTTGCTTGCTTACAAAATATTCTTGCTTTTTACTTCTCCATTAACTTCCAGATAGCAAAATCTGGATCATTATAAGATACTAGGAAATCCTGACCACTATATGTCCACATGTAAAAGGCCACTTACCAGCAACAAACCTAATACATCAGACTTAAAGTTATCAAGCCATAACTCTTACTCTGTCTGACTTTTTGTGCATAAGCAAATCGACATATCAAATAGTGCAGCACATGAACACCAGGCTTTACAAGTCTGACATAAAATCAGATGTGAAGCAGGAGCTCCCAGACTTGCCTGTAAAGTTCTGCTTGGTTGCAATTTACCCTTGAAATAAAGCTCTGAATGCTCTGAAAGTTGATGTTCCACGAGTCTGAGTGCTAATGCCTTCACAAAGTCAACAAATTAAATGATGGCCTGTTCACATACAATAGCTACAAGACCTTTGGACATTATTAGCATTTAGATACCTATATCCATTGTCTTGACTTTTCATTGAAATCTTGCGAGTAACTGAAATAGGAACTTCAGCTAGTTTGCCCAGTATCACACAGAGACTTACTGTCAAAGTTAAAGAAAAAATACAGATTTTCTTAACTATAATTCTTGTATACTTAACAGAAGATATTACTCACTACAATAAAAACTAATGCTATAGCTAAGAAATGCTTAGAATTTAAAAAGCTAGCCAATGGGCTCAGGTAGAGTACACTGAAGTTAGGAAAACTTCTGCTTGATTTATATGGCTATTTTATTCTTTAATAGAGTCTTTAATAAGTCACACTAAAATAGGTAACTCAATGTGATCAAAACAAAAACAATAATAGAGATGGAAAATAAGGAACATGATAATCTGGCTATTATGAAAGGTACCTAGCAGAATTGAACCTTGCAAGTTTTTACGGTTGGGGTTTTTTTTGTTCTTTTTTTGTTCATTATTTGTTTGGTTGGGTTTAGTTAAGAAACTAAAAAAGGCAAAAGGAAAAATATATTAAATCATTATTTTCTCCCAACTACATTTACTCTTAAAGCTAGTGTAAATCATAGTAGCCAGAAAAAGTGTATATATAGATATGCTAGAAAGGAGTATCAGGAAATATGAAGAGCAGATGAAAAATGAGAAAATCAATACTATCAAAAAACTCCCAGTGTTACATAATGTTGTCCTGTCTTCAAGAGGGATAGTAACAGGTAGCAAGAGAGACTCTTACAGTAAGTAGTCTGTATTGTGATTTATAACACTTGTCTATGTTTTTCATACATTTCCAAACTGATAAATGAAAGCATTCTAATTTTCTTGTAGGAAACCAAGGCACAAAAGAATAAATTTTCTTCAGAATTTAGCTATTCCCAAAGTAACAGAAATTAGAAATAGTGAATAAAAATGAAAATGCACCATTTCCTGTAAGTTGGAGGAGCCTGGACCTACTTCAAATAGGGTAGAGTAGAACAGAACAGACCAGAATAGAACAGAACAGAATAGAATAGAATAGAATAGAATAGAATAGAATAGAATAGAATAGAATAGAATAGAATAGAATAGAATAGAATAGAATAGAATAGAATAGAATAGAATAGAATAGGATAGGATAGGATAGAATATTTCAGTTGGAAAGGACCTACAATGGTCATCTAGTCCAACTGCCTGATCAATTCAGGGCATGTTATTAAGGGCATTGTCCAAATACCTCTTAAACACTGACAGGCTTGGGGCATTGACCACCTCTGTAGGAAGCCTGTTCCAGTGTTTGACCACCATCTCAGCAAGGAAATGCTTCCTAAGCACTAAGTCTTATGAAGAACTCTGTAAGGCCTTTGATATGGTCCCCCACAAGATCCTTCTCTCTAAATTGGAGAGATATGGATTTGATGGGTGGACTATTCAGTGGATGAGGAGTTGTTTGGATGGTCACATCTAGAGGGTAGTGGTCAATGGCTCAATGTCCAGATGGAGACTGGTGACAAGTGATGTCCCTCAGGGGGTTGTACTGGGACCAGTACTGTTTCATATCTTTATCAATGACACAGACAGTGGGATTGAGTGCACCTTCACTCAGCAAGTTTGCAGATGACACCAAGCTAAGTGGTGTAGCTGGCCCACCTGCGGGATGGGATGTCATCCAGAGGGACCTGGGCAATATCAAGAAGTGGTCCCATGTGAACATCATGAGGTTCAACAAGGTCAAGTGCAGGGTCCTCCACATGGGTCGGGGCAACCCCTGGTATCAATACATGCTGGAGCATGAAGGGATTAAGAGCAGCCCTGCCAAGAAGGACTTGGGGGTACTGATGGGTGAAAAGATGGATATGAGCCAGTAACGTGCCCTTGCAGCTCAGAAAGCCAATCATATCCTGGCCTGCATCAAAAGAAGCACGGCCAGCAGGTCAAGGAAGTTGATTCTCCTCTTCTACTCCACTCTTGTGAGACCCCGCCTGGAGTACTGCATCCATCTCTGGAGTCCTCAGTACAAGAAAGACAGGGACCTGTTGGAGTGTGTCCAGAGGAAGGCCACAAAAATGAGGTCTGGAACACTTCTTGTGTGAAGAAAGGCTGAGAGAGCTGGGGTTGTTCAGCCTGGAGAAGAGAAGGCTCCGGGGAACCTCAGTGCAGCCTTTCAGTAATAAGGAAGATGGGGACAGACTTTTTAGTGGGGCCTGTTGTGATAGAACAAGGGCTTTAAACTAAAAACATGTAGATTGAGACTAGATATAAGGAAGAATTTTTTTTTACAATGAGGGTGGTGAAACACTGGAACAGGTTGCCCAGAGAGGTAGTAGGCACCCCATCCCTGGAAACATTCAAGGTCAGGTTGGATGGGACTCTGAGCAAGCTGATCTCGTTGAAGACGTCTCTGGTCATTGCAAGGCAGGTTGGACTCCCAAGACCTTTGGTAGATGATTGAGAGGGATCCTGCTGTAACATCTCTTAACTCCTTCAGAACTCTGGAATGAATCCCATCAGGTCCCATGGACTCGTGAACATTCATCCAATACAGCTGGTCTCTTACAATTTCAGCGTTCACAAGTGGAAAGTCACTGTTCCCACACTTGTGGTCCTCTGACTCGGAGGACCAAGCAATCCAAGGTCTATAAGTACTATTAAAGACTGAGGCAAAAAAACCCCATTGAATACCTCCACATTTTCTTCTTCCCTGTTAGTCAGGTGACCATCTTCAACAAGTATCAGTCCATTTTTTTCTTCAGACATCCTATTGCTACTAACATACTTATAAAAGCCCTTCTTGTTATCTGACACAACACTGGCCAGTTTCAATTCTAGTTGAGCTTTGGCCATTCATATCTTCTCCCTGCGTATACAAACCCCAGCTCTGTAATCGTCCTGCAAAGTCTGACCTCGTTTACAGAAATCACACAATTTCTTTTTCCTCATGAGCTCCACAAGAATTTCCTGTTCAGCCAAGCTGGTCTTCTGCCCTGCTTGCTTGACTTACAACACAGTTGAATTGCCTGCTTCTGTGCTTCTAAAAGGTGTTTCTTAAGGAGTGACCAACATATGTAGATTCCTAAGCCCTCAAAAACAGATTTCAAGGTTACTCTGCCAAACAGCTCCTTGAATAGCTTAAAGTTTTCTCTCTTGAAGTCCAGGGTAGCAACTCTGTGCTCCTTTTTTCTCATTACACTGAAATTTTTAAATTCAACCATTTCATAATCACTGTGGAAAGACAGCCACCTGCCATCACATCTCCCATGAATCCTTCTCTATTTACACATAGTCTAGGAGGGCATCTTTCCCAGCTTGTTCACTGAGTACCTGTGACAAGAAGTTATCTCCTACAAATATCAAGAATTTCCAGGACCTGCTTGTAACAGCAGTACGATACTCATAGTTGATGTCTGGGAAGTTAAGATCTCCCATAAGGACAAGGGCTACCAATCCAGAAATTTCTCCTAATTGCCTACAAAATAACTCATCAGTGCTTACATCCTGGCTGGGCAATTGGTAGTAAAAACCCACTACAATATCTCCTTTGTTTTCCATCCCTCTAATCCTCACCCAGAGGCTCTGATCCACATCATCACTAACTATAAGGACTGTACAACCAAACCTCTCCATTATGTATAGCGCAACACCACCTTAGAATCAGATAAACGTAGACTCCTAGAATTGTCTGGGTTGGAAGGGACCTTTAAGATCATAGAGTCCAACCATCAACCTAACACTGCCAAAACCACCACTAAACCATCTCCGTAAGCACCACATCTACACACCTTTTAAATACCTCCAGGGATGGTGACTCAACCACTTCCCTGGGCAGCCTGTTCCAATGCTTGATCACTATTTCTGTGAAGAATTTTTTCCTAATATCCAATCTAAACCTACCCTAAGGTAACTTGAGGCCATTTCCTCTTGTCCTATCACTTGTTACTAGTGAGAAGAGGTCGACACCCACCTCTCTACAACCTCCTTTCAGGTAGTTGTAGAGAGTGATAAGGTCTCCCCTCAGCCTCCTCTTCTCAGGCTAAACAACCCCAGTTCCCTCAGCTGCTCCTCGTAAGACTTGTTCTCCAGACCTCTCACCAGCTTCATTGCCCTTCTCTGGACATGTTCCAGCACCTCAATGTCTCTCTTGTAGTGAGGGGCCCAAAACTGAACACAGTACTCGAGGTGGGGCCTTACCAGTGCTGAGTACAGGGGAGCGATCACTTCTCTAGTCCGGCTCACCACACTATTCTTGATGCAGGCCAGGATGCCATTGGCCTTCTTGGCCACCTGGGTACACTGCTGGCTCACATTCAGCTGGCTGTCAACCAACACTCCCAGGTCCTTTTCTGCCAGGCAGCTCTCCAGTCATTCTTCCCCAAGCCTGTAATGCTGCATGGGGTTGTTATGACTCAAGTGCAGGACCCGGCACTTGGCCTTGTTGAACCTTATACGATTGGCGTCAGTCCATAGATCCAGCCTGTTCAGATCCCTCTGTAGAGCCTTCCCACCCTCAAGCTGGTTGATGCTCCCGCCTAACTTTGTGTCGTCTGCAAAGTTATGGAAGGCGTACATGATCCCCTCGTCCAGGTCATTAATAAAGACATTCAAGACATCCAGCCCCAGTACTGAGCCCTGGCGAACACCGCTTGTGACCAGCTTCCAACTAGATTTAACTTCATTTACCACCACTCTTTGGGCCCGGCACTCTAGCCAGTTTTTTATCCAGCAAAGAGTACACCCACCCAAGCCATAAGCAGCCAGTTTCTACATCAGAATGCTGAGGGAAACAGTGTTGAAGGCCTTACTAAAGTCCAGGTAAATGACAGCTTATGTCCAAAGACCCATTTTTCCCATTAGGACAGGTTGATCCCATCAGGCCCCAATATTCCTCATGTCTCAAAGGCTCTTCCATGGTTTAAAACCCCAAAATTTTGGCCAAGTCACCAGTCCTGGAGACAGGTATTGATATACGGGGCTCACCTGTTTCTTCCAAGTCTCCCCCAGTTGCTGAGAGGATTGAGGAAACCACTACCTGTGCTCCCGAATTTTTCAGCATTCTTCCCAGGGCTCTGAAGTTTCTTTTGACTGACTTCAGACTTTTTGTTGTCATGTTATTAGTACCCATGTGAAAGAGTAGGAATGGATAGTAGTCTGAAGGTTGTACTAGGCTCTTCAGTCTCGTGATGTCTCTCATTCGTGCTCTAGGGAGGCAGCAAACTTCTCTGAAAAGAGGGTCTGGTCTGCAAACATGTTCTTCCTTTCTGCACAGGAGAGAATCACTAATGACCGTAACTTGCCATTGTTTCTTCTCAGCATTGGTCTTAATGCAGGTTTTGTTGTGAGGGATTGGTCTCTCTGACCTTTGCAAGACTGCTGGTGTAGCTTCCTCCTCTATCTCATTATGTGCTTCTTCTGTTGTACCCAAGGCCTTGTACCGATTTTGTAAGGGTATCTTAGAGGGTGACTTAGAGGGTAAGGAGGGGTTTCTCTTACCACTCTATTATGCAACATTTTTCCACTCTGCTTTATCCCTTGTGATGCTGCCTTCCTCCTGGCACAAACCAGACCCAGGACCTGTCTCTGCAGTGGCCACGCTAAGTTGGCTTCCATGCATCATAGATAGAAGGATACAGCTCCATTGATCAATCTCCCTCTCATACTCTTGAATAGTCCTCAGTTTGCTCACCTCCCACAGCTTGACCAGCATGCAGAGCAGTTAATGAATCTGGACACACCTCCCACAGGTTTGCTTGCAATCACTTTCCACCTCTAGGAATATCCCTTCACAGATCCCACAGCTGGAAACCTGGGTGGTTGCATGCTTGAACAGGGTCTCTGTCTGTGTGGCTGCATTGGTTCTACCAGGTGTTAGAAACTCAGGAGAAGCAGAGGACATTGCTTTTTGCTGGGTGCTCACCATGCTGCCATGCACCTGCCCACTGTAAATATATATTCTTGTCCATTGCAATTTCTGAAGACGTTTACCCCAGACTTGTGCAAAGTAATTTTATGTCCCACTGACACCATAGCACCTTAAAAAATAGTAGAACAGTGTCATTGGCTATATTTACTGCAGATCACAAACGCTTGAGAGTTTCTGACACTTCTGATACATGGAACTATCAAAAACCACCACCTGAAGCGAAGAGACTCCAGCACTTGAGTGTGCCATATGGTATAGAAGTACTATTGCAAAAAGTAGCATATTGCCCATTAAGCTCACCAGACAAGTCTCCATTGCTTCCATATATACATCATTCTCACACTGCACCAGGCAAACAAAAAAGCAAAAAAAAAAGTATATTGCTAAAGGAAGTATAAAGTTCTTACTTTATGATATCACCTTCTGCTGGATTCAGTACTGTGCAGTAACAGGCTTTACAGACATAGGAGAAGTTTTGACCTTCTAAAATTCATGCTGATGACAGCCCTCCCTTCTCACCAGTGCAAATAGATACCTGTTTACAAGGACAGTATAGATGGAATGAAAGGTAAGTAGAGATAATACGGGTCATTTTCCTGTATGCCAAATGTACCACTACTGTGCACTACACATGCAATGAGTCTTAGAAATGGCCCTACCCAGCCAACATAGAAAGTTTGTGTGTGGTTTTAGTTTTAGTATTATTTTTGTTTGATTTTCTTTTGTTTCTTTGTTTGTTTATTTGTTTTCCTGGAGGTTCAAATCAAACATTGTGATTGCAGCTGCAAAGCTTTTTAGCTGGTAGGAATCACCCCTCACTGACAACTATTGTACAGGCACAGTTTATTTTGTTCCCAAAGTGTATTTCTTCTTCATGTGTGCTGTGGTGCCAGGCTTCTTCTGGCATTTGCACAACCGCTCCCTCTGCTTCCTGTAAGAAGAAAATAACTCACTTTATGAAAACAATGCTTGTTGGAGTTATAGCGGAGATGAGCCCCAATATCCCCAGGTCAAGAGCTGACTCAATCCATTGTAACCATAGCATTTAGTTCTTAGACCTGTGTAAATGGTGTTCTGCCATACAATCAGAAGTCTAGAACAATGATACAAAAAAGTATAGTAAATTAAAAAAAAAACCACAACCACCAACCAATAACCCACTTTTGTTATTATAATGCAAATAAATCACTATACCTAGTATTGGATTGGCTGTACAACAGAGAATGAATACCATTGTGCTAGAAGGCATGAATTACCATAGGCTACCTTTTTGTTAACAAATATGGTTATTAAATGTTACAAAATCAAAATTATAGCATTAGAAGAGGTAAAAATGTCTCTGCAAGTCACAGGACACAGAAAAGCAGCACAGGCAAGTGAGGTGGTATCACAAGAAACCTCTGTTAGCTGTTTTTTAACAAGAGCGTGCCATTTCTGCCAACTTTGCTTAAATAATATTTGATTCTATTCTCATATGATTCAGTATGATGTTTTTTGTCAGACTAAAATGTAACTCCTTTTGATATATTCTGTGTTTCCTGAAATATGCATTAGAAACAGTAAGTCATGGTGCAGAACTATCCCTGGGGAAACTGCCCTTAAAATATTAACATTACCTGCCAAGAATACCTCTGCTCTGCCTGAGGATTGCCAGTCATTCCTGTACAATAATATCCAAAAGTGTTATTTATACTTCATTTGCACTCATTCTTTTTAAAAACCCTGATTCCAAAGTCCTCATTGTTTATACAAAGTGATAAGTATTTAAAAATACATTTTTTTGTAGTAAGTTATTTATTATATCTAGTTGTAACACCAGTATTATCCCTTATATTCTGTCACTGAATAATTTTTCTAAGAGTTGTTTAGATCAGATGAGAGGGTAAGTGGTTCTCAGAAAGCAACAGTGGCAATTGTAATTATTTCAGGCTCTGCTTCACTCTGGTGAACTGGTTTTGTCAAAAAACTTCCCTTTTCATTTTCAGATAGTTTAAAAAAATAGGAAAGTTTAAGAAAAGTTAAAGGTACAAAGATTTATTTCTCTTTTTTATTATTATTTTATGTAGATGATCTATGCTTTACTTACTTAGCAAATCATGTTTCTTTTAGCTTTGTTATCAAAAGACAAAATTTCATCTTTTAGTTTTTTTCTTTTGCTAAAGGGAAAGACTACCAAAGTTGTTCTAGACCATGTTATTATATTTGGAAGAAATTGTTCTAACAGGAAAAAAAACCAGAAGAGATAATTCAAATTTCACTATAAAAGTAGCACTGTGGAAATGAAGAGTTTGGTTTTTTTTTTTACTTTTCTATCTCCTGATCTATTTTTAATGATGTCCATAATGAGGCCTCCTGCACCTATTTTAGTGTGTTCCCAGCAATATTCAATCCCACGATATTTATTGTGGTGTATATATTTTATATATGAACAATACTGTTATTTCGATCATTTATTTATGTTAAGCGGTGGCCATTATAGCAAAGTGTAGCATCTGTGGTTTCATTTCTGGTGCAGAGGCAAAGTGATTACGGAATTATGAGCCAACCATGCTCAGGGGTATTACAAAACACGAAATACAACAAAGTTCAGTAAGTTCTTCTAATTTTACAGGGATGTGATTATCTCACAGGAGCTACATCTTGTAGTTACCAGATGTTTCACAATAACAGTAACTCTGGAGTTGCTTCATTGTTATAACAAGAAGATTTTACTGCGGAGAGAAAGGTTGGCGTTTTCTCTGCTGGATGAAGACAAAATTGGCAATTTGGAACAGCAGTTTCAACTGAGCTATGTGGTTTACATTGATTAATCTATCACATCAGGATATTAACCTACCAATCGGAGTTCTGCCCTACAAGTTTTCTAATCTGTGCCATATGTATGGATCTTAATAAACAGTTTATTTAATTCCAACTACAACAAAGACTATGTTATAAAAGAAAGAATCCTGACCTTCTTCTAAAACATCAGACATTCAGGATCTTAATTTTCTAAATCAAAGTTAGATTTTTATTCACGCAATACCAAGAATTACCATCCATCTAAAATTGCAATGACTCAGATGACATGGATTCCGACACTGTACCTAAATAAAGCAGTAGTTCACCAGAGAAGAAAACCACCTAACATGAGTAAAGTACTTGGAATTGTGTTCAAACTGAATATTCAGGGACAACTTCAGAGACTATTATTCACTTTGGATGGCATCTTCTTCTGTTATACAAGTCCATTGAGATGATGCTATCTAGGATGAGGCAAATCTGGACATGGAAAAGAACAGGATATTTACAGAAATGAATGCATTCACCCAGAACAAGCTCTTAAACATACACAGTTAAACCAGCTAACAGACAGAGACATGCTGTTAGATGCATGTTATTCTTCAGAGGCAAGCCTATCACTTCCTCTCCACAGGAATTTTGCAGCTTTTCTTTATATGAACTGTAAAGTTAAGGAAAAACTGTTTGTTTATGTAGCCAACATCTGGAACAGTAATTAATAAAGTATTTCTATGGCAGGATTGTCATTAATTGAAACCTAAAGTACTTCAGAAAAAGGGTTGATAATATGTAGCTATTTTTTATGTTTATTTGAAACATTATGTCAAATACCGAAACAAAAAAGGGAAAAAACAGCACTTCCTTGCTCGAATGAAATGACATACATGTAAAAATTCTGATCCAGTCCTAAAAAAAGTAAAGAAATCCATCAGATGAAACTGAGAAGCATTTGCTCAGTAAGCTACAGAGAGATTACTTACTCACTATCTTAAGAGTGTCAGGAGAACCAGGAATTTAAAAAAAGATTATAAATAATGCTATAAGAGAAAGCAGGGATGTAAATTATGAATATTAATAGGATTAGTCTAGACCTTCAGCTAGCTTCCTAGAGTGCCACAGAGATAATAAAATTTATGCTGGCTGAAGATCGGGTCTAATGCTGTGTTTTAATTATTTTGAAAAATTCTACTGTTTATGATTAAATGATGGAAATGTAAGCTATTTGGTTACTTTGAAGTGTAGTATGTGATCTCTTCTACGTATACCTTAGTTAGCAATAGTTACTTCTTTAATTGTTAGCAAAAATTAAAAGTATTGAATTGGCTTCTAACCAATGAGTTCTAAAGATGGCTTGCACTTATTCTTTCAATCCTTAGTGGCACTAAAGCAGAACTTCACTTCTGGACTATGGATTTCTTTATCCTGAAGGAAAATTTGTAACTCAAGATTGGGAACATTCTATCCTTTAAAAAAAATACACCGAAGAAACCTGAAAAACAAAACCAGACACAAATCCCCAAACAAATAAATATTTTAAGATTTTTTTTTAATGTGATTTGATTATCTATAGCTTTTGCGTTAATTTAAACTAGTATAATTCATTTAACTCAAAAGAAGTTCATTGATGCACAATAAAGGAACGCATAGTTCAGCAGCAAATCATTCTTTTTTGTTCTTAGTTTGCTTACATTTGACAGTTTACATAATCTCAAACTTCCGTGTACTATTTTGTTAAAATAATTTTAACCTGCATATCTATTTGAGCTCATGACTAATTAAGGCTAGTGATGCAAAATAACTATGTTGTAGGAACATATCTTAGTACATATTTCTAAGTACTATTTTCTTCTATAATCAGTGGAGAGAAAGGCATTTTTGGGGAAGGACTCAGCGTTAGCAGTGTTCTGGATTAGAATAGATGAACTGCCCTTTAAGGGTACCTATTTCTCTCCATTAACTTTGAAGGTAGCCTTAAAAGGTCTAGTCTAGCTCTAGGTATCTATGTCACAGATATCCAAGTTTAGCAAGCATTTCCATCTAAAGTATCCCACTACTTTTATATGCCAGAATGGAGAATAATAACCTCCACATAGCTATTTCCCTTCCTCCATCAAGGAAGCTGGCTTGGAAACACCTAGAGATTCATTAATTCTTTATTCCCTAACAGCATCAGTCTGTATACTCAAAGTACACTCTTTTGAACTTGATACATGCTTTCTGTATCAGGAAAAAATATGGTTGATTGACAATATACAGCAAACTCTCATCTGATACTTCGTAGTTCACAATACTGTCTACAGAGAAGGAAGATCAGAGATAGTTTTGTCAGCTGAATATGGCATCTGGCCAAAAGCCTTAAGATCCTGTCACAGTTGTGCCATTAAGAGTTTGTTTCATGCTTTTCATACAGATGCTTTTTGGTAATGAAGAAGAAAACTCTTTGGAAAACTAATATTCTTTCTGACGGAACTTCTGCATAGACATCTGTAGTAAAGATAATACACTGAGTAGTTGTCATGTCTACCAAAGTTTGCTTGAGTTTATACCCTTTCCTGGGAGAGGTACATTCTACCAATTTCCAGGGTGAAATGGTTAATATCCAAAAAATCTCATCTCATCTTTAGTAAATCTGTGTATTTCCCTTGGAGTCACTGGAGACATGCTGACTTTAAAATTTTAAGAGCCTGTCATGTCATTTGGAAGAAAACCCTTTCTAGCGTGAGGCTCCTGTGGTGCTATAGCACAGGTATTTAGTGACTGGAGAGTAGAAAGGTCAGAGGTTTTTCCATTTCAGATATCTTGTTCAGTAAAAAGGTAGTCAGCACCTTCATCTTTTTTTTCTAGATGTCTAACTGAATTTATTTTAGAGCTGTAGTGTTTACTCAAAGATATTGTGTTGCTTCAAATTTACTGAAGAAATTTAGAAGAAAGAGGATATCCCACGTGTGTGGCATTGCTGTCTCCTGCTCCCCTAGGCATCACATAGAACTCATACATCCCTGACACTGCAGCGTTGCTTTGCCATGATCCTACATGCTAGTTCTAAGGAGCCGGAGGAAAGGCATGGCACTGTGGAAAGGCAGGCACCATTGCTCATTATGCTCATGTATAGACTGAGGCATAAGCTGCTATGCAAATGTGTACTTATGTAAATTGAGAAAAAAGAAATGGATAACTGTCTTCCATTCAAGTTTTTTGTCATAGGAAAGAAATATAGGGAGAAAACAACAGACATTTACAGAATCCGTATTTTATTTACTATGAAACTTTAAAAAAGAGTACTCCTAAGTGCTCAGAGAAGTTTCCTCAGTGAACTGCAAATTATTTGAAAGCACTGTAGATAGCTAGCATGCAACAAAAAAAGTGGTCATTTGACACAGAAAGAAAAAAAGTAAACTTATCAACTGATAAATTGCAGAATAAATTTTACTCTAAAAATCCTTGATGAATTCCTTATTTCCAAATATTTAACAAAGTATTTCTTCAACAACAACAACAAAATCATTAAAAGTAATGTTTTATTGAAAATATATTTTTAAAAAGTTTAGAAAAATTTACACCATTTGTCACTGATATACTTGGTGTCCAACTCTCTTCTCTCTGAAAAAAATGAAAATACAATGGAGATGGGCTAGCAGGAATGGAAAATTGACAATTAGATAACTACTGTACATGAATGACCTAAAGCTGTAAGCAAGGACAAAAGGGAGTTATACACTTTGATTGATATAGTTCACATTTTCATTAAATACTGAAGCAAGTAATTCATCCCTGAGCACAAACCTAGAAGGACATGGAAAGACGAATGTAAAGTAAGGAGATACAAATCTTCAAGCAGGCCAAATATCCAAGGATTTGGAAGAAGGACAACTATTTATTTTGCTTGAATAGGCAAAAGTTATTGAAAGGAAGAAATGAGATCTGAAGGAAAATGAGGTCTGTACACCTCAAGCTTTTGAAAACAGCAGAAGAAAACTCTCTGGACATTAGTCAGGTTGATATGTGAATTTTATGTACTCTGCCTATAAAGGTTTTTGAAGGACATCATCTGAGGCTGTCATGTCATTTGATGTGCAAGACTTGTTAAATCAAGATGGGTAAAATTTACTTTAGAGATGCCTTCTTGGCCTTTTTATGGTGACCAAAATTCTTTACTCACACTTTATCAAATGAGGAAACTGATGGCCTGGATCCATGTTGCCAAAATTAAACATGTATAACAAAGGCATTTGTACTCAAATTACTCACAGCAGGTTCTCTTCACAGTTAATGATACTCCAGGGAACAATTCATTTCATTCTAAGGTAGGTCAGGTAAAATATTCCCTAAAAGTATCTGATCAGCACACAGGAAGGAAATCTTGGTAGCAGACGTGCATATTGCAAGTGTTTGAAATTAAATTAAATTAATCTCACCCGATCGTGTATGTTCCCATTATGTGCTCTGCTATAACCTCTGCACATTTTTTCAGACATCAGTGGCTTCTGTTCCTTGAAGCACCTTTTATTCAGCCCACCCTCATCAGAACCAGTGCTCCCAGAGGTTTCACAACCTCAGCTGTGTTGACTTGCTTCTCCTGGCACAGCTGCCCAGAATCTGTCTTGTAGACCCATCATCGGTCAGAAACCTTCTCCAGTTTGAAAAAAGTCTATCAATCAAGCTTGAGAAAATGTCATGAACTTTTTTTAGCTGATGGATCTTTTCTTTTGATTATTTCTGGCCATTGCTATTACTATGTAGTTAAGTCCCTTCAGTCTTTTTTTCTTAACTCATATGTTTGAAATAGGCATTTTCAATTAATCTGCTAGGTGTAAAACTCATTAAAAACATGTAATGGTCTTTCTCAAGCAGAAGGGACTTCATGAGATCACTTTGTTCATCATCATACCTGCCCTAGGTTCACCTGCTCCGGCAGGGGGGTTAGACTAGATGATCTCCAGAGGTCCCTTCAAACCTCTATCATTCTGTGATTCTGTGATCTTACTTTAAAATTTAAATTCTGTAGGAAATAGAACAGGCTTAATTCATGTAAAAGCCCTGAGATGGTATTTGCTTGCATTTCAAAGCCAAATATATTTGATACATTTATGTAATTTCTCATTGTTCTAATCTCACTCTCCAGTACAATGTCCTACTCTAAATTTTGCACTGGGACATAAATGACTAAGTTAGAAAGTCTCTTCCTAGCATTACCAGAGACTTACTTTCTGATGCTGATAAAAATCACAGGGGGGAGGGGGTGGGGTTACCTGAGTTAGGCTCCATGGGTTCGCTTTCCATAAATGGAGAGAAATAACTGCTTGAGAATTCAATTTGCCTAACCTAATTAAGCCATCTTTAAATGTTTTCGAATAAGATTAAACCTGAGGTACCTAACTTTAACATTAGTGCTGCACTGAAGACAGATTATAAAGAGAACTATATCAAAACCCCAAGATAACTAGCTCAGATACAGCAATCTAAAGCTAGTTGGGATGAATGCCACTGCCTGTGTCTCTATGCCATCCTTTCATCACTTTTAAGAAGCAAAGCATTTTACAGATCTGCACCAGAAAGCAAACACAATACAAATTACTAAGCATTGTGGTTAATTATAAAGCATAGTTTCCTCTTAGCATGTACTACTTCCTTCTTTCATTTTCTGCCATCCCCATAAACTCTACTTCCATTATGCCATGGTTTTTCTAGCTTTAAAAGAAATATGTTTTTATTTTTTTCCCTATTACACAGAACAACTCCATCATTTATGGCTATGGGCCTTAATTTACAATATTTACTTATGTAAAAAGACTCACTAAATACAGCAATGCTGGTTTTTCATATCTGTAAAACATAAAATACTTCTGCACTTAGACTTTGTACAGGTAAATACTTCATCTCATTTTTGATAACTTTATGAAGAAAAGGTTTATTTTCTTACTCACAGCTTGGAGATTAAGAAATCTGTGGAACATATTAGAGTTCCAAGTGAGTTTTCTGCTCATGTATTGTAACTGTCAAAATGTAAATTTGGGTATGGAAAATGATTGAACTAATATATAAGGTGTTACAAGGCAAGATAGGTTTTAAAAGTCTGTTGAAGAATAAGACATTAACCTTTATATGCCTTAAAAATTCTCACTAGAATTTTGCTGACGAATCTTATCTGCATCTAAGTCAATAATTTTTTTTTAAAAAAATGAACATTACTTTAACAGAAATTAGCATATCATGTAACAATAAAAGGAAATAAATACCCCACTGATTGCCTCCTGCCTTTTCATGTTTAGTTATTGCATTCTGTCTCTGCATTCAGCAGGGCATAATGGCAGGGTTTATTTCTTATGTGATTAAAGTCACAGCTGTTCCTACTTATTGGATTGCTTTAACCCACAAAGTGTATGGAAGGGTTGATTCTCCATTTTATAATGTAGTTTTAAAGTTCCTCACAGTAATGATGAAAGAAAAAATATCAGTCTTAATGAGGTCCCTCAACAGTGCCTTCATTACATTCACATGATGATGATCATGTAAGGAAAGACTTGCATTCATCCCTGGAGTAACACCACTGTGTGAATGCTTTTTTCCCCACAACATTTTAGGACTTTGTAATTCTATAGCAAACATAACTTTACTGTTTTAATCTAAGTGCAGATTTTTCTTTGTAATGTGGCATATTTATTTAAGCTAGGGTAATGTACAATAACCTACTTTAATATTGTGGGAAGGTAACAGATGCCAAACAATGTGTTATGGAGTGTAGCAAATAACTTAAGAGACTATTACTTCTTGGCTAAAACTAGTCCTTGCAACCATGCTGGAGCAGCCAGGACATGTACTGGGAAAGCATGACAGGTGAGATAATTTGTTATCAAAGGTTGCAGGGTATCTGCAGGTCTGATCAGCAAAGACTTATTTAGCTAAATACTAACATTCACAACATAAACTGCCCTCAGGCATTACATCAGTCTTTCAAAACTCTGGATAATGGCAGAAGGCAATCCATAAACAAAGCCAGGCAGTCTACAATCATCATACTATTACGTCAGAGTGAACGGGATGGATAATTTAATTGGACCACTGTAACAGATTATCTGCGGGGAAAGCCATCTTTCTGTACAAGCTACTCATTTTATTACTTGTTTTCTCCATGACAACCCTTCAGCCATTTACATTTTCCTTTGAATTTTAAGACAAAGAATCTGATGCCTACAGTTTTGATCGACTTCTCGTGCATCTGAAATGCCTAAAAAGCTTATTTAAAAAATGAGCACACACACTCAGGATATGCTGTCAGTCTTCCTGCTGTCACCATCCATTCTTAGCCTACCCCATATAAAGAACAATCATTGTGAAAAAGACTTTGAGCATTCTAGCTGTTCCCAGAAGCTGGGAAAGAACTCTTAGAAACCATGGCGTAATTTGACATGAATGATGGGGGAGGATTGGCCACATTTCTGGTCCATGCTCACTACAGGGAAGAAATAGCTTATAACCTCCTGGTCCCGGGCAAATACCAGTTGAACTAAAATCCATGGATTGAGCTCAAAAGTAATTCATAAGGCATTTTTCAAGACTCGCAAACAAATGAAGGTGATGAGTAATACTGTGCTTACATATAACTGGTGCTACATATTGTTTGGATAAATTGTACCTTAAGAGCACTTCAGTTGCAGTGAAGCCCTCAGGACTATCAATGCAGTCCAGTAAATATGATCTCTGTCTTTACTAGTGCAAGGATATAGGCTTTATACTGACGTGGCATTACAGGGTGTCAGGACTTGTCTGGCTTTGGCTTGATCTGAGCTATTTTTTCCTTATTGTAGAAATTTCCTTGTGATCAAGTGACTATTGAGTGACTTGTTGCAGCTGAAGCTCTGGAAACACCACATATGGTAGAAGTCTCACACATAAAAGCGAGACTAAGAGACTCTTGTGTCAACTGAGGCTGGGAGAAGCTGTTGAACAGCTTCTAAACTTCAGCTAGGAGCGTCTGAGAAGGCATGAGCATGTGATAAGAAAAAACGAGAAAATAAATTCAAGCTGATGCCACCACTGAAGGGGAAGAAACAAACCCCTCCCCAACCTTGTGAACATCATATCCTTCTCAAGGAAGACCTCAAGGTGCTGTAAACTTGTCATTACCAACACCCCCATCCTGCTTGAGGTAGACTGGAGGGCCAGCTTTAGGATCCAGAGTGACACTGAAAGGCTAAGCATAACACAGAAAAAAGGATAATCACTATGAACGATTATTTTGTGTAACAATTTATGAATAAGACTCTTCCTGTATTAATTAGGCAATTTGGAATATTATACTGCTTAAACGCTAAGCAGGCTAACAAAAGTTCATGGCTCCATCTGAGTTGAAAGTTCCCTTTGGCCTGTAGCAAGATTTTGAACATAACTTTGTCTCCAGACTAACTTTTAGAAAGATGTTGTCTGGTGTTATTGAGAAACTGGCTATGGCAAGAATAGTATTTAAGTTTTTTTCCACAATCAGCAAGAACAGGATTCAGTCTGTTTACTTTTCTCTTCAAAATACCTAGGAAATGTATGATGTCAAGGAATCTCACAGAGCAAAAGGAAAATGTTGTGGTTATCCTGTTACCAAAAAATTTACACTATGCATTTCTGGAGCAATACAGAAAGCTGCGTATGATAATATTCAAAATAAAACACTAAAATTAACAGTAATTTTAAAATGTCTAGGGACACACGTCAAGACATTAAAGGTAGTTAGGTACTAAAATGGGGATAAATTGGTAGTGCATTTAAGAATGGTATTCTGCAGGCACATCATTTAAGTTTTTGAATTAATTTTCAACAAAAACAATTTCTCACACTTAGAGTTTCTGAATCAAATCAAATCAAGACACCAGTACTTTTTTCTAGAAAATATTCATTTATTTGGCAAGCCTGATTTTTTTAAAATAAATATAGAAGGATGAAACAAAGTATTTCTAAGTATGAAAAAAAGAAAAGCTTTTAAGTAATTTCCACAAATAACTCTTAAAAGAGTTACTGAAATCAGAAATTCTCTGCCTAAGGAAAAATTACTTATTTCCAAAACAACTTCTGTCATCGTTCCCATTTATTCTGATCTGTCAGATTACTCTAGACGACTGCCTTAGTGAGGCAAATAGGCAAACACCTGGAAGGAATTTGCCCAGAATACACCAGTTTGTGAGCCATCCTCAAGCACAACACCTATATTACAAGCAAGGGCCTGGATTTCTGTGCAATAAGCCTTTTCCATTACCTCCCCGGAGAAGATTTAACTGCCTGTTAAGAAAGGGCAGGTGGGTAGAAGAGTAGGTACTGCTACAGGTAGCAGTCAGGTAGCTTGCTTCTTCCCCTCCCCTCTTGCAACCTCCAGTCAAATGCTGGTTTGCTAATCATAAATTGCGGGTGCCTGAAAAGAAACAGTTCTGGCTTATAAAAAAATTGTTGCATGGAAGAAAAATTAACAATAAATCCATTATTCCAAAACATCTGTAGATCTACTCCATACATGTGTTTATTGCTAGTGTGCAGACAGACCCAGGGCAGGGATGGAGGTGATGGCAGTGAGAAATGGGTCAGAAACAATGGTAAGGGTTGAACAGTGGCAGCTTGCACAGTTGCAAGCTGACACGGTGCAATGCCAACACTGCGGAAATACCTCGAATACTCTGAAGAATGTTTTCTAACATGTACTCAAAGAAGAGGTTGGTCAGAGCACAGACTGGAAGCAATGGAATTCTGAATGAGCCGCATGAAGCTGACAATATTTCATCTTCTCCATGTGATGTGCTAGCACTGCAGTTCAGGGCTTAAAGATGAACCCCACAACGGCATGGAATTTTCAACCAAAGGGATGTTTCCCAGGTTTGTAAAACCCACTCCTACTAAGCTTCTGCCTAGATGTGTATCTCTATGTATCAACTAACACTTCAGTTCTGGGCAGCACCACTGCCTGTTCACAAATTCTACTTTTGGCTATTGTGGCCTCAGATATTGGGAGGTATAAGGGGCCTGAGCAAGTAATGAATGAGGTATAGCCAGGAAGAGTAATTGTGATAAACTGGATTACGATACAAGTGACTGTTAGGCAGACCTGAGTCACTTCGCAACTCTGTACTCGGTGTTCACTTCTCATTAGGCAATATCCAAACTGAATAGGTAAGAAGCAGAGTATCTTACCTATATCAGAGGCTTTTAAGAGAGGTGTTGTGAATGACAGCGTGTGGGAATTAATGCATGGTAGTAAGGCAGGGGTATAGGAATATCTGTTAGGACAATTCCAAGTGAAGGTATTCCTGTACCCAGTCATTCAAGTATAGTAGAGGAGTCTGTAAGGACTTCTAGGTTTTGAGTTTCCTGTGTGGTCTATAAACTAGTTTGCTCCCACAATGCTCCCAGTAATATACAAGAGGCAAAAGAGTGTTATTAGTAAGGAAATTTGTTCTCACGTATGCTACAAGCAACACTCCTCTTGGAAAATTTTCAAGTCTGACATTGACTAGGTAAGGACTTAAGCTTCCTTTATATTCACAGAGAGTGCTTTCAAGGTTAAATAACCCTACAGTAAAGCAGAAGAAAATTAAGAGTCAAGTGTTCCACCTGAACACAGGGAAAGTCTATGGAACTGACCCCTGCTGCTTTTTAATATCATATTATAATATTATTGCTATTACTATGATGTTTATGAAGAGGTAACATGGGGGATGTACCATATTTGCTTAACCACCAGCTAATTTGGTCACTTGTAGTTTCTGCAAGTGGTTATGATTTCACTGTTTCTTCTATATGAAAAGGAGTCAAGTAACAAAGTCTTTTCTATGACTATGCATGGCTTAATTCATTTTAATTTAGGCGAAGAGGATATAAAGTTCACTCAGAATACTGTTTTTTTGGTTTAATAGGTTTTTGCTCCCACTTAGCACTGTGACATAGAAGTGTTCAGGATAAAAGGCAGAAAAAAATGCAGCTCATAGACCTTTGGGGGTTTTAGGTTAGTTTTGTGGGGTTAGTTAGATCCTATGTAATTACTTTAAATTATTTTATTTATCTAATTATATGTACCTGGGATATATATTTTTTTTAAAAAATCTTTCTTATATGAAATTTATATGCATTCTCATAAAAGTGATACCCAGAAAGCCATAAAGCTTTGTCATGCTTTTGCTTTCTTTGGAAGCAAACAACTACAGAAGCAGCATCAAGGCAACAGAGAAAATGCCCTCTATTTCTTGGGAATGGATGGATATCCAGCTCTTGAGATGCTTCCCTCAACCACGTCTGATGTGCCATTTCCCTTCAGTCTGTCTTGGTATCTCATAGTGCCCAGTTCTGCTGTACAGTTATTGGCAATTACTATTTTAACTGGAAACCAGACATTTTCAGCAAGAAATGAAAGCAATAATAAGCTAGCAAAGAACTTTTAATTAATTGTAAGAAAGTTTCAATAAAAAATCTGTTTTAAATATTGATTGAAAGGAAGTACTTACATTTTTGAGGTCTAATTCTTCTACTTTTTTACTATCTTCTACAATTTTATATAGCTGCTGAAGCATAACCCATAAGGCAGCTCATCAACCACTTTAAGCTGTAAAACTCCATTCCTATCTTCAATTTGGACGGTATATACTTGATTATAGTTTGTATGAGGGGCTTGAGGCACATTACAGGTAATCAAATGTTGTAAATTAGTGTAGGGAGTACGTTGCAACCTATGTATTAGTAAACCAGCTTCATAAAAGTCTTACCCTCAGCTTTATTCCTGCTCTCCCTTATGGATTTCTCTTCATTTGACCCTCTTAAAGGCATGCATGTATATAGAAAAAAAAATGTTCCCCCTCCAGAACTGCTCCCTAAGAAATGCTAATGACTCTTCTTTATTCTACATCCACAGAAAAAAAATTAGTTAGCACCTGCTGAAGGTGAACAAATGAACACAAGAACACAGGAATTCATATGGTACTTTATTGAATGTATTCTCCTGGAAAAGTACTATAAGAAGGTGGTGTTTTATACTGGGAAGAGAGAGTTTTACTTTGCTCTCATTATGGTTCCCTAGGTTCTGTAGGGTTAATAATCTGCATCCTTCCAGTCAGTATGAAGATCTCAGGCAGATTTAGCATTATCCTTCCCTGCCTCACTTTTTGTTATGAAAAAGGAAGATAGAGGCCTAAATTACTTTTCACCCTATCCACACAAAGACTAAATTCAGAGATGAAATAGAACTGAGAAAGTTGATGGAAAGAGTTTCATATTAATTATCAGAAAAGCAGATGGCTGCAAAAAGTCTCCTAAAATCCAATGTACTTCAGCTTTAATCCTTTCATGTCATCAGTTCTTGGCACACCAAATGAATGATTTAAAAAAGAACGAAAATGAGGAGACAGAACTATGAGATGGGACAAGTGAAAAGAGGTGTGAAACAACTGCAAACAGAGGTGAGAAGGTAGAGAAAAGTAGAAAACTAGAAAGACAGTCAAGATATTTGTAGTAAAAGGATCAAAGGATAAGTACAAAGTGTTGAGAAGAAGCTGAGAAATGCTGGTGGGTATTGGGAAAAAAGCAGGGGAAAAGGACCAATAACTTAATGAAGAAGTAAAATCTTTAGTGTTGCAAGTTGAGCCAGACTGAGAGGACAGGGGAGATAAGAGTAGGTTGAGATATAAAATCTTAAAAAAAATAAAATAAAATTCAAGTAAGCCATCAGATAAAAAGGAAATTAATAGACTTCAAATTAAAAAACTGAAAAGCAAGTAAAGGTAAAAACATAATGAAAGTGACTGATATGATTGCTAGTTGCCCATAGCATATATCATTGTTATTGATAATTAACAGGAAGAAATTATATAGGTGTTGCATGCACTTGCACTGAGTATAGGTGGCAAGGTTTTGACCACTGTGAGAAGAGGCCAGGTATGTCCTGTACTGAACACCACCAGTTCTAGTTGTCTCCAGTGGACCCACTGCAGGGCACAGATGGGCCCATCAGTGATGTTAGTGTTACTTCTGGGAAAACATATTTAAGAAATGGTAAAATACTGCATAGAAGACTGAGGAAAAAAAGAACCGCAATAAAGAACACAAGGTCAGGGGAGAAGGAAGGGGATGAGGTTCTCCAGGTGCCAGAGCAGAAATTCCCTTGCAGCCCATGGAGAAGACTATGGTGTAGTAGCTTGTTCCCCTGCAGCCCATGGAGGTCCATGGTGGAGCAGATACCCACACTCAGTCTTTTGAGGACCCCACACTGGAGCAGGTGGACGTTCCCTAAAGAGAGCCTGAGAAGAGTCCACGCTGGAGCAGGCTTATCCTGAAGGACTGCAGTGCATGGGGAGGACCCACACTGGAGCATGGGAAAAGTGTGAGGAGGAAGGAGCAGCAGAGAGTATCTGTTATGAACAGATTGCAACCTCCCATTCCTCATCTCCCTACACTGTGGGGGAAATGAAGTTGAGCCCTGTACACTGAGGGGGAGAAGAAGTTGAGCCTGGGACAAAAAGAGGGAAGTGAAAGGAAAGTGTTCTAATTTTTGTTTCTTAAAGCCTAAATCTATTTGAATTGGCAAGAAATTAATTTTCTCCACATCAAATTTGTTTTACCCATGTCCTGGTTTAACCCTAGCCATCAGCTACAACAATGCAGCTGCTCACACAGTTCTCCCCCTTTCCCCAGAAGGGCAGGAAGAAAAGGGAGAAAAGGAGGGGAAAGGGACAAAACCTCAAAGGGCTGAGACAAAGACATTTTAATAGAACGATAACAGAAAAGGAAAAATAACAATAATAATAACAATAATGGTAAAAGAATATACAAGACAAAGTCACTCTTACCATCCAGTAAATTGATGAATTGGCACCTTCCCAAGCAGTGATCCTGAGCACCCCCCCTCCCCTCAGCTAACCCCATTTATATGCTGAGCATGACATCTATGGTATGGAATATTCCATTGGCCATTCCGTCATTCTGTCTATGCTCCTTCTCAGCTTCTACGGGAAGTTGAAAAAAGTCCTTGAAAAATATAAACAACACCTGGCAACAACTAAAAAAATACGCACTATTGACATTCCTTTCATACCAAATCTGTAATACAGCAACGACTAGAAAAAAACCCACCAAAACAACTCTATCCCAACTGAATCCAGGACAGCCTGTGATGACAATTGGTAAGGGATCTCCCTGTCTTTATCTCAACCCACAAGCTTTTTTATGTTATTTTGTCCCCCTGTCCTGTTGAGGAGGAGGAATGAGAAAGCAGCTGGGTTGGTGTCTGGCAACTGGAAAAGGTCAACCCACCTCAGCACCATATAGTTACACAGTGCCACAATGACTACCTGTGTATTTCCACACTTCTCATGTGTGTATGCCTGCTTGATCTCATTCTGGGTAGATAAATGCATGTACTAGAGATTAAGAAAGCATTTAGATATATTTGTCATCTGCTTTAAATTATACACAGCAATTCAAACCTTTGTTTAAATTTACATGGCACAAGAAAAACGTATCCCCCAACTTCACACTTACTCCTCTCCCACACCTGCAGGCAAATTTATCCATATTTTAAGAGCAACATTTAAAGCTGGCTGCACAATTAGTGCATAACAACAGATTTGGAGAAGTAACATAAAATCTTAAGTCCATAATGTGATGAAATCCACCACAACAAAGAAGACAGACAACAGGGGAAAAAAAAAAAGTAACCAAATGCAGCTTCCCATCTTTAGCTGCAAGCTATGTTTCTCAATTAAATACCATAAAATTATCTATATGAATCTGAGTGATAACATTATAAACACACCGATAAATTAAAAATTGTTTATGTTGGTCATCTGAAATAAGAGCAAAACATTTTTTACCCATTGGGGGAAGAAAGGCTGTCTTTTCTTCAAATATGTTCAGCATGCCTAGCTTAATCCCTGACTGGGGACTCAACACATTACTACAATTCAAATGTTGAATCATAATAATTATGTTAGAGAATTAAAAAACAGTACTGGGACTAATTTTGTATCCTTCCACTTGAAAATCCAGGCTTCCTCAGTTATCTTCAGTCAAGCCATACAAGACGCAGAGGGAGCCATAAAAGGAACCAAAAATAACCTTACATAGCTTTTCTAGGCATAAAAATGTCATACTTTCACCTCAGAATCTTCCTGGGACAGAATTAAATTCTGTGTGTGTCCCACTTGGACAATGAAAAATTTCTTTTCTAAAACCTTCTTTCTAGAATAAGGTTTTAGATACAATTAAGAATAAATGTACATAATCTGCTTTAAACGTTGTGTATACTCATAAATAACCTGGCAGTCTGACCAGGTGTCAGTTACAGGTGCACGAGTGTAATGAGTCATAAGATGGTTAAGTGGCAAATATTCGCAAGACCAAGAGCAAGTGAGGCTCTTCAGTAGGAGTGTGTAAGTAGATATGTTTTATATTAGACTTCAGACACTAACTGGGTTGACTTATTCATCATAATTAAACTGATTTTGCATGAAAAGAGAGGATGCTTTTGTGTTAAGCCATGATAACCTCTATGTAAACCCTCTCAAATTTTAAATAGAACAACAATATGATTTATGTTTTCTAAAGATAAACTTTTGCTTTCTCCATGTGAGGGCTAACTGAGCACTAATGTTACACCCTAGTTTTCCATTACTAGGAGTCTTCTGAAATAGCGGAGTTATGTCAGCCTAAGAGGTTAATGATGAGGAAGATTAACCTCTTAGTGAAGCACGTATGCTGAAATTTCTGTTATTATGCCCTCAAAATATAATATCAGGAAGCACTGCACACAATGTATTCATTTTCAAAGGTAAATTATGTTCTCATATTAGTTATTTGTCAATAATAACAAAAATTGTCATAATAATGAAAAAGCAGTCCAGAACCATATAATTAAAAAAGCAGAAAGAGAAAGGCAGGACAGAAAAAGGCACACAATATGACTTTGAAGGACAGTCTAATGTTCTAAACACAAAACAAGAAATGCTTCACACGTTTATGCACCATGGCAATTTTGTAAACATCTCAGTTTTACTTCTCATTGCATTTTGTACCTCTCAAAATGAATTGATATTCTTCAATTGTGCTTCATTTCCATTTTGAAAGAGACAAAGAATTTCCTGCATGAAAATACTGCAGAAAGATTTCCAGTGTTAGCTTTATGATAAAGACATTTTGAAATCAAGCACGATTATTGTAATACGTTCCACATTAGACTGTGGTACTTTTGTATCTAGATTAGCATCAAATTAGTTGTATTGAACAGTTTTATTCTGCCAGTTAAAAATTAATCATTATTATTGTGTTGGGTTTTATGATCCCATAAATAGTGCACAAGGTACTACAAGTAAGTCTGTCTCTTCGGGCTGAATAGAAAATGGATACTGTACGCAGTCTTGTTAGATTCTCCCTCTGCACAGATTAATAGAAGTACTTGGAAAGATTCTTTACAACATGAGAAAATGTTGAGATGGGAGAGGTGGTTTTTAGCAATCTTCTTCAAAAAAAGCATTGCTAAAACCAAAATCTACTATTTTACATGTAAACTGGTAGATATGCATAGAAATGTTTGAGTGGGTTATTTACATACAAAGCACTGCATTTCCTCATTGGTTTCCAATTCCTTTGAAATACAATGTTTTTTTTGGGTGGGGTTTTTTGTTTTTTTTGGTTTTTTTGGAAAGAGAAGTCCTCGTAATTTTAAAAGAAAATGAAAGCATGCAACCTCCATGAGGAAGAATATTTGAGTGAGCTTTCTTTTGTTTTTATTTCTTTTATTTCAGATAGTTTTCACATTTGAAGCTATAAAACTCAGACTTTCTTAAAGCATTCAGTTTTTTATTTGCGGATCCTGGGAATTAGGCAGTCCTGAAAAATTAAGGCCTGATTTTTTAAGGCCTTATGACTCATATAATCAAATGTAACTTGAAAATCACTAGTAAAAAGGGAATACAATGTTAGCTTCTGCAGAACGGGTATGTTTTGGGGTTTTTTTTAGTCAGTTATACCAGGATAGTATGTTGCATCCACTTTGAAATCTTTTGCCACAGTCTTAATGAACACACAGCCTTCAGTCAAACCTGTAACTTTAAAAAAAAAATGGGTAGGTCCAGCACTTCCATTGAATACATACATGTCTTTGCTATTTGACTCGGATACTGACTTGCAGAGGAGATTATGTCTAGGAGAAGGTGGTAAGAGATGAGAAAGCAGAAACAAAACTTTTATACATATATATGTATGCATATACATGTGTGGATTTATGAATGTTACTTCTACAAACACCCTCCTATGTATAGTTTTCCACGACTGCCAAGTGCCTGCACCTTAAGATCTAATCAATTGGAACATATATTTAGTGATAGTCAATTTACAGGGATACCGTGGAAATCAATTTATCACAAATTGTTCATTGATTTCCATAATTAACATACTTTCTCCAAATCATGCAAATGGAAATTACATTACGTGGCTTTAGTAGTTTCAACTACTTTGTATAAAAGAAAACAGTATAAATAAATTAACACTAACGCTATTTAAAGCTAGTATTACTATAGCTCTTTTTCTTGACACTGATAATAGACCATGAGACGTTGTAAGTGTCTGAAAACAGTGCATGCCTTAGCTATCTGTCTAGAGGTAAGATTATACTACAGGCTAAAAGGCCTTGACTCATTTGCTCACAAGTATGAACACTTAAAGCTATTTGTAATATCCTAGGGTGTTTTCTTGGCTTTTAGCTGCCAGTCCATTAATCACCACTGGTTTTGTTTTACCTATCAGCTGTTTACACTGAAAATCCAATAACGTATTTTTTGTATGATTGAAATCTCAATAGTTCATCCAAATAATTATTACTTCAGATTTAATTGTTACAGAAAAAAGAAAAAAAAACAGAAGAGAAATTTATACTAATATACAGAAAAAGTTTAATAATAGACACCAGTTCTTTTTTATTTTGATTATCCCTGAAATGTGTTTCATCCAATACTAAATATGAGATTATTTAACTATCTATTTGTGAGCTGTTTAAAGGCATGGTGTCTCCAATGCTAGCCTGGGCCTCTGGCATTATCATCTCTTGCCTCTACCCCTCTTTACAGCATTCTGTGTTCCTGTTTTTCAAGGCTTCTGCTGTCATAAAAGACCTATATTTCTCTGTCCTACATTACCACATTAGAGTGATGTGTCTCATTCTGCACAAATTAGTTGCTTGTTTCTCCCGTTAAACACAAAACTATGGTTCTCCCATACAAACATATGCAAAAATAAAACAGTTTAGCCATAGCTAAAACCTCTGTTACAGACGAACCATGTAAAAATGAGTTCTAGGTATTTAAAAAAAAAGTTCAGACAAAGAAAGTTTGACAAGATTCATTCTTGAGGCCTTGCAAGAGCAGTACAAAGACTGTAGCCTGTTAGTAAAACAGCAATATTGTATTACTTGACTACATGGCTTCACAGCCTTAAATGAAGTCCCTTCCATTTAAGGGTTGTCAAGAGGGTTCAGTGGTGTTCTCAGTGTCTGGCTACTATAACATGCCCATGCACAGGGGAATACCTGGTTTCAGCTAGTTAACTACCTCCTCATTACTTCACAAACCAAGCAGTTTTTAATATGCTTTGTGGTACATATGTAGGGCTTAGTTGAACTGCCTTGAATAGGAATCTAGTGTCATTTGAGATATTCTGCATTATGAACCTTGTTATCTATCTGTCAGTGTAGAGGAGTGTGGTGGGTTAACTTTGGCTGGCAACCAGGTGCCCACCAAGTCATTCTGTCACTCTCTCTCCTCAACTGGACAGGGAAGAAAATACAACAAAAATTTCATGGGTCAAGATAAAGACAGGGAGAACACTCAGCAATTACTGTGACAGACAAAACAGATGCTACTTGGGGAAGATTAATTTATTGCAAATGAATAACAGAGTAGGATAATAAGAAAATAAGAACAAATCTAAAAGCCAGCTTCCCTCAACCCCTCCCTTATTCCCAGGCTCAGCTTCACTCTGGATTCTTCTACTTCCCCCCTCCTTGAGCAATGCGAAGAGGTTAGGAATGTGGGCTGCAGTCAGATCATCACGTGTTGTCTCCAGCGCTCCTTCCTCCTCATGCTCTTCCCCTGCTCCAGCATGGGATCTCACCCACAGGATACAACCCTTCATGAACTGCTCCAGTGTGGGTCCCTTAGGGGCCACAGGTCACAGAATCATAGAATGGTTTAGGTTGGAAGGGATCTTAAAGATCACCTAGTTCCAAACACCCTGCTGTGGGCACAGACACATCCCACTAGACCAGGCTGCTCAAAGACTCATCCAGCCTGGCCTTGAACACTTCCAGGGATGGGGCATCCACAACTTCTCTAAGAAACGTGTTCCAGTGCCTCACCACCCTCATAGTGAAAAATTTCTTCCTGATATCGAATCTAAACCTACCCTCTTCCAGTTTGAAGCCATTACCCCTTGTCCTATCACTACACACCCTTGCGAAAAGTCTCTCTCCAGCATTCTTGTAGGCACTCTTCAGATACTGGAAGGCTGCTATAAGGTTAGCTAGAATCCTTCCCTTCTTCAGGCTGAACACTCCCAACTCTCTCAGCCTTTCTTCATAGGAGATATGCTTCAGACCTCTGATCATCTTTGTGGCCCTCCTCTGAACTTGCTCCAATAGGTCCACATTCTTCCTGCGCTGAGGACTCCAGAGCTGGATGCAGTACTCCAGGTGGGATCTCACGAGAGCAGAGTAGAGGGAGAGAATCACCTCCCTTGACCTGCTTGCCACACTTCTTTTGATGCAGCCCAGGATAAGGTTGGCGTTCTGGGCTGCAAGTACCCATTGCCAGCTCATGTTGAGCTTCTCATCAACCAATACCCCCAAGTCCTTCTCCTCAGGGCTGCTCTCAACCCATTGTCAGCTCAGCCTATATTTGTGCTTGGGATTGCCCCAACCCATGTGCAGGACCTTGCACTTGGCCTGGTTGAACTTCGTGAGGTCACATGGGCCCACCTCAAACTTATCAAGGTCCCTCTAGATTGCATCCCTTCCCTTCAGCCTGTCAACCACTCCACACAGCTTGGTATCACTGCCAAACTTGCTGAGGGTGCACTCAATCCGACTGTCAATGTTGCCAAAACAGATGTTGAACAGCACCAGTCCTGACAGAAAATCTAGTTTTGAATGGGCTCCTCTCCATGGGCCACAATTTCTGCCAGGAGCCTGCTTTGGCATGGGCTTTCCACAGGCTGCAGCTTCCTTCAGGGCACATCCACCTGCTCTGGTATGGTGTCCTCCACAGGCTGCAGGTGGCTATCTGTCCCACCATGGGTGTCCATGGGCTGCAGGGAACAATCTGCATCACCATAAGTTTCACCATGGGCTGTAGGAGAATCCCTGTTCTGGTGTCTAGAACACCTCCTCCCCCTCCTTCTTTGCTGACCTTGATGTTTGCAGGGCTCTTTCTTTCACATTTTCTCACTCCTCTCTCCCAGGTGCTGTTGTGCAGTGCTTTTTACCTCTTCTTAAATATGTTATCACAAAGGCACTACCAATGTCACTGATAGGCTCAGTTTTGGCCAGCGGCCAGTTGGTCTTGCAGACAGTTGGAACTGGCTCTGAGACATTGGGGCAGATTCTCACAGAAGCTACCCCTGCAGCCCTCCCACTACCAAAACCTTTCCACATAAACTAAATACAAGAAGCAAAGGTTTCCACAGAGCCTGCATCATATCTGCCAGTGCCAAGGAGTTGTCTCAGATAAACTAGATTATTTTAATTACGCTTGACACTTATGGTACAGCAATCAAGCAAAGCCCATAGGCAATATGGTTAATGAAAACTGTTCAGCTGACCAAGCATATTTTATGGTGAGACAAATAACTCAGGAAGCTCAGTTAGCTGTATTGATTAGAGGCTTGGTTTACTTAACTTTGGAGGTTGGTCCCATTCTAGATGCTCTGGGGAAACACAAGATGTCTTCTCAGATTGGCAGATATAATAGAGGACCCACAAAACTGAAGTCTTTGGTAACCAGCAGTGGATGCTAGTCCTGGAATAGATGAATATTGTAGGTGCCTTAAAATTAGAAAAGATTTCTTTCTTTTTTTTTTCCTCCCTCACCCCAAAATACTTAAATCCAATAATAAAAAGCTCATTAGAATTAAAAGAGTTTATACATCTCTTCCATTTTAGAAGAGTACTCTTACCACTGAGTTATAAAATCAGGCTTACATATGCTCACAAGCCAAGTTAATATTTAATTACTTTATGCATAGTGGAGCAGCTTTGGCAGAAGGAATTGAGAGGATACATCTCTCCTGAATAACCTTCAGACTAATAATTAGTTAATCTCAATGAAAATACAGTCTCAGGTCCTTGAATTTAACAACAAAGTGAGCCTATGTCTGTCATGCCCTTTGTGATAGGTATCATCATGAACCTATTGGATGAAAAGGTGATAAGAGTGCCATCACTTTTTTTTTCAGAAAAATAAGCAACAGGTTCAATATTTGACTCATGCTAGGCAGTTGAAATTGTCCTAAGGATTACTAGCTTGCACGAGCGTTTCTCTCCCCACAGTGAGTTTGCTACTAATACAACAATAATACAACATATACAAAACAACAAGATACGTATGGATGGACTGCACCTGAACAGCTTGCTTTGCTTGTTAGGAACCAGCAAGTTACATCAGTTATCAATGACTTATCTTTCAGATACTTTTCCCCACTATAATATTTTTGCTGTACACAATACAAGGGGAAAAAGACCTTTCATATGCAATTTCCTTTGTGAGTCTCTGGACTTACCAGAAATTTATTCAGCGTGTTACTTTGTCTGAAGACTCCAACAAAATACAAACTGATTTGTGAAACAACACATCAAACCTATTAAATCCTTTTTCATACATTAAATATAATCTTGTAACCTAATGCTCCTAATTCTTCAGTCTAACACACTGCGATTATTTGCATCTACAGAAAATGAGTGTAAAGTGGAAAAAAGTATGTACTATCTTCCTTTTTTAGTGTGTACACTGACTTTGCTCAGGAACAAAAAACTACATGAGACAACAGAGGATTACATTCCCTCTATCTGATTCTGTAATATCTCCCAAGAATTTGTATTAGATCTTGTAATAATGGATGAGAAGGATCGAGGAACATTAGTCAAGATTGTCAACATGCAAGGAATCACCAAGGCAAGGTATTATATCCATATTTCATTAAGATAAAAATAGTTCCTTTACACTAAAGCTTGTGAAGATTGATCACTGGAGGCAAACTATTTTATGAAAGAGATTTTCAAAGGTATAAACAATTTTATGCTACCAGTTCCCATTTACTTTCAATAAGAGTTGGGTGCCTGGCTGGTCTTTGTGTCTTATAAAAGCTCTAAGTGGTGGTTGCGTTTTTACCCTGCACTACTCTCCAATCTATTAAATAAAATTTAATTGTCATTCTTATAATCAATCCAGGTAATTTTGGACAATTATTGACTAATGTACTGCCATATATTTTTGAGATTGCTATAGGAGTATTCCATGTAAACAACAGACTCATCTAATTCTGATAAAGAACCTTTTAGTGACAAGAAATGTATGAAATTTCTATTTTAATCTAATCTGCTTTAATGTAATCTGCTGCTTCTGAGAAAGATTACTTTATGGCCATTTACTGGCTTCATTTCCTATGCATGACTCAAGAGGAATGGTGAGCAAGCAATAAAGTCAAGATACAGAATGCTTCTTAGATACCCAGTGCAAAGAACAGAAAAAACATGAAATCCCATGATACAAGTGGTATAGAAGAATCAAAAAGATGAAAGTAAAAGTAAAAAATATCACATACTTGCATAACTACATAGAAAATGTTACTAAGTATCATACCATATACATTCTTAATCCCCAAGACCAGTAAGAAAATACATAGGAAACAGCTTTTCTTCAGCACAACATTAATTTCCGTTGATTATTCTATGAACATATATGAGGGTTAGACAGCACAAAAAGGAGAGTCGACAGTCACTGCTGACATATGCTTTGAGGCAACAGGTCAAAAGGGATGTAGATGAATAAAGAATATGTTGAAAATTAATCAGCTGAGATTAGACCCACAATATTAATATATTTATTAAGAGTATCCTAGCCTTGATAGGAAAATATGTTATTTCCCTTTTTCCCCCTTCTTGACTAAGAACAAGAGAAGGCTTTGTGAATGACACAATGGTTTTTCCTAAATCAGTCTTTTTCTTTTCTGAGCTGCTGCCTCAGTTTAACACTGTCCAGCAGGCAGCTTGCTTCATGATAAAAAAACACATTCTGTTCAAACAAATTTATTGAATGCCTTCTAAGTCTATGGTAAGTTGTAAAGGATGGCATGATGCAAAGGAGACCTGTGAAACACACAGGTGCCCCAAAAGTATAAGCACAAATGACAGATGGTCAATTACTGGACAATGAAGGAACACAGTCTTTGGAGCTGGATAAAAATGGTTTTAGTAATAACAAAGAAAACAGAGCAAATCTTCAACATACATAAAATACAGTAAATTTTTATATAACAGGGAGTTTCAAAACTGTGTAGAAAGGGCAAGTAAGCAGACCACGTTAACAAACATAGAAATAACCTCAAGCAGACCTTGCATGAGGAGGGAGAAACCATCAATATTAACAACACAGTATTCAAAAAAGAACTTGGGATACTGAAGACACTGCAACCTACTGCATTTTCTCTCTAAAGAATTAGAACACACAGGGGCAGCGTAGAGGTTAGAATGATACCAAAGAAAGGTGTAAATGCTAAAAAGTCTCCATATAGCATTATTGGAAATTAGATGTAATAACCGGATAATTTGGAGTAGAAGCATTGGCATCCTTGTAACTGGACTAATAATTCTTTGATGAGACTGCTAAGGTTTTATTTCAACTAATGCTAAATTCTTGGATTTGAATATAAAGTGTATTTCTTCATCTCACCTAAATTTCATGTGATCAGGTACCTTGCACTTGAATATTTGCTGTTAAAATTTGTGAAGCACCATCTGGGATTTCATATAGAAAGAACTTTATGACCTTAAATGCTTGGATAATAGAAATGAAATGAAAGTAGTACAAAATGCAAGGTCCCAGAAACCTCTGTTGTAAGCCAGAAAAAAGTCAGCTGGAGACAACTAGAAAGTAGAGCAAGACAGTCACCTTAAGGGAGCATAGAATGATGAGGAACCCTACACATGGTGAAACCATTAAAAAAGAAAACCTAAGACAAATTACAGAGATACTTTCAGTAACAATAGAGAGTACTCAAGCCCTTTCACAATTTACTGATGAGACTAAGTCAGAATAAGTTACACTCTCTGTTCATCTGCATACAATGAAAATAAACTGAAACTGGAAGTGAAGAGCGCTAGTAACTGAAATCTATTTTATGTGAGAAGATAATAAGCCTTTGACTTAGTTGAAGAGAATAAAGACAGAGATGAGTATGATTATTGTTTATGAACATTCATGGGCTGAAACACATGGTGGGGGGAAGCTATTTGTTCTAAAGAACAGGGGTAGCACAAGGAGAAACTGGTATAAAATGCAAAAATCCAGGCTTGAAATTATGGCCTTTAGAGATGTAAGGTTCTGGGAAAGTCAGTAGAGACAAGAAGGAACAAAAATTTACTGTATCAATATGAAGTATGCAAAGTGATGCTTGCTGTTGCAAGGAACTGACTTGATTACCAAAAAATTTCTCCTCATTTATGTTTTTTTTATAACACTACAAACCGTTGCATTTTGTCCCATGACTACATTCGATAATTTTCTTAAATATTTCTACAACAAAGCAATTTCTAGATGCAAAAGAATCTGTAATACCTAGCTTGCAGATAATAGGATATGTATTATGCAGACTTGGCAACATCCAATATATTTCATACATGTATAAAAAGCACCACCATATTTCTGTGTGATTTGACAATTTTTTTCTTATAAAAATAACAAAGAGCTGAATAAAATCTCTTCTCTGTTTCCCACCTTATCACCTACCTATTAATATGATAATGGAATTGACTTGGCTTGTCAGAGTATCTTAAAACATTTACAGCAAAGCAGTCCATGTACTTTGCATTCTACTGGTATGCAAATGACATTCCAACATCTCAATTAAACCTGTGTTCAAAACCCTATTAAGCTCACAGAAAAAGACCTTCACTGAAAAATAAAAACCTTTTGAGAAGTTTAAATTTGTAATATCTTTACATACATGCATGATTTTTTTTCTATTGACCCTAAAAGAATAATAGCATCTGTTACTATCACCACATTATGCAGCTATTTTAAATAATATTTAAGATATTAATCTATCCTTAATAATGAATAACTGTTTTCCCAAGAGCTTCAAAGTATAGTAGTATTAGAGAAGTCAGGGGGTAAGACACATCTTTTAAATCCTGTCAGAATTACAATCAGGAATATAGGAATGACACAGATTCAGTACCAGCAGAATCCTTTTTGTTCACTTCATAATGATTTAAATTGTATTAAATACTGGCTTCTACTTTGCTATTGATAACAGTGTAAGATTTCTGTTCATTCTGACAGTTCTCCATAGAATGTTTCTTCATACATACAAATTACCTAGAATTACATAGAACATATTATGCCAAGGTCTACGAAATTTAAGTTATAATTGTGTTATAAAGAGGAAATTAACTATACCTACCACCTTTACAAAAACGTACTTGGGTAATATTACGGGAGCTCTCCAGGTGGGAATTTCAGACAGTACTGGAGACTCTCCCAGGTAGCTCCCACTATGCTTAGGCCAAGTGGTGACACCACTTCTATCCTTATATATGTTAACTAGCATACTGGGTGGAGAATCTGGTCATCTCAAGAACTCCCCAAGTCAGTTCCTGATGTAGAATTTATTAAACTAAATGCAGATAATTTTAAATAGCCAGTAGAAATTGTTTCTGCAGATGCAGAAGCGGTCATGTAGGACTGGTCACCTGAATCATGCAATAGAGACTCTGGTTACCATCCAGGCAGCTACTGGTTGTCCTGTTCAAGATGTTTGATTCCCAATGAGAGCATTACCCTATGTTAGGTATTCCAATATTTTTTTTTCTTATTTTAACAAACACTCTTTCAGTGACTCTTCGTACAACAATATAGAACATATAGAATGTATTGTTTGAATATACATGTGTACGTATATGTGGGAGTCTGTTATAGATGGCCCAAATAGGATGAAGAGGCAGATGAAATATTCTATAAACAGCTGGGAGAAGTCTCAAGTTCGCAAGTCCTTGCCCTTGTCGGGGACTTCAATTTACCAGATATCTGCTGGGAATACAATACGGCAGAGAGGGAACAGTCTAGGAGGTTCCTGGAGTGTGCTGAGGATAACTTCTGACATAGATGGTGAGGGAGCCAACTAGGGAAGGTGCTCTGCTGGACCTGTTGTTTCTAAACAGAGAAGGACTTGTGGGGGATGTGAAGGTTGCAGGCTGTCTTGGGCATAGTGATCATGAGATAACAGTTTTCGATACTTGCAGAAGCAAAGAGGGGGGTCAGCAGAAGTGCTATCTTGGACTTCCGGAAGGTGGACTGTGGTCTTTTCAGGAGCCTGGTTGACAAAGTCCCTTGGGAGGCAGTCCTAAAGGGAAACGGAGTCCAAGAAGGCTGGACATTTTTCAAGAAGGAAGTTTTAAAGGTGCAGGAGCAGGCCATCCCCATGTGCCGAAAAATGAGCCGTCAGGGAAAAAGACCGGCCTGGCTGAAGAGAGAGCTACGGTTGCAACTCAGGGAGAAAAGGAGAATTTATGGCCATTGGAAGAAAGGGCAGGCCACTCATGAGGACTACAAAGATGTCATGAGGCTATGTAGGGAGAAAATCAGAAGGGCCAAAGCCCAACTAGAACTTAACCTGGCCACTACTTTTAAGGACAACAAAAAAAGTTTCTATAAATACATTAACAATAAAAGGACAACTAAGGATAATATCTGTCTAAAGGACAGAGGTAGACTGAAGAGGTCTACTAAACGCAGACGGGGGTCGAAACATAGTGACAAAGGATAAGGAAAAGTCTGAGATATTTAACACCTTCTTTGGCTCAGTCTGTGAAGGTAAGACCAGTTGTTCCCTAAGTACCCAGTCCCCTGTGCTAGTAGGCAGGGGTGGGGAGCAGAATGAAGCCCCCATAATCCACGGGGAAACACTAAGTACTCCAGCACTTACACATACACAAGTCTATGGGGCCAGATGGGATCCACCCGAGGGTACTGAGGGAGCTGGTGGAAGTGCTCACTAAGCCACTTTCCATCGTTTATCAGCAGTCTTGGCTAACCGGGTAGGTCCCAGTTGACTGGAGGTTAGTAAATGCAACAGGAATCTAAAAGGAGGGCTGTAAGCAGGATCTGGGGAACTACAGGCCTGTCAGTCTGACCACCATGCCTGGGCAGGTCATGGAGCAGATCATCCTGAGTGTCATTACACGGGCACAGGCAGGACAACCAGGTGATCAGGCCCAGTCAGCATGGGTTCATGAAAGCCAGGTCGTGCTTGACAAACCTGATCTCTTTCTATGACAAGGTGACCCGCTTAGTGGATGAGGGAAAAGCTGTGCATGTTTTTTACCTGGACTTCAGTAAAGCCTTCGACACAGTTTCCCTAGGCATTCTCATGAAGAAACTGACTGCTTAGGGCTTGGATGGGTGTACTCTTCGCTGGGTAAAAAACTGGCTGCGTCCAGAGAGTGGTGGTGAATGGAGTTAAATCCAATTGGCGGCTGGTCACAAGCAGTGCTCCCCAGGGCTCAGTACTGGGGCTGGATCTCTTGAATATCTTTATCAATGACCTGGACAACGGAATTGAGTGCACCCTCAGTAAGTTTGGAGACGACACAAAGTTAGGCGAGAGTGTCAATCTACTTGAGGGTAGGAAGACTCTACAGAGACATCTGGTCAGGCTGGATCGATGTGCTGAGGCCAGTGGTATGAAGTTCAACAAGGCCAAGTGCTGGGTCCTGCACTTAGGTCATAACAACCCCACACAGCATTACAGGCTTGGGGAAGAATGACTGGAGAGCTGCCTGGCAGAAAAGGACCTGGGAGTGTTGGTTGACAGCCAGCTGAATGTGAGCCAGCAGTGTACCCAGGTGGCCAAGAAGGCCAATGGCATCCTGGCCTGCATCAGGAATAGTGTGGTGAGCCAGACTAGGGAAGTGATCGCTCCCCTGTACTCAGCACTGCTGAGGACCCACCTTGAGTACTGTGTTCAGTTTTGGGCCCCTCACTACAAGAGAGACATTGAGGTGCTGGAACATGTCCAGAGAAGGGCAATGAAGCTGGTGAGAGGTCTGGAGAACAAGTCTTACGAGGAGCAGCTGAGGGAATTGGGATTGTTTAGCCTGGAGAAGAGAAAGCTTCGGGGAGCCCTTATTGCTCTCTACAACTACCTGAAAGGAGGTGGGCGTCGACCTCTTCTCGCTAGTAACAAGTGATAGGACAAGAGGAAATGGCCTCAAGTTACCTCAGGGTAGGTTTATATTGGATATTAGGAAAAAGTTCTTTACAGAAACAGTTGTCAAGCATTGGAACAGGCTGCCCAGGGAGGTGGTAGAGTCACCACCCCTGGAGGTATTTAAAAGGTGTGTAGATGTGGTGCTTACGGAGATGGTTTAGTGGTGGTTTCAGCAGTGTTAGGTTGATGGTTAGACTTGATGATCTTAAAGGTCCCTCCCAACCTAGCAAGTGTATGATTCTGTGATTTATGCACATTGATCTCCTTGTATATAAAGAAAATCTGTAGAGATTTTTTAGTGAGATATAAAAAGTCTTTGGATAATCAGTGAAACAAAAGGTGAATTTGAATAGCACAAGAGATGTAGATTCAACAAGAACAAAATACACTTGAAAGGGAATAAGTATAAATGGACTAGTCAGAAATATGACTTGATGGCCACTGTTCTGCTGGAGGTGGGAGAAAATATGTGCATTTTGAGAAAAAAAAACCTAGCCTACTTTATTCTATTAGAAGTTTTATGGTTGCGCCACTGGAACTAGGATTTATCTAGCTAAAGGTGATTAAAGAAGGAAATGAAGACCCAAGAACACCTTTATACATTTGAACCTGCTATTATTATGTACTTTGTCATGTCTTTGTTAAGTTTAACAATTATCATTTGTAGAAGCAATTTTTTTTTTTTGTTAGGTGTAATGCATAAATGTTCAATGTTGTCAGGTAGTGTTACATTTGTTGACTGTTTGCTGAGTCCTAAGCCTGCCCATAGTTTTCAGAATTGCTAGTGTGCCTTTTCATTATGAATATCTACGAGAGAATACATTTGCACAGATAATTATGGCTTGATTTCTTTTTGTGGTGTACAGTGTAGTTACAGATTATTTCATTCAAATGTTCTTGTAGATAAATAGTAAGGATAAAACCTTTACATAGGATTTATTTTACTCTCAAATTAATTTAGGCTAATACTTTTAATAGTATTTTCCCAGTTTTAAACATTTCATTCTGATACAAGTCATGTTACCAATTTAATTTCAGTAACTATGTTGGCAAAGTAGAGGCCCAAACATTGTCACAAAATATTGGTTTTGTGTGAGTTATGCTTGAGACTGGTGATAAAGTAAACAGAATTCAAAGAGTTTCCTCTTGTTTTTATTGTTGGCTACACTGTTATGCTGTCATGAATATGAAGCTTTTCTGAAATTCCATCCTTTTCTTCAAAGGTTATACTTTTTTTAGCGTTTTTAATTGGGAATTAATGATCTTGGTTTTGATTACTTGAATAAGTTAAATATTTTCTGTAATATACAACATTATATCTCATATTCAGTTTTTTCTCTTTGTGGTTAACTACAGTCTGGAGCATTAAGATAGGATAGTACAGCTTCTTGATAAGCATAAAATTTATTTTATTTCCAGTTTGTAACAAAGCTTGAATATTCCAATTTTACCAGTGATGCAAATGCAACACTGCTTTAAAATACTTGAGATTGTTGTTATGTAGAAAACATATTTGCATAAAGCTCTTCTGAAAAATAAATAAAAGAATGATAAGATGACTCCTAATAAGAATGATTTGATGATTAATTAGAGTAAAAAGGATGTGGACACCAATGTCTTGATCTGTTAGTCACAGAAGGAGAATTTTAATGCCCATTCAGGTACCATTCATTGGCACTTAAAAGTCGTACATGTCACACATTTTATGCTTTAAACTCTTTCAAAAATATTGGTTTCCTTATATTATTGAGGCAGATATTTTCTTTCAAGAGGTTTAACTTGACATTCCAAAGTCTTAATCCTCATACTTTTCTAAAAACCTTTGTCCCAGACTTCTATGCAATGCGAAATGTAGTGAGCAGGTTAATCCCATTAAGTGGACAAGTCCCATGGAAGTCACAGTAATATATGTGTAGCTAGCCACCAGTATAATCAAATGTAATTGCATTAAAAACCAACATTGCCTTATATAAACAATTGATGCTGAACTTGTCTGAGATATAGATGCAGCATAGGAGTTCATTTCTTTCTTCCTCTATGACATTATTTTTGTTTCTTATAGTTGGATAATGTGTGTCAATGTGTGGCCTAAAAATATATACTTGTGCAGCCTGCATAGCCATAAAGATGTAAAAAATTCCCAGCCTTTTCACATGCTATTTCATATCTTTTTGAACAGTATTGCTGGGACAATTTATTATTCATTATAGACTTCCCAAATAAGTTTTAGTCTATGGTGTTTAACCCAACAGTCCTTTGGCTTTCTCTGGACCTAAGAGTGGAATGCACGTGCCTGAACATTGATATCCAGAGATATTTTAGACTGATACATGAGTATCCTGACTGCTCTGCACTGGATACTGCACTGGAACTGCCACACTACAAAGATACAAATATCCTATTGTTTCTGTACAAAGTAAATGTCTCAGACTCCTAAGATATAGTAAATTTAACTAGACATGTATGAGCAGGCAGCTGAATTGCTCTCTGAAAGTCAGAACACCTCCACTTGAAAATACCAGCTTCATGTTTTAGTGAGGCAAACCTTTCCTCAAATTGTAATTAATCCTGAGTTCTAAATTTACAGCACATTGTTGATTCATTTTTTTACCCCAAGAAGGTAGAGAGAAGAGATAATGATACAAAATACAGTTTATGGATGATGCTTCAGTGCCTCTACGTATCTACATAGCTGGTTGATTACCCACACTTTTCTGTAGTCCTGTTAGCCTCATGTAAAACAAGCAGTTCAATATCTAAAAGAATGGGGCTGCATGTACAAATCCACAGAGGCCCCAGTGGAACATGTTTCTTTATCCAATGTGGTTATCCTGCATTTAAACTTTTAAATATTTAAATATATATTAATTTCAACCATACATCTGCTCTAGAGCATAAATGTTCCTCAAAATGTTATCACAGTTCTTCTACTACCCCTTTTTTTTTAAGCTAGTCAGTTCTGAAATTAGCATTTACACCTCCATAACAATTCAAGTAAACACCAGCGTCCAGAAACACTTTGTGACTCCCACAGTTAGGTTCTTCCCTAGCCATGTTTTATGCACATTATGACCTAAGTGCACTTTAATCCCTGCTCCCTTCCAAATGGTTCTTTTTTCCCTTCTTGCTCATACAAAAACCTGTCCACATTGGCAGGGAAGAAGTGCTAGTACGCTGGAACAAATCCACCAGTCTGGACTTCCATGGGAGAAGGATTTCAAGGGGCACTGTGGCACATTTTTTCTTTCAGACTTCAGAGCATTGTTTTAATCTTTAATGACGGTGAAGAGAGGACTTCATTACTTTAAGTTTCCTATCTTGGGCCTGATTTCAAAATTAATCCTGACCCAAGTGGTACCTCTAAAACCTGTTCCATGTACACTGTACCAGTAGCAAAAAGATCTCAGGACCTCAACTGCTCTTTTATTTCAGACCTTTCTATAGGGCATAGCCAGAAGTATCTAGAAGACAGCGGATGGACAGTTAATGCATACATGACCTCCCTGGATAAAATGTATATGGATAAGTCTGTATTGTGGAACAGAACAAGGCAGCCACCATGCACCTGACTGATCAGCATCAAAATTATCACAGGCCTATTTCCTAGATTATCTAGTGTTACTATCCTCCTCCCCCACATCAATACTGGAAGCTCAACTGTATTTATTTGGAAACTCATTTAGCATGACCCAAAAAAGAAGTGCTCTCTAGCCATATCTGAAAAATAATGAAAGATATAAACCCTTCCTTAACCCCTCAGTTTGTATTAGCTGTAAGGATTTCTAATAGGTCTCTTTCTAGGGGGTGATATTTTGTATTAGATTAAAGTTTATGGTGATAAAAGTCCACCACATACACGTTATTCATGACATTTTGTGGAATACCAGTATTTACATTTTTGTCATTTTCAGACTTGAGCCAACTCAAGGATCGTGACTGGTTGAAGAGAGTTTACATTTTAAAATAGAAAACCTGGATCCAAAATAAGCTTATCCTCAAATCACAGTTACATTTAAATCTCTATACTTGAGAGGTAGCCTTTCATATATAGTAACTTCTCAGCTTTCCATTTCCTTTGGTATTTTCAAGGTCAGAGGGTAAGAGAAAAAGCACAGTTCTGTATGCAATTCTGAGAACTGAACACCACATACTGCTTTTGAAAAACAGATGATTTCTTTTGCAGGACATAACTGCTAAACCCTTCCCCTCCTTCCCGGCCCTCTGGCATTCCAGCTGAGATAATCAGTAGAAAGGGACTTGGCATCAAACACAAATGTGAAACAGGATGGTGTGAAGCTGCTTACCAAGCTGTTAGAGGCAGAGAAAAAAACAAAGATCTGTACCAGAAAAAAACTTTAATCCTATCTGCAATGATATAAAGGAAGAAAAAGGCAGATGTTAAGATGATAATTTTGGTGATCTGGAAATCTGGCAGTGAGTTCAGAAATGGTAAATTAAATTAAGTACAGGAGAATAACTACATCTTTCAAAACAGAGCAGGGCAGAAACTCCAATAGAGAAAGCATCATTAGAATTTGGATACATTCACTCTGCAGGCAACTTTTCCTTTCTGCTGAGGTCTATCTTGCTTTAAATTATCCATTGTATCCATTCCTCACTTCTGTTAAAAGTCACCTGCAGCTCTGTAGAATTTGCAGTCTTGTGGAGATAATAGCAACGAAAAAAATGAGCCGTTTGGAAATGATGAAGGAAAAGAGAATAAGCTCCCCAAGTACAGGGTAGAATTGTTCAGTTATACAATATATTAGTTAAAAATGAGTTCAGGAGAGAAATGCAAATGGTGGCCTACTGCTTCAGCACAGCAGAGTTTTGTCAGCTGAACAGTTTTTGAGTTGTTCTGCTTTGGACTTACAACAATAACTACCAGTGAAGCACAGCTGGTGTTCAGGAGCCAGAAGTGTAGTAGTCCACTTATGTGAAAGAAGTGATTGTACAGGCAAAACTATAAAAAAAGAGACATCAATTAAAAAATGTAAAAGTCATCAGTGGAGGGGAAAAAAGTAGTTACAAATGTATCTTTTTTCCTAGATCATAGCGAGGTACATATTTGGAATACGAAGGTACAGAAAGAAAACAGTCCATTATGCTACAGAGGATTTAAATTACTTCATGATAATTTTTTTCAGATTAATTTGAATTAGAATTTCAGTTTGAGTTTTCTTTCTTTGGAGAAATAGCTCAGCAATACTGAGCCAGCATCTGATGTGAATTACTTTGATGTACGTCCTGATTGAACTAGTTTTGAATGTATTAGAAACCTATTAGCTATTATTAGTAGTATTATATTTTAAAAAAAATCCATAGTTTAGATGTTGTATTTTTTTTCCATTTTAAAAAAAAATTATAGAATTAAAATTTGGATTACGTAAACAAAAAACCCCTACCTCTGAATACTGCTGCAAATTTGATCACTTCTTTTTGACTGCAGAAAGTGTACAGGAATATGTCAGGTCACAGTTTGGTTTCTTTTAGAATAACCTAACTTAAATATTTTTACAACACATTTTGAATTCTGTCATGAAGTAGTGCTTATGCATGCAGAAATTACTGTTTTGCCAACTGTTAATTTTCAGAAGTTACAGGAAAACCCCTGGAGTCACAGGATCAGTTACAAAACTGGGAACTTAAATTATAAACACACATATATAGATTTTTTTTTATATATATATCTATGTGTGTATGTATGTTTGTTTCTCTTCTTGGTCAGAGACCATTTTATTGCTATTATACTGAGTTTTAGTATGTTTGTCTTGGAAATGTGCTTTGTTAAAATGACTGGAATTCAGAGCCTTAAGAAAAACATCATATACATATTCAATTTATAGTTTTGGTATAAACCATATTTATATTTTGATGGCATAAAGGAATAGATTTATAATGGTATATTTTTAGTTTATTTCTGAGTAGAACCTATAGATAAATAAGTAAATTTATATTTTATATTATAAATAATTATGTTAAATAGAATTGAGATAAATATAGAGACATGTCAGTCTCAGAGGAGAAACAGAAAGAACATTTCTAACTTAGCCCTGTGGGATACATCAGTGTTATCACTGACTTTTATTTTCTTTGAAATTACGGAGGAATGACAGCATATCCAAGTTAAACCTACATCTTTCCATCAAAGAGTTGAGGGCTTTAAGGATTCCTAAAATGTAATTGTAAACACATTAACATTCTCAGTGCTCCCACTATCAAGTTAGTGGAAGGATTCAGAAAATAACTTTATACTTATTTCAGTGTTTTTGTTTCATTTTGAGAGCATTCTGAAAAATAAGAAAAACAACTTGCCAAGCATCCTTCATCAGCACACTTTGACATGTTTTGAATTCCACTAAATTCACTTTTAGCCTTCAACCATGTAAAATTAAATTCAAGCAAAAGCAAAGGTCAATTCAGAATTTCCAAACACAATGAAAAAGGAAAATTCATGAAAGGGAAGGCTGGTCTCGGTGGCTTGGATTCTTATAACCAAACACTCTACAGATCCTATTGCATTCAGTAGGGCAGGCAAAATATTTGCCTGTCCCTCCACTGTTTTATTTCCTATGGGAATAAGAGACCAAAATTTATTTCTGGGAAATAGATTACTATTAACAATGCTAAGGAGGATTGATCCAGAAAACACATACAGGTAGAACAATCTTCACTACTTGGATCACAGTTATCTACAGAATTCTGTAAGTTGCCATATTTGATTGCTGACAAACTATGGTTTCTGAAGTTAGAATATTACACTACCCCTAAATAATTAAGAAAAGGAGAAGAAAAATAGAAGGTGATCTGATATTAAAAGGTCTTTATCTGACAATACCAGCACCAGAAGTTCTCACCTGCTCAGGTCCGAGTCAGTCATTCTAGCTCTTTCTCCCAACAAAAGGTTCACTATTTTTCTTTAATGGAGTCATTGTTTGAGCACTGTCCCAACTTCCATTTTATCAACACAATGGAAAGAAAGTACTCCATTTTACAGGAGGAGGCTGGTTTGCTGGGACAATGTGGAGTATGGCAAATCTTAAATCTGTGTTCTCAGCTGGGTTGCTTCCTTGCCCTTCTTGGCCATTTAGGGATGCGATAATATTTTCACTTTAGAAAATATATATTCTTGATAACTATTAAGATACTCCTAGGACTAGCCCCATTTAAGTCAATTATATTGATTACAGAAGTAAAGATAAGGGCTTTTGTCCTTGGGATTATAAAATGCATGAAAGAGTAAAACAGCTTTTGGTTATTTATATCTGAGTTTCAGCACAATAGCGCTAGAGCCTTTGTATCACTATCAGAATGATTATAAGAAATTTTAAATATAATAATTAGATAAGAAATAATAGTAACATAAGATGCAAAGGAGCTACATATTTCATTTTTGTCTGCTACTGAAAAGCAGTTTAGAGAGACCCTGAGCCAAACTTTTATGGGACTGCAGGAAAGTTGCACCTTCCTTCTCAATTCCATTGTGAACAAAAGTTTTACTTCTGAAACTATCCTATGATCAGTTCATGCAAAACAACTCCCACCCCATTTGCAGAGAACTTTTGGCTGATTTGAGTTACCCCAAAAGTAAAGCTAGATGGAGCTAGAGCATATTAATATATTGCTGCAAATATACTGCTGCTTGACTACTTGGACTATATCCTCTTGGTCAGGCCAATAATAAATGGAGATGTTAAAGTGTGGTTTGAGTTTGATTACTGGCCATGTAGAAAGAAATGGTGCTCTTTCATAAAATATGGATGAAACAGTTTCCTATTAGCAAGAGGAGTTTTGTTAAATTCAAAATATTTTAAAGGAACATCATGCTAATTTTTCCTATTTTTTTTTTCAAAATGAAAAAGTATTTTCTTTTATTTTACTCTTCTAGTTTTGATATCATAATTTCATTTTGCCCAGACAAATCTTCATTTTGAATTAAGTTCAGTAAAACATTTACACAATGATAAATACAATTTTAATGGGTTCTCAAATATATATGTACATGTATACAAGAAATATCTAAAGACAACACTTGATATTTTTAATTCAATGTTATAATAAACTCCCATTCCATTTTAATTTTTTTATTATGTAGAATGAAAAAGTCACAAAACATTGGAATTTTCAGTGCAACGAATGTATTTTGTAACTTACCCTGAACGTTACAGATTTTTACTTTAGAGGCGTGTTCAGTGCAGGATTCAGTTCAGGTGCAGTCCTAATTAGGAAGGAGGTGTGAACACTGTGGACAAGCATAGTAGATTGCCTGTCATAGGACATGCAATACGTACTGCACAATGTTAATGAGGACAGAGGAAGTTAATGTTTCTTTTACCTTCCCCTGTTGGCCCTTCCCCCTCACCTGTCAGTAATTACATTCTTCATTCATGGCATATATGAAGAATTGGGACAGCTTGCTTTAGAAATTTAAAACTGATTGACCTCCTTGTAATCAAAGAGTCAGCAAATCTAACTAAGCATAATGCCGCTGAAGTACTGTGTTTGCATATGCACCAGTATCTAAAGTATATTGAAACACCCAATGTTAGAGGGGCTATGGCAATGTTAGAGGAAATAAAAAAAAGGCCTCTCACCAACACTTCTGTGACTCACACCATTACAACGTTGCATATCATTATGTATTTCTTGTATATCATCACATATTTCTTTCCTACATCCTGATTAATTAAACTTATGCAAACCAACTGAAAAAAAATCAGGTCTGATCAGTATCATCAAGGGCACAGGAAACATCTGTCCCTTTGCAAGACTGTGGCAAATATCTGCAGAGAAAAAAACATCAAGTTTTTCTCTGGAATGTGGAGTTCTGGTCTTCAAGAGCAGAACAGGATGACACAGACTGCAGTTTACAGCAGATTCTCATTACAATGTAGCATCTTAATAGAAATTATTTAATTATTCAATACAAGCTGTCCTTGCCTTACTAAAAGGTTAATGCTCAATGTCATTAGTCAACAGATTTTAAGAACAAAGATGAATTTTCATAATAGTTCCAAGCAGTTGAGCAGAATACGTGCACCTAGAAAGGACAAACAATCTAAAAATGTAACAGAATTATAGATGCACATCTTATTTTTCCTTTGGGGGAAAACACCCTTAAAACCAAACAACAGCAAAACCCTTCCCCCCAAAAAACCAATCCCCAAAATTCAACACAAAATATTTATGTCTGTGGCTTTAGTTTTAATCCTGGCACATCCTAAATCCCTTAATAGCATCTTTCTCTCACCACTGAGCAGTCCTGATTTTTACTAGCCTAATGTATACTCAGGCAATTAATGAAACTATGAAAGATCTTTCTGTTACACAAAAGTACAAAGGCCATGAGGATATACAAAGATTTACTATACAAGTGAAACTAGGAGCTAGCATTTTTGCAGCTTGCCCGGTTCCCTGACTGGGGTATCTAGTGTAAGCAGAGCAATAGGAAGGCATAACAGAATTTTATCAATGAATGTAAATTAATCCATGCAATTCAGTAAAGCAGAAGAACAGGAATAATGTAAAAGCCTGATGGATTGCCAAGAAACTATATCATGAGAATAGTCATACCAGAGGTCCACTTCATTAACTGTCCTCTCTTATTCAGTAGCCAGATGTTACCTGTGAAAAAAGTACAAGAAACTAGTTATGTATGTCCTCGGTTTTCCTCCTAGTGATCAGCAGCTCAAAAACATCCCAAGACAAAGATGATGTATTTGTTCTTAATAGTGATTAATGTTTTTCCACCTAACACCATGTGTTTTGTACTTGCTTTTTGAATCCATATAAGTTTTTTGTTTCCAAAACATTTTTATCTATGAGTTCTATAGCTTAACTTTGCTTTATATGTATGTGTGTTGTTATATCCAAAATACTGTCCTGTCTTCTTTGAACCTAAGGTTTTTTATTTGTGTCTTATTTTTTCTCTTACGAGGAACTGTGAATATTCATTCTTCATTCCTTCTTTTTTCATGCCACTTGTAACTTTATGGGCCTTAAAGAAAATCTCTGATTTCTCTTGTGGTTGAAAAGTCATCTCCTTAATTATTCCTAGAGAGGAATCTGTTTTATTCCTTCCAACGGCAACTTTGTCACTCATCTCTTTAACTCCTTTAGCCCTCCTTTTTTGAAATTGAGACCGCAAAGCTAATTGTAGTTCCATCTATGTGGTTGCATCACACATTTATTCACTAGTGTTTCTTCTCTTATTTCTTTGCTGATAAATTACACTGTATAAAGAGGTCCTTCTGCAATCCACTGTAGATGCTTAACTCTGTGAATAACTTTATCAGCAAAGTTTGTCACCAACTTTTCTAAGGCATTCTTATGTTCCCTCCGTATCCATCATCAAAACTGGCCATCAGTTCCTGCATTTGACCGTTATTTACTAATTAGTTATTTATGAGAAAACTTACCTCAGATAATTCAATATGTTACTCTGCAAAGCCAATAGATAGATAACTAAGTATGAGATAAAACATCTGAAGAAATCAATTAATATAAAGATGGTCACTAAAAACTTGCAACAAGCTGGTACCTCAGCTGTCAGTGTGGGAAGTGTAGAAGTGAATATGCATGTGTTCAGCATTTTGGCAAAGGCAGTTTGCCATAAATGTAATCATTTTGGCAGCAAATGCAAATAAATGTAAAATATGAAAGAAGTCGTGATAGCTCCATTACTGAACACTGCTTTCCTATCAACAGTGAACTGAGGATACTGAATCCAGAAAAAAGACAGGTAGTCAATTTCTGATTGATTTGGGAATTATTTTATCTTCTTCTTACCTGACTAAATATATGGAAACAGTAACAAACAAAAAAAAAATACATCCTGCATACCTATCCTGCCAAAGGATATTAAAAAAAAAAAGTTCACATTTGCTAGAATTGATCTTACACAAAATTCATTGTTTAATTGCAGTGCCTGCTATCTGAACCTTGCTATCACTAGTATCTTTCCACAATCTGTGAAAAGAGACAAGAACAAAAGGTGATTCAGACCTTTGATAAAACAGTGGTTAATTGTTTGTACTCTGCTTAGAGCCCATTTATAAGTCAAGTTCCTCAGGGTCTTGAGTCCTATCCTGTTTAATACGTTTTCCAATGACCTGGAGGAGAAGGAGACAAACTACACCCTAAGCAAGTCTGTGGAAGACTCCAAACTGTGGGTTTGTGTCTATGTATCTGTCTGTGCGGTCAACATGCATGAGAGCACAGCTGCCATCCAGAGGGACCTAAACAGGTCAGTGAAACGAGACAACAGGAGCTACATGATAAGCAAATGCAAAGTCCTGCACCTGCACTTGTCAGCCCCATATTTGTACAGGTTGGTGATTGCCTTGTCAGATAGCAGCTCTACTGGAAAAGGCTTAGAGGTCCTTTCGGGTTCTTCATGGCCTGGCAGCAATGGATCCTAACAGCTTATTGGGCTGCATCAACATAAATGTAATAAGTAGACAGAGGGTAGTGATTATTCTCCTTTACTCAGCACTCATTAACTTGAATACTTCATCCAGCTTTAGTCACACAGTATAAAATGATGTAGATAAACTTGAGGAAGTCCAGCAGAGAGTAATAAAGACTAACAGAATTTATGGTGTTTAGTAGCTGAATCTGGTTATGATATTGAATCCTCCCAGCAAAACAGAAACAGTAGATAAAAATGATAAAGTCTGCTGACATGATAACAGGAGGTGATCCACGTCTCACAACTGTACAGGAATGCTGTGAGCACAACTGCTCAACAGACCTGAAACTTCGTATTACCATGCAACATCATTCCAAATTCACAGCTAGCCTTGGCTACATAGTGTGTTTCAATGTACAACAGTCTAGCACCACGGCATGCTTTAACGTGTGACTGTGGTGTAATGCTGGGTGATAATGAAAATACTTGGCCCAAGTCTGATAATCTCTGTTCAAGAAATTCATCTGAGTAATAAACACCACTGTTCGCCTTCTCAGTCAGTGACTAAAATGACTCACTTACTTGAGGTGATTGGAAAATATTGTGGGATATTTTGATTTTGGCCTATTAGTGAATGAAAGGCAGTGCTTGTTTCTGTTGGCACTCTTAATTTAAGGTTGTATGTTAAATTTACCAATCTATATCAAAGGTAGAAAGTGCACCTCAACTAAATGCTACATTTAGATTATCAACCAGCTATTTCACTTTCAGGAGTGCAGCTTCCTTCAGCCTCACAGGTGCTTCCTTCTGCACTTGTATCAGCCGTGTAAATGACTGCATCAACAGACTGACAACCGCCCTGTTTGGGTTGAAGAAGGTAACTAAATTTTTTTTCTTTATTTATTTTTCCTTGCACAGGTAGTAATTGAAGAGAAAGACATGTTTTTAAGTGTTTAAAATTCAAAATGGATGAATCAGGCTAGGTATTAATATAGGTCTTCTATCAACTCAGAGTCTGCCCTGTTATGTTTTCATCCAAGGCAAGTTTCATGTCACTCAGAAATCTCTGTCACTTAATCAGGTTCTCAGATTAAGCTGCAGAAAATTGTCTATGTTTAAAAGAAATTATAAACATTCCAGCTATTAAATCTTTTAAATGAAGAAAAAAGGAGTAATTTTTGTTTGATCATTTGCTGTACACCAATTTGTGCAAACAGTTATACCAGTTTAAACCTATTGAATAGACAACCAATACAAGCTTTAGAAATTTTAAAATTAAAGTACTACTGGCCCTTTAAGGAGAAGTATCATCACAGTAAGATCCAAACTGATCCCATTCTCTGAAAAAAAAAAAAAAAAGCATCTTCAGTAGACAGTGAAATTAAACGCTTCCCATTGCAAGACTTCCCCCAGGAAACAGACTATTCTTTCTCTAGAGGAAAAATACAATGTTACAGTGATTAGAATTTCTATTAAAGATACAGGCTTCTACAGTATAGCTTTCTGTTCAGTATATAAACAGAAAGCTTTTATGGGCAGAAGGAATCACTTATGATTACCTAATCTGGCTTTGTCAATGCAAAGGTCATGGAACTCTTTACAGTATTTCCATCTTTTACTTCAGGTTAATCTAATTAGATACAAATCTGTCTTTCAGAAGGAAGAATGGTCTTTCTGTAAAGGTATCAAATACTGGAGAATTTATCACATTTTAAAGTAATTTCTTCCATTGGATGGTTATTTTTACTACTTACTCTTACTCTTTTTTTTATTTGTTGGTGTATTTTATCTCTTTTTTTTTAAAGAACCCTGTAATTTCCAGCACAAATTATTGTACAGTTTCTTTCCCCATCTAGCCTACTGATGGGTAATTTTCCTTTCACAGAATATATTTCTTTCTTTTACTTGATCTCTTGTCAAGATCAGATACCCAAGAACATTCCTTTGCTTAGGAAAACAGTGATCCAGAAGAATCAAATACAGTAATAATTTTTATATGCAGTGGGAACTAGTAGATTGATTTGGTTGTCTAAATGTAGGCATCTAGTGCCATTTGAGATGCCTTAAAGTATCTAATCTGACCTCCAGCTGTCACTCCAGAAGAGCTCAAGTCATATCTTATGTCATATCTGCCAGTTCCACATAGATACGCTAGGACATCTAAAAATGGCAGTAAGCATCTAACTGTGCGCAACTAAATCCAGGCACAGAGATCTGTTCAGCTCATCCTAAAATAGACATCAACATTTGGTCAACTAAGTAGCTTTCCAGACACCACTGGGAGCTATTCAGTTATGTGAACATAAATGTCTAAACCTATTTGAGATTCTAGTGCACCTCAGATGTCTGCCAGGACTGACAGATAAAGCACTAGACTTATTACAGATCTGGACCTTTCTGGAGTGGCAGTGGGAGGCTATGCGAGGTACTCTAGGGACTCTAAAAGAGTACAACTAGGAATTTCTAGAAGCTGATTTAAGTAGTGAAAAATAATTTAATCTCCTAATGATATGATTCTTACTCTCCACTGACTTCAGCAAAAGGCAAGAGTGACTCACTTATTCTTAGATACCTAACTTACGAGGCTTATGAACCTTCTGTGTCTGGCTTTACTTTGAGTTCAGTGGGGAAGTAATATGCACATCTATCTCTTTTCCAGTCAACAAAGTAGTCTTATTGGTGTGACAGGATAGAAGCCTATGGGCTGGAGTAGACACAATAGTCCATCTATAAAGTTCCTGTTGTGTTAGTGTAGAAACTGTGGTCCTTCTGACAGGACCAAATATTAGCCTTAGGATGAGATTTTCATGGAGGGAATTTATAAAGAGGTAGTTGGAAGAACAGAATTATACCACTCAGTTACATAACAGCGAAGATTTAATGACTAAGCAGGACAGGTATAATGGTGAGTAGATAATGATTTATTTAATTTCTAGCAAACACACACACATGCTCTGTAAAGAACACTTGCGCACCAGTAAAGGCATCTGGTCCAGTTGTGACCAGCACCATGACCTTGGGGAAACACAACACTCATGCTAGCTGAATGAGGTGTCTTTCAGGGCCCTAAGGGCACTACCAGCCTTACTGGCACTGACCTCTACTCCTGGGGCCTCCCCCTTCCCTGCCAACAGCCCAGGACCCCATTTCAGCCCCCTCAGGGCCATCAGCCCCTGCCCCAGTGATGCTGCAGCAGGGCCAGTCTCCAGCTCCTCATAGCCCTGCCCTGCCCAGCCATGAATCCCACATTCCAGCCGAGCCTTGGCCTGTCCCTGACCCCAGGGAGGTGCCCCAGCTGCCCAGCTCCTGGCTGGGATGGTAGGACAGGGCCTGGCTGCCAGGTCTTGCCCTGCCTGGCCCCAGTGGGAGCTCCCACCGTTTCTGGCCCCCAGCCCACAGGGAGCTCCTGGTCCTTACAGCATTCCGATCCTGCCCAAGCCTTGTCTGGCAGCCTGGGTGTTAAACACAGCAGTTCCATCTTGGGCTCAGGCTTCTGTTAGGTGTTGGGCTTCCATGGGTATGTTCCTCTAAGGGGTATTGTTTTCAAATGTATTGCCTTACAATTTGAATGGTCAGCATGAACCACCAATGGCCTCACTCAGGCCAATCTCTTTGATTTTCCACGTATCCAAAGACATCTAGTGGCCATTACCTGCATTACTATCACATTCTGGCTTCCTGCCCCAAATGTGTTAAAACAGTATAAAGTTTTTATTTCCTCTGTGTTTCCTTGGTTCTTTTCCATGCACACCTAAATCATTACAGGAGGGAACACGTAGTCCAGAGCTCATCAGTAAGCCTTCCCTTCATCTGTGTTTCTTTTGTTTTCCCAGTACGTACCAGAATCACCTAGTAAGTTAAGGGCTGAGTAGATATAGCCAAGGTCCCACTTAACTGCATGGTGCAGTTAAGGTAGAGGTAACAGCATAGTCACTGAAAGTAGCAACAGTGGAGAGTGATTTTACTATTTGGCTTTTCCTTGCTACAGTCCTTGCATGGTTTGATAAATTTGATAAATTTCACAGGCAATTTACAAAATGCTTGAAACAAGTACTTTACAGGCAATCTAGATATGCCATGTTTTAAATAATATTGTATGCTGAAAAAATATTGTACTCAAGTATACAATCTGCACACAAATAAATAAATACATTGTACAGTACATAGAAATTACTGTCTAATCAATTCTCTTTGTTCAAGGCACTATATTTTTCCATTTAAAAATATTTCTACTGCAAAGGTAACTATTAATAATGAAAAGAACATAGATGAAGTCAGTGCTATGTTAGTCTAGAAATACATCTCTGACACTAACTCCATCTCTATCCTCTATTTCAGAGAGAAATGTAAATTTTCTTTATGAAGTTATGCAGTAGTAAGTCTTAGCTTCATTAGTAGATGGTAGGTTTTGAGTCTTGCGTACCAAATTGTTTACTTTACTGATAAACTTATTCTTAGCCACTTACTTTAAGCTAAATCTAATTTGAATCTTTTTTTTAAATTGTGATCATGAATGCCACAAATCAATTAAACTTTGTCAAATAAACATAATACTAGTAATGAAATGAACGAACACGAACATACTGCACTTCTTTCATGACTATGCTGCAACTCATCTTTTTCAGATTATTGCCTATTCCTACACTTTTAAAGATAAAAAATGCAAAAAAAAATGTGCATGGAAATCATGTCCAGTAGCCCTCAAATTTCTTGCCATTTAAATATTTTCTTCTTTTGCAATTAATAAAAGCTGTTCAGCATTGTAGTTGCTCCACAGAGCTCAAAGAACATTGTGAAGGATAGAGGAAGCATGAATTCCATTTTAAAAATAAAGAAATGTAGTCACATAGCGGCAAAGCAATTTACTTCAGATCACTCATCAGGCCACTGACAGAGCTACATGTTATCATTTGATGCATCCCTGAATGCCTCTAAAATGAGGTGTTAGATATTTAAATTAGTTGGAATTTGTTCCACAGCTGCTTGCAGACACAAGGTTAAAGGTAAGTTTTAAAATTGAAGTGCACAAAGAGAGCTGTTATTAGGGCAGGGCTAAATACTGCCTTCAGTACTTTATAACCAACATACAAACATATTTACGTATATGCACACACACATACACACACACACACACTCTCTACTTTTTTAAAGACTTCAGGAGAAAAGCTTCTTCCGGTCATTCTTATTTGATATAATCATGCTATATTTATTATGTAGTCCCTGTGGGCTTTTAAAATGATAATGTGTCTAGGGATTGTCAACTCTATAGTAAAAGTTCCCATAGTTTTAATTGTGGCAGACAGAGCAGCTTATCAGCCTAAAAAAGCAAAATCAAGCGAAAGTTGACAGGTTTGACTCAAAAACAGAAAGGGGGGAATCAACATGGAAGAAAAAGTTAATATGAACCCTCTGAAAACTGATGCAACTGAAATCTGAAGAATTCTAAAAGGAATGAAGCTATGAGCAATACTGGGAAAATTCTAGGTCTCCCCACAAAAACAAATATGTTCTCTCCTCTGAAAAAAATTATGATAGCAGCCCATATAAATCTGAAAGAATTCTTAGCCGGGAAAATAATTGAAATTAATCATGTTAAATCTTTTGCATTTTATAACAAACATTCGATTCTATAAAAGATGTTGCATTAAGTACATAAAATGACACATCCATCCTGTCACCATTGTTTTGATGTTTTATTCAAATCCTGCATTCTCATCTCTCTTCAATATTTCTATAGCAGTCTCTGTAGAATCTAAGCATTAAAGCATATGATTTGCTTTATACAAGCATATGATTTATACTGCACCTTTCTCAAAGCATACTCATTACATGTTCTGTGGCATATTTTTTTCTATTTATGAAATCAAAGATAATATTTAATAATTTTTATAATTCCCATTATTCCAAGGTATATAATTAGTACATACTTAAAGACTAGGGTTGTTATACATGGCTATTGCCCAGAAGCTTGGACTAGACAGAATTACTTTTTGGGTCTATAAACATCTCGGATTTCCTGCTTTGTTGGACAAGGGCAAAAACTAAGCAGCAAACTACAGGCTGATGATATCAGGGTGCCCCCAGCACATGATCTGCTATGAAACAAAGGGAGGAGCTGGCTGAGTAAGGATGAAACAAAAATGAAAGCTAAGGTATAGATAAAATGCTAGAAAGCAGAGGCTAAAATTGAGTAAGTGAGTGGGACTGTGGGTCACAAAGTAAAGGAAATGGACCTAACTGGTACAAGCAGCACAAGTGACGTTCTGAGAGCGAAAGATGGGACCACAGGTAAACAGTGACATGATGAGACTGAGAGATAAAACCACAGAGCTTAGTCACTTTCTTTTGATTGTGTATTTGTGAGGTCAGGTGGATAAATCAGGCATGTAGAATTTATTAAACCTTATGAAATAAGAGCCAGGCAACTTCATCTAGGCATCTAATTTGAATCTGATTTTTAAAATCACAGTGGTCAGAAGGTAAAGGCCTATATGACCTTACCTGAAAACAGGTAATTATCATAGAAAGCCTTCAGGGTGAGATTCTGCTTATGTTAAAGCACTGAAGTTAGATGGGTAGTTTTATCCTCAGAGACATTCAAAGAGGAATGTCTTTGTTAGTACATGGAACAGAAGACCCTTTGCAGAGCTAGCCCTAAATGTTTTTAAGCTACAGTAAGGGAGTTCATTGTTGAGGAAGCTTAGCTTTCTTGCTGATCCAGAGTGTACTGTGTATTAACAGTTACGGTACTGTGAAGTTTAATTATGGCTACTGTGAAAATCAGAACTTTTTGTGAAAGTGAATTGCAATATTTTTTTTTCCTCAGAATGCATTACTTTGCAAGTGCCCTTTTATTTCCTATATTAAGCACAAATTTCTGATGTAAGGGTTTAACCCAAAATGGAGATGAAGTGGAAAAAAACTGACGCATGCTTTTCAAAGGGATTCTAGTTACTTTACTTACTAAAATTGAATTCAGAATCTTGAAAGTTGGGTGAGACTATTTCCCAAAATATGTTACATTCTCTCAGCCCAAATCATTGACATAATTTTATAAAGGTTATTTCTTGCATGTGTTCTTCCAGATGTTATTCAGTGGCTAACTGGATTTGTTCCACAAATCATTATCCTCAACCACTTCATTCTTCTGCCTGGTAATTTTAGCCTGAGATGTTTTTGATCTTTACTATCCATTAGGATTGTAATCTGGGTTCCTGCTACACTTAATAATAATAATAATGTGTTTCTCCTATTTAAAGAAACAAACAAGCAAACAAGAGTTACCTATGGAAGGGACTCATAAGGATCATCAAGTCCAAATCCTTGCTCCTCACAAGACTAGTTAAAAATAAACTATAGGACTTAAAGTGTCATCCAGATCCTCTTGAATTCTGACAAGCTTGGTGCTGTGACCACTTCTGTAGGGAGCCTGTTCCAGTGACTGACCGCCCTCTCAGTGAAGAATCTTTTCCTAATGTCCAGTCTGAACTTCCCCTGATGCAGCTTCACTCCATTTTCTCGAGTCCTATTGCTGGTCACCAGAGAGAGGAGATCAGCACCTCTCCCTCTGCTGCCCACCTTAAGGAAGTTGCAGACTGCGATGTGGTCACCCCGCAGCCTTCTCTTCTCCAAGCTGAACAAACCAAGTGACCTCAGCTGCTCCTCAGTCCTCATGTCTTGCCTTCAAGGCCTTTCACCATCTTGGTTGTCCTCCTCTGGACACGCTTTAATAGTTTGTTGTCCTTCTTATATTGAGGTGTCCAAAATTGCATACGGTACTCTAGGTGGGGACGCACCAGTGAAGTATAGAGTGGGACAATCACCTCCCTTGACTGGCTAGCTATACTGTGCTTGATGCACCCCAGGACACAGTTGGCCCTTTTTGCTGCCAGGGCACACAATTGACTCATATTCAATTTGCCATCAACCCAAAACCCCAGATCTCTTTCTGCAGAGCTGCTCTCCAGACTCTCATTCCCAATTTGTCCATATAACCAGGATTACCCTGTCCCAGCTGCAGAATCTGGCACTTGCTCTTGTTAAATGTCATACGGTTGGGGATTGCCCAGCTCTCTAGTCTATACAGATCTCTCTGTAAGGCCTCACTACCCTTGAGAGAGTCCACAGCTCCTCCTAGTTAAGTATCATCGGCAAACATTTGAAGTACATTCAATTCCTGCATCCAGATCATTCATTAAACCATTGAAGAGCACTGGCCCTAAAATATTTCAGAAGTAATCAAGTCCTCAGTTTTATTTCTATTCTGCAACATTTTTTCCTTGTATTTTCTCATTTTTATAGAATGTTCTTGGGGTCTACATAAAACACCTCAACATTTCCTATATATGTTCACATTATTTGTCAGATAATAGAAATACAACATTTTGATATCTTTATCTATCTTGCTTTTCTAATTGCAGGAAAGTGAACTGATAGACTTGAAGCTAATAAGATGCAGTTAGAATTTATCCTTTTAATGTTGACAGGGATTAAATTGTAATGACTTTATGTTCAATTAATTTAATGAAAAATAAGTAAGATTTTCCCTGTTATTACAGAGGTTTGGAAGATGAGAGCCACATGAAAGTCTGTTAAGCCTTTTGCACCAACTGATAGCATGCACATGGCCTGTGACAACCATATAAATTGAGCATGGTACTTAATTGTCAATAGTAGAAGTATTGTTGATAATTACCATAACGCATAAGCTGTAATCTTCATATACATTGAAGTTTTGTACATGCATCCTGTTAAATTTTAAAAGCGAGGAGTCTAGTTTCATTAGATATATTTTTCCTGCACTGAAAGAAATAATGCAAAATCATTACATGTGTGGAAACTAAATCATCCTTCAAAAGTAATGTGATATGAAATGAACTGAAAGAACGATATTTGTTATAGAGATTTTTAACTAAAAAGTGAAAAATAGTTTTTAAATTCACTTTCATTTCTTTGGCACTCTTGTTCAGTATTGTCTTAGCTTTGTTTGTGAAATAATAACGATAGACCTGCAGACACGAAGGGTAGTGATTTATTTGTTAAGAAAGGTATTTTCTTGCCAGATATGTTCCCTCTTTTTTTTTTTTTTTTTTTTTTTTTAACAGTTGTCATGGCATGCTTGATTTCTCCAAGTATTTTCAGGTTTGGAAATACTTGTATTGCATTCCATGTTTGAATTCTACAATCCTTTTTTTAAAAAAAGAAATTATCATTATCATAGCAAGACATCTGCTGTCTGCAATTAACATTTAGCTATTCAGGGCCACATTTCTGACTTTTAAGTCACTGTTCATTCCCTTATGACTATTTTGAGAGAGAAAATTACACTATACATACTTTTTATTCTGTCAAATGTTGGACTATGATATATTTGTCATGACAATTGAGGGGAACATTGTCATTGATTTCACCTCAAACACTAAATCCATAAAAAAAACCACTTTTAGGTTAGCTACTTTACTGTGTACACTAGCAACCTCAGAAATATTCAGTAAGACTGCAGTTTAGTTTGTCTGCATGTCTTGTGTGAGTTACAAATGCAGGGGAAATGAGTATTCACATCCTTATAAATTGCAAAACACACCTTCTTCAATGTTTGTCAACTCCACTGGCCCCTGTAAGTTTGACATGTTAAATGGCAGATGCTTTTTAGTTTTGTTCCTCAATTCATTCCCACAGGATGCAAGCAATCTAACACAACTGCATCAAACCTCCTCCTCACAGTGTTTCATAATACATACAGAAGACATACCCTCCATTTATTATGAATACACAGATACCACACTGCTGAGGTAGAAATATTGGTTCAAAGTATTTCAGAACAAATTGCTCATACTTTGAACAATGTTACAAAATAAACATAACAAGATAAAGATCTCAGCCATAAATTTTTACTGGTAATTTCTCACACATTTCTATTGAACTATAATTTAGATTAAATACATCATTTGCATACTGAAGTATATTAGTGAATTCCCTTTTCATCATCTCTGTGATAATTCTATAATATAAAAGCCTTGAAACATGGAAGCTGTGGATAAGATTCTTGCTACAGAAGGAAAACAAAAATGAACATGCAAAAATGAATGCAGTTTCACTTTTCCTTGAATAAATGAAGTCACAGCTTCCAGCATACAAGTTACTATATATAAGAATGACCAGAAGCATTTTTAAAAGGCAATAAATCAATGAGATTTATCACAAAAATAAAGACATACATTTAAAAGACACATTGATATTACCCTCAAATTGTGTGAAGGAAGGGAAGGCCTCAAATCAGATGTGAAGCCTTCTGAAAATTGACGAGTACTGTGGCACTTTTGGGGCATCTCTATTCCATGAACAGCTACAGCCTGGTTGCAAGACATGCTAATAAAACACTACAATAATTTCTGCGCTGTAAGGAGAAAATAGTGACATGATAGATCTAATTGAAATCAGCATAGTGCTTTAAAAAAATGGTTATTGATATATTCTATAGGAATTCCTAATATAGAAAGACAATGATGAAAACCCATGACGAAAAAAGAAGGACCAGAGCTCTAAGACAAATAGGGAGGATATACAGGTAACTGTGAGAGCAAACACACGACAGAATCATCTGCTAACCAAGAGAATAAGGCATAAGGGGCAAAATAAACTTGACATATGTGCCAAATACTGACAACAGGCAGGTATCTCTCAATGTGGGCTTCCTACTGGGAAGGAAAAGCAGACTTGTTTCTCAAGCACATACAAAGAACAGAAGGCGACAGTTCCTTTCAGGACCAAGGTTACAAGATGCAGTCTTGAGACTAAAATTAGACTCAATACTGGTCTGCAATTAAAAAAAAATTGATATTACAGTAACAAATAAATACAATACAAAAGCTATCGTACTTGAAACAGTTCAGGAAAGATACATTTAAAACCAGTGGAATGAAATATTTTAATAGCACACTAAACTATTAAAAAAAAAAAAAAAGCATTGAGAAAACATCCAGTCTGGGACAAAGACAGGAGTACTATTGAAAGGAATGTGGAAGTTAAATATGAAAGTATGAATACAGAAGTTGCAATGTCTGAGCTGGAACTAAAATTGGAAAAGCTTAGCATCAGTATATTGGATGAAGAGTGCAGTCTCTATTTCATAACCAACTTAGTACTGAATATTTTAGGGATTTCCTTTTTTCTAAATCAATAAGTGATGGGCTGGGTTCTCTATCTGTAATATGGGGAAAATAAGAAAAATTAAGTATTTTAATAGAAAGATAAAGATGCAAGTGGACCAGCTATCAAGTAGATATCAAGTAGATAGAAAAGAGAATCCTAGAGGTTGACTTACAAGAATTATTGGAATGGTCTTAAAAAAAAAGCAGCAAGGTAAAAAGTCATTAAAATGGTAGGAAGAGAGAATAAAGAATTAATAATTATAGCACTTCTTTAATGCATTACATTTTTAAATACCAGACTAACACAAATCCTCCCCATTAAGGCTAATCTCTCTATTAGTACTGGAGAAATGGAGCTGTAGAGATAATGTATGGCTTGCCTAAATCAGCACAGCAACTTGGAAACGGATCTGGAATCATATTTTCCAGTTTCAGTGGATCATACTTCTCTTCAATCCCCTTCATAAATTAGACCTGGCACCTAACTTTCTGGTACAAAATTCGGCAGGGCTGCTTTTCTCCCAGTATACTGCCCACTCAGGCTATGGTTTCACCAGATCTGACATCCTAATCATAGTCAGGTTTTGTAAGTTATTAGGTGGTAGAAACTAAAACATTCTCCCGCATGTTTATTTCTCTCCCTTTACATGAAATGTCAGTGTGATGAATCATGTCTGGTATTCCTTTTACGGAGTGTTGAATTGTGTTTACAGAGTGGTCTTTCCCAGATGTTGACCTCAATGGCACAATTTAACTACTCTTCTTTGAGGAAAAGTAGCTTTTAATTGAAAAGGAGGGGTGCCGGGTCCTGACTAACCGAGCTTTCAAGCTTTTAATAGAACATGAAACTTTTAACATTGTAGGCCAAAGAAACTGCAATGCCTCTGACATCACCTTAAATTGCTCAGAGTAGCAGCTGTGCCTGAATACTGTAGCCCTCTTTGCCCTTGATCTTCAGAAGCTACAGAGTATCAGTACAAACATGATAACTACCTCTTTGTCTAAACAGAATGTGTAAGCCTCTACTCCTCATGAGATTGCAAGGCATTAGATAGTTTTAGGCTGCACCTTTATCTCGGGTGCAGAGGCTGGGAAGGACACAAGAAGAGACAGCTGGCAGCTGGAAAAGGAGCCAAGAGTTGGAGTAACCATCAAGGACGGAATAATAATGGGACATTCCAAGATGTTTGCAACATAAAGGCAACATCAAAAGGAACCAATGGAAGACAAAGACAGGTCGCATAGACAGTTCGTGCCCGGGGGAGTTAGCCAATTAACATTTAGCTAGTTGTGCAAACTAAGCTGATCTGTCTATAAAATCGGGCTTGTAGCGGAAATAAATGTTCGACTGTGCATCGCATCGGTGTGTCCTGTCGTTCCGGTCCTGCATGACTCACAGATCTCGGCGACGGCGGCAGAGGGGTTTTATTATGACTATAAAAGCATAGACAGACAACTAACTTGGGCTTCATTGTTTTCACATAACTTTTTGGTACAAAACTGAAGAGTTACTTTTAGAAATGTAGTTGCTGGAAAGAGAAAGTCACTGCCAAAGTGTCATTTAGTCTGGTACCATCTAGGTCTCTGATCATAGATTCTAGATTGATCAGCTTCTAACCTAAAGAGAAATGAGGGGCAAGGTTCATAGGGAAAGGTTTTTACACCACCTAGTAGAGATGTAAAAGAAAAAACTTTCAAGTGGGTAAGACAAGAAACAGGAAAATTAACCTAAAATGCATTAAACACAGTTATTCTATTTATAGTGTGAATATGTTACTGAGTCAGAGCACTTAAAAGGAAGGGATAGTTAGTCCCTGTGGAACAGCAGGAAAGAGTCATTAGCACTTGGATACTAGGAAGGGACAACATGAAAAATTATAGTAATCCATAAAAAGACTGCTTCTGTCAAGTCTGTGATTTTTAATGTGTTGCAGAATTACTAATTTCAGTTTGCAGGCTCAGCTTTTGAAGTATTTTGTGTATCTCACTTGAAGTTCAGGATTGTTATGTCAGGAGTAAAATGAAAACCTTCTGAAAAATATTCTCTTGTGTTTTAAAGAGATATTTTCATGAGATATTTTCATGAAGCATTTGATACCACTGATGGAGTACATCACAATATGGGATAAAATTTCAGTAGAATCTGCCATTATGAATGGCTCTCCATAGACAACCATTTGCCATCTGATCCTGGAACTGTAAAACAGAACAGAATTGTTAACAGGGAAAAGGATAAGATTTTTTTTTTCTGCTGTACTACTAATGGAAAAAGAGCAATCGACAGAGAGTTGATTAGCTGTTTCATGTTTTCTCTCATAAATCTGTTTAAAATATTTCAGCAAATTTTCTTTTAAAAGTGATCTTTAAGAGCATTGAAAGTAACATTTTTGCTGTAGATTTTTCTGTGTTATTTTCTTTTGTATAAAACATTTTGTTTATGAAGTGTTTTTTTTTTAATTTAAATGTTATGTTTGGGTTTGTTTAAACACTATTACTAAATTAAATGTAAGATTTTGGCTTTTCACTCAATATTGTTTAACGCTATTTTTTTCAATCTGAAGCAACAAGACCCGTAAGTTCTATCAAAAGCATTCTACATCGCAGTTTCCTGGGTTCTTTTTTTCATAGCTCAAGTAATTTACTTTAGTTGGTTTTACATCCAAGATTGATGTTATTCACAGAATGTGAACTTTAGTCTCTGATAATGAAACAAGGTCAATTGCAAACTCTTTTCTTAAAAGACACAAGGCTTGATGGTGCTTGCAACTCTGGTCTTTTATACTTCCTTTGATGTGCTTGCTCTACTTTTGCTGTGATTCTGAGCAGCTATAGTATTAGAAAAAAGTTATATTATTTCTTCAGTTGTAGAGCTCTGTGTTATGGTCCTTGAAAAGTTCATCTCATAGTTCTCAACAGAAGGGATCACATGAAATTTTAAGGTCAACTGATGTATGATGTTGGATGGAATGCTTCCAAAAATCGCTTAAGCTACAACTATACCGCAAGTTTCAGCACAGAATAATGATTTTGGAGGCATCTTTAAGACATTTCTTCAACAGTTCAATATGTCCATTTCATGTGTCATTTGGATACAACACGAAATAAAACTATCTTCTTTCAAATTAAAAAGTACTGTCACATTCTGAAACAAGTGGTGCAAACATTTGAAACAACCTAGCTATTTACCCTTCAGTACTCCACTAAGCTGCATGGAAAAAAGATGCATGAGAAGAGGCAAAGGAAGTTGGTTTGATTCAGGTTGGAGAATACAGTTGAGGGAGGATAGAATGGCTTTCTACAGTGACCTGGAAGGTGATTAAAGAGAACAAGCACTCCTCTTGTGAAGTGCAAAGCAAAAGGAGAAGAATTAGTGTATACAAACTGCAGCAACAAGAATTCTTACCACAAACAGGGAAAAAAATTCTTCACAGGGAGGGTAGCTAAGTGAAGAAGCAGTTGGTTCAGAAGGACTGTGAAATCTCCATCCTTGGAGATTTTCAAAATTCAGCTGGACAAGACCTTTTGCAACCTGGTCTTTCAGCAATGGGTTGGACCAGATCACCTCCAGAGATCCTTACCAAACCAAATTATTCTGTTTCTACATTTATTCTATTATTTAATTCTTGCTGCACCCAAACACCAAGGTATTGAGTTAACTTTAGTGAATCCTTAAATGAGAAGAATGCAAAAAAGAAATGTTCATTTAACCCTAAATGGGAAGAAGAGATATTTAAATGTGTGATGCTAGCATGGCTTTCCCAGTAAACATGATTTTTGCATTTACTAATGAAAGATAACAGTCTTTCTATTGTCCCAACAGTGCAAGGTCTTGGGAATTTACTGGGTTTGTCTTGAATGGAGATTTTTTGTTTAACTGGCATAATAATGGTCTAGTAACAAAAAAACTTTATTTAAATTAGTTTAAGTTAAACTTTAATTAAACCAGTAGGGAGCAGCTATGTTTGGTTAATTGAATTGGCTGTGACTTTAGAATAAATTGTGGAGTGGAATAATGCAAATGTAAAATGATACTAGAGATTCAAGACTGTAAATAGAAATTATGGTGGTCAGTCATCACTAAAGGAGTGTGACCTTATGTTGCTCAGTAAAAGCAGTTACAAAGATTACAAAGAGAACGGTAAAATGAGTAATAGGGAACCAAGGAACATGTAAGCAGCCTCCATGAAGAAAATATGTAAAAGTAAACCTAAGCAGATCCAAGACTGAGGAGGAGGAAGAACCAACATTTTGAGCATCGCAGCAAAAAGGAGAACGAAAGAGCAGACTAGGGGACACCTGTCTTTGAAGAATTAATGTTTGTGATTAGAGAAAAGTTACAAAAAATTCAGGAATGAACTATTATGAAATAACTTGCACAATGAAGAAGTTTTATCAGCTCTTTCACCTAGTGACTAGATTATGTGCTGAAATCTTTTTTTCTTTTTCCTTCCCTAATGTGGCTGTGAGATTTTTCATTATCTACATAAGTGTCTAATCCTTTTATCAATCCAACTAAGCTCTTGTCTGAGGATTACCTTGTGGCAATGAAAATTACAAGTTAATTATGTATTGTGTAAAGATGTATTCTCGTCTATCAACTTCGAATTTGTTGCTTTTCAATTTCATTCTGTGTCTCTTTGCTCCTGTATTACGAATTCCTGTACATCTCCTTTTACTAATAAGTGTTATTTAAGTGCAAGATATTTCATTATTATATGTTTAAAATGTATTATCATCTCTGTAACAAGATCTTTTTCAGTACATATGAATTATTATTCTTACTTGTCCCTCAAGAGGACCAAACCCTTTTATGATTTTTATGTGCAGGGGTTTTCTCTTCTGTGAAGCTGCCTGCTCAGTTCTTTACAGTGTAAAATTTTGTCTCTATTGTTTAGAAAGTGCAGTGGGTTTAGTACTATTTGCTGTTTAGAAATAGATCGAGCCATTTATTTCATAGTAGCAAAATGTTTAGGTATGTTCACAAAAATATATTTGTTTGATGACATGAACCAATTCTATTTTTTTATACCAACCGTTAATATGCCATTGAATACATCCAATGATAACTTTTATAAGCCTGGTTGTGTATCTCAGTGTTCAGTTCATCTCGAAGTTAAATGTTTTTTTAATGCAATTTCAAAAATTATGAAAAATAATGTCATTAAAATATGTATTTGCAATGGCACTGATGACTTAAAAGCAATTATTTTAATTGTTATGTTGTGTTTGCTTCATTTACGAGATTCAGTCTCCTGAGAAAAATAAAGGGCAAATCCAATTTGGCATACATGTAATTTCTTCTCAAGCCAACAGATGTGTCATTCAACTCAACATCTGCTTGGCTTTTACTTCTAGTGATAGCTAATGTATGTGAATTTTTAATTCATATGAAATGATCAAAGAGCAGGATGAAAATTTCTTAAAAGCTAAATATTTGCCTCTAAGAAATATTATGAAACCTGCTTGGATTTATCAAACAAAAGATGTTATTGGAGGTAAGAAAAAAAAACAAACATCTATTTCGGCATTGGGTAAAAAGAAGCAAAATATTTGAGGCAGTTCTATTAATAAAGATGCACTAAGCAGAGAGTTTTCTTTAAATGTCAACTGTAATATCTAGGGCTATCATGATGAAGACAGAACTTAAACATCAAACATAAACTACACATAATTAATACAGGAAGCTGTAAGTGCATGACAGCTGCAGCTAAAATAATGTGTGAATGCGCTTGCATAAATTCAAGCACGTTTATGTTGGGTGTTTATAATACTGTTATTTTCAAGTCAGTATCTATCTGACATTGCATCAGCATCATCAGTTTATGCTCCAATAGACCAATATTTGCTATCTCCAAATCTGTGAAGTTTATAACATCTAACTATTCAGGAGTAAGATCTTAAGTCGAGATTCAAATTCCTTATCTGACCATCTAAAAACTAGATGTCTATGACTGAACCTTGTCTCCTTTTCTAGTCAATGCAGAGGATCAGAGACCTCCAGAGGGCAATTCTCATATCTGGTTTAGGTGTTTAACATAGGCTGAATGAAACACCTACCAGTACAGCTCTTATTCTTGACTCTGAAAAGTAGCCCAAACTGAACAGCTTACATGATTTTTTTTTTTTTTTTTTTACCTCTAGAGTACTATTTAATGAATCCTAGCCTACATGTCTGCTTGTAGGTACATGAAAAGCTACCTGAAACTTGACAGTGACTAGGTGCTGAACGTTCACAGATAATATACTATAGATTTTACAAAGAAATTAAAACAACTAAAATAATATGAATTGAAACAGTGAATGTAGGCGATACTGATAATTTAATAATGGATTTGGAAAACAACAATGCATGGTTTTGCAGATCATCCTAGATTATTTTAATTCCAAAGCAAAATGGTTTGACAATTACCCTTAGATTTGTTTTAAAGATGCAGATATTTGACTAAAGGGGAAGTAATCTAGATTGCATAAAACTAATGTGTGAGTATTTTCTTCCATTCTGATGTCCACTTCAAGAGAAATGCTGACATACTAAAGGAAGTTAAAAGGATGTGTACAGAAATGATTTGGAAACTTGAAAATAAGCTTTATAATAACAGTCTTAAAAAATTCAACATTTTCAGCTTATTGAAAATGTAATAAGGTGACTTGATCTCTATCTATCAGTACTTAAATATGAAGAAAATGTGCTTCTGCATGGAGAAAAGTTACTCAATTGCCTGCCACTGGTTCCTCAGTTCCCTGCTACTGTGGCAGTCAGATTTGACAGTGATGAACACTTTCATCTTTTTTACACTCATCACAAAATTTCAGTTGTTAAGAAGTGAAATAGCCTAGATAGATAGATAAAATTGTAATGGAAAAGTGTCATTGCCCTTAGTGGCCTATGATACCAAGGTCAAATTAGTCAATTAGTTTCTTCCAGTTCCTTTTATTCTAAAATCTGTTAAAAGGTGTATGGTCAATAAATGCCACATCTTCCTGTTCCAATCTGCTGTTTAGCAGGTCGATATTTTTAAATCACCTAATTTTAAGTTATGGACATGATTCAAGTGTAATATCAACAATATGTGCAAGATGTGTTCTACTTAATAAATATGTAATTTCTATGATTTCTTATACTTTTGCTCTGGAGTCATAAATCATTCCTGAAAACAACAGTAGCATATAGCATGTTGAGTTGTTCTGATGACTTCCAAATTACCTTTATACAACAAGAGGGGATTAAAAGCTTACACATCTCATTCCAAGGGACAATTTTCATCTGAGTTATGTATACACCAGTCTCTAATGGATACAACAAGGGTGTACTTTAAAATAAAGAATGAAGAAGGGAGCGTAAGTGCACAACTAGAGGAGAAATACCCCTAAAACTGCTAAGAATCAACTATTGTTAAAAAAAAAAAAGAAAACAAAACAAACAAACAAACAAAAAAAAAAACACAAAAAACCCAAACCAAACAAACCCCCAAAACCAACCAAAACTGAAATCATGAATGTTTTTATGGACTTAATGTTTTTAAAACTAAGTTTCTGGGTGTTTTGTGCTTATGTTTGTAGAAATCTTATTTTAAAACTCTCTTAAATGTGAAGACAATACCAAAATGAGAAAACAGTAAGACAAATTCTCAGCTAGAATTAATTATAAAAGTTCTGTTGAAGGTTACATTAAATGCGACTACCCTCTCTGCACTTCACAGAATAACAGAATCACAGAATGGTCAGGGTTGGAAGAGACCTCTGGAGATCATCTAGTCCAAGCCCCCTGCCACAGCAGGGTCACCTACAGCAGGTAAAACCTGGGATGTGGCTGGGAAAAAAACACTGCTGAAATCGATGCCATATCTGCAAAAGAAATGCATGAATTCCTAGCTTCTCTATTGAGGATTCAAGCTGTTCAGGTACAATATAGTCCCAACAGACAGAACTACACCTGAGCTGATAAGGGATCCACTAGCACAGCTATATGGCTTCTGAATCAGATCTGTTGGGTATCCATGCAGCTTAGGCTGCAAAGAATCATACCATATCTTTCTGTATGTATTTCTCAAGACCTTGTTACAAATGATGTTTAGGAGGTTCCTGTATTCCCTCAAAAAAGCAAAACAGAACATCAAAATGAAGAGCACTTTACTATTAGGGACATTGCTAGGATGCTTCCTAGCCTGGTATGATAATATCAGGCTTGGCCGTGACAAGCTGTGGGATGACACAGCAAGGTTAGAGGAATGGGGTGCTAGCGAGGGCCCTCAAGTTGTTGCTCTGAGACATGCTGGCTACATTGCAGCACTGCAGACCTGAACTCTTACAGAGATGAGCCAAGGGCTCCTGAGGTATCACAGTATCGTCAGGGTTGGGAGGGACCTCTGGACTTCATCTAAGTCCAACCCCCCTGCCACAGCAGGGACACCTACAGCACATTGCACAGGACGGCATCCAGGCGGGTTTTGAACGTCTCCAGTGTGGGAGACTCCACAACTTCCCTGGGCAGCCTGTTCCAGTGCTCCACCACCCTCAGAGTAAAGAAGTTCCTCCTCATGTTAAGATGGAACTTCCTGTGCTCCAGTTTGTGCCCGTTACCTCTAGTCCTATCACTGGGCACAACTGAAAAAAGGCTATTCTCGTCTACCTGGCACCCTCCCCTTAAGTACTTATAAGTATTGATAAGATCCCCCCTGAGTCTTCTTTTTTCTAGACTAAAAAGACCCAAGTCCCTCAGCCTTTCCTCATAAGAAAGATGCTCCAGTCCCCTAATCATATTGGTAGCTCTTTGCTGGACCCTCTCCAGCAGTTCCCTGTCCTTCTTGAACCGGGGAGCCCAGAACTGGACACGGTACTCCAGATGCGGCCTCACCAGGGCAGAGTAGAGGGGGAGGATGACCTCCCTCGACCTGCTGGCCACACTCTTCTTGATGCACCCCAGGATGTCATTGGCCTTCTTGGCCACCAGGGCACATTGCTGCCTCATGGTCATCCTGTTGTCCACCAGGACTCCCAGGTCCCTTTCCACACAGCTGCTCTCCAGGAGGTCAGCCCCCAACCTGTACTGATGCATGGGGTTATTCCTCCCCAGATGCAGTACCCTACACTTGCCTTTATTGAACCTCATCAGGTTTTTTTCTGCCCAACTCTCCAGCCTGTCCAGGTCACATTGTATGGCAGCACAGCCTTCCAGCATGTCAGTCACCCCTCCCAGTTTTGTGTCATCAGCAAACTTGCTGATGGTACACTCTATCCCTTCATCCAGGTCATTGATGAATATATTGAACAAGACTGGACCCAGTACTGACCCCTGAGGGACCCCACTAGTTACTGACCTCCAACTGGACTCTGCACCACTAACCACAACCCTCTGAGCTCTATCTGTCAACCACTGTTCAATCCACCCCACCGTCCATTCATCTAACCCATACTTCCTAAGCTTGCCTGTGAGGATGATGTGGGAGACAGTGTCAAAAGCCTTGCTGAAGTCAAGGTAGACAACATCCACTGCCCTCCCTTCATCCACCCATCCAGTCACGCCATCATAGAAGGCTATCAGATTAGTCAGACATGACTTCCCTTTGGTGAATCCATGTTGACTACTTCTGATAACCTGTTTTCCTCCAGATGCTTGGAGATGACCCCCAGAACGAGCTGTTCCATCATCTTTCCAGGGATGGAGGTGAGGCTGACCGGCCTGTAGTTTCCTGGGTCATCCTTCTTGCCCTTTTTAAAGACTGGAGTGACGTTGGCTTTCCTCCAGTCCTCAGGCACCTCCCCTGTTCTCCAGGACCTTTCAAAGATGATGGAGAGCGGCCCAGCAATGACTTCTGCTAGCTCCCTCAGCACTCGCGGATGCATCCCATCAGGCCCCATGGACTTGTGGGTGTCCAGTTTACTTAATTGTTCTTTAACTTGTTCCTCTTCAACCAAGGGAAAGTTTTCCTTTCTCCAGACTTTCTCTGTTACTTGCAAAGTCTGGGACTCCCGAGAGCTGGCCCGAGCAGTGAAGACAGAAGCAAAGAAGGCATTCAGCAACTCCGCCTTCTCTGCATCATCCGTCACCACAGCACCCATCTCATTCAAGAGCGGGCCCACATTTTCCCTGGTTTTCCTTTTGCCTCCTATATACTTAAAGAAACCCTTCCTATTGGTCTTTACATCCCTTGCCAGGTTCAATTCCAAAGCTGCCTTGGCTTTTCTCGTTTCTTCCCTGCATACCCTGACAGCATTCTTGTACTCATCCCAAGTCGTCAGCCCCCTTTTCCACATCCTGTAAACTCCCTTCTTCCACCTGAGTTTTTTCTGAAGATCCCTGCTCAGCCATGCAGGTCTCCTTCCCTTGCCCAATTTCTTGCTCTTCGGGATGCACCTATCCTGAGCTTGGAGGAGCTGGTGCTTGAATATCAGCCAGCTCTCTTGAGCCCCTTTACCCTCTAGAGCCCTCTCCCATTTGATTCCTCCCATCAATTTCTTGAAGAGATTAAAGTTAGCCCTCCTGAAGTCTAAGGTAACAGGAGCCAAGAGGGAAACACCAGTGAAATGCCTTAAAGAGGTGACCTCGCACTCAAAGAGTTGTGGATTGCACTCAAAGAGTTGTACTCAATGGCTTGATGTCCAAGTGGAGACCGGTTACGGGTGGTGTTCTTCAGGGGTCAGCACTGGGACCACTGCTGTTCAACATCTTTGTTGGTGACATGGACAGTGGGATCAAGTGCACCCTCAGCAAGTTTGCCAATGATACCAAGCTGTGTGGTGAAGTAGACACACTGGAGGGGAGGGATGCCACCCAGAGGGACCTGGACAGCTCATGAGGTTCAACAAGGCCAGGTGCAAGGTCCTACATGTGGGTGAGGGCAATCCCAAGCACAAATACAGGCTTAGCAGAGACTGTATTGAGAACAGCACGAAGGAGAAGGAACTGGGGGTGAAACATAGAAAGAGACACGGACCTGTTGGATCAAGTTCAGAGGAGGGCCATGAAGATGATCAGAGGGCTAGAGCATCTTGCTTATGAGGACAGGCTGAGAGAGTTGGGATTGTTCAGCCTGGAGAAGATAAGACTCTGGGGAGACCTTATAGCAGCCTTCCAGTACCTAAAGGGGGCCTACAGGAGAGCTGGGGAAGGACTTTTTACAAGGGCATGTAGTGATAGGATGAGGAGGAAAGGCTTCAAACTGGAAGAGGGCAGATTTAGATTAGATATTAGGAAGAAATTTTTCGCTCTGAGGGTGGTAAGGCACTGGAACAGGTTTCCCAGAGAAGCTGTGGAAGTTCCATCCCTGGAGGTGTTTAAGGCCAGGCTGGATGGGGTTTTGAGCATCCTGGTCTAGTGGGAGGTGTCCCTGCCTGTGGCAGGGAGCATTGGAACTCAATGATCTTCAAGGTCCTTTCCAACCTAAACCATTCTTTGATTCTATGATTTACGGGGTGTTCCTCTAAGAAGGTGATATTGCCAACAGCCCAGCTGAATTTCCTCTACACCAATGCATGCAACACAGTCAGCAAACAGGAGGAGTCGGAAGTCACTGTGCAGAAGGAAAACTATGATATAGTTGCCATTATTGAAACTTTGTGAGATGAATCCCGTGACTGGAGTGTAGTTGTCGATGGTTACAGGCTGTTCATAAAGTATAGGCAAGGAAGGAGATGTGGTGGGGTAGTCCTGTATGTCAGGGAGTGTTTTGATTGTCTAGAGCTTAATGGCAGTGAAAATAGGATTGAGAGTTTAAGGGTAAAGATCAGGGGGAAGGCCAACAAGACAGATATCATGGTGGGAATCTATTATAGCTCACCCAACCATGATGAAAAGGCAGACGAAATATTCTATAAGCAGCTGGGAGAAGTCTCATGGCAGACTTCCACTTCCCAGATGTCTGATGGAAATACAATACAGCAGAGAGGAAACAGTCTAGGAGGTTCTTGGAGTGTGTGGAAGATAACTTCCTGACACAGCTGGTGAGTGAGACAAGTAGGGAAGGTGCGCTGCTGGACCTGTTGTTTGTGAACAGAGAAGGACTTGTGGGTGATATGATGATTGGAGGTTGTCTTGGGCATAGATACCACAAAGGAATAGTTTTTGATTCTTGGAGAAGTAAGAGGGGAGGTCACCAGACCAGTGGCGAGAAGTGTTCCTCAGGGGTTGGTACCGGGGCCAGCGCTGTTTAACATCTTTGTCGGCGACATGGGCAGCAGAATCAAGTGCACCCTCAGCACGTTTGCCAACGGCACTAAGCTGTGTGGTGCGGTCAACATGCTGGAGGGAAGGAATGCAATCCAGAGGGACCTTGGCAGGCTTGTGAGGCAGGCACATGTGAACCTCACGAAGTTCAACAAGGCCAAATGCAAGGTCCCACACATGGGTCAGGGCAACCCCCAGTGTCAACGCAGGCTGAGGGATGAAGGGATTGAGAGGAGCCCTGCGGAGAAGGACTGGGGGTATTGGTGGATGAAAAACTAGACGTGAGCCAGCAATGTGCACTCACAGCCCAGGAAGCCAACGGCTGTCTACCTAGATTTTAGTAAAGCCTTTGACACTGTTTGCCACAACATTCTCCTGGAGAAACTGGCTGCTCATGACTTGGATGGGCATATTCTTCACTGGGTACAAATCTGGCTGGATGGCTGGGCCCAAAAGTGATGGTGAATGCAGTTACATCAATTTGGTGGCCAGTCACAAGTGGTCTTCCCCAAGGCTCAGCATTGAGGCCAGCTCTGTTAATATCTAATAATATAATTGATGATCTGGATGAGGGAATGTACCCTCTCAGTAAGTTTGATCTTAAAGGTTTCTTCCAACCTAAACAATTCTATAATTCTGTGATTATATACATGTTAAAAAAAAAAAAAGAAGAAATAAAAAAAAACACAGTAAAAACACAAAAAACCAAACCAAAACAAAACAAAAAAATCAAAAATCCCCCAAAACCACCACAAACCAAAACAAATGAACAAACAAGACCCCTAAAAACTTCAGTTCTCTACATTATAGTTGCAAGAATTCTTTCAATTCTTTCAATAATTTACATTAGAATTCCATAATTAAATTTTAGGATTCTTTCTGCAATAAAAGATATAGAAAACAAAATGCAAAAAAAAAGGATGTAGGAGTTCTATATCCAATATTTTGCAAAAAAGGTACAGGATTTCTTATCTCCAACACTTAACATAGATCTATATATTTCCATGATAACCCATGATATTTTAAATGCTGAAACAGACAAAAACATTCTCACCGAGATGGCTTCTTGGATGTTGATAGCTTAAATCATTGAACCAAAAAATGTTACTTCAGCTGGCATTAGCATTCTATAAGTTGACATGCACCACTGAAGCAATACTCATTTCATCACAGCTATCTATCTAGGCTCGATTTTATTACGCTATTATACAAACTAACATATATTCACATAAACAGTTTCTTAGTTTAATAATATGATAATAAAGCATGTCTTTTATACAAACAATTATTTTACGAATGATCATAATACACCTCCAGGAATGCTTAGCATTCTTCTAGTGTCTATCTGTTATTTTGTAATACTTAGGACCCAGTCTTGTGAACTGATTCTGAAAGCTGAACATCTCTTATGGAGTACTGATACGTTTGTCTGGACTTTGCAAGGGCTTTCATTTGCAAGTGCAAGTTGCATTTGATTTTAAGTGCATGTAAAGTTATCTGAAATGAATAGAATTAAAATAGTAAAATGGAATTAAAATTTGTGCTACAGGAACTTTTATCAAGCTGTGGTTGTGTTAGAGTGGCACAAGTTGCATTTCTTCTTATGGAATATGGATAGAAAGAATGGTTTATTTGAAATAATTTTCCTGGGCATCTAGGAAAATATGAAGAAGGAAAGAAAAAGTAAGTAAAAGATAATTCTTTTCTGATGTTTTTGTAGACTGAAATTGAAAATGCTACACTTCCTTAGTATATTTTTTCTTCATTTTTGTATCTTAAAATGTAAAAGAAGATAAGACCTTTTGTAGTGTTTCTGCTTTCTACAATTAATTTGCATTTTATCCAAACAGAAAGTACGCTTGTGTCAAGAGGCTACCTACACATTTTCATTCTTTTCTTCCTTGTTTTCTTTGCATACTTTTTTCTTCTTTTATTCTGACTAGGTATGCAGGTGGTGTGGCATAAATATCTACTGAATAATTGTATTGTCAAAAAAGTCAGGTAATTATTAATTTATCTACAAGGATGCAAAAATATGACAAGAATGTATAATCCGCATACACTAAAGTCTATATAACCTGTGTCCTGTACACAGAGAGCTAAATATTGTTTCAGCTTTCATTTTAAACCCTTTAAACACAAACAAAACCGTAATATCACTTCTAGTCATTTTGACAGGAGATTTGCAGTTAAATAGACCTGATTGCAAAATGGCAGCCACACATATGAAAGATTCTTTAAGACTCTTGTTAGAATCATTTAAGTTAAACAAAAAAAATATGCCAGACGTCATGACAGATAGTAGAGCTTTGGTAAGATTTGCACAATGCTTAACTTAAGAAAGAATACTACAGGTTTAAGAAATTGAGAAAAAATAATTATTTTGCAGGTTCCAGTGCTCAGTAAAGACTATTTCTACAGGAGGATAAATTCTGCAAGATAATATCACAGAATCACAAAATCACAGAACGGTAGGGGTTGTAAGAGACCTTGGGAGATCATCTAGTCCAACCCCCCTGCCAAAGCAGATTCATCTAGAGAAGGTTGGATACGAACACATCCAGAATGTTTTTTAGTATCTTTAGAGAAGGAGACTCCACAACCTCTCTATCTATTTTTAAAAGCTGAGCATGGAATTACATATGGAAAATTCATAACTCACAGGCCTGTGTTTGAAGGCCAACACGGTTTCTGTTTGCAGAATAGCAGGAAAGTTGAATTCAGTGCGTATTTCTCACTTAATTCAGTTAAGCCAGAATTTCTTCTGTTTCTACTCTTGCTTATCCTTTTTTTATTGTTCTTGATTTTACTGTAAAATAATAGATTTGATATACAAGGATACCTAATCTGACTTGTGTAGACTAAGGATATACTATACAGTACAGTGCAACATAGCTATACTTGAATTTATTTACCTAACCTAGGAAAGCAGCCTAGCTGAAGTGGCACCAGCAATTTTGCTGGCATAGTCTTCCGTCATATTGCATGATTCAAAAGGACTAGTTTTAAAGTCTTTTAGAGGCTTGTGCACAGTACTGCAGTTCACAGAACATTCTACTTAGGACCAGTTAGTTTTCATTCTTAGAATTCGAACATATGGATCCAGACAGAGAAATACAGGTATTTCTTTCTTTGCTTCAATGCCTTTCTTCATGAATGCTTTTCTTTAACATTTGCTACTTTACATTCTGTTATACTAGACATTCAGCATAGTACACCCCCTGATTTAGAGTTCTCCTTTTTCATTTTGTCAAAATATTGCAAAACACCAGAAGTGAAGGTAAAATGAGAATGGTAGAGGGAAATATGGAAGAAAGGGTGCCGAATGCTATGAACTCCAACTAAGGAATCCAATGAAACTTAACATCTACCTGCATAAAAGGATGAATGAAACATATTAGGACAGCCCTTTTGTCTCTTCATGAGGGTATGTGGAATGATTGTAAAGGAAGAGAAGCAAAAACTGGTTCTTTTTTTTGTCAGAATGTGGACCTACACAACATTCATGAAAAGGCATTAGCTTTAGTAGCCTGGAGTTAGTTTATGAAAAACAAGTCAGTTATCAGACTGTGTTACTAGATTTTAAGAAATACTGCACTTCTAACAGAAGTGAAGGTTTGGGAAGATAGTGTTTTCATATAAGAACTCAAAAAACAATTTTGGAAACATTTATAATAACACAAGACAGTGAGACAAGCTGTAACTTCAGAGTTAGGAATTCATTATTTTGAAACTCTGATTTGAATTTAAAAGAAGCAAATAGAATTTGTCATGTTGTAGAAAACAGCAAGAGGAGACAGTCAGCTATAATTACTAAAGATAGGTCAGCTAAATACTACTCCTTTATGGAGCCTGTCTTTCTAAGCAGACCAAAGAGATTATTAACTTTACACTAAAAATATTGTGTAGTTATGCACAAGAAACAAACAAGATACACATTTAGCACTCTTTCTTGATAAAAATCACAACAGTATTTTCACAAAGCAAAATCTATACTTATTTGCTCTCATATTCATAATCTTGGCTTGGCAGGAAGATAAATTACAGATGTTAAATGCTTCATCTTGTGAAAACAAGTTCTGACCAGAAAACACAGGCATACCTTTTTCACCTCCTGAATTTATTCATGTTCTATATTCAGTGCAAGCTGTGGCCATTTATCCTGTAGTATAATTGCAATATATGATTTTTCTTGTTCAATATTACCTTTATATTACCTCACCAGCATGAAAATTACAAATACAACATTACTACAACTTCATCATGCAAGTATCTTGCAGTCACTGGAGTCATGATAGCTTTTAGAACAAATAAATGCCTATTACCCAAAAACTGGATGCTGACACACACAGGTCAGAGTGATATCTAAACGTTATGAAGAAAATGCAGTCGTGTTGTACGTTGATCTATAATGCTTAGAAATGTCTAAACCATTTAGTGGTGAAAGTGTTCCTACGGTGGGAATATATAAGCAGCAAAAAAATGTTCTTGAAAAGATAGGCTTTATAGAAGAATGAAGATAAAAGGAAATAAAAGCAAGCTTATGTACAGAAACTAGAGAGAAAATAAATTTTCCAAGAAATCAGACAAGTATCAGAAGGATAAATTTTTTTTATTTAAAAAAGAAAAAGATAACATTATTTAGAGTTCTGTTATCTACAACTCACAGAATATGTTGCAAATAACTTTAAGTTAACAGAAAGTTTAATAGTGGAAAGTCTAAGTCAGATCTCTGGCACTGAAACAGATGTGACAGCACACTTTGAAGCTGGGTTTGTCATCTGCTGAAGTGTTTGACAAAAGATTAAAATCCAGATTAGCCAACTATACACCCAGTACCATTGAAAAAAAAATAATTAAACCCAAAGGGTGACATGATAAGAACTTATAAATGCTAAATAAAATTCAAGTAGCAACAATACGATAATAGACGGTGATATGAAAGAAAGACTTTGCTGCCACAAAACAGCTTGTTCTTGAGCACGTAATGTTTCAAGACAGTTTTTTTCTATTCCCATGATTCTTAAACAAAAACAGACTTATGGGAAAATCCAGCTTAGTGCATCTCAAAGGTGCCATGAACCTTGTTGTCATACTTTGCATCTGTCATGTTTTCAACAAGTATTCTACATCATAGAGTCATTCTGTACATTAACAGCAAGTCTGACACTTTGAATTTGTCATATGTGAACCGCTTGTCTAATCTATCTGGCTTCAAATTACGACAAAATGGTGGTGAGACCTGGGTCCAATACCTTCATGCTTTCAGATGCTTCAGCTTTTCTTTAGGAAAAGATTGAAAAATGGGGAATCTCTGTCTTAAATTTCAATGCAGCTTGTATCACACAGGAGCCAGTAGTCCAGATAGCACCTAAAGGACTGAGCAGAGCAGAAAATGACTGAAAGAGAAGCATAGAGTGAAACCCCATGAAATTATCCTGAAAGCTCAGAAAAAAAAAGACATCAGTTAAATAACCAGTTTAGAACTGGGGATATATATGTTGCATTAATGATACAACTACTTATTTTCCCCCTTTAGAGAGAACAAATTAATTACTGATCCTCTGTTTCAGGCTGAAAAATTATAACTATTGGAACTTTAGTGACTTCTAGTGCACACTGCTTTGTGTCATTACTGTTAGTGAACAAGCAGTCTGATTGAGGGTGTCCTGGTTCCGGCAGGGCTGGGGTTAATTTCCCCAAGGATGGGGGGGACACAGGTACCCCATGCCATGTGAGCCATGCCCGGGCGGTGGGGGGGAGCTGCCGGGGGGAGGGGGCAGGGAGTCGCGGCTCAGCGCGGGCTGCGGCGGTGCGGGTGCGGGTCCGGTCGGTGAGCGGCGGTGCCCTGATCGCGTTTGTATATTCCTTTATCCGTGTTATTGTTACTGTTTTCTCTTCCCTTTGCTGTTCTGTTAAACTGCCTTTATCTCAACCCACGAGTTTTGCCTTTTTCTTCGTATTTCCCCCTCACGGCTGTGGGGGGTGTTGAGCGAGCGGCCGCGTGGTTCGTTGCTGCCGGCTGAGGCCAAACCACGACAGAGGGAAATACAGATCTGTTTTTCTTACAAGGCACTTACAACAATGATTAACGCACATTTAAAAGTTAGTGTGTTTTTTTCTTACCAAAGACTCACATTGTAGTCTTAAGTTCAAAGAGCTCTCATTATTTGTCATTTAAGGAAAACATACCATTAGTTCTCCAAGTAAGTTACTCAGTCTTACTGATCCATCTGATTCTCCCTTTCAGCCTCCTGGGAATAGAAATGTATGTTCCAGTATGAGACTTTGTGCTTTCTTCTGTTCTTGCCCTTATGGGAAAGTAAGAATCCTAGCAGAATTCGTAAAAACAATTGCTTTTTTCCCTTCAAATCTCTCTTTCAGTCTCACATCTGCTGTACTACCAAGAGAACACCAAGTGGCACAATTTCTTACAGTATATATACCTGCACACATTCTCCTTTGTGTTCATGAGACACCATCTCCCCAGGCAAGCTTCATTTCCCTTGTGCTTTCAGTGGTCTTAGCAGAACAAACAACCACGAGTTTTCCCTGAGAGACACAAAGTGAGGCTATTGAAAATACTGCAACACTTTTCAATAATATTTTTTACCCCAAGCAATACAATGCCTGCAACTTGCAGGCAATGCAATGTCTTGCAACCGTTGCATGAATGACATAAAACCAGCTAGTTTCACCTGAGGAAAATATCCCTTTACTTTTCTTTAATTATATCGTATAACATTTGATTGGTCAAAAATATTCATCCATATCTTGATAGGGTTTTTCTCCTATGTTAAGAAATTTCGTATATACTAACCTGATGTAAGAAGCATCCCTTGACTTATAGGGTCATCACTCTAAAATAAAAAATTAAAAAATAATTTTCACAGTCAAGCCATGGAAGCTTACTAAGTTACAACACATTACTAAGACTAATAGAAATTATTTGGAAACATTGTTACAGAACATGGCATCGCAACAGCGGTAAGCCAATTCAGGTCATTCATTAGAGGCTGAAGTTAGATCACGTCTTATCCTTATGAGCTAAGAACATGTACTTGAAGAAATAACATGACAGAATTAGCACAGTAAGTTGTTAAGACCTGATAACTGGATTAGAAGGCCATTCCACTAGTTACAACCATTCTACAAGGAGAATATTTTATTCTTTCCATATAGTATTTAAGGCCTCACAAAGTACAAGTGTGTCATACAGTGAAGAGCCCAAAGACCTTCAGGATTTGCCTGCACTAGAAAACTTGGTTGCTATAAAGCACATGTATCTTCATAGCAGATGCACAAATATGCCACTTTAGAAAAGTTTGTAATTATACAGCCAGGAACCAAAATAAAGTAATGAATGAATGTTTTACATGAGTACAAATTGTGTGCTGTTGTACCAGCACATTCTGAGGGGTTTTGTTTTTATAGTTATGTTCACAAGTGAGATAAGTGTTATTGTAAAATGTAAAACATACAACCCCCCCGGAGATTCATATGTCCATCTGCCTTGGCAAAACAATGTCAGAGGCAGGAGTCTTTCACATAATGATTGGTGCTTTTCTAAGTAAATCAAACATATTTTTTTTAATAAACATCGAAAATGTTTCTTACAAAAAACCCTAGAAGTTATGTTCTGAATAAACCTCTTTACTTCATATACTTTCAGCTGAGATAGATAGTGAAATAAAGGGTAACACATACAACACTCCCTGGAAGATTTATACAATTTAGGTTGGTTAAACAATTTAAATCAATTCCAATACTCTCTACCTCCAGAAGCCTCCATTACCTTCTGGCAAACCCCAAAGTCAAAGATCCACTTTTTTTACAGTCAGTCATATAACCTTAGGTTTTGGAACAAAATCTTCTCTCTCTCTGTGAGAGGAAAAAAAAATTGAAGATTGTTCCTATTTATTGAAATCTATAGCTTTCACTGACAGACGTGCCTCTACACTAACTTCACAAATACAGATCCTCAAAATCTTATGTAGAAGTCAAACATCCAAACAATAAATACAGTCATTTTACTTCTCAAATACAGAGAAAGGACATCAAAACCTACAGGGAAGGCTACATAATTCCTTTGGGTTGTATATGGAAGAGAATCCATACCTGGTGTATTCTCAAAGAATTAGATCCTCCTGGTTTATGCATCCTTCTCTTTTTTGGAGTAAAGCAAATCAGGTGTGTAAGTGTTGGCTGCTCTACCTAGATCTATATAATGAATACAATAATTAATTGCAGCTCCAGTGACAGGAGGACAGTTGTGTGACTTGAAACTAAATGAGGCGCTGACCCTAGACCCTAAAACTAGATCTCATTATTGCACACCCTTTGCAAATTTCTAGTTTCTTCCTTCTGTGTCTGTAAACTGTATCTAACAAAAAACCCAGAGTGACGAAAAGCAAGACCCCTAGTGGTGAATACAGAACTTCCTATTAGGTCTTTCTGCATCCCATGCAGCACATGTTATGTCAGGTTACCACTAAAGCAGGCAACACCCTGCAGGTAAGCGCCTTCAGACTAGGAAAGGAACACAAAGAAGACTTTGAGTTATACTTCTGTTCCATTCTTCTTTTAAATGCTAGGCACAAATCCATTGCTTAAGGCCCACAGTCCTCTGGGTGAATGACAAAACTTCTGTTAGCAGATCTAACAGAGCAATATTCTCAGAGTGTTTAAGGAGAGTGATGCTTAGTATCTATAGATGGGTGTGAGCTAAGGATTATTCAGTCCTATTAGATGTAGGATGTCAGGTCTTTGTGAACCTTTGCAATTAAAGAGGTATAACTTTTATTTATAACTTTTTTATTTATGTTTAGGAAGCAGCTGAGAGTGTTTGCACGATCATAATTTCAGAGTAAAGTGTTCACATTGTATCCAAATCCCACTTAGATATGTAAGTCCTTTTTGATGGATGAGGCCCAAAACTTTTTTGAGTTAAATGCCCTTTTTCAATTCTGTATTTGAAAAATCCCTAAAATATCTATCATCTCATTCACACTAAGGATTTTAAATTCAAATGAATCAATTCATCACAGTTCTGTGACTTTGAGTTTTTATTTTTTAGTCCTGTAGTCACAGAGCACCTAATATTTCTAATGTTTTATATGTAGATTTTAATTATTCAGGAAAAGTAACTGTTCCCTAAATTGGCCAGAAACTTATTCTAAAAGATGTGCAATTCTGATTATTCAGTTTTTACTGTTTTCTTTCTCACTAGGCTGAGAAATATTTTTGAAATTACAGACATACCTTAATCCCCTGTTGTCTTTGCTGTAAAAGGTAGGCATAGGTCTTAATTTACAATGTTAAGATGTTAATTCTTGGTTCTAATGCTATCAATAAGAAAATAGCTTTTCTTTGCATGTGTTATTCACTACACTGATGCTTCTATTTCTAGAAGATATAATAAATTCTTCTCCTGAAGTATTTTGGTTCAATTATGTCAGGTTCAGAGTATTGTCAAGCTTTATTGCATTCAGCTGGATTCAGAATATTGCAGAACCTTTCCTAATAGAATTAGTCAAATAATTTCTTCTCTGTTGCTATTTTTTTAAGCAGATTGCAGTTGTTTCTTGTTGACAGTCACAGCTTCATTTCCAACTATCCTCTGCAAATTCATGAGTATACTTTTTAAGAAATCATTGAGAAAAATATGCAGCCACTTGCAAATACACTTTTTTAAGAACTAGCAAACAAGTACGACAAATCTGGTTTTTTATATAAATACTCCATTTCATTTTCCCAAGTCAGTAAAGTATGGATGCATTTTTGCCATTGAAAAGATAGATATTTAGTAGAAATGTGTATCTGTCATTTCACTAAATACAGCTAAAATAGCCTAGGGTTGAAACTGTTTTAGCTTGAAAACTGTAGATTTCTAGCTAAACATTCAGTGAGAAATAATGGCAAAAAGCCATCCTTTGTTTGTCTGCAAGAACTGCTTCATGGTTAGAGAGAAATATCTGCACACATCACAGGAGAGAGAGCTGAAGGTCAAGAGATTAATTCTACTTACTGCAACATATATTCTGCAACTGACTTGTAGCTGTGTGATCTGCAGAACTCTCACTTAATAGGGAAGGCTTAAAGAAAAAGAAAAACAAATTCCTTTTAATGATAGTTCAAACCACTAAGGTTTACCAAAGGGAAGGAAGGCTAATATTGGGGGAAGGGAGTTGCTGTATTTTCATCTTGTTCTTTGTTGTCTTTATGTTCAGAGAAGGACAGGAGAGTGTTTGAAAGCATTTTTTTTCAAGAGAAATCAAAGGAGAAATAATGATGGGGAGGGTGAGCTTTTATCCTTTAAAAAGAAAACCTTCTACAAAAAGCTACTACCCAAAGCCATGAACATACAACAAGGTGAAAAGCAACACAATCCACTTGCAAAGAAAATTGTGGAAATAACAAGTCTCCAACTATAAGCATCATTAATCTAAACAAAAAAAAGGAAAGAAGTGTGGGCATGGGCCATTAAATGTACTATAATCTATTCAGTGAGTTTAATGTAAGGGTCATTATGAATTTAGTGCTTATTAATGATTTATAATTCAATGGCAGCTAGAAGTCACTCCTGGGGTAGACACACCAATATGCTATGTTGCTTCTGCATACTGATTAAGTGAAAGACTCAATTCAGAGAACAGTTTGCTAACTAATCTAAAGAATCTAGAACACTTCTGGTAATTTTCCAAAAGATAGCTGTCAGACTGCTCTTTTCCATTTCCAAATTAAGCGGGTATACAAAACCCCATGCAGATCCCTTTTATTCTTCATTATCTTTCCTATGACTTGGGAAATGCCCAAGATAATACTTAAATATTTCATAGAATGGGTTGAATGCAAGATTCAGATCATACATCCATTATTGCAGTATATGGAACATTACTTTTCTCATGGTTTACACAGATTTAGATTAACAGAGTGTAGCAGCATTTGCACATCATGCTGAGAAGATGTTCAGAAGTTCCAGCAGGGTCATCTAGCCATGCATATATGTGTTTCAGAGTATGGTTGACAAACACTTAAACAGAGGAGGCTGGATAGACCTCCCATGAACAGAATTGATAACCTGATTTCAATATAACTGGGACAACCAAATCCCTTTTACCTTCTTCCCTGTCATTGTGATGTGATAAGATTGCTTTTCTACTGATTACCGAGCAAGAAGCCATTTGCCCGGGCCTGCATTTGCCAACAATCTTTTTTTTTCATTTGCTTCTTTGCTTGGGTTTTTTTGGCTTTCATTGTTTTTTTCAAGCTTTATCACAGCTTTCCCTAAACCATCATTAACTGGAGAAAGAGAAACAGAGATAAAAACACATGTACCACTGAGTTTCATTTTCTACTGTATTGCCTCTTGTAGACACTTGCACTTGTTCAGAGACATCATGAAGAAAGGAGGACCCATTAGAGAAGAAAAGATTTCTATGGGGCCCCAGTGAATGACTGGCTAGAAGTTGATGCTTCTCCGAGCCATGATCTTCCCTCTCTCCTGAGGAAACAGCATAATATAGAAACTCTGTACCTCACACGTTAACACCTGAAAACAATTTTCTGTTTTCTTCTCATATTTACAACTTTCATGCTTTCCTTACTTTTCTCAATAAACTTTCTTGTTTTCTGTGTGGAGGTCTGCTACTCGTTAGTGTCTACTGTCTGGATCTCATCCTGTTGAATTTGGCAGACATGGGGACAGGATAGAGGTTACAACACTGGCCTTCAATAAAACAGACATTCTTCTGCTTAGATTTATGATCTGACTTTGGGGTTCTTATTTTTTGAGTTTCAGTTCTGAGTTTGACAATACAATGCAGGGTAAGGGGATCCGAAAATAATAACTAAAGAAATAGGAAGGTCATCCATAGCTATGAAAATGGCAATTGGATAGAGAGGACCTTTATTCTTCTTGCAGTATCTGTCTCTACATACCTGCAACAGTAATGAAAATGGAAGAAGAAGCAAACCTATAAAAGCCTCATTTCCCTTTTTACTATGTAGTTGTGGAAGGCAATGGTTTATTTGTGCATCTCTGCTCTAGTATAGCATTCTGGTACAAAACCTACAAGATGGCGAGTTGCCATGTCTGGAACCATCAGGAAGTTATACCTAGCTTTGGGAATGAAAATGGCTTAAATTTCTATATAGTTTGGCTCAGAATGATGCTAGATGATAGCTGTATGTCCAGTTCAATGGCTGTACAGATTCGGTAACTTCTTGACTCTCAGTGCCTTTGTTGTAAGGTTGTCTGAAGTACAGGCAGCCTGCGAATCCCATCTGTCTCCATAATAACTAACACTGAGCCTTTCAAAAGCTTTGTCTGCACAGCATGTGACATTGCTGAGGACAGTGGTCAAAATAAGTCATTCCACGCCTAGTATGTTTACACTGTAGACATGTTCACATAAACTTACAAGGAGATAGAATACACCTAAGTTTTTCTTCCAGGAAGCCTCAAAGCTTGTATAATAAAGACATGTGAATATCTCTTCCTCACTGTTTAGTTGTAGTCAATTTTGGCCATTTAACAAACAGTAACAATGCTTAATTTTCTTATTCTAGACATTTCCTGTCAATATAAACACCTTAAATGATGAAGAATTTCTTTCTATCTTTGTACACATGTACAAGAAAAACAATTCTCTGACTGCTAAATGAACATGCCTGCCATTTAAACATTCAGGAGAGTTAGAAGTATAAAATTATGTTTCTATCGTGTATTCATTTCTGTAAATCTTTATGAGTATAAAATTCAATATTTAGTCCCTTTCTAGCTCTCCTGATATATTTAGTGCCATACTAACCTACATGTCACTGGCTCCTGTGATAAAAAGGTCGATTGGAAACTAAATTACAAAATACATTCCACCCAGTATTTTGCTTATTATGTGTCATGTGGCCATCACCATGATCTGTAATTTAAAAGACAACGGAGACACTTTTTCCCTTTGCTCCTGAGAATATTCACTCAACCAGGTGATCATCAGATTTAATTGGAAGGAAGGATATGTCACAAAATGTTCTCTAGAAAGAGTTAAAGGATTCTAGCAGGTCAGTGAAAATCCCATTGGCGTTAATGACTATGACAGATTGAAGGCCTTTGGGCGCATGCTCATGTAAGATCAAACACCTTTTTTGTCTGACTGGTACTAGATCAACAAAATATCTGCCAACTATGGGGATGACAGAGGGGAATAATTTCTTTTCCTTCTCACTGTGTATTATTCAGTGCAATACAGCTTGAAAAATGTCAGTGACACCCCCTGTAATCATTTGTTTGTGTATTTATCCAGATCTCTGCTGAGAGGTGGATGACAGCACCTATTGCTTATTGTTTAACTTTTATTTCATTGTGCTGTGAAGAGATAACTGCTGCATCCCTGGCTACACCTCTAGATTTTTTAACTGGTATAAAGCTTGAAATAGGTTTATTTATAAAAAAGAATGTTCAGAAAAAAATATGGTTTAATGAATATGGTGACTTTTTCTTCTGATTCCCTACTCAGAAAACAACTGTTCTAGAAACACAGACATACCAGGAGCTTTTTATTATTTTCCCTGCACCTGGAATAGTTATTTTTTGAGCTCATCAGTAAGGTTTCATTATCCTTACTTACTTAAGTGTCTCTCTGACCATTCATTGAAAATACGGCTATTTGTAACCTTACACCAGAATAAGGAGCACAGTGCAGAGATCATTTGACTGACAAAAACTCAGGCTGGCCTGACCATGTAGCTTAAAACATCATAATAGGAACTTACCAATTAGAAGTCTTCTGTTTTCTTAGGCTGTTACAATTGTAATAACTTTTGACCAATGAACCCATTTGCTTAAAAGCAACTTGTAACAATGTTATTTTTTTATCTAACTCCTAAAGCTTCCACAATTCTAGATTCCTTTAAGTTTGAATATTTCCTTACCAATCTATTTAAGATGGTTATAGCAGGACCCTGAGATAGCTTTTGACTTGATTGGTTTGCCTTCTCTTCTTTCAGGTACACACAATAAAACCTTTTTTTGGTCTCCATTGGAACAGAAACTAAAATAAGGCTGTTTTAAAACACAGAAGACTTACATCTGCCCGGACAGGTTCTGTATCACTCAGTAAAACATTAAAAGATTAATTTCTTAGTCCTTGCAGGGCTGCAGTCTATTATTTTTCCCTCGTTCAAATGCTTTCAATCCTTTCCTGGATTGAAATGAACACTGTGAAGTCCTGTCTGAGTCCTTATGAAAATCTCCTTGTTTTCTCGACCTATGAAGTTTGGATCTCATTCTGCTTCTCCACATCTTGTGAGTTTACTGATCTGCTCAGATCCCACTCTTTTACAGAACATAACTCACCACAGGTATGTACTGCACCAAACCCTAACCAATCAATCCAAAGAGTTTAGTCACCAGTCCCCAGGGGAAATAATTTGTGCACTGTGTTACTGGTCTCAGTGACAAGACACAGAAAGAAACTTGCAGAGCAAAGTTGTAGAATAAAAGAGACTCACTAGAGAAATGTGGCCAATTGGATAATGACTAATGTATTTTATGTGGCATAAGTTTAAAAACAGGAAAGTAGGAGGGAATACAGAAATCCATGTTCTCCTAAATACTTAGACTGATCATCAGATTAGTATTTCTTGGGTCCAGGGTTATTTCTGAGGGAAAATGAGGACAAATTATGGGACCAGGAGTAAATAAAAATAGAATAAAGTAAAATAATCAAAGTACACAGAAATACTAAGTAACCATAGAATCATAGAATGGTTTGGGTTGGAAGGGACCTTTAAAGGTCATCTCATTTCAAACCCCTACTGCAATGAGCAGGGACATCTTCAACTAGATCAGGTTGCTCAGAGCCCTGTCCAGCCTGACCTGGAATGTTTCCAGGAATGGGGCATCTACCACTTCTTTGGGCAACCTGTGCCAGTGTTTCACCATGTTCATTGCAAAAAATTTCTTCCTTATATCTAGTCTGAGACAATTTTACCAAAGCTGCCACTGCAGCTATGGAGCCTATTGGAAAAGTTGTGACTCTTCAGTAACAAAGCCTGGAGACCTGTTTCTGAAATAGCAGGAGTTTATGATGCATTTAATACATTTCTGTTAGATTAAACAGAGGCTAGATATTGAAGAATATAATAAAAGCATACTGTATTTAATCTAAAAAAAATATAAAAACATATGGAAAAAAAATTAAGCTAAAAGCTGTTACAAAAATGAAAAATAAATATGGTGTTTGACTCATTCAGGACAAAGATGAACCTTGCATTTTTAATGTATTTATTTTGTTTAGTAAGCATTTATCTGACTGAAGGTAGCATGCTTTGTAAAGAATATAAGGATGATATCAACAGGATGTTTCTAATGAAGACAATGAAGATTACTGAGTCAGATATCAAAGGCATATTACAAGTTTATTAAGGTCAGAAAAATCGTTTACCATAATGGTCTAGAACATGACAACAAAAATCGTAATGTTACTAATCCTGACTAGCGAACTGTAGTGAGAAGAAACCAGCTTGACCTGTTGCTCTTGTGAATGTATCAACAGTGGTAGCCATTGATTGTGCAGAAACCAACAATGCATATCTGTGCCGGAAATACACTACTTAAATTAAAACACATTCCAGAGTAGATCAAGCTGTTATTGTGTCTTCTTTATTCTAGAAATTTACCATCATTGTCAGATTCCGTGTGACTGTTCTGAGAAGGCTTAACGCAATTTTCAGTCCTAAAAAAGTGTGTAATATTTCTAATTAAACATATAAATATTCATGTGCATGGATACTACTGTGCTGCTACTTCATGTAGCTTCAAATTCTGACAGTTTTCTCTTGACAATTGTAATGCTATATTGCACCTTTTGTAGGTCAGTAAAATGTGAGAAAACATACACTGAAAACTTGTAATGTTGTATCACGATGCTATCACAAATGAAGCACATCAAGGAGTCTGTGGTAAACAACTGCTTAAGTTCATGCTTAGTGTCATATTTTGTAATTAATTTATACAACTTTTTCTGGTTAAAACCTTGTGAGAAACAATCTCTTCTTGGATAACATAAATCCACTTATTTAAATTCTGGGACTTGAGACAAAGTCAAGTATTTTTCCAAGATGCCAGTTTAAGTTTTTCATTCGTTGTTGCTTGTTATTTTTAAAATTGAGGTACATTGGTGTTAATTAGTATAAAAGTTTGGTAATTTATTTTTGAGGATAAAAAGATTATAGAAGCAATTTTTTAGGGTTCTTTTTTCTTTGTTCCTTTGAGTCAATTGTTTATTTAATACAAGTGAATATAAAATATTAAAATATCAGCAGGAATATATTTCTAAAAAACATAAGACTGCTTTTCTGTATATCCTATTCTGCAAAGTCTCTTACACACTTTCTTGCAGGGTTTCTTTTCCATTTTCTGGCTACATCTGGATATGGTACCTAGGAGTGTCATCCACAGAAGCACAGAACTGTAAATATGGTAATTCCCTTCTTTGCTTTCCTCCTGCTATGATTTTTACAGAAAATAACTGAACACTTCCTACAAATACTCTGGTAAATGCCTGACTTGAATGCTGGAACTCAGAATGCCAGGGCATACATAACATTACACTCCTTAGTAGGAAAGTAAAGACAAAATCTTTCCTGCAGATATCATTAGTCAGCCCAGTTACTGAAGTCAAGCTACGGAAAGAGTGCATGTATGTTAATGCTATTTAATGTCACTTTGCATTCCACTGCCCTCTTCTTGTTTCTAGGGAGGCATGCTAATAAGATATTCTGAAGGTGAGTGCGTAAGTGGACCTACTGGGAGTATGAGGAAAGTGACTGGTGAATGGTATGGCATCACAGCATGAAACCTATCCAAAAAGACTACTCAGGTAAGAGAGGCCTTCACCACATCCTATTGGCTGGAAAACAAAGTTATACATGAACTTTGTTGTATAACTCTTTCTAAACTCAAACTAATATAACATATTTGGGGAAGGAGACCAGAACACATTATAAAATCCCTTAGTAACCAGTAGTTGGCCAAAGAGATAGACCCACAGCTACATGTTTAGTAAGGCCTTCAAGGTTTAAACTGACTCTGTAATTTAGAAAACAATAAGTAATTAAAACAATAGCTACTTGGACAGGAGAATACACACATGGTTGTCAGATAGTGTAGAAGGCTGAAATGAGGTGAAACTGCTACATGTAGAAGCCAGGATGCCAGTCAGGACAAGGACAGGTCCACCGGATAGCGAGTGTCCACTGAGTCAATGGTGCTGGTCTAGACTAGACTGGAGGGGCAGGGACGTGGATTGATGTGTGGTGGGTAGAGTGTGTGTACTGCAGCAAGGATTATTATATGTCACGAATAGCATGGTTCTGTTCTTGTGGCCACCCTGCTCCAACTCCCTCATGGCATGTGGTGGCTCCATACTAGAAAATAATTGGTTTTAAGTGTTTTACATGAATGGAGAAAAGATTCTAATTCTAGATGCCCTTTTTCATTAAAATATGTTTTTTTCAGATATATTTGTATGAATATATACCTGATTTTTTTCATTCTAGACTTTAACATACTCAACAGTTTTAATTGATGCCATTACCAGTGCATCAGTGCCTTTATATTCTTGATAACATTCTTTGTTTCCTTACAATCTCACAAGATCTGGGACATTTTAGATTCATAGAATCATCTAGGTTGGAAGAGGCCTTTAAGATCATTGAGTCCAACCATCAACCTAGCACTGCCAAGTCCACTACTAAACCATGTTCCTAAGTGGCCCATTTATACATCTTTTAAATACCTTCAGGGATGGTGACTCAACCACTTCCCTGGGCAGCTGTTCCAATGCTTGACAACCCTTTCAGTGAAGAACTTTTTCCTAATATCCAATCTAAACCTCCCCTGGCACAACTTAAGGCCATTTCCTCTTGTCCTGTAGCTTGTTACTTGTGAGAACAGTCCTTTCAGGTAGTTGTAGAGAGTGATAAGGTCTCCCCTGAGCCTCCTTTCCTCCAGGCTAAACAATCCCAGTTCCCTCAGCTGCTCCTCATACGATTTTTGCTCTAGACCCTTCACTGCCTTTGTTGCTCTTCTGTGGACATGCTCCAACACCACAATGTCTTTCTTGTGGTGAGTGGCCCAAAACTGAACACAGTACTCGAGGTGGGGCCTCACCAATGCCAAGTACAGGGGGACAATCACTTCCCTAGTCCTGCTTACCACACTGTTCCTGATACAGGCCAGGAGGCTGTTGGCCTTCTTGGCCACCTGGGCACACTGCTGGCTCATACTCAGGTGGCTGTCAACCAACAGCCCCAGGTCCTTTTCTGCTTGACAGCTTTCCAGCCATTCTTCCACAAACCTATAGTGCTGCATGGGGTTGTTGTGACCCAAGTGCAGGGCCCGGCATGTGGTCTTATTGAACCTCATGCCATTGGCCTTGGCCCATGTATCCAGCCTGTCCAGATCTCTCTTTCCTTGTAAGACAAAAGGAAAGAAGGAAAGAAATGTCACCTTTTTATTGCTATTCACATAAAGCAGGCTGAGTTTATTTTTCACTATTTTCAGTTAATATTTTCTTCCTGAAATTTAGGAAGGGAATTCTGGATGAGTGAAAAGTAATATAAACCTTGAACCTGAGGGTTTGGGACAAGGAAGTAATGAGAAGGTTACCATGGAATGAATGTGGACACGGGCCTGCAGGAAAGGCGGCTTCCCACAGACTGGAAATGAAAAAGGCAAGGAGGGAGACAGGAGAAGCGTATTAATAAAATCCAAACCCAGGTGGAAGAGTAAGTACTGTAAAAGTGGGCCCTATTTTCAATATTTCTTTTCCTCTTAGAACACTGACTAGAGGCTAATAGTTAAAGATTTAAACTCATCAGGACATGGGGTGTTGTGTGTGTGAATATTTCAACTTGCATAGGGCATTGTATATGTGAATATGTCTGTGAATGTTTCAATTTATAAAGTGCCTTTCATTAAGGTCTTTAGACAAAACTGCTATATTCTCTATTAATGTATAGAAATGTATCCCTTCAACTATTTATAAACAAGAATCAGAGCTTGCCCTTAGGTATTAATATAAGGCTCACAAGTGTTCATCTGAAGACTAAATGTTGTCCTTTAGTATGCAAACCCTGGAAACTGGGTTCTGTTGCCTTGGGAAACTTCCTTTGCACTAAATATATTTTGTGGTTTTTTCTTTAAAAAGGGAAGTCATAAAAGCAAACAGCAATAACATATCATTCCATAGCTTTTAAGGTTTGACAGCTAGCAACAAGTACTTTCACTCAGTACAAGGATCTATTATCGCTAAGTCTTCAAACAACACAATATTTAGGACTTTGTGCTATGTGGTTTGTATGTTAAGAAATGGAATTCCAGAAATTGTTTACATTAATATGCAGTGTTATACATCCTCCTGACAAATACTCACATTCAGCTAGAACATGCAGTTTTACCTTGAGAAATAACATAAGGATATACTTTTCAAGTTTTCCTTTTCCAAGAAAATCCTTTACACTAGGCCAACCTCTAGTGACATTTGGAATAGCAGGATTCCACTTTGTGACTTAAGAGCATTTTTGACCAGTAAAAAAGAGCTTGAAACTTTTACCATTCAATGGTTATGTATCATAGAAAGGAAAAGTTAGTTGCATAATATAAAAGAAGTCTTCAAAATTTGCCAAGAAAATAACATTTTACTACATCTTTGTGAATTAAAAAAACATTGATGACAGAGAAAAGGACGCTATTTCTCCACTGCTTTAATCCTTCTTCTGAGTAATATACTAGTTATGGTCATCATTTTCTGAGCTGCAACATGCCTTTGAAATAGAACGATCATTTTTTTTTCCATGTAAACTTAAATATAGTTCATATCCCTCAACTTGATATTCCTACTTTGTAGGAATGAGGTCAGTAGGTAGAGTGATATCCTGCCCCTTTGAAAGGAAACTATTGTAGCATCTCATTCTTTCTGAGAGAGAGAGTTGATTTTTACCATAAAAACAGCAATCAAGCTTTCTTTGTGATGTGTTTTTTTTTTATACCATTTCATCATATATTAGTTAATGCTCACCTGATCTTTATTATACTTGTGGAAATAAAATTACAAATGAAAAATTATTAGAGAAGTTATGATGCTTGCACAAAAAAATTCACATTTCTGTGTAAAGCTGCTCTGTGTGCCCAGACGACAACCTGATATTAAGTATCTGGAACTTGTTCTGCTGTTGATATAGATTTCAACTCACCATTACCTTCTTATTCACCAAAACATTTAGACATCTGTTTAATTAACTTAACTGGGTTTTGATAAGATTTAAGCAGAGGTTTCAATACTTTTTTTTTTTTTTTAAATTATAGCTTCAGAATGACCTGTGTAGAGACAGAGGAAAATGAAATCGAATGCAGTTTTTTCTAATTGTATGCCAGATGCAATGAATCTTACAGCAACTAATTAGGCAAACTGCATTGCACAGTGATCTTAATCATATATGTTGCCTTATGATCTATACATAGGAGGATAATTATAAAGATATAATGTACTGCTGTATGTATACCAGCATCATTTGAAAAAGTGAAAGTATTTTTAAAATACATCTAAATGAGTTACAGAAAATAATTTCTTTACTTCTTATAGTCACATGTTAAATCTTACTGCAATAATGTTTAATTAATAAAATACAAGGAAATAGTGAGATTATATTAAGTGGCTTGCCACAAGTTTAAAAAAGGTAAATTTGTTGAGCTCGTATAGCAGCAGCTGCTCACAGGCTAAACACCATGTAATCTGTAGAGTCACAGTTATTCTCATTTAAAGCAAATTACAAGACATTTTGATTTTATCATGGTTAAGAAAAACTTCTTTCCTTGTGTCCATTTTTCAAGTTTACCATATATTATGCAACTCTCCTTGTAATCAATATCAGAAAGCCTTCAAATGTATGCATTAAATCTGTGCCAATGTAATCATCTGAGGGTTTAAAGAAAAATACGTTTTTATAATCACTTACTTTGCAGGGCATGGAAACAACGAAAGATTCTTCATTTCATGTTTACTGACGTGTCCTCTAGTAATTCCATTTCTATGCCACGGTTCTCTTTTTGTTTTTCTCTTCTGCAAACTTACCACTCTTTTTCTTCTGCCATGCCAAAACCTGTCTGCAAATATTGGTTTGATATTTAAGACCATTTTTCCCTGAGGCTTCTTCAAATTTCTGCTCAGCTTAGCCCAGCGCTGTCAATCAGTGATTTGTTGCCTATCTTGTGTGTTAGTAACACCGTAGTGTTCAGGCAAGTGTGAGCCTAATGAGGACCGGAATATCATGACAGACAGAAGCATTGTAATCCTCCAGCACCCACTATTGTCTATGACACAGTTCTGAGCAAGACTTATGTGTTGTTTTAGTGAATATAGTGAAGATACCATTAAAGAGATACCAATGCATCCTCTAACAATAAAAAAGGAGATTTGGATCACAGGAACAGATCAGAAGAGGTAAACCAGTAGTCAGGTTTGCTGGTGGGTATTCAGACATATTTTATTTTATTTAAAAAAAAAATATTTATTTTTAAATATACATACAGCAATGAACTCAGCAAACAGTATTTTCACAACCAAGGTGCAGCCCACATTTTATGTTTCCCATAGATGTAGTTGGAGCATAATAGGAAGGATTTGGGAACTAATGGCCAATAGATTCATTGGTTTGGTGGTACTTTATGGAAACATTTGGGATCCTGATGAGAACAGATTATATTTCTTTATTTTTTTTTGCCATCCTTATCTTTCTACTACCACTTATGATCCAAGATAGGCTTCTAGTAGGAAACTGAACACAAAGTTCTTGGTTCAGTTATCTTTACAGTTACTAAGATACGGTGGTTATTAATAAGTATAAATGCATATCTTTGAATATTTTGTTTTGTTTGCGTGGCTGAAGTAACGGCAGAAAACAATATATGTGAGAAAAAATATAGCTTCGTTTTTCATTTAACAGCTAGAGAAGAAAATTAACCCTTCAATAGACTTCTGAAGTCATTGACAAAACTCACATTATTACTTTGGTGCTTAATTGTGCCATGTAATACTAAATAAGGTTCATTAGTGAATTATGTGGCCATTTTCTGTCAAGCAAGTTACAGATAAGACAGAAAAATCATCATATTCTTCTGCAGTTTACTGAGATCCTGTAATTACTGAGATCCCCTATATTAATTGGATCTACTATAGCTAGATCACACTTCACCTACTAGCTGTATTCTTGCATTATTGTCCATAAATGAATTGTCATTGTTGAAGACAGATTGAAAACTCCACAGGCAGAAAGTCTATGAGATGCAGCAATCCATCTAGCAAGTAATTAAAAGTATCTTCTCCCTTCTAACCTTTCCCTTTCCAGTTCCATGGAGAATGTTACACAGTTGCTAGTGCTAATACCTAACGTGCTCACAGCTCATCATTGGAAGAAATCACGAACAATCATTCCCCTTTTATTTCTTCCATGTTATTTATGATTTTATAACCTCTTTATTATTCATCTCCAGCTGTTTTCATTTCAGGCTGAAAGGTCCTCATTTGTTCGGTTGTACATTTAACCACTTTCTCTTTTCTCTGCTTCAGCAAAGCCTTTGAAACTGTTTCCCAAGCATTCTCCTGGAGAAACTGGCTGCTCATGGCACGGATGGGTGTTAGGCAGGTGAGCTGACCTGCTTGAGGGTAGGATGGCTCTACAGAGAGATCTGGACAGGCTGGATCGACGGGCCAAGGCCAATGGCATGAGGTTCAATAAGACCACATGCCGGGCCCTGCACTTGGGTCACAACAACCCCATGCAGCACTATAGGTTTGTGGAAGAATGGCTGGAAAGCTGTCAAGCAGAAAAGGACCTGGGGCTGTTGGTTGACAGCCACCTGAGTATGAGCCAGCAGTGTGCCCAGGTGGCCAAGAAGGCCAACAGCCTCCTGGCCTGTATCAGGAACAGTGTGGTGAGCAGGACTAGGGAAGTGATTGTCCCCCTGTACTTGGCATTGGTGAGGCCCCACCTCGAGTACTGTGTTCAGTTTTGGGCCCCTCACTACAAGAAAGAAATTGTTGTTTTATAGAATGTGTCCAGAGATCCTAGTAAAAATATACACTAATTAGTTTTATAGATTTATCCCACCATTGAGCCTACAGCATCTATAGTAATCTATAGTAATAGCTCATAGGGAGAGCAACTTTTGCATTTAAATATAATGTTCATTCATTAATGACTATGAGCAACTTTGTAAGGCAATTAGAAAACATTCAACTTCTAAAAGAATGAGTTTCTACATAAGTGAGGCTTCTCTGAATAATTACTTAGATCTAACAAGTAACATAGCTGGTGAAGGGCTGAGAGCACATGTCTTATGAGGAGCAGCTGAGGGAACTGGGATTGTTTAGCCTGGAGGAAAGGAGGCTCAGGGGAGACCTTATCACTCTCTACAACTGCCTGAAAGGAGGTTGTAGAGAGGTGGAGGTTGGTCTGTTCTCACAAGTAACAAGCAACAGGACAAGAGGAAATGGCCTCAAGTTGTGCCAGGTGAGGTTTAGATTGGATATTAGGAAAAAGTTCTTCACTGAAAGGGTTGTCAAGCATTGGAACAGCTGCCCAGGGAAGTGGTTGAGTCACCATCCCTGGAGGTATTTAAAAGATGTGTAGATGTGGTGCCTAGGGACATGGTTTAGTGGTGGACTTGATGATCTTAAAGTTCTTTTCCAAGCTAAATGATTCTATGATTCTGTAGTAAGTTTATATGACAAGATAGTATGCGATAAAAACAGTCTGCAATCTGTTACCCAGAGAGTCCTTCTAGTCTTAGGTTTTCTTACAATTCTAAGTATACTTTAATAAAGAAATTACAATTTTTTAATTTTTTTTTCTTTTGGTAGCATTCTACTTACTTTTAAATTAATTTATTCAGAACAAGCAATTAAATATGTATTTAAAATGTAATATTTTAGTGTGACATTTATTCTATTATATTTTTTCCCTACAAAAAGCAAAACATCTGAAATCTAAAAGCACAATAGTTTTTATGGCTATTGAATTCATAAGTAATGTTCAAAACACTAATGAAGAAGCTTCTTTTGTTTAGTTTAAAATTGAGATTTCTTCATATACAAAAGTCTTAGTAACTTACACAAAAATATTACTATACTTATTCAAATTTATATTTCCTGGTCTGCCTTTCTCCATTTTAGCTTCTTTGTTTACTAGACTTTGATATTAGAGAAGACTGAAAATTTCCTTTGAGTGGATTGTTTTTACCACAAGCATTTTAAAAGATAAATACTCTTTGCATTTACATTTCTGAATAAAACATTTTGTGTTACACTCGTTCACTCTTGTTTTTCTCAGGTATCTGTTATTCTATTTTATGTATTTTAAAGAAAAATAGTTCTACTTTCTCTTCATCTGTTTAATTTATTCAGACTCTATCCTCTATAAGCTATTGGTTTGCCTCTCAAATATATGTTTAAAATTTCTCCCTTTTAGCTGTACCATTGCATTTTTTACAAGCCAGAATGTCCCATAGCTAAGCTGCTATCTCTAGTCATGTATTTTCAATATATACTTTAAAAAAATACTCATTTTTAATTTATTTGGAAACATGTTAGTACATCACAAGGTTTGTTTTCCTTTATAAAAGTATAATCCTGATTTTCTTATTTGCTATAAGATTTGTTGTTGCTGTGAAAAAAAAAAAAAAAAAAAGACAAGCGGACAGACGTAATAAAAGCCAGTGTTTCTCTCTGCAATGTATTTGAATACTATATATACACAGTTTCCTTTCCCTTTCTGTCAGGTACTATGTCTGAGGTGATGAAGGCTTGGTTCACAAGGGGTCTCATGAATTTATAAAGATTTCCTTTTAAAAAATTCTCAATTTTCCACAGTTATCTGTTTTTCTGTCAGGAACATTTTATGCTGGACACCCATATGCACAGGCCATATTTCTCACTGAAAGAGTTTTCACAAACCGACATTTAATGCCACAGGGCTCTGTGAAGTTAGCAGGCTTTTAAGAACTTCAAAAGGACTATTTCCTCTGAAACCAGCTTCTTTCATGACCACAAAACATGTTAAATCTGTAGTCGGTACATCACATACAGTTCACTTGGAGGAGGGACTAAGTTGCCTGGGAGTCCCTGGGTAATCCTCTGGTCAGAGGGAAGGAAGGTCTCCATTGGCAGAAGTATTCGTAAGGTTTTCTGTGGGGCCTTTTATGAATCTGAGAAGTACCCCTGTACATTAGCTGTCAAGCCAGCATGACCCTGGGTCACCCCCACGTGTAGAAGGGAGCATAGTGTGGGATCTGCTGTGTTACAGACCATAGATTGTGGTAAGTATTCTGTCAAGAGAAGGAGGTTTATAATGTAATCAGTCAGAAATACCTCTTTAATCATCTGATAGGATTATCAGCACTTCATGAAGGAATACATAAGTATTATAGTATCAATGCAGATGAAAGTTGCATTGGTAAGATTTTTCAGGGATAACTTGCAAACTATAAGACCCAGCTAGAGTACGGTGCTACAGAGTAGGTGGCAATTATTCTTCATTAAATTCATATTTACAAAGTTAATATAATTCTGCACGGATATGCCGTCAATATGAAGTGTATATGAAGAGAATTTCTACAATGGCAGAAACTTGTAAGAGTTTCAAACCTCTGGGAGGTTTGAAGAGGAAAAAAACCTCTAACATAGACATAACTTTTCAAAGTGCGACCTCAGTTACTCCACGTGCATAATTTTAGACATATTGGGAACATTTTTTCCCTTCTCCAGTGGTTCTTTCAACCTCTGGAGGCAAAAATAATTGCAAGTGGGGAGTCAAAGGAACTGCTTTCTGAACCCCAGACTACAAGCCATAGAACAGATCATGTCTTCTCCAGATAGGGTCATCTCAGAAGTTATTTTGCTGATCAGGGTCTCTGATTATGCCCAGGTGGCTGCATGTTTTATTTCTTTCAGCTGTCTTTGACAAAGAGGACACAAAATGGATTTGTAGCAACCCTACTTCCCCATGTAGAGTGAAAAACCTAGCTGGTTTTGTCTGCAAATGATAACAGTTTACATAAATGTGTCCAATTTATACACATCACTTTAGATTTGATCTTATAGTGTGGTAACCACTTCAGAAAAAGGCATTGCTGTGTGTAGCAAGTACAACATTTATTTTACCTACCTAGCCATACAAGTGATAAGGTAGTCTCTTTGCACGCCAGGTGATTGAAACACATGAACAAATCTGTTTTGGAAAACTTTTAAAAATGTAATCTTTAATCACATGGTCCATATTCCACTGTTATGTGTTATACTGCCTGTCAATAATTTCTCTGTCGAATATATGTGTAAGTGTAAAGTAAATATTCATTAGCATTTTGCCATATGTCCCATGGACAACTATCCAGACACGATTTCTGCATATAGATTCCTTCAGTTTTCCCTAATTAGGAAGAATCATCCATGACCATCTGTCAGCCTCTGTACCCAAGTCCTATAGTCCGAAGCAGGACTTGGATCCCTACCAAGTCAAAATTCAATCAGCAATTACCCATCTTGCCATGCCAATAAAGCTATTAATGTTTAAGGTAAATTAACACAATGTGTTCCCTCTTCTGACTTATGGCTAAGATGCTTTAGACTCAGAGTGTCTAAGTCTTCCTGAGTGGGCTATGAGGGCCACTGAATTAAAAGTTTACTGCAGTCTTTTTTTGCTTAAAGCGCTTTACTCCAGGGAAGTAGATACAATAAAAGGCTTATGTCTCCTTCCTCCCATCACACATCATACATTTTATTGTATAAAATGAAGATTTCAGCTCTTCTTTAGGGATTTTGGGGGTGTTTTTGGGGGGAGGAGGTTGCTTATTTGTTTTTAAATAAAGTAATTTTTTATTGGCAGGGGTCCACTTGCGTTAGATTGAGATATCTGCCCGATCAAGCTTGTCAGTGAACTTGACCACTACACTTTCCTATTGTACTGGGTTTGTATGGCAAGGTTTTGGTAGCAGGTGGGCTACAAGGGTGGCTTCTGTAAGAAGCTGCTAGAAGCTTCTCCTATGTCCAACAGAGCTAATGCCAGCCAGCTCTAAGACAGAGCCGTAACTGACCAAAGCTGAGCCAATCAGCAATGGTGCAACAGCAGCCGGGAGAGAGGAGTTAGAATATGTCAGAGAAACAACTCTGCAGACACCAGGGTCAGTGAAGAAGGAGGGGGAGGAGGTGCTCCAGACATCAGAGCAGAGATTCCTCTGCAGCCCATGGTGAAGACCATGGTGAGGCAGGCTGTCCCTCTGCAGCCCATGGAGGTTAATGGTGGAGCAAATATCCACTTGCAGCCCATGGAGGAACCCACAATGGAGCAGGTGGATGCATCCAAAAGAGGCTGTGAGCCCGCAGGAAGCCCACACTGGAGCAGTCTCTTGGCAGGATCTGTTGACCCATGGAGAGAGAGAGGATCCTACACTGGAGAAATTTTGCTGGCACGACTTGTGACCCAATGGGGGACCCATGCTGGAGCAGTCTGCTCCTGGAGGACTGCACCCTGTGGAAGGGACCCATGCTGGAGCAGTTCGTGAAGAACTGCAGCCCATGGGAAGGACCCATGCTGGAGAAGTTAATGGAGGACTGTCTCCCATGGGAGGGACACCACGCTGGATCAGGACAAGACTGTGAGGAGGAAGAAGCAGCAGAGACAATGTGTAATGAATGGACCACAACCCCCATTCCCTGCCCCCCTGCGCTCCATGGGAGGAAGTAGATAAATCAGAAGTGAAGTTGAGCCAAGGAAGAATGGAGGAAAGGTGTTTTAAGAATTGGTTTTGTTGTCTTTAGTCTACTCTGATTTCATTGGTAACAAATTCAATTAATTTCCCCAAATCAAGTCTGTTTTGCCCATAATGGTAAACGGTGAGTGATCTCTCCCTTACCTTGCCCCATGAGCCTTTTAGTGTATTTTTTTCCCCCGTCCAGTTGAGGAAAGGGAATGATAGGATGGCTTTGGTGGGCACCTGACCAGCCAGGATCAACCCACCACACCTGTTTACAAATACAGGTAGCCCACATGTAGTGGTTAGCATACAGCTGATTAGGCTTGGGTATACATAGAATTGTTTCTGTAATTACATAAGATATTATATTTCAAAGAAATCTTATGAGTTTTAGGGTTACATGATAGCTTGATACCCTCCTTGGATGATAAATAGCCTGGCATGACCATTTCCTACAGAGACCAGAAATGCTACAGCTTGTTTAGTTTTATTAAACAAATAAGATGTGTTGTTTCTCCTCTTTCTTGCTTGGATAATCAATTTCTAGAATCATGTTTAAAGTGTATTCCCACCGATCTGTTCAACCAAAGCTAAGGAAATGTTATACATTTTTTCTTATATTTGCTTATATTTAGTAGTCTTGATGATTGGCCTGAGATCCATATCACAGCTAGAAAGGAAAGGAATAAACCCACAAAGGTAGATGAGGTTATTCTAGTTTTGTGTATTGTCTAAGGTCTTTGGTCTGAATTAGACTTGCATTTGTTTGAATATCTGCTTTCATTTTTTAATACAGTTTTTCTATCTGATTTTTTGTCACTTGAATTATTTACGGGGCAAATTCTCAGCTGATACAGAAAAATAGAATTAAATTAATTTTTGTGATGCTTCTATTTACCCTACCTGAGAATCAGCTCTTGCTTCCAATGGACTACCTAAAAATTTCTCCAGTCAAAACTGGGGAAATTTCTATATATGTTTATAATGGAATTCCACGTTTTAGTTTTATCCTAAAAATGACAAATCAATTTCCTTATGGAACAGCAGCAGAAGTGCAGCTCATTGAAAAGAATACAAAAATATCTAAATGTGTAATAAATGTACCTTTAAACTCTTGTAACCCATGATTTGAGTTGCATGTTGCAGGAAGTACAATAGCCGGAAACACACGAACCAATGAACGATGAGCCTTGGAAGAAGCACTGCAAGTGCAACAGTGACGTGACCTGAGCTGACTTCGGTGCCCGATAACTCCATTCAACATGCCGTCTCCTGTCCTGAGTGACTACCATAACAGATAGAGCTGAAATCATGGACTAATTAACTCAATGGGTTACTTTATGGCCATTTTATGGACACTTTACGTCAGTGGCTCATAGATTAAAGGAAGGACGTCTGTGTGTATATCAAAGGATGGGAAGGGAGGATGTACATAATGAGGATGTACTGGGTGTGATGTAAATTGTAGGGAATAAGGAGTGGAGATTTTACTGGCTTTGGCTGGGATAGAGTTAATTTTCTTCAAAGTAGCTCATATGGTGCTATGTATTATATTTGTGACCAAAACAGTGTTGATAACACACCGATGTTCTAGCTGTTGCTTAATGGTGCCTATACAGTGTCAAACAAGTCCTTTTCCATTTTTCTCAACCATTCTACCAGCAAGTAGGCTGGGTGTGCACAAGAAGTTTGGAGGGGACACAACTGGGACAGCTGATCCCAGCTGACCAAAGCTGTGTGCTACATCGTACTCAGCAACGAAAGCTCAGGGAAAGAAGGAGAAAGAAGGGACAGTCAGGGTTATGATGTTTCACTTCCCAAGTAACAGTCATATGTGATGAAGCCCTGCTTTCCTGGCAATGGCTAAACATCTTCCTGCTGATATGAATTATTCAATGTATTCTTTTTTTTTCTTTTGCTTGCGTGCACAGCTTTTGCTTTACCTATTAAACTGTCTTTATCACAACCCACGAGTTTTCTCACTTCTACCGTCCTGATTCTCTCCCCCGTCCCACTGTGGGGGAATGAGTGAGCAGCCGTGTGGGCCTGAGCTGCCTACCAGCGTTAACTCACTTATGGGCTTATGTGGAACAAAGCAACTTGAAACACTTACTAAATGCTGAGAACTGGAAAGGAAACATTAGACTGAGAAGGGACAGGATCAAGTCCTGTCATAAGTAGTTGACTTCATTGGTCAGATTCTCAGGTTTTAAAGAATGCTCTCACATTTCACTTGCAAAAATGTTTCCAGTTTTCTAGGGATTTTCTTTTGATTGCTTAACTCTTCATTATGATTAAAATGCACCAAGAGTCAAAATAGTAATGTGAAGTATAACAACCACTGAAATCCAGCATAATTCCAAATTATGCATGAATGAATGAAAACCACCTGCTATTATACCTGTAAAACTAGCTGTTGATTAGATACTTTCTGTTTCGCTGAGCTGGGTACTCTCATTTTTTTCAGTAAAATAGTCTACATATCATATGAGAGAATCGATAGCAGAGTTTGAATTAAGAGCCTGAAGAGAGCAGTTTATACCGAATTGAGGCAAAACAGCACAGATGCTTAGAGCCAGTGCATGCTGTTGACAGTGCTCATCTCAAAACAACATACCACAATAACCAGAGGTTATCTTGCAGACAAAGCAGGAAATATGGGATCTGGTAAGAAATATGACACAGAAGATTTCACTGTTCAGCGGCTGCAAGCTGAGAACTTATTATGGTTAGAGACATTATAGACAATTTGACCTTGCCTCTGGGTCCCAAAATTTTCATATTTCACATATGCCATTCTCTGCTCTTAACATCCAGCTTCAGTAGTGCTCACTGTTCAGCTGCTGTGCCTGAGTGTCTTTTTGCAGTACATTTTTCTTAAAATATGTTATTATATAGCACTTGCTGATAAACAAGTTGAGCATTTTATTCACAGATGGCTCTTTCTTACTGCCATGGTTTATCATTACTCTAAAGATTTCACAGTTTTTAATTTTGCTGCTAAGATACTAATGCAAAGTAAGTTTTGAAAGGTTATGTTTTACTTAATAACTGTTTTTACAAGGCCAACAGATGCCAATTCATACAATTTTTCACTAACACATTTTATTTTTCGGAGGAGGGGGAGGATTGTTCAGTGGTCATATGCGTGTTCCTAGACATCTGGGAAAAAACAGAGAATAGCTGAATGTGGAACTGGTCCTATCTGGGCAGTAGAGTAATGCTTGGTCTGCTAAAGCACTTTCCTCCTATTTGTTGTTGATTTTATGGAAGCTAGCCTCTTTTAAAACTCTTGGACCAGTTGTGGCATTCTGCCACTTCTTACTGTGTAGTCATTAGTGTGCAGATAAATTAATATCCTTTTTGAACTAAAGTATCATTTCTCCTTTTTCATAATCATTGAAGGGAGTGGAATTACTTTCTGAAATTTGGGTTACATTTGTATACATCTACTCTATTGAATAAGGCCAGATTTCTGAGGGTATTTAGGCACCCAGCTTCTGTGATAGCAGTGGGCATTAGAAAAGCATATTTATAAGCCTTTTTCAAAATTAAATTGAAGAATTAGGGAATAAACTCAAAAGATACGAAAGACGGTTACTAGAACATCTGTTGGATCTCAAAGGTATAATTGTGACACATGCCACATGTCACCTTCAGTGACTATGTCCCACCAGCACTGAAAATTAAGAGAACTGGAAGATGGCCATATGTCAGCTGGAAAAAAAACAGACAGTCTTGAGCAATAATAAACACATACTATAATTTTATCCAGTTTGAGGAACAGTTTGTACACGCTTTATATGGGAGGATAAACAATCTATATTTCATATTTTGGAATTTGAAAGTGCTGTTAATATTAGATGGCATTAACAAAGTCCTCAAAGAAGATATGTTTATAAAGACACAAAATAACAGCACCTGTATTAGCATCATTCTTCAAATAAGCTTGAAGAAGAAAAAAAGTTCATCAATACTTAGATTTAAGTATATTTATAAAAGAATAATCAGATTTACCTTAGGAAGTTAATAAAGAATATTTTTTCTCCTACTTGTTTTGAATGAGACATTTCAGTGCTGCGTGAATATACCTCAAAAGCATTTTCAGGTTTAAATAAATTTAACTTCAGCCTCTGGGCACTGAATTTTTTGCTCTTGTCAATGGGTGGAAAGCTCTTTGTTATCAAATATATTCTTTCTGTAAGAACATATGCAGCATTTTTCTCCCAAACTGCCCTTAGATAGTGGTAGCTGATCTTCATAAGCCTCAATCATCCATCATGTTTGCCAGATCTGAACTACAGTGTTTCTGATCCCCCAAGCACAACACATGATTTAAAATAAAAAAATATTTGGCATATAAGTTATTTTTATAGTGGAATGGATATTTCCAAAAGAAATATTGTATTCTACAGAAATAATTTAAATTTTACATTTTCATCTTCTGAAAATATTCAGAAAATTAATATGACCGTTTTTCAGGGCTATCATCTAATAGGAATCACCTAAAAACTCCTCTAGATCCCTATTGTGAAAGACTGATTGAAACCTTGTTGAAGTCTTTTCAAACAATATCGTCAGCTTCACTGGGGTTTAATATACTCCTTACATACTTGCTTCAAATCAATAAGCCAGGAGTATTTAGTGTTTTCTAAATACATACAGTCCTGGTTCTGCCACAGTTTAGCTGTTTAACTTTAAGCAGACCAGTTACCCGTTTAATCTGCTGAGACAATTCATGAATTTATAAACATGTGCACAACTATTTCAGAAGCAGTGTATATATGTATACATATGTATTTCACACATATTAAAACTAGCAGTGATCATCAATTGAACAAGACTACTATAATTATCACTACCATGTATAACAAGTTTAAAGAAAGGTTCTGTAGAAAAGGGAAAACAAAAGTATGTTGTTGGTGAGTTACCATTTTAATAGCCTGATGACATCCTGATATATTATTTTGAAGAATCTGGATTATTTTCTTTGGTAGAATTTATGTGGATTCTATAAAAAATTAACAAATTAATTAAAATATATACTGTATAAACTTCAACACATTTTTTCTTGTAAAGAGCAGTAGATATTTGATACTTTAACTATAAGGACTCTCTTAAGAAACATTTATTATTAATGACCTTTTTAAATATTCCCATTAACTGATGTGTTTTAACCATGACTACTTTAGTTAGGAAGCCTGCATTATGGCGTGATGGTTTTTTATTAATTTTAACTAAAGTTCAATTTTAAAGTGCATGATCTTTTTGGTTCATTCAATCTGTGCAGTGAAACTATTTTCAGAAACTTCGGGCATTCATTTATTCATGTCCCCCCTGGACATAGTAGTTAACAAGTCCTGCTTATTTTGATGCAGCTAATAAGAACTGAGTTGATGATAGCATAGTTTATTGTGATCCAAGTGAAACAAATTCATTTGTTAGACAGTTTGTGATGAGTAAAAATAACACCTCAGCAATACCATCTGGATTCTTATAATTAAATATAACCTTCAACCAATTTAATTTTTTTCAACTTAAAATTGTCCTGCAATTCTTAGGTAGGTATCTTACAATACTTAATTAATTCTTTGTTCTCTATTTTTGCACCTACTTCTTAATATTAAAGTTCTTGCACTTGTGCCTTCTCTGATTTTAACATTCCTGTTATAACTATTTTTGAGATGTCAGCTTAGACGTAACCACTTTATTTTAAAAATCAACTAAACCAAAAGCTTTCCAGGAGAGACGGCAGAGTAAGCTTCATAGGGGAAAAGAAAACAAAAATGCTAGAAAACATTAAAAGAAAAATGATAATAACACTCATAAAATTTCACCATATACATTTTCATAGTAATTTGAGAACAGACAGCGTGGAGGAAGGCAAAGATACATGTTATTCATACCTTTCTCTAAATATAGCTAACAAATTGCTATTTAAAATGTAAAGGACATTTCTTTCTCAGACTCCAAAAATTTGCAGCTCAGAAACCTCATGGGCCAGACAAGTTGTCTTTGGATTTTTTTTTCATTAATTTGTCTGGTTCCTTTCTTAAGCCACTGGAAACAATATTCTGCAGTAAAGAGGCCTCCAGTTTAATCATATGTTATGTGAAAAACAATACTCTTTTTTGGTTGTTTTTTGTTTGTTTACTTAGTTGTTCCCAGTATGGAAGATGTTAAAAATCTTCAGTCTTATTTGCTGTCTTCTCTGAACTTTTTCCTGTTCTACTATATCCTTTTCAAGATATCACAACCAGGACTACACACAATATTCAACAGGCAAGCCCAGGGGGACTTATGAAGTGATACGATTCTCAGGGTTTTGGCTTAGTGGTTTCTGTCCATTTGAGTTTTGAGGGAAGGATATTTCTGTTATCCATTCTTTTTTAATAATAATTTCTATGATTTACTTTGCTTTTTTTTTTTTTCCCCCCCCAGATCCCTAGTCACTTCAGGTAAGTTATTTCCATGGAGTTATCTAAAATAACCCAAACGTGTCATCTTAGGTACTTATAGTTATCTCAAAATCCATGACTGTAAGTATGAAACCAAGATTATTCCTGTGTTCATAATTTTGCACTTTACATCAATTCCATTGCCTTGTCACTCAGCCTTGTGCAGTTGACCACAGTCAGCCCTCCTCTTTGTTGCACTAGCTTACTGATATAAGCAGATTTGAACATCTGACTACCCATGCCCTTTTCCATACTTTATATGTACAGAAACACTGCATCTAGCACACATTCCTGAAGCGCTCTATCAGTGTCAACCTCTGTGGTAAAAATCAATCACTAGGTCTTGCATTGTTTTGCTTTCCCTTCCCTTGCTTTACTTTTCCTTCCCTTTTCTCCCCTTCACTCCCTTTTCTCTTCCCTTTCCCCTTCCCCTTCCCCTTCATTTTTCCATTCAAGGACACATCTTTTGTCCCTTACTTGCTTAGCTTATTCAAGGACATTTGGTAAGGAGCTATGTTTAGTCTCTATGTGAAACGAAAACAGACTATATCAACCCAGATCTTCTTTACCTGCATGATTGTCTCAAAGAATTCTAAAAACATTTTAAGGCATGATTTCCCTGTAGAAATGTTGTGGTTATTTTTCCTCTATATATCGTATTTATTCAGCTGTCTACTGATTTTATCCTTTATTATCCTTTCTAGTAATTCATCAGGTACAGCTCTCCACTGTCCAGGTTTGTATTCTCCCAGGTCTCTCTAGGAAAAAATTTTGTAACAGTCATCATATTATCTAACTTTCAGGCATGTGGGACAAAGCTGCCTTAAAGCAAGAGCTTATAAACCACATTTAGTAGATGGGTTATTTCATCCCTGAGCTTGTTTTCTTCTTTTTCTTGCAGAGTGTATCTGGAGGGCTAGAACAGATTCTTCAGTCTCAAGGAGCTTCTGATTATTCCATTGCATCTGGTCCTTCAATTAATATTTTCCAAGGATAACTACTCCATTGCTGAGTTGCTGAACTCTTAGTAGCGTAGGACACAGAGTATTAGTTATGAAGCATTGGTCAATAGGGACCATTTAAAACATTAGACCACAGAAACCAAATAGTTGAAGGCTTCAGTTACCTGCATTCTGGATAATTTCATGGAAATAAAAGCAAATGAAACAAACAAAACAAATCAAAACCCCAAAATAAAACAAAATAAAACAAAGCAGCAGCTGCAATCTCTCTATTCTTCCTCTAAATCCGTTACATTCATAAGGCTGGAAAAAGTTAGAAGCTAAGAAAAACAGATATCTGAATGGCAACTTTTCTCCCTGAGAGAGAGCTTCAAATGTCTATATTCAAAAAAGTGAACTAAATAGATGGATTTGATTGTGTTTTTCAAAATTCAGTGAAAAAAATATAATCTTGGACTTTGTTTTGAGTTTGGTTTTAGAGAATTGACAAAACTGTAAGCAATTCAGTCATAAGAGGCAAGCATTCTTACTACTTATTGACTGCAGATGCCCATGAGTGGGGCTTGTTATGCTGAAATTAAAGAAAAATGGACTGAAGGATTTTTAAGCTAAAAGAGAAAAGAGTTTCACCGGCAGTGATTATGGAAATGGGAACTATCTTTCCCTAGGCAATATCAGTGGCACCCCTCCCTCATTTTAAAACCTGGATCTATTTTTAAAATACGTAGGAAGGAATAGCTTTTTGTGGAAATAGGTTGTTAACATTTAGTTAAACATTTCATGTTGTGCCACAGTGAATTTTTAATACTTATAAGATGGAAGATGTATAAAGACAAAAACATATTTTCAAATAGCAGAGTATTGTCTGTACAGGATATAAATGTGCCAATCAGATGAAATTATTCCAAGTCTGACTTACTGTTTTAAGGAGTCTGCCCTTTGGGATATATTTCTTCTATTTGAATTGAGAGTCACTACATTTTAATTTGTTCTCTCGTATTGAGATGACTTTAGATTTTGCTGCTGGAATATAGTATTCTATAGTACTGCATGCATCTGAAGTAATTTTACAATGCTTTATTACCTGCAAAATCAGGGATATTTCATTTACAAGGGTTCCTGTCTCAATAACTGCAAACCTGGATTTTGAACAGGTTTTACCAGAAATATATTCTGGCCTAGTTACATTTACCAGTTCTGTTTTGAAACCCAGTTTGAATAGAACAGTGAAACATATGTTGACATTGTATCAGGTCTACACAAAGTATATTGAATTAAATATGACCTTCAGAATATGAAGACAGTTCATCTGTGCAATCTGCAGGTGTACAGTATGATTTGAAAAGTCTCAGATGTGGCACATGTTTATTTATTTACTTTAAATAATTTCCAGCTAGATTAATATGGTGAAGCTTTACAAATTCTTCCAGTCCCCACACTGTGCATGCATTTAGAACTCCCCATATGAACACTCCTTTGAAGTGTTAAGGGCCTTAATGAAAATAAGAAAAACCTTCACAAATACAATTAAAAAGCATTTGCAGGCTTGCTTTGCCATACAATTAAGCTGAGGCAGGGAAGGGAAAGGAGAAAAGAGCTTCTAATGAACTTCACTGCTCCCTTTCTTAAAGAAATTACTTCATCATTTGTATAAGCATCACTTTGGACTGCTGAGAAGCTGCCACTTTCTTCTGTGCTGTGGTATGGATCCTGCACCTCCTCTGCTGCCCTGATTGCAACAGGCAAGGCCATAGTGGGATCTGCTCTTTCAGATAAGGGAACATAGTAAAGGAAATTGGGAAGCAGAAGACATCCATATGGGGGTTGTGGCATGAGGTATAAAAATGGAATGAGATTGGGGTCCCAGTTTGAGAAAGGGAAATTTTGCAAAAATGCCTAAGAGGACAGCTAATATCCTTGCAGAAGAAGCTGGATCATAATGAAGAAGTAGTGGTTCACAGAGGCTTCAAGTCCATCATTTTCCAAACTTGCAAGCCCAGAAGTTAAAAATGAACCAGAAAAAAGGAATGCCTTTAGTGTTAAACAGATCTACCCCACCTCACCTAAAAGACTACATAACTTTAGCAATTTTGCCATATGAAAAAAAAACATTTTCCTCACCTGAAACTGGAAGTCTGCCTTGGCCTTGTCACTGCAAGAGATCGAGCAAAAAGCTTGGAGAGTGGGGAGCAGTAAAAATAGAACACAGAATGGCATTAATTCCCCTTCACAGTCCCTATACAGCCACGGGACCATCATTGCCTCTTGCTTAATGTGACAGGAGTCTTGCCCCCTCACCCCCAGTTGAGCACATGAAGACTACGTGTTTAGCTAAGAAAACAAAAAAGGAGGAGGAGAGGACATCTGGAGGAGAGGACACCTGCCTTGCGTACTTGCAACTGATTGTCTTCTAAGACCCAGCTGATGTTTTCTTCTTGTTCAGGATCGTGTCAAAGTGTGCCCAGTCTGCTAAGACTGAGAGGAAGAAGGCTTTACAGTGTTATCAATAAATACATAAGATCTGAAATATGTTATTTGTGATTTACATCCAGGGCCACAGGACAAAAATTATTCTGAGGGAAAAAAAAGGTCCATCCCAGAAAGCTTGACACTGCATACAGGCGACCACTCCACTGACATATTTAGTTTCTGATTTCCAGATGAGAAAAAGGCCTCAAGTAATTCTTATGCAAAACATAACCCACATCTTTGTGACACAACAGGAATCTGCAATGGCACTCTGTATTGCCAGGGGTTATTTGTGTTTTTATCCTAATTCAGTATTCAGCTAAAAGTATGATAAGAGACAAGTTCTATCTCTTTTTATCAGACTATAGCCTCCAATATATTATCTGAAAGTTTTTACAGGTCTAAAATTATATATCATAGTAGATTTTACAGAAAGTAATTTTCAAAGTTTTATTTTTTTTTAAAAAAGGTAATTTGATCTGCAAATAATTATGAAAGTTATACACTACAAGGAGCCAAAAATCATTCTAGACTCTTTTTTCTGTCATCCTGTACAATACATAGTTTAAATATGACAGTAAGTTTCTTGAGTTTAAGGAAAATATTCTTAACCAGGCTACAAGATGAATGTTTTGCCACCTTTTGTAGCAAGAAATATTCAGAAAAAGTGTATAAGACCAATATAATAATATTTTTTTAAAGTTTCATGATCCTCAGTAGAATTTAATTTAAGTTTTTCGTCGTAAAAAATATTCTTCAGTGAATGCATACAGGCTTTATTGTTATTGTTTCACAGAGAACAGTTTTCCAAATAAAAAAACTGGTAGATGAAAGCTGCTACGTTGCAAGATTAGAAACTTTAATTTTTTTCTACTTAGCTAAATATAGATAAATAATGGAAAGGTTTTGACTTCTTTTCAAACAGCAAAGCAACACAACATGAAAATGATACTATAATGACTAAAAGGAATTAATTTGTTCTGTAATTATTGTCCTGGTTTCAGCTGGGAGAGAGTTAATTTTCTTCCTGGTAGCTGCTATATTTTGGATTTAGTATGAGAATAATGTTGATAACACATATTAGTTTAGTTGTTGCTAAGTAATATTTATATTAAGTCAAGGACTTTTTCAGCTTCCCGTAGAAACTGAGAGGGAGCTGGCCAATGGAATATTCCATACCATAGATGCCATGCTCAGTGTATAAATGGGGGTTGGCTGGTGGGCAGGAATCCATGACTGCTGCTCGGGATGGGCTGGGCAACAAATCATTGGGTGGTGAGCAATTGTATTGCATCACAATTTTGTATATTCTTTTCCTATTATTACTATTATTTTCTCTTCCGTTACTGTTCTATCAAGCTGTCTTGATCTCAACCCAGGAGGTGTTTTTTCTCTTCTTCTCCCTCTTCCCCCTATCCCACTGAGTAGGGACGGGGTAGTGAGTGAACAACTGTGTGGTCCTAGTTGCTGGCTGGGGCTAAATCACAATAAGCTGAGAGAGTTGGGGTTGTTCAGCCTGGAGAAGAAAAGACTCGGGGGACACCTTATAGCAACTTTCCAGTATCTGAAAGATGTCTACAAGAAAGATGGAGGGGGACTTTTTACAAGGGCATGTAGTGATAAGATGAGGGGTAATGGCTTTAAACTGGAAGAGAGTAGATTTAAATTAGATATTAGGAAGAAATCCTTCCCTGTAAGGGTGGTGAGGCACTGGGACAGGTTTCCCAGAGAAGCTGTGGAGGGCCCATCCCTGCAAGTGTTCAAAGCTAGGATGGATGGGGCTTTGAGCAACCTGGTTTAGTGGAAGGTGTCCCTGTCCATGGCAGGGGATTGGAACTAAATGATCTTTAAGGTCCCTTCCAATTTAAACCGTTCTATGATTGTAACTTCTTAGTGACAGTAATAATAAAATATATACCAAATCCACTGCACATATTCATAAGCATAGTCTTACATGTTATAATCTGCAAATCTGAAGAAGAAATTCACAATAATTTTGCATACTCAAGTTTCATTATGCAGTTTAAAATTATGCTTGATAATCTGAACAAAGAATATGCACCTGAATTGTGTTTGAATACAGAAAAAATAATATAATTCCTGAAGACTTGACTTACACAGATACAATCTGGCAATTCAGTGTTATTATACGTTGTCTCCCTCAAAAAAATTTCAGATACCTCTCTTGCAAAACCAAGCTGCTTTAGGAATGTGTTTTTCTGTATAAATATGTGTATGGCTATTCAATTTTTTTCTCTGAGAATATATGTTGTATAGGTCTCTTCTGTGTTACTAGGCTGGTATGGGCAATTTATGTTTAAATGACTATATATGAAGAATGTCAGTGAAAGGCTTTACATTTTTCTTTGGTACATTCAATATGGTTGCACAGGTTAGCACCAAGATTAGATGTTACTAACCATTTTCCCTTAGAAAAAAATTCTAGATCCTGCAGTGGTGAGGGATGCCAACTAGAATTACATGTGAGATCAGTTTCAAAACCTTGCAATGTTACAATATATCATCAAAATTTTGTAAAAACTGAAAACATCAGTGTTAGTCTAAAATTATCTGTGACAGAAGTTGGAAGTTGGATAAATATACTGGAGAAGAGTGAACCTGCATGTCAGTCTTCTGCTATTTCCATTATAGGTATGAAGACTCATACTAAAAAAGGTTTAACTAACTGCATTGATTTTGCTTACTTTCCTTATTTGAACTAATATTGCAATATAAATATAGATACATGTTTATGCCTGTAGCCCACAGTAGAGCTTTGCCATTAGAACTGTGTCTATTCAGAGAACTCTTCATTGGCATAGTATGCTAGAAAGTCAGTACAAAAAGACTACCTCTGCTACTATTCCACCCACAATGGATCATTAGTGATATCATTTTTTCCATAATATTTTAGGTCCAAACACTACTCCTTGGCTTGACAGGCCTCTAATTTGGGTGGTTGTTTTGTTTTGTCTAACCAGAACTTTTTAAATTATAACATTAAAAGTTAAATATTTAGCAACATGAAGTATGGAATTTCTCTTCAACTCTTGATGGGAAATTGTTTACTCTAAATTACAATGTTGCTAGTTATAAATGGATTAAGTTCAATATTTCCCCCAAGACAGACCTGTGCTCTGTTTAATGGAATTTCTTTGATTCAGAGGCTAACACCAATGACAAGCTGCATTTGCACACTATAGACCTTCTTTTTGTCCATGCATTTTCATATATAAGCTGGAATGTATCTCATCCTGTCACATTTTAGGAAGCAGGTCTAAGTAGAGCTCTTTTCTAAATAGATATAAAGTATTCTAAAGTAGGCTCTTTGTTTTATTTATTTTCTCGTAAAGACATATCATTTTGAAAGGAATAAATGGATACCAGTTGGGAGTTTCTGTCTTGCGTGGAAATGACAGTACTTTTGTTCAAAATTTGTTTGGAGACTTCAGAGTGCCATGTAAAAATGTTCCATGTGCATAATGAGAAAATGGAGTGATAATGAACAGAATCAATAGTTAAATAATTTGATCTTATAAGAGGTCTATTGCATAGAACTTAATTAGTCTTGTCTTCTAACAGGGATATAAACAAAGAGCTCGCTAACATTTATTTAACTATCTGGCTAATAATTTTTTTTAAAAATCTTCTTAACTGTCATATGTGATTACATCAATGTTTTATCTGTTCCTGACAATAAATAAGAAAGAGTATATGAAAAAGTCTTGATCATTGTCAAACATGAACAATAACAGGCTTTCAGCCGAAATTCTCTTTGTTTCTTTTTTTTTTCCAAAGTTTTTCATTTTAAAGAATCTTCAGTTTGATTCACTGAGATTAACATAGAAATTTGTCTTCAAATAACTTTTCTGTAGATAACACCAAGAGTAGAAAGGAAAGTTAAGTTGGTCAAAAATCCTCAACAATCCTTAAATTGAAGCTGCCATTTTCTTTTCATTTCATTGATCCTTCTGGATCTCCAGTGGAACTTCACTGAGGTCTCTTGAGATTAATAAAGGTCTGCATGCTGCCAACTGTTCTCAGCCACTGTGTCTCCATCCTCCTTCAATTTCTGCATAATGCTAACAAATTCAGAAGAAAGCAAATGAGCAACATGATCATGGGTACCCTTTACTTTTTTTTTTTTTTTCTGTCATAGACCATTGATGACTTTGTCTATTTTTAAAGTCCATCTTGTCTATGACTCAGTGTCAGTCATTTGCATAGACAGGTATAACACTTGCAAATCATTTATGTTCATAGAAAATGGAAGACATCTGTCTATGGTCACTAGCTATTTCCTTTTACTAGGAAAAACAATTCAGCCTCAACATGTTTTCATAAAAGTGATCACATTTTTAAGGTTTTACCGGATCAGCTGTTACAAAAATATTTTTACATAATTTTTAATATTTGAAAGTTTTGGATTTTTATTTCAGACCTCAAAGACTATTTGTCTCAACCCTTATAACCTTAAGATGAAAGCAAACTGAGAATCTAAAGTTAAAAGCACATCCTTATAAATGACCTGTTTCAGGAATTACCATCTGTGATCCCAAGTGATCCTGCCTTGCAGTTATGTCTCTCAGCTATTTGTACACAATATGCAGCTGCCTGTCATCTGACAATTGTGCCAGCTCAGATGACACTCCCAAGCAAAGGTTTCATGTGTCATTCTTTGCAACACAAACTGAACTTTGTAGAGATCAGCAGCTTTCCATGAGATCTCTTGCTCTTTCCTCAGGCACTGCTGTGACTGTAACACCCTTTAAAATGTCCCATGGAAATAAACTGCCTGATGTTTTCTGCAGTATGTCAGAAACGTGATACCTGAATCACTGAGATAGCAAATTTAGCACAGACAATTCCATATGTAACATAAAATGAAATGAGCTCCAAAGTTGTAATAAAATCTTAAAAAAAGGTATCAACAGCAATGACAAAACCTTCCCAAGCGTAAAAGGTTATAATATTTTCTATATATACACTGCAGCAATATCCCTTACCCAGGAAAATTAGGTTCATCTGTTTGGGGTTTTTTTCTGTTTTGTTCTCTGCTCCATAAAAATACCACCTGCCAAGTTGCAGAGTATTTACAGATCTACAATAAATTCAGTATCTTCTTTAAATTTGTTAGCAGATGTTGAATTATTCTGGAATTAACTGATTCTTTGTGGTTCCTTGTAGCAATTAAATGTGTAGCAGTTCTCTGAAGTGTTGAAGGATCTAATTTTTCATTTGCATAATTGTTTGTTCTAGTTAGACAGTAGTTTAAAATCAAATCTTACAAAAAGCAGCGCAACAGAAATGAAAGAGTAATAAATAAGTAAGTAGCTGTACAGCTGAAGAGAGACTGGTTAAGGCTATTTATGTATTACCTAAAACTCAAATGAAGATCACAGAGATTTCAGAAGATGAAGTTTTTATGAGTTTAAATTAGACTTATCTCCAAGTTACACATGCAGTCTCTAATTGGAGAAGCAGTGGCAAGGAAGCAGAGATATCTGCATGTCTGATTCAAAAAAAGGAAAAGCTAGAGATTCTTTAGAAGATCAAAATATATCTCCTCATGCCTCAAAGTCTTTCAGTCCTTCTTCACCAATCCTTACTTCACCGACTGGCTCCATTGTGCCATGAATTCCTACAGTATCCCCATTGGCTAGAGAGATAGAGGTTATTGCCTTTTCATAACAATATCTATTTCTTCTGAAAAAAAAATAGTTTAATTTGAATGTTATAAAATTCCTTTTACTACCATTCAGGCTTTAAGCTCTGCAGGAAAGAAAAAGTTCTTGAAAATTCAATAAATGAATTAATAAAAAATAGAAATGGGTTTTATAAAATTACCTACTTTCTATTCGGTTTAGCGAGACATAATATTACTTTTGATAAACTGAGTAAACAGTACTAGTCCTGGGTTACCAGAATATTTTATTGTTCCAAAATAGCCTGAAACTGAGTTGAACTGGGCATTTGCAGTTTGGCCTCAGGACACAGGTAACCTTCCATAGCAAAGAGTCATTGTAACAGACAAAATAGACTGTTAGGGGAATCTGAACTGGAGGAAAAAGCACACTGCCAGTTTATCCTCCTGCTGTGCTGGTCTTCAGTCCTTTGACATGTTCAGAGTTTGTTGGCACATGAACTAAACAGAGTTCCTGCTATCTTAATATGCAAAAGTTGACATAGGAGCCAACCAAAACTAAGGTGAATATACCATGTGGGTCACTTAGAGCTGTTGTTCTCATCTTTTTTTTAGGCTTCTCTTAACTCTAACTAAAGAAACAAGTGACTCCTTCCTGAAAGGAGCACATGATGATAATAATCCCTTGTGCACAAACACACCACTGCTTTACATTTCCAAAGCATTATCCAAACACCAGCCAGTTATTCAGTTTCAGTTTCAAAATAAACACTAAAAATATAGATTTTTTTGTTCATCATTCTCTGATATTCTGTCTCTAGCAAGGGACTTAACATCTCAATTGAAAAAGTTTGGAATGCGCTAGAGAGTATTTTTTTTATGTAGCATCAAATGAAAAATCCCACTGACCCCAGCTTTAATTGCATCCCATTTATTGCAGGTTACTGCCTTTGAAAGTTTTTCTAGATATTTTACTGTACCTCCTAAATTAGTCATCATCCTAATGCTATGCAGCTAAGACAGTTAAGACTATATCATGTCCTCTACAGTAATTAAAATGATCTAATGGTGCTGATAAGTTGTACTTCTCACTGGTATGTTGCTCTAGTATCCTCTTGTGCTCTTTCATTTACATTCACAATCTCTAGTCCAGACAAATTATTTTAGCTACTGGAAGCCCTTTGACTAGGTAATACAATGCTTATAACTGCAATTGGTCAGGAAGCTGAAAATCCATGCAAACTTATTATCATAACTTCTTTCCTTTTTTTTTTTCTTTTACGAGCCCACCAGCTCTTATACTGCAACAAAAATCATTACTTGTTACTTGCTGTGGCATATTTAATTTTAGATCGCAAACTGCTTAGGGCCAGTGTCCTGTCTCTTATGTGTTGTGCAAACTGAATAGTGAACACTGTATAACCTGAACAACAACAACGTAGGGATGGATCATAACCTTAAGCCATATGCATAGACAGCCTTCTTTACAGAGGTTGCCTTGTAGCCCAGTCTGGGAGAAAGGGATATGTCAGCTGGTTCCTCAGCATTGCCCTATAACCATGAAACTCTACTTGAGATCACAAAAGAATTAGCTGTAGGGTTGCAGGAAAAGTGACTAGATGCAAGAAAGGAGTTTGAAAGGGCACATCATATATTAGAATAGCTAAATGCAGATTATCAATGAATTCTACTCCAAAGGGAAGCCCTGAGCGAAATGCGTTAGGCCACAAATTTATAACTTACAGCAATTGTTATTACTTGTTTTCTAATTATAATAACAAAAGGAAGAAATTATGTTTGATTATGTTCATGATTATCTATCTATTTCAGTGGAGTCACTCCAAATTTATGTTGGTGTAAATGAGAGCAAAAATTGCCCTAATTCATTCTTCTGAGTTTCTATCAAAGTCTCGTGGAATAGTTCCTGTCTCACCCTCTAGCTATTTTAAAGGCTTCACAACATAAAGATTTCTTTCCTGCCAGTCTGCCAAAGCCTTGACATTTTAAACTAGCTCCTTCTATTTAATAACAAGAGCATACATTTTAACGCTATTTAGAGGCAACTACAAACACTCCCACTGACAACAAATCCTCCAATCAAATTACCCCAACATATCCAGTCACTCAAGAAACAAGTATCTCCAGAGGCTTTCATCTTTATGGCCACAGGTTGTCTGATCTGCCCAAGCCTGCTTTAACACTATTTCTTGCATAACCCAAGTAAAACATATATTTGACCATTTCATTTAAAACATGGAGGTAATAGAAATAAAAAGAGCTCTAGTCACTGTACAAAGCAGTAACAATTTTCCTGCAGATCTCTATTAGTCTATTAGTCCCAGAAACAAAAAGAACTTCAAAAGGGGACAGCTGGAGTTCGTTTTATTTGTCATACCTGTGAGTCTTGCAAAAAATATCCATCAGTGTAAAAATAAAGACAGATAAAGATATAAATCAATTTTTTAATGACAAAATATTTTTAGATTACATATTGAAATCTTGAGGAAGAAACAGAAGATTTAAAGGCATTTCTTCTTGTTTCAAATGAATCTTTTTTATTATTATTCAGTTGTCAAATGTTGCCTTGTGTTTCAAACTTCAAAAAGCAGGGCTCAAGCCTGCCACTTTTATTAACCTTCATTACATAGCTTCTGGACAGAATAGTGTCTCACAATCTTAGTAATCAAGCTGCTTTCTGGCATCATAAAGTTAATTTATATTCATTTCATTCTGTCTTATCTTCAATTCAGTGACCTTTCCATCCACTATCTACCATTAGGCTAGAGTAGAGCATTTTGAGTATTTTGATGTTTTATCTATTATTTAGAGGTTCTGCTTTAGTTTTGGATACCCACAGGCCCTCAAAGGGTTGTAAAGTGTTTATAATATTACCACAACTTGACATAATCAAGGAATATTCATTTCATATATCTTGTAAGAATTAACCTGTAAAGATATAAATAGCAAAGCCCAAATCATCTTTGAAAATATGCATTTTTGAATATACAGCTTTTTAAACTTTTCTGAGATTATGTTCAGGTGCAATGTTGAACTGGTGTCCAAAGTTTCCAAATGATAACTTCCAAATTCTCAGATTCATAAGAACAATAAAGAAAGACAAAAAGGTAGAGAAGTATTGAGCAGCATTTGATAATATTATGTTATCAACATTTTTTAACAGTCTATTTTCATTTTTCATTCAAAATACAGAGGTATAATTTTAACAAGTTGTGTTATAAATGGAAGGTTTTGACTGACTTTAAAATTAAGGGTAAAAGTACTACAGGACAAAAATGAGCTTTACTGACCTTTTTCAACTTTATGATTCAAAATTGTTCTCTCATTGTTCAATCTAATGGGTATGTTAACCAAAACATTTCTGAAAAGAACTTTACTCTCAATTGTAGGGGTTTTTTTTAATAATCTTGTACTATAGACATAGTCATTAGATTTCACAGAATCACAGAATGGTCAGGGTTGGAAGGGACCTCTGGAGATCATCTAAGTCCAACCCCCCTGCCACAGCAGGGACACCTACAGCAGGTGATGTTCATCCTTGATGAGACAGAATGAAAGATTAATAGGTTTTCTATTCTCATGAATTATCCTTTAAACACAGTGGTTCTATTAAGTATTGTATGAAAAAGTTAATTACATTATTTTGATGCATACTATGATATAAAAGAGCTATTTATTTTATGGATTTTTTACCATGTTACAGTAGATATCCTAAATATCAACCTGCATTTATACAAATATTTTTAGTTCAGAATCTATGCAAAATGTGATGGTCATGAATGAACCAAATGATAAATGATGAGAAAGAGCAGACAGTCTAAGATCAGTCACTCTTGTTCGACAATCAGGTATTGTGACTCCAAATCATTTGTCAGCTGTGAATGAAAATAGTCCATTTCAGTATGATTTCTCTTCTCTCATAAGTAGCAGACAAATTCAATCTGTTCTCTTATATCTCAGTATATTTGTCTTTCTAGAAAAAAAATGACATCACTACTGCTCTGCGTTCCTGAATTTGAGATTGTAATGCCCTTTTACAGTGAATTGCATCAACACCCACTTGAAGGTCCATTTTTTTGGACACAGTACAGTAAAGGGACCTTAGCAAAAATAAGAGTCAGGCCATGGCACGTTCTTCGAAGATGAAATAGGGTAATACAACACTGAAGTAATTATGGTGACTAAAACAAATTAGGGATCAATAAATATCCTCCTGCACTGCATTTTACAGGAGCATGACTTCCACATATGCCATCCACTTATGTTTTATGAGTTGCACTAAGTTGTTCTGAAGATCTTGCCTCTGGACATTATATATATACTTACAGTCGTGATATGCATTGTTGAATATCCAGCAGAGCCTTAAATCAGCTGTTTTAACTTTTTGTGCCAATGCCTACTAGTGATAAAAGGATGCTTTGCTCTTCTGTTTTAACTGGCACAGTTAGAAGCCAGAGGGCTCACTGTTAAGCCACTACAGATTTCCTCTCTGTCTTTGAAACTGTTAATATAGCACGGCATTCACATTTTGAATCTCAAATAGGACTAATTTTTCTTATTTCTAGAAAATCTTCATTCTTCTCATTTGTGAACAGTTGCTTTCTCTGCCCATATGGCTTTTTAATATTTTTCTGAATTTGTTAATCTACTTTATTAAAAATACATGATTGGAAGAGGAAGGTACTTTTAATGGATACATAAAATGAGTTGTACAACATTTTAACACCTTATTGAGTCTCTTGAAGAAGTGAAAGTTGGATGCCAACTGTAGCTGGCAATTCAGCTAAATGTTTCTGCTTTTCCTTTGCAGTGAGACAACACTTTGTTTTCTTTGGTTACCACATTATCAGCTAGTTTCTTATTCACGGATACTGCCCTACATGATTTGCAGCAATGATAACTGTCAGCATGGTGATAAGAGTTGGGAACACATGTCACAAAGGTGTAGTGTGAATAGTCATACAGCATAGCCCCATGACCAAGAAAACTCAAAGATAATGCAAGGAAGGGACTTATGCCATTTGTTGTGACTAAACTTGTCATCTAAAGTTTACTGTACCAACAAATCACAATCCCTCCAACTCTCAAAGTTTTCCCATTGTGAGGGTGATTTGAAAGACTTTCATTACCCAGAGGGAACAGTGTCCTCTGTAGAAGGAACAAAAAATCCACACTATTCTTTATGCTAGACTTCCTCCAGGAACAACAGTCACTGCAAAGCAGAAGACCCATATGTCAAGGGAGACTACTTTATGAAGAAATCTAGTCATCTATTTGGCAGCAGATAGGACTGGGAAACTTGTATCCCATAAGATAAATGCAGCCTAAAAATTCACTCAATCACAGCAACAACTCAAATATTAAACTCACATCTTTAAGGTTTTGGATTATATTATTATTACAGTTGTTGTTATTGTTGTTGTTTCACTTGGGTTTTTTTTTAGTGTCATTTATTATTATGTTGACCAACAAATGTGTTTTGAAGCCAAATTTGACCCTGAGAATAAAAAATAGTTTCCCACCTACGTACTCCACCTAATTTTTTTTCCATTAGGAAAGCACATTTTCCTTTGTTGTTTTCTTTCTTATGTTGGTATGACAAGAGATATTACAATCAGTTCAATATGCCTTTAGGAGGTAGCCATGAAATGTGATTTTCTTACCTCTAGCTGACCTTCTAAAAAGGAAAACAAATTCATTCGTAAGCAAAATGTTATAATCAATATTTCTCTGAATCTTGATAAAGATGAGGTTATAATTGGTTCAGGTATGACACATAAGAATTAAAGAGGAAACACTGCTCTGAAATATTGCAGAACCAGAGCTTGTTCCTGTAAAAATAATTTCTGAAAAATATGTCGTTTCATATATTTTAGTGTTTAGTGATATGGGAAAATTGTGACATTTAGGGAATGATGTAATAATAAAATAAATATCAGTTAGGATACTAATGGAAAACGAAAAAGTTCTCCTTTGAAAACAAGAAGTATTATTCTTAGCCTCTATGAAATATAGTAACCTGTTGAATCTGTAGATCATTGTACCCATGTCAACCAAACAGTTCAGCTCTTGTATGTTTGAAGTACAGATGTAGTAAAAGCACATTGTTGCTAATGCAGCATTTACATTTAGTGAAATATTTATTGATAGGCACGAAGATGAATTAGAATCTCTGAAATGTATTAAAATGCACAGGAAGGGGAAGCAATGAATTACTTGCATATAATTTTTAAAGCATTACTGCTAGAACAGCTGCCAAATTGCAGCAGTGTAAGTGAGAACACAAATATTTTTAAGTCTTCCTCAGTTACAGAACTCCAATACACATATTTTTTTCTGAAAGAAGATCATCAAATGTATTTGAAGCACTGTTTCATGTGTAAATGGTCTATATGCAGCATATGCACATAATCAGTAAGAAAAGCTTTTAGTCTTTTAAGGCTCCCATAAATGACTTGTAGCAACAAATGACTGGTATGAAAGTTCCATTTAATTTTCTGAGGGTTGGACTACAGCATTTAATAACTTTACGTTTCTTGTGAGTAGGTAAGTTATAAGCATAGAGCTGAAGCTAGAACTTGAGCCATACAACATAATTTGCTACTAAGAAAATGTTAGCTGACTTCAGTATTTTAATGTCCAATTGATAAATAAGACTAGCATGTGTTATATCCATATTCCATACAGCTTATAGAAAATAATATTTACAGATCTCTTCTATGTGACTGTGAAAGCACCATTTAATAATGCTTCAATGATAATATGCAATCTGCATCCAAAAGCTGGACAAATACTTTATTTACTACAGAAGTGAATACAACTAGATTACAGAAAGTTTCATAATATTAAATTTAATTTGACCTTTACATATAACCTCTAATAATTCCAGTAAATGTATTTTTTTCTACACAATATCTAAATCAGATTACTATTACTTTCAAATAAGATGGGCTTTTCCCCTCTTTTTTCCCCCCAATTACAACACTCTGTACAAAGTAATTCTTTTTTCTTAGTATTTTAATTTTTCCTTTTTTCTGACAAGGCTTCATAGCTTTCTTCATGATTAATTTTGTCTGAGTAAATAGATGACTGGCTCTGATCTAGCCATATCCTGTGTAAGAGGGGGATTTAGGTCCTTAAAAATTTCCTTCTGAATAACAATCAGGTCCAAATATACCTGGGAATGTCTACTCTGTAGATGTTCTATTCCTTAGGTGCATCCCTGATTAGTTAAAATATTGCTTGGGTGGCTAATTTTGTCACTGCACAAGGTGTGCAGAGCTACTCATTCTGGTAACATGGACTTAGTGTTCTGTTCACATTTACATGGACAGTTGACTGAGCTCCGTATCAGACCATGTCAAGAGTAGAGAACTACTGTGGTCCTAGCGCTACGTTTTGCAGAGTGATCAAGTTCATGACTACAGTCTTCTCAGCAGACGGCTGGTCAGACTGGATCATCATGAACAGAATGGCCTGAATGGACAGAAGGTCACGTAAGTTAGCCTTGCTGAACATTCTGCTTACAGAAGCCCCTTCTTCTTTTGACTTTTTTACTAGATGACTTAGGCTACATCTTTATTATCTTAGGTAATTGTGCTGAACACTATAGTTTCCTGGACAAATGCTCTCTTCTATAAAGCACATTTACACGCAATACTCCAGAGTCTTGAGACCTTTTGGAGTAGGTAGCCGTGTCCACTCTGCACACTGGACAGGCTGCCATTACTGCACAGGTATCATTCCATCGTTCTGTATGTTTCAACAACACAGCTCTGTCTTGGATTTGCCTGCTTCTCACTTGCTTCCTGAAAGACATGTCCAGTAGATCCATTCAGCATTCATGTTGCAGTCACTGCACACCGATGGCTGCTCCTTGCTGCTCTTTATATAGGTTTGAGCTGGAGAGGACTACAGTGTAGCCCCTTTATGGGAGGGGGTCAGGCAATCCCAGATAAGGCAGTTGGGCTTGGCATTATAGACTTATCTCTCACAATAACACATATATAATAATAAGACACCTAGATCTGAAAGCACATGAATTATTATTTTCTCTCTGTCCTTACAAATGCAGCACCCTTTCCTGCCTGCCCGTCACAGGCCAGTAGATGCCAAAGACTGTGATCTTTCATGTTGTGGGCTCAGACAAAACTGACAGAAGCAACAATTTCTTTTCATGAAGGCTACCTACCCAGTGCTGGTACCTTGCCACAGTTATAGCCATTCTAGAATTGCTTTGTTTATTTGTTTATTGTTTATTGTTTATTTCGCCTACACATCTTTTCTTTAGATTCATCTTTCAATGACGACAGTAAAAATACATCTAGTATACTACTTCTACAGGGCTTTACCTGACTTCACACATAGGCACGGGCCACAAAGGAAAAGAAAGTGCTACACCAGCAATATTCAAAAAGGCAGGAAAGAATATATCACTTTCACCATAAAATCAAATCTTTTCAACTAAACTAAAACCTCCAGGATCTGCATCTAAGCTAGAGATAAATTCCTGATAGTTATTATTACTATTACTTACTGTTACTTCCTGGTACTTACTATTACTATTCTTTTGGTAACATAAGCAGTAGGGTACACAGACAGCCAGGTCATCTTTGTCCTTAGGCGTACTGTGGAGGCAGGCAATTCAAAGTCTTCAGGTACTTGAGGGTCCAGATAATAATTGCACCCAATAGCTCACAGTCTTGCCCCCTTCCTCTTTCTCCATAATCCTGATGTATCTCTTTCCAAGAGTAGTGTTTGAGTGTCCTATCTCCATGTCAACTAATCGCTGAGCTTCAGTCCCTGATACGTGCTAGTTAAGATGAACTTTTCACCAGCCTTATGAGTCCCACAGAATTTGAAGCCTTAAGCTGATGGCACCCATGGAACAGATGGCACCAAGTCCCACCCCCTACCTCCCCACCCTTCCCTAAGTGTTTTTTAAAATTAGAAGGGCAAGTGTATGAGCAACTAGTCAAGTCTGGAAACAGTGTACGTTGCATTGTCATCCCCAGGAGCCAGATCCGGATCCAAAAACTGTATGCAGGTGGAGAGGTCTAAGAGGGTCTATCCACCAGACTGTGTTAAAGCTTTGTCACCAGTATAACTGCTCCATTTCATACAGATGGAAACTGCACAAATTAATCTATATTCCACACAGACAAAATAGAAAACCTGACACCCTAGTAAAATTTAGAATTCACTCTAACATAATAGCATATATATGCCCTTGTCATTTATGCTTGATTGACTGAATACTTTTCCTCACTCAGTGGACCATGGACTAAAAAATCAGTGAGGCAATACTTCAACTTTAATTGTTTTAGTTTTTTTATCCCCAAAACTTTTGTTTACAAGAAGCACATTTATTTACAAATTTAGTCAGCAATCAGATCAGCAAAATAGAAACATACTGTAATACCTTTTGTCATTCAGTTGTTTTATGGCATATTCTTTTTTTCTTTTAAATTATACAAATAAATAATAGAGTTTATAGACACGTTCTGCATATTGTTCTTAGCTTTGCTGTGTATCATTCAAGCAGATGATACTCCAAAATAAGATGGAGGGTTGCTTTCTGTCTTGGATTCTGAGTTAAGTAAATTCTTAAGATGATCTGTGACCTACATTGTTCTCAGATAAATAAATATTGATCTTGGCCCAAGATTTATAAAAGAACAGAAAGAATTACTTTAGTGGTGTTTGATCCATATGACAATAACGTGTATATGTGTATGTGTGCCTGTGGCATGTGCAAGCCGAGACACCATATGCATAAGAAGAAACTGTTCTTAGATGTTTTAAAAAGTGCTTATGTCTGCTTCGTTAACATAATACACACTTCTTTATTTAGCTGTAAGTTTACATACGTGAACCAATATCCATATCCATAAAAATATAGAGACATATAAATTTGAGGAATTACTTGTGTATTCTAAATGAAAGATAAAAAAATATCTTTTGCTATGCATACACAGATGAGGGCTTAAAATTCTATTTGAACTGTTGAGAACAATATTTTTTTGACAGCATCTTAACATTATTTATATGTGAGAATTTGCTCTCCATTGAAAGACAGGAAGAGTAAAGCTACAGGAATGCACAGAACAACTGCAGCACCCCCAATACAGCCATGCAACATTAGGCTGAGGTAATTGGATCTCATATATTGCTTGGTTATGAGACAAGAAGAGACATATGAGACAAGAACAGATATAAAGAGACTACAGGAAATGGAGCTCATATCTAGTTATATTTCTGCTTCACAGCTGCATACAAAATTCTGTCCTGGTGTGATTCTGAGGAATGGTCATATCACCTTGTGGAGAAGCCATAACATGTAAGACTTGTGAACTGTCAGTACACAGTTACCATGGGACTCTGCAGTTACAGCTAGGTTACAACTCTGACTTTTTCATCTATGTTTATAGGAGTATTTGTGATTTCCATTCCTAAATAAAAATGCCTTTAATTTTCCCCTTATTTGATTACTTATTTGATTCCAGCTTTTGCCTCTTGCAATCAATTCCTTTATTCTTTGAAATGTTGTTTGAATCTGGAATTGGAGTTTCCATACTGTAAAAATTTTAGAATTTGAGATGTTTTCTCATTATGAATGAGAATGAAGAATGTAAAAGGTGACTTTATAGCAAAAATAATGTTTTGAGAAAAAATTGTTTCAGAGAAAGCAGTGTGTATTTTCTATCATTTGTAGGCCAGCAATCTAGATCTGCCCAACTAGCTTGGGGAACTGGGATCATGCCTGTTTTCTGGGCAGAGATCCAGAAAAACAATCATCCAAGAAATGGTCTGACCAGGAAACCATGCAGCTTAGGTTATCCATGGAGCCATGGCATTCCTGTATCATACCAGTTGTACTACAAGTTAGCCAGAGCTCTCAGGCACTTGGGCAATGCACACCCAAACAGGTGGGATTTCAGGGAGCCAGAGAAACCACGTGTCAGTCATTTGACTGGTATGTGAGTTGACAGAAAAACAGTCATTCATGCAAGCCTTCCAACCTACCCATCTGCTTTGTTTTTGATAAGTTTCTGTTAAGTCAACAAAGTTGCAAGGAAAGCCTTTAATTGCATTGGGTTAACTATTTTTCAGAAAAGAATTATTATTTGTAAAGTTTTGCTTAGTTCTGGGTTTTGACAATTCAGCAAGCTGAGGAAGAACTTTTGTACCATTTCAGTGGCATTCCATTTAAGTCCTACAGCATAAATAACAAATTTGAGCATTCTGGAGTGCAGCCAGAATACCCTACACTCCAGAAATTCCCACCCAGTGGAATGACTCTTAGGGACGTTTCTATATTGGCATAAAGTATAATAGTCCCGAAATTATAAATTACCTATTACTCTCTGATAGCCCCACAAAGAGGAGCATAAAGGTAGTTAAAAAACAGACTTACTGTCGTAGTGACTGGACCTGTGGTTCAAAGAAGTACCTAAACCTCAGCGTGTACTTATCCTTACAGGCAATACAAGGCAATCATTAATATATTCTAAAGCATAATACAAAGTACAAATAAAATTTCCTAAAGGCACCTTAAATTACCTTTCAGTGATACATTGGTATAAAATATTTCAGGTACTTTTTTTCCTTCTCCCCCAACCCCCCCATGGAATTTACAAGATAATCAAGGAACAAATAGTTCCTATAGTGTTATTACTTTGGATTGCTGCTTGCTCCTCATTTTGACACATCTAGGGCATGCAATTATTCACAAAGGTCATTTTCCACACAAGAAAAGGACAGTGACCAGAAGGCAGCATTTAGTCTGTGAATACACCATGACATTGTAATCAATGAGAAAAACCCAATGTCAAGAACCAGTTTATTTCTGGGTTGACAAAGACTGACGTCTCATCAGCTGCTTGTAAAACTGAGTAAAGGCACAGAGAGGTCTGAGTCCGGGTGCAGCACAAGATTCAAATACTTTAGTCATAAGAGTTGAGACAATCTCATCTTTAGATGCTCATTTTATAATTAGCTTGAAGAGCAAAGTATCATTCACAGAGTAAGAGTTGACATGCATTTGTGGTTTATGTCTACCCAAACTTGTCTATCCTTCTTAATTTGCAACTTCTAAAAATTACAATCATTTTTTCTTTCTCAGTAAAATTCAACTGCCAGGTCAATAGAAAGGAGTTAACTGAGATTTAGTCATCTAAATTACACACTACAAGCACAGGATTCCCAAACTGAAATCCTAAAACACTCCACAATTTTGTCACCTAGTTATGGAAGTATTTTCAATGAATGGCACCTGGGCATCCTTGAAGTGTTTATAAAATACTAAATAGCTTAACTTTCAAACTCCATCATGATCCACAAATTAGACGCTTGTTCACCTCTCTTGCTTGTTGGGCTCAGACTGATAATGATGCATTGTGCTACAGGTAATATATGGAGTTGGCTGAGCTCAGTACTTACTGGAGGGTATAAGGATAAAATTCCATTATTATCTTGAGCTAATCATTACTAGACCACATGCGTACTTATTGGTATCTATGTCATGGGGGTGCAGAGGTGTAAGAGTATGGAGGAGGACAACACCAGCTTCACTGAAAGCAGTGCAGTTTTACACCCATTTGTGACAAATGTAAAACACAGGTTGGTTCTCCTGAGAGAGTTATGGCCATGTCTCTAATGCATGACCTAATCATCAGGCCATCTGGCACTGTACAAGGGTATATCCTGAGTCTATTACAAGAAAGATATGCTAAAATGCAAAGCCTGACTAGACATCAATGGATGGAGACATTTAGAAAAGAAAGGGTTCCAAGTTATTTTCCACTGACTGTTAACTGACTTTTTGAATAACTCTTTGAAACTAAATTAATTAATCTAAAATGATTTTCAGATAATATGAATCAGATAGCTTTGTTGACACAAATGGACTGTGCTCATATGCTCTGATTTCTGTGTACTTTTAGTGAGCCATGACTTTTAATTAACAGATCCTCTTTTTTATTTACAATGATCTTATTTTATTTCAAATATCTTCACATACTTTTAAATTATTTTATTTTCATTCTGGGAAAACAGGTCATAGATTTTATCTCCACCCTGGGTGGACTTCACTTTTATAATTTGAATAAGAGATCTTTCAGTGAGCAGCAATATTTAAGGAGGGGTTTAGTTTTGTTTGACTCTTAGAAGCCATACCTGCTCTTTCATGAGGACAGCAGGCTGAGGCAGCTCTTAATAGAGCTTGTGCAAGTGCTTAAACTGGTATATTGCCATAATCAGATGCATCACAGATACAGGAAAGAAATACATACAGCTCTGTGTTTTCTGCTCTCTACAATGACTCCACTGCAGATGTATCTTTTGCGTTCTCTGTGGATTGCTTCTAAATTGATTTAATCTCCAGGGAAAGATAGTACAGAAAGACTAAAATTGTAGTGTACAAACTCACTCAAATTGTGAAACTAAACAGTTTCTTGCGTTGTGGAAAACATGTCCAGAACCTGATCAGTTTGCATGTTCAGTCATCTTAAATGCCTGGTTTATGCAGCTTGATGAAAATGTGGCAACATTGTTTAAGAAATACAAACAAGCTAAATGTATAATATGAAAAAAACAAAAAAAACCAAAACAAAACAACTGTCTGTGGTATTTTTTTGTTATTTACTTACACCATTTACCTGTGTGCAGAAAGTCTTTGGCTCCTCAAGCCTGACCATTGCAGATACTGAAAAAAGCATGTGGGCAGTCTAAGATTCTGGGAAAGCTCTTTGGTCCACATGTACTTGGCACAATGCTCTATCTAGCATCTTGTTTGTTTCATTATTAGATGCGTCCCTCCATATTTCACTGAAAAATTATCTCACCTCAGTTCCCCGTGACATCCATACTGTATAGAATCATAAAAGCACAGAATCATAGAATCATAGGATAGTTTGTGTTGGAATGGCCCTTTAAAGGTCATCTAGTCCAACCCCATCTGCAATAAGCAGGAACATCTTCAACTAGATCATCTTGCTCAGAGCCCCATCCAACCTGACCTTATATATTTCCAGGGATGGTGCATCTATTACTTCTCTGGCTACCTGTTCACCCTCATTGTAAAAAATTTCTTCCTTCTATCTTGCCTAAATCTACCTTGTTTCAGTTTAAAACCATTACCTCTTGTCCTATCACAACAGGCCTTACTAAAAAGGTCTGTCCCTATCTTTCTTATAAGCCTCTTTTAAGTATTGAATGGCTGCTATAAGGTCTCCCCGGGGCCTTCTCTTCTCCAGGCTGAACAACCCCAACTCTCTCAGCCTGTCCTCATAGGCTGAGAGATGATCCTTCTGATCGTTTTTGTGGCCCTCCTCTAGACCTGCTCCAACAGGCCCACATCTTTACTGTGTTGAGGGCTCAGAGCTGGACACAGCACTCCAGGTGGGGTCTCACCAGAGTGGAGTAGAGGAGGAGAATCACCTGCTGGCCATGCTGCTTTTCTCTACAGCCCAGGATATGGTTGGCTTTCTGCGATGTGAGTGCACATTGTCAGTTCATGTCTAGCTTTTCATCTACCAGTATCCCCAAGTCTTTCACAGCATGGCTACTCTCAACCCCTTCATCCCCCAGCCCGTATTGGTACCGGGGGTTGCCCCAGTCTAGGTGCAGGACCCTGCACTTGGCTTTGAACTGCATGAGGTTCACACGGGCCAAATTCTCGAGCTTGTCCAGGTCCCTCTGGATGGCATACCGTCCCTCAGGTGTGTCAGCCCCACCACTCAGTTTGGTGTCATCTGCAAACTTGCTCAGGATGCACTCGAGTTCACTGCCTGTGTCAGTGATGAAGATATTAAACAGTACTGGTCCCGGTACAGACCCCTGAGGGACACCGCGTCTCACTGATCTCTGTCTAGACATTAAGCCATTGACCACTACCCTCTGCATGCGACCATCAAACTAATTCCTTATCCACCAAACGTGCATCAAAACCATCTCTCTTCAATTTAGAGAGAAGGATGTTGTGGGGGACTTTGTCAGAGGCCTTACAGAAGTCCAAATAGATGGCATCTGCAGCTCTTCCCTTTTCCACTGAGGTAGTCACTCCATCATAGAAGACCACTAGGTTTTTCAGGCGGGACTTATTGCCATACAACAATACAAGTATCTCTTCAGTCCTTTTTCCTCCTTCTCCATCACCATGACTTCTGTAGAAAAGCTCTTCTGCTAAAGTGTCATTACAAGAACTGAACTGCTTCAGGAAAGAAATCCATCATATATAGAATGATGTCTATTTGGGAAGAGGTGCCTAGCTTCACTTTTGGATGTGTACTTTCAACCAGATGAGATGGACCTTCTGCATGATTTGGGGAGGGGAGGGGACGGCACTTTGTAGCTGCTTTTCCAGATCAAAAATATGAATATCTATAGACATTTGGATTACAATCTCAGCTGGTGCTAGCTTGAAGGTGTATATACTAAAATTAGGAGTTGTCATCTTATAGCTGTGGGAGAGATCTGACCAGTTTATTTATTCTAGAAGGAAATTTTTTAAAAAGGGAACAAAACCCCACCCAACTCAACCCTGAGATTCTTTCTAAAAAACATATTTGTGATATCAAACCACGAAAAATTAATCACAGCATAATTATTTATGTTATGAACTGGAACCCCCAAGAGATTCAAGTATCTCTTCATTAACTTTTCTTACAAACCTATCAAAATAGAATACAAGGTTGGTGGCCTTTAATCAACAGTATCTAAAACTGATATTCCAATAAGGTCCATGAATTTTCATCTGGTTCAACCCCATGTTGAAAGAACTTGATTATAAAAGTGATGTCTACAAGGATCCTAGTATTACTTTTGTACTTGTAATAAATAAATAATTTAAATAGTTACAAATGTATAGCTGTATGTACAAAGTTAATATGAAATCCAATCTATTTTGCTGGCATAATGAAGGCTCATGTTAATGAACTTGTTAGCTTTCAGATGAACAAAGAAGTCATATTTATGGTAACAGAGGTAGAATACGTTATCTTACACAAAGGTATCTATGGAAATTCACATTACTGAGTGGAAAAGTTCTATAAATAAATAGCAAGCCTGAGAAAAGTAGTTTTAGTTTCAGTTGTTTTACCTAGGTATTTAAACAGTTACTTAACTTCAGAGTTACTTCTTGGTTACATTTTCATTGACATCTCATGACTTTTGATTGATTTTTAAAACGTCACTGGCAAATTAATTAGGACCTATGTTTAATATCCTGACTCCCGTTATTCACAAAAATAGAATCGGAATAAGTTTAGCACTTTGTAATAACGCTTTGATCATGATCCTCTTGACAACTTTTGATATACTGTGTTAATTAATTTACACTTCTGAAAAATCATATCTGCTTTTTGTTTATACTATGTAGTTTTGTTTTGCAAAATTAAAAATTTCAAGAGCAGAAAAGTTACAATCATAGAGCATTAAAGAATTAACAAACTCACTAATCAGTCTAAATACTTAAGGCATACTCTGGGTATCAGAAAAATCAGTTTCAGTACAGTTACCTGTCAGGGCTTCAGGCTGGGGATTAGACTCAAAGGGTGGTTTTATACTTCATCTTGTATGATGTAACTAACAGGATGATTGATGTTTGTTTAAATTTACATTACCTGTGAAGAATTAGATTGCTGAGAATGTGATCTACAAAAACCAGTATGACCACCTAGGTGTGCTTGTTACTAATATTGGCAAGGGAAGCATGTATTACGTTCTTTATCATGGTTTATGAAACCATTCTTATTTAGTTATGCATCTAGGCTAGATCCAAAAAAGCCCAAAAGCAGATTCAGCTGAATGAGGTGTAATGGTGAGCAATGTGTGCCATCCCAGTCTTTAACTGGCTTTGAAAACCCTCTATCAGATGTCAGTTACCTTACCTAAATTCCATAGGTACTTCATTGCCTAACTTCAAAAGTTTCCAGGGCACATGTTTATACATCTGTATCCTGAAGTGTCACATCTCAGTTTTGATCAGGTAAATGCCTCAGTACCCAAGCCTGACTTGGATCTAAAAAATAAGCCATGAGAGTACTCTGGAAGTCTTGATGTCAGTGCAAGGAACAAGCACACACTCAGACTGCTTGTGATGCACAGGTGAAGAAACCATCTGCTTTCCCTGAACTAACTTAAATTAGTTTGGGTAAGGGAGCCTCATACATATTCACAAATATCCTATTTTCCAGTTAGATAGAGCATTTCCCAAGTGACAAAAAAAGAGCTTAAATACTTGAATATATAAAGAAAATTTAAGATGAAGTCTTCATCATACTCTGTGTGTGTTATAGCTAGTCAGCTGTGGAGTAATAGCAGGTATTACCAGCAGCACAAAAAAGTCCTTGTCCAATTGGTTTTGCTTTTCAAAGGGGAAGAGAGCAAGTGTTTCAAGGAAGCTTCAAGCATGCTTACTGGCTAAGAAATGGGGGAGATGGCATTAAAGAATTTATGATAAGCTGCTAGAAGCATGCTCAGCAGCACATCAAAAAACATCCATGAGGCTTCACCAATATAGGTGGGAAACATATATCAATTTATAGAATTCAGAAGCAGATGTAAAATATTATAAATTTAAATGACACCTGGGTGTTGAACCTCAGTGCCTAAAATGCATTTAAACATCTGTAGATGTCTTACGACTTTGTCTTCTAGATTTAAGCTTTCGTTACTCCACTTCTGCAAAAGTTAATTAGGTCACAGTTTTATTAGGACAAAATAAAAAAAAAGAAGGGAGAAAAGATAAAGCTAAGAGACAATATAGAAGATAAAATATGAGCAAGAACATTACATTCACAGCCAGGTTTGAGGAGGGATTTAAATCAAACCTGAAAGAGGCAAAAAAGTTATCATATTTCCTTTTTCTTGCTTGGTCTGCCCAGGACTGCTGCAAGGAAACAAAACATCAGTGTTTTCTTAATACATTTTGTAGTCCAAAGAAATGATCTGGCCTTCAGTTGGGATGGTGACACCTGCTTCCTCATTTTACACACGTACACAAGTTGCCAGGAAACTTTCAGTAAAGAAACTTCAGAAAGGAACTTTACCCTCATTCCATCAAAACCAGATCATTTTATTAAGGATTGTTCCCTGAAAACCCAAAACCCCTAACAACCTCATTGGTCAGGTTTTGTGACTTTAGCAAAAACCTTGACAATTCTTTACCATTGAAAACTTCAATTTTCAAAGTTTAAACAGGATCAAATTAATCTCAGTATTATTTCCAACTGTTGTTGGTTTTATACACAGACCTACGCTCTATACATGTTGTCTTGGGCAATGCACTCTAGGTGAGTCTGCTTGAGCAGGGGGGTTGGACATGGTGACCTCCAGATGTTCCTTCCAACCTCAACCACTCTGTCATCTCTAGCGCTTTCCCTCTGGTGATAAGGGGCATATCCTTCTCCCTTGACAGCCATCAGAGGACCCATGTCGGGATGCTCTGTTGGCACTGAGGAGGTCACCAGGCCTCCCTCACTTGCATCATTGAGCTGTCCATTGCTGGGCTCTTGTTCACAGGGCACGAACTTCTCATCACAGGACCTGATAAGCCCAAAGCTAAAACCCGCCTGCAAGGTCACAAGAAGATACCAAACATTTGCAAAGCAGGCTTTCCCCCTTCAGGGCATCTATTTCCTGGCTGGGCAGCCAGTGGTGGGTGGCTCCCAGGACCCCTGTGATGTCAGAGAATCCCCCTGAGCTTACTGCTTTCAGCAGCCACAGGCTCTGTCCCCGTGCATTTTGTCCAGGACATACACATTTGCAGGCACGCACACAAGGCATGCAGGCTCCAGCAGGATCTTGGTCTTGGTCTTCAAGCTTTGGCTTGGGGGAGAGCAGCAGTTCCAGTTGTTGAGCAATGACAGCCTCTTCCAGTGCTCCCCCCGCATCTTCCTAGCTGTGGGGTGTTGTGGGTCCCATACAGGGGCTGTCCCAGGAATGTGGACACAAGGAGAGTGATGGGGCCATCCAGCACTGAAGACTCCCAGCAAGTTCCTCTGCCTTCCCTGACCACCTCATTCAGGACCACCAGAGACAGCAGCAAACTGCTGATGCCCCATCTGCCTGGCTGATGTTGAAAATGCAACCTTTGTGGCCTTCTGTCTACATCACTTTTGTTTTATCTGCATCTGGCAGTGGGCCAGAGGGAGAGATGTCTGCCCAGTCTGCAGGTACCCCTTCCAGTGGGTGCTGTGCACCATGAGAGTGGGTGACTACAAGAAATTGTCTCGTCAACCTGCCACCAAAGGAACACAGCCAGCATCCAGAGCAGATCCCCATGGTGGTGCTACAACCCGCACAGGGGACCCACTTACTATGACACCTCAGTGGGGAGAAGGGGGCCTGTGGGAGAGACCACGAGCTGAGGGATAGTGTAGGTCCAGGGGCCTCAAACGCCACTTCCCAGCAGGCTCCTGCAGCCAGCGTTTCTCAGGATCGAACACCACTGAGCACAGGGGAGCACCTAGCTGGCTCTGTTCTGCACCCTGCATCCCCTTCAGCATGGTGCTGCTGAGGCCCCTGCGTGTTGACCTTTTTTTATCTGCAATAAACAACTTTTCATCTCTAGGAGTGTATGATGATTTCATTTAATGATAACTGCTGCAGCAGATGTTTCCCTCCTGCTTTGCCTGCTTCACACTTTCAAGCACCAGGGCAATGGTGTCCAAGGACTTTCACCAGCAGCTGCTCCTGCTGGTGCCTCCACACCCAAATATTCCTTGTTATTCTTTAGACACTAGTCTCAGCCTTTCTCTGACACCTCTCTGCAACAGGAGCCAAAACTCCTCCAGCTCAAGTCCCCATGGCTGTGGCTGGCAGGCAGGAGGGGACTTGCTCTGCTCTTCTGGAGATGTGCTTTCTGGAACACAAAAACCTATTCCAGAGGAATGAGGCCCTTTTGTTGATCCGCACACCTTGGCTTCATCTCTCTCAGGACAGCAAAGGCCCAAACCCTAACTATCCTGGGTTTTTAGTAGCAATCCAGAAGCAAAGCACAATTTGTCCACAGGCAAAAGCTCTGGAAGAATGGGAGTTCAAGAGCAGCACTTGAGAGCCTGTATTGAAGGGGAAGCCTGGACAGCCTGTTTCCAGAAAGAAGTCAGTGGTAAATCTACAATAAGTAGCTTTGGCTAGTCTCACCATCATGAGAAGTTGCACACAGATGCAGAGTCACTGAGCAGCCCTGAACAAAAAATGCTTGCAATGGCTTAAGAAAGGATCAATCCACCAACTATCCAAACTTGTCTTTTCCTTATAAGCCATTGCAAGGGATATACATGTGCAGGCACTGACACAGAAGATAAACTGTAAACAGCAAGGAGAGGGAAGGCACAGTTCCCCTTGGTTTGTGCGTACAAAGCTTCCCAAGACATGGACAGTTGCTCAGTATTGGCACTAACCTGGCTATTCCTAGTAACCAAGTCTGGAGTGAGCTGTCCCTGTGGTTTGGTCTGGTCCAGCAATAGCCCAGCTCTTTCAGTCTCAGAGCCAGGCATGTACCAAAGCAGCTCTGTGGAAGAGGCCATGGGGGACAACAATCATAGAATCATAGAATCATAGAATCATAGAATGGTTTAGGTTGGAAGGGACCTTGAAGATCATCGAGTTCCAACCCCCCTGCCACAGGCAGGGATACCTCTCACTAGACCAGGTTGCCCAAGGCCACGTCCAGCCTGGCCTTGAACACCTCCAGGGATGGGGCTTCAACAACCTCTCTGGGCAACCTGTTCCAGTGCCTCACCACCCTTAAAGTGAAAAACTTCTTCCTAATGTTTAATCTAAACCTGCCCTCTTCCAGCTTAAAGCCGTTCCCCCTCGTCCTATCACTACATGCCCTAGTAAAAAGTCCTTCCCCAGCTCTCCTGTAGACCCCCTTTAGGTACTGGAAGGCCGCAATAAGATCTCCCTGGAGCCTTCTCTTCTCCAGGCTGAACAGCCCCAACTCTCTCAGCCTCTCCTCATAGGAGAGGTGCTCCAGCCCTCTGATCATCCTCGTGGCTCTCCTCTGGACGCGCTCCAGCAGGTCCATGTCCTTCTTATGTTGGGGACTCCACAGCTGGATGCAGTACTCCAGGTGGGGTCTCACGAGAGCGGAGTAGAGGGGCAGAATCACCTCCCTTGACCTGCTGGCCACACTTCTTTTGATGCAGCCCAGGATATGGTTGGCCTTCTGGGCTGCGATCGCACATTGCTGGCTCATGTCGAGCTTCTCATCAATCATCACCCCCAGGTCCTTCTCCACAGGGCTGCTCTCCAGCCATTCCCCGCCGAGCCTGTATTTGTGCTTGGGATTGCCCCGACCCAGATGTAGGACCTTGCACTTGGCCTTGTTGAACTGCATGAGGTTGGCTTGGGCCCACCTCTCCAGCCTGTCCAGGTCCCTCTGGATGGCATCCCTCCCCTCCAGCGTGTCTGCCTCGCCAAACAGCTTGGTATCATCAGCAAACTTGCTGAGGGTGCACTCTACCCCACTGTCCATGTCGCTAACAAAGATGTTGAACAGTACGGGTCCCAGTACCGACCCCTGAGGAACGCCACTCGTCACTGCTCTCCACTTGGACACCGAGCCGTTGACCGCAACCCTTTGAGTGTGACCATCCAGCCAGTTCTTTATCCACCGAGTGGTCCATTTATCGAATCCATGTCTCTTCAATTTAGAGACCAGGATATCGTGTGGGACAGTGTCAAACGCTTTGCACAAGTCCAGGTAGATGACATCAGCAGATCTTCCCTTGTCCACTGCCACTGTAACCCCTTCATAGAAGGCCACCAAATTTGTCAGGCATGACTTGCCCTTGGTGAAGCCATGTTGGCTCTCGCCAATCACCTCCTTGTTTTCTGTGTCAGAAAACAATCAGCAAAGGATCGTGTCCTGCATACGGTGCAAGCAGACAATGACTCTGAGGAGTATGGAGATGGCTCTCCTGCCCACCATCAACAGAAAGGTGCCAAGGTGAAGGCTCAGAGCAGATCTCTGCAGCAGAACTACAACTTGTACGTTGAGAAGATGGAGTCAGGTTCTCCACAGCAGTGTGTGGCAGTAGGATGAGAGGCAGTGGGCCCCACCTGAAACAAGACAAGTTCACACCTGAGAGAAAGGGCAACCCTTTTCCCATATGGGGACAGTCCAGAGCGGAGCGGGGTGCCCAGAGAGACTGTGCTGTCTGCATCTTTGGGGCTTCTCAAGACCAGGCTGGAGAAAGCCCTGAACTTTTGGTTGATCCTTTCCACCCTTAATTTTCACATGAGCCCATGATCTTCCTTTTCTCTTTCCATGCTACTTCCTCCCCCATCCAGATGGATCCATCCTATTCTCCCACCTTTGGGTCTTCCCCCAGACATGCTAGGATGAGCCTCACACATTTACACAACCCGCTGAACAATTTATTTCTGTAATGTTTGGGCACTCATAAGCACCCTGCATCCCGTAATGACTCTTCCAGTGATGGAGGCACTGGACCTCTTCAGCCTGCAGGGACCGTAAGCAACATTTCTGTGGGTGACCCATCACAGTTCTGCAGAGAAGAATGTGGCAGTAATGGTGGACAGTGAGCTGAACATGAGCCAGCACTGTGCCCTTTTGGCAAAGTCCAATAGTATGCTGGGCTGCCTAAGGAGGGGTCTTGCCAGTAAGACTTGAAAGCCTACTTGGAACTGAATCTGCCAAGAGATGGCACAGGGAACAAGAAGGGCTTTTTTAAATACATAAGTGGCAAACAGAAGACTAGAGAAAATGTTGGTTCATTGCTGAATGAGGCAGGAGACCTCGTGATACAGGACACGGAAAAGGCTGGGATACTGAATGCTGCCTTTACTTCAGTCCTTACAAGCAAGACCAGCCTTGAGAAATCCCAGGTCCCAGAGACCGGGGGGAAGTCTGGAGCACAGAAGATGCACCCTTGTTGGAAGAGGATTAAGTCAAAGAATACTTGAGCCGACTGGACACATATAAGTCCATGGGTCTTGATTGGAGGCACCCAAGAGCACTGAGGGAACTCGCTGATGTCATTGTGAGGCCACTCTCGGTAATTCTTAAACAATCGTGGCCACTCTTGATAACCTTTAAACAATCATGGCTACTGGGAGAGGTGTCTGAAGACTGAAGGAAATCAAATGTCACTCCTGTCTTCAAAAAGGGCAAGAAGAACCTAGGAAACCACAGGCTGGTCAACCTCTCCTGGATTTCTGAGAAGGTGTTCAGACAACTAATCCAGGAAACTATATCCTTGCTCATGAAGGATAAGGGGGTGATCAGGAGTAGTCAGCATGGATTCACCAAGGGGAAGTCATGCTTGACAAACCTGATAACTTTCTACAATTAAATGGCTGGCTTAGTAGATGAGGGGAAAGAAGTGGATATTTATTTACCTTCACTTTGGTAAGGCTTTTGATATTGTCTTCCATGAGATCCTCATAGACAAGCTGTTGAAGTATGGACTAGATGAGCAGACAGTGAGGTTAATTTAAAACTGGCTGCACAGCAGAGATCAGAGGGTGGTTATCAGTGACACAAAGTCTAGTTGGAGGCTAGTAACTAGTGGTCTACCGCAGAAGTCCATACTGGATCCAATTCTTTTCAAATTCATGTTCATTAATGGTCTGCATGATGGGGCACAGTATACCCTTGGCAAGTTTGCTGATGACACAAAATCAAGAGGAGTGTCTGATACACCAAAGTGTCATGCTGCCATCCAGAGGAGCTTCAGCAGGCTGGAGAACTGTGCCATAAGGAACCTCGTGAAGTTCCCCAAAGGAAAGCGCAAAGTCCTGCACCTGGGGAGGAATAACCCAATGCACCAGTACATGCTGGGAGCAGATTTGCAAAATGGACACAGGCAGGGGTGAACGGCAGACAGCAAGGTGACCATGAGCCAGCAGTGTGCCCTTGTGGCAAAGAAGGCTGAATAAGGAGGAATCCCAAAAGGAGACCAAGGCAAATGATCCTTTGCCTCTCCTCCGCACTGCTAAGGTCATGGCTGGGGTACTGTGTCCAGTTCTGGGCTGCAAGAGTACAAGAGATGGAAGTATAGGAGAGAGGCCAGCAAAGGGCCATGTAGGTGATGAAGGGGTGTCACATCCCAATCCAGGGTGTGGCAGGGGGGTCCAGGAGGACCCTTAATGATGGGGAAGGACTTTTTACTAGGGCATGTAGTGATAGGACGAGGGGGAACGAATTTAAGCTGGAAGAGGGCAGGTTTAGATTAATCATTAGGAAGAAGTTTTTCACTTTAAGGGTAGTAAGGCACTGGAACAGGTTGCCCAGAGAGGCTGTTGAAGCTCCGTCCCTGGAGGTGTTCAAGGCCAGGCTGGACGTAGCCTTGGGCAACCTGGTCTAGTGGGAGGTGTCCCTGCCTATGGCAGGGGGGTTGGAACTCGATGATCTTCAAGGTCCCTTCCAACCTAAACCATTCTATGATTCTATGATTCTATGATTCCACGTGTGACATTAACACACAAATGAGGTCAGATGCTGTCTGCTAAAGCTTAATTGTTATTTCCCAGCCTTGGTTACTGAAACGAGCACAGAGCAAAGGAGAGAGTAGAGGAAAGGCAGAAGAGAGAAGCAGTGTTATGGAGCAAAGCAGGAGTATAGTCACCACCATAGGCCCTTTTTGGCATCTTGACGGTCCTCTGAGTGTCAGCAACGTCCTGTTGACTCATAATCCGCTGATCACAATGATGGTGGGGGTCCTGGAGTCCCCAGTTTGTGGAGGGACACGGTACTAATTTATAGTTAAAGTCTGCTCAATACTTGACCAATCAGTATAGAGGCCACTTTTTCTTGGCCAATCTTTGCATAACAAGTATCTTAGAAGATGGTTGCCTCTGATGTACCCCTTGGTGGTCACGTACACCACATGAGTGGACAACTTTAGCACATCTTAGTTCAGCAAATTTTGGGTGCCCACTTAGTTCGGCAAGTTTTAAATGCCTCTGGCCTCTGTTGCAAACAGGATATGGCTGGTCTGCTTGTGATAAGAGCCATCTGGTCTACTGGTTTCCTATTGCCAATTTTGCTTGTGGTAAGCGAATTTTGAGACATCTTATTGGTCTCCTACAAGGGGCTGGAGCGTCTCCCATAGGAGGAAAGGCTGAGAGAATTGGGACTGTTGAGCCTGGAGAAGAGAAGACTCAGGGCAGATCTCATTAATGTGTAAAAACATCTGAAGGGAGGCTGTGAAGAAGACAAAGACAGAGGTGTCTAGCAACAAGACCTCAGGCAGTGAGCACAAACCAAAACATGGGAGGCTCCTGTTGACAGAAGGAAACCTTTTTAATGGTGAGAGTGTCTAAGCACTGGCACAGGTTGCCTAAAGAGGTAGTGGAATCACCATCCTTAGAGATATTCAGATGCTGTCCGGACACAGTCCTGGGCAACCAGGTCTAGGTGGCCTTGTTTGAGCAAAGTACGACCTCCAGAGGACCCTTCCAAACTCAACCATTCTGTGATTCTGTGAAATGATTTATTTTAGAGACCAGGATGAATTCAGTAGTGGACTTATTTTTCTTTTTTTTTCTAGTTTACTTGACAATTATTAACGAACCATAACCTGTTTCCCTGATTATTTTTGCTTCACTTCCATTAAGATGACTACACACATGCGTAAACATACATACTTCCCTGCAGATACGTTGCACTCTTCTTCTTCTTCTGCAATATTCTCCTTTAACAATACAATTTATACATTTTTAGAAACTTCATAAGAGCACAAATAGAAATAGAAATGTTCTATGTTTTATTACAAATTTGTTTGTACTTTTCCAGCAGATCTTTTCTCATGTGGCAAGCCATTAAATCTATGATCAGAAATATTACCCAACAGCCTACTTGCATTATACAAATTAATGCATCAGCTGGTAACTAAATATACAGAGCATATATCCAGACTTCACACCTTCAGTCTTCCCCAGAAGTATCATCAGACCGATATGTTTTACAGAATACACAGAAGATCAACAAATTGCAGGTGTTTTCCTTTCTCCTTCTGTTGATTTACAAATCCAACTTTAAACACTATGTTTAGCATGTAAATAAGACACTGAGTGGAGAGTATATTTTAACCTGCATTTATGCTTTCCATTTAAATGCAAAAAGTGTTCTTTTGCTGAGTATTACAAACATTTGCTTATAAGATTGTGCTTAATATTTATACTGAGGAAAAAGGCAAGTTAGTTGATTTTATTTTCCTTGAAAAAAACAAAGGGGACAACCAGAGTTTACCAGTTCTGGTTCTGTTACAAATCTTGTTCGCAACATAGCTCATGACTATTTGCATGTTTTGTTTGTATTCCTGTTTGTTTTGTCAGTTCTGTGCAATTCCATCAAATGTAAACTTGCTCCAGCACTTTGTGAATTCACAGTACAATTTAACTGCATGTGTCAGTTCATACAGATCTCACTATGCACAGTGATTACAACAAAAGGAGATGATATAAAAGTGGTAGGAAGGTGAATAAGAGGATATATGAAGAATGTGAATGTGAATATTAGTTAGAGGGTATCCATGGTAAGTTTTGAGATATATTATATACATTATTTCTCTTTTCTGAGTATTGTAGACAAACACATAGAAGGCTGAAGACAACAGGAGGCTGAAGTAAAAAGTAAGGAAAGTTCGTAAAGGTTTAGTATTGAACAGCTTCAGAATCAACACTGATATGACAGTGGGTGTAAATATGCAATGTGGTTTCACCTATGTAGGAAACTAAACAGTGTGCGTGAAAGAAGAGCCATATCAAAATAGGAGAAAGAAAAGTAAAATACTTAAAATACAACAAAGGGAGAATAAGAATATAACCCAAATTTACCTGGTTTTGGTGCTATCCTTAATTATTTTCAGGTGTTCATAAAAAATAGCAAGAAGCATCTCAGAAATATCAAAGACTGAAAAGAGGAAAACATGTAGAGAACAAGAATGAAAAATAAAGTGTTTTCATCTGAAGTCAATTCAGATCCCTCATATTATCTTAAGTATAAGAAAGACTTTCAAAGACTAATCCATTCTTAACAGACATTTGTCTCATCTGCTTAAAAGTAACTTCAGTGACAGAAGATTGATGGGTTTCTTTGGCAAACTTTTCAGTTCTTCATTACATTTTCCTTCCAAAAGTGTTTTCTAACATCTCTTATACTAGACAATGAATATTTGTTTCTTGCAATTTAAGTCCATTACTTCTTTTCTAATACAGACAGCATACTTTCACCTTCTTTGAAATAGTCTTTTAGTTTCTTGAAATCTATTAACACATCCTTCCTATATTTCCCTTTTATTCTGTCTTTCCTTGCAGGTCATAATCTCGAGACCTTCAATTAGCATTTCTGCTCTGGTTGACACTCTCACGAATTCGTACCTACTTGTTATAGTATGCAAGTCTATTCATGAATGCTGAATTGAATAAAAGGATAACTGCATGCATCTTCTAGGCCACAAGAAATGTTTTAGTATAATGTCCACTTTTCTTTTTTTCTTTTTTTCTTTTATTTTAACAATACTATGATATTGTTGACTCATGCTTACTTTGGGATCCTCTCTAACTTGGAGACCTGCAGAACTTTTACCTAGACAGTTGTTCCTTAATTTGCAGGTGTGTAATTTATTATTTCTCCCTAAGTGAGTATTTTTCAGTTATCCCTATTGGATCACATCCTATTATTTCAAACCTACCTCTAATTTGTCAAATTTATTTTGAATTCTATTCCTGTCCTCCAAGACACTTGCATTCTCTCCTGAGCTTGATATCATATGTAAATATTCTCTATTCCAGCATCCAGTCTATTCATATTGAAGCTCCAGCATGGCGTCTTCAGACTACTGAAGCAGTCCCCTCAAATGCAGTACATAGAACAGCAAAAGAAAACTAAAGAAATACGGTATACAAAGCAAACATATCAGTGGGAAAAAAATTAGTACAATAAGAATCAAAGCAAGCCTACATATGGACTGTGCTGAGGGAAGAAGTATGTCTGGATAGTTCTATCATTAAACAAGATGATCCCTCGTAAAAATCAATAGTGATGCTTGTTTGCTTGTTTGTTTGTTTGTTTTCATAAGTAGCACATCTGTAAAGTCACCTTCAGGCATCTTCAAGCAAAACAACTTTCTCCTTGCCCTGAAGCTTTTAGGTTATCCATGTATAAATAGACTCTTGCAAGAGAAAAACATGTATTCCAAAATTCTGTATAAATCAAAGAGAGAGTTCAGTGACTGACATACTAATCCCTGTTCTTCCTTACCTAGCGTGGCAGATCATCTGAATCTGCCTGGTTTTTTTCTACTTTTAACCTCCACAGTGAATAGATATCAAGATGTTACCTCCTCTAGCTATAACCATAGCAACAAGAGGAAATATGGCAGCGTTACTTCTCTGTTTTTATTTTCATTCCAATCTCCTTCCTTTCCCAATTTCAGGATACTAGTATAGATGAAGCAGAGGATTACTGCAATGTAATACAGAACTTAAATACAGAATACTTAAATACAGAATAAATACAAATATGCTATGGTACAGTCAAGCAACAGTACTCAAACCCTTCTCTTCCATCTACACAGCACAGGATCACAGAATCATAGAATCATAGAATGGTTTAAGTTGGAAGGGACCTTGAAGATCATCGAGTTCCAACCCCCCTACCATAGGCAGGGACACCTCCCACTCGACCAGGTTGCCCAAGGCCCCATCCAGCCTGGCCTTGAACACCTCCAGGGATGGGGCCTCAACAACTTCTCTGGGCAGCCTGTTCCAGTGCCTTACCACCCTAAAAGTGAAAAATATCTTCTTAATATTGAATCTAAATCTGCCTTATTCCAGTTTGAAGCCATTCCCTCTTATCCTATCACTACATGCCCTAGTAAAAAGCCCTTCCCCAGCTCTCCTGTAGGCCCCCTTTAGGTACTGGAAGGCCACAATAAGGTCTCACCGGAGCCTTCTCTTCTCCAGGCTGAACAACCCCAGCTCTCTCAGCCTCTCCTCATAGGAGAGGACAAAAATGAAAGATTCTGGTTAGAGAAGTTAGCATTTTATTTATTGTAATTTAAGTCAGATAAAATCCCACAATCAGGCTAAAATTCTCACTCTCAGTTGCAAACCATGGATAGGCAACTTTGAGATAAACTTTTCGTGTGTATTTATGATCTTCTCTCCCTTTGTCTACTAAATATTCTAAAAAGAATGTATTTCTACTGTATACATTCTACCTACTCCACAGTGTATTTAATATATTTATGATTAATGCACATGGGATACAAATTCTAGTCATACTGATGATAGTAAAAACTCTATTAAATATATAGCACTTTGTTAAGGTTACTTAAATAATGCCAGCATTTTGACTTGAAAGGATAGCGTATTAACATCTGCTATTCTTGTTCAGAGCTTTCCCCAATGCATGTCTGTATGTGCAATTGTGTGTGTATGCCAACATGCCTGTGTGCAATGGTGTGTGTATATGCATCCATGTCAGCTTGGCCGAAGCAGAATAGTACCTGTTCCTCTTTATAGAAAGGAAATATAAAATCACCTAGATCACAATTTCTCTGCCTTTCAATGAGGTATAGATTTACTATTTGCATGTGTATTCTTGTTTAATTTTTGAGCTGAAGCTTTGTATTTAATTGTGTAAAACAGGATCTCTGAAATGCAGTAAAGTTCAAAAGTGAACAAAAGATTAATTCATTGTGGTTATAGCCTGCCTCCTTGCATATCTGAACCCCCAACCCCACAAAGAGAGGTTCGTTTTTTAGGAAAGAGTTTTTAAAAACGGTGGGTATTAAATCTATTTTTCATCCCTAAAAATGGTGATATGCACAAAGAGTAAGAGCCTAAGAATTTTGTCAAATCAGTACACATTATACTAAATAAATGTAATTTGTAAGTATATTTTACTTATAATTTAGGAGTTAGTTATCTAATTTTTCTTATTCATTTTGTACTGAGTACAGTAAGACTTGTTCTAGCATGCATGTGTAAGATTTAGCTTGCTTTAAATTTCCCGAGTAACTTTGAAAACTAATGCACCTTTGGCAACCTGTTGCGTATGCTTGAATATTTTTTTATCAACATTATTTTAGTCAAGAGATGAAAAGGTAAAGGGATTAATTGAACATAAGATATGTTAACAATGCATAATTATTTGTTTTGCACGTAATGTTTTTTAGTCTGAATTCTCACTGAGATCAACAGAAGTCTTTAAACATGTGAGTATCATGAGTTAAGGAAGCAGTGAGGTTTTAGATTTTTCATGCACAGTTTCATAGCAAAGAATGAACTTTTGAAACTTCAAATATGATGAAAGACAGAAACAAAAAAAAATAGGAGGAAGTATGTAACATTTCGAGTACAGTTTCATTCCTGTTCAAGTACTCTTCTTATTCCTAGTTTCTTTCACTTTAAATTGCTAGATTTAGTCCCAATTTTTCCCAGATTATAGCACAATAAAAAAATCAATGTCCGAAAATTTTCTTCAGTCATTAAATCAATTTTGGTTTTCAGTATCAATTTTCTAAACAAAACTAAATTTTGCCACATGTAGCTGTAATTCTAAACTCTTTTTTTTTTTAGTACAGATGAATGCTCCATCCATTTTTCTCTGTTCTGTTAGTCTTTCTTTGCTATGAAACATTTTTTAGGGGAAATACATGGGCAATTTCTGATTTGACTGTGTAGTTTCAGAAGGCAATTTAGATATTTTAAGAAGGCACAATGCTTCCTATTAGTCTTCTGACATATTTTACTGTCCTCTATTTGTTTCTGATTTCGCATTTTATTGGGATTTTAATTCTTCTGATTGGCTTCTTTTTCTCATAATACTTTACTACTCCTGTTTTGATGTCCCATGTGTTTTCCTTCGTATGTCCATTTAATCTTGAATAATTAATGAAAATAATCATAGCTCTCTAGACACTGATTTTGGCATGTAGTCTTACTGTTAGCTGTCAGCTTACAAAATTTAATGCTCCTATGAGGGCAGTTTCAAAAAGTCACACAATTCAATTACTCACTTCCACAGAGCAAGAATCACAATGTGTTAATACTTTCCTATGGTGGATTTTATATTTTGGCAATAGATCAGAGTAAGGCTGCAGCTTTTCAAAATCTGGCAAACTAAAGGAGAGTCACCAGATGGAGTCCTCAGGTAACATACTGAAATCAATGTAGGTTATTAATACAGAAGTGCTTGGGTAGGCTGTGTATTAATCTCAACCTTCAAAAGCAGACTGACAGTGACTTGCCAGATTTTGGAGTTCACAGAAAAAGAGACCCTGGTAACTGATGAAGTTATTTCACTTATTTGCCTAGATTTATTTTAAAGAATCTTTGGAAGGTTTATCTACCATGTGCCACTCTATTCCTCTGTTTTCCCAGCCAAATATATAGAGTTCAGCCTACCCATTTAAAAGGAGCCCAGGCCGAATAATTATATAGTCCAATTGTTCTCCATCTGCTGCTTGCTTGATCTACAAATGCCTTTTCTTGTACCACGAAGCAAACAGCAGAAACTCAGCTGTTCAGAAATTCCATCTGGGAAATTGCAAGTTGCTATGTTCAAGTACCTAGATGAAGAACCTATTCCTGCATATAGTTAAATGTAGATTAAAATGTATAGGAAGGGGAAATAATTTTAAAAATGCAAATTATATCATTTCCAGTGGATTAATACTAAATGGTAAACAGAAAAAAAATCAAGTACCAGATAAGCTCCATATGACACCTTTTTCTAAGCTAGAGCTCTGGAAGTTAGAACACATGCTGCACCCTCAGAAGTGAGGATGGTAGCTATATCTCTGTGGAACCAAGGAATTCCAGGAAACATTTCTTTGAGTCAGGTTCACGTTTCTTCTGGATTCATGTGTCTCCAAGCTTTTTATGTGAGGGAGATTTATTAAAACCACAGTAATACGTACACTTTAAGAGCTAGCCTTACAAGGATAGAAAAGATTGTTACATCTAAAGCTTGGAACAAAGTGATGCAAATATGATTTCTTTCAAAGGTATATTTGGCATAAAACAAATGTCTTCCAGCAGAAATATAACAATGTTTTGGTTTTTTCTGTATGTTGCCAAAATATGCAATTACAAAATTTTCAAAATGAAAATTTTTACAATTTTTGCTTTTTAAAATTTATTATAATTTGCTTTTTTATTATAGAAATAGAATTTTCCTAGTTGAACTAAATATTTTGCTTGAATTAAAAGAAAACAAAGCTGTTTTTTTAGTAGCAACACTGATTTTTTTTTCTGGATAGGCAGCAACTTTCCAAAATAAATTATTTTCACAACTAAAATATAATCTTGTTCAAAAGAGCTAATTTATTTTAAAATTCACATTTTAACATGTTATAATTTAAAAGATTTATATTACTGTAAGACATACTGGAGAAAAATCTTCTAGTAACAACATTTCTGGAAGACAGAAAACCCACAGATGTATATGTGGAAGGAGGGGGAAAAAAACTGCTGATACTCATTATATAAACAAAAAAATAAACAAAAACCAAGTAGTTAAAGTAGGAAAAGCAGAGAAATAATGTCTAAGATAGATATCAACATCTTTAGTGGAATATATGTTTAATGACTGATTTTTTTGTCCCACTTGTGTAGACTATGGTACTCTTCAACAACCAGGAATATCACCGTATTGGGTGTCTGTACCTGGGTGCTGTTAGCAGGGTGCTGCAGGAGTGGCCTCGGTGAGGAGACGCCTGAGCTGCCCTGTGCTGGACACAGCCAGTTCCAGATGTCTCCAATGGATCTACCACAGGGCACAGCTGAAGCCCTCAGCCAAGATGATGGTGCTTCTGGGAAAATATATTTAAGAAAGGGCAGAAAACACTGCACAGAAGTCTGAGGAGGGAAAAAAAAAAGTATGAGAAACAGTCACGTGAACACAAAGAAGGAGCAGAGATTCTGCTGGAAGCTACATCAAGGCATATGGATGCCAGGGAAGTGATTAGAGACATCCAACATGGTTTCACAAAGGCCAAATTGTGCCTGACTAATCTGGTGGCCTCCTAGAATGGAATGACTGCATTGGTGGATAAGGAAAGACCAACTGATGTCACCTACCTGTACTTCTGTAAGGCATTTGATAAGGTCCCACACAACATCCTTGTCACTAAATTGGAGAAATATGGGTTTAATGGATGGACCATTATATGGATAAGGAATTGCCTGGATGGCCACATCCAAAGAGTTGCAATCAATGGCTCTAAGTCCAAATGAAGATCAGGGGTCTCTACTGGGACTGGTATTGTTCAATATCTTTATTTATGACATAGACAGTGGGATTAAGTGCACCCTCAGCAAATTTGTGGATGACACCATGTTGAGTAGTGCAACTTATATGCTTGATGGAAGGGATGCCATCCAGGGGCACCTTGACAGGATTGAGAAGTAGGCCAATGCAAACCTCAGGAAGGGGGTGAGACACTGAAACAGGTAGCCCAGAGAATTTGCGGATACCCCACCCCTGGAAGCATTCAAGATCAGATTGGAGGAGCTCTGAGCAATCTAATCTAGTGGAAGATGTCCCTGCCCACAGCAGGGGTGTTCAAACTAGATGGTCTTTAAAGGTCCTTTCCAACCAAAACCATTTTCCTGCAGCCTATGGAGACACTATGGTGGAACAGGTATCCACAGTGCAGCCTATGGGGAAAGACCCATGCTGGTGTGTAGAAATAGTGTGAGGAGGAAGGTGTGTCAGAAAGAAGCTGTTATGGATTGACCATGACTCCCCATTCCCCATCGCCCATCCTCCCTGATGGCTCAAGAGGGGGAGGTGGAGGATTCAGGAATAAAGGAGTGAAATTGAGCCCGGGAAGAAGGATGGGGTGTGTGAAAAGGTTTTAGAGTTTTGGGGTTGGGTTTTTTTTTGCCTGTTTTTCTCACAATTCTACTCTTTATATTTGGCAATAAATTAAATTATTTTTCCCCAAGTTGAGTGTGTTTTGCCTGTGATGGTAACTGGTAAGCAATCACCCTGTCTCTACCTCGACCCATGAGCTTTTCATCTTATTTTATCCCTTTGCTCTGTTGAGAAGGAAAAGTGAGAAAGCAGCTGGGTGGGTGTGCTGGTTTTGGCTGAGATAGAGTTAATTTTCTTCATAGTGGCTAGTATAGGGCTTTGGTTTGGATTTGTGCTGAAAACATTGTTGGTAATATAGAGATGTTTTTGTTATTGAGCAGTGGTTACACAGAGTCAAGGCCTTTTCTGCTTCTTACACCACCCCACCAGCAAGTAGGTTGAGGGTAGGCAAGAAGCTGGGAGGGGACACAGCTGGGACAACTGATCCGAACAGACCAAAGAGATATTCCATACCATATGACGTCATGCTCAATGTATGAAGCTGGGAGAAGAAGAAGGAAGTGGGGACATTCAGAGTGATGGCGTTTGTCTTCCCAAGAAACCTTTATGCATGACGGAGCTCTGTTTTCCTGGAGATGGCTGAACACCTGCCTACTGATGGGAAATAGTGAATGAATTCCTGGTTTTGCTTTGCTTGCATGAGTGGCTTTTGCTTTACCTATTAAATTGTCTTTATCTCAACCCACAAGTTTTTTCACTTTTACCCTTCTGATTCTCTCCATCCCACTGAGGGGAAGTGAGTGAGAAGCTGCGTGGTGCTTAGTTGCTGGCTGGGGTTAAACCCCAGACAGTGGGCATCTGGCAGCCAGCCAAGGTCAACCCACCATGATACTGCATTTGGGAAATGCTAGGCAATATGTAGAATTTTAAACTTTTTCCTGCATCAGCCTCAGTAGCTCGTGCAGCAGGATGCCTGCTTGTCACGATTAAGAGTGTGCCAGTATTCCCTTTGTAAAACCTCAACATTCAGGGGATTAGAATAACATGGCATTAAAAATTCTTTCTGAGCTGAAACTAAGCATACGGCACTTAGGCTGTAATGGAAATGCTGATGTTGTGTGAGGCTCTTGTAGTGTGACTACTAATATTAATTTCTCAAGCATTTGGTTCTAACGATCTTAGTGCTAGACCTGCAAAATTATACGGGTACTGTAACACTGAGCTTTGCAATGCCTCACTCCCAGAGGGAAATCCACCCGTTGGAGCGACATGCCTGTGCTCCCTGTACAATATATTGGAAATTTAAAACACTTTGAAGAAGGATGTTAAGCGGAAAACTGCCAAGCTAATCAGTAGGAGAGACTGCAGAAAGGTTAACTTCTTTCTTTCTAGGTATACAGAAAGTGATATTTTTAAAATACTTGTGGCATAAGTGATGCTATTAAATATGTCATTTGTTTATCTGTATTTCCATGAGAAAGTGCTTTTAATATGGAAATAAAATAAACAGTATTTTAAAACAAATCTGCCTTTTTTTTAATTTAAATTAAGCAGTGATTTGGCCTACATCAAATTTCTGTAGTAGACAGTCTCAGAAGGAACAGCTTGATAAAACAACTTTATTGCAGAAAACCTCACTTTCAAAAGTTTCTGTAGAACTTTGTTCTGCCCTCCAATGTTTTAATTCAAGTACATGACATGAAGTGTTGATAAGGGGTTTTGTTACAGATATTTTGTCTGTGGTTTTCTCAAATATGTTCTTTCCTGGTCCTTGAAGTTGTATGTAGAGTTCTCCAAAAAATTTAAATTTGCTTCAAGTGAAAACAAGAAGAAGCAAGTTTGATTAAGATGTTCATAAGAGCTGTTGATACATGGTGAAGGTATACTAAAGATGGTAATTAAAGTGTTTTATTAAACTTGTTCTCTGTTCGATGTCTTTCAGCTTGTCAGGAGAAATTATTGCTACAGGTGTTTTCATTTTAAGAATGAAACAAAAAGGAGGGATTAGAGAACAAAATCCTTGTGGGAATGTCTCTTTTAGTTACTGTATTGATGTTATTGCTGTCTGCTGTGTGATGCAGCAGATATAAATTTGCTGGCTGTACCTTTTTTAGTAATTTATGAAACTAATCACTACAACAGACAGTCTTAAATATGTAATACCTTCCTTTCTGTCTTTTTTAGAGTAACGTATAGAGAGTAAAATCCCTGCTGAACATTCCCAAACAGAAATATGTAATAAGTACTTCAATCATTGCAATACGTGAAACCGTCCTTCACACATGATAAGTGTTAGGGAACAACGTATGGCATAAATAAGTTTTATGCTACTTATGTCCTGATTTGCAAGAATCGTCAACACTAACTACCAAATGTAACAAAACACATAGCGTTGGTAGTCATCCATTCTCACCCATTTGGGATCACAAGTCACTGCTTCAATAGATATAATGAGATTGTTACAAAATCTACTTATTGAGAAATTATTTTGAATGAAATCCAGTAATTTTTCAAGATTTCAAAAATAAAATAATTAAAATTCCACTACCAGCAAAATACACCTGCTAAAGAATATGAAGTACAGAGCATGCAAAGCTCAGATTCAACGAGGTTCAGATCTCACAGTGGGTCACGACTGAATCTCTCTGTGTCCAGCAGCTGTGCAATGTCATAGGTAGCCATGATCAGTGATTCTACTGCAGCTCTCAAAGAGAAATTAAGTTCCCTTTATATCCAGAACAGTATTAAATATTATCAAAAAGCCCAGCTCCTTCTGTGAAAGAAATAGGCTGTCACAAACAAATTCTGTTTCTCAGTTGGTGGTCAAGCAAGTACCACAAAATTATTTGGATCCTATGCTGTTTATTGAAACTGTCACTTTCTTTTAACCGTCATCACATCTACTTGTATGAAGACTCATTTCCAGCCTTTGCAAAAATTTTACTAAGCAAAATTTGGCTCTTGGCCTGTTTTATACTCTGAAGGTTGGTCAAGCTGTGGATTTGAAAAAAGGTAGCTTTGAAATTAATTAATGTGGACTTAATAATTAAAACAGCAGTATCAGCACCCAGTAATTTCTGCTACATTAGTCAGTTCACAGAGTTTATTTAGTTTATCTGAATTAATTAATTCTCCTTTCAGCACAGTCATTTATTTTCAAGGTAACTGCTGTTTTGAACTGTTCAGCCATCCTAGTGAAAAGAATTCAGTATGGTATTAGGGAATTATATTGTACCTCTCTTTTTATCTTAAAAGCCTCTAAGTGTGTGTGGTGGTTGTAATGGGAAAAATGTGACTGTTTTCCTAATGGAATGACATTTCCTAGGGTACATTTATGTGGTTATAAGCAGTATATTACATCTTGTATGGAAGAAGCTGTTAAAACTGGCACATTAAAAGGTTTGCCTGTTTCGCTCAGCAAAAAATAACAGTACTAATGTCTGTATTACTCCAGATTTCTAAAGCCAGATCCTAAATTGCACCAGACCTTCACTTATTGTAATTGAAAAGAATGTAAGCAGAGCGAGATCTTGGCCGTTCTTCAGGTCCCAGTGCTGTAGGACAGCCAGCTGTAGCACCGAGCACAACCTAAGACAACATTTGGATTATTTCCACCACCTACAGGTCTCCCACCATCAAAAAAGTTATAAAAATAACCAGTAAGCTCAGAAAAAATAGGAAATATGAATCTGCCATTGTTATGCTAAGCAAGAAATGTATATATCAGGGTTAGTATTATCATAAGACATGGAATCTTCAAGAGGCCTTAATGGACTGAAGATGGAAAGTATGTTACAGTGAAGTCTCTGTGTAGCGAGTTTTCACTGAAAACTCCATAAACAGATTTTGAAAGCTTCAATTACAGAAAAGTCTGAAGCAAAATCTTGTCATACTAATTCACCAAAAACTATTCCATTAACCAATCATTTCTGGTTGATCCCAGAAGAGAGAATTGAAATGAAGTCTTTATTTTCATTACAGTTTGTCGAAACGGGTTGTTCTGGTCACCAAAAAAAATTTTAAAATGGGCATCCAAATATAAACTTTCTGACAAAAAAAGGTAGAGAATAGAAAGCAAGATGACATAGAAAGACAACTAGTATTAAGGGACACTGATCATTCTGGACCTGGAAAGAAATTATTGGTCTTCTAAATTCTTATCTAGGTATCTGTTTTCAAGTTAAAATTACTTTCAGAATTACTAACATAATGACACATCTTTCAAAGCAACTGTGAAAAACTGACAAATATCTTGACAGCCAGCATTACAGTATCTTCACATGTTTTTTATACTAATATTTCTGGTAAGTAAATGATGTATTTTTCTTACTGTAATATTTAAAAAAAAGAAAAAAGAAAAAAAAAAAACACCAAAACTTAAACATTTCACATATAATCTCCCAAATACACTCTAGATTGCACACATACTATTGCACATAACTATTGATATTTTGTTGTGAAAATAGTTTTCCTTACAAAAAACCTTCTAAGCATTTTATTATAAAGAATGTTAATTACATTCCTTTTAAATGTTGGGGTTTTTTTTTTGTAAAACATAAATAACAAGTAAAATTAATTTGTGAGCTTGTCCTTGATGAAGCACAGAAATTTTTCCAGCTGGAACTGATTATGTTTAATCTTCTGTGTTACAGAGGGAAAGTAATCCAAAAGACAACAGCAAATAATTGTGTTTCTACCTTGGTGTTAAGTCTGTATTATCAGTGTCATTGACTAATATAGATAAATAGCAGAAGATAGCTCACATTGTCCAAATAAGTATTTCTTGATAGGAATAATACTTTTTGAGCCAGGACCTTTTTAGTAGATGGAAGGTTAACAGTTTTAAAACACTCTTAAAGAGTGAATGTCATTGTTCCTTTGTGTCTCTTGCAAAACGTTTTCCTTAAGTGGTATTTAAAATAAATTGCACATTCTAACCTTAAAGAAAGGTCAGGGCACTCTAATTAATGCTACAGAATGCATGTTTTCTTATTCTGTTTTGGTTTTGTTTTAAGGATGTTTATCAATAACTGATTGATAATTCGCCTTGTACTGCAGTGAGGAAAAATATTCTAGTTCCACACTGCTGATGGAAAAGACCAGTTTGGTCTCCAATGTTACAGCCCCTTGAACCATCCTCACTTTGTGTATTATTTTTTTCTCCTGACAAGCTTATCCACTAAGCTCCATTTACCATGAAATATGCTATCAGTATGAGTGGGAGATCTGAATGTAATTCCCAGGATAGCCAAAAGGGGTTGAGCTGCTAAGCAACATTTCAGTATTCAGGATAAAAAAAAAAAAAAAAAAAAAAAAGGAAAAAGAAAAAGAAAAAAAAGAAAAAAACAGGATAAGCATAGAAATAGGGAAGTGAAGAACTGATTTCCACAGAAGAAGTACAGGGTTATTATATAGAATAACCATGAGTATGTCCTCATACTCATCTTTGCTCAACTTTATCCCTCAGTAACTGCTTTTTCTAGACTAGGATCTATCAAAAACACTGCATTCTTAGATTATTTTTGTTCTGTTAACCTCCAGAAGGATCCATGTTGGGAGGTACTGGTACTTTGGTACAGAAGTGATCATTTCAACTTTAGATCAGCTAATTATTCCCACATGAAATTGCCCTTAGTGGAGCTCATGATTTAACACAGAGCACATTGAATTCTGTGTGTACAAGCTGAAATTCAGTGAAGTAGTGCAGTTAACATTTCCACACTTTAGACCTTGAATGATCCGAAGTGATCATAGTCATAGCATTTAACTGTTTCTACAGAGATACAGAGGTCTGGTAATTCAGCAACTGTGAAATACTGTGCTGTGGTATGGCTCATTATTGCCCCAGAGAATAAAGGCTTTCCATCAGAGATTGCATTCATATAATATTAGGGTAGTTTCAAGTCAGGAGTCCAGGCAACCTATCAATCCCACCTAGTTAATATTAGATGGCAAAGTTCCTTGGAGACACTCATGTCACCGCAGAATCCCCTAGAAGAAGACATATACCGGTTTGGTATTGGACACAACATGGCTAACCCAGTTCAAACTGCAGATTACTAATACAGTGAGGATCTGTACTAACACCACAGGCTTGCGTTTCTGATATTGGTATTCCCCGAGGGTCACTTGGTTGTGGGTTTAGTACATAAAACATAGCCAAGGGATGTATTTGAATTTGAGCCAACACCTATGCTCAAGATTTGTGTTTCATAGCCTAAATGCTACCCCAGCACACCTTATGACACATTCTTAATCTATTCTGACAACTGATGTTTAATAGCTTCACTAAAATGTTATGAGAGGACATTGTGATTGACAGGGAGTTGAACAAAACCAGCCAACTAATTAGTAAATACCTGGTTTGGTGTGTGTCCTAATTCAGAAAAGGCAACATTACAGTTCAGTGTTCAACACCTCTTTACAGATTCAGTTGTTTTAAAACGCCTTAAGAGCCATTAAAATGTCATACAATTTTGCAGCAAGTTCTTTAAATTCTTATATCAATAGTACAGCACAGTGCAAAGTGTTGCCATTGCTATGTATCTTCATATTTCTTAATAATTTCCTGCATGTAGGTATCACTAGATTTCCGGATAACAACTGTTTAAATACCCGGACATTAAAAATGTTAAGTCATACATGCAAAGTAGACATAAGAATTATTTTTGCAGGGTCAATAAATTCTTCCCCATTCATGTAGATTGTGTGGATATTTTGCATAAAATATTTTATGTTTAACCACTAAATAAGATATATTCTCTGTGACTCTGTGCAAAATTCTAAACCATCATGGCTTATTTTTTTTTTAACTTAGTGCTATAAACCCCTGAAAAAAGAGAAATTTTTCATGGAAATGCTTTCAGGCCTTCAACTACAGCAACTCTGTGACATTGTTATGTAAGAATTAAATAAATGTGCCGTCTCTCTGCACTGTAGATTGTGAACTGTAGAATTCCCAGAGGGGAGTTTCAACTAGATCACTATCAGGTGTTGGAGAATGTTCATTGATGATGTGAGAATTGTTATTCACAGGCTCTTTCAACAGATCTTCTCATTACTCCAGAATTTTAAAATCCTCATTTATGTCAGTAGGTCATTGAAGTAGAACTACATTTCTTAGGGAAGAGGTGATATATACAATAAAGTGGATGAATACGTTCCACTGAAGACTAATGCAACTTTTACAGTGTCATCTTTTTTCACATTAAGGCATTTCTGTAGATTATGAAGGCTAAAGTCATTCCTCTTAAGTCATGATAAATGGAGACAGTTTACAATATCTGCACAAAGATCTCTTACAAAATCTTTCAGGAAAGAACATCAAGCAAACCAGTAAAAGCAATTTTAACAGTTTCACTTCTAAATGTTATAATTGCTTGTGTACTGCAATAGAACCTAGAATTCCTATCTGACTACTGGAATTTCTTATGCTAGGCAATATATAAATAGTATAAGATGAGACAGTACATAAACTAAGATCATTTCCTCACCATCACCACATGCACAAGCAGAAGAAATGATCAGAGGACCATATATAATTTTGATAGAATTCTTTAAAAGATTACTTTTCATAATGTGAGATTAAATAATTCTTCGTACATGGGCTCTTACATGATTGCTGTCCAAATCAGTACAGATAAAACCATGGAAAGGTTTCAAATGAATCTGTGTCATTTTAATTTAAACAAAACAGAAGTATTCACGGGGTCATTCACAGTGTTTCAGCCAAGGGAGCAGCTAACAGCATTCCCAATGCACATCTGGTCATGACTAAAATACAGCAGAGGAAAAAAAAAAAAAGAAGGAAAAAAAAAAAGAAAAAGTGGGCACAGATAAGGAAGTACAACCTTCTTGATCTTTCAGCATCCTGTACAAAATTGAACTGTGGTTCTTTATGGACGAAAACTTACTTCATCTTCATCCTGGAGGTGAAAAATTCAATATTGTATCATTGGCAGTGTCAATTACAGAGAGAGGAGGAATCTTTGGAAACCTAAGTGGAAGGTTTTGAAACTGTTAATAAGGAATGAGGGGGGTGGAAAGGGTCTGTGGAGGTTTCAAGGCTTAGAATGAGGTAAAAGAAGCAGGGTTCAGTGGGGTAAAGGTAAGGGAACAGGAAAAGTCAGTCTAATCCTTTTAAGGATGATAGTGGCAAAAGGAGTGTTGGGTATCAACAGGGATTTGAAGACCTGGGGATCTGGGGTGGAATGACACTACAGCCTTGATTGAGGAATAAGCATCCTGCTTGCTGGCAACTGCTTTGTCCAAAAGTATTGCCTTTGACACCTCCTCTTGCACAATTGTGTCTATACTTCTTAAACATTCCATCAGCTCCTTCTCAAGCTACATTTCAGCAGGGAGGAACGTGCCTGATGTGTATGGTCCTGTTGGGATGAACTAGGAGAAAAACATGCCCTGGTGTCAGGCCAAAGATCCAGAAGCAAGTGGCTGATCCTACTCCTGCTGTCAGAGCGTAAGGTGATGAAGATGGCTGCAGAGCATATATTGCTCCTCCCGAAAGGAAAATATCTGCTCCCCAGACACCCAATGTCTCTCTCAGAAAGTGTGTGCTGATCACGATGATCTTTAAGCTTCGTTGAAATGGACAAAGCTAGCAGTCTACCTTGGTTAGGCCTATCCATGAAATATGTAGAGGACGTCCTCTTCATCAATATTAAACAGGAAGGTAAGCAGCATTTTTGGAACCTCAGTATCATAGTGAAGGACAAGATGTCAGAAGATACTAAGAAAATCATAGCTGGAAAATCACATGTTCTCAAAAAAAAAAGGTAATATAGACTTAACTAGATCAAAACCCCATGTAAATTCGTGGTGTCAACTAGAGATATTTAAACAGCAGGTCAAGTAAAGAATAACACTTTTTTCTGTACAAACTCCTGCCTCTGCATTTTTTTGCCTTTTTTTTTTTAAGTTTAGTTCACATCCAAGTGTCATGTTTAATTGCCCTTTGTTATGATTTTGTCCACTTTTTTTCTGAACACATTTTTTTTTTGCACCTGACAACATGTTGTACGAATTAGTTCTCTGCTTTAATATGCTTTGTGTGACAGTCTTCTTTAGTTGAATTGAAAATATTAGCCACTTGTTCTCATTTGGTGTCATCCAAATCTTATATAACAAATTTCCATCCTTTGTCTATCTTCTGTGTGTCATACATTATATCATGGATCCCTACTATATTTTCTCCTTTCTCTTCCACCTTTCTTCCAGCAACGTCTTTTTCAGCCTCAGACGTACAGTCTATTTCATGTTTCTTTGTACAGAAAGTGTTTCAGACCTTTCCTTGTCTCTCTCTTTAGTTCTATTGCATATACTTCTATTATGTAATATTCTATGTATATTTTACATTTATATCTACTTATAGTCATACAGTTAGAGAGGAATAGAAAGACAGGATGTTAACAGGATACATATATGTTATTCAAACTGTAAGCACATGATAGCATTATATAATGGCATATTAAGCTTTTAGTTAATTCCTTATTTAAATATTTTTCATAATCTGTTTTGCATAGGATTGGAAAAAAAAAGAAAAACAAAAGGCAGTAAATTGTACCACAATTGCCAGGTTGACTGCACTTATTCCACATAAATGCCAGGATTCTGTAAAACTTCCACATCCTCTTGGAATGGGCACCCAAGGTATTCTCCTTCTGGAGTGGAAATTCATGCTTTAGTCTCCAAAATTTATGGTGATTTTAGCTATCCTGTACCTGTACTCTTGTCTTTTCCCAGGGGTAGTAGGGGATTATTTAAGGAATTAGCTAGCTCTCATAAAACAAAGTAGTTTTGAACAAAAACAAACCTAAAAAGCCTACCAGAAAATAAAAAGAGATAAAACTTAACTTTCTCAAACAGACAAACTCTCAAAAATTTAGTCAATCTAAACCAATCAGTATAGGTAGGACTAAAACTTTTTGTTATCTCGGTCAGAGCCTTACATAATTTCTTGAATTGAATGTGATCTGTCCTGTCCATAAGTCAGCACTGCCTCTTAATGCAGTTTCAGGTTCTTTGTATTACCAATCTTTCTGAATATTACAAAGGATAAAACGTTATTCCCATTGGCTGTAAAAGTTTGAAGAAATTTGCTTTATTAATCCAGACTTGGGAACTTGTATTAATTACCCCTTCAGTGAGTTTATTCCTGAAAATACCCATTGTCTGAACCACTTAGGCAGGAATCAAATTGGAAGCAAATAAATAAAAGTACATCTGTAATAAAGAACAATTATGCAATATTCTCGAACATTCTATCCTTCCAAGTTATCTGCAACTAAAAATTATAAAAAGAGCAACTTGAAGAGCCATGAAAGCAGATGAAAATCCTAATCTAAGTTTTGGTTCGCAGATGTGAGGCTCCTGGGCACAAAAGTGGCACTCAGAAATAATGTAAGTACCAAAATTCAAGTCTATAATCCTCAAGACATCCTGAGAAGAGATTGCTGACACATAAGACTGCCCTAGGAAAATTCTCAAGATTCATAGCATTCTGCTGCCATAAATGGCCAGGACTGTTGCCATCTTGGCATGGCTGAGCTGCTGCACACTGGTTTGATACCTAGCCCCATTAGTAATCCGCATAGTCATGCTTTGCTCAAAGCCTTGATTGGAATTGGGAGATATTCTTTAGTACAGTTAAACATACTAAAAAATCAGGTCAACATGACATCCAGCAGCCATTGCTACTTTAACAGAAAAATGTGGAAGTGAGGAGTGAAAAAAGGAAGATATGGTTATCCTGATTAAATATCATATTATATTTGCATTCATTCAGAAACTGGGAGATACAGCCTCAATATTCTTAACATGAAGACGTTCACACTCAAGTTTCCCATCCCAAGCTTGAAGGCAGTGGCAAGGATCAACAGGCTAATTCATTATATGATTCTGAGGAACATGTGCTAATGAAAAGTAGATTGCTATGCTGTTCATTCAATTTATAAAGCTTTTAACTTTAAAAAAAAATAATCTGTTTTCTTTTCTGGTCATACAGACCGACTGGAAGACCGAAGAGAAATACGGTCAGTTCCCACAGAAATAAAAATGTAGTTGTCAGTATGTATGATAAATTGGACATATCAGCATTTCCCCCTCTTTTTGCCCCTTAAACCTTTATAGATTTATAGTCTTTTTCTAATTGCTCCAGCTAACGAAAAAACATTTACTTTTCTAATACTATTCCAAAAACTTATATAGATTTTGACATTCTTGTTCTGTTTCCTAGGAATGTCCTATTAAATGCATTTGGTACCATGATACTGGGCTAGAGATCTGGTACAACTGTTCTTACAGTTCCACAGGAAATACTTTTCCTCTATCTGGAAGTATTTATTAATGCACTACTGCTAGTACCCAAAGGATAGCATTCATAGAAGCAAGAATGTATTTTTTACTTTTTTTTTCCCCCACATGTCTAACTTGACAGCTTTGCTAAATTGTTTATGGTTAACTTATGCGGCAATTACAGGTATATTCTGTTCAGTGGGTATTAATTTATTTTATAACTCTATATCTACTGTAACTGTTCCATTTACTGTATCTTTCTTCATCAGAGAGAACAGAAATGGAAATTCTATCTCAATGGATTCTGTCAAGATTTCCTCCACCTTTTGGTTTAATCTTTACCCAGCCCTATCGCTGTAATCCCATTTCCCCAGAAACATCAATAAAGATTTTGGTTTTGATGAGGCCACATCATAGTTTAACAAATATTTTTCTCTTTTCTCTTTTAACCATTGACGTGATGCACTTTCAATTGGCAATCAATGTTTTTATATTTATAAATTTGCAGTTAGAAATTAGTTGTTGGTTATGAGGAGCATCTGTTCTGCCTATATTTGGCACAGCTGTAATTGGGATAATGTTTGCTAACCAAGGAAGACAGGGTAGATTACAGCAGAGCAATTCTGAAACCATACTAGCTGTCAAACTGAGTTATAAACCAGTTTTCAATGTCATTGATCTTTATATGAAACTTCCATCACTCAGTAGAATCAGTAGGGAATGCAACTGAACTAAGAAAAAATGATACTCTTGTCCCCCTACCTTTTTTTCATTTCATCTGACACAGTAGAAAAGTCACCACTCACTGTATTTATAGAAACATGCACAAAATGAGGCAAGTTGACCTCATATTAAGGTTCAGAATTTAGCATGCTGGTAGGTGATAAGTTTGTCCTAGTTACAAACATATATTAGTTCATGTATACCTTGCTGATTCTTCCCTTGCTGCTGCTTTCTGTGAGAAAACTTCTTTACGCTTAGCGTAGGTTCCTTTAAAGTTGAATTAGAAGGTAAGGTAATTTATTGGAAATATATTTAATGTATTTATCTAGTTGTCCATTAACTAACACGTCGGTACATTTCCAAATTTTCACAAGTTTCTGCTTATTTACATAGTTTCATAAAAAACTCCTGCTGTTTATTTAGCTTAAGAAAATATGCAGACATCAATGACTATCCATAAACAAGCAGTAGTAATGAGGAAAACAAAAGAAGTCTTGGGGCAATCATCCACTTAAAACCAAAACAAAACAAGTTAAATCAAAAGATAATTGGAAATAGTCCTGAGTAGCATTCACTTCGTATAAATCTAGGAACTCTTATTTATTTCTCTATACATTTACAGTACCCAGAGATGTCTGAGACATCTTAATGGAGTTGATAGACACTAAACACCACCAGCTGAAAACCTGTTTTCTATTTTTCAAGAACAGAAGAGCTACACTAATAACATGTTGAATGGCAATACATGCCTAGTTTGATCAGCTGAACTTAGCACTCGCTGTCTGAAATGTCTAAATATGAGCAAGGTGTCTAGTTTCTCATTATAGAAGGTCTCTTATCTATTATACTTCCACAAACTCTTTCACAAGATATGCTACAATGACTTTTCAGTTAAGTATAATCAATTTTGTCTGATTAGGTGATTGATGCCACCAAGTACAAAGTAAAGGGTGGAAAGTAAGTAATGGGACCAGTGGTGTTCCTCAGGGGGCAGTACTGGGTCCAGTCCTGTTCAATATATTCATCAATGACCTGGATGAAGGGATAGAGTGTTCTATCAGCAAGTTTGCTGATGACACAAAACTGGGAGGGGTGGCTGACACGCTGGAAGGCTGTGCTGCCATACAGCACGACCTGGACGGGTTGGAGAGTTAGGCAGAGAGGAACCTAATGAAATTCAACAAGGGCAAATGTAGGGTACTGCATCTGGGGAGGAATAACCCCATGCATCAGTACAGGTTGGGGGCTGACCTCCTGGAGAGCAGCTCTGTGGAAAGGGACCTGGGAGTCCTGGTGGACAACAGAATGACCATGAGCCAGCAATGTGCCCTGGTGGCCAAGAAGGCCAATGGCATCCTGGGGTGCATCAAGAAGAGTGTGGCCAGCAGGTCGAGGGAGGTCATCCTCCCCCTCTACTCTGCCCTGGTGAGGCCACATCTGGAGTACCGTGTCCAGTTCTGGGCTCCCCGATTCAAGAAGGACAGGGAGCTGCTGGACAGGGTACAGCAAAGAGCTACTAAGATGATTAGGGGACTGGAGCATCTTTCTTATGAGAAAAGGCTGAGAGACTTGGGTCTTTTTAGTCTAGAAAAAAGAAAACTGAGGGAGGATCTTATCAATACTTATAAATAAGGGGAGGGTGCCAGGTAGATGAGAATAGTCTTTTTTCAGTGGTGCCCAGTGATAGGACAAGAGGTAACAGGCACAAACTTGAGCACAGGAAGTTCCATCTTAACATGAGGAGGAACTTCTTTCCTTTGAGGGTGGCAGAGCACTGGCACAGGCTGCCCAGAGAGGTTGTGGAGCCTCCCACACTGGAGACATTAAAAACCCACCTGGATGCTGTCCTGTGCAATGTGCTGTAGGTGACCCTGCTGTGGCAGGGGGGTTGGACTAGATGATCTCCAGACGTCCCTTCCAACCCTGTCCATTCTGTGATTCTGTGATATTCGGTGCAGGTAGACTAGGAAGAAATGAAGCACCAGTTACACCAGCACTGCCAAAAGAAATTATGAACATAAGAAAGGGTCCAAGCCAGAAATTCATATCCCCATTGCCTTTAAAATACATCTGTAGCTAAGCAGGGGGTATTTACAATTTTATATTGATAGCCCAGCCTAAGACTGCCGAAAATGCTGTCTGTCATGTAGACACATGATAATTACGCCTTATGTGGATGATCCCACAGAGACCTAGCTAGTCAACTTGAAACTGGTTGCTTCAGAACCATCAAAATATGTGGTGACTGATTAGCTAATCTTAGTGCTCACATTGTAGACAGGACTCTAACAGGGACTATGATAAAGAAGATCATGCACATAAAGCATTTGTGCTGGATTGTCCCACAGTCTCACAAGGGCTAAATCTAAGTAATATGTAGTGAATAATAATACAGTAGACAGATTTCAGTTCAAAAGGAACTTCAGACATAGCCACTTGACTCTCCCATTATAGCCACCTTCCTAACAGTTAGCACAACTCTAAGTACAGATATCATCTGCTATTTTATCACATTCATCTGCATGTGGGGTGGAAAAGAGAAAGAGTGAATCATCAGAGGTAAAGCTTCACGTTCTATAGCTAAACCAATGAGGAAAAACATGTGAACAGTACTATATCTTACAGTATAGTCTGCCATTTCTAGTCCTGAGTTATTTATAATAGCTATATATTCACACATTTATGTCTAAACAAAACAAAACAGAGATAGTTTTTCACCAAGTGACATGGTCCAGATCACATAATCAAATTTGGCTCTCCTTCCATTTGCCCCTTATAGTGAGTAGCCACGTCTACACATTCTTACTACTAACAGTACCTGAAAGGCACTCTGTTAGGAACTGTGCCAAAGTATTTTCTGGAAAAGCGCTAAGTGAAATAGGCCATTTCTTCCCAGAAGTTTGATAATGATTGAGCTAATGCTTTGAGCCTGCTTTATGTAGCCACCTTGATTACTTGTCCCAGTCATATGTTAATAAGCCCAGCTGTAGCTGGTAACTCAGCTGTAGAAATGTAAAGAAAGCTTTCTTTGAGACAAAGAAAATACTGTTAAAACTAGTGGTCATAATCAGTGTCCTTCATATAATACTCTAAAAACAATAATGTTTTCTGAAACTCAAGTGTCTGCAGTAAGCAAAAGTCTGTGGTCAAGCAAAGGTACATGAAATCTGCGCAAGAATATGACCTAAATGGAATGAGAGCATCACTGAGAATTTCTAAGTTTATCTGTAAGTGTATGGGTAGAAGTACCAGCAGAGAGACAAAGCAGAGAAATGAGTAAGTGCAGAAGCCAGGAAGTAGCAGAAAAATTCAGGGTGGGGGTGGATAGGGCGGGGGGAGGAAGTGGGGAGCTTTTGAGGAACTATATGTTGATTGATAGAAAAGATAGAGGAAATAAAAGTTAAGTCCCTTGTTGTTTGAGTCATCTTGTGTTCAGGAATAAAAAAATTTTGTATCTATTTTACAAACAACCAAAATTGCGTCAGAAACTCCTGATTCAATGTAATCAATTTCTTCTTCTACTGGAAACAATCCACTAATCCTGAACTTTGACTGGTTGCTCAGGTCAAATTGGGTTATGTTATAAACTGCTTTTAAAGCATTTTTTTAAAAAAAATGATAGTTAAGACAACAGATTAATATTAAAAGTTTAAAACATTCTGAAGCATGAGAGCAGGTGGTTTATTAATTGGAACTTTATTTAAAATAAAATTATTACTGTAGTGCATTTGCTGTATTTGAGTAATTTCAATTGGAAAAAAAAAATGGTACCCAGAAGTCTTATATTACAAGCCAAAGATCTCAAAAAGATCATATTGTCTCTCTCACAGAGCACATCAGTAGCAAAATTATTCTGCCCAAGGCACAGGAAACAAATATTGTTAAGTACAACACTATTTCTGTTATGATCTCTCTACTGTCCTCAAGGACTGTCATGTTTCTGATACCAATTTCTTTATATGTTGCTTTTTGTAACAAGTCTTTGTGCCCTTGTACACACTCATCCTGTTCCTCTGTGTTCACAGCTATGGACTTTCAAGACTGAAGGGACAACCAAGGACAATAGTTCTTCCTGAAGCTCTAGCGCCGTCCTAAGAATAAAGATAAATTACCTCATTTCCTAAGAACCCTGAGCCTACTTGCACAATAGGGTTAGGCAATGAAAAGAAATGTATTACTGTCTTTGGCTTGTTCTCAACAAAATTCAAAATATCTGAATTACTACTGATAACCTCTCATATTTATGTATACTCTCATCTTGCTGTGCTTTATACAAAAGCCTATCACTCAGACTCCCTAAGGAACAAGGAACAAATTTCACCCTTGGTAAATATTAACACTGATAGAAAATACAGCTATATAATTATTACAAACAATTGTTTATATAAAACTGTAGGATGTGCTGGGTTTTGCAAAGAAAGAAACATTCTGAGCTGCGAAGTTACTTAAGCTAAACAACAAACAAAGCAAACTACTGCAAACCAAGGCACAAGACAGCTCTCATGAAAGCTGAGAAGCATTAATTTTCAAAAAACGAGGAGAAATAACTTATAATATACATTTTAAAGGAAGTCTTCAAAAAACCTCATACAGATAAAGACAAGGTAATTCTACTTGTGCAGATGCAGTGTGTACAGTTGGTAATTCATACCTCCGGTTTTACTTGTTGACCTCAATTGATCTCATCTGATTTCATGTTAACAGACATGTATAATTGAAATCACCCTATTTAGTCTATCAAAACAGATATACATCTCCAAAAGGTGAATCGGGTGCAAAAAAAATCCAGAAATGTGCTTTTATTTAGATGGAAAGCCTTGTCTAATCATAAAAATATTTTTTAATGTTTTCTATTTTCTCCTAATGTTTATATCTTTACACATATATACCAGTAAGCACATCGTATACTTTGGTCTGTATGGCAAAATAAACTATTAACTTGGTCTGTCTTGCTACTTAAAAGAAGTCTATGGAGCAATCTAAATGCAAGTTCCTGTAGAAATTGTCTGTCTATTACTGGTTTGCCAAGAGCTCTGAATTTAACTCTGACCTAATTTAGCCAGAGCCTTCTAGACATTGCACTTGTGTTGCAGTACAATTGCTACATAACCAAAGATTCTTCCTGGTTTCTTCCTCTAACAACTTTATTACTATTTGTAAATTAATTCATCCAATAAACTACTGATGAAAGATTCAATCTGTTCTTGGTAGTGGAGTGGAAATTTATCCTCATCCTAAAAATAATTTATTTGTGACCTGTTTTCTCCCACAGCTATATGACTAATATTGTGTTACAGCCTATGTGTACCAGAACAACTTGGCAGCTATGATAAAAGTAAGTTTACAGAATTTCTGGATATCTTTCACATTGACCATAAAGTGCATGACACTACTTTTACTAACGAATAAAAATTTAACAAATTTGTAAAGGAGTTGGAAATTCCAGGCCCATAATTGTGTATGTATAAATAATACTTAAAGCCAACTGTATATTATATTTATTATAGTTAATAGTGCTGAAAGTACTTAATCAGCGCTGACTCTCACATAGGGATCCTTATGGGCATAATTATTATCATGTAAGAAGACTACTTCTGGACTTTATTATATACGATTTTAACATACTAAAAAGCTAGAACACAAGAAATGGTTAGTGAGAGAATTTCAAAAGATTGATGCATCTCCAGTAAGCACCAAGTTGTTATATCCAGCAGTCAGCTTGGTCACCAGAAAATGCATTGTTTTGCTACTTTTCACAAAAGTAAAGTGTTTAATGGTTGTTTGTATTCCTTTCCTCAAGTCCTCCCTCACACACACACACCACACACACTCCTACACAGATGGCTTTGCAAGGATAGTAAAAAATAATCATATTGAAACTTAAAAAATAATCATATTGAAACTAATGAGTGAACATATACATTAAAAAAAGAAGTTTAAAAAGTATCCTTGATTTTGTCACAGGATGTTTCTGAACAAGGCAAAAATCAGTGGGTTTAAATACTTTTATAGTATTTTAATATTTTCTTTAAAAGATTTTTTAGTATCTGGTATCATGAACTCATCCTGAAACAGCAAAGACAAATTATTTTATGTGATGAAGCCATCAAAAAGATGAAATAAAATGAATAACTCTTAGTATAGAAATTGTATATTTCATCCCAAATGTTTCAAGGGCATCTACATCAATCAAAACACATGTTTAAAGGGCTTTGGTATTATCCCTTTTTGGACTCATTCTCCATTTATGATAAAACTTAGGTTTTTCCTCAAGAGGTCTTATATTAGTTTATACCGTACTTTCAAAACTCATTTTTTCACAAATCCTGTCATAATCAGAACTCTCCTCTTCATAAAAATGAAGAGGGTGTAGGTACACACATGTATATGCAGAAAGATGCAGACTTTCATATGCTTCAAGCCAGCTGGCTATGAACTAGCTTCACTGTAGAAGGTCTACAGCCACATCAGCACAGCATATAGACAAGTCAGGGTACACAGAAACTTGCATCTATCTGCACACATCCATACAACAGTGCTTGCAAATATTATCAGAATGTAATTCACACAGCACAGAAGAGTGTGAACCATGAGGTGTCTGAAATTATACACATCTATATTTTACTACTTGGGTAGGTGGGATAGACGGATTTCACCAACCTTAATCCCCTCCTGGAATCCGGCATGAAAGTCCTCTCTTTGAAAGACTGAAAGTTCAGTTCAAGAATTCACATAATTCCAGTCAACCTCAGAATTCTTTTTCCAACAGGCCAGTGGTGGGATTATTCTGCCCTAACTTCGATTTCTAAAAGTTAAGCTCTTGCTTCAGCTGTTCATTGGCAGTACCATTAAAAATGCAGTTGGCTATCCTGTCTGTTACTACTCCAGGACAGAGGTCTCCCACCATTCCCAATAAATATTTATCAACCACATGTGGAAGCCTTGCATATCCTACAGTATTTCAAAGAGTGATAAAAACTTGTGTATTAGATATTTAACCCTGAGAAAATCTTCTCCAGGTTCATTTAATTTCATCCTAAGATTGGTGTCTCAGACTGTTCAGATGAATGCCTCTGAAGAAGAGCATTTCTCTCCACTGAATGATTATATGAAGGATTTAAAGGCCCACAGATAGGCATCTTCAAAGAACCTAGGGAATCCAAAATATCCAAAATGTGTTGGTAGATATGTCAGAAGACCTGTGGAAGACATATCGTGCTTGAGTCTGCAGGGTACCCCTGGCAGACAGGTAGCTGAAAGGCATCACAAATGACACTTGGTGAACACAGAATCATAGAATCATAGAATGGCTTAGGCTGGAAAAGAACTTTAAGATCATCGAGTCCAACCATCAACCTAGAACTGCCAAGTGCTAAACCATGGCCCTAAGCACATCTACACGTCTTTTAAATACCTCCAGGGATGGTGACTCCACCACTTCCACAGGCAGCCTGTTCCAATACTTGATAACCCTTTTGGTGAAGAGTTTTTTCCTAATATTCAATCTAAACCTCCCCTGGTGCAACTTGAGGCCATTTCCTTGTGTCCTACCGCTTGTTGCTTGGGAAAGAGAACAACCCCCACCTCTCTACAACCTCCTTTCAGGTAGTTGTAGAGAGCGATAAGGTCTCCCTTCAACCTCCTCTTCTCCAGGTTAAACAACCCCAGTTTCTTCAGCTGCTCCTCATAAGACTTGTGCTCTAGATCCCTCACCAATTTCATTGTGCTTCTCTGGACACAATCCAGCACCTCAATGTCTTTCTTGTAGTGAAGGGCCCAAAACTGAACACAGTATTTGAGGTGGGGCTTCATCAGTGCTGACTGCAGGGGGATGATCACTTCCCTAGTCATGCTCACCATACTACTTCTGATACAAGCCAGGATGCTATTGGCCTTCTTGGCCACCTGGGCACACTGCTGGCTCATATTCAGCTGGCTGTCAACCAACACCCCGAAGTCCATTTCCTCTGGGCAGCTTTCCAGCCACTTTTCCCCAAGCCTTTAGCATTGCATGGGGTTGTTGTGACTCAAGTGCAGGACCCGGCACTTGGTCTTTTTGAACCTCATACCGTTGGCTTTAGTCTATTGATGCAGCCTGTCTGTAGAGCCTTCTCAAGCAGATCAACACTCCCACCCAACTTGGTGTCATCTGCAAACTTACTAAAGATGCACTCAATCCCCTCGTCCAGGTCATTGATAAAGATATCAAACAGAACTGGCCTCAATACTGAGCCCTGGAGAACACCACTTTGTGACTGGACACCATTTGGATTTAATTCCATTCACCACCACTCCGTGGGCCCAGCCATCTAGCCAGTTTTTGACCCAGTGAAGAGTGTGCCCACTTGTTAGCCAGGACTGCTAGTAAATGGCTTGGTGAGCACTTCCACCAACTCCCTCGGTACCCTTGGGTGGATCCCATCCAGCCCCATATTCCTGTGTGTGTCTCAGTGCTGTAGCAGGTCGCTCACCATTTCCTCTTGGATTATAGGGGGTTCATTCTGCTCCTCATCCCTGTTTTACAGCTCAGAGGGCTGGGCATGCAGAGAACAGCTGGTCTTATGATTAAAGACTGAGGCAAAGAGGGCATTAAGTACCTCAACCTTTTCCTCATCCTTTGTCGCTATGTTTCCCCCTGCACCTAGTAAAGGGTGGAGATTATCCTTTTTCCTCCTTTTATTGCTAATGTATTCATAGAAACTTTTTTTATTGTCTTTTAGACCAGTAGCTAGATTAAGTTCTAGTTGGGCTTTGGCCTTTCTAATTCTCTCCCTGCATAACCTTACATCCTCCTTGTAGTCCACCTGAGTGGCCTGCCCCTTCTTCCAAAGGTCATAAACTCTATCTTTTCCCTGAATTCCAGCCAAATCTCTCTGTTCAGCCAGGCTGGTCTTCTTCCCTGCCGGCTCATCTTTTGGCGCATAGGGACTGCCTGCTCCCGTGCCTTTGGGATTTTCTTCTTGAAGAATGTCCAGCCTTCCTGGACTCCTTTGCCCTTCAGGACTTCCTCCCAAGGGACTCTGTCAACCAGTCTCCTAAACAGGTCAAAGTCTGCCCTCCAGAAGTCCAAGGTGGCAGTTCTGCTGACCTCCCTCCTTACTTTTCCAAGAATCAAAGACTCTATCGTTTTGTGTTTGCTGTGCCCAAGATGACCTCTAACCCACAGAACATGCACAAGTCCTTCTCTGTTCACAAAGAACAAGCCCTGTGGGGCACCTTCCCTACTTGTCTCACTCACCAGCTGTGTCAGGAAGTTATCTTCCACACACTCCAGGAACCTCCTGGACTGTTCCCTGTCTGCTGTATTGTATTTCCAGCAGACATCTGGGAAGTGGAAGTCCCCCATAAGAAGAAGGACTAGCAATTGTGGGATTCATCCATCAAGTTTCAGTAATGGCAACTAGATCTTAGCTTTCTAGCTGCACAGTGTCTTCCAGCTCCTCCCGTTTGTTGTTCATGCTATGTGCATTGGTATAGACAACATATGCAAGCTGGTCTCCAGAAGAAATCTCTCAGACAGATTGCTAGCTTTTAGAAGTCAAGGGCAGAGTTTAGACAACATACACACCTGGTGCCACTATGATGTGTAAGACTTCCACAAAGGCTGATAGATACGACACAGCTAGAGGTGAAGTAAGTTCCATGGGGCACCTAAAATCACGAGACTCCTGCATGGTAGTAAATTGAATGAACAGATCTAATAGCTCCAAATTCCATTGAATATTTTGACTTTGGGATCTATTCAGTTACCTAAATTTCCTTATCTGATACTGTTTGAAATGCCCTAGGCTACTTTGGATATCCAAACAGGCTGGCAAATAATACAGGAGGCTTACAAGAGGTATAATCTACAGCATTTTAAATGACACAAGATGTTAACAGTCAGGCAAGTAAAGTGTGCCCTGAGAAATGCACCTGAGATCGTAATCCAAAGAAATTCTGATGGCACCTACCACATTCGTAGTGTTCTGTCTGGAACTCTGCTAACTGGTGAGTCCATGATCCATTTGACCTTGATACTTTTTTAAAAGCCGATACTTGAAACTTTTGGCCTGATTCTCCTGTAAGTAATGATCCCTTTGAACTAGTCTGTAGCCTATGAAGGATCCATAATCAGTTCACAAACTGCCTGGCAGAAAATTCCTTGGCAACTGTCCACTGAGTCCATATTGTTATTCCATGCTTTTCTGGCAAAGGGCCCACCAGAAAGCTTCATAATATAGAGAAGCCCATTACCAACAGTAACAATCCATATTTGCAGAAATTTTGCCAGTTGCACCAGCATAATATATACCAGCACACTTAAAACTTTGAACTTATACCACTATAATTCTCCATGTCAACATTTTTATATCAAAGTGTGGCTTTTTGGTTTACCTAAAGCTATTTCCCAGGCACCATAGGAAATTCCTATTCTGTGGCTTAGAAGGTATTTCGGAAGGAAATTCTGTGGAGTCCTCTTTGTAAAACAAGAGTAAGACAAAACTAAAGAATTCATAAATACAGTTTTCTGACCTGAGACATATTGCCACAAAACTTGATGAGAATGTTTAAAAACCCTGCTTTTTTATCTGATAGAAAGAAAGAACCAATAGAGAAAATGAACAGAGCAGATGCTTTATGTTCCAGCAGCTATAAATTGCACTTTCCTGTTGGCATTGGGAACTCATTTTAAGAATTAAAGCCTTCCTGAATGCTCAGGCGCCATGGAAATTGTTACTACTGTTTAAATATGAAATCATGCCAGTTTAAGTAACTTTCAAATACTAACTAATATTTTTTGTTTAAATTACTGACTTTCTAAATTTACATGTACGCATCAAAAGCAGTTTCAAAGTGTATGTTATTGTGACTATAAGATTACATAATTACATTAGAATTATTAATTCTAATTTAAAAAAAATCAAAATAGATCATAACCATCCTTTACTTTTTGTAACTTAACATCATAGTAACATTTTCAGAATGAAATTGCACTGATGAGGTGTACATGAAAGATTTACATGATCTAGCTGCCTGTGGTACTAGAGAATTCTATTCTATGCTTATATTTGTATATTATCTTTAGTCAAAAAGAAATAAGTATACAGAACCCAAGTCAGTAGCCTAAACAGAAGCTTGAAGTGTCATTTGAGTGCCTTGGAGATACGTGAGGTATAAGAAGCTGGCAGATATAATGTAGAATCCATGGGAGACCTGTGGAGAAGCAGCTAATGACTGTTGGGGAGACTGCTGGTCATTATAAATAGTAATATGTTTGGGAAAAGGAAATGAACCCTCTTTCTCTCATACTTGCCCCATTTGTAAAATTTCCCTTCATTCAGGGAACTGGAGGATGAAATATAACTGTCAGCTGAACCGTAGGATTTATGCCTTAGATATGTTTAGACAGAATCTGATATATCATGTGCTTATGTGAAGTACTCTCTTACTTCTATTTTTCCATTGTACCGTGAGAATGTTTTGAATACCACTTTTTATCTGAATTCAAAGAAAAGGAGTCTTAGTGAATAGTTACATCAGAAAAGAACTATGGACTGCACTAGATTTCAAACCCAGAACAATGTTATTTGAATTATTTTAGGGTAAAGATGAACAAGTAACCTTTTGAGCTGTCAGAATGCAGGAGATCACCATGGGTTGAGGCTGTGGGAAGTAAATAATGAAATTTTATCAGAAATATTAAAACTGTCTGATAAACAAGGATTCTCTTTCACATATATAATGTCAAGAGGTTGAAATTTATTTTCATTTTCCACGAGCATAAAACTGGAATTTATCATAAAACAAACAATCCCTTCAAATACATGGAGGCATGTAGGGTAGTTGCTTGACTTTAGGAAGAGCCAAACTTAATTCTTGCTTTAAATAACTTAGTGTAGACATTAAAATTTTGCTCACTCTTGAGATGATTAACTGAACCACTAAGCCTGTGGCTATTCTGTGGAGTGGCCTTCTATAATTAATAATTTCACCCTGAAGCCCAGAAAGTTTTATCGTAACTAGTATTTTCCATGAAAACTTTTGACTTCCATGAAGAAGCATATCTTGGCAAAAAAAGAAAAAAGTAAAAAAATCTTAACAAGCTAAAGTGGAAAAAGGTTAGAAGAAAAGGTGAAAGAAATCTCTGGCAACTGTTATTAGCAAGCAAGAAGAAATGAGTAGATGAGCAAAACATCAAAACCTTTTCCTGAGTGGTACTTCTGTACATTTTGGTACAATTTGACTTTTGGTGCAACACAGATGTATTACTCCCACTGGCTAACAAACTGCAGAAGAACGAGATCAACTGTGACCAGGCTGAGAGTTCTCATTTGTCACGGTTCTACATGACTAGGCTAAAGATACCAGCCACCCCTGCTAACGGAACAGATGATGTTCCTATGAAGTTGCTATCACGTGGTGTCTGATGAGAGTACTTCCTCTGTGTAAGGACTGTTTTTAGGATTCTACAGACAATGGATCCTTTATGTTGTTTTATGGAAGTGAAGAGCTGTCTGTTGCTGGTCATGGAAAACATAGTAACATGCTGAGAAAATGTAATAAGTACCACAAGATAAAATCTCATAACTGAATTGGATGGCAATGTTCCTGGGAAATACAAGCAATATTTCTGCTGGACATGAAAGAAGGTCTTCTCTAAGCTCTGAGCGTTCCTATTTTCGTATACACAAGAAACATACAACTGAAAAAGGAGCAGCAACCTAAACCATTCTATGATTCTATGAGAAAGCCAAAACTGCCTATGAAAATAAATTTGCATTACTGCATTCTCACTCTCTCGATGGAACCTGACTATGCTAAGGCAGTGCTAAAGATGAGTCTCACTTGAAAACACTCACAAAGATGCACACACAGATTGGTTTATTAATTTTGGATTTTCAAAATTCAATGCATTGTTCCCTGCTCCTTTTTCTGTTCTGGGTTTGATTTGTTTTCTTGTTTTTTCGTATTTTATATGGGCACTATGCTTACAAGTGAAAACTTATTTATGCATATGTGACATACATGCATATAAATATGCATATTTATACTTTGGGGAGGCAACGATTTTCCTTAGTTTCTTGATGAAGACTAGACTTGGTAGTATCTGTTAAGCGTCACAGGAATGCCAGTATTTTAACAGGGCTTCTCATTGCTGAAACAAACTCTTTTTTCTTTAATTCAACCAATCCTTTCATCCAGGAAAGCTCCTTAACCCTTTATAGCCATAAACATTAACGAAAACACCTAAAACAGCACTAGTGTTAACCGCACAGGATTTCCTACCTATTACAAAGCATTCCTAAATCAGATAAATGTAGAAAACTAATGCAAAGCTAGAGATAAAAATGATCATGTATAAGTATCGGTAGGGTATACCTTCAGTTTTATTAAGTTACAAAAAAATATACAACTCGGATAATAATTTCTAAAACTTATTAGAACATTTCATAAGAATCTTTTTATGAATAAATGCACAAAATCAATTTGAAAGATTCATTTGTAGATAAACAAGAAGAAAAGGAAGAGTAATCAATCTGAGATTGGTTTGGATCTAATAAAGAAATTATTAATGCAATAATATTTTATAATATTAAACCTTTTCATTAAGTTGTGTAACTTTAATTAACACTTTTGATATGAAAAGAGTAGCATCAACATCATGGGTAATAGCAGTGTTGGAAAGACATGTTGAAAACTAATGATATATGTAAATGACATCCCACAAGACTTCCAAACATTTTTTTTTCACTTATACTAAATTCTCACTGTGCCAAAGATCTAAAGATCATACCTGTGGTCAAAACTGGGAATGACATGAGGTATCCTTACCAATTCTGGAAAGTTACTCTACAGTATCTCTTGACAGAGAGTTACTCTGCAGAGCTGAAGGGAGGGAACCTAATCAGAATGACTATCAGATTGAAGAAATGTATAATTTTAAGCAAGGGAATATGGCCATCGATTCCCCTAGATAAAAGAGCTAACATTTTTAACTACAGTACTCTGAAAACTCATGAGAAAATGCTTGCATTACCTACAATAACCTGAACCAGGAAACCAATTAGTCAGGTGAACTGTTCTACCAAAATACTAAAGGGTCTTAGCTTTACTACGCCTTCCCTCTTTTTTGTCAAGTTCCTGCTATTAGAAATCTGTGGCAGATAACAGGTAAGAATAACAAATGGATAATAAGAATGATATAACTGTATTTTTGTCACTTCTATTCTACTCAGCTAACCTTGATGCTTTTGTCAGAGGAAACAAGTTGAGCTCACAAATTGACATTGCTCATTTTGTTGCTCTGTAAAAACTAATCAGCTATCTTTGAAATGCTGTCTGGAGTAGAGTTTTCTCATTTTCACCTATTTATGCAAAAGCAGGAAGAACTGGAAATTCTGGAACCTTTGACATCAACAAGATAAAGGTTCTAGCCTTCCAGGTCCTGTATAATGAACATCTAAGGGAATTAAATTAAAATTTGGGCGTATATAACTCCTTTGGTTTAAGGACAGAAAAATATGTACTAAGTAGAGTTCTCTTTTCTTAATATATAAAAAAGTAGAATAGAGGAAAGTATCTGAAAGAAAGAAAGAGACTGGGAAGTAGCACAAACAGTAAAAATTTTAAACTAAATAAAGTTAACCCTATGCATCTTCTCAAATATAGTACTGTTGTTGTGTTAAAAAATGAAATTAAGTGCCATTTTGAAAAAAAATGTAGTCAGTATTTCAAGTTACTGAAAATAAATTCTCATCTATGTGTAATACCAGAAAAGAAAAAAAAAAAGAATCCTAGAATGAGTATTCAGATAATAGGTAACATCTGTGTACCAGCGTTCAATGAGATTTTGCCAAGCAGCAGGTCTGAAGAACTATTTTATTATTTAAAAGGTTGGTGATAAATTTGGATAGAAAGTGATAGAAAGAAAATTTTTTTAAAAAATAAAATATTAAATACAATATTAAGATTAAATTAATATTAAGATTAAATATAATGTTAGCAAATAAATATCAAGAAACAGATTTACTTGTAAATATGAAGAAAATTCTGTCCATACTCAAAATTTCAAACAGTCAATGCTGGTTGTAAACAGTGTAATTTTGGGCAATATATGGTGTGTTTCAAACATAACAAGTACATTCCTGCTTTAAGTGCAAAACTGACCTTCATCATAAAGCCACTGTCAATGCCTTTCTTTTCTCTTTCCTTCCCTTGTTTCATTGATTGGGAATGGGTACGGGGGAGGAGTGGAAGAGAATAAAAACCAGATACATAGTTGATTTACATTTTAAAAACATTGTACTATTATATCTGGATTTCACATAAAGTCTTTCATAGAACCAGGTATTCTCCTTTCTGAACAAATCCACATAAGAAAATAACAGCATCCATGTTGTATTTGTAAACTGCATTCCAACCCAAATTTTACTTCTGATAGTATCCAGTAAAGGATGCTTAGAGGAAAAAAATAGACAATATATAGAATTCCATTTCCATGGAATGTTTCCCTTTTCTGGTTAGAAAGAGAAAAAAATATTTTTATTTTAAATTAATGTCTTATGGATATCTTTACAGTATTTAATTTTCTTGTCTTTCTTCCACCCTCCATTCTCTCTTCTTTTTCAGTTACATACAAAAATTATATGGGTGGTTAATTGACCCAACATAGGCACATAATTTTATTCAGAGTTAAGTTCTTTCCAATCACGTTTAAACAGCCCACTCCCACTCCCACAAGCCTTCACCCTTTCTTTTCATCAGTTAACTGTCACCTAAGAGAAGTATAATTAACAGAGAGATATGAAGACAGTGCACATCACAGCGAGCATAATGCTCAAGCATAAACAGGAATTGTCCCATATCTGATGTTTAGTCCCTGTATATAGAGATTGTAGTAGTGGGTTAGCTATACTGTAGAATGATAAATATTTTATTTCATAACTTGGGGGGGTGATAAGAAAAAAACATAGAAAAAAAACATTGTTGTAGTCCTCTAGGGATGCCTCTGACTAGATAAATTGTTTTAAGACTGAGAAAGACATTCACAACTACAGTGACCAAAATGGAAATACTGCCATTAATGCCCTCTTCCTGACCTTAAATAATAAAAGGAATTAAATGCTAGTGTACATCATGACTCAGAATAGGTGCCATGCACAAATAATGGGTTATTACCTTTACAGAGAAAGACTCATAACAGAGATACAACAGCTGTTATCTTAGATAATGCATCTTACAATGAGAAAGGAAAAACAAATACTTGATAATATTTCCAGAATTACTTGAAAAAAGAACTTCCACGAGGCGTCACCAAAGTCTTTACAGAACGTTTCCATAACATGCAGAAGACATAAAATCTGAGTGGTGTACTTTGTTTATTATTAAGCCACTTTGTGTGCAAAGTAGGGATGTTTGATGTTTAACTGATCTAGAAAGACAGATTTCTTAAAGGAACCACTAGCACTGTGTTTGTATTCTGAATAACATGAACTAATTTAGTCACTGGAAAGATGTTTTTGATGTGCATAATCTGCACTTTATGTTTCAATTAGCAAGACTCTATGAAAAATATGTACTGTAGTAGCTCCTGTACAGCTGTATAGAATAGAAATATGCCACTATCCACTTTTTTTAGTAAGTTGAGAAACAATGATGAAATGAAATGCTTTTGAAAACTGAGGAATTCAATTAGTTTTAAAGTCCAGATGAGGGTTTTATTTGGACCAAGTAACGGAGGAAGACTGGTCAGTGAAAGAATAAAAAGTGTGTTCCTGTGTTATGTGCCCGCTACAATATTTAGTGCATCTCTGTTATATAACTGAAGCAGTTGCGTGCCATCTTAGGTCTTCCTACCATAACATTGTGTTCTAATATATAAATTTGGTTTGCTCACCTCCCCATAATACTGACATTAGATAAAAACTAACAAGTGCAAATTCTTCTCACTTTAATCTTATTCAGAAATTACATTAGTAAGCTTCAGCATAGTCTTCCACTGATATTCACTGATATTGCATGAGGTGGTTAACAAATGGTATTGTAAAAATGGCATAACAAGCAGAAGCTTTTGCCTCAGCATTTAGAAAGATCACAACAAATAAAACATACTGGAATAAAAGCATAAGGTATTTAGGCATCTATTTAAAATGTGTAATTGTATTCATTCAAGTTCAGATGTTAATTCTCCATACATTTGGTTAGTGGTTGCAGTGATTGCCTGTAAACGTAAATATACTTGAATAACCTACCAGGATATTCTGGGAACTTTTGTTTTGTTTGTTTTGGGGTTTTTTTTCTGTTTTTTGTTGTGTTTGTTTCTTTTTTTTTTTTTAATAAATCCTGGCCTGTAATCCTTTTTTTTTTTTAGTGTTCTTAGCTTTAAAATAGAAATAAGATACTTCACAATCCTGAAAAAGCTCCAACCTCTTTACTCCTTCAGAATAGCAAGCTCTTGTTTTATCTATGCACATGGAAGTTTGTGAGTATCTGTCAGTTTATCTGTCTGTCCAGAAAAAAAACGGTACAAGATCTATCTGTACTGACAACTTCTTGCATAACCCATTTTTAAATGTTGTTTAGTTTTTCTTGTGTGTGTTTTTTTTTTCTTTTCTTGTTTTGGATGGAGAGCTTTAGAGAAAAAAATCTAATTTTATACTTTTTGCCCCTCTGGGGAAGAAGGTTATTTTGCTATCTTTCTTATTTTTCCTTTCTTCTGGATCAATAATCCTTCACCCAGGATTTCAGGTGAAATCCTTCTTTTAACCTCTAAAGTTACGGAGGAACTATCACATCTGAACAAATAGAGCCTCTTGGGAATGTAAACAGATGCTTAGTTTCTCATTATCTCTTTATTTTTCTAGCTTGACTGATCTTGCCCATGTATGCATGGTAGTGGGAAATGAGAAAGATCTTTCAGAGTTTGTTCAACCCTTCATTCAATATACAACAACCTTAAGCATAAAACAGCACTTACTTAAACAGGGCTAAAAACTACTTACCCAGTAGTACATATGCTTATTTAAAACATTTTCTTAAAGAGTCTGTACTGTTTGTGCATCTATCCAAGACTGGATTCCTCATGAATAACAATTTCCACCATATAGCAAGACTTTCATACAACTTAGTACATTACAAATTAAAATGGAAGGAGGAAGAAAACTCAAGGAAGTAGTTATTCTAAAAAAAACATTATTTCTTCTTGAAGTGATTGTCCGGACAACTTCCACCTCTCTTCATGTGAAGATAAAGTTCAGGACAAGCTTATTAAACTAATCCAGATATGCACTGCTAGACCGAAGGCATAGGGAACCTGGCAGAGGGACCTGGAGGGGACAGTATAAACCCACAGTTTAATAGTATCAAAGACAGAAATTTTACTGAGACAGTCCATAGATGGTAATGTTCCCTCTCTGAATGTGCTTTTAAATTGCATTTTCTGTCACACCTTTGGTACAAAGCAGCAAGCTTTGACAGAACTTATAACCAATTAATAGGAAACTTAAGACAAGGAGGCCATGAAACTAAAAACCATTCTAATGACTACCACATTTTGAAATGTACATTGTTTACAATATATTTTACTTTATGCTTGCCAAATATCATATGAAAATTGCCTTTGAAATTACATGAGGGTTGCAAAAGGAATATGCCATAATTTATTCTTTAATATTTCTTCTTTCTTGTTACCTCGCTCTTGAAGAAAATACTGGACATTTAGACCCATATTCCTTCTGTGCAACTGGAAAAATACTGTAAATTAGAACCTTAGTGATATTTTTGTCCATTGAGAAAGAGGAAAAATCTTTCAGAAATTACAGTCAGAGGCGGATTTAATTGCTTGTAGGAATATTCTATAGTCTTTCAATGACCATAGAAATAGCTTAGGGTGACTACAGTCCTAAAATAGACAGAGGGAGTCTGAAAACGCTTTGTTTGAATCAGGTATCTGAGAGCATCCTGGGTGAAAATGCCATTTTACCCCTTTCTGTGTCTGTAAAATGGAAGATAGCTTGATGGGAGGTCCTGCCTATATGTGGTCAACTGACCTGATAAACTCATTTGAAATCTGAGATGTTCTTAAACTTTGTCATCAAGAGGCGATCTGTTTCTTCATGCACTTGGAAAAACAGAAGCTAATTACAGTATTCTTGAGAAATAAAAACTAGGTGTAAGAATTACCAAAGCCCTCTTTTGTTATGATCTTCAAGGAGAAGGATATGAGTACATGGAAGTACTAGATACTGTCTGTTTTCAAGGAGGTTTTGTACATCATTGTCACAAAGAACAAAAGTCAGCTGCTTCTCATAAGTTACTTTAGATGGGATTTTAATCCACAAGCAAAATTTTCTCCTCTTTTTTTTTGGCCAGTAGGTAGAATTAAAATATGCTTAAATATTAAAAGAAAGTCAGTGCTAACAGTCAACAGTTTAGAACTGGTACCGCCCCAGCCTCAATGGGGAAAAATTGAGTGGCAGAGCCTCTAATATTCCCAAGTATCAAAGTGACAGAATAAACGTGTGCCTGTTCTGGCTACTGAAGAAAAAAGCATTCATTCCTTCTGGGTCAACAGCAAAAGTGAGGCTATGCAGGCAATCCACTCAAAGAAATAAATGGCCCAAATCCAGCACTGACATCATAATACAAATATGAAAATGTGTTAACTGGCAGAATTATTTCTTTTGCATTTAACACCTTACTGCCAGTTTCAAACTTCTTTTCTTCTTTTTAGACATCATAATCAGAATTATGCGGAGTCTCAATACAGCAAAAACAAATGAGTAAAGATTTTAAATTCAACATATAATAAAGTCTCTTAAGTAGTTCTTTTCTTTCATCCAAACTTTGCATTTTGTCTTTAAGTCTCTCAGGGTTCAGCTCAGATCCTCTTTGCCTAGACCGATTCTCTCATATCCTCCTAGAGGCCCTTAGGGTATCCACAATAATATTCTTGTTGCCTCTTGAAAATACTACTATTGTCTTCCACATGTGCATCTGTGTGACACAACCACGGAGAAGTGATTTCTAATAAGTGGCAGGGTTGTCCCAGTCCCCTTGTGTTTTAAAGTTTGATGCTTTATTGCTTAAGTACTCCTGCATGTTATTCTTTTTCCCTCTGAGTTGTCAGTGAAGTTGAGAAATAAATCCATTCAAACCAAAAACCATTTACTGCATCAATAACAGGCAGTTTTTCATCAGAAAACAGGTAAAATATGTCACCCATTGTATTACTGATTTTGAAATGTCTATTCTTTTTCTGACATTTTAATACACTTTTCTGGTAAAAAATCCCAGAGTCTACAAAAATGCTATGAAAGGATCAGACCAGAAACAAGACAGACTACTTTCTCTTAAGGTGTTGAAAGTCCAAGCTATATTAATGATTAAGGTAGTCAATCACAGTATTTCTGTGACTCTCTATTGGAGTTCCATATGCAAGATTTTGCTGATATCTGCATTGAAACCAAGTGTAACATCTCTCCTCAAACGTATGCATAGGATGGGATTAACCTTAATAACTTTAGATTTCTGCTATGTAGATACCCGTATGAACTAATAATCTGGACTCCCTTAAGATTTCGAGAAGAGAAATAGGAACTTTCAGTATACACTTGACTTGACCTATCTTAAACTTCTACCTTGAGTCGAAAAAATGCTGTTAGAAAAAGTTCTTTAATCCAGACTCATGACAAAACCAGAACGGTGCCCATAGTGGCTACATTTGGGATCCACTCACACACACACACACAAACCCAACAAAAACCAGCACAAAAAATTATAGGGGTTTTTGCAAATTTTTGAAGATATTTATTGCTTTGTATGTAACTACCATTTAAACATAAATTGTTTTTTAATATTTGTAACACTTTTCCTGTTTTATTCTCATTAATATTCAAGAATTCTGCTGGCCGAGTTATGAATACAAAGGCTCACACATTTAAAGAAGTCTAATGTTAGTCACTTTGTCGTATAGATACATAGAAATCAACTCTGAACTAAGATGAATATTTGGAAAGTAACTCAAAATTTGAATATGGTCATTGTCATAACAGATTTTCAGTGACTCCACTCATTCCCAAGTTCAGAAAGATGTTTTTTAGGTGTTTTGAAGGTGTAATAATTGAATGACTTCTGTTTCTAGTTCATACAGAAGCCTGCTAGATAAACAGAAACAGGCTTAGAAATCTATGGAAGCTCATTCACGTCTCAAGTCTCTGGAATCCCATTTCTTACAACTTTAGCTCCAAAATTTTTATTATACTGAAACTATTAGCACTGTGGTTTTGTTTTTTTTTCTGAGGGGAGTCTAATTATATTTTATTTCTCAGCCACAAAAAAAAAAAAAATGCGTGCAAGGTATTTAGACAGTTTCATTATATTTATTGTGGAAGAAATATCTGTGTACACCTGAGTAATACTTTACTTCAGAAAACCACAATACTTTCCATCACGTTTCATAAACAGGGATGTATAACACAGGTTACATAGCTGAGTAGCACTCTGGAGGTTCATAAATTTGTTCAGCATCTACTACTTCAGTGGTATATCCATATTAATATCAACATGTTATTGTGTGATTTAGAAATCAAATATGAATTGTCTAATTAAAAATAACTACTAGATATAGCCCAGTAAGAAGTCAGATACATTGGAAATCATGTATTCTAGTAAAGAAATGTGTCATGTTTACTCCAATTCTTTAAGCCCACTATGGTATAATATAAATATATATTATATATGTATATAAATATATATAAATTTATATCATATAAGTAAAAAAATATTAAAATAATTTTTATAACATACATTTATTCTTCATCAGTAATTGCTGCTATTACAATGTAATATAAAATATAATTATCTCTAGAAGAGCAAGATAAAATACAAGCAAATGTAAAAGACTAGTGTTACATTAAACATTCTGAGCCAGTAAGTGTACTGTAAAGTCAAACGTCATGAAATATCTTGCTATCCTCTCTGTGAATAACCTATAGACAGAGAAACACTAAAAGACAATTATTAGTCAGAAAGACTAAAATAAATTCAGTGCAAAACTTATCATTTTTATATGTTAGGGATAGGCTAATAGAACCACATTGCATTTGCTTATCATGTATGCATCATTATGAATTAAATTAATCCCCTATTGTTGTAAATCAATTTGCAGCAAAAATCAATATTGAAGGGCTTTTTCTCTCTTCTCAGATCCAGTAAAGGTATTATTACTCAAATCAATTTGAATCACACTCCATAGAAAAGATATTGCTTCAAACACATAAAATCTAAGTACAAAATTTCTGTCACACATGAGATCCATTGATTGTACACCGGAAGATGGAAAAACTTTCTTCAATTTTTCTTTTTCTTTCTTTCAGTAATGTTTTCAACACCATGACTGTAATTTCCAAATGTATTTTCTGATATGTTACAGTGTTAAGCTCATTAAAACAGCTTTTTAAAATCATACTTTTGTGTAAATCTTGATGCTGCTCAGAAATTACCTAAAACATCATTAAATTAGTCTACCATTTCATGTTATCTGACTTGAAAACTCCTGAAAATAAGGATCTTAAGCTGAAAAATAAAATAGAGAAAAAGATGTGCTTCTAGGGCACAAGTGATCCCATCCAAAGTTTTAGTATGGGATGTGTCTGCCTTCCTAAAGAGATCTCTTTACGTCTGTTCTACAGGAGGCATAGACAACTAGTTTGTTATAACTGCTTATCTTTCATTTATCTGATGTTAGGATAGATAAAGCCAAGGGTAAGTGACCTGTTTTGAACAACACATTAGATTTAGGCAGTTATATCTTCAACTCATGTCACTGTCTACTAACTTGTGACGGCTTACAACACAAGTTACTGCCTCATCAAGGAGACTGACTATGCTATTTCAGGAGAGCAGCAGTCTGCCTTACACTGGATCCAAGTTTAGGTGTCATCCCACCAGATTAATTGTCTATGCAAGATTATACTGGTGTTTTTTTAACGAATCCTCATTCATATATCACAGTCCAGCTGTTTTTCACAGTATGATGCCATATTACTGAAGAGCTAATACCAGGCTGGCAACTGCCCTCGTCACTTTACATCTTACAAAGTCATTTTGATTACAGTCACTTTCATTCATTTTTGAAGCAGTTTACATGCAGAAATGATATGCAAATGACCAGAAAGGTCTTCAGGATACTCAACACAGTTCTAGTCAGATTATGTAGGTCAAAGAACTATACATATGTAAAACTCTTTGCAAGTACTCAAAAATCCTTTCTGTATCCCAATAAATAATCAGTGAAACAGAACAGGAAAGTTTAACAGAGAAATTAGTCAAAGAGTTCATTAATATAAGATTTTGTATATTACCATTAATTGATAAAAACTTAGTTCACCTGACCATGATTTTTATAGCAACCCGAGCAACTTGCAGTCTTAATTTTGAAAGTGCATATTTACAACTAAATAAATATTTTGTTCTAACCTCTTTTCACCTTTATAGTTTACATGGAAGACAGAGGAATCTAGGGGCTTTTCTGAACCCTAACAATTATCTTCATTGTTCATCACAGTGGGTTTTTTTTAATGTACACACATGAAGGACCAAAGTTATCCCACCTAATGTTAGAAAACTCAGCTTTCCATTTCTTGTGTCGTCAGTGGAGACACACATTTCTAATTGATCCAGAGCTTGAGAACACCAAATAGCCTTTCGAATTTAAATCAGCTAGAAAAGAAACATAGGTATTCTTGCTTGGTGTTCAACATTAAACAAAAAGAACCTGAGCCTAGATGTTTGTAAACGTGCATCTAGGCTGCAGGACTTGTGAGATTCATTCTCCTGACATGTGAGATTCATTCTCCTAACCCAGGCAGATTAGATCAGACACTATTTGAATCCCTCCTTGACTGAGCACCAAGGTTTCCTTGCAAGAAAGATTACAGAGAGGAAGGAGGAAGCTGCACATTTTGTGTTGACATGCATTCAGGTTACAGTATCCTGACAGTATAGGACACCCACGTTAAAGAAATGCATAACTAGACTGGCTGTAAACCCTTATGTGGTCTGATAATAACCCATATATTCAATTTTCCACACAAACATGGATTGCTATCACATTACTTTTCTATAAATTCTTGAAAACAAACAAGTTTTTGAGAAATTTTGTGCACAACAGAGTATGAATTCCAAAAGGAAGAATCTTAAACTTCCTACAGCTCATTTTCATAAATATGTAAACATTTTAGATTGCTTAGTTTTTAGGCTGGAATCATCTCAATCAGTAGAGCTTTGTTTAACTTCACAGTGAACAGGAAATTGCAGGAGGACTTTTTTTGTTATTATTTAATGTAATTTAGGCAACAATTGCACTAACTCATTTACCACTGCTATTTTCTTTCAGTTTAGAAGGAAAATAGTTTGACCTACAATACACATTCTCTTGGTATTTTGTCAAATTTATTTTATGCCAGCAGCAGTCACTGATTTTAATTGAATGGAAACAACAGCTCTCATCCTCTGTGTCACATTGCTGGATTTTGTATCATTGAATTTCAATCTGGTTTCACTGGGACCTGCCGAGTGTGGCTTATGCCAACCTCTGAGTCTCCTTGCTATACTCCTTTCCAGGGCAGCATTGTTTGCCTTTTGTCTGCTCTCTGATTAAATTGACACCATTTTACCTTTTGTGACTCCTGTGTCATTTTCTGTTGACAGCATCTAGTAATGGTAACAGACCAGTGTCCTTGTGGAAGGGGCAGAAACCATTGATTGGCTGGGTGTATTAATGCAGACCCTTTAAAAGTCATGCAGACGTGGCTTTGTGCTAACTGGCAGCTGAATGGGGGCTAGTGAGAGATGTTATTAACCACAGATAACAGTCAGCACCCTCTATTCACTAGCAATGTCACTTTGTATCATTTGAGGAACAGTTGGTAGTGAAATTTATTAAAGCAATTCTTCCTCTCCCTTTACAAAACCTGGACTGAAGCTATTTAAGGAAGAAGAGTGGAAATAGTGTTCTGATTAGACTGATGTTGGTAGGATGCTTATATAATTTCCAGGGAGCTGAAACACTTAATGCAATCCATCTGCACTTCACAGCTAAAATCTCTTTAGGACAACAAGATAGGCCCTGCTGACATAAGAGGTTAAATGTTTACCATGGATAGGGAATTTATAATTGCCTTTTCAGAAATGAGTGATTAAAAGTGGTTACAAGAAGCACCTGGCTATAAAAGTCCTACCCATAAAACACAAGGGAGATGTAATAATTATATCAAATCCTTCCACTGTGATAATTTTAAATGGGATAGAAAAATGAAAATACTAAAGCCTTAAAATTATTAACTTTACAAATATCTGCATATAAAAATAAAGTGTCAGAGAAGTGCAGAATGATCTTTGTGAAAACTTATATCATAGAATTATAGAATGGTTTGGGTTGGAAGGGACCTTAAAGATCCCACAAAATTTCAACTCCCCTGCCATGGGCAGGGACACATCCCATTTGACCAGATTACTCAAAAGCCCATCCAACCTGACTTTGAACACTTTGAGGGATGGGGTCTCCACAGCTTCTCTGGGAAACCTGTTCCACTGTCTCATCACCCTCACAGTAAAGAATTTATTCCTAATATCTAATCTAAATCTACCTTCTTTCAGTTTAAAACCTTTACCCCTCATTCTGTCCCTATGCTCCCTGATAAAGAATCCCTCCTCATCTTTCCTGTAGGCCCCCTTTAGGTACTGGAAGTCTGATATAAGGTGTCCCCAGACCCTTCTCTTCTCCAGGCTGAGCAACCCCAGTTCCCTCAGTCTGTCTTCATAGGAGAGGTGCTCCAGTCCTCTGATCATCTTTGTGGCCCTTCTGTGGACTCGCTCCAACAAGTTGATGTTCTTCTCATGTTGGGGGCTCCAGAGCTGGATGCAGTACTCCGAGTGGGGTCTCACCAGAGCAGAGGGGCAGAATCACCTCTCTTGACCTGCTGGCCACGCTTCCTCTGATGTAGCCACCTGCATCCTGGGCTTTCTAGGCTGCTAGTGCATGTTGCCAAATTGTGTTGAGCTTCTCATCAACAAATACCTCCAAGTCCTTCTCAGAGCTGTTTTCAATCTCTTATCTGTCCAGCCTGTATTTGTGCTTGGGATTGCCCCAGCCCACATGGAGGACCTTGCGCTTGGCCTTGTTGAACTTTATGAGGTTGACATGGGCCCACCTCTCAAGCTTGTCTAGGTCCCTCTGGATGGTTTCCCTTCCCTCCAGTGTGTCAACTGCGCCACACAGTTTGGTGTTGTCAGGAAACTTGCTGAGAGTGCACTCAATCCCACTGTCCATGTTGCCGACAAAGATGTTAAACAGCGCTGGTCCCAATACCAGCCCCCTTGAGGAACTCAACTCATCACTGGTCTCCAACTTGAACATTGAGCTGTTGACTGCAACTCTTTGTGTTTGACCATCCAGCCAGTTCATTATCCACTGAGTGGTCCGTCCATCAAAACCATGTCCCTCCAACTTAGAGACAAGGATGTCATGCGGGACAGTGTCAAATGGTTTACACTAGTCCCCATAGATGATGTGAATTGCTCTTCCCTTACCTCCCAATGCTGTAACTCCATCATAGAAAACCACCCAATTTGTCATGCCTGGTTTGCCCTTAGTGAAGCCATGTTAGCTGTCACTGATCACGTCCTTATTTTCCATGTGCCTTAGCAGAGTTTCCAGGAGGATCCACTCCATGATGTTGCAAGGCACAGAGGTTGGACTGACCAGCCTGCTGTTGCCTGAATCTCCCTTTTTTCTCTTTTTAAAAATGGGGGTTATGTTTCCCGTTTTCCAGTCAGTGTTAACTTCACCAGACTGCTGTGACTTCTCAAATATGATGAATAGTGGCTTGGCAACTTCATCCAACAGTTCCCTCAGGACACGCACATGCGTCTCATCAGGTTCCATGGTCTTGTGCACTTTCAGGTTCCTTAGATGCTTTTGAACCTTGTCTTCTCCTGCAGTGCGTTGCTCCTAATTCTCCCTGTTCCTGCCTTTGCCTTCCGTGATTTGGGCAGTGTGGTTAGAGCACTTGCTGGTGAAGGCTGAGGCAACAAAGTCATTGAGTAGCTCAGCCTTCTCCATGTCCCAGTAACGAGGTCTCCCATTTCCTTCTGCAGAGGGCCTACATTTTTTATAGTCTTCCTTTTACCACTGACACTGCTGTAGAAGCCCTTGACATCCTGGTCAGATTTAAATCTGTCTGGGCTTTAGCTTTCCTTACTTGAACCCTGTCTGCTCAGACAATTTCTCTCTATTCTTCTCAGCCTATCTGTCCTTGCTTCTACCCTCTGTAGGCCTCCTTTTTGCTTTTGAGTGTGTCCAGGGGCTCCTTGTTCATCCATGCAGGGCCCCTGGCATTTTTGCCTGACTTTCTCTTTGTATGTATCGCTTGGATGTATCGCTTCTGAGCTTGGAGGATGCAATCCTTGAATATTAACCATATATCTTGTATGCCTTTTATATGCTGAACATGAAACACTTATTCAGTCCCACCTCTGTTTAGCAACAAAAATCAGTCTTGTTTTTGTCATATTTTCAAAATCTGTGTACAAATTTCAACGTTTTTTCTAGATTGAAGAATTTGCCAAGACTTAAAGTAGAAACTGCAGTGGGAACTTCCTTTTTCTCAGTTTACACTATCACGAATATCATAAACTAACAAATGTAATTTGAATTTTCATCAGCATTATGAAAACATAACTGTCATCATATTTTCCTCAGAAACTGAGCATTTTTTCTGATTCTAAGTCACCCTGTGAAAAAATTAAAATGCTGATGGCAGGTCAATGTTTCTGATAAAAAGTTATACTGTATAGTAGGGAGCTCATGCACAATGCCACAGCAAAGTAACTGGTTTCCACACTATAGCTGTCTCATATTCAGCCACCTCTAAGCACTACTGGAATAAATTCAGCCTGTCTGCATCCATCCATTCAAACATTTGGTAATTATTGCAAGATATTGTAAAAGCTGAAGGGAAGTGCAAATCCCTGCTGATTCTTGTAATACAAGTAGGACCCATATATATATATATATATATATAAGCAGGACCTACAAAGAAGTACTGTCATATGACTAAGCCAAAAGATGGTATGTGTTGTATATTATTTTGAGTATAATTAAAATGCCACCTGCTGTGACATTACACATGCACTATTCCATAAACTCAGTAGAATGATATTTATTTTATTGAGTGCTTTTCATCACAACAGTTATTGTTTTGCTCCTCTGTGGCACAGTGCTGCCTACTTAGGTTATTATTCACTACCTATGATTTTCAAAAAGATATTTCCCATTATGAACAATGTCATTAGTTTCCACTTTTTTAAGATTTTTTTTTTAATAGCAAACAGAAAGTGTTAGGGAAAAAATTCAAAACAAAAGAAATATTATATCATTTGTATTCATATTCATCATAATAACTTTCGTTCTGGTTTTGACAGAGCGTTTTGCCCTTTATCAGAAAAATGTGCAGTAATATGCTGCAATTCTGTGTACATGACCATAGACTATTACTAGACTATTACTAGAACCTTATTGCAGATGAGCTCTTCAGTTTGAGACGCATCAACTCAACAGTGGGAATTCCAAAACGAGGATTCAGTGGTGTGTATGTTGTCTCCATATATGTGCAAAAAAAACAAGTATTCAGAGCATCATTTTAAGTAAACTACATCATTAATTAGGCCTTTGCATATTGACATTTTTTTGCTGCTGAATTTGAAATACTCATTAGACACCTAAAAATAGATATCCCTACAGTAATAAGGATATTGCAACATTTTTGGATGTTTGGGTGACATAGATGAAATAGCATCTGGTTGCAATCATAACTGATATAGATCTGTCAAACTAGCCCCTGATGGATATTTCTGTTGTTGTGTCTCCAACTCTGAGAGAACAGTAATGTCTATGACACTGTAATTAAACTCTCAGTCCATCTGTGCAGAAGTTTTCATAATATTTTCAAGAACAGAATGTTTTCAGTATTTGTACATTTTTATTTTGCCTTGTTAAGGGATACATTATCCTGTGTAACTTTCGAGAACACTGTGTAAGGAAGTTTCCTTCAGAATGTTTCAGTGAAGCAGAAGGCAGCAACTACCTACAGTAGTTAAAGGTTAACTTAATTTTCTTCCTTTACAAGACCTATATGCAGACTGCAAGATGCTTCTTTTGTAAGAGTTAGTGACAGTACTAGAACACAAAGTAGGGCAGAAAACTTTTTTTTGCCTTTCTTCTCTGGCATTAAATATTCTGTAGCTATCAGATGTGTAGGCAGTGAAACTACAGTAGGGCTAGAAGTCAAAGAATTATAAAGACAGAAGACATGGGAAAAAAGTTTACTGATTCAGTAGATAGCCACATTTCATTTTTTGTATGAGAAATCATGTCAAGAAAGATGTGTTACTGATTTCAACAGTTGTAGCAAAATATACTTTGCAGTCATGAGCTCATGAGTTGGCAGATATATATAAAGTTCTCAGAATGATGGAAAACACTTTTGGACCTCAAATAGATATGTATGTATTCAAAACAATTTTCAGTGAGCCTTTAAAGGAAAAAAATACAAATCAAGTCTTCTAAACTACTGTAAAAATAGCAATAGAAAGTAGTGTTGACTAGAGAACGGCAATTCCATTTCCTGAGAAACTTTTAAAGTCTCAGTACCTGTTTAATCCCACTTTGGTAAAAAACAAACAAACAAAGAAACAAAATAACAAAATCACCCCCCCAAAAAAATCAAAAGAAAAAAAAAACCAACCCCAAACATCAAAAATAGTTTCCTGTCAGAAAATGAAGTGCATAGAATTGTAGTACCTATACTCAATAATATCAATATCAGATGTTATGCTATAAGGCATCTGCCTGAGCTTCCTGGCTACATAATTGAGTTCAACCCATTGTACTATCTCATTCAGCTACTCTTTCACAATCCCATCTCAATTTGAGTCATGCAGAGTACAGATGTAATGCCAGTTTTCATCATTATTACCTAGTGTCTTACAAAGAAAAGTGGGAAACTCCTGGCTTTGGTTGAAACCATCAGCTTTCTGCTAAGTATTTCTGCTTCAACAATATATTTCACCAAATATATTCTAAATTCTCCCATTCATGAAGGAATAATCACATGTGAGGTAGTCTCTTGCTTTTGTTGTAATAAAATAGATTGAGAAAAAAAAAGGATTCTTACTTTAGAAAAAAAAGACTTTTTTTCATGAGAAAATTAGAAACAGTTGAAAAATGTGAGAGTTTTTTTGATGAGCAAAAAAGAGATGGGCAGGCATCTTTCCAAAAAATCACAAATAAATCTATTTTATCAATTCTAAATACCTTGTGAACAAGGTAATGAATTCTTGAATATAGGTATTTGTAAATCATTATTTGATAGTAATCACAGTTGTGAATTTTTTGGAGGTCTATGAAGATTTTTGCCTACCTCACTAACTCATCTGCCTTTACTTCTTCCTCTGTGTGCTCAGTGGCACCCCAAGCTTTGGCTGCTGCTAAATGTTCCAGCTGCTTTTGAATTCCTTATAAGCTGCGGTTCTACATAGATGCTAGTGTCATCATTTGTCTGCCACTAGCTCTTGCAGCCTTCTGTAGCTGGTCACTTCCACCACATGATTCAATAACGGGAAGGAAAGCGTGACGGGAAAGAAAATTATTATCTGTAGACTGGGAGCTACAGCTGTTGTTGATTTGTTATTCTGTATTTTCCTACTTAACAAAAGGCCACATAGCTAATGAGAAACATAATTTATAATAAAATATGCACAATCAATTACAATCTGGAAATTATGTGTCTAATATTTAAATATATAATTAAAAACAAGTGGTTTTTTGAAAACAAAAAAAATATTTCATAAGCGTTCCACAGGAAGAATTGTCTACACCAGTTCCCAACAACTAATTTAAACTGCTCTATTTCACCACTTTTTCTCTTCATATTTTAGGAAAGTGCATTCCACTGAGATCGCACATTTGACTAAGTTTTTAATACTGTCTGTAAAGTTAAGATACCTATAACAGTTTTTCAGGTATGTTGTATTGCAGTAAATCAGTAGAACCTGAAAGTAAGCAAAAAAACCCAACACACAAAAAAGCAGTTTCAGTTCGGTCCTCAGGATATTTTGGATTTAGTAAATTACATCACAACAAACCAAGAGGTGGGAAGGTTGAGTTAAAAAAACAACACAGGTAAAAAAGAATCGAGGAACACAAACCCAGGTTTAAGCTTCCTATGGGTATTCACAGAAATATAAGCTGACACTTTACAAAAGGCCTCTGTACTTCATAAAATCATGAGTTTGGAAGGGACTCCAAAAGATAAGGTATTCCATCAAGTAGATGTAGTCACTGCTGCCACATGTTTGTCTCTCTTTCTAAATCCCTGGAATAATCCATTCCAGGGTTTAGCATTTAAATTATATTTTTTTTCCTACTGTCCGATTTTCCTTAGTGCAATTAAACTTCACTATTTCTTGGCCTATACTGTTTGAAATAGAGATGAGAAAATTCTTGTGTTCTCTCTTACAGATGCCTTTTTATGCATATGAAACTGCTTACTGCATTCACTCCTCAGCCTCCCTTTTCTCTTTTTGAATTGCACATACCAATTTATTCAGAGTTTCCTCATTCAATCCTGTATACCAAACATTTGATGTTTAATTCTTTTGTTAACTACTTCCTGGCTACTCACAGTTGCCCAAATATTTCTAGAAATGTGGTGCCCAAAACTGGAAATAGTATTCGTACTGAGATTGTACAACACTGAGCAGAGAGACTGTTTCATATCTTCCAGGTTATACTTCCTGGTTACATCTGCCTATTATGCTTGCATTTTTTTATGGCCTTGCCCAAGTTGATTAAGGCTTTACTAAAATCAAGATATATGTTACCTTTGTTGCTCCTTTGTTTACAGTTCCTCCATCATTTTGTAAGTAGAAACTGGTTATAAATCCATATTGGCTGTAGCTCGTCTTGTTTTCTTATATGTGTCTCCAAATATTTCTTTCAGTATTTGTTCTGGGTGTCAAAGTTAAGGTGGCAGATATATAGTTCCCTACTTTCCTCTTTTTGACGATGAGACCAAAGCTCCTTTCCTCCAGACTTTTGATAAAGATCATGTATTTTCAAAAAGACTTCATGAGTTCTCAAAAATAGTTGCTAATAATTGTCAGATTCCATCAGCTTATACTTTAAGTAGTGTTGGCTGAAACTCATCACTCCCAGACAATCGGAAAACCTGTAAAGTTATGTCTAACCTGTTCTTCCTCATTCAAGGATGAGATATAATCTTGTGCTGATGTTGTTGACAGACTGCATTAACCACATGATAATGGATGACCTTTTTGTGAAAACAAATAGAAGCCCCCACAACTTTCCAGCCACATCTCTGTTACTAAATAAAATAGGGCATGTGACACTTATTGCTCATATTGATAATTGTTTACACATCATTTGCCACTGGTTTGGCTCACTATATCTCATACTGCCTGAGGCAATACAAAGACAATTCAGTAATTTGAACAAGACTATATCAGATTTGGTTCCCTCAGCTTTCAACATCTCCCCCAGTCTATTGCAGTAAGCTTTGCACTGTCCATCCCCACTACACACCCTCATGTCATACACTGTCATACCCCATATAATATGAGATCCAGAGCAAGTGCTGCATATTACAGCTCATCAGTGAATACTAGAGACCAGTTATTCACTCATTTTAGTTAGCAGTTAATCTTTTATTTAATTTCTTCATTTTTGTTCTGTGTTTCCATCCTTATTTTTGTATCAATAAGACAGTTTCCATTTGGTTTGAGTTCAGTTAAAAGCATGCAATGTAGCCAGGTTTATCACTCATAACACTTCAAACACTTTCCTCTACAAGGTGACACAGCTTCTGGGAATTCTTTCATACAAATTTCTATTTCCCTTCAAGCCTGACTTCCTGTTTTGATTCTTTTGCATTTCCTCTTTCTGATTCAGAAGACTATGAATGTAATCATTTCACACTAAATCTACCTAACTATGGCCCACCTCGATATTCCCAATTAGTTCTTCTGTATTAATTAGAATAAAACCTATTAATTAGAATCACATCCTCAAGATGTTTTCTGCACCTTCTGTACAACTAAATTGTTATTAATGCCTTCCAAGATCTGTATGGCCAGGGGATTCATCTCATCCAGCTGTTGAAATCAACAATGCAGACTAAGAAATCTGACTGTGTCATTCAAAGATTCAATTATAGTCAGTAGAGAAAAAGAAGCACTTGGAGTACATCATTCACCTGCTGCATACCAAGTGAGGGCTGCTGTTACTCACTAATCATGCCAATCAATTGAGGGAATAATTTCAGTTGAGGGAATGGATTTGGTCCACTCACCAACTGGATCTTAAAAGAACTACAGCTGCTTTCTTCACAGAATTTGTGGAATGACTTTTCACTACATAAATAACTGTAGATTGCTTATTGGAAAGCAGTGAAACAGTCTAAGATTTTCATCCTATCACATCATATAACAACTTTAATTTACCTGATTTCCTTGCAAGTGTCATTGTACAGAGACACCGATCACAATTAACTTAGTTCAAATTTATACATTCACCTAAAATTTTTAAATTTATGGTAATTGTTATTGTTCTTCTTTGTCTCTCCTATGTTACACCAGAAAGTTAAAAACATTATAGTTGTACCATTTCTGGAAATGGTTTACCAGGTTTGCAAATAGCTGACTATTGGAAAAAGGTACTTCATTTTTGTTTGAGAAAATGCATACTGTGAAAGCGAGCAACAAGAGCAATTATGCAAGGTGTTTTTGACTTTTATTTTTAACTGTTTGTCAATGAATTTACCACCCACAGCCTTCTCTGTGGGTGTATATGCATGCATAGGGTATCTTTCAGGGCTTCTGAAATTCTGCTACCAAGATAGCATGGGAATAATGTTTTTCATTTACTTATTCTTTTATTCTTCTAATCTACCCATTGAAAGCTCTTTAAACAATCAAGAAATACACTATATGCTGGGATTAGGAGTTCTAGAATGGTATGGGAACAATGTACTTCTACCTTTTTATTAAATGAAGACTTTTGCAGCCTGAAGTTGGGGATGGCTTATTTTAATAAGATCCGAAATTTTGTGTATTCAGTAACAGACTTTCATCCAATGACAGTGAATCTACATTTCTCTGCCTTCCTAGATTCACTGTATGTATTTGGTCTGCTAGAAAATGTTACCCAGAGTTACACACTCTACTGTATGAGGTACTCTTCTAAAGTAATAACTGTTAGTAGCTAAATATCACTCCAGTATTTCAAGTTCCACAGTAACGTGCTGGCATTTTTATAGGCTGGCATTTTTAATCGTAGGCTAAATCAGGTACTTGTACCTGGATTGGTTGGAAAGAAATAACAATAAACATTTTTATTTTTTGCTTGTGACATTACCAAGAGACTACAAGAAAGAGTAGATCACTAGCAACAGATAGGCAGCTGTCTCCATGGCATCAAAGAACTAATCATCCAAGAACAATAAAAAGAGAAAATGATAAGTGAGGCTTAAAGGAACAATTTCCAAAAGATTTAAGTCTCACCAGCTAATATTTATTTTTAACTACAATAGAAGTTACCCTATAAACACAAAAGGTCAATAGTAGACCTAAATCAGAAAAAGTCAAGATAGAATTCCTTGGCTAAAGACTAGTTACAGAAATCACTGAATGAGATCCTATGGCCCATTTTGTACAAGAGGTCAGACTAAAAGACCATAACATTTTCTGAACTTACAAAAATAGGTGTTGTTGCCTTTTATAGAATACAATTGTGTCTTTCTAAAACTATTTTTTATTCCACACACTGAAAGCTTTTTCTCTTCAGACCTTAAGAAAGAATTGACCATGTTTTTTTCTTATACCTTCTATCTTTGGGTATAGGATTACTTTTAATTAAAAGAAGGGCAGTATGTGAATTCATGTGGCGGACTTCTGATTGGCCACCCTGCTTCATCATTGTGGTGGGCTGGGACCTTGGCCAGCTGCCAGTCGCCCATCCAGCTGCTCTCTCACTCCTCAACTCCTCAACATGACAGGGGGAAAATATAACATGAAAAAGCTCATACATGGAGATAAAGAAAGGGAGATCGCTTGCCACCTACTGTAACAGGCAAAACAGACACAACTTGGGGAATATTAATTTATTGCTAATTTAAAAGAGTAGGATGGTGAGAAACAAAGACAAAAACACCTTCTCCCACACACACCTTCTTCCCAGGTTCAGCTTCACTCCTTTATTCCTGAATCCTTTACGGCCCTCGCCCGAGTGATGCAGGAAAGATGGGGAATGGAGGGCTGTCCATAACAGTTTCTCTCTGCTGTTCCTTCCTCCTCACACTTTTCCCCTGCTCCAGCATGAGCCTTTCCCATGCACTGCAGCTTCCCTCAGGGCATATTCATCTGCTGCAGCGTGGGGTCCTCCACCGGGTACAGTGTGGATATCTGCTCCAATGTGATCCTTCATGTTCTGCAAGGGAATCTTTGCTCCGCTGCCTGGAGCACCTACTCTCCTTCTCCGCCCCAGCTTCTTCTCTTACCTTAGTGTCTGCAGGATTGGTTTACACTTTTTTTTCCTGACTCCTCGCTGCCTGTGCAGTATTGCTAATCTTTCTTAAATATGTTATCACTGAAGCACCACCGCCTTGTCTGCAGGGCTCAGCTGTGCCCTGTGGTGGGTGGGTTGGAGCCGGCTGGAACCGGCTGTGTCTGGCATGGGGCAGCCCCGGACTCTCCTCACAGAGGCCACCCCCACAGCTCCCACTGTCAAAACCTTGCCATCTACACCCAATGCAGTCATTAAAATCTTCCCTCACTGTTTTTGACTGGTTTAAATAATTTTTTTTTTTCTAGAATTACCTGACTCTAGTGAGAGATGAGACTGGGGATGCCACTGGAACTCGGAAAACAAACATCATTCCTTGGTCTTCTGTTATTTAGCAGTGTTATCAAACATCACTCTTTCAGCACCATGGATTATTCCATTTTGTTCTTATGTCCAATAGCAGTGTGTGATACAGATCACTAGCATGTATTTTGCAGTCCTTGTACATCATCCTTCCATTTACATAAACTGAGGAAATGGAAATAAAGAGCTGTGATGAACTGCCTAACACAGGAATAAAGTGCTTCAGTTCATCTTGAAGCACTGTCATAATTTGAAATGCAAATCAATATAAGCAGGTAATAATGCTTGTATCTCAGAAATCTGTTGAAAGTAGAAAAGTGCCAATAAACAAGTTTCATACATTTTATTTTTTAGATACCAGTGTCTGCAAGTTTTGCAGTTCTGCTGCTGGAAGATGGCTGGATTTGTAGCAAAATTAAGTGTAATCTGCTTCTCTATGCAGGGAAAAAATTCAAAACTCAAACAAATTTATCTAAATCAATCTAGAGGTTAGATCTTATCAGTAAATAGCAACTTTGTTTTCTCCTATCAAATGAGTCTGAAATTTTCACAGAGATTTAGTTTTTCTTTTTTTAATTTTCTTTTTTTTTTTTGTAAGTTAAGTGGTGTAAACAGCATTACAATAATTTTGTAGCAAGTATTTCATCTGTTCAAGTACTAATTTTGAGGTGAATGTCTCCCTGTGGGACACAACTCAATTATGCATCAGTTTTACCTGTAGTTCCTACAAACTGTTCTATATTTTACTTTAAGTTATTAAGTTTCTCTTTCAATATAACTGCAAGCTAGAAGTACGCTTTTCTTCTTTTGCCTAAGTATATAATATATTTATTCCCATGTGATTTTTTTTTTTTTAAATGCACATTTTTATTTTATACTGGGATTTGGAGCATGCTAGACTCCAGCATTCACCAATGGATGTAACCATTGCATTAGGAGATTCCATACCGGCAGCCAGTGAAATCATAGTTGGAGTCCAAGTTGCTTGTATGGCTAAAACACTACAGTAATACTGCAGGGGAAGAGAAGTGTTCATCAGACCATAAAAAGCTACATGAGCCAGTTGACTCATAGTCCTAGAGAACGTACCAATGCAACTAGTGTAAAATAAATATTTTAACATGAGACTATTCAAGTTATGTGTGAAAAATATCATTTGCTGTCTTAAAATGCACACAGTAGAAAAGGACAAGCTGACTCAAAAACATTCTGTAGCTTGGTTGTTTCAGCAATCACCTGACAGGACTTTTTCTTGAGTTTTCTTAAGTTCATATCCATGTTTCTGCAGTTTCAGAGGAGATATTTAAACCACTCAGTCCCTTCTTCCAGGAAAGTGTTCTAGCCAATAGTTTATATTGCTTCATGACCTGGCCTCCCCAATATTACTGTTAACGTTTTATAAAATATTTGGATCATTTTTTAATTTTTTTAAAAATATTTTTTCCCCATTGTAATGGAAAGAAAACTACTACCGGAGAGTTATACTGTGGCTTTGTTGTTTGCTTCTTTCATTTTAGCAATGGGCTTTACCACTATGTTATAACCTTAAGCAATTTGTCCCATCCCTTACTTTGCGTTTCCCTTCCTTTTCTTTTCATGCCTCTGGAAGTCAGATTGTAACTTTGAACAGTACTATAGTTCTTTGATCTGGTGCTTAGCCAGTGAATTTACACTGCATAGAGAACTGAAGCAAACTGCCACAGTATCCTTAAATCTGTAAAATCCCAGGAGTAAAAATGAACTGTATTCTCTCATTAGGCCGAGCTTGTCATATAATGGAAAGCCAGCATCTATTTTATAACTATTTTAGGAAGCCTAATAAGATGCTCACTATAAAAGAAATAGTTCTGAAAGTATGAACATATCTGAACTGAAAGTACTTAAAGCTTACTCCTATTTTCTGTGAGAGACTGGTATTTCTTTCAGTGCTTCTTTCTTTATTATTTTCCTCTCATGGAATTTCTACTTTTCTTGGATCATAAATCCATATGATTGCACAGATCATCTGGGTGCCTTGGCAAGTCTGGTACTGCAAAAATTGGGTTAGTCTGCTTTACTTAGGCTGTTATGAAATGTATGTGAAGCCTACAGAAGTCTTTTAGGAGATAGCTGTGAGCAGTTCCAGTATCATAAGCTTACAATCAGTTACTCATTTTAAGGATACTTTTAAAGATCCTTTGGATTCACTTCTTGTTGATAGACTTTTTCATATTTTTCGTATCTCATCTTGTGAGTGGCTTGCACTAAAATATGATGGTTTGAAAATGCAGTCCCTGAACTCAGATATCAGATTATTACTCTGAGTTTGAAAGCAAAACATGACACTTTCCTAGATAATAAAGGAAGAGTCCCACATTATTGGACAAATCTGTCACAGTGTCCTGTGTTAAACAGAAGTTTGGAAAAACATTGTTATTGTTGCAGGGCATCATTGACATGTTGAAATTATAGATATTGAAGCATCTATTTTTCAATTACAGTCACAGCCAGTTTTATTTACTATTTATAAATATGAATAGAATTATCCACTGAAATTAAGCAAAAATAAATCAGGACTCTTATGCAGATCTGTATATGCTTCTGCACAAAGTATAGAGTACCTACTTATCTAAATGAGGGGATTATGAAATCATCTCACTATTTTTCCGCATACTAAACATTCTACTGACTCCAGTTAATATATGCTTCAATGAATATTCAGTACTCCTAAGAAGTTATTCATTCCTCTTTCAGACAGGTTGCCCCATAGATAGGCAACATAAAAACACAGTATTAATATTCCTTGACGATGATAAATTATTTAGGAGATATTCACAGGAGAAATCATGGAATCATAGAATGTTTAGGGTTGGAAGGGACCTTAAAGATATCTAGTTCCAACTCCCCTGCCATGGGCATGGACACATCCCGCTAGACTAGGTTCCTCAAAGTCCCATCCAACCCGGCCTTGAACGCTTCCAGGGATGGGGCATCCACAGCTTCTCTGGGAAACCTGTTCCACTGTCTCACCACCCTCACAGTAAAAAAATTATTCCTAATATCTAATATAAATCTACCCTCTTTCAGTTTAAAACTGTTACTCCTCATCCTATCGCTACACTCCCTGATTAAGAGCTCCTCCCCATCTTCTGTGTGCCCCCTTTAGGTACTGGAAGGCTGCTATATGGTCTCCCTAAAGCCTCCCATTTTTTCAGGCTGAACCACCCCAACTCTCTCAGCTTGTCTTCATAGGGGAGGTGCTCCAACCCTCTGATCATCTTCATAGCCCTCCTCTGGACTTTCTCCAACAGGTCCATGTCCTTCTGGTGTTGGGGGCAACAGAGCTGGACACAGTACTCCAGGTGGGGTCTCACAAGAGCGGAATAGAGGGGCACAATCACCTCCCTCGACCTGCTGGCCACGTTTCTCTTTTGATGCAGCTTAGGATGCCATTGGCTTTCGGGGCTGCAAGTATACACTGCCAGCTCATGTTGAGCTTCTCATCCACGAACAACCCCAAGTCCTTCTCCTCAGGGCTGCTCTCAATTCATTCTCCACCCAGCCTATATTTGTGCTTGGGATTTCCTGATCCACGTGCAGGACCTTGCCCTTGGCTTTGTTGAGCTTCATGAGGTTTGCACAGGCCCACCTCTCAAGCCTGTCCAGGTCCCTCTGAATGCCATGTCTTCCCGCCAGCATGTCAACTGCTCCACACAGCTTGGTGCTGTCAACAAACTTGCTGAGAGTGCACTCAATCCCACTGTCCATGTTGCCGACAAAGATGTTAAACAGCGCTGGTCCCAATACCAGCCCCCTTGAGGAACTCCACTCATCACTGGTCTCCAACTTGAACATTGAGCCGTTGACTGCAACTCTTTGTGTTTGACCATCCAGCCAGTTCGTTATCCACTGAGTGGGCCGTCCATCAAAACCATGTCCCTCCAACTTAGAGACAAGGATGTCATGCGGGACAGTGTCAAATGGTTTACACTAGTCCCCATAGATGATGTGAATTGCTCTTCCCTTATCCACCAATGCTGTAACCCCATCATAGAAGGCCACCTAATTTGTCATGCCCAGTTTGCCCTTAGTGAAGCCACGTTGGCTGTCACTGATCACCTCTTTATTTTCCATGTGCCTTAGCAGAGTTTCCAGGAGGATTGTTCCAGGACAGTTTCCAGCCTGTTGTTGCCTGAATCTCCCTTTTTTCTCTTTTTAGAAATGGTTTGTTTTTTTTTTTTTTTTCCCGTTTTCCAGTCAATGTTAACTTCACCAGACTGCTGTGACTTCTCAAACATGATGGATAGCTGGCTTGGCAACTTCATCCAACAGTTCCTTCAGGACACGCGCGTGCATCTCATCAGGTTCCGTGGTTTTATGCACTTTCAGGTTCCTCAGATCGTGCCAAAATATAGAAAGGCTCAAAACTAAATAATTTGTGAAAATCTCTGAAAAACATAGGATTTATAAAGTTTACAGTGTTATCTTCCAAACTAGTTGCCATTGTACTTGACATGCCTTGAAGTCTTAACTGTTAATTGATACAATATTATAGGAAGACAGACTGAATTGTCCTTCCATCTGAATTTCTGCTCAAGAATTTCAGATTAATTTATATAAAGAACTCTGATATCATCTTTAGATCATCCATACACTTTGCTTTCTTTAAACTTATGCCTCATGGATATCTATATTGTACTTTATGCTAGAATTACATGTTATTTATGCGTGCATGGTTTTTTATACATCAACTATACCTTACGTGAGTGCTTGTCTTGGTGTACCTGGTCTTCATGGGATTAGACTCCTCAGACTTTAAATCACCAAAAGACCAATAAAATTCTTAAGTTTGATTCCTAAGCTGCACTCATGGTTACAGGTTACTGAGACTTGATACACCAAGTTATGGTATAACATTCTTCAGGGAAGAAAATGATAGTATTAACATAGGAAAAACTAACAACCTGTAAGCAGAAACACAAATTCCCTTCAGTTGAATAGGAAGCTAATAAAACAAGCCAAAATAAAGTAAAACAGGATGCTAGCTTGTAAAATGTATTTGAACCCTGAGCAAATTTAGAACAAAATTGATTTTTCCGCTTGAGGAAAAGAAAACAGGAGAAAAAAAAAGTGCTACAAGAAACATCCTTCAAACCAAGGTATACAAATTAAAATACTGTGCTGGGAGGGAGAAGTACATCAGATGCTAGAGAGACTATGGCAGCTCTCTGAACAACATACTTGTGTAATATATGAAATCTGAGATAAAGAAGATGTCCAGATCCCTCAAAAATTACTTAACGCAAGCTTACACAATAATTTTCAGTACCAACTATACTTCACAGACCACAATATTTACTAGAAAATATAGGAATAATGTTCTGAAAAGTTGTCCTCTAGTAAAACTTTCTCAGAATCCCATTAGCTTATAACTTTGACCTTCACTCAACTCTCTAAACAGTCAATTCAAATAAAACTTATGCCTACATATGTCTTTAAAGTGTGCCTCCTTCAAACATCCTCAGAGACGTTAATTTAGGAACACAATGCCAGACACAAACACACATGTATAAAGAAGAATACTAAGCTACACTGCCTTCCGCTGCTCAACTCTGTCTAAACACACCTGCTTCAAAAAGTGAAACTTACATTTAAAATTATCTTTTCTTTCAGAATTACTGAATATCTTGTCATTCCTTCATTGTGTGATATACCTACAAAATTAATGAACCATCATGGTTCTTTTTTATGTCACCCATCACCTCCATCGTATATTTGATGTATTATTTAAACACAGTACCTGAAAACCTGATCTTTTTTTTCTAGATAAAATTCACAGTCCTCTTTCTTATTAAAAAAATGCATTTACAAGTCAAAGTTATTTCATCTTCATTCCTAACCAAGGAAATAGGACACTATTTTAGTGTTAGTAAACTGGAAGGCAACAAGTATAAGAAAGCAATGAGCTTGATGATCATGGATTATGAAAATTCCAAAATAAGAATGTATGCATTGGATGGAAGACATGATGATAAGAAATCCAACCAGCTAGCCAAAGTATAGATTAAAGTTCTAATTTATATATGTTTAATTATCACATTATTGTATCGCAGCCTCCAGTTGCAGTCAAGCTTATTCCTAGCTCTGATGAGATGGCAATAAATTTGAAGATACACTTTCAGGAAGGAAATACATAAGAACAGAAAATGGTGGTTTCATTTTTTAAGTCAATAATACAAATTTTTTTGCTCTGTGTACATGAGAAGATTGAAGTGGGGAAAAGTTCTCAGGGTGGGTTGACCCTGGCTGGATGCCAGGTGCCCACCAAGCTGCTCTATCTCTCCCCTTCCTCATCTGGACAGGGGAGAGAAAACATGATGAAAGGCTCATAGGTTAAGATAAGGACAGGGAGACATCACTGACCAGTTACCGTCATGGGCAAAACAGGCTCAACTTGTGGAAATTAGTTTAATTTATTACTAAAAAAATCAGAAGAGGATAGTGAGAAAATAAAAACTAAATCATAAAACACCTCCCCCCCAACCTTCCCTTCTTCCCCGGCTCAACTTTTCTCCCAAATTCTCTCCCTCCTCCCCCTGAGTGGTGCAGGGGTACAGGGATGGAGGTTGTGGTCAGTTCATGACAGGCTGTCTCTGCTGCTCCTTCTTCTTCAGGAGGAGGACTCCTCACACTCTTCCCTTGCTCCAGCATGGTGTCCCTCCCATGGAAGACAGCCCTCCATGAACTTCTCCAATGTGTGTTCATCCCATGGGCTTCAGTTCTTCATAGACTGTTCCAGCATGGGTCCCTTCCACAGGGTGCAGTCCTTCAGGAGCAGACTGTTCCACCGTGTCCCCCATTCGGTCACAAGTCCTGCCAGCAAACTTGGTCCAGCACTGGCTCTTCTCCACATGTTCACAGGTCCTTCCAGGAACCTGCTCCAGCACAGGCTTCTGACAGGGTCACAGCCTCGTTTGGGCACACCTATCTGCTCTGGCATGGGGTCCTCCACAGCCTGCAGGTGGATATCTGCTACACCATGGACCTCCATGGGCAGCAGGGGAACAACCTGTCTCACCATGGGCTGCAGGGGAATCTCTGCTCCAGCTCCTGGAGCACGTCCTCCCCCTCCTTCTTCACTGACCTTGGTGTACACAAAGTTGTTTCTCTTACATATTCTCACTTCTCTCTCCACCTGCAGTTGCTGTTACACAGCAACTTTTTCCTCTTTACCACAGAGATGCAACCACCATCACTGATGGGCTTGGCATTGGCCAGTAGCAGGTCTGTCTTGGAGCTCTGCTGAGCATGGGGGAAGCTTCTCTCACAGAAGCCACCCCTGTAGCCCCCCAGGTACAAAATCCTGGCCATGCAAACTGGACACCATTCTGGCATTAAGCAAAGGTACAGTTGAAATCAATAGGTACTACACAGATGAAAGAGAGAAGTGGCAACAAATCTTGGATTACGTGATAGGACAGGGGGCAAGTTCTCCAAAATGTTGCCTGTAGGTGACTAAACTTAATTTCAGCTCTGCTAATTACCTGAATTCTTCTGTGGTTCTGGATGTACGTACAATTATTTTAAAATATAATTATTTATTTAATGTTTTTGTAAAATTGTTGCAAACTTAGTCACAGGTGAGTTATGAGTGGCAGCATTACAATACTCATTAATATAATGTATAAATTCAAAACCAGATACTTTATACCTCCTTTTAACATGTTGCCTGATTTCCAGCAGTGACCCGCTGCAGGCATACACATTCATTATGAACTTTCAACAACATTTATCTGTAGAGAGAATATTTTTTTCTTCTCCCAGTGTACCCAACCCATCTTTTTAGCTGTTCTCATAAAAGAGTTTGGGATCATCTTTAGCAGAAATGTGAAGGCAGAGACACTTGTATATGTAGCAGATGGAAGATTTACGCTCTTGTAAACCACACCTGGTATCTCTGTTAGGGGTATCATTTCAGAAAAATCTTGCAGGTTTTACCATTTTTGTGCAGAGTAAACTGGATGAAAAAATGATTTGTTTCTTATTGCTCTGAGGTTTTATGTGAAAACCAAAGAAAAGTGGTTGCTAAATACTGTTCTGTTGTAAACTTAAATGGGTTGGTTGATAAGCATTATTTTCTCCTTCTATTTTTCTTGCCTTATACTGCTAAACATAAAGTACAATTTATTCTGTATTACATAAGGCATAATGTGTGCATAATTGCATACTTATTAGCAAAAACCCACATCAGTATTGTGTTCACTTGGGTCATTCTCTTTCTAATTAGTCTTTTTTCCTCCTCTCTTTTCTTTCCTGTATACTTCATCATCTTATATGAAGGTGGAATTCAGATTCATACACCTTAGGCTGGATTTGGTTCAGCTGCCTACACACAGAATACTAGTGCCATTTTCAGTGTTGGGTGTTTTTTTTGTCTGTCCTTCAGTTTCTGTTTCAAAATTATACAGGATTCCTGAAAGCATTGTGGCCTAAGTACCATACCTGTAAGATGGCTTGTGTACTCTAGGGCAAGTAAAATTGCAGTAGGTGCCTACATTTAAGTCAACTGATTAAATTTATGGTCAATACAGTCACTGAGACTTGAACAATTTGCTTAAATATGTTCATCTCATACCATTTGCAAATCTTCCAGCTGCCGCTCCAGGAAGATATAGGTCTGCTTTATGTCCCATCTGTCATTTCAGTGTGTACGTCTTGGATATCCCAGTATATCTCAAATGGCACCAGGAGCCTATATTTAGGCAATTGAATTAGGCCTATACAGGCTAGAAAGCTGTTCAGCTGACTACATTTACTTGTCTCCTAAAAGCTGAGCTGAATAATTCCTCAGATTTCTTCTGCTCCACTCTAATATAGACTTGATTCATTTTTCCAAAATAGTCACAAAATCCATTTGAAATGCTTTGTCATGCTCAAGTGCCCGTACAGGACTACACAGGTCTCCCATGCAGGTCTTTTGTTATATCTGCTAGCTCCACACAGACACCTTGGACATCATTAAAGATCTCATCTGACACTAAACACCTGTATGTGGCAAGTGAACAAATTTCCAGATGCCCACAGATTATAATGAAAGCATAGACAGCTCACATGTCAACACGTGCATGTGGACTACTTTACCATACTTGCTCTCTTCAGGTGCTTACACGTAAGTGTCTGGGTGGTGTAGGGAACTCACTCTGGTCAAGTGTTATTGGTGCCAAAGGGTACATACTCTTCTGAAGGTCTTGTGTCATAACTGTTAGCCCAATGGGATATCTCAACTACTCCAGAATGTCTGAAATGCCAGCAGATAGCTACATTTAGGCAAAAAAAAAAAACCCAAACCCAGTCCTGTCTGATTACACAGATGATACCAAACTGAGGAGAGCTGCTGATGTCCTAGAGGCTAAGGCTCCTAGTCAAAGGGACCTCAACAGGTTGAAGGTACTGTGAACAGAAAACGGATGAGGTCCTGTACCTGGGATGGAATAACTCAATGAAACCATATAAGCTGGGCACTGTCTTGCTAGAAAGCAACTTTGCACGTTCTGGTGGATAGTAAGTTGAACACGAGGAAAGTGTGTTGTTGTAGCAAAGGAGAACAACAACAAAGTAGCAGGTATTAGTAAGACTGTTGCCACCAAGTCAACAGACGTGATTTTTTTTCTCTATTTGGCATTTGTGAGAACGCAGCTTGAGTAGTGAATCCAATGGAGAGACACCATGACAATTAGGGACCTGAAGCACAACATATGATAGAAAAGAAGACTAGGGGGGATCCAACTGGTATCTCCAGTTGCTTCAAAAGCATTTACAAGGAAAACAAAATCATAGTCTTCAGAGTTGTACAGCAAAAGGACAAGAATCTGTAGATAAAGTTGCAATAAGTTAGAAATTAGGAAGTGCTTTTTCATGATGAGAGAAATCAAAGTCTGGAACAGGTTACCCAGCTCTCTGTTCTTGGAGACACCCAAAACTCAACTGGACAAGATCCTGATGCACATGCTCTAACTTCAAAGTCAAATCTAGTTAAAAAGGAATTTAAAGCAGATTACATTCACAGGTCCCTCACAACTGAAATTATTAAATTATTCTACAATTCTTGAATCCCATGGTGTAAACCCAATCCTATAAAGGAATTTTCAAAGTGTGAATTGTCATTCCCTTACATGATGCTGGTGGAATAAAACTGAGCAAGTTCACCTTTCCCTTCCATAGGTAACTTAAAAACAGGTAAAGACTTCGGCACAGCTTTTTTGCTATTTACAGACAGGACATCCTACCTCAAAACCAGTTTATTGAGAATGAGGAAACATGAAAGAAGGACAGGAGAACTGTGTGTGTAGGTTTTTTCTTTTTCCTTTTTTCCTTAGCTCAGCAATCCTCTATTTGTGATTAGGTGCATTAGGAAAGCTGCCCTCATAAGTTTTCTATTAGATATAATGAATATTTTCATGGCAATATAATAAAAAGAGGATTCCTCTGAATTTTCATGACTATCACTAGAAGACACATGTTTTTGGGACTCCATTAAATCATTGAGTTATTGACTCTCTATTTTTTGCATTAAATTCATAAGTCTCTGCATTGGGCTTAACTCCATGTAGTACCATTGACAGATGGGAGCATATTCTAGCAGTATTCGACTCAGTTGTGCCTGAATGACTGTATAGTCCTCCCTCACTTCCCACTTTCAGCAAGGGTACCTGCCCATGATTACAGTAGCTAGATTTCCTAAAGATAAGCCTTTTGCAATTGGAAAGTATTATCATCCTCACAAAGTTCAAGATGGAATATCAGTAAACAGTATATTGTCTGCTACTCAAAGCAGGAATAAGTCATCTAGGAGGAAGGATGTTAGATTCTTACGCACTGTAAAAATTTTACTGTAAAGGACTCTAAGAGAAAAATCACTTTGCTTTTTGGCTGAGTTACCAGAGACAAATGCTGGAGGGCATCTAAGATAACTCAGTCTAAGCTTTTCCTCTGTAAGATATTGTGAGAGCAACAGGATGTTTGAAAACTAAATTATGGAAGTTCTTGATGTTGTGGAGATGCAGCCCAGTACTCTTCAGACACATAGGGTAGTGCAACATCATCAAGATGGGTGCATATAGAAATACTTTATGAGCTATGCTTCAGAGTTTTTAGCAGGACTAAAGCCCTTGGCATAAACCCATACAATTAAAACTAGTCTTGGGTGGGGTTTTTGAATCTGTTCCACCTTGACCTATGGTAGATGGTGTCCATTGAGGTTCTTCACCTGAAGTTCTTATAGTTTAAATTAGAAGAAAACACTGGTCAGATACTGGCCTTGCTGACCCTGAAATTTACTTTCCTATTTGAAGTACTAGAGCCTGAATACCTTTAAATTCACATTTGCTTCAACCATGTCATTAGAATTTGATGTTTGATCTGTGGAGCAAGTAATTATTAGGGCAGAAAGAGTAGTGAAGTAAATGATATTGAGTATTTTATTATGAATGGTAACATTAGCTAACAGTGCTCAAAGCATGAACATCGTTTAGCAGAATAAGAAACAGCTTTAAGTACACTTGCTCACATTTATGAGTTCACACTTCACTGTCTAGGCATATTCTCTGATACTTGCTCAGAATATGATATTTCAACACAAATTCCAGACACTAAACTCATCAATGGAATACAACAAATAAAGAAGTGTGCATTTTTGCAAACCCAAACCATTTCTTTATTCAGGGTTATCTGAAGTATTTTGTTCAATTTTTGTTTATTTTCCCTAAAACCAAAAATACCACATGTAGAGTAAATTGGTTCTTTACGTTCAAAGCATTTTTTTAACTTTATGTTCAGTCATGGCCCACCTTTAGTACTACAAAAACCTTTTGAGACCTGACAGTTTTTAAAAATTGTTAAACACAGCAGTTACAGCAGTTCTTCAATTAACTTCCTCTCTTTCATAAATACTTGAGAGAGAATCCTTGTTTTCGGAACGGATTTTGGGGTTAACTGGAACCTACATACTGCATACTGCCCTATCATAACTAAAATAATCTTCTGTTCCATGCAGATTTGGACAATTTTCTATGATCTGTAAATATAAATGTAAATAAATTCAGCAGAAATGATTCAGTTTCCCAAATCTTTTGGGGATGCACACAAGCTATACAAAGGAAATGCCATGTCCCTAAGGTGGATGACACAAGGACATGAGATGAGTCACAGACATGATGAAAATCATTTCTGAATCCCAGATATCTGAACATAGACATCTATACCTATCTGAGATGTCCTATCATATCTTGTCCTATTACAACTTTCTCTCCTGTGTTGTTATACTACACAATTCAGTGTGTGTAGCTTTTTACCATTAAACTGTTGTGCAGCAGATAGATCCAATCTATCTAAACTTTAGGTTCCCAGTCATTCTAAAATAAGTGTGAAGGTTTTTAGAAATTAGTGGGAAAAGACAATATGCAATTGATGGCTTCCAGAAAGAGTTACTGTCCTCCTAAGTTTAGTTTGAATGAATGGGGTTTTCCCTCTCTAAGTCTGCAAAGAAACCACATTTTTGTTTATTGAATGCACATTAATTGCATGACACATTTACAGAGCTTCTAAAATTCTAAAAAAGCACCCAGGGGGAAAGACATGGGGTCCTGGGCCAGGGTGGAGGGAGACCCGGAGGGGCTGGGAAGGGGCCTGTGAGTGCCCTCGGCCCCTGGCAAGTTGAGTCCAATCTATGTTAATCTTCAGCAAAACTAATGCAAAAAGTATAATGCACCAGGGTGGCATGCATTTCAAACCTACGATGTCTGTTTGGAAAGAAGTCATAAAGGAAGCGATCTTCTTGGGAAAAAGAACAATTTTTTAAAAAATTTAAATGAAGACAGGTGTTTGGCATATGAGGAAGCTATTCCTAATAGGAGGTAAATCAAAGAAGAAAAGCTAGATGCTTCCTTCTTTGAGTGTTTGGCATATGAGGAAGCTATTCCTAATAGGAGGTAAATCAAAGAAGAAAAGCTAGATGCTTCCTTCTTTGAGGTTGTTTTTCCACATCTTCACTCATGGAATGAAACCCATGATCATGCACATGAAGGATTCCCTAAATCCATCTACCAGCTAATCTGATTTTGACACATGTACTGAATTTGCAGCTTTACACCCGTTCTTTGAAGTACTTCCTTTACCATGTCGTTTGTCAAGAAATGGCCCAAATAGCACAATGAATGTCAATGTCACAGTGAACATCAAGGGCACAATGAAGCCAATTTATCTGGCTGTATCCAGAAGTAAAAAGCCTCTTTTTTTGCTCTTTTCCTACAATCAATTTTGAAAGAATAATCTTACAGAGACATACACTAAATTTGGAATATGCAACATATACAAAAAAATGTTTTAAGTAACTCTGATTTTGCTGCTTTAAAAATAGCACTGTGCTTTTTTATTATTAAAATATCTCAGAAATATTAAAGAAATACTGAAAATTTGAAACACCTACAGGTTTCAGAAATCTTTGGGGGCAGCCCTTTCTAATTTTTTTTGCTTCCATTTTAGTAGTATATTTAACTATTTGAAGCTAAATAACTAAAACTAAATGAGGCATGCATTTGACACTTAGCTGAGGAAGGAATCAGCCTTCTGATGCTGAAAAGCTGCCAGGAAGAAAGGAAGCCCTATGTTTATTAATCATACATCTGACAGCTGAAGAATGAAAATGCGTTTTGAAAATACCAGAGCTGTTTTAGGTAACACTAATCATCCATGATCTGGTAAAGCAGGCATTCACTGACAGCCAATGGTCTTGCCTCACATCTTCCCAACACTGCTGTTCTGGAACAAGTAAAAGAACCAATGTGGACCTCATCTGGTATGCAGTCTACCAGAACATCAATATAACTGTTGCTCAACATTAGGGTTTTCATAGAACTTCACAAAGGACTGAAACACTGACAACTACAATTGCTCTCTTCCCAACGTCACAAAAGGTCAATTAAACCTTTTAAGAGAGAGGAAAAGAAAACATAAATGTTAAGATTAGGATGTAAATCTTTTGGAAACCTAATATTTCATTGAAGAAATATATAAACTGAAAATAACCCATTTAGCTGTTGCCAATGCTGACCAGGGAGACGAGATTACTTGGGAAAAGAAAAACACTGGCCAAGCAGTGGGGTTTTGATTGGGTTTTTGTTGGGTTTTGTCTTTTGGGTTTTTGGTGGTGTTTTTTTTTTTTTTTTTTTTTTTTTTTTTTTTTTTTTTTTTTTTTTTTGTGGGGGATGTTTGGGATTTTTTTTGTTTGTTGTTTTTGTTGGGGTTTAATTTCAGAGGGTTTTTTTAATAGCAAAGAGAATGATGTTAGCATGGGGGTTTTTATAGAAGTCCTGCCTATTGCTAAGATATTTGTTCCTATCCGTTTCAGCAGAGCCAACCTATTTTGCAGAGGAAGAGATTATAGCTGTATGGATGAAATTATTTCCATGCTATTTGGCCTCAGGGCCAAAGAATCATGGCATTCTTATCTTGCTAGGGTAGACATAGGTCTTATCCCTGCAAAGCCATAAGAAACCAAATTTGTTTGCAGACTATTTCAAATCTAATGCTTAATATTTTGCAGAAAGATGTCTGTCAGCACATCAGTAGGATGTATTTTGCCTTCACTAGCCAGTTAGCAGAGAACTGTTTCTGCAGGATAATTCTAGTACAGAGAAACTTAAGAGTTGTAATTTTACACTGTATTATTTCATGCACTATTCCTATATACTATGTGACTTGCAATGATGAATACAGTGTTGCAACTGCTTCCACAAATAAAAGTCTGTTTCAGGAAAATAATAATAAAGAAAAATTGCATCTGAATATTACAACAAGCAAAGATATATGGAAAATTTTTAGTTTAGATAAGGGCTGAAAAGGACAGATGTGTAATAAGAGAGTCTTATTCAAAATATCTGCCTGCTGGGCCAAATTTTCCAGCTCTGTATAATGTAGCTCTGCAGTCAATTGCAGACAAAATGTATATTCAATAAGAATGCAATGTGTATTCAATGTGATACCAAACCGCTCAATTTGGAATCATACGTACTGTTATCAACTGTGCCTTAAGCTAAACTGTAGGCCTAAAATTAAATGGCAAGTTAGGGTTAGGTTAGGGAACTCAAAAATGCTTCCCAGCTTCTTTCTCTTTCCCTGCTTCCACTCTTCAATGGAAGAAGTTGTCCACCACACCAGACTCCTCTGCACCACATATATGTATGTTTTTTCTCAAGGTTGTTAGATATACTGAGGCGAAACAGAGCTATGGCACCCAGAGATTGCCAGTCTGGGTGACTAGTATCATAAGGCATGCTGTGGCACAGCTCAGAAACTATGGACATGGCCTGTGAATGCCTATGATTATACAGAACATTAAACGGCTATGATTAGACAGAACATCAGCTCTCTTGTGAGCTTTGTAGTTCTCTCTTTTTTTTCTGCCAGACTACCAGTACCACAGGAATATGCCCTTAAGTAGCATCTGGGCAGTTCTGATTCTTACCAAATTTATAGCTGACAGGAGTGTTTTACATAAGTGGAATAAATTCTATCAATATGTATTTGAGCTTTCAAAAAAGAGTTTGCATGGGATTTGTTTGCAAAGCATTACTTTTTTGACTCAATTAATTCAAGGAGTCTATCAGTCTACTATACTTATACTGCTTTCTATATAATTTATCACTAAAAATGTGTAACAAGAAGAATAATGTAATCATTATATGATTTAATTTGAATTTATCTTAACTACAGTAGAACTAATTCTCCTTTTATTTCAACCATCTGTGGTTTGAAAAAAATGTCTAAAGTTTGTTGTGAACAACTATAATGAAAAGTTCTGCTGTTATGCTCAGATAGCATTTTATAGATACTTAAAAATAGGCTTTTCTTCATTTTTTTTTTTCTCAAATTCATTGGCATACTGAGTCACACAAACTGTGTAGGTTACAATTTAGAATTTGATAGCTACGATAGCTCATCTTGACACCTATGGAATACCAACAAGTTAAGTATCATATAAAAGAAGAAAATTTAAAGAAACAATTGCATCTGTATTTTCATGAAGGAAGCATGGTTTGATGACTGGCGAATAAAAGTCACTTTCTAATATAATGCAAACATATTTGTGCATCTTTAAATATTCACACAAAACTAACGATAGCTGAAATACTCAACATCTTACCAGGCCCTTAAAAAGTCTCAATATTATAGTATGCATTTCCCAGTTTGTATCTATATTATTATTAAGCTAAAGTTATTTCAGAAGTATTTTGTAATGATGCACTCCTTTTAAATATTCATATGCTTTATCAATATCAGTACCTTCTAAAACAAGTAGAAGGAATCATCTTTTGTAATAAAGTTTGCTTTGAACTTTTTCTGATATGAGGCTTCCTCTATTTTGCCTAAATAAAAAAGTTTTATTTTTATTCTGTAGAGCCTTTGTAGTATTCCCAAGAAAACCATTTCAGTTCCCTCCCTCACAGATCAAATTAATTTGATCATGCATAATTTAATTAACATTATTTATTGTACATGCAATGTAAAATATATGAATACATCAACAAGTACATCAAACATCTAATCATATGTTATGAACTGCACTAACAAAAAAATTGTCTTCTACATTTGGGGTTAAAGCAGGGATATATTGTTTTGACTTTAAATGGCTCCTTTCCAGTCTCCTTTATTTAGTAGTCATTAGACATGGCTCTAATGTCAGCCCTTTTCTTTTGTTTCCCTCCGTTTCCGTCATATACACACACTCTAGAGTTTTGTAGTGTATGTTTGTTCAACTTACAGCTGAAGCTTATCTCTAATAGGCTTAATTGAATACCCAAAGTCTGACCTCATTTAAAACTAAAGAAAAATTTAGATTCACAACTGAAAAAAAACCAGACTTTGAATTTCCAAACCGCTTATAGAAAAAAAGAAGTATGTTCTTAAAATTTTCCCCTTCAGAGGCACAAGAAAGGCAACCTGGAAGACTGAATTACATCAGCACAGACTAATAATGGACATTTTTTCTTCTCTTGTTGTTGAAGTTCGGCTATGAATTGTTAATATAAACACAGAAATTTTTATTAGTTTACCTTGAAATTGCATTGTTTGCATCAGTGAGGCAAATGAACAATCAGTTGGTAGCAGCTGAACACAAGTAGGTATCTCATAAAATATATAAATATTTCCAGCTGTAGTGAAGAGTCTCCTTGTATTTTTCTCTCTAGTGTATAAATATGTGTGTGTGTCATCATAAACACACACAAACGTATGTGTGTCTGTGCACATGGGTGTGTGGGACACAAGCAAAATATCCTAGCAATTGAATCATGCCCAGGTAATTTGTTTACTAGATGTTACTTCACTTTATTTTTTAAATCTGATATGTGTAGATTTACAGATGAAATCAAACTGAAATCTAGTCATACCAGTAAATGACAAGTGTACCTTTCCTTTGTGTATAATTAATTATTTATTAGGTGTTCATAGCACACATAAAAGAGAAATGAAACAGTATTTTTTAGAGTATTTCTTTGTACACAACCCTGTCTTATGAAAGAACTCAAATGTCTAAGAAACTGCATAAAACACAGTCATATCCCATCTTTTTCACCTCTCCTCACATTCTGGATATATCCACAAGTGTTTTTTGTTCCCCTGTTTTCCAGTTTCCAAATAATATCATGTGTTGTTATTTTTATCTGTAATACTACAGCTTATCCAGGTTGTTTGTATACTAATGTTCCTGAAGCAAGGTGGCTACCTTGTATCTTTCACTGATTTACTTTAATTCTATGCTATTCATATATTACAGAATCACAAGATAAAAAAAATATTATTTCATAGAACATTAAATGTCTTAACATCCTCTATAAAAAGAAGAGAAAGAAAGAAATTCATTATCTCTTGTCCTTCAAGAAAACTTCTTTTTGAAAATGTCTATCTGAAATTAAATGGTTTATAATTTTCAAATGATTTTTACGTCCCAAGATACATTTAAAAAAACTCCTAAAACTGGAAAACAAGAAACAGGAAGTCAAGTTACAAAAAGACTACAATGATGTATGTATGTGACTTAAATTATTATGCCCAAACTAAAACATGTCCATCTTCTTTTAAAAATATCATCAATGAGAAAAATCATTGTGGTGGTATTTTATACATCATTGTAAGGGATCTTATTTTTGACAAGCAATCTGAAACAAGATTCTTGTTTTCATGAAAGCAGAAATTCTTCTTGGATCAAAAACCTACATTGATCAGCTCTCTGAAGGTTATTCATTCTCAAGAGCAAATAACATTACTTTTTTTAATTTCAAGAAATAGTCTCCATATTTAACTTTTTTTTTTTTTTTAATGCTGTCCCTGGAAATGGATTGGATTTGTCTGTTAGAATGTGGATTTTTTAAGGATGCACAATTTAGCTTATAAAATGGTTTAGGACATTGTAGAGGTCTAAAAACCAAACTTCAAGTATATCCTTTGAATGTTTCTGTCAGAATGTATTGGGTCACACAAAAATGCAGACTGTGGAAAGAGGAAAGAGCTGTGCTAAGAGAAGAGTAGTTTCAGCTACTGATTTTTAAAGTAATTTATATTGCTTCCTGCCTGTAGGCAGCCTAATAACCCAATAAGAGATGAAGTATTTAAAGTGAAAGGCCGATGGACAAAACCCAGGCTACTTTATGTAATTCCCAGCAGTCTTTCCTAAATCTAATCCTGCTATGAGACATCAAATAATCAGCTCTGCTGCCCTTAGAAAACAGTAACAACTTACAAAATTTGAGAGGAGTGGTAACTAAGTTTCCTTATGCATTTCTAGTGAGCCCAAAATTGTGGAGTGAATCGAAAATGAAGGTCTAAATATCTACAAAAATATGGGCTGTTTTCCAGTTCAATCCTCCACTGCAGGAAAGTGAAGAGGTGACAAGAGACATAGTAATAGCTTTAGGAGACAACACTTAAATCTAACTCCTCTTGATCTGCAGAAATCAAATGTTTCAGATATTTTATTAAAAAAAAATCTGTATTTTCAAATTTGTTGTTTAGCACTCTAGCAGAAGATTATGTAATAGATCAGATCCTATGCTACTTTTGTACTTCTAGGAATAAGAAATAAAGAAAATAAAAGTAAAATTTGAATATTTTCTTGATTACCCATTTATAAAATAAGTAAAAATAGTTAATTTATGTAATACAAAATGCTTTATTTCAAGATCCTGGTTAGCTCAAACTCATTAAAAGTTAGAACTTCTCTAACACATAATTTTGATTGAACTGAGTTAAGGAGTGATTACACAAGCAGATCACAGGGCAGATCTGAGGGTGGGGTAATGCCTGGTGGGTGGAGAGTAGGAGATGAGCAGCTGCTCTTGAAACACAAGACAGTCTTAGCTGTCACCACTGTTCACTTAAAAAAACCTGAATTTTTTGCACATAATATTGTATAGAAGGAATGACAGGAGAAAGGAGGGAAGGATAGGATGTGGGGGAGAGCAGGAGGACACTCTCAAGTACACATTTAAGCAGTTGATCTGAGACAAAAAGGAGGAACGTACAGTGTGGTTTATTTTAAATCCACGTCGATGAAAGGTACCAGAGAAAGTAGGTAACTTTCAAAACACTAACAAACATTTCAGTCAGTAGTTATTCAGCGTAACACTCAGACTTTTGCATAACTAACAGAACTCTGGAGAGCACATTGGTCACCTGTAGTTTCCTTAATCTTTACCAAATACTAATCAACACTGAGGTATCAGGGCAGGGAGAGGGATGACAGGGGAAGGGTGTGGGCAGCCAACCCAAAATCAATATACCAGTGCTTGTGTTCCAATAAAATATCCTTTTCTCTTTCTTTTCAGCATGGCAAGTCTCTTCATATCAACACTTCATGTTTTCAACCTATTTTTCACTCATTTCTTCACCAGCACAAACAAAGGTTGCTATGACTGACTTGCCTTAAGTTAGAAATTAAAATGTAAACCTCTAAAATATCAGTAAAGCTGACATAAAACTTTTTTGGTTGTCTAGGATAGAAGGTAGAAAGATTGTGGCCTCGGGGCAAAATACTGTGCCTAAAGGCTCATGGAGTCTGCTGTCACACATTGCATTCATATATTATTACACTGTGTCTATTGACATTATGCCCTTGGGATTTTCATAGGCCTTTGAACATGATCTCTGAGGTTGCTCACCTTTTAGCTAGTGCACGCTAATATACCACTTCTTTAATACTTATGGGTATGCCAAAAATGCAAGTCTTTTCTTGCGTTGGCTAGTAAGAGTGTCAAATTACCAGCCTAAACCATGTGAAAGGGAATGCTAATTAAAAGGGCAGAATGTGTTCCAGTTGTTCTAATCAAAGAGAGCTTAATCCCTTCATAAGCTAGCTGGCTTTGTTGAAGGAAATTCTGAACAACCTTGTTACTTTTGATAACTGTAAGCCACTGACTCATGGCCCCTTGACAGCTAGCTGAGCATGTAATAACATTTCTCTGTATTTGGGGACTGGCTTAGCTGGCTTTATAATAGATTATTGTGGATGTTAAAGTGAAATGTTAGTCTTTCTTTAAAGCTATGTATTCCCTGGTAATTAAGGTTATAAAAAGGGCACTGAAGACAATGCAGCTTCAAGGTCGCCAAACATGGATACAAAAGTCTTCAGTTTGTGTAAATAAGGTATTAACCACAGGTTTATTCTGCAGCACTAATAACTGAAAGATGATTCTTCTATTACCAGTACATGACAAATTCACTGAAAGCTATTTTTAAGTGCAAACAAGTGCCTTTCACTTCAATTAGAAGACCCACTAAATTGTAATTACTTTTATAAGAAGACAGAAAAGGTGGAAATATGTTGGGGAAAAAAAAATAAAAAAACCTCTTGGATAAGCAGAACACTATGGGACAGAGCACAAATGACATTGCACAATGACATCTGCAGAAGTGGAGGTTACTTGGTGTAAAAAGAACCTCAGCGAAATCTCAGCTTTTGGCATAGCAAGTCTAGAGGGACTGTGAAAACTAGGATTTCATTTTAACTTTGAGGGTAGCGATGCTTATTTGCAGTTTATGTTTTACAATCTGTGTATTCCACTGTGAATGTAAAAGCTTGAAGAAAAGAGCCTGCTGTACTTTAAGTATTAAATTCCTAACAGGTAAGATTGTAGGACAACAAGAACTACATAGCCTGAGAATTCAAACCCCTTTATAAAAATAGGTTTAAAAAAAATTTAAAAGTTTCAAAAATAAAGGAGTCTCTGGCATTTTGGTGAAAAATGATGGGGGAAAGAAAAAGGTTACATGATATCTAAAGGCAGTCATCAGGAATGACCAGTGTAAAGGTACTTAGAGATGTCTGTGTGCACCTGCATTTATTAGAAGACTATAGGTTGTATAGCCTTACTGCTTTGTGCCCTGATCAGGAAACTGGTGCTACCTTTCAGGTCTGCTAATTCAATTGTCTGTATGACAGTACTCTAAGAGAAATGTGTGAAATTACTTAAAAGAAAACAACTCCAACCATACACACACCAATATACGATATAAGCATAATGCGAAATGCAAAGGGCATAAGCTAAATCAAGAAAGGATCAGATATGCTAGAAGAAAAAACTTTTTCATGATAAGGAAAGCAGTCAACCAATGAAGTATTTTGTCCAGAGAGACTGTGGGGGTTTTCAAGACCAGACTGCATAAAGTTCTGAGTAACCTGATATGCCCCATAACTTACCCTGCTCTGCTAGGTTGGCCCTGAATCCGACTGAGGCCCCACCCAACACTTAAATATTTACTCATAGTGGAAATGCTTCTATAGAATGTAAGCAATTTTTAAACCTTTGATCATTGCTACAAACACTGCCTAGGTATGAAGTTTTTAACAAAGCAGGTTAACTCAAACAGAATTCAGACAAAGCACTCAGCTCCTGTTTCTTCCCTATGAGTTTAAAGAGACAGAATAAAAGAAAAATGAACTATGAAAAAGAAATATAGAAGTCTTTAACCTACAGATAAAGGAGTACTGTTCCAGAAAACTGCTTAAATCTTAACTATTTGGCAAATGAAGACAAAAATTACGTCTGGCAGATATATAAAATTATATCTGTAGATCCAAAATTTAATTGCGATGTTCATAAAGAAGTTGAATAATTATGACTGTAGCTTAAAAAACACAATCCCCCAACATCACGTAATCATCCAAAGTGTTGTTATCATGAAACCATATATATACATAACAATAATAATACATCGTGTATTTATGCTTAGCTATTAAGAATAATCACCTTGTCCAAACAGAAGAAAATGCTGTTTCATTCCTGAAGTGTGCATACAAGACCTGATTCTGCTCCAAATGACTTAAACTAAACAAAGTTGTACAAAGACAAAATATTGTTATGCAGAATAGTAGAGAAGTAGTTGCTCTTAGAATTGCTGTGAGAACTCAAACCAGTAAGCACATAAAAAATGAGCAAGTCTTTTTGGAACTCTAAAAGGAAAAGATACGGTTGCATGTTGGGAAGGGCTCGGTCTTCTTGGTAGGCTTGTTCTTAAAAAGCCTGTTAGACTGAGTCATTGAGGGGACCTGGATTCCACCTCATTTCAAAATCCTCTCTGAGACTGGAAGCCAGGTAAGCAAACTTCTCTGTTGGGGAAAAATTTTTGCCAAAGTATAAGAGTAAGATACAGTAGAAGATTAAAACACCTGAATTTTCATGTTTCCATATGTACTGAGAAACGCACATGTGTATATGTCATATTTCCCGTTCACTTCTTGCCCTACCCTGAGCTCCAAGAGTGCTCTTCTATTTCCTCTGCAGCATTTCAGCTGATTCAAAGTCCTGCAACCAGGTAAAGACAAACAGTTTCCTGCTTTCTCCACTGCTCATCATCATAAATATTCTAATAAAATATTGAGCACATAGATACTTAAATGGCAAGCTATGAAAATTTATCATATATATACAGTATAAAATAAGATCCATCAATTTTCGTCCATCAAGAGTTTTCCGTTGCTTAGAATAAAGCAGCAATTTTTGAAGGGAGAACAAATCAGCAGAATGTGTTTTTCTACATCAGCTGAGGTTATTATACATTCCCAATTATTAATCCATTGTATAGCTCTAATTATAGTCGTGCATTTCTAAACTCTGTCAGTGTAGACTACATTTCCCATTTTGCACTGAAATAAAAAAATTCCAGTGTGAATTGTTCACAGCAGGATATCAATGCACCAGGCTTGTAGTAATTTACAAATGCAATGTCAGGTAGGATCCCAAAACAGATACAGCTTCTATGATATCAAGAACCAATAAACAGGCATTTCATCACTGACTTTGTTAGAGGAAAATCAGTTTACACTAACTGAGAATTTGACTGGAATTCTGTGAAAACTATTTACACATGCTATTATTTATGAGCTGGTTTTATATATTTTGATATGCTATTAGAAATGTAAGTATTAAATTAAATTTACTAATAAAACCAGCACTTGGCAAGATAATAGAATATTCACTCTAAGGAGTTAATGAAGAATTAAATGATTCACTTGGTACCTAATATTGTCTACAAAATCTTCATAATTTATATTTATAACCCAGGTATTCATTAGTCAGTTAATAATGATCTTTTTTTCCCATGGGAAATTCATCAAGAAATAAAGAGACAAGCAGAGAAATACTAATGAAAAGTTTCAAGAGATTTAAGTTTTCCTAAAGGCTATGGCAGGAAAATTATTAATTATTTCTACCATTTCAGCCTGTGTAAGTTTGCACAAAGAAGTTCAGAAAATCAGAAAAAGAGGCCAGGAAGAAAAAAAAGACATTTGGGGGAGTTTTGCTTAGCCATTCTCTTAGAGTCTTATGAAAGCTTTTAGGCCCATACCTGTATCATTCCCTTTCCTCTCCCATTGCTAGACTGAAGCCAAATGCCCACCTTCTGGCCTGATCACTATTACCAAAGTTCATTATCTTACTCTTCTCCTCAGATTGTTGCTTGTACTTTTCTCTAGAGTTATGCAATTGCAATTTCTTGGATTCTATAAAAATACAAAACATTTGGAATTTCTTTACAGTGGGATTTTACAGATGGCTCTGACACTTTTTCATTTAGCTACCTAACTAAAGAACATCTCGCAACATTTTTGTTCTGTGCCAAGATGTGACACAGACAGGAATATAAGGATTATATAAACTTACTGTGTAAGGTAATATTAATAGAATCATATTTGAATTTTCTTGAACAAACTATATTCGTATTGTCAGTTCCCAAGAGAAAAATAGTGTGGCATCAAGCATAAGCATGAAGAGGGCTACGTTTCCCTTGCATATTAAATTTGAACTCTGGGTTTTGACACAGCAACTTGCTGATTACACACCATTATGTCAGTCATGGCAATCTGCTAGTTCAGCTGAACTAATTAAACAAATTTAATATCATTATATAAGCATATATGTATAAACATACACGTAAATATTTATATGAGACTCAACTTTTATTAATTATTCTTCTTAAAGCAAATCATCCACAGAGTTCTGATTCCTGAGAAATTAATAAACAAAGGATGTGTCATAGGAAGCGCCATTCTTGTAAAGTAAAAAAACCTTCTGGACTGAGCTCAACATTCAAAGAGTTCACTTCCTCCTCTCTCAGGGAGGCAGCCTTGGTCTCTCTCAAGAAGTGGCATTTAGCACCATATCTCAGCTGGTACTTCTCAGCTGAGAATGGAGTCCAGCTGTAGAAACAAACCTCTTCCTCACAATTCCTGCAGGGTAATAGAAAACTACATGCTTTCACAACCAAGAGAAGTTGCTGCTTTTCAGGAAAGGAGGAAAGAGGTGCACTCTGTTAGTAGAGCTGCATGTTCATCTAGGAAATAGCTATTGATAGCAATCAGGCATCCCAATTCTTTTCTCAGATATGCTTGTCTTCCTATTACCATAAAACCCCTCAGTATATTATGGTGGTTCCTCTTTGATCCTGTGTGTTCCAGTGTTTCGAGGAACCATCTAGGATATATCTAGGGTCTAGCAGTTTTACAGTCAGTGGCACAACGTATGTGCAGTGTGCAATTTTTTAAATTTTAATAACTTGTTAATGGAAAGGAGAAATATCTTTCTATATTTGTATATCTTTGTTTCAAATCATCAGTTCTTTTCTTTTCTGAAGAGCATTTGGTTTAAAGTTTATACTTACTTTATTTGTATATTATGGCTATGCCCAGAAACCAATGAGGCTGATTTTCCATAACATTAGAAACATTAGAAACTTCATCCATTTTCTGAGAAGATGATGTTTCTCTGTTATCTTGCCAGCCATCTACCCTAAACCCTTTTCTTTCCTTCTCACCTTCTCTATTCTTTTCTTCTCCTTACCTGTATCTTCCATAGTCTCCTACTTAAATTTTTTTAAATGCTAACCAGTTCCAAAGAATAGTTCTTATCCTGGCATTTCCTTCTGTCTTTTAACTGCATGGGTTACCCAGTGCAATAGCTTAAAACAGACCTGTTTCCCCTTCTTTCTCAAAACTCTCTTTGATTCCTCAGGTATTATGGGAAAATATTGCCAATTACTCTGTTGTGCAGTAACAAAGTTTAGAGTAACTCCATTTTGTATGACAACCTAATCCAATAGGTGCATGCTAAATGCACCATTCTCAAAATGCTTCACAGATTGAACCCTTTAGGGAGCATAGGCATTTCTCCAGTTAATTTCTGGAAACCAACAGGGTTTAGGCATATGGTGCTCAGAATGGGGCAGGTTTTGACATGTGAAGAGGAACAATTCTAAGAATATGTATCTGTGGAACTTAGCCTTGCCCTGAAATTTAGGTAGTAGTCATCTGCACGTGTATTCTGAGGGAAGAAAAGAGAAAATTTTGGACAATCTTTCTAAACTAAAAGTTTAACTCTTACATCCCTCATTAAAAATAACATAACAATGAAAAATTCAGTATAATGCCTCCAAAAATCTGCATTGTATATCATTCAGAATTTATTTTTAAATTACTGCCAATCCTGCTGGAATCAGAAAACATTTGAAAAATCATGTTATTAGAGCGAGAGCTTTCTTTCATATGATTTACAGAAAGATTGCTCAAACAAAATATCGATATAAATACATCACAAGAATAAAAAGACTGTGAGCCTTTCTGGCACAACCTATATCTAAAACAGCCTGCTATCTGTAATCTCATTATAGTGAAGAAAGTGGGAAGTCTTACTTCCTTACAAAGTAGTATAAATGAAAGTGTAGTTATTAACATAAACCACGAATGACACCCTTGAGTGAAGAAGGGGCAATCAGTAACAAAGGATAGTAATAATATAACAATCATGTTATCATCAAATGATGACTGCTTGATTGTGATGGATTAAACAATTGCAACATTTTATTACTTCATATCCCTCCTGCAGTAACATTACAGAAGCAATTATGTCATTTTTTTCCTGTAAATTTGGCACCTGCTGACTTAAAGTCATTTATAGGATGTTGTTAAGTTGGTTTCTTAATGCAGGTGCTAAGTTACCATTAACACACTTAATGACCACAAGGAATATGAAATTGGATCAATTAAAAGAGGGGGTTAGCCCTCCCACAGTTTCTAATCACATGTGGACAACCACTAATGAATTGGAGCTCTCTTGGGTATCTGTTCTGAAAATCAAATCTTCTAGACAGTTAATCAATTGAGATAGATATCAATTGAGCTTGTGCTCCACTGGATTCCACTGCATCACTGCTACTTAGAGAAAAAGAGGCCAAGTGAAAAAGGAGTGGTGTTGGAAAGTGAGTTTTAAGGTGTTTACCTGCAGTAATGTATAGTGAACTGTTATGCTTAGTGTTATTTCTGAAATTCCATGAGTGTTCGAATAGGAAGACTTTTTAGATGTTATTTCTGCTGATGTTTTCCATGCAAAAATAACAACAAAAGTCCACAAGCAAGCAAGATCTATTCCATTGCTCTCAGATCTTGGACACTAATACTGCCATGAAATAGCTGTGGGCTAAACATCTTTTCTGGCACAAACACAGTAAACACTCTTTTTTGCTTCCAAAATATCTGCTACCCCATATTGCCAGATGTATGCAACTTTACCAATGCCAGGACTACAGCAATGATTTTCTTATTTCCGGACTTAATCGTATGCCACAAAAAGGAGCATGTCCTTATTTAAGGAAAAATAAGATGACAAACACATAAGCCCTATAAACCCCCAAAGCCCTCTGAGGTTAAAAATATTTTAGTGCTTTATCTTGGACTGCACTCTAATAGTGAATGTTAATTAGAGCTGCCAAGTTGTGCTTTTAAGATTTGCTATTCATGTACTACTTTACCTACTGGCCTGAAAATAAGTGTTTTGTCAGTATGTTGCCTGTGCAAAACCAGATTTTTTTTGAAAGTATGTATTTCAGCAATGTCACATGCACAGACAACTGGAAATCAGTGACTACTTGTGCTGCATGTGAGGTCTATCTCAAATCTCACTGTATTATACCAGTTTCCATAAGGGACTATGGCTCCAGTCTCATTCAGTCTACTTTTCCTATCAGTTTATATGAAATACCAACCAAAAACTCTGAAAAAGAAAAAATGGTGGATTAACTGGCTATGCAGAGGTGATATACCCAGACCATTCCACATGAAAAGCCTTCCAATCTCTGTGGAGATTTGCCTCTGCAAATCCCCGTTCTTGGAAGATTGACTAGCACTGAAAATTACTTGGTGAAGGGAAGCTCAAGAGTACATAAATAAGCTATCCCAAAAAGAACTTATGACTTTGCTTCTCAGCCAAGAGAGTGCCACTCAGCAAAAAGTAGGAATACAGCTCCAGATGGCAGCTTTTCAAATTTGAAAGATAAAGATATTTCTCAAACATTTTCTAGGAGCTGCCTACTATCTAACAGAATGGATCTTCAGACTTTCAGCACTACTGCTTCTGCCTGATCAAGGATACAATGAATCTTTAATCATTTGAGTTATTTAATAACAAAATCAATACCCTTCTGACTCATCCCAAATTCCCTAAATAATTGAAGTTTTTGAAGAACTTTCAGTCAATAAATGCAATAGATTCTTCCTTCATTACTGAAGATAATGAAGATGCAGCCATTGTTCTTCTGGCTTGTCTTTCTGGGAACAAGAAAACATCTAGATCTAGAAGAGGTGTTACTGCCACCAGTCATTGTGTTTCTTAACTTTCGAAAATCTGGAATTTAGGAATTAATTACTTTTATTTCCTCAATATCTGAGGTCAAATCATATACAAGAATTGTTGAAATTAGCAAATCATACCTGCGTTGTCAAAGCTTGCTTACTGATAATTGTGATATTGGAGGCAATACATGCATATCCAGTATCAAAAGTATGATTTTTTTAAGGCATAGATTTTACTCTGTAGCCAGACCAGTAAAAGTCGTCTCTTATCAGAATATTTGTGTTTCTCACCTTGAATACATAGCTCCTGCCTTTTTTATTTAATAAATTACAAAGATAATAACAGCAGCATACTCTGCTGATCTTTGTTACATATATAGATATTTGTTTGAAAAGGGTTATTTGTATTCCCATGGGTAAGACAGTTGATACTCTCAGACTCTTGTCCAGTGTGGGCCATGAAGGAACATAGGTCTTGCCATTCAAATGTCAAAATGAGTTCAATGTTTTTTTCAAAGCATATCAGGACTACCTTATACCTTTTATGTGAGTGAATATACCAAGTATCAGCTAGGTACGCATCTTATCTCTCTACGGTCAATGGTAAAGAGTGTATGACATACTGACATGGTACAATGTATATGCATTCAAGTTCACACCTTTACTAAACAAAAAGAAAGGGGGGAATATCATTATATTTCCAGAATAATTTTTCTTCTGATTCCCAATCTCTGGTTTCTTAGCTAAGGATTAGCATTTGTTTGCTTTAAAAGTTTTTCATCTGGCTTTTTTTATGGGGAGATATCCACAATCATTCTAGTCACGTTTTTCTTGTACTCTTTCTAGTATTTGCTTAACCTAATTAGTTTTCACAGCTAATGCAATAGCCATTGGTGAGCGTGAGCTGAAATAACCTGCAGAACTTCCTGCACTCCAGTTTTGTCAATGTCTGGTTAAATCCAGCTCTGTATGGCAATCACTTCTGAAAGGTCATTGTTGCCCATCATTTCAGTTTGTCCATCCTTTCTAATCTCCTTCTCTGACAAGATCCTCATGAAATCATACCCATATTCAGTATATGAGAAAGACACAGATATAAATTAGAAAACAGTCCTTTAGAAACAAAGTTACTGCGGGGGGGATAGGGGGGTGGCAGGGAGGGTATGTGGTAAGAGCAACAAATACTCTACTGATGCCAATTCATTCTTGCTCTCCTTACCTTGACTTAGAGAAATGAACAATATACATACAACAGACATACTAAAAGTAGAAATGGTATCATATCAATATCTCCTTCCAGAATGTTTGAAGGTCACAGGCAAGATAATGAACAAGAAATGCCCAAAAGGGTCAAACTGAAAAACACATTACAAACTACAGTCTCAAAATTACAATATTAAAGTCTAAGAGTTTTCCCCTTAAACATTTAAACACCACGAAAAAAGTATGTTAGCTTAAAATATTATAAATACCAAATCATGGTTACAGTGAACAAAGGGAATCCAAGGAGTCTAAACTTTCATTATACAGACAGCAAAATGGCAATCTACACCCTGCAATGGTAATTAACTGTGGTTAGTGATACCCTAAAGAGAGGCAATTAGTTTCTAATGTATTTGGTACTTTAAAATATATTTTTATTGTTTCTATTTATTATTTATGTTGAAGAGTAATACTTTGTTTTCTTCACAACTTACCTTCAGTTCCCAGAAACAAAGTGACGATGATATACATAACAGGAGAAAACATGATACACATTAGAGGTAACAAGCAACCACAGGCCTTGGAGTGGGAATTCAGCAAAATTTAGACATTACAGGCTAAAGTTGTTAGTTCCTGAGCATCCAACCCCTCAATTAAAAGTCACTTGAACTGTATTAGTACTTTCCTTTTATCACTGATGCTCACTTCACTATTAAAGCTGCACCTCTGTATATCTCTGACAGATTTATGAGTCTGAATAAATCAAAGCCTAATACCATTTCAGAACCTACAAATTACAGAGCAAGACTGGACCAAAAGGAGATGATTTAAATGCTTGTTGTAGTCACAAGTTAGGACATTTTCCCAGGGTCCAGAATTTAATACAGGTTATATTCTCTTTCAGAGAGACAGAGAATTGCTTTTTGATCTACATTCACCAAAACAATTCCAGATTGTCAATTTCAAGTGGCAGTCCTGTTGGCAACATCTTCAGAAGAGACACACCTCTGCCTGTATCTTTTCTTTCTTTGTTTCCCAGATCCCATTTTGAGGTACCTGGCTGTCCTGGTATTCTGCATATGTGTCTTGGGCACCTAAATTAGAGATGTGCATCCCACTCCAAAATAAAGTTAGATACTTCAGAAACAAGTTTTCAGAATTCTCACATCCTATATTAGATAAAGCCATTGGTATTTACTAGAAGACATACTCATTAACTCTATTTATTAGTTAATAGTGTAAATAATAAATAGCAGTTTTAATGAAAAATATCTAACTATTTAGACAATTTCCATGTAATAAATGCTGTAGTCTGGAATATCAGTCATGCTGATTTTCTTTTAAATATCTTTAATTATTCACCATTAATATTCTATGACATGGGAACAAGAACATCATAGAATCATCTTACCATTGAATAGCTTGGGTTGGAAGTGATCTTTAAATGTCATCCAGTCCAACCCCCCTGCGATGACCAGGGACATCTTCAACTAGATCAGGTTGCTCAGAGCCCCATCCAACCTGACCTTGAATCTTTCCAAGGTTATGTGGAATTCTTTGAAATTACACAAAAATTTTATCCTCCAGTTTAGTAGAAGGTTTGTGGCATGTAAAATAAAATAACATAACATATACTCAGCTAGAAATTTAAAAAATTAGGACAAATTGGATGACATAGGAAGAAAATATTTTCAATATTTTAGATATATGCGCGATTCTATTGCTCTCGTTGCATGTGCAAAATAACTGCTAGATCTAGCCTTGCATTTTACCAGCAACATTTATAAAGCAGTCCTTAACTGCTAGAAACTATAGACTGCAAGAAGTTCACTTTACTTTGAGACATAAAACATACCTTCTGGAATTTCAATCTCATTCAATGTGAGAAATTCTGTCCTATATTCCCAGATGGGGCACCTCTACCTATAAAAATGTAACACATTAACTGAAACATCTGTCTGACCCAGTGATTAATTAAAGTTACAAATCAGACCCCTACAGAATTCTCCATTGCACACCACTAGATGGTGATTTCCCAAGGGGTATGTAACTGCCCATCAAAGAATTAGGAATTTGTAAAGGTTGTGACAGGTACAATAGATGGGTGGGTATGGAAGATGGAAGGGAAGATTTATTTTTAAATGGTTTAATCATAAAGAATTGCAATAGCGTAGGCAATCCTGTTAGGTTTTGTTCTTTCAAGGTTATCGCATACATTCATCATTGTACCAAGCTACAAAAAACATCCTAACTTATTTTGTGGCAAGATACATAGGTGAAATGAACGGAATTTTTTTTATTATTCTAAAGATATTTTAATTTGTTGTTGTGTTTCATGGAAATCTACAACTAATCACAAAACAAAGACATTTTCCTGTTTCACCTGTCACTGCACTCTAAGAAATCTAGAAAGCTCTAGCTGATTTGCTTTTTGTCTCCACTTTCTTTTCTCCTAAGTTTTCTTTTCATGTAATGGCTATGACATGCCAGAGAGTACTTGCTGAGCATTCCGCGAAGTAGAAATTTAATGGCACTTTCCTTTCCCAAGGAGAGATTCAGGAAAAAAAAAAAGCCACAAATTGAGAACTGTTAGATTATCACAGAATCATAGAAGTTTGTACTAATTTATAGATTTTCTGACCAGAAGGGATCATTGTCAAAATTTATTCTGACTTCTAGTACAACCAAGCCCATTGAAATTTCACCTGAAAATTCCTTTGTCAAGTTCATAGCTTTGCAACGAGACACAGAATTTTCAGTGAAAGACTGGCTTTCTTGGGTTAAAGACTTCAGGTGAGAGACAATCCTGCACATCCAAGGGTACATTGTTCTAATGATTAAAAACATAACTATTAAAAAAATTGCCTTTCAGTTCCATACTAAGTTTATCTAAGTTCACTTCTTGCTACTGGTTCTTAGAAATCTTTTCATTATTACATTGAAAAATGTGTATCTGAGAAATAATGTTTTCATGCTAGGTACTAATGGAGTGTAATAAGCCTGTCTTTTAAGGCTTAAATAAATTTATTATCTTCAGCCTTTTGCTCCAAATCAGCTTGCAAAATCTTGGTAATTTTTCATCTGTTGCTTCAAATATTTCTTTTTTTTTTTTTTTTTAATTCATTTCTTATTTAGATGATAGAATTGTGCAAAGTATTAAACAAATTATTGTGACACCATCACCTCTTTTCAGTCATTCATAAATATGGAGTTAAGTAAATCACTAGTTTTGCCATGAATTTCCAAAAGTGTGTGGTCAAATTGTCTTTCTAGGTACAGGGATATGCCACTGGCATTTCCATGTCTACACTGTAAAAAACTGACCTTCAACAGCTGACAAACATACTGAAAGAAAGCTAAAAAAGTATATAAATAAAACTCCAGTTTGAACAGAAACAGAAAACCACTAATGAAATAAAATAATAATTAAAAAACAAACAAAAAAACCAAACCCTTGCTGTAAAAACACTTTCTGCAATCTGAAATAACGTTACTATAAGGAATGCACAGAACTTTCATGCTTACACAGTGCTATGTCTCTGCTTACCCACATATAAATATATATACACACCAACACATATACATGCATATATATAAAAATACGTGTGTGTGTATGTATATATCTCTCTCATACCTGGAAAAGTTTTAGCACTATGAATCTGTATGCTATCATTTAACGTACATTATGTTGATAAATATTGAAACTTACAAAGGAAGGCATATTTGAGAAGTTCAATGAATCATTCAATTTCCAGATGTACTTCCTCCATGTATCGGTAGATTCCTAGTGTCATGCTGTCAAACTCTGGAAGGTTGTGTTAGAATTAAACACTCCAACTCAAGCTTTAACATAGGATGGAAAGCTTATCTAACCTGACAGTACTTTAGAAATAATCCTTCTGACTTGTCAAAGATGGTACATGCCAAGATCTTTACATTATTTAGAAATGAAGTTTAAAAAAAAAAAGAAAAAAATAAAAAAAGAGAGAAATCTTATAAATCCCTATGGTCGAATTTGAACTGTGGCAAAGGAGAGAGACATAAACTAAAACGAAACAAAAAATGCACAGAATCTCATAAAATACATAATTTATGACTCAGAGTTTAGGTTTAACTCTTAGCCACGTCTAGAATCCTATTCAAATTGAAGGAGTAAATGATAAAGAAAGATTATATGTCTCAGCAACATTTGTCAGTGAGAGTCAGTTTATCATCTGTTAACTGATTGTAGCTGCCTTTGCAGAAGCAGCCTACAGTTGACTGTGGACATCTAAAATGTTTTTCAAAGATGAAAAAGCTTGACCTATTTTATTATTTATAATGTGTTTAGTGAAATTTAGGCCATTTAAAACAAATGTCCCCTTTTCATGAAAGGGGCAAACCCCTATTCTAAAATTCTCATAAAATTAAAAGAAAACAAAACAAAATAAAACACCTTCAAATAGAAATTTGCTAACAATCTTATTTTTTTCCAAGTATCTCTTAATCCGACCAGTCCTTTTCTGTTTCTAAATATATGGTTGTTTTGGTATAAACAGATGGTCACAGCTGTGCCAGAGACACACTGATTCTCACTTTTAGATGGGAGGCAACTTACTTGAGAGCAATTAGTTCTCTTGAAAGGTTCTGTTTGCTCTTCAAACAGTAAAATGCTTAAGCGTATGCTAGGTGTGTATGTAATCATATTGACTCTGGACCATTGTGCTTTATCAAGTACTTCGGTCTGTTGGAGTATTTTTTTACTTCTATGTACTCAACTAAGTAATCTAGATGATAAACACCTTTTCAATTTAGTTAATCTTAGCTAACCAAAAGGATCCCTGGCCAGACGACTAAATCTCAGGTAATGACAGTTGCACAAACTCGTCTTGTGCTTTTGTAGTTTAACTACATCACATTTAAACTATATAAAATATTTAGCTATATAGACTGATTCGAATGCCTAAACATGGGCATGGAGTGCCTTTTAAGACATACCGGGTTAGCCAAATAGCCATATAGGGGTATTACATTTGACTCAGGACATGCAAGAGAGCTGCACCCTTCTGAACCAGCAACTTAAGTCATACAAAAATACCCTAGGACTCCCAAATTATGATAGACAATTAAATTAAAGCAACTGAATGGAATGTCTGGTGTCTGCATTCAGATTAACTGGCTGTTTAATCTTTGTTAGCTGTATTGTCTGACTATAATGGGAGCTTAGACACATACCTTGTATAAGGGCCTCTACACTGTAGATGCCTACATTTGTGAATCTGAAGCAGTCTCCCCATCTAGGTAGGAAATTGTTGGAATATGTACTTTATTTCAATATTTTACCTCCTTTCACTTTCACTGACCACTTCACAAAAGGCTTTTTCCTGAGCCACCTTCCTGCCCAGCAATCCCATCACTTGTTTCATAGAGAGAATATCTAAATGTCACGCAGATGCTCTCTTACAATTCCTACAATCTCATTCTCACTGTTCTTCATGCTGGGAAACAGACTGGTTCCCACTGTGACTTCTGGTTTGCCTTTGTGTAGACCCCAAAATAACCTGTTGGAAAGAGGCCAAAAAAAGGTCTGGGAAGAATAGCTGTCTCTGGAAAAATTCAGCGTGATTTGTACTCTGTCTAACACAGTGTTAACATACACCAGACTAAGTCCGTTCAAAGATCACAAAAAAGTAGGAAGAAAGAACAGGTGAGGTGACAGATGTCAAAACCATAAGACAGGAGAAATAAGGATCAATACTGAGGCAGGCATGACGAGACCCCTGACTGGATAAATGAAATTGGTTTTGCATGATAACTAACAGCCCGTTAAGAATCAAGATCGAAGAGAGAAGAATAGAGAAGAAAACAGAAGAAAAAAGGCCTTGACCTAACAACACAAAGAAACATGGCAATCAAAAATAAGCTTTGCTTATTTGCAATAGATTATAAGTATAGTTAGTGTAGTCCCATCTTACTTGACTGGTGGCACGATATGTTATTCTGCATCTGCTTGAGAGTCTCATGATCAGCTGCAGTAACTATAAACCCTCATTGTGAGGGTTGCCTTTCTGAGTTCCTTACAAGCACTGATGGGTGAGCCCACTGGGTGTTCCCTGGTCAGCTAGTCCCTTTAGTAGATGGTGAGTGTCCCTTCAGTCCAGTGGTGTTGAGTAGGGAAGAGCTGCAACTAGTGTGTAGCATGTGTAACGCCAGACCAAGATTGCTTTTGATGAACATGAAGGCAAGGTGAGCAATGGTTCACTCCAGTGTCATTCTGGATATGCATGGGCATAGTTATAATGCATGCTGGGAGTCTGGAGTTTTTTGTATTCTTCCCATAAAATAGTTTAAATGTAGTTTGCAAAAATCATGAACAAATGCATTACAACCTGAAAATTAATTTCAGGCACAAGTATGCCATTTAAGCTGCCTAGCATATCACAGGCAGACTTAGAGATGAGGATTGTCTTTAAAAAAAACTCATCTAAATTAAATTTGTTTTAAAGAATGTTATTATCCCTCAGAAATATTCGCTTGGGCATTTTTCAGATCTGTAATAGCCCACCCAGACTTATCAGGGGTTTTTAACCCCACTAAATAAAATAAAAATTGGCTAGATCAGTACAGTCAAACTAATACTTGCAAATTTAACTCTTACTTCTGTTTGTAACTTGTTTATCTAGGGTTCCTAATTTTACAAGTTTATTTGTCTAATGCCTTTGTGTATATATAAGATGCCTAGTTTCTGTGAACATCTGTAATATGTGTGAGAGAAATTTTGGTGTTAAATTCACAGCAAACATGAAAAGAAATTCTTAATAGTTTTTAAAGACTAAATCCATTCAATAATTATTCCTTCTGTATGATGTGACCCATGGCAAACTCCGGTAATTCCGTGAGGTCTGAGAAGGTCTGTCTCTAGACAACATTCAGATCTTGCATACTTTGAGGCTTCTTTTTAAAGCTGCTTTTTGAAATTGCAGTAAAAAATACCCATTAATTATCTGGCCTGACCAGTATGGATGCAATATCACACACTTGAGGAAAAGAAAAAGAGACATAGGTCAAAACCAGCATTACAGAGTAGGCAAGGCTGAGAAATGTCTGTAATTTAAATGAGTAGAGAATAGACATAAATACACTTTCCACCCACTCTCAGATAAAAGACATTTTGCAACTCAAAAGCCTTGGAAATAAAATGTTATTGCTACCGTATCACTGTAGGATCTTGGTGGTGGTGTTCTCTATCATTCCATTCCGTTCCAAAGGAGCCTTGTTTTGGGCTTAAATTTTCTACAGTTACCAAAGATGCATCATTAAAATGGAAGCAGATTAGTTAAATTGTTCCTCACTGACTCTTAACATAGTCTGAGTAAGACCATCCCTAATCAGGGGAAGCCCTCATTGATCCTTTTTATATTTTAGTACTTCAATAGAGAGATACTGTATAGGACTCACAGCTGTTTCTTTCACATAGGCAGTGATCCAGCAATTTGTGTCTAATGCTTTTTTCTAGTGCCTTTTTCTAATGCCAGTGTTGTATGGCTGGTCTGGTCCTCAGCTGCTGATCCAGAATGACCTGAGTTTTTCATAGGCTAATGCCCTATTTCCAGTTCTGTGCTGAGGATGTAGATACCTTAAAGCATTTAAATTGGCACCTGAATCACAGCTTTTGCACTGTCTTACAAGTCATTTGGGTTATAAAGTTATATTTTTCTTTTCTGTATTACTCAGAACAGACAGAACTGCATTCTTACCATGTAACAGATTTTTAGGCTTTATGGTGGTACTAGAACAGATTATTATGACTAATAACAAAGAAGAAAATGATAATAAATAATGATAGTAATATTAATCATATAGTAGCAAATATTATAAGGAGATTAGGAAGAAAAGAGAATGTATGTGAAAAGAAAAGAGAGTGTATGTATAAGAAAAGGGAAAGCAATGTGATTTGTCTGCATATATATGAGAAACAAGACAGCACTATAGTCAAAGTACAATACATGGGATAGTAATAGAAATATATAGTCATTAGAAATTACACTAAAGTTGTGGATTGGAGTGTGACCTGAATCAAACTATTTGCGATTGATCTATTATCTAAAACTCACTACATTAAACAGAGATGATTCCCATGACTTAAGATTGTTCTGAATGAAGACAGCACTGCAGGATAGAATCTGGTATTCCAGTTCTGTCGGTCTTCGTCATCACCTGCTGTCTTTGTCATATACTGGAGAAGCATCGGACAAAAGAGGCAAAACTTAAGAAAAATAACTTAAGGAGATAGGAAAATATTATTTTTTTCTCCTTCTACCTGAATGGAAGGGGGAAGGCTCCAGGGTCACATTTTCTATCATCCTTTTAACCAGGTCTGTAGTGATAGTACAAGAGGCAACAGCTTTAAACTGAAAGAGGGTAGATTTAGATTGGACATAAGGAGAACATTCTTTATGATAAGGGTAGTAAGACACTGGAACAGATTGCCCAGAGAAGTTGTGGATGCCCCGTCCCTGGAACTGTTCAAGGTCAGATTGGATGGGGCTTTGAGCAACAAAAGTTGCTCAAAGTTTGAGCATCCAAGCTTCTTAAAGGGGAAGAAGGCATAAAACCCTGGGATCCTTTCTGAAAGGGTCACCTAGCCACTAAGCAGCTGTGAAAAGATCACCAGTTATACAGAGAGAGACTGAAATGAGTTCAATAAGGTAAGATTCATCTCAGCTGTCTCAATAAAGGTTCTACACCACAGAGATGCTATGAATGACCAGAGGCATGAGCCCCAAATGGTAGTTAATTTGAAATTAAAAGATCTGATCCTGTAATCTTGTTATCTTGCACCCAGAACAGGGAGCCATGAGGAGTACAGCACTCAAGAGTTTGTTCCTTTTAAACATGCTGCCAAAATAAGAAGTGGTGGTGTCCAGATTTTCCGAAACTAGTTCTCTTCTACGAACAAGCACCTAATCTTTAACTGTTGCAATACCTGTGTCAAGTCTTTTTTCCTACTTTGTTCCTAAATACTTCAAGAATTTGGGCCGTTTGGCTTAGCTGAAGTGTGTTGGGATCCAGAACCAAACTGCAATAAACAGGAAAATTGGGGGGGGGGTGGTGGTGAGGAGAGCCTGCAAAGGGAATTCTGAGGAAATCATGAGTGCCAACTGGTTGTTCATCATCTGATGCAGAAATGCAACTTTGGTGTTACTTTCCAATGATTCATACACATACAAGTTTTTTACTGAGGTGATGTTTCATTTTACTTTTTTTCCTTCCTCTTTTCTTTTGTCTTCCCTCAAGACCTTCAAAGACATGTTTTTGTTATGAATTCCCCCTGTATCCCCACCAATTACCTGAGTGCCTGAGGGGTTCTCAGGTATCAGTTTGAAAGGATTAAAAAAAGATGAAGCAAGCCTGACCCTTCCAGCTCACAGAAGGAAAGGGTTAGCATGGAGATAAATTAGAAAAAGTAAGTACAGTGTACACTGTTTGACTGCTAAATCAATCTCTCTCTAACAGAAAATGCCAGAATTTACTCATGTGACTTTGAGCACGGACCAGGAATTGTTTGGCAATAGTTGTCTATGGCTGACAATGTCTTATATAAGTAGTATTGTTATCTCGGTCTGCGTCTTTGCCTGCATGTTACCTAACTCAAGGTCATTAGAACCTAGATCTAGTTTCTATTAGATTAATAAAATGAAATAAAATATAATACACACCCTTGTAGGAAATTATCTAGCAAATGAGTTCGTTCAAACTCTAGTCTCAGGAGAAATATTTCACTCCAAGGCATAACTAAATAAACACCTGCTAACAGACTGCAGTTAACGCTAGTACTTTAACATTCACTGACAGCAGCTCAAAACAGTGCTCAGAGAAATGAGATGAAACTGATTAACAAAAAAAAAAAAGAGAAAAAGAGAGAGAGAAGAAAGGGATAGACTGGAACTCTTGTAGCACAACTGAATTGATTAATTGCCTTAGACTTCTGTATTATATATATCTGACACTTCATGTGATCAAATATGCCCACCATATAAGGATATTAAATCTGAGTAGGTTTATCACTGTATCAGACCTTGGTACAAACCTTAAAATGAAATAAAATTCACCACATTAGCAGCTATTATATCATTACCATCTGGACTACACAATGCAAGATTCACTAACACCTCTTTTCCTGTCTTATTTTAACAGGAATTTGGTACTTTGCACCTTGATTAGGTTGTTCTATTTTTTTCATATTGCAAAAGCATTTTCGCTCTTTTCGTTAGTTTTCTTCCTCTCCCCCCACTGTATCTTTGAATATTAATTACTCAGGGATTTTTATTATTTTTATTCAAGGACTGTCGTTACCCCTTGTAATACTTATTGTGATGGCCTTTGAATAAATGGTTTCTTTTTCCATATCAGCTTAGGGAATCTAATTCTTCAACCAACTGAAACCTCTGTTCACTATTTTTGTCTTATGATAAGTATATGGGTAAGCTAAGGACTGCGGAAGTGAGAGTTTTCCATTTCTGGGCTATTTTTTTTTTTAATTTGCTTTAGGTTACCCTCTTATTTCCTGCATTATCACAACTTATGGTATACTGTTTCTATATTTCATTATTATCTGTAAATACCACCCTTTAATATTTAATATAATCTTTAATATTACATATTTTTATCCGCATAAATATATTTAAAATGCAATGAAATTTAATTTTAGCTAAACTGGTTTCCTGAAAGATAATATAGAGATTATTACTTCTTGCACAAATGCATACAGTGTACTTGTGGGAATTCAATGGTGGTGAAAGATAAAATATCTACAGAATATTTCTTAAAGGTAGAACCAATTAAATAAAAATATCATAATAATGCATACAGCTCCTCAGAGGAAATCTATCTGCTAGGTATAGTCTACATGTGGTCTTAGCATATTAAAAATACTCATACCATTAATTTAAGGTAATAAGAATGGGAAAGTCTGTATATTCATATACCATAAAAATATTTTAAAATATGTATATAGTACCTAGCATAAAAATTACCTAAACTGTAATTGGTTTGTATGCTGATAGGAATGTGAATGTGTCTTAGTGTGTGGGCTGCAATTCCTTTTAAAATCTACTCAGCATCATTCAGCCTGCTGTGTTTTAATTTCAAAATCTAACATTTTCATAATGTAAACTAAATTGTTTGTTAGCTTCTGCTTTATATGGCATGAATTAATATCCAACACAAAAAGTAATTCAGATGGAGTCATACTCACAGGACTGTAGCAATTCAGACCATTGGTCTTAGATGTAATTTCATCCTTATATTTACTTTTCCATCCTTAAAAAGGACACCTTCAGAGCCTTCCTGAGGTTATGTTAAGAAAGGACTGCACTTCATGATATCCAAAATGAAGGCATTCATCCCAATTTGTGAAGGAAAAAAAAATCAATAACCTTTAATCAAAATTTAAGAAATTCAGAAAATTAATTAAACCATATGACAAGAATCAGATTACTAATGAATATACTATATTGCATATATGACATAAATTTGCATAAGGAGGCATATATTTCATAGAGACCTTGTAATAAGAACAATAGAATAAAAGGTAATTTTATAATATGATTCAGTATCTGAAATGTCATTTAATCAAGACTAGTCCCACGAATGAGGGAAATCTGTCTGAAACTCATCTCAGACCAAGCTGACACGATATTAGTGAGCTGGGGAAAACACCTGGATATTATTGCAGAATTTGTATCAGCATCTTTAATGAGTGAATACGTCTGTTCTCACCACCAGTGTTCTCACTTAAGGTTTACTCTGTTCCCCCAGCTGCTGGTGGGATTGCCACATTTCAGTAGCAGGTAGTCAGCTCTTCTTGGCCTCACATCTGAGATGGCTGTATTTTCTCCAATTAAATTGTTATGTCTGATAGAAGGGTCATACCTGACCATAATTAGGAAAATGAAACAAGCCACGTGGCAAGAGCTTACTTGTTGAATGAAGCCTCTACTTAAGGGCATATGAAAGCAGTGCTCTGAGAAGTACAGTAAAAGCTAGATTTGTTTCATCTATGTAAGCATTGAACTAAGAAGTATACTTACTGAAAGCGCCTTTCAAATAAGTGAAAACTGATTTCCTAAAGAGACAGCAGATCTTGGATAGTTATTTTTACTCTCTGGACGCTTTTTGATGGATGTCGTCAGGCCGAGCACTACCATGACACTCATTTCTATGTCACATGAGACACTAGAGAGTCCCAAACTAAATTAGGGTTAGACTCAAAACTGTGGATCAGTTAACCTCTGAAGTAAGGCACAAACTGAAATATAATTAGGTGGGGTGAATCTGGGACCTGACTAATTTAAGTCTGCCATATAGTTAAGCATCTAGTTGGCTTATCCTTTCTGAGGAGCAGTTTTTTACCTAAGTAGCGGTTTTTCAAATACTTAAAGGATCTGTTTAGAAACTTTTCACTTACAAAAGAGAACTGGGAAAACTAAGGAAAGACACCTCTCAATGCAAGTGGAAAACTGATCCCACATTTGGTCTGAAGCAGAACACTAGGCAATGAATTTCACTCTCACTAAAAAAAAAAAAAAATCCCAAGCAAGAATAAAATCAAGCATCTTGGACTTAAAGAGTTCAGTGCATTTGAGATACCTTAGAGTATTCCCCTTTGGCATCTGGTTACCACTCTAGAAGCTTTGGGTATCCCACAAGGGCCTGTGCTGTGAATTGCAAATCCCTTTGCAGATGTCCCAGGAAATTCTCTAGGCATATAAAATGACTCCAGAATGACTATAGTTTAGACAATTAGTGGAACCTCTCATTTTGGATGAGTGTTTCCTTTGTTTAGCATAAACATCCAGGACACCTTTTATTCCATGATTTTTTATTAAAAATCATTAAGGCCAATGTGGAAACTTCATACTTTTTGACTCCGGGCTTTAAGATTACGATATAATGGTGCCAAGTTGAGTGAACTAAAGATCCGAGCTAAAAGCACGGGATCTTAATGACTATCACAGTTTGAGTTTTTGCCATGAACAGATTAATTATTGATGTTTCTGCATTGAATAAGAAAATGTAATAAATCTAAAAAAAGCACGTGGACAAACAGTTCCTGAAGGTCACCTGATGTAATAAACATAATTATTCATTCATCTATCTGGTTCTTCAGAAAATTTTCACAACCAGAGGAACGGAAAGCTGATACTTTAAGATGAGAGTATTCCACCAGGCCCAGGGATTTTCCTCTAAAATTTAATTTTTCTTAAAAATGAATGCAATCATAGAAGTAAAAGGAAATGATTGGGGAAATGGCTCTTTGACCACTGTGATGGTAGAGAAAGAGTTTTTCTATGGTCAGTTTCATACATGCAAGGCTAGTGCATCCAATTCCATGATTGATGCGTGAGCTGCCCTGTAATGGTTTTTGCTGTTTTCAGAACAGCTCATGCTTGTGAAAGATGATTTGCAGCCTCCCTCATCAGGAGTCTGCAGAACCAGTTTAATGAAGGTGAAAGTATGTGCTGTTGCAGTTGGGCAAGCTTTTTAATATTGCTGCCAAGAAGACAGAAAAACTTGAAAATTCTCTGTCAGTCTCTCAAAACAATAGTCACAGCAACAAGAAAATCAACATCTGTTATGTTTTTCTTTTGTTTTCTTCCGATCGGATCCAGTAAACCTTTGCCAATACATTTGCACAGTGTGCCACAGAAATGTCACTTGAGGCTGAAAAGGAGTGTCACTTTATAAGTAAATGTCATTTTGCAAGTAAAATATCATTGAGTAGGGAAAGAAAAATTGACACTAAGATAAGAAGCTCAATGGCTAAATGGCTGATGATACAAACAAGAAGCAGAGCATGTAATGAAGATTTCCAGTTAATTTGTACCCCATCTGTCTGATGTCTTTAGTAATAGTAGATGGTAAAGGGAAGTGATAGGCATGGGTTTCCAAATCATCTTAACACTGGAGCTCTACCATTCAACAAGCATCTGCAGCAAACAATAGTGTTTCCACCTTAGGCAAGCATGGCAACTGAAATGCCTCTCCTTTTCAATTCCTTCTTTTCCTTTCATTAAGTCTCAGGTTTTGTAGAATTCTCAAGTAATCTCTGCCTCTGTTGTCCTAACTTTGCATCTCCTTTTGCTCCCTTCAACCTCTGGATCTTCTTTGCACTCACCTTCTCTACCCATAAGAACTGAGTCCAGCTGATACTTGAACATTTCAACATCTCTGCTGTGCCATCATTCCTATCTGCACCCCCAGAATCCTGAACTGCTCCTCCATCTGCTTTCTGTATGCAGTCTCAAAGAGGTGAAGGTAGATAATTTATTTACCCTTACCAGCAATTTAATCACAAAGCTTGGTAAGGCTTGGCAGACATAATCCATATCTTGAGGCATTTTGTAGACACAGAAGATCTCTGAGGCTTTGCAACTCAATACTTTACTATATTAACACTGTCTACACAAAAGCTACTTGGCAAGCATCTATGGAATCTGTGTTCAATGAAATTGTTGACAATGAGCATTGGTGTTTGATTTAGCTTTTAGGATAGAAATAACTAGTAAACATAATCTTAAATACTTTGCATAACTTCGTAAGGAAGGAATGTAAATGAGAAGTTTCTATTTACTCAATATATGTTATCTTAATCTTTCCTCTCCCCCATCTCCGTCTGTTTCCTTAAAGTACCATCTCACTCTTCTATTCTTTCAAATCTTTTATCTAGTTTAATTGTTGCAGATTTTAGGAACAAGTATTTGTAAGTTCTTAAAGTGGAACTATTGTCAATATTATCCAGAAGAAAGGAATAAGTCTGGAAAGGTACTAGCAACACACACAAACACACAGAAATAATTGATATCATGTTTAAGGCAAATTGAGTCTGCACTATGCTAAGGGAAAAAATATGTTATATGTAGTGCTTGAAGAGATGAAAAAAGGTGGAAGCTCTACCTTAACACCAGGTTTTTCCTGAGAATCTCAGGTCCTTTACATAGTGATCTTCACACTAAACACCAATGATTTTGTTTTCTAACATCTAGCCATCCAATCAGTTTTACACATTGTATCATAGGAATCATAGAATCATAGAATGGTTTAGGGTTGGAAGGGACCTTGAAGATCATCGAGTTCCAACCCCCCTACCATAGGCAGGGACACTCTCCCACTAGACCAGGTTGCCCAAGGGCCACGTCCAGCCTGGCCTTGAACACCTCCAGGGACGGGGCTTCAACAACCTCTCTGGGCAACCAATTTATCTATTACTTGTGTCTCCCATTTAAATCTTCTTAAGCCTTGAAACTTTCCACGTCTGCTCTGTATTGCTTACAGCCCCTGAGTTGAAATTTTCTCATACCTTGCGAGCATTGTTAATCCAAGCCCCTCCTCCTCTTCCAAGACCTGGAGTATGTTTGGGGCAGGAGGAAAACTTTCATAGAAAGGAATGATGATATTTTTTAAAAGCCCTTTGTGCTCCAAACTTCTTTTTCTCCATCTTTTATAAAAGTCAACAGCATGAAGGATGTAAGCAGTGTCCCTGCTTCCTGCAGCAGTTTTCATTAGCTCTTCTTGCCTTGAGTGTCAAACAGAGAAGGCAACCTTACAGGGTCTGGCTTTTTTTCTCCATGCCCTTTTGCAGGGTTAATTAATAATATACTCACCTAGGAAATTTTGCTTTATATAAATTTCCAGAATTTGCCATTTGGCTTACTTTATACAGCATTCCACATGATAAAACGTCTGTTTGCACAAGGGGAAACCACGGTAATTGGCAAATGAGAAGCACAGGCCAGGGAAAACTGTAGGTTTCATCATGAACTGTGCCAAAACAAAACATACTCAGTATTTAGTGCTGCTAGTGACATTCCCAAATTACACATCTGCTCTTTTTATTTACATTCTAGAGGACCCGACAGCAGATGGAAAAAGACAGTGAGACATGCAGAAGAGGACTATTCTCTCTTATAAATCCATTAAAAAATCCTGATTGCTGCCCAATCACACAGAATAGCATTCTTTATAAGCAAGACACTGAATGAAATAAATACATTTCTGTTTAGGCGCTTAGCAGTGCCGATATATTTTTGTTACAGATGATAGGCAAATTGAAGACCAAATCAGTCCAGTTGTAAGTTCTCTCACTTCTCTCAGCTACAAGAGGTTTTATACTTTATTCTGACAATTCTATAAACTTATTGTCATAATCCATTTAAGCCATCAGAAAGAGGGAGCTAAGATAGATAAATTAAAAAAAAAAGTATGATTTATTAAGCACATTTAGAAATTACCTTTAAACAATTTACTGAATGCCATAGTTTTTTATTTAAATTCATCCAAATCTTAATTTTGTGCCTTTATTCAGTCTTTATGGCATAATACACAAAGGTGTTATCCTCCACTACCCGATGATGGGTAATGGGATTCTTGGTTATCCCCACCTTCAGTATGGACTCGAATTTTTCTGCTAGTGCTGCAGGCAAATGACTCAGCCTCTAGAGGAATAATCACTTCCTTTTTATCATTTCTGATAGAAGGATTTCCTAATGAAGAAATCCTATTTCATCTTGGTTTCAGGATTGGTTTCATCATGGTTTCATGACAAGATCCAAAGCGTTTATTAAATTTAGAATAGTTATTAATTTTAAGTTAGGCAGTTAGACTTGGACTTTAACTCCATCATCCCCCCTCATTTAAGGAATGTTTTTTTTAAGAGTTTAATTTTTTAATTACATTTGAATGCATATATAGGGAAAGCAGTATCCACCTTAATTCCATAATATGAAAACTTCAAATGTAGAGCAGAGGTTAGCTTATTTAAAGCATACTGTAGTTTGAATAGTAAAACTCGAAATTAACAGTGTAAAATATTTTTAAGTTGTGGCATTGTTTGCCTTAAAACTTCCTTCTGCTGTAAGCAGATGGTATTTAAACCTAAACTGATATCAGGGAAATAGAAATAATATCTTTAGAACAGGAGAAGTTAGCATATGTACTTGAACATGCACAAGTGAGAAATATGAGTGTATCAGCAAAGCCTGGGGAGAAGACTTGACCCTAACTCTTTTATGTTATAGTTTAGGTCCAGAAAGCACAATAAGGAAATTAGTTTTACTGTCACACTATGTAAACTTTGTTTTACTGCCAAATTAGGGACCATCACCTGATATCAATTCAAATTACAGTACACTAAACATGCAACACAGAAAACAATTCTTGTTTACGGCTTCAGCCCTAAGCTCACATAGGCATTTGAAGTATGTGCCACTATATCAGTTTAAGATTGAGATCTACCCATATGGCTTCATCTGCCTGCATAGGCTAAAATTCTTATTGAAGAATAGTAACGTTCAAAATGAAAGGATGAAAAAAACACCATGGACTAAATGATCATATTGGCGTCTTCTGACAGCAATATAACCAGGCAAATTAACAGTCAGGGAAAAAAAAATTTAACATCAGTATTTATAATAGGAATTTCTTAAGACAGTGAGAAAAACAGAATTTAATATGCAAAATTACTTGAACTATCATTACCATTGTTAACAGAATTTTAAAAACCATAAAATTTGGATCTTTGAATCTACAAAATTAATCTTATGAAAGAGTTTTCACAGAGTTTTCACAGGAGATTTTCAGTACTTCTAGTTTCTGCTAAGGCCAGAAATAACAACTTCTAGGGCGAAAAAAAATATTTTTCCTTAATTTTCTATCTTTTCATAGCTTTAAACAGGGCTTGCAGACACTTCTTTCTGCGGATAACTTTTGATACCCTTTATAGGTGAAAAAGTTGTCAACATATGGTATTTGTCATTTAAGTTTCCTTTTCACTGTTTTCGTGTAAAATTTACATTTAGTAAACAATGCTACCATGCTGCAACAAACACTGTAACTCGTATTCAAACTTTGCCTCTCAGACACACAATACATTGGAAAGGCTCATTTGACACACTATCCTCATAAAGGAAGCTCATATAGTTCATATAGTTGTCTCTTTAGTTAAGGTGTTGGATATCTGAGGCTCCATGAAAAAAAACAAAACCCAAACAAATAATAATGCAGCAGTGAAAACCACCGATGAAAAGAAGCCAAGTCAGCACCTAAAGTGAAGCTAAGTGGCCCAGATGGAGCGTTTTAGATGAGATTGATCAAGCTGTGTCAAAGTCTTAGAATGTTGTTGCAGAATCTCATGTTGACCTTTGGACATACCTGATAGCAATGATCATTCATTTGTACAGGATTTCAAGTGGACTAACCACTAAATTTTTTCCTTCAGTGACTGCTTTTTATTGTTAATGGAATTGATCCTTCAGCAACAGATCTGTAACTATCTGTGGAAAATTTCCTTGGTAAGCATAACAGTTCAGCTGTTGCAATAAAACTTCCAAGTTGTCCTCAAAAAATTTATGTTTATGGAGAAGTGATTTGTGTGTGTATGTGTGTGCGTGCATGAGTATTGCACACACGTGCTTCTGTGCACATCTAAAGGACTAGAATAAACTCCTGTGATTAATATGTAGTTTTCTAAAGAACGGTTGCAAAGTTAGAAATGGAGTTTAATCAGACTTTTATTTTTCTGACAAGGAGTTCTGTTGCTGGCCTAGTAATTCTGTAAAATGGATGAATAATTCTGTAAAATGGATTAATATTTTCATAGACTTTTCAAGTGACTTAAGCACTTATATCCTGACAGTGAATGTAGATAATAATAAAGCAAATACTAAATATACTTGTATGTGCAAATGTATTTGCAACAGGTAAGTCAGCCTTTAAAAGGACCCCCACCACACAAATCTTTGAAAAATATGTATTCATAAGATTTTGGGGGTTGGTTTGCAGCATAACCCTGATAGGTAGTTAAGCCCTCACGCAGCTGCTTACTGAGTTCCCCGCAGTGGGATGCGGAAAGAGAAGTGGAAGGGCAGAAGCAAAAAACCTCATAGGTCAAAGATGGTTTAATAAGTGAAGCAAAGGCATGCATGCGTTGTATGCAAAGCATGGAAGCAAGGGAATTCATTCACTACCTCCAATTGGCAGGCAGGTGTTCAGCCATCTCCAGGAAAGCAGGGCTCCATCACACATGATGGCTACTTCGGAGCACAAAAGTTATAATTCCAAATCTGCCCCCCTTCCTCCTTCTTCCCCTAGCATTTATTGCTGAGCAAATGGTATGGGGTATCACTTGGGGTGAGCTGTCCCGGTTGTGTTCCCTCCCAGCTTTCTTTGCCCACTCCCAGCCTACTTGCTAGTGGGGCAGCGTGACAATTAGAAGAAGGCCTTGATGCTCAGTAAGGATTGCTCAGCAATAGTTAAACATCCGTGTGTTAACAGCCATGTTTTTATACCAGATCCAAAACATAACCCCACATAAAGCTACTATGAAAAAAAATTAACTCCACCCAGACAAAGTCCCAATCAGGGAGGTAAGGTCAGGTTTTATGCCGCATATTTGTACTATACTAGTTTCTGAATTAATTTGTTGGGTAAAACCTCAGTATCGACTTCAAACACCAGAAATCAAGTTGGGTGATTCTTAGAAGAGAAACAGTTTCTCTTCTCAGTATTTTTTTATTTTGTTAACATGAAAACAAAAATAGACAAAAAGTAAAAGATGAATCACTATATCATCTAAACAGGACTCATAGCAGAACTCAGCAAACATTGGGGAATCGAGGACTACATCCTTCCCCCTTAATCCATAGTGTGAAGTCAATTTTCTAAATTCCTTCCTCTAGTGGGCAGAGGAAAACAAGAACTCAGGAGGGTGATTCATGCTGTCATCAGAGAAGTGTCATGGGGAGAGGAATTATCTGGCCCAAGTTAAGCTCTCTTCATAATTGGTGTGGGGGGGTGGGGGGAGAAACATGCATAAAGCAATTTATCATTGTACCTTAAGATAAGTCCCTGAGATACATTGGGTAACTTAAGCTCTCACTTTGGTAACTTATGCACTGGCACCTGTTAGAGCTCTTCATTCTTTATAATTGCAGCTAAAAAAATGAGACTTATGCATCTCACAGAGAATGTTGAAGCCACAAATAACACCCTAATTGCTTTTATTACCAAGAGCATCATATTATGACCCTCTCATATACAAAATTTACAGTTAAAATATAATATCTCCATAACGTCTACTTCTTTCCTTTTTTTTTTTCCTTCTACTTATAGTACTACTATAATCCAAATAAATGTGTGTTCAAACAGGGCATGTTTTCTTTGTATATTCACCTGGATGAAGGTCACCTATATCTGATTCTTGTACTGTCTTATCCTGGGGAGTTATATTCATTTCTAAATGATAACCTATGTTTACTGCAATCCTTGCTATTATTACTCAACCTCAGTGAGGACTACAGGTCATAATCCCACTGCTTTCTGTACTGTAATGCCTCATTTCTTTCTCTACATGCATCAATTCCTACAGAGCACATGCTGTCTTCAGAGGACAGCCCTGGAAATGCTTATTCACAACTATCAGGACTTCTCTTGAGAGTTCACTTGGTGATCAGCTTGCAGCAGTAGAGTATATTCTCATAGTGATCTAAGATTTGGTACAGTACACCCTGCCACTGGAAAGCCCTCTGTTACACCAGACCACTACCAGAAGTCCCCTTTGTTTTGTGCCACCTAGTCAAGTCAGAATACTCGGTCAACACGAAGGAATCTAAAATTATCACTGAAAAAAGCAACTGCTTAAGTGGTGATGCCACCTATTTTATTGCAAAGAAAATTCTTATTCTATTCTGCCATGTTACTTTGTGAGCATGTAGCTAGGTAAAAGATTCTCTTGAAAAGGTTTCACTCGTCTTTAGTTACAGTATCTAGTCCCTTTGTAAATTAAGACATTTATACCTTTGCTACTTATTTCACTAATACCAGATAAAAGATTTGGTGTTCTTGTGTTTGTAACAGAGCTTGTCATTTGCTATTATGGCATAACATGACATATTGCCTTTGTGGTACATTTTGATAACGTCAAATAAAAATACAGAACACCTGGAATTTTTAGTTAGACTTTTTTTTTCTCTCTCAAACTAAAGGCATGGAACCATTCACACATGCAAATTACTTGTAAGAAAAGAGATTAAATATGGTTTAGCTGACATCTACAAACAATAAGATAAAACTACAAAAGATACATTTCTTCAATGTGCAGCATAGGGCTTACCTGTTGGTTACAGCGTTTGCATGATGATGTATCGTCTTATCATCTTGATTATTAAAAGCTATGCTGTGCATACAAAAGATACTAATCAGAAAAAATAGTTTTATCAAATTAATTATTCACTAAAAGCAGTACACTCAACAGAAATATCATTTATATTAGTATATCTGTAAAGAGAATATGCTATCTTTCTACTAAATGAAAACATGCATCAATAGTACAAAGACGACTCTTTAGCAAAACCTAATTGAGGACAAACCTGTCACATTAAAGAGTATTCTTGGCAATAAGGTTATGCACAAAAACCTTTCTGTGATTAATATAAAAGTTTAGCTAAAGAAATACCATATAATTGCTTATTATCATGAGCTTCTTACAAAATCTTAAGGGAGAATACAATTTGCACAAACATATGCTCCTTAGATTACTAAATTATTTTTCTTAGGGGAAAATGGTTAGAACAATTAATGAATAATAACAGATAATTTCATTGCATTTAACACAGACATAAGCATTTGTTTCTGTATCAGAAATGTTAATTGCCACAATAGATGAGAAGCAATGATTTAGAAATCTTTTTTGTCCTCACATGTTTTAACGCTTATTTCAACTGGCAAAAAAAGGTATTGTGATAACTAGACTGATTTCTTTCTTTCTAAGATTTTTTAAAAAATTCACATGTATACAGGGGAAAATTGTCTTATAAGATAAAATTATAGAATGTGCACAGTTTTCTCCGTTAAAATAAGTTTATAAGATGTATGATATCAAGTTTAAAAATTTTGCATAATTTAATAAAATGTAAATATTTGGAGGTATATAGGAAAGAGATGGAAAGTACGCATTCCTTGAATTTACAAGAATAAGAAATGTAGGTGTAATACCTGTGCTACTACCTGACAGTATTTCTATTTCTTTTCCAGTTAGCAGAAATAAAAAAATAAATATTTAAAAACAGTCTTTTGAAGTGAATCATGTCAGGCTGCATCATCAACATTTGTTTCTGTATTGTTTTACGGTAAAAGGTAACCTTCTATAAACTATTTGATAACTGATACATAGGTTCAGCCATTTTTTTCAATGTTGGTCAGCAATTTCTCGTTACCATATAATTCAGATTAAGCAAATGACTACTTAGTAGGACAAGACAGCAATACCAAAAAGACTTTCTATATCAAAGGTCAATCCTTTTTTAAATTTATTACTTAGCAATAGCAGGTCCTACATGCTATTTAAAAGATGAATTCCTTTTCATACATTTAAAAGGCATTGTCAGCACAAATACATTTCCAATCAGTTAGAGACCTGGGGTTGACTTAGTCTGGTTTTGACATTTTCCTTTTAAGGCTGAATAATTTGTATTCACCAGAGTAAAGAAAAGACCAGAGTTGCAAAAGGTAATTAGTAGGATTTACAAGCAAAGTAGACTTTCACTTCCTTAAAAGTCTAGATATTTCGGGGAAGGTTGCCTTACACCTTTTTGGTTAGAATTCTTCCCAGGGATGTGAGACAGATGAAAGACCTCACTATACCTATCTAGGCATCTTCCATTGGTCTGTCTAGAACAATATATTGTCTTTGACAGTGAAAGTGTCTCAGACAGTTGTTGCTGCTATTACTACTACTACTACTACTACTACTACTACTACTACTACTACTGTTATTATTGTTATTATTTTAGGAGGACGTTGTTCCAGAGTGAACTTGGTTTCTCTCTTTACATTTCCCAGAAGACTTTTCACTGAAAAAGACATGAAGTTAAAAAGTGGTAAATCAACTTTTTTTCTTATTGAAATGCACACTAAAATACTCCTGATAATCTTCACTGTTCAGGTGCTCTAGTATTAAGACAAATACACCAGTAAGAGATAAAAAAATAATTTGGTATTATAAACTCTGCAAGAGTCTACCAGAGCTCCAGGCAATAAATGTTCCTGCACAAGCGGTGAGTGCCAAAATGATGACCCTATTTTTCTTTAATCCTATCTAGGTGCCCCAATCCTTTTCCTTTTACTCACTTAAACTGTTTTCTAAATCATGAAATTCAACACACTTTTCCATATTGTAGCCTTAGTTTCAGGAACCTTGTAACCTTAAATTTAGTGATAACCCCCTCTCAGTTACTCTTGGGACTACACCCTCACCAGTGAGGTGCGTACTTCTTCCTGCAACTTAGGTCAGCCCTCACCTCCTGGTTTTTCTTCACAGAGCATCCCTCCTTCTCTTGCTGCTACGTGACAATAAGTTCCAGTCTATGTTCTAATGATTCTTCAGTGTATTATATTAATTATTAATCATTCAACTTCTGAAAGTAAGTGTTTGGGATGATGTTCTAGATACCTACTTTCATAAAATAACGTCTTTGCGTTTTCAGATAAAGTAACATTCAGAGATGCATACCAAATTTTAGACCTTCCACTCTGTTACAACCTACAAGTACAGTTATAAGATCAGAAACATCTCAATCAGAAAACTTAACTTTTACAAAGGCAAAGTAGATAAAGTATAGAGAAACAATATTATCTCATTTTGCACTTAGAGGAATAAAGCATAGAACCATTAAATTATTCAATCAGAGTCTACACAAGCTGAATCCAAGGATCTTAAAGATCAGAGCACTTTGACTGTATGACCATCCTTCTCTTGGAAAGATATTTGTTATACCAGAATTATAGATCCATTTTTTCCAGGCTATTTGTAGCTATGATGAAAATATTTTTTTTTTTCTCTAATCATCTCATACCTGCACCAAACGTGGTTGCTAACATCCAATACTAATAGCAGGGTTGAGTTACTGTAATAAAATCTCTTTGTAAATATTAGTCATTGTTCAAAGCTAAGCCTTTTTCTTTTCAATCTTATAAATATTTTAATTCATTTTTTTTAAGACATACAGAATGTAAAGTTAATCAGGAAGAGGACTCCAGAGATATCTTGTGACTCTGAATGCTACAAAAAACCAAATCTTCATGTATAAAATTCTATCTCAAATAAGTCATTAATTTGGACTTTCAGCAAGGAGCTGTATCTCCTGAATAACAAAACATCTGTAAAACGTGTAGGCAAATGTAAAGAAAAAATCAGTAGGCACTTGTTTCCTAAGAGACAATGCCTTTCTTTATGTCAATGCTCATTAATTTGCAGGAGTTTTACTTTGTTCAGTCAACATGACTCAGTAAAGATTTTAAAGATTCTGTAGTCTTTTATCTTACTACTTTTGAGCAAGCTTATGAAACAGTTCTAAAGCTCCAGAGTAAGGACTTCAATCTTTTTTTTTTTTTTTTTTTTTTTTTTTTACAATACTGTGTGGCAGTTAATGATATCAAATTATGTGCTTGGGTCATGATACCTATGTTGCAAGAGAGGGATTTGTATACCAACCATAGACCTGTATAAGGAACACAGGAGGTCCAGTCATTTTTTTTAGTAACAACAGTCCACTCTCACTTCCCTTCATATCCATTTATTCGTCCTTGTACTATTATATGTGATAAACTGAAAACAGTAACTAGTGATGACATTGTGTAACACCATTTAAGACTTCATGTAGATCAAATATATTTTAGAATTATATATATGGTCACAGTTTTTTTAAATCAATGACTTATAGGTAGATTATCTGGTCTCGATGATATTTTATTTGTTTTCAAAATATTATCAAGCAACCCTTATTATATAACAATTTACTCTGTCTTTGGTAATAGATCCATGGCTCCTCTCTTCACTATTTACACTATTCTTACTGTTGTCTTCTTATTCCATATTTCAAATTTATTTGTGTACCTGCTGCTTCTGTATACAATAACACTATTTTAAAAATACAGAAAAATAAGTGGACTGTGACTGCGACCTTTGACTTTATTGTCTTCTATTGTTTTAATAATTTACCACTGTTGCCTTAGTCACTGGCTAAAATTCAATCTAGATTAGGCAAAAACTATTCCATGTTGGGGCTGTTAACACAGTGGTTTAGGAAAGCAATCATTTACTAAATCCTAAATCTTTCAATTTTGTCTCAGTTCTACAGCATGCCTCAGAGATTTCCCAATTAATACCAGGGAGGCAGAAATAGGTTGAAATCAAATCATCCATAAAGCACAATCTTGTTAACCTAACTTGCCCTCCTTATCTCTTCATACAAGTTTTCATTTCCGTTTCTTTTTCCTGTCCTTGGAGGTTCATTGTACGGTGTACCTGTCTATTATCACTTTAAATACTCCTATGTATAAGCTAGCTTATTTCCTGAAAATGTCAATTCATTTCTTGATGTGCTTTATTTTTTCCTAACTTGTAACAGTACAATAAAACCTGGACAAAAATAATCTTTCTTGGGAAACTTTCTGCCATAAGAGAACATTCTAAAGAGTATTAGGTGAGTATATGGGATATAGATGGTTTTCCCTAAACAATATTGCCATCTCAAACGGATGTAAGAAATCATACTGGTCTAAATTTTCTGGGAAAATGTTTAGCTTTTGGATTAGATTCAAATACATATTTTTATTTCTTCAAGACACTGCTATTTTGTTGCCGTTTTGCTGAATCTTCATGCTATCACTCACTGTTGAGTATGTATGCCTTACAGTTAATCATGGCCTTTATTTTAGACAAGAGGAAGCAATTTTCTCATAAGAGCACGCTCCAACCTGTGAAAGGAGAGGAGGTCTAAACTCACAGAAGCTCACAAATACAGATCCCCTGAACACTCGCAAAACAAAAGAGTTTCATGTGTAATGCTTTTACTTTACAGATGGTTTGTTTTGGGTTTGTTTTTTTTTCACTGTGTGGATAATAATATTTGCAAACAGAAAAGCCAGTGTTACAAAAAAAATTAGTTAAAATGTAGTATTTTGAATTGAAAAAAATCGGTAACCGGTTTTGACCTCCACCATGATATGATGGCACACAAAAAACCTGATTTAGTTCAAACATTCTTTGGCAGCATTCCATCAGAAAACTACAACATTTTCTATACCTTTGTTTAGTACCTAAGCACTCATTTCCCTTTTCTTTCCTGCTCTGAGAACAGAGTTCAGTTTCCTATAAGAATGCCAGTTTGTAAACCTTTCCAGATACAGCAAATGAAGCACAGCTCAAAATGGATTTAAAAGAAAGTAAAGAACGCACTATAGAGAAAGAGACCTATGCCGATAATCCTCCAGCTATCTTCTTTTCTTCTGACCTCTCTCTATTTTCAAGCACCTTAAAATGGTAAAGGAAAAAGGGCCAAATCCTGCCTGTATATTATATATATTTCCCAGTGCCTGACTGAGGCAGAACTCAGGCCCAAATTTCTTACAGTAGAATCTGTTCACATTTAATGTAGCACATCTGCCTTTCTCCTTGGGTCTTATTTCCCAAATTTAACCAAAATCAATTTTTTTTTAAATGCTTCATCTCATCTTCTATCTTTTCCACATGAATGCTCTGACTCTGGTTCTTTCCCCCTATCTAATTCTGTTATTTTCGTTGTCCGTATCTACCTTCCATGTACCTGTTTTCTTTTCATCTGCTCCTCCACTTTCTAGACTCCTTTGACTTGTCCTTCTTGCTTTCTTACCATCTGTCCTAGAAGTCCCCAGTACAATTGTCAAAGTCCCCCCCTTTGTGGAATGCCAAGTCCCCTAAATTTCCCCTGCTAGTTATTTGTTTATTTTAATTAACAATATTTTTAGCTGACTGAAAAAGTTGCCAATTGGTCATGCTTAGGTGCTGAAGCATTTATATTATGTTGCCCTTGTGTATAACTTTAATATGCAATAGAAGTATTTTATACATTTTAAAACAAACAAGCCCAAAAAAATGAAGCTCAAATGATTTTTTATTAGTATATTGTTGAAAAAAGGGACTAAAGTAAAACTTGTAAAAAAACATGTTCCTTTCATATAGGTTCCTCCTAAGCTCCCTAGAGAATCACTAATTGCTCTATGAAAATAATAATAAATAAGGCAATAGCTTGTACATTCTACAAAACTGAGTGTTTATGTAATGTTCCATAATTACTTTTTAGGCATTTAATGTGTATATATATATTTATATACATAAAATTTTCTGCTGCAAACAAGTTTTCTTCCCATCTAGAGAAGGCTAGGTAAGGAAGACTGAGATGATTTCTGAGATTTCTGGTACAGTAATTTCAAAGACACATTTCTTCTGTCAGTAGACACCACCAATTGCTGTAACTGATGTTTCATCCATTATACCAACTCGATTTCTCAGGAACAGATAATTAGCTATGACTCCACTTACTGGATGATTATTTCTATCTTCCTAGGAATCTCATCCTATAATGGGACAAAATGTCACGAATAATGAGGAATTATGTTGTGTGAAAGCTACATCACTAAACCTAAAAGTGTATTGTCCCTTGTCTTTGAAGAAGAAGGAAAGAGATTTTTATGCATAAGTGGTCTCAGTTCTGTTTCATCTCTTCGTTGATGATGTTAACACTACCTAGAAAATTAAAAACTGAAGATAAGACTATAAAAAGCTCATCTTATATCTGAAGAAGAAACCGAAATAAAAGGAGTGATTCAATTTTAAAAATCTTCAGTATGTTCAGACAAAGTTTGTTATTTAATCATGCATGAAGATTTTTTGCCTCTGAAATGGCATGCTATAAAGTTATAATTGTATTAGGTGACTCACATCTATGCAATTACTTTAGGATATTGCATTATATTTCCAAGGATATATTTTTACTGAAGTGCTGCCCTATCTGAGTTTATTCACATTATCTCATAGATATAGATGAGGCTCTTTTATTGTCTTTTTTATGTGAGATGCTTAAAGTACAGAAACAGGTGCCTTCACCATGTGCTGCGTGATATCTATACAGCACAGCATTCCCCTGAATCACTGCATGTTTTACACACAGAACAAAAAGGCAGAATATTCTCCCTCATTTTTCTTCCGAACTAACAAACAACAGGAATATATTTGTGTTGAAGAGAAGTTTCCACAGAGGTTGGTACCACTGAGCAAGCAGCAAATGAAGCAAAGCCAATGGCAATTATTAGGATTTCATTCTGTTGAAGTTCTCTTGTCACCATGTGGCAACAGGACTTTTACTTGGAACTGCTTGCAAGCTTGAGGACTCGGGGGGAAGCCAGGTGAGAGAGATTTATTACTGGAAATATGTACTATTGGAAACTCCTCTTGACTTTCACTTCACTCCTTGATAATTTTTGTTCATTTTGGTGCACTTCAGAACCTGAGGAACTGTAGGTGTTCTGCAAGGAGTTTGTGTGTGATATACAGATACTGAGATCCCATCTGATAATATGGGTCTTAGGTATATTTAGCACAGTTTCCATGTCCATAAGGGTTTCAAAGAAAACAAGAAAAATAATTTTCTGACTATATCTTAATAACTGACCCTCTGGATAAGACCCTTGTAGAAGGCTTCTACAAGAAGCATAGGTGCACCCAGAGGATGATTCATGCAGGGGGTAAATTCTTAAATTAAACTAAATATGCCAAAACTGTGGGCGGATCATTGCTGGATAGTAAACTCAGGATAATCTGTACGTGAACCTGGGCAGTTTTCAAGGTGACTGTCGTCAGGACGCTGCGCTGGCCCGCTGTTCCCTGTGGGCTGGGTTGACAGGAGCAGGGCAGCCAGGGGAGCACCACAGGCAGCCCCAGCCCTGGGCATCAGGCACTTTCCTGGGGATGGGGATGGGCCAAGCCCAGGCCAGGACATGGGCCCATGGGTGGGCCTGGCTCAGAACGGTCCATGGCTGGGCAAGACAGGGCTGTGGGGGAACCGAAGACTGGCCCTGCTGTGGCATTGCTGGGGCAGGGGCTGATGGCCCCGGGGGTTTGAAATGGCGTCCTGGACCATGGGCAGGGTGGGGGGAGCCCTGGAGGGGTGGGTAGAGGCAGTGAGGCCTGTGAGTGCCCTCAGGGCCTTGACACTATTGTGGACCCAGGGCTATCTTGTCAAAATGAATAAGGTTTCAATGTTCAGGCTAACATTGTTAAGTAAAGTAACACTAATATATTGACAAAATTACCTAATTAAAAATGCAAACTAGCACAAAGGGTGGTGTCAATGCAGCAGTAAGACACTTGATGGTGGGCCAAGTGATGATGGAGAAAAACTGAAACTCAGCTGGCGCAGTCCTTCTTTTACACCCCAAATAGAAGTGTTGTCATTGCTCATGAGTGCCAAACAGACAGGTGGCCAAAAAAGTTATTTACTACAACCCACGAGATGAATGTAAAACATGAGGAGAGCATGTATATGGTAATGTCTCAAAGTAAAGAAATTATAATATCTAAGATTCACTCCAATATCTCTCCCTCATGCTGTATATGTGCAGGCTACCACACACACCTGCCTTCTCCCTTCTGTCTCTTCATACTTATTACTTAGATATCCAACCCCCAAACACCTTTAAACATAGTATACCAAAATTAAGACCCTAAGCATGTGGCACACACAAGTTAGACATCCGAAAGTACTAGCATACCCTAGAGATTACTCCAAAATAGCAAAGTGTTTGGTGAATATCTGAGATTTTATTTTCCTAAAATTTCCTGTATTCACAAATGTTTGTATTTTGGTTTTTTTTGTTTTTTTTTTTTTTTTTTTAGAATTATTGTCCCATTTAATGATTAACAAATAAAATTTTTATTTCAGTGGAAAGGGGAATTAAGAAGGTACTCAGATGCCACAGCTGAGGAACTTAATAATGTATGAGTGTTTTGTAGTCTAATGCTTCTAACTTGACTCTTGTAATGGCTTCAGGCTTTGCATTCTTTTGCCTTCATGTCTTATATAAAATGGAGAACATCGTTTGTTGAGTGCTTTCTTTGCCAAGCAATGCTTTCAGATGGTGCTCAGTACAAGCATGCTGAAAAAAAGAAAAGATTGCATATTTGTGATGTTTTTTATTTTTCATTATTCTATATTTCTTATTCCTTGGATTCCAGACAAGCAAACAAAAAACATTGTATGCTGAAAAGTAGCCTCAGACTTGTTTCTGACTGGAGTTTAAAAGCAATGCCCAGAACATGAATGGAGTTTTTTTCTTTTTTGCCTTTTTTTTTTTTTTTTTTAAGTTTTTTTTAATGATGTATCCTTCTCTTTCTTGGAATTTTCCTTCCTAATTTGAAAACAACTGTGCACACTGAGGCCCATTCCATATTATCCCGGGACCCATGAATTGGTGGATGATGGTTTTAGAGGTAACCAGCAGTGCCAATTATGAAACTACAGTGTCCAGTGAAGCACGCAGGTTGCGGCTCAGCAGGCTGAGCCACTGAATACTGAGTGAGTTTAACAACAAAGGCCCTTTTGGAGCCACTGAACTTTTTTATTTTGTTTCTTGCTCATAAATTTTCAAAGTGGCAAATAAGGATTTTATTAATGCATTTCCCATTGACTTTAATGGGAATCACATAGCTAAAACTCATTGCATAAATTTAAAAACATAGCTGTATTGTATGGCAAATAGTTAAACAGAATTCAGACCACACACAAAATGATTCTATATAATTAGAAGTAAAATAGAAAATTGTAGATAAGATTGACACAAAGAGCAACAAACATGATAACAGAGAATAAAAATATTTAGAAATATATCTTTATTCAGTGAAAAATATTATTCCACTGATTTCAGTACAGCTATGACAGGATCTGACCCATAGATTTATGTGTCTGGAGACCCTTCTTATTCACTAAAATTATGCCTTTATAAGTGTTTAATGGATTTATTCCATAGGTGCATTTCTTAACTATTTAAAGTTAAGTTCATTAATTTTATGAGTAATAAGGTACATGTTTATAACCGACTTTCATATTAAAGTCTGGTTCTTCATTTTTAGTGAGCTCAGGATTATACTTTATAAAATAAACAATGTTAACAAGCACAACAAGTAAATACCTGAATATCCAGTACTGTTAGTGGTATATCCAGCACTGTTACTTGTACATGTAAAATCTATTTATAAATTTCTAAATATATGTCTATAAAATTTGTATCCACCTACAGAATTTATATAGGTTTCTTTTGAGTTATTGTAGATTCTCTTGATTTTATCTTCTTTTTCTCCCTTTTTGAGTAACAAACTTAAAGACATGAAATATTACAAATTGTTCTTTTATGTTTTCAGAACATAAACAATTGTACAGCACAAAACTGTGTGGAAAGTTGCATGTTAAATAGCAAATATACACCATATCTCAAAGATATTTTTAAAGATATATTAAAGCTCTATCTCAGGCAAGTGTTACCATTTCTTGTGGCCGTATCTGCACCTTACCTGAATTGACAAGTCTTAAGAGCCTAAAAGTCAAGATTTGCCAGACCCGTCCTTACATGTAACTGTATTGTCTTTTTAGGTAGCTTGAGCTCACACTGAGTTCATGCCGTCTACAATTTCTCTCTGTTCTTTTATCAGGAAACATCAAGGTCTGGGTAGAAAAGATTTAGACGGTCTCTGTCTCCCAATACCAGCTATGTCACAGTGTCACAAGGACAATAGGCACAGGCAGGCTGACAAATCAGAAGGGGAGCAGTGGGACGTATCTACAGTACGTGGGGGAAATCTGTAATAATATAATTAAACCAACCAAGAATCGGCTGGTCAAATGTAAATGTCTACTTTAGGGTGAGATTAATTGCTCTCTGAAGTCTGCTGGCTGTACTGATGAGCTAAAACCAGCCAGGACAGGACAAGCTCAGACAAGTGCGGAGACCCTGCAGAGTCAGGTCAGTGCAAAGTCTACGGCCTTCTACTACTAATGACAAAATTATATTTACTGGGATGCACCAGTATTTATGTCCTCAACTAAAAAAAGCATTAAATCTGTGATCTGAGCAGTGACCAAGTCAGCAGGAGCATTTGAATTATGCATCACTCTTTAAACCATGTACTATTAATCCAAGTTACTTTGAAAACATGATGAATGCTGGAGACTTCAAATGTTGTGGCAAATGTTGGGTGGCAATTTAAAATTTGGTCACTTTAATGACCTGATAGTGGGCACACAACCTGATGTGTCCACCATCAGAATTCAATGCTGACAGACTTTGCTGTAATTTTTAAAATTGTATCATTTATGGAAACCTTTCCATAACTTGATTATTTTCCTCCCCCCCCCCCCAACCCCATGTAAGTGACATACTGAAGATAGCATCTTTACAAGATAATTAATAATAGCAGTATTATTTTTAATTAATATTTCTTTGGCTCCCCTCTACTCTGAGGATTTATACACATTTCATAATGATGCCTAATATAGCTATTCTTAGTGCAGGACAGATTGATATACATCAGTAGTTCCCATTCTTAAAAATATTGATTACTTATTATGTATCCACTTCAGCTTTGTTTTCACAGTATATCCAGTAACATGCATTGCTAGTTCCTTTTGAATATTATTATTGACTGGTTTTGTTACAATTTCAATATCCACCCTTCCAGATCAAAAGATGTATTAAATACACCAGAACATTCAACATATCACTTAATCCAATCTAAGAATGAGTCCTATAGAGGGCAACATGAAGCTCTTCCATCATAACAATTTGAGAACTTAAATAGACCAGATTACAATCGTATTTTGGTCCATTTTTAAACTCTCATCATGTGATCACTAAAAGAAAGAATTAGAAATATTCTAGACATAGGGGTGGCAGGTACACACTACTGATATATTTGGGAAGAAAACTAGTACTTCTTAAAGCTTGTATTTATTGTTCTGTTGATAGGAAATAAATGAGCTGAAGAGGGCTTTGTTTGTTTGCCTGTTTAACAAAAAAAATGGCAAAACATACTTGTTAAATCCTGTCATCTTGGAGTTTTGCAGTTCTTTGTGCTCTCCTCTTTTCTTTGCTTTTCATTGTCCTTTCTTAATGGCAGATAATTAAATATTTTGGTACATATTTTTCAAAACCATTTGGTTATTGGAGAGATGTAATCATCATTTGTTACTTCAGTAGGGGATATCCACAGGTTTAGAGATTGCTGTTTTTTTTAAAGTACAACATCTAGAATTAATTTTCTGGAGTTGTAATATACATGTTTATGATTACTAAATATTGCTACTAAACCATGACATCCAGTTACAAGTTTTCCCTTCGTTATATCTTACATCTTAACTTTTAATTCAGATTTAATGTAGGTTTTGGTTATGTACTTAACTCTTTGATAGAATACCAGTAAGGAACATATCTTCTCCATAAGAAAATAGAGTTAAACGCAGCATATATTTTCATGCTACATATCTTATATAGCTATACAATATACATAAAGAGAGGAAGAAGGAAGGAAAAGGAGAGAGACACAACTGCAGAACCTATATCAAATAGGTTGTGCAGATTTTCTTCAACAGAATGCACTGAATTCAAACCACATCTGTATAGCTGCTTTTTTTCCTCACTTTTTTTTTTTTTTAATAAGTTGCTGTAATTACATATTTCTTTTCTGGCAAGAGGTATTTTTTCATAATCTTGGAAGAATATTTAGATCATCATAAAGCCATATGTTCTAGGTAACACCCTTTAATTTATTAAGAAATGAGAAAGCAGCTGGTTGGTGTGAATGACATTTTCCGTTATACACCAGATTTGCAAGCCCCTCAAGTATTTATTTCAAGGTTGTATTTAGAGATGTCATTGTTATTGTTACAGATCAAAGAACTTCACTAAGGGTAGAAAATATTTAACGTCTGTTTCCTGCAAATTGCTCTCAAAACTTCACTAATGATACATCTTCTCCTTTGACTCTGTGTTCGCAGAAAGATTGCCATCCCTGATAATGAGCATAGATTAATTAAAGTAATGGACTAAGACTGACTTTTGGTAACAGCTGCAAGAATCTAAATTGTGCTGTGGATAGTGCAATGTACATAAACAGGAGACTCAAAGTGTCACTGGTCTTAATTAGTACATACAAAATTTATATATTTGTAGTGGCTGGGCAGCCTATTTGTTTTGGTGTCCTTAAATTAACCTGAAAGCTTTGTTTGTATCTTTCTCTTATCTGTTGCAGCTTCTTTGGTATATGTTTCTGGTGTTATCTTACATTAGTTGCATCCAATTTAATTTGTTAATAAAATGCTAGAAAGTTGTAGATTTCAAGCGAGCTACCTGTTTTCTTTCATTTCTTATTTTCTTTCAAACAGCACTGCCAGATGAGTCTTTACTAAGAATCAATAATTCCTTTCAGTGGTGGCTAATAAAAGATACCTTTCCATCCCATCGTAGTAGTGAAAAATCATCACATTTTGGCATTCTCCTGGAATCTTGTTAATATTTGGCTTTGTGGTGTCAGCACAATAACAATAAAAAATTAAGCAAATTCAGAATGTGGACATCTCCTTATTTATATGTTAAAAAAATAAAAATTCACCACCCTTCCCTCCCAGAACACTGCTTAATGTGATGACTCCTAAAACAGTTACCCCATATCAGCCATCTTCAAAATTAATCCCTGATGGTTTCTAATGCCTGAGATATTTCATAGATTATATCCATCCTTATACTGATGACTTGCATTTACAGCTGTTTTCTGTAGGAGCTCTCAGCCTGACAATAGTGGGGAAGTTAAAAAACTTGTGGTACAGCACCTTCTCAATAACAGAACTAAAGCTTTATCTGACCAAACTAAAATAAGACTAAATTTAACACCCTTTTAATTAAAATATAAACTTCCTCAAATATTACTGATGATGGAACTGTGGAATTGAAGAGGAGTTAAAATAGAAAATGAGAAAAAGAAAGAGATAAGATGTGGTTTAAAACACAATAAAAAAAAAATATATTCCTAGCTCTAATTGCCTTAAGAGAAGCAGAGAAAAAAAAAGTGGATCACTGGCCAGTTGTTAGAGCAGTTACTATTTCCTCAGTGACACTTAGATGCTGCAGTGATATATGCTGTTATAAGAACTAGAAACTAGCAAGCTAGCTAGAAGAAATTAAAATAATATATGACCTGACTTCAATGGCATCAGGATTAGATCTTGAGTCAGTAGGTGTCTGATTAGAATTTTTTTAAGAGCTGGCTATTTAAAATTTATGTTTTAATTTATGTTAATTGCTTTTTTGTACCATTTTGTTTTTTAAAGATGATTGTGAATAAGGTTAGCACATTTAAATTCAGTATTAAGGGTCAGTTCACGGTCATTTTGCAGAAAGCAAGCGAGACCACTTTTACATTTTGATTCCAGAGAAAGTGCAGCATTAGAGTCAAGATATTGAGAATGAAATCTAGTGCACCTGATTTGGCAGTGAGGCAATCCAGGCCACCTAAAGTAAGTGTCTGAGTTTTCAATAAAGCTAATCTAGAGATATAGGCATTGCTGTAGACCTAGAAAGAAAAATCTAGGACACCTTGGTCAGCTGCTTACCTCTTCATTATGAACATATTAAGGCTTGGTCACCAGAAGATAACCCACTTTCTTAACGTAGATTAGATGTCCTTCAGATTACTACAAGGCTAGACAGACCTAGACACATATGTCCCAGTGCAGAAGGGATTACATGGACTGATTCCCACTTTTGTTTTATATTTCAGTGACAACGACACTAATGCAAAATGGGGAAAAAGACAGCCCTGAAACACAGATGATCTACTCAGTTGATATTTAATTAGGTTTTTTAGCGTGACAGACTTCAAATAGAAGTCAATGAGAGACTTTACCACAGAGCACTCAGTGGAAAGCTTAAAGGCTAACACACTCATCTGAGGATGATATTTTTCCAAAGAAATGACTCTGGAGAGTGAAATGTTTAAACACTCACATATTCCTAAAGATACTGAAAAATACTGAAAAAGTCTAGCTGTATTGCATTGCATGGAAACTATGTCTGACAGAAATTTGTGCTGAAGATGTTATTGTCTAAGGAGTGATGTTCATCTGCTAAGATAGGTGGGGCACCGGTATTTAAAAATCATCACTATTTTGATATCCCTCAAAGCTTGATCTCTGCAAACTCATTATAAACCAAAAAAAAACCCCATCTACTGGTTTTGGCTACATCTAGACTTTTGAGAAAGTCATGGTGGAAGTTCAAGCACTGAAAATCCACAGTACTCAGCCAATGTTAGCTTAACTGCTAAGCACAATTTTGCTCCTGTCAACAAGAGCTCCCATAAACATGGCCAAAGCTCTGATCAGGGGATATTAACTGCAAGGGACTGTTTTCAGGGGGAAGTATGATTGGAACAGGGTTTGGGTCCCTTAGTACAACACACTTCCAAAACTATCTCAGTAGACTTTGCATGCAGCATATAATTTCAGTTTCATACCATAAAAATACCACTCTGTTGGACTGCATAATTATAACATTATTATAAACACTTTACATGAAAAAAAAATGCACAAAATTGTGTCTTATGGATTTGTAGGCTTCAGCTGGGATCCAAAGGAGACCCAGACTGAATTGAATAAGTGCTAATGCATCCAGTTTGTCTTAGCTCTGTGACAATACGCTCTAAGCATTGTTGATGAAAGCCAGTCACTGCCACATGAGCTCTGAGACAGGGACTGGTCCCTGACTTTCTTTTAATTTGAAGTATAGACAGCCTTTTTCTCTGGACTTGGTCAGGAGTTAGCATCAGTGGTATGCATTAATTCCATTTCCACATTTAACTCAAGTATGCTTGTCAACTCACATGGTCCCGCAGAACTCTGTATGCAGAGAGGCTTTACAATGAGAACAGCTCATTGCTTCTCCAGACAGGGAAGTGTTTATCTTTCAATGGATAATTATTTCCTAATAGTTAAGTTTAACATATGACAGGTAGTCTACCAAAGAGCTCTTAGAACTTCTGAAGTGGTTAGGACAGTACACAACCTGAGGTGATATCAAAGGTACTAAATAAATAAAAGACAATTGTTTTGAAGGAGGAAGATATTGATAGAACCTCAAGAAAGGGATGCAGTACAGAAGGAAACCTGATTTACAAAAAGTCTGTAATTGCAGCCCAGGGGAATTTGCATAATGGATTTGGGTAAGCATCCACAATCCATCAGTTGTGTAGAGACAAGGGAAAAGAAACCTTTGGAATCGGATCTTACTTTAAGAAAAGTATGTATATTTTAAAATTTGCTTCTACCATATCTGCCACTTGGCCATACATCATATGTTTGGATTTTGTAGTAAATATTTTAATTTCTTTTCCCATGTCTTGAGATAAGGATGACTTTAATCTTTAAACAGAGTAATGCTCCAGCAGTCTGAAGTTTTGGATTTGGTAACTTATAATTGGAATCAGTCTAAACTTTGCACGCATCACCTAGAATTTCAATAGTTTTTTGAAGAGAGTATCCAAATGGTAGGAAGATATTTTTCAATTTAAGCTATATGGATTGGGACCTAGTGTGATTTGAACCATTAATTACTCCAGTGTCTGATGGCAATGATTTGATTAAAGCCAGAGAACATGCCTGACATCTGACAGTGACAAGTATAGGTATGGTAGATAACAACCTGGTAATGAAGGTTTTAGATACTGACCAGTCTATATGGCAGCTCAGTGGTGGCATTAAGGATGTCAATATCAACAAAGAGTGAACACAGACATCTAAAAAGCTTTGTGGCTTAACCTTAGAATGCGTTGCATAGTCTGATGAAAATGTGTGCAGACTAATTTTGATATTAATAAAATCGATGTTGTAAATTTACATAATTTTTTCATAATTAATTGTATTATGCATGCACTATTCTGGCAATGTATCATTGATTTCAGTAGGTTCCATGTACAAAACACATTATTCTTAATCCTCATTGACATTTTGCAAAAATCTGCTCCAAAGGAATTGTTAATACGGATGATGGCAGTGTCTATTACATTTAATTCACCAAAGTCATCCAGATCTGCAGTATTCATCTTAAAATTCATTCACATATTATGCATTTGAGGCATGTACTCCAGTGGCACAGAAGGCTAAGCTGGGTACTGTGAGTCTATGTACATGATAGTGCTGGAAACATGCCATAAATTGCCAAGATTGAGTTTCAATTATAAGAATACAGCTGACATGCAAAATAGTGAGAGAGTTTTGGGAAGGGAATTGGTGCTCTGCAAACAGGAATGAAGCTACATATCATAAAACATGTTCTGGTGCTTATACGTATCTGCTATGTACAAAATACTCCGGTAACACCAAGCTTTCTCCTGTATCTTTTTCTACTTATCTCCCGCATGCTACCTACATTTAGTTTTTATTACAATGTAATAATTTTATTAATTTAATCTTATAAATCTCCAGATTGCAATTGTCTTGCTGCTTGGGAACTTATAGGCTGTCTGGAATGGGCAGGTGTGGACCCTAATTTAGGATTCTTCACTAGAAGTCATCTCTATGTGGAAAGAGCGGAGACTTCTGTCTTCCAGGTATCCTTCCATGCTAGGCAATTCAATAGGAGTCACTGTCAAAAAGTAGTGATTGAGGCATCCTCCACATTGTCATTGACTCAAGAAAAGCTAAGCTAAGGGTTATGAATTATGACTTTGTTTCCTTGCACCCAACTCTTTTACTAGTGTGATTGGAAATTCTGATGATACAAGGAAAACCTAGCCTGATAACTATAGATTTGAGGGCAAGACTGCATCTCCAAAATTCTCAATATAGATACTTGCAGTGATCAACACTTTTAATGTGACTTGAAACCTACACCACCTTTTAAGTCAAACCTGTACAAAGGTTTCCCTTGTGCACTGTACCTTTGCCATGTCCTTGTATGGTTGTAGCAGAACACAAAGTATGCTTCAGAAATGGATTTTCAATTCTTTTGAAGATCAAGATCAAAGCTTTATAAATGCAAATAACCAGAGACGTAACCACAAATATTTACTTTTTTAAAAAAAAATACTTTAGATATTACAGATTTTTCTCTAGTAAACTATTTTTACATTGCAAGTCATAAAAATTTCAGAATGATGAGACAGATGGCATCACTGATTTAAGTAGTTATCATAATATCCCATTTGGAGAATAAAAGGGCTGTTAGAAGTGGCTAAGGACCTTTTTTTCCCCACAGAGAATTAAGCACTGGCTTTGCAGCCATCCACAGCATCCCTGTGTTAGTTTTCACATGTTCATTATGCCAACAGCAAAAAGTAATATGAAAAATCTTGAAAATAAAGCATACTTGCTTCCAGACTGCAATAAATAGTTTCCTAAGAGAAAGAAAGCAAAAAAGTAGGTCTGTGACTCACTCTTAGAAGTCCAGCGGCTTGTAGTATGCTATATGGATTGTACCAAGATGCTCAAATGCATTTGGTTTTACAGTGTCAGCTGTCTAAATTGTAGACAAATATGTTTACAAACAGGATTATTTGCTCACTATGCTATGCAATAATTTGAGATTTTTCCCCATTTCATCTCAGTCTAACAGCTATTTCTTCCATTAAGATTGTTCCAGTCCTCTCCCTCAAACGTTTTTTTTGTATTTAAGAAGATAACACGTTTCAGAAAGATGAGAAATTTCTCCTTGCAGCTCAACTTTTTTTATAACTAAAGAAAGAGAAAAAAAAAAGGGGGGGGGGGGGGGGGGGGGGGGGGAAGCAGGGAATTAACCCTGATAGCATTCAGTTTTTTATTCCTGTAGGCACTGAAGAGTTGGGTTATTGGTTTTGCTGACTATGTTAAGAGAGAATAGTTATCGTTAAGAATGATTTTCTGCTTGTCTTGGACTCCTGGGCTTGTACAAATAAGGTCCCAATCAGCTAAATTTTCCTGCTTTAAGTACGGTTTTGACAAGGTATTGAGCCAACAATCTATTCAGGACAGTCTGTAGTTTTGGCACAGGGCTTTAAATAACTACAGAATTGACATGCCACCTTACATGTATTATAAAAACCCCAGATATTCTCATATAGGAAATCAATGGCCATTACATTTAAGTAGGTACATAGCAGAGTTATCTACGTACTGCATTTTCACAGACAGATTGTTCTCCTGTTCTCATATAGCTGGCAACCTCCATATAAGGAAACGTAAATAACAAAGATCACAGTAAGTTTCAAATCTGAAACACCCACCAACTGCATCAAAATCACAGAAGTTTATAACAAACACATTTGCACTTTCTAGCTCCCATGTATAATTCCCACATATTACTAACATTTCCTAACTGAATTACGGGATCTGAGTAACTAATGTCCTAATGGTATAACTATCTGCTATTATTACCGAAGTTGAATCCCAGTCTGTTCACCCAAATCCGTCTGTCAAAGCACACAGAATAATTACTACATAAAATTTATCATATTCTATTCTTAATTTTCCTCTTTCAAAGATCACACTACAAATTCCAGCATCGTTAAAGAGCTTAGACTCTTATGCACTTGCAAAAACTGCCACCTTAATTTTGAGAACGGATGTAAGATGCTCTTGGGAGAAAAAAAATATTGAGTAATTTTCTCAAAATTATATAAAAAGCCTAGAATCGTTTAGCTAGAAATATAGGAATATTCTTAACTCCCAAATAACAAAAATATTTTTCTAAAGGTTTTCTTAAAAATTAGGAAGCTATGCATTACTTTCTGCTATCAATGCTTTTCCAGTGCTTTTCCGAAGTGTAGGTTTGTAATGGGGAGTGAAATTCAAAACTCAGAGAAGGTTCGCTGATACATTGATTATCAGTCCAGAAAGGGTCATTATAATATCTAGTCTAAACTTCTGTATGATATAAGATTTCACGCAGTTAGTCTTGTTTTGAACACCATCACTTGTGTTTGTCTACAGTGTAGTTTTCAGAAGTTTTCCTTGGAGATTGTGGTTACAGATCATATCTAAGAATGGAAAGTTCTTGTTAGAGGCTGTACTTGCAAAGACTTTTGAATAGCTTCTTGAAGTGCCCATCTCAGTAATTGAAAATCTTTAAAGCTTTTTGTCTATTTGTGTAATAGATCAACGTCAGAGAAATTGTCAGTTCCTACTAAGGATCCTGGAAGAAATTGCACAACACTGTGGTAACCAGCCCTAGATTAACAGAAAATTACCATATTTCTACATACACTGCTAATAAACTTTCTGCTTACAAACACATATTTCTGCAGTTTATGTGGCACAGATATTTTTATTGCAATGCATTGATTAGTTATATCAATATTTCATTTAAGCAAGCTAATATTGCTGTAGTTTAAACATATACATATCTTTAAATTTATATTTCAAGTATTTTCATCAGTCCTAGTCACATATGGATATACTAGATAAATTCTACCATATTTGGAAAGTCATAACACTGTTTTAAGAACAAGCACAAGACTTTCTTTAAATCTTGATTACAAAATATTATCTTTTTAGAGTTGCATTTTTTGAGGAAAATGCATTAAAGAAACCTGGAAATCTGTAAGTCAAATATAAAGGGGTTAGTTCTACTCCATTGTTGAACCAGATAGCTTCGTACTAAAAGAGATAACTGAAATAAAATTTCAAGAACAATACTTGAAACACACAAAATAAAATTCTAGTTCGATTTCTTTAGCTGAAACTCCTTCATAGATTTATAATTTGGGATTAGGTCCAAAGCTGACTGGAGTCTCTCTTCAGCGTCTGTTTTCAGAAAGGTAGAAGTTAGAGTGCCAATATCTATAGTAATAAAATTTTAGTCCAGGATCTTGATAGCTTTGGGACAAGAAAAATTATTTTTAAGTTTCCAGACACTGTGGTTGAGTTGTTGTGACAAAAACTTCGAAAACATTGGAACATCTAAACGCTATCCTTGATCTAGCCTTGAATTCAAGCTCTCATTTAAACAAAAACTAGATCCTAACACCATTTTATTGACCCATCTTATGACAAGGCTGACTTCAGCTTGGTTATGTGCTGTAACCACCTTTGTTTAAAATTCCCACAGCTTTTAAATAAGCATTTAGTAGTGACACTGACTGTAGTGACGCATGCGCCATCTGGCTACAGTATTTTGGCCATATCCATGACATATATTTCCATCCCTTCAGCAAAACTATAACAGCATACTCTCCTTATTAAGACATACATAGTTTGTAACTCTGTATGTCACATAAACCTTGCAATATAGCATGGTTACTTTGAATAAAGTAACAGCTTATGCTATTAATCTTCAAGCATCTTTTTCTCTTCTTTTTAAATGAATGTCCTATTAAAACCTCAACATATTCTACTGGAGGAACACTTTTACAGCATAATGTGGAAAATCCCATTAATGGCTTCTTGCTGATCATCTCAAGCAGGAACAAGTGAAAGTGAAAGAGTTTTTCACCACACTATTTTACATGCTGCTGTCAGCACTCTCTCATAATTGATACATTAGTTCAAAATGGCTTCTTCTGGCTTTCCTGGACAACATGGATTCTTTTTCAAATGATACCTAGAAAATAGGTAAGCTATTTAAAACTGTAAAATGAAGATTTCCATGACACACTGCAACAGACACTGTGATACAGAAAAAGAATTCAGGAAATGGATTGTGGAGAATGGACTCCATGTACTTCACAAGACATAATTCTCTGAAGGTTGAATATCTGAAGAGCCTTTTAACTGTTTTGCTAGTTCTTAGCTACAGTAGATCATCAGCAATATTTTTCAGTAATAAAATGACTCTCGAATAAAAATTGAGGTCTTACTCTTAATAAATACTTTAAAGAACACCGAGTTTTCAGTGTACTGAACTTTATGATATTCTTGTATTTAGTTGAATTAGAGCTGAAACAATAGATTAGTTTTGTATTCTCAGATCACGGAGCCTTTAAAATGTAAGGTTAACAATCAGTAATGGGGAGAAGTTAGTCAAATTAGAATTTATGTTTTCAGAAACCTATTTCATCTTCTAAGTCAAAGGCAAAAAAGAAAACTCTGATTCAAGGAAAAAACTAAGGCTCCTAAAAATTGCTCTGTCCCAGCTACAGTACTTGCATTTCTCCATTGCACCAGAGATGTGCTTTTCCACATAATGGAAAGAATGTCTGTGGAGACTGCAGTAAATGGTAAAAAATCAGTGGGTGCCTTCCATGTCTTTTTGTTACAAAGAGAGGATGTGTAGGTGGAAGTAATACCATTACATTCCATATATGCATAATGCTAAATTAATTGGAAGGAAGTTTAGTGAAGAATACCTGTGACTGAAATTTCAAAAGTGCAAAGACTGCAAAAAGAGTAAGTAACTTTTCCTGTGAGAACTTCCTCAGTTGTTTAACATCTTAAAACTGACCTAACCAGATGGAGCTGCAAATTCTGAGCGGAATGAAGGAACACGTGAAGTATCTACACAACACTGTTGTCCTGGCTCAGTGACTGCACACAGGCACATTTTGCAGTTTCATTTTTTCACAGTTGGCTCTGTTAATTTAATATTATGGTTAATGTTACTTTAAAAGAGCATTAAAATAAATATTAGTATAGTTTAAACAAAAAGAAGGAAAAGTATGTGAGAAGTATTTTGTGATAGATCATGGTAAAACAGTGACAAAGTACTAGGCTGAAACTTGACTTATTTGGCCTAATGTGTTTATGAAAGTGACTGGCACAAACTAGTATGCCTAAAGAGTGTATCAAAAAACACTTAGGAATTTGTAACTACTAAAATTTCATTCCTTCACTCACTATAAAACTCTGCTTAAAAAATCTTTTATAAGATGTTGTAGGAGAAAACTACTGTCATATTTTCCTCTCAGGTTTTTCACAGTTTTTTCAGGTAACATCTCTTACTTGCTTCTCCCTTAGGATTTATTGACAGTGTGGATTGTTCTACCATGTTTTATATAGAAGAGTTTACATTACAAAGTATTTGTGCTTGTTTGCTTCCTTGTACTGCATATACTTCTCAGCTGTCTCTTCTCTCCCATGTTAGTTTTACATTTCTATCTTCTGGTCCAGTCAATGTCTCACTCAGTTTTAACTAAAGACAGGTTCTCATTTACCAGCATGACTAGCTTTGAGCTAGGATGGGGCTTTGAGCAACCTGGTCTAGTTGAAGGTGTCCCTGACCATTGCAGGGAGCTGCAACTAGATGATCTTTCAGGTCTCTTCCAAACTAAACCATTCTACAATTCTATGATTTAATGATTCTATGACTGCTATACCACCAAGAATAAAATACGCATATACTTATGAAAACAATCATGGAAGTGAAGAAGCCTCACATTGAATAAAAATTTAATCTGTTTTATTGTCTCCTTTTTTATATCTACATCTATGGTGGGTTGACTCCAGACAGCAGCTAAGCACCCACGCAGCTGCCTGCTCACTCCCCTCTCTTGCAGGATGCTGAGAAAGTGGAAGGTGAGAAGCCTCAGGGATTGAGACAGAGACAGTTGAATAGGTGAAGCAAAAGTTGATTATGCAAGCAGAGCAAAGAGGTAATTTTGTTACTACACCCCATTGGCAGGCAAGCCTACTTGCTGGTGTGGCAGAGTGGAAAAATAAAAAAAGAACACTTGATGCTGTGTAAGCATTGTTCAGCAACAGCCAAAACACCAGTGTGTTACCAACACTGTTCTAGTCACAAATCCAAGACACTGCTCCACGTGTGCTGTGATAAAGAAAATTAATTCCATTCCAGTTCTGTTTAATATCTTTATTAACAATCTGGATGAAGGGATCGAGTGCATCCATAGTAAGTTTGCAGATGACACCAAGTTGGGCAGGAGTGTTCATTTGCTTGAGGCAAAGAAGGCTCTACAGAGGGGTCTGGACAGGCTGGATCTATGGGCTGAGGCCAATGGTATGAGGTTCAACAAGGCCAAGTGCCGGGTCCTGCACTTGAGTCACAACAACCCCATGCAATGCTAAAGGCTTGGGGAAGAGTGGCTGGAAAGCTGCCTGGTGGAAAAGGACCTGGGGGTGTTGGTCAACAGCCAGCTGAATATGAGCCAGCAGTGTGCCCAAGAAGGCTAATAGCATCCTGGCATGTATTAGAAATAGTGTGGCCAGCAGGACTAGGGAAGTGGTCATCCCCCTGTACTCACCAATGGTTACGCCGCACCTCAAATACTGTGTTCAGTTTTGGGGCCCCTCACTGCAAGAAAGACATCGAAGTGCTGGAGCATGTCCACACAAGGGCAACAAAGCTGGTGACAGGTCTGGAGAACAAGTCTTATGAGGAGCAGCTGAGGGAATTGGGGTTGTTTAGCCTGCAGAAAAGGAGGCTGAAGGGAGACCTTATTGCTCCCTACAACTACCTGAAAGGAGGTTGTAGAGAGGTGAGGGTTGGTCTCTTCTTCCAAGTAACAAGCGATAGGACAAGAGGAAATGAGCTCAAGTTATGTCAGGGGAGGTTTAGATTGGACATTAGGAAAATTTTCTTCACTTGGAACTGGTTGCCCAGGGAAGTGGTTGAGTCATCATCCCTGGAGGTATTTAAAAGACGTGTAGACAAGGTGCTTAGGGACATGGTTTAGTGGTGGACTTGACAGTGTTAGATTTACAGTTGGACGTAATAATCTTAAAGTTCTTCTCCAACCTAAATGATTCTGTGATTCTATGATTCCAGCCAGACCCAGTAAAACATTTCTTTTTTCTGTTTTAGGTTCACATTGTGATTAAATCTGGAATAATTTGGCAGCAGGTAACTCTCATGAGTCTATCATTCTTTTCTTCAATGTATGTAAAGACATAACACTGTAATTTACAGTGGTGGGAAAATATTGAAATATCTGTATGTACCATCCCAAGAAAAGCAAGCCAAATAATGTGTCCTTCTCCACATCAGCCTCACTGGAAGATCTGATCTGGTGAATGAACCTTGAACAGGTGAAACTCCACTGTATGCTAATAAATATCTGGTGAAATCAATCTTTAGTATATCTGTGACATGGAGAAGTCATCTGCTTCGCCGCCGGTATTCATCCTGGTGTCCTTTTCAGAACAATTCTTTTCTAGAATATGTGATTACTCAGAATGATATAATCCTTTCAGTATCCAAGCATAGGTAGAATTCATCTAAAAAGGCTCATCTGCATTAATGTTAGTTCTGTGGTCAAAGGCTCTCATCCAAACTCCCTCTGCACTTGTTGGACAGAAATAAGCACCTCCAGAGAGTAATTCATCTGAGGTTAGTTATTCCTTCCCCCCCCCGCCCCCGGCATTGGGAAATATTAAGCTGGAAGGATTATAAATCTATTACCAAAAGATTGTTTTAAGGGTACAGTTTGCACTACAGAATGTAACAGAAATCTGGATAACTAGCTTACACTGGAAGGTTAACTTTTAAATCATGAAGTTATGAAATACTTTTTTCCCATTCCACCTGTTTTCTCTTAGTATCTACTCCTGTAGTTAATCCATACAGTAACCAATAAAGCTGCCATTATTGTGTTATCCTGAGAAATATAAGTCCTGCAAATGCTTTTGTCTGTATGGTTGGTCTGTTATATCAATTTGGTCTCCTGATATATGCAGCATCACATATTAAAATTTTTTAAGGAACCTTGATTGTAATACATTGAAATATAAAGGTGTTATGTTGCTTAATTAATGAAGTTCTTTATAAATGTAAACAGTTTTAAATCTAAAGTAGACTTTTACCAGAAGCATATACAAGTCTCAGCTTCTGCTTCACCCGTCTGTCAGCTCTGTCTTTATTTCTGTATTCTTGTAACAAAGAAAGTGTTGAACTAGTGGTTATCAGATGTTGTATGTGTCCTAGGATTGGTTGCTTTGGAGTTGTTTGAGTACTCTCATCTCCAACAAGCTGAAAAATTTTCAGGAAAGCATGTTCTACACATAAGAGTTATATGCACTTATTTTCAAGCCTGACTTGATCAAGTTTCATATCACTGTTACTGAAATTGTACATGAACAAATCCATCACATGCCACCTCAGTATCCCATTTCACCATTCTATGCAGTTATCAAAAAACAAGCCTCACCCTTAAAAAAAAGCAATCTTTTTTTATATTAGGTTTATCATCCTACTGGGTTAATGTTGCCTGTTATAAGAAAACTTATAGGACTGAGAAAGCTGGGGTACTACTTCAAGCCTTGAATGAGCTTTTTCCTCTTATGGAAATAATAACTACTTGTATATTGCTTCTGTACTTATTCCAGCCTATTTTATCCCATTACCCTTTGAGCCACTTCTCCCTTACCATCCTTCTTATCTAACAAGTCGGAATGTCTCTTTTTCAATTCTGAGCTGAACAGAATCTTGGCTTGCTCCCCTCACAATCCATAGCCTACCATAAGGTTCAAATACTATCTTCCCTGCATGTCAGGCAGACTTCTCTCAACTCCTCGTAGCCTGTCTGATACACTATGCTTATATTGCTAAGGGAAAGGGAGCCAGAGATCCCATTGCCTGTAGGGAATTGTTACAACAAGCTAAAACTAGCTCTTCCAAGACTAGATCAGAAGAGTTCCGAGCATCCTGAGGACTGTCAAGTCAGTAAAAACACTATTGCCTTTTATTAGAAATGGAAATATGTTATTTACCAGGATGCAATTTCATTTGTAAATGTACTTGAAACTGCCAATGATTTAATCGATTACATGTATGAAAATTTTGCTAAAGAAAACAAGTTGATGAAAGTTTGATCTTGAGAATTTGTCTAGTCAGGTATTAATTTACTTATTTTGTAGTTCTAAATACTTGGAGAAAAATAGTTATAAACTGAATTACTGAATAAAAATCTGGCACAAATGAAAAACATTAATTTTTATTTTCTATACCTAAAAGTTACTTTTAGGTCTATTTCAAACTAATGCAGAACTTGAAGGTTTACTTGGAAGCACTAGGTAAAAAGAAACATGAATGAGACCTTCAGTCAAACATTTTAAGTGTTACCAGAAAATACCAAAGGATTAACCTCAATAGCAGCAATATAGTTTCTCATGTGTAAGCATATTACAGTGTCCTCTGTCGCGTGTGACTGTGGCACATTGCTCTCGTGGTGAAAGTGTCACAGAAATACAGATATTTTCTGTTTGAAGGAAAACATCTTTGAAATTCCTCAAAGGGAAAACTGAAATCATCCTGCAGAGATCTCCATGAAGCAGTTCCAGACTTTCTACAGAAGATAGGAGCTGTAAAGAACTGCAAGTGCAACATTACTCTTTTATCTGAAGTTACTATACGATATATCAGACGAAAAGTCACTGCAGTTCCTCAGAAAGTAATGGCCTAGGAATCCAATGTTGAGAGATTAAATTAGTCATAGAAAGCACAACTAGTAAATGTGCTAAAAATGAATGTAAATAGCCACAAAGCAGCACATGAAACAATGTGGTTATAAAAGATGGTGTTGTGCTTGGAAATGCTATTCATTATGAATTCATATATCAGTATTGTTAAAGATATTACAAAGACTGGTAGATTTAGGATGACACTATTTCCAAGATAAGGCCTTTTCACGCCAAGCCTTTATGGTGAGATGTAGTACACATACAAAAAAATAATATCATAAAAAATACTAAAGGTAGACTTTCAAAATTTAAACTTTCAAATATAGGTTTCTTCATGAAGTTTAATAGTTTAACAGTTCAATATCAAAATTGTACAAGCTGTACATATATAAACATTTCCTTAGCGTTTATAAAAGGCTGCTGTATCAGAGAATCTATTTTTTTTCTTCAGATGGGTGTCTAGGATAGAGACTTACCAAATCATAATGTAGCTCGTGTAATTTGTGTACAGATGTGCTTATATGTCTGACTGTCTGTCTGTGTGTTGTTCTTCAGTGAAGTCTGAACCCAGAAGTCTGTTTTCACCTGTGTTTAATAGAGTGGTAGGGATTTCAAAGATAATTAGGGAAAAAAGTTCTTCAGGGAAGAAGTGATACTGGAAGTGCTCTCTGTAATGACAACTTATGGAAAGGCTGCATGTTGAGCTAAATTCCTACAGTGAATAACTGAGAATCATCATGAGATGTGGAGGCAGAAGAGGAGAGAGACAGAAGAACAGGGCAAGGGGAAGGGGGAGGGGAAATGGAAGGTGGAGGAGGAGAAAGTTGAAGAGAGGAAAAGGAAGAGGGAGAGGGAGAGGGAGAAGGGAAGGTGGAGAGAAAGGAAAGAGAGGTAGAGGGTATGAGAGAGAGCAAGAGGAAGAGGAAGAGGAAGAAGAAGAGGAAGATGGGAAGGAGACCTGATTGTAGCTCAGTAAATATGATGTTCACCATAATCAGCAGGAGGCCATAGATGTATTTATATGACCACACTGGGTGTCAGGGCTTCTACGAGCTTTTTTTTTCTGTCAGGTAGTCACTGCATTGAACACACAGTAACACTTTGTGTCAGCCAAGGCTGGGGGGGATGCTGCTGTGCAACTTTCAAGCTTCATCTGGGATAACATGAGTAGGAGGCAGACAGTGCTTAGAAAAAAAAAATGGCAACAAGAAGACTACAGCACTGAGGAGCCAGTGATGCTCCCCGCCACACACACACACACCGCCACCACCACCACTGATCTCACAGCTACAACTCTGGATGCCACTACTCATTGTGACACGTACCACCTCTCCACTTGAAGAACTGGGGGTCACTCAACCTTAGGAATCGGGACACTGGAGGGGTGAGCATAACACCAGAGAAAATGTGTAGGTAAAACTTAGTTTTCTTGTATAACAAATTTAAGAGCATTATTACTCAAACCTGGTAACCATTTGCTGTGCCTTGGTTGCAAGACTTTGAATGTAGCATTATAAATTTATCAGTCTGGGGAAATGCTTTGATCAGTGTTCCAGATGCATAGGGCACTCCTTGTTGTTACTTACAGGGCCCATGGATCTACTAGTTAAAGGAATACTACAAGATAAAATACTTATAAAATACAAGATTCCATTCAGTGCTTTATCAACAAAGTATATTCGTTATTTTCTGAAATACTATACATGGCAATTTTTTCTACACATTGGAATAGAGAGATTATCTCAAAAATTGATTTGTAAAAATACAGCATTTCTTGGAAGAAAATAAAAGAAAAAAAAAAGGAAGGAAAAAAGATAAAAAAACAGAAAAAGAAGAAATACCTATATAGATTAAAAATAACATTAGGAAAATACTAGGTACATATTTAACTGTATTTACATTGATCAAGCTGTTTTACTCTCAGGGAAAAACACAAACAAACAGAAAAAAAGCCACACTGGTTTCTTTTAGCTTCTGTTTGCTTTTCTTCCTCTCATTTCTCATGTTGAGACCACCTTTTTCAAGCATATCTTTTCTTTTCCACATTTCTACAACCTTCCAGTTCCACTATCAATCCTTAATAGCAATTACTAAACGTGCTGTGCTTCCAGAATGACTGCCAGCGATTCCTTAGCAGGGTTTGTTTTGTTGTTGTTTCTATCCGTATTAATACAGCTTTTTTTTTTCATTTCTTTTTTCCTCTCTTCCCTTCCTTCCCATCCCACCCTTCCCCAAGCATCTTCATCCATGGATAATCCACAATAAAGACCTGGAACTTGCAGAAGCAACTTAAAGCAAACAATAGCCATCAGTGTTATATGGGGCAGGTAAGTGGAATATTAGGTAGTGTCCTTCTATACACAGTGACTCTTCAGACCTTTCTCAGTGCTGCATAATCCCATTTTCTGAAAAGGCTTTAATTCACAATTTAATGTTATCAGTGGAGCAAATAGACTCATGTGGTTTCAAGCAAAAGACAAAGAAAGACAGACTATGCTTATGCCTAAAAGTATACCCAGATTTAAAAAAAATATTCTGCCATTAAAAATCTTAGATTGAAAACCAGATGGTAGAATTACTAAAATATTACTTGATAAGTGACAAATTTATGGTGTCCACTGATCACAAACCACTTCCATCACAATATAGGATGAAGGACACAAATCAGAGAATTAAGTGACATGTTTCCATGCAAGCAAATGCTTTAAACTACCAGGCCGCACATATAAAAATAATACCTGACTTCTAAAGCCAGCTGCTCTGATTCTCATTTCCTTCAGGAGAATAGTGCAGAAGAAGGCCAAAGTAATGGCAAATATTCTTCCACAGCCTCCCTACCTATGAAATCAAGCAGAGGAAAGCATAGACAGGCATACCTATGCTGGATTTTTTACCTAAATAGCATCAACACGAATGTGTCAGTCCATAACATCACTGTCGTGGAAAAGTGATATGTCCCTGTACCTGCTGAAAGTGTTGCAGAAAGAGCTGCTACAGCTTTCATACTCAGATAAGCCTGGAAGCTGAGAAATATATTTGCAAATACAATGGACTTTTTCTTCCAATAAACCATTCTTAGTCCTTCAAAGAGCAATAAAGAATTAAGTAAAATTCTCATTAGTATTTTCATTAAGTGAGATTTTGTACCACAATTCACACAACAAATAATTAAGTGCTAATATCATAAAAAAATAACTTTTCCCCAACTCTCTCATATAACTGGATTTACAATTTAGGGCAGTATATACAACATTTGGAATACCTTTTGCCTTTGTGTAGGTCTATCACAACAGAGAAATAACCTAGTTTGGTAATAGCCAAGAATGTAAAGCTATTCAGTTCTTTGTAACTACAGACCATTTTTTGCCTTATCACAGGAAATGAAAGGTTTAGTTTAGTTTAGTTGTTTCACTCATATTCTTATTTATTTATTATTGCTACTGTTGTCTTCTTGGTATAGAATCCTCAATCCACTCATTTCTATTGTAGAAAATTTCCTTACAACTTTCATTTACATAAAAAGAAACAAAAATGGCTTTTGATTCAGTATCTTTTACTGCATTATCTGTCATGGATTCCTTTTGTTTCCTCATTTGCTTGGATTATTTTTTTTCCCCAAGGTTTCTTCATTGTGTCTGAAGCATGTCCTTGTTTCCAGTGTCTGCTATATAACTCTAATGTCCCTCAACACAGTAGGACAGGCCTGGGAGTCTGATGCTGTATTTACTGCATGAACAACAACTTAATTAAGTGGTGCTTTAGAAATATCATCAGTGCTTTGTTGCTACTATTGCACTTGGGCATGTATCACATTGTTCTGACAAACATGTCAGGAGAATTGCTTTGTAGTTCGTCTTGTTTCTGGAACAGTACTGGCTAAGGACCCTGGAATAAATTGTTTCTATTGCACAACTGGGGATAATGCTCTCTGTTCCAAATATAAGCACAAAAGAGTCAGGATGAGGACCAAAGTTCTTTCAAGGCAGTATACAATCTGAATCAGAATTAGACCTACTTCACTTTCATTGATATCTCGATATTGGTAAATGTAGATGGAAGGAGTGTCTGCTTCTTTAAGAGTGTCTGGGCTACAAGCTTTTCAACGCAAAAAGGGGTAATACGTAAAGTAGAGATCCGTAAACAATAACATACAGAGCACAAACCTCACTGACAAGTGATAGGAGGGGCTGGAGGGTAACACACTACTGATAAAGATATGTGAGATTGTGAAGAACATTATCAAATGGTTTGCTAGGGAAAATGAGGAAGCCATAAACACAATGTAGAGAGAGACAAACCTGGCAGACAAACATAATGGAGACAAAGACAAGAAAAAAACTTGGCTAGTCACAGTAACTGATGGGCTATCAAGAAACTGTAGGCACATCAAGACATTGCAGCTGATAAGGATGCAAAACTGAGGGTCCAGGATATTGGAGGTGGGGTTGTATGTATCAGTGAGACTGTGCCAGCCAGTGCAAGGGACGGGGATAAGGGAACAATAAAGCAGGAACAGACAGAAAGATGTATAAAAAGGGCCAGTTGGGTGCAAAATGGAGCCCATTAGTATGCTTGTCTGGTTGAGCCCTGTGCCTGATCACCACAGTCTGTCCTGTTTTATTAAATCCTTTCTTAACGACCTCTCTGAGTAATCTCACTCTCTATCCCATGTGTGTCGGTGCTAAAAGAACTCGGTGCCAGCTACTGGAGGGACCAGCATGATGGGACTGGGTGCCAGCTCCTGGGGTGAGACCTGTGGTGTCAGCTAGTGGAGCCAGTGGGATCTTTAACCTCCATCCACTGGGGTGGGACTGGTGTGTGTCCCAAAAAACAGCTACTAGCGGGGGACTCGGGTGAGTGAGGGCCTTGGCACTGGAGCAGGACTGCAGATCACAGTCTGTGTGCCCACTGCTGGGGCCAAGTGTCTGTACCTTCCCCAGACTAGGTGTGCGTAGGGTGGGCATGTGGATTCACTGGCAAACTCCAAGCTGGACCAGCTGGCGAATCAGGAAACTGAGCAGGTGTGATGGGTGGGCAGAGGCGCCACGGCAGTGCTCAGGGGATCCACGAATGTGCGTGTGCTTGTGAACCTGGGAAGTGTGGTGTGTGTGATGCGCTAGTGACCCTCTGCCTCTGCCAGCCCAAGAGGAGGAGGGGACGTGGCTGCCTGTGCCTGTGTCTGGTGTGAATCCCGAATGCGGGTGCTGCTGGAGGCAGAGCCTTCTCTGTGGCCACCTGTGCAGCCACAGCTGTGGCCATGTCAGTGTCCTCTCTGTGTGTGTCCATGTGTGTGTCTGGGATACACGCTCAGGCTCAGTCCTGCAGCAGCTTCACTAGTGCAAAGGGGACAGTGGCAGCCATGTACCTCAGCGTGGGCAGAGACCCCAGGTCCCCAAGCACTGGGCTTGGGCTCCAGCAGCCAGGTAGGAGGGTCTAAGGCAGGGGCAGCTGGAGGACGTGGCCCCTCCTAACTTCTCTTAACAATATACTTACAATCTGACCGGATCCTGGCACTAGTACTTTCCCTAAGGACACTACCACCAAACAAATAAGCATTGGTCCAAACTCTTCTTTTAAATTAAAACACATCTTTTTTTTCTTTCACTAGGGAGGCTGAGTTTAGTGATACAAATGTTAGACCCCAGAAAACTGCTAAGATCACTACAAAAAGTAGTACTCAGTTAGGAGACTAACTATGAGAAGATGACTGTTTTTTCCACTGTATAGATCCTGTCTTTTTTCCTGTTCTAATGATCTGCACTGTAAAGGTGCCATTATTTCTCTGTTGTCTGTGGGAAAAGATTAGATGAGATTGATGTACACATAATACTTAAATGGTAAAAATCTGACGGGTGATGACAAGAATCTAACCCTAATGTTCTCAGTCTTCAGTGTTTAAAGATAACTGCTCTGCAGTCCATTAAGTAGAGTTTCCTATGTGTGATGACTCCCTAGGATCTATAAGAAAGGCTAAACCCCTTGTATAATCACTCGTCATTTGTCCAATGTCTCAATAGTTAGGTAAATGTACAAAAGTCCTATTACTACAGAAATTTAAATTACTACTAATTTAAACTCTGTCTCAGGTAACATTTTTGTTATCAGGTGTGTTACCAGATAAAGAGTTAATCATTGAAATATATTTTTTTTGTATGTCTTGAAGATCACCACGTCACACTGATGTTTTAATACATAATAAATATGTTGCATTCGTTCTTTGATAATAACCTTTATTCCTTAAGGCAAAACATTTGTATTTAAGGTTAACTAGCATTAGACTATCTTTCAAACTGATGCTTAACAGGAGGACCATATTTAGGGGACTTGGGGCCCATGCAAATTAGATTTCCTTCATGATTTCTGCAATTGTTTCCCTGAGAGGCTTGAATATTCTACAGTCTGCCTATTGCCATAATAGCAACACAACCATAGCTATATCAGCAGAACCCATGTGTACAGAAACCGTACTCCAGAAAGGACTTTTTTCTATTAGTAAATTTGCACAATTTCCCCATGTATTATTAATTAAACCAATAAAATATCCGATTTTAACAGCTCAGATACTTTACTCCAAAAAGGCTACACTAGCAAAATTATACAGTGTAGTCCAGGTCTGAATTTGCTATTCAGATTATGGTACAGCTATTTTCTACCAAAAACATTATATAAAATATTAAAATATTTAAGCCATGTAATGCTAAATGATGCTATTTTTGCTTTCCCTCAGTAGGTCTCTTGGTTGTAGAAACACCCGCAATGTCCTTAAGAATAGCTTCATTCTTTCCATAACTTGGATTTATTTCATGTAACTTACACTGTCCACACTACAGAAGTATCTCTCTGAGCTGGTATCCCTGGAATTCTTTTGTACTTAATGATGGGAAATAGCCCTGCACATGATACAGTACTTGATTTAGATTTCTAAGCTAGTTCTGCACTTAAAGAGTACCTTTTTCTCTTCATCAACTATGGTGGGATACTAACTCAGAGCCATTTATACTTGTATTTTATCATATGAAGTCCATACCTTGCAATAAACTATATATCTACCTATTTTGTATTCGTAATTGTCTCGATACATGTTTGTATCATGTGAAAATCAATAAAGTCTTGATTCATGGCAAGTGTTTTTAGGCACTATGAGTAACAATAATGCAGGGATAAGTAGTACTCATACTAAAATGCGTATATGTGGAAAAATATTCTCTTCTGTAATATATACTGGTATGCGGGATCCAGGAAAAATAAGCCTAGATTAATTATAACAAGCTGTCTGAATTTCTTATTGACATGAGTGGATATAGTTGTTATATGAATTTATAGAAATGGATTAAAAAAAAAGTGTAGAGCAATTTTCTTAGTCATGGGACTGAAAAACACTTGTTAGGATTTTCTGTCAAAGACTGCTATTTCTGTAACACTATTTTTGTGTTTCTTTAAAAGACTGTATTTTATGTCAATAAGCCTATTTGAAATGTAGTTTTGAAAACGGTGTCATTGCTTTGTCTTTCAGACTTGATCATCATTTTGGCTTTATATTTGGCCAAAAGCATGACAATAACTCTCTCAAATCGGAGAATTATATCCTTTTAAGCAACCCTAGGTAACTATTTTCCTGGATTCCTCATGACCTAAGTGGTCATATCAGAGCCCCATGCTTCTCTGAAGCACAAAAGAAGGAATTTCTTTAGCTGACAATGTTTTGTTTCACACTGTATAAACAAAATACACCTGTTTTTCATTGTTAGTACTTCTTCTATTCATACTATACTATACTATACTATACTATACTATACTATACTATACTATACTATACTATACTATACTAACAATAGATTAAAATATTGCAGTATCAATGCTTAAAAAGTTTTGATTGTCTAAAAAATACGAAGTTGATTCCACAATATTAACGGTCATTTTGCAAAGGCAATACTTTCTGTTTCTTTTTCCACTTTGAAATACGATTCTAATCTTTTTTTTGCCCATATAGTCATTAAGATTTACCAGAAAATGTAACCACTATTAATTGTGGTGTTCATATTATGAGGGTAACTTCCCCTTTGTACATCTCCTGATTTGTGAACCCTGAACATTTTTCATCTCTTACCCATAATGTAGTGCTAATAGTACTGTAGGATATATTGAAGCATTAGTTATTACAACACACCACAGCAATTACTAAAATTATGTGCTTTTATTTTTTTTTTTTCCTCCTTTCTTTTTTTCTTTTAAGCTGTCTGGACAGATCTCATGGATGTATTCAAACATGCACCAGGGAATGTTTGCAAAGCTTTTATGGTGTGCTTTAAGCAGCTACACATTTTTGATTTTGAGAGAACTTTGCCCTGGAGGAGAAATCCTTCAGAGATAAGAAGAAAGGGAACACAAGGACTCAGAAAAAAAGTTTTGTAAATGTGGAGAATGATTAGTACAAAGGAAGGAGGAGGAGACATCTGTTGATTAAATGATTTTTAGAGATAATTAAGTGCATTCATCCAGAAATAACAAACATTACACATAGTTTGCAGGCACACATGTCTTTCTTGAAAACAAGAGAGAATTAAACAGAGCCTACAAAATAATCAGCAGCTTGGGGCCAGTCAAAACTGTGTCACTGGGATGACCTTCCAGATTTTGTGTAAGCCTTTATGAAGCAGTAGTAGCAACCAGGTGCTGAGTGCTAAATTAAAAGGGTCTAAATATAGATGTAGGAAGCTGAAATGAGGTAATCCTTTTCAAAAGTATAGTTCAACTTTTAGTTTCTTAAGTAACCAATTAATATCCAGCATTAATTCTACATAATTCCCTTTATTTCTGTTATTCACACCTCAAAAAAACTCGTTTGTTTTCCAAAACAGGTTAGGTATTTTTATAAAGAATTCATCCTGCTGAGAAGCTTCTGATACTTTATCTAATATGATAGATGTATGAAGAAGAATTCAAGGACAAAATGCACTGTAGTTCGGAGGAGTGATGTTCTGTGAACAACAGAGTTAGGGCTACTATACATCTTAAAGAGCAAAGAATTAAGAAAAAAGCTATATTAGTGTGGGTTTTTTTGCCACCTTCATCATTTCTACTTGGAGTATTTGCGATTATTGCTATGTTTGATGCCTATTTATACTGTGACTTGGCTTAAATAGGAAAAAATTTTCACCCCTTTCTGTAAGGGAAAGCACTTCTGGTCAGAGTGGTCTTCAGTTCATGTTTTGGAGTTAGCACCTGGAAAGGACTTATTTCCAACTGATCTGACATTGGCAAATATTTGAAATAGTTACTGTTGCAACCAGGTTTCATTATGTAGAAAAGCCATACAAGAATTTTCCCTTCTGCTTTTCATTCCAGTGTCTCTGTACACATGTTTGTGCTTATGTAAGTTTTTTACTCTGGCTCTGTCTTCTGTTCTGTAGGTCACACAGAGAGCACCGATAATAGAACTGGGAGAAGCCAGGGGGGAACAAAAAAGCAGCAAAACCATTTATACCTGTAGCTAGGATTTAATCTCTAAACCTACGTATTTTCTGTATGCAATGCTAATTTGGGATCAGATTCTATGAAGCGAGACAATGTAGCATTTTGACTTGAATATGGTCTGGGGATGTGTTTGACCAAGGTATACACGATGGACATGTTTGACCATAGGTAACCCCTATGACCCTATGACCCTTTTCCTGACTGGTGCTTTATGAGATAGTGTGGTGGGTTGACCTCAGCTGGCTGCCAGATGCCCACCAAGCTGCTCTATCACTCCCATCAAAAAGACAGAGGGAGAAAATGTGACAAAAATCCTATTGGTCAAGATAAGGACAGGGACATTACTTACCAATTACCATCATGGCCAAAACAGATTTGACTTCAGAAAATTAACAATTTATTGCCAATTAAACAGAATAGGGTAATGAGAAATGACAACAATCCCCCCCACCCCTCCCTTCTTCCCAGGCTCAACTTCACTCTTAATTCTTCTACCTCCTTCTCCTGAGTAACACAGGGGAATGGGGAACAGGGGTTGTGGTCAGTTCATAACACTTCATCTCTGCTGCTTCTTCCTCCTCACGCTCTTCCTGTGCTCCAGCATGGGTTCCCACCCACAGGAAACAGTCCTTCATGAACTTCTCCAACGTGGGTCCTTCCCACAGGCTGCAGTTCATGAACTGTTCCAGCATGAATACTTTCCATGGTGTGCAGTCCTTCAGGAAGAGACTGCTCCAGCATGGGTCCCCCAAAGTGTCATAGGTCCTGCCAGAAAATCTGATCCAGCATGGGTTCCTCTCCATATGCCATAGTTCCTGCCAGGAGCTCCAGTGTGGGCTGTCCGTGGGCTGCAGCTTCCTACAGGGCACACACTCTGGCATGGAGTCTTCTTTGGACTGCAGTGTAGACACCTGCTTCACCGTGATCCTCCATGAGCTGCAGGGGTACAACCTTCTTCACCATGGTCACCATGGGCTGCAAGGGAGTCTCTGCTCCGGCACTTGGAGCACCTCCTCCCCCTCTTTCTTCACTGATCTTGATGTATGCAGGGCTGTTTCTCTCACATATTCTCACTCGTCTCTCCCAGCTGCTGCTACGCAACATTTTTTACCCTTTCTTAAACAAGTCATCACAGAGGTGTTACTAACATTGTTGATGGGCTCAGCCTTGGCCAGCAGCAGGTCCATCCTGGAGCCAGCTGGAACTGGCTCTGCCCAACATGGGAGCAGCTTCTGGTATCTTCTCACAGAAGTCACCTTTGTAGCACGTACCCCTGCTACCAAAAACTTACCACACGCAGAGACCTAAAAACCCCACAAATTGGGGTGAACAGAAGAATTTATGAGCCAGGCCGCTGCTGGTATTAGACATGACTAAAGCTAGAGGAATTAGCAACAGCCCATGTAGACACTCTGTTTAGCAATGCTGAAGAAATGGTCATACTAGTACACAGCAGTAAGCTACAGAGGAACTTTCCTCATGTGATTAGATTGGCCAGAATCAAATCAGTTTTCTATGAATTTATTTGCTTGTTTATTTTGAACTTCTCCATTGCAAAATAGGAAATAAAAGTAGTGCTGCTAAGGCAGCTGTTTACTTTGTTACGAGAAGCTACAGAAAATCCCAGAAGACAGTATCCAGTGCATCCAAAAGACTTAAGGAGTAAAAGCTATGGTAGGAAAGTGTTGGCATTCAACATGTAACCAAGTGCTCCTACAGATTCCGGGCTTCCAGTCCTTGAACTTCAGGACACGACATAAAATAGGCAGAGCACTAAATAGAATGAGCTAATTGTCTGCACAAACCAGTTCTTAAATGGGCCAAGGGATTTTTTTATCTCCCAGCCATTACAAATATGACTGTCCCTTTTCCCAAAGACTAGACTCTTCTGTGCATACATATGGCTATTTCTAAATGTGTCCTGAATAGAATGTGCCTTCCAATAAACATATACAATGTACCAATATTTTCCTTACCTATTGAAGCCAATATGATATAATAACAAAGCCTATATATTATCATAATCTTTACTGATTAAGAAGGATCAGAATGAGATTACAAATAGATTAACAGATTTAACAAAAGGATATAAAGAAAGTGTAAAAAATTTATTTTCACAGATTTCTGGAAAGAATAATTTGTTTTAAAAAAATCCAAAAACTTATACCTCTCTCTAAGCTCATAAAAATATTGAAGCCAAATAAGAGACTTTAAATTTGTATTTTTCTATTCTGTTTGTCTACTACATCTGTTATCCCATAGTTTTTACTCTCCTCTTTTCATTTGTAAGGTACCTTTATTTATTTTTTTAACACAGGCAAAACTCTTCCCTATTTCAGAGAGGTGAATTTATTTGCTTTTTGACTGAATATAACCAAATTTGGTATGTAATATTCTGTCATATTGTAATATGAGCCATGTATTGAACATGTCAATGTACATGTCGTATTAATACACTTTCAGCTCAGGCAAATAATTACATATTTACTAAATCAATATGTGTGCATGTTTGTTTACCTTAGTTCCTTCAGTTAATGAAATACCACTGTAGGCAGAACACAGAACTTTTAATTTAGGTATAAAATTTAAACACTACTGTAGCAAAAATTTAGATGCATGCAAGAGGAGGAATAATCAAATTCCCTAAAGATGCAGTGAAGATTCAGATTCTAATTTCTAGGTAAGAACTGGTAAGAAATAGTAGGCATACACACCATGTTCACCTACCTGAATCAGATTTTCTCATCACTTTCAGAGAATAGGTCTTAATCAAGTATGGATTTTTCTTTCTAATAAAAAACAGAACAAAACAAAAGTAAAAAATAGCATCTGAACCTACCATGGTTTTTGTAATCTCTCTACAGGTAGTCCCATCCCTACATGTGAGCCCTAACTATTGTATAAGATTAGTTTGCGTTCCTCCTAACTCCATTACACTCTCACCTGTGACTGCACAGTGATCTAGCCTCAAAAAATGTAAGATCTCCTACTGAGGATACTCCACAGACTAGTTGTCACAGCAATGTCCTAGGATATGCAAGTTCAAAGCCTTTCCATCTGACAGAGTCAAAAAAACAAGCTTACAAATTCCTTCTTCATGCTTAAGCTACATCACAGCTATCAAATGAGACATGATATTTATACACAAACTTGACAGTGGCAAATCACTTTTATGTTTGGGGGTTTCTCAGTGGACTTGGATCATGCATATGAGTCACATCTGAGTTCCAGCCTGAAAAGGAGTACCTGTTCCCTCAAAACAGGCACTTCTGAGCAGGCATGACAAATTAACTGTCATTGACAAGTGAGCATTCAGGCTAAGAAAAGTAATGAATTTCAGGGTAAAGCAGCCCGAGAAAGTAGGCAGACTGAGATGGTGTGTGGCACTAAAGAGGGTTATAGGTGACTGAATTTCAGTTAATGGGGATTTTTGTCGATTTAACTCCATGACATGAACAATCTTGTCCTCTTATTTGCAATCGCAAGATAATCGAAGCACCCTGTATTTCTTACTTCATTCAATCTTAACATATACTTTTTTTGGCTTCATTCTTCCTCCATGTCTAGTATCTATGTGATGAAATCAAGTGGTTAGAAGTGCTTTCTTTTTAAATAATCACGTTTTCCTGCCTTTCTTGTCTGCACAGAGTCATCCCATGTATTTATGCCTTGTCCGGTTTGACTTAAATAATCCCACTGATAGAGCTTTTTTTTCCACCACAATTATAGTCTAATACATCAGATCTCATGCTTGGAAATTTCTGATCTTTACATCAACTTTGACTGCCTTAATTTCATTGTATTGTTTTCCTACTACATATACATTTTTCTGTGATCCTTTTCATTTCTATCTTTGGTATGTACGTCTTTGAGTGATTGCCAGGGGATTATCATGAAGCCTTTTTGCTGTCTCTTAGCAAATCTGTGAATACTTACATTCATTTAATCTCTGTTTATCTTAAATCAAGTCAGCTTAATTCCCTGACCACTTTAGTTGCTTCATTCTTTTCAATTAGTCAATGTATTTCTAGTAAAGAGGTGGCCAGATGTGAATGCAGACTTGAATCTTATCATTATATATTTAAATAAGTTGTGTGAGATAGGTTTTCAATCAATAAACAAAGACCTCACAATGAGGCATCAGTCAAACTGACAGATTAAGGAGGTTATGTTAGCTCCTGAAAAATTTATATTTGCCTACAAAACGAGAGGGATACATCTTAGAGTTACAACTCCTGTACAGAAGCAGATAAATCAGACTTGATGTCTTCTAATGCCTGTAACCTACACAAGTTGAGGGAAGACCTCAGCTGTTTCAAAAAAAATAAAGCCATGGATTTTAAAAGTTAGTAATCAAAAAACACAGGAAAGGGAGAAAATCACTAGAAATGACATGAGTACTGCTACAGTAGCATTTCAACTTCTGAGATGCTTGCGGATCTCATCTCTCATTGAAAATAAAGGTGATTGATCAGTTTATGAAAAGGACCTTGTTAGTCTTCTCTTTCTTTTGTCACTCCTGCATATAATCCAAAAGGTATTAATAGCTTAGCTACTGGCTTACCTTTTAATTCCATAAGAGGGCATCTCACATTTCCAGACGTTCAAGTCCCTTTCAGAAAGGAAAAATAAGGCTTTACATTTGTTTCATTCCTAAAGGAAAATATTTATCTGTACATACGTATCCTTCCAGACTAGAAGTGGATCTTATCTGTACGTACTGGGTTGTGTTTTCTACTCATCTATCCATAATTTACAGAAGTTCTCAAAATCAGGGATTTTTCTTACCTGTCTCCCTCATACCTACACATAAAGAAACCTATTTATAAACTACTAAAATATTTTTGCAAGTATCAGGCTAAGACCAGAAGCCTAGTAACTGCTTTTCTATTGGAATGAGACACACACATGTACATGAAAATATGTACAATATACAAATATGTAAACATATATACCATATATAAATGTATATAACACATATGTAATATGTATATATTTCAATATATAATTTATATTTTATATGCATACAATTTATAAATACTATGTATATTTAAACATAGCATAAAAAAAGAAGACTGTTCCCTTTTAACAGTGTTGTGATGCAGGGACAGATCTGTGATGAGTCTTCTACTCCATTTAATCCCATAAACCTAGGCATTATTCATTTTAACATAACAAATGCTTTTCCTATAATGGGTATGGAATTGGTACTAAACGAACTATGCTGATGGGTGTGCTTTATTTGGTTATATATTTTTCAAAGGTGTGGAGAATAAAATCCACTCTTTATACGACTTTTTTTTTTTCTCTGTTTAAGCCTGCCAATCAGTAATTCCAACTAGTGAAAATAATTATGTTTTTTCTTGTTTATTGTGAGGATTTTATTTTTGTTATGGCTGAGGCCACAGATTATTTCTGTATCTACAACTGCATAGTCCTTACACAACAAGAACTTTGAATTAACACAGCTGGAGGCCAGATTGAATTCTATCATATGGAAAAGGGAAGGTTTGTAGATTGCTACCAGTCCCCAATTATCAGAGTTCCACTCTTCCAATTACTGGTTATGAAACCAGATTATTTGACTCATTTGACTTATTTCAGTCATTTGGTAAAAATGTTCACATCTGTGAAATGTTAATGATGATCTCATTGAAGCAATTGTTTTTTTCAACCAGTTGTGGTAATCAAATAAAGACAGAGTTCATGGAACACACCTGAAACCCAAAACAAGCAAAAAGAACAGACACATAAGACAAAACAAATTAAACAAAAATAGACATGATACATCATGTTAACCATTAACACAATAACTAGAGCATTGCCCCAGGATTTGGAAAATATATCCTTTTCTACCTGACAATGATTTGAATGCAGACCTCATTCTTCTGGTAAAAAGTGTAAGATCCTTACAAAACACCTTTCTGAAATTGTAAGTGGGATCTAAATAATGCATAGACATGCTGACTGTATGCACAGCAGTGCATTTACCCATCCAAAAAAAAGTTTAAAAAATTGATACAATAATTTCCTGGTTAATAATACACAATCTAGGTGTGTTATTTACACAACTGAGAAAAAAAAAATTAAAATGTAAGTTGCTCCACGAAGAATGAAATAAATTTTTAATAATAATTATGTTAATATTTAAGGAGCAAAAGCGGTGGATTCGACAGTAATGTGAAATAACATGTGAGAAGATCCAGAAACAGAATGGCAATGTACAAGTGTCACCAAAAGAAAAGATGACAGACTGATAAAGATGGTTCTGAAATGGTTGCCAAAGCCTGGGAATCCCAGCAGAAGAGACTAAACAGAATTGCAGACAAAGACAACCTGGTAGGTAATCGAGAACAGCAGGGGTACAGACTAACCAGATACTGCGGAAGATGTAAGACATAGGGAGTCCTGTGTCCAGCAGTGGATTGATAATGGCAAATATGCTAAAAATATGTTGTATTTGTATTACTAATGCAGTTGTGTGATGCTGCCATATTTGATTAAGCTGTTTCATACCGAGTCTGTCTCATATATTCCAACTTCATGTGGTTGTACACAACACCATGAAGAGACATAATGGCACAGAATTGTTTTTTCAAATGGATTTGCTATCAGTTTGGATAAAAGACATTTAAGTGTCATCTTGCCTTGTGGAATACTATATGTTAATGTAACAAATAGGAAATACATTCAATTACTCGAATAAGTCTGTTGCCCAAGTCACTTTCTTTTTATCTGTGCCTTGGCCACGCACAACTCACACCGAGTCCCCTGGGAGCATTGCCTGAGTGAAAGCTGTAAAAGCAGCCTCCTATGGTGACTGAAGTCAGTGGGAAGTTTTCCAATGATTTTAATGGAATTTAGATCAGGCCTTCAAGAGAGAAGACCATTAGGTATTTCATCATTTAGCTTTTATGTACGCAGATGTTAGCAGAACCTTCAGCTCAAATGCAGCACTCAGATTCAATCTGTGATTCATGCAGGTAACTTGTCTTATTGTCACAAAAAAACTAACACTTCAGAGCACTTAACTGAGTAACAAAATCTCTATTTTCTCATAGTTATCCATGACTAGAAACAAAAGCTTGATCATTAGTATCCTACAACCTAATTAAGTGTGCTTAATAATCTATTGGGGCTGTGTTTCAAGGAGTTCACTGACTCCCAATTGGACACAATCCTGCTGCATCATCAGATGATCAAATTAATGTTTTATTCCTCCAAATATGTATTTGTAGATATTTTTTCCTGGGCATATTAATATTTGTTTAACTTTAAGGAGGTGCTTACCTCCCACTGACTTTGATGGGACTCAAATTAACTAATCAGTTTGAAGCAGGTACTTATATGCCTCCCTGAATAAAGTCATTAATTAAGTGTCATTTTTAGATTTTTTTTTTTTAAATTACAATTTAAATTCCAATTTCAAATAAAGAACTAAATAGTCAATACTTCATTTGGAAAAGGAATTTGGGCAATGACTGTGTGAATTAACCCCACAAAAAATATCAAGTCCTGGTGAAACAAAGTTTTTGCAAAATTGGACTTCAGATTGATTTTCAGTTCTAAAATGAAAGCTTAAAAACTCACAAAAGGAGGCTATATAAGTGTTGTGGTTTGGGCCGGACTGGCCACTGAAAACGAATGACAGATGTTCTCCCCCACCTCTTTTTCCAAGCAAAGAAAAGAGAGGGAGACTGAAAGACTTATGAGTTTATAAAAAAACTAAACTACTTCAATGAAATATTAATAAATTAATAAAATAATTTTAAAATTGAAATAATGAAATATATACAATATACACAAAACCATATCAAGCTCCCAGGATGATGACCGCATCACTGGCAGGCACAGGTAAAGTCCCAGACTGGACTCAGTGTCAGACAGGATCTGGATTCCAGATCTTGATGCAGGAATACAGGGATCTGGATAAAAGGCAGGCAGGCAGAGTCTTCTTTGGATGCCGGCCATTGAAGAAAGAGGGCTGACCCTTTGATCCCTCAGCTTTTAAAACGAGCATGAGGCAGATGGGATGGAATACCCTGTTGGTCAGTTTTGGGTCACCTGTCCTGCCCACTTCTCCCCACAGGTGCAACCCCTCTACCTTTTTCTGCTTCTGACACTCCAATGGGGCAAATGGCAAAGTTAGCTGACCTTGGTTATTACAGCAATAAGTATAAGCAAGAGCCTCTTTGCATACTACTCCTTGTTCTTTGGCATAAATTACAGCTAATCAGGTTTTATCACTCTGAGAGAGAACAGTTTCTTCACAATATGCTGTTAATTTCAGAAAGTTCAGTTAGTTAGAAGAGGCTTAGCTGCAAAGTAAAATTACAAAACACAAAATTGGTTCTGTTTTACCTCAAACCAGGACAGTAATGCTTCTTTTTTTTTTTTTGTTGATGCAGATACTTAAAATTATTCCAAGTCAGGACTCCTAGAAAAAACAAAATATCTCACAGAACTGTAAAAACAAATGATAGCAAATAACATTTTAGAGCTTATCATGAACAGCTTTAATGGGTCTCTTTAGTTTCAGAAAGTAAAGGATAAAAATGACAACAAAGCACAAGGCACCTAACACATTTCTCAACCCATCTTCTTGCCTCTATAAAAGATAAGAGGAAAACACCCTGCTGATACACAGATTTAATTTGAAGTAAGATGCATAAACTTTGATACCTCCTCACGGGTTTCTTAACTCTGCCACAGATCTGCTATATTCTGCATACTGTATAAACACAGTTCTGAGGGTAATTCTCACACTAAAATTAGAAAAAAAGAATAGCATGCATATTTAATACGTCCCTGAAGTGGTTTACTTCAGCAATAAAGCATAGCAGTGAAGTAAAAAAAAGCTTGCAGTTGCTTTCTTGAGCTGTTTGCCTAAACAGGATCACATTGCAGCATTTGTTTTATTATGTAGAAGTGGATTCATTTGAATAGAAATGCATTTTTCCACACCCTTTTCTATTTATAAATGAGAAAAAAAAAGTGCAGACAGCTCAAAGAGGCTCATAGACAGAGCTAATCTTTGGCAATTTGGATTCAGAAACAGTAATGCTGTGGGAAAAGCAATTCTACAATTTAAAGTATAGTATATGTTTTTAACAAGCCTTCATTTTACAAAGCAAAAGTGAAAATAGGTAGATGGTTACCTTACTGGTTACTGCAATGTTTCAGCCAACGTGATCTGATGTAAAGTTGAAAGCATATAGGCTCATACATCATTTATTAATCATTTTTTTCTGGACTCATTAGCAAACTTTCGATGAGGAAAGTGCTCATCATATCATGAGATGCAACAGAAGGAAACTGAAAGATAATTGTGAATACCATGCTCTTACTAAATGCCAGTTCAGAATCTAAGTATAATAGCTTAATTTGTTTGTACTTCTAAAAAAATTACATCCTGAAATGTCATAAACAAGTCAAAATGTACTACTTTGTCCTTGTATTTCATGTTTCAGCAGACTGCAAAGGATAGAACTACACTAAAGTAACAAAAAGATTGCAGTAAATATTTTAAGGGTCAAATTTTGTTTTGATTTACACCACTTTAAGAGTCTAGAACCACTGTAAGCAACAGATTGATTCCATAAGAAAGTTAGTGCAAATCAGAACAAGACTGAAACAATAATTTAAATGCAGTTCTTCAACCACCACATGCCATAAAATCTGCTGGCTGATTTACCATGCCATGTTTGTCTTCCATTGTGGTGGTAAAATTTTTTCCTGTGCCATTTATGCTTCATTCAGGTTGTGTGATATATACGATAAGTAATACATGAATACTTAAATGAACATATTAATTATATATGCACATGTATGATTAAGTTTTCTATATGAATTACTGAAATAGGAACACACCAAAAATAAGCATGGGAGAGGTTTTGATGTAGCTCACAGTTCCTAAGTTAGACATGACAGTTCACAGGTATCTTGAGCTTTGTCAGTTTATTAATAGCCTAGATTCAACTACAGGCAACACTAAGTGTACACTGTTAGGACTGTCTTCATGAATGAGGGGTAGCTTGGGTCTGCATTAATTTGAAATAAGAGTAAGCTCCAATGAAGTCAACTACATGAGTTCAGCAAATGGCTGAATTTCTGCTGGCTATCAAGTCAGTATCTTTTTTTCTTCTGTGGATTTAAACTCTGATAACTTATAATACTTGAGGGTGTTTTATTTTGGCTTTGGGTTTTTTTTTTCTTGTTTTCTCCTCTGGAGAATTCTGGCAGCTATTTGCCCTCTTGAAGTGCAAATTCCTCTGATCAAACCTAAAATTATAACTGGACCCAGAGAAAGGAATGGTAACTTCTTGAAATATGGCAGCTGTTTTCAACTTCGTGTGAAAATTTCTAACTAACTAAAATGTTTTGAGGCTTTTAAGTGTCAAAATTCTCTCTGGGCATTCTCTGGACATAGCTAATGGAAGGTTTTAATGTTTCTGTAGTGGCAAAAAAAATCTTTCAATTAAGACTCTTTCAGAAACCTAGGATATCAAATGAATAACTTCAGTTTTGGTGCACTCAAATGAGGCTTTCCTTTCTGTTGTGTTTTCTTATGTCCACCGTACCTACCTGTGACCCTCTGATAGCCTCAATATGGTTGTTTCGTGTACTCTAAAGACCCCACCTATGATGCACAATTGTACTTCTTTACATAGGAATCTATTTGGTTGAGAATAATTTAAGTTTTAAATAATACTCTTACTTACTGAGAAGTATTCATAGCACCGAGGACAGACAAAATGCTTGCGAAGTTATGCAAACATTTCACAGTGTAAACACCTCAATTCTTGTTTTGAATTGTGCTTTCAGATAGCTAAATAAAAAAGAATCGATCAGTGATGAATATCAGTAAAAAGACTAAAAACAAATAAACTTTTCATCTTAATGATCACTAGTTACAAACAGATACATATCAACAGAATGCAGATACATTTCAAGTAACCTGACCAACAGCAGAATTCTACTTGGATCCTTATTAGTTTATCATCTTTCAACAAAAGCAAAATGCTGTTTGATGGTAAAGTAACCAAACTGTAATGAATGAAAACATCACTTTTATATAGGAATTGTCTATTTTATTGCATATGAAGTGGTATGATCGGCAAAAAAACTTACTTCATTCCATGTGTTGCAATATTTAAATGCAGTATTTAAATCCAGTATGAACAAGATTTTGAACAAAGGAGAAATGAATCAAAGGATAGATTTAATATAGTGGGCAGTTAAAAAACTGGATGTGGACATGCATAAGCCCTGTTATTTTTCATTCTATCACCCTGGACAGTCAAGATTCAGAATCACAGTAACATATGTTAGTTTATAAATATGCTAGGTGCAGGCAATGTCTTCTGATCTTCCACCAAATCAAGGGATCCCTGCTGAAGGGACAATAGCCACAGTGCCAAGTTACAACTGTGAAGGAAGTGACAGCATCACACAGCAGTACTTCTGGCCCGAGCAGAGGTCAGCAAACACAATCAACATTGGGGAAGGAAGCTCAGCTTCATTTGCTTCTTGCAGTTTAAGCGAATGAATGCTCAAGAGGCATGCTACAGTAAGATCTGTAACCAGTTCACCCTTTACCATATGGATTATAAGCTTTTCGCTTCTTTACAGGAAAAAGTAGATAATAATATTTGGACACTTTTTGACATTGAACATGTGCTAACATTTATTCAGAGCAATTTGTCTTAAAGAATAATGCTGAAGGAAAAAAGTGTGTAATTTTGAAAGGGGAATTGTACTTTGTGTATCCAGCACTACAACAAAATAAGCTATGACTATGTATTTTATTAGGTGAATTTAATCTTCTGGCTTTATCTTTGTAACTGAGCTCATATTTTGCCTCTAATAACCAAATAAATTCTTCCTCCAGCAGAACATGACAAGTACATTTGCAAAATAATTAAATAATATCACAAAATGATGATTTTTTAAAAAGTGATCAGGAGAAAGCAGAGACTGACTCAGCATTGTTGCATTTTTTTTTCTCTTATAGATTTTTAAGCTACATACGTGATATGTCTGGCTTCAGTTCAAATTAATTTTCTTTTCCAGAAATCTTGTCCAACTACACAAGCCAATGTTAAGACAGCTAGTATCCTATTATTGATTTTTTTGCTGTCATTGGAAACTGCTATGTCTTTTCATTTAGCTTTCAGACCATGTAGCTTTTTCTTCTTTACAGCTTCTTCTTTTGACCATCAGCTGTCTAGTAAAAAAAAAAAAAACAAACAACAAACCGAACCAAACCAACAACAACAAAAAACCCCAACCTGGACCAGACCAGCCTTCCTGGACTCCTTTGCCCTTCAGGACTGCTTCCCAAGGGAGTCTGTCAACCGGACTCCTTAAACAGGCTAAAGTCTGCCCTCCAGAAGTCCAAGGTGACAGTTCTGCTGACACACCCTCCCCCCCCCTTACTTCTCCAAGAATCAAAAACTCTTATCATTTCATGATCATTGTGCCCAAGACAGCCAGCAATCATCACATCACCCACAAGTACTTCTCTGTTCACAAACAACAGGTCCAGCGGGGCACCTTCCCTACTTGGCTCACTCACCAGCTGTGTCAGGAAGTTATCTTCCACATGCTCCAGGAACCTCCTAGACAGTTTCCTCTCTGTTGTATTGTATTTCCAGCAGGCAGCTGGTAAGTTGAAGTCCTCCATAAGAAGAAGGGTTAGTGATGGTAAGACTTCTCCCAGTTGCTTGTATAATATTTCATCTGCCTCTTCATCCTGGTTGAATGGTCTATAACAGACTCCCACAATGATATGTCTTACCCATAAACATCCAACCCTATCATCACCATCATTAAGCTCTAGACAATCAAAACACTCCCTGACACACAGGGCTATCCCACGACTTCTCCTTCCTTGCCTATCCCTTCTGAAGAGTTTGCAACACTCCAGTTATGCGAGTCATCCCACCATGTTTCCATGATATCAACTATATCACAGTTTTCCTGCTGCACAATGGTTTCCAGCTCCTCGTGTTGCCCATGCTGCATGCATTGGTGTAAATGCATTTCAGTTGGGCTATTGATCCCGTCACCTTTTTGGGGCAGAAGCCCTAATTCTTACGTGACCATTCTCAGGTGGTCTCATGTTTTCTAAAACATCAATAATCCTTGTGTCTTTGCTGAAGCATGGGTATCCACACCCTACCTCCACCAAGACAGCAGACCAAAGGACTTCACTAACACACCATCCCCCAAACATTGGCTTGCCATGCCCAGACTTATCTCTAGTGAGCCTGGTTTTATCCTTTTCTCCCTTCAAATCTAGTTTAAATCCCTTTCAATGAGCCCTGCCAACTCCTGTGCAAAGATCCATTTCGTCCTTTGACACAGGTGTAGCCCATCTGTTGCCAGCAGGCCTGGTGATATGTAAACCAACCCAAAAAACTGAAAATTCTGCTGGTTACACCAGGCTTGGAGCTAGGTATTGATCTGATGGCTCTTCCTGTTTCTTCCCTCATCATTCCCTGCAACTGGAAGAACAGAGGACACTACTTGTGCTCCTGATCCCTTAACCAGTCATCCCAAAGCTTTGAAGTCTCTGTTGTTTGCCCTCTGTCTTCCTATTTCAACTTCATCGCTGCCTACTGGAAAAATCCATATTGGATAATCTGAGGGCCATACCAGGGTAGGAAGCTTTCTCTTCACATCTTTAATCTGAGCCCCAGGGAGGCAGCAGGTTCTGGTCTGCATATTGGGCCTGCTGTTCCCCACAGAAGGGTGTCTCCTATGACAATGACCCATCTTTTTTTCTTCATGGAAGCAGTCATGATGCAGGACATAGGCTGACTTAACCCCAGTGACACCTCCAAGCTAGATGAACCATCATCCTCATTGTTGTCCGGTTCCACTTGCAAAGTCTTGTACCTATTATGCAAGGCCACCTGGGAAGGTGGGGTAGTCACAGAGGAGACGTGTCTGCTGCACCGGGCAGGAACTTGTCGCTGTTGTCCCCTATCTCTTAAGTCACTATGTTCAGCCAGGTAGAGAGAGGATAGGGAATTCCACTTATCATGTGTCGTGTCTACCTGTTGGGCTTGTCCCAGGGAAGGTAGGGTGTGATTCCAGTAGTCTATCTATCTCTTGCTCTTCCTGATACTCCTCAACCTACTCACCTCCTCCCAGAGCTCTGTCACTAAGTGGAGGAGTCCCTCTACCTGGGTGAAATTTGGGTGTTTATGATATAGAAATACAAAGAGATTAAAATAATTCTATATCAAAGTATTCTTCTCATTCCAAGTGTTCATTTATAGATGTTTTTGTCTTTATTTCCTTAAAAATGTTCCAGCAAATTTGTTATAAGGCATAGATGGGATTGCACTTACTAATGATTACTTAATCAACTTGTTGAATTTTGCACTTTGTCTTTTGGTCAGGTACATTTGTTCTGGTTAATATCTTCATCCTCTGTGCACTATTTGTTTTTAATTGTTTTTATAAAACTTCCTAGTCAGAGTCTAGATAAGCGTATGCTTATTGTTACATGCTACCTTTTCTTTTCTGGTACTTCTAGCATTATTTCTCAAGAAACTCAGGCATCAATATTATTTATTATCCTCACAGCTAGATCATTAAGAGCTTAATTCAGTTGCCTAGACACAGAAGACAGCTACTGTTTTTTGAAATACCCTAGGTTACCTGAGATATCTCCATGGGGATGACAAGTATAGCATAGCATCTACAGGTGAATCATACTCTCTGGAAAGGCATTGGAAGTCAAGGTAGGCTGTGTAGGGCAACTAACATGACATTAGTCGCTGATCTTATGAACTGAACTGAACTCTGTTAGCTCATTGGCTCTATGGCTATGTAAATTCTGGTCTGCATTCTTTTCAGGTAAACTAGTTAGATTAGAAGTGCTGGATTTATTCTTACTTTTCTTCCTGAAAATAAAAAACTTAAATATGGAATACTACTTGATCTTATCCATCAGTCTGATTTCTGCAAACTTGTGTAATAGATCTACTATAGGAGATAAAATTCCATTTTTAATTAAGAAACCATAATGTGGGTATCTATACCTTTACATATTGAAATTATAAGCTGAAGTGATGGTCAATAACCAGCTTGGTTCACTACTCACATATTTCTATCCATCGCCATTTGATTTGTAAGAATACTTTGGCTAGCATCTGTCTGACATTTCAGAGTGGTGCAGGATTCCTACAGGTCCTGCGTCATATCTGCAGATGCACGCAGCCTTCTTGGTTACCTCTGGAAGTCTCAAATTAGTGCTAAAGATCCATGTTTAGGTAAGTGAATTAAGCCCCAAGCTGAATCTCTTTCTAGGCTCCATTCGCGATAATGTAAGCTCCAACACTTAGTCTACATACCACAGACACACAGAAACCTAAATGTGGGTGTTTGGAGCTCAGGCCCAGTCTTTATTTCATTCTTATATTCATTTCCAGAGTTTATACCAGATAATATAATACTTTTACACACCCAGGCTAACACACCTACAGGTGGAGATAAAAATACACTGAAGACAACAAAGACCAGGAAAAAAAAAGAAGCATGAAAAATGTAGGTTTACAGTTTCCTTTCTTGATCAAGTTATGTTCAGGATCTCTGCAGTATAGAAAAGCCAACACTGCTCTCAACTAACAATGAAAACTACAGTGCTGCTTCATATGAACTTAAACAGCATTTTCTTGTTTGATTTTGAATTTTTCTACTTCTTAGACATGAGAAACCCAAAGCACACCAAAAATATATATGCCCAAGGGAAAGCCAGACAAAGCCTGGGTCCACTTAACCACTATTGTCCTATTTGTCACTACTTTGTGAAGAGTCAGGACTACTCACCTCAGTGGTTGGTGCAAGGTCCTACAGCAGCTAGGGTAGGCTGTAAGAGCCCTTCATTACTGAGGGTACAATCTGAACTCAGGAGCATGGCACTGTAAGTAGTTTTACTATAATTAAAGTATCTGCTTAACTTACACCAACGCAAGATACCTTTTTACCTCATTTCAAGTATGCTTCATGATTCACACGATTATTTCCCCAAACAGTATTTTTTTTTATTTAAGCGCCACTTTTCTGCCAAATCACCTTGGGCTTTAAATCAGTATTGAAATCCTGCACAAACGCCGAGTTGAACAAGTGACATCCCTCAAAGTACCTCCATCTCTCTATCTATGAAATCGGAAGTATGAAATCAACCTCCTCTGCACAGAGATCCAAAACTGATTGATAAAAGCACTGTGAAAGAAGTAGTTATTATTATCATTATGAAAAAAAAGCTGAGAAGAGTTTTCTCCCTTTTGGATGGCAAATGATGATTTGTAGGCACCCCTGTGGTGTTTTTCAGAATTGCTTAATAGTGGGTGAGATTTTCAAATGTGCTCAGCTCAGATCTAAGTATGATTTCATTTAAGTCAATGGGAAAACTCCCACTGACTACTATTGTTGTTCTTTAATACTTACTGCTGAAGTTGGAAGAATAAACGTTGAATAGCAAATGACCAGAAAAAGATCCCTGGCTTTTATAAGCAATTGGTATACAAAAATGCATATTTTTTTGATAAAATTAAATGAATAAATTTAGTACTTATAAATAAAGAAAATAATATTTTTTTAATATTTTTAATAATCAGAACAATAAATATAGACAAAACTGTAGAAATATATTACATCTGGAAGTAAGGATGTAAGACAAGCTTAATGATTCAATTATTGACCACATTGAAACAGATACAGTGCTATTTCAGTTAACCTCAAATTTTTCAGATTCAACATATATCATTGCAGTGTTTCTGGACACTGGATCTACTTTATGAGCTTTCTGGAAAGAAGTACGCATTCAGATTCATAGGGAAAAAGCATATCTGTCATTTTGGGAGTTTTATTACCTTTTTATCCAATTAGCTTAAATAACTTGTGATTGTACCACCATATATACACATGTACTTGTTATACACAACTAGATGAGCCCAGATGTTTTGAGACTTACAGGATAAAGGAAAAAAAAAACAACAGAAATACAAGATAGGTAAGAGAACGGATAGTAATGAGAATTAAATGCTCCAAGCTCCAGCAGAGGCAAAACTATAGTTTACTTATACATAGGCGTTTCTAAAAAGTAAGGACAAACTAATGTGGTAATAAGAAGATAACCCAACAAAAATAACTTGGATGACAATGCAGGGGTCTCTGAGCACAAAAAAGTTGCTAGGTAGTATCTTAGAAAAAAATGTACACAGGAAATAACATCAGAAAATTGTGCCTGAGAATATAACACCTTTCTATTTTTACCATATTTACCACCTTCCCCCACAAAGATGAATGGTGTCGTGGTTTTGTCCTCATTACCATTTGTGATGTTCCTGTTAAGAAGAGGCAGTATTAGACATATTAATGTGTTTGATTCTCCTTTAATTTATGATTCTCTCCCCACTTTAATGAGATCTGCTCTACAGCCCATAAAATAATTGTTATGGTAAACTGACTTTTTAAAATTAGCTACACACCAGTTGGTCCAGAAACCTATTCCTCTGGACTATTCATGCACAAAATACCTTTGTGTGAAGCTCTTTCCAAATGTGTAATGACTGGAGTATGTCCAGAAGTTTGCCTGCAGAGTGTCTCTGCATGATTGCCATTGCAAGCAGTCTTACAGTTTCTTTTCCCAACAAAGTTATGGTCAGGGTTACTGCAATGTAGAAATGCTGATGTTGCTTTTCGCCTAACAATGAAAACCATAGTTCTTCGTATGAAATTAAAGTAGTTTCCTATTAGAAAAAGAGCTGTTGTAAACTACCTGTTCTACACTGCTATGTCACCACTTTCTATTACAGATTTTTTACAAGAAATCTCAGAAGGGGGAAAAAATTATCAGATTTCCTGATTCACTCTACAGTCTCATTAAGTTACTTCAGTGCGATACAGCACTGCTGTTTGCCCCCCAGACCATGTGTCCCACTGAGACAGTTATTCTATCCCAATGATATCCTGCTGGGAGTGTCAGTTTAGGTCACAAACACTGTTTACCAACACCACTTTCTAATCAGCCCTAGGAAAAAGTATTTTCCGTTCCCAGAAAATAGCACATCAGGAAAAAATACCCCAAACCTAAAGCAACTGAGCTATATTATATTTCAGGAGCTATATAAAATAGAGATATTGTAGAAAGTTTAATGATCAAGGCATGGCAATAGGTAAATTTCATAGATACCATACAAAACCGTGTATGTGCAGTTATGTTGTCACTCATCGAAATATGAAAGTTTCTCTGAAGTGGAACGAAAGTGGAATGAAGTGGAACAAAAGCATAATGGAGAGCTGGTTTTGTATCCCAGTGAAGGAGACAAAAATCTCTTCCCACTGTAGCTCACACTTATCTTGCTCTTCAGCTCTTACAATAACTTCTGTAGAAGATGGTGGCTGCAGACAAATAGGGAGCTGATCTGGTTGAGGCCTCAGCAGTCCTTCTAAGTGGATGATCATTTTGACTTTGCTGCCTGACAACTCTACTTTCCTTTCCTTTCTCAGCAGAGAAATCTTTAGACAGGAGTTGTGATTGAAACAGGTGCAGGGAGTTTGAGTAGCCTGCTAACACTTCCAGAGCTTCAGCATTCATAGAGTTCTCAACAGAACAGAAATTAGCATTCTTAGCATTTTTTCCCTTGTGGGTTTTTTTTCCTCCCCTGTAATAAGGATCAGGAGTATATGTTTGAGTTGACCAAGTCTTAATCCTTGTTATAACAAGTGCATTAAAAGTGAGCATATAGAGCTGTAGATCATTTCATGCTTGGGTGTCTCATATTGGTCTATATGTATACAGAAAATGAACAGCAAAAAGATAGAAAAGCATCTGTTAAACAAGGCACTCTCCTGGCCTCCATCTCTTTCAGCAATGTAAGACTAAAAACAGGCTTTAGTTTTAACTCCATTCCTGCTGAAGAGGAAAAAACAGAATGGAGGGCGAAATGTGTTCCTGAAAGAGAACCTTTCATTATGCACCTTCATAATTCAGGGGTGGTTGGATTGTCTGGGCTGCTCTAGGGGTGTGTGTTCCAGGGATGTACCACCTGGAAGAACTGGCCCAGGAAAATCCCTTTAGTTCTTGTTGAAACAGTCAGTGGAGATAAGGGTAAGGATCAACATTTTCCCACCGCTGTAGCAACATGACTTACAGGAAAGTCACCAACAACGCTGAAAAGGCAGAGGTTCTTAACACTTTCTTCACCTTTGTCTCTACCAGCACTGTTGGGCCCCAGGCCCTGGGAACAACAATCCAGGTTGATGCAAACACCGACCTACTGTCAGTTAAGGAAGAGCTGGTTTGTGAATGGTTACAGGAGCTTGAGCCCTACAAATCAATGGGTCCTAATGCTATCCACCTAAGGGTTTTTAGAGCTGCCTGACGTTGAGAGGTCGCTCTCTATAATCTTTAAGAAGTCATGGATATCAGGGGGTATCCCAGAAGACGGGAAGAAAGCTAATGTCACCTCCATCTACAAGAAGGGCTTTAAGGAAGATCCAGGAAATTATAGGCCCATCAGTATTGCTTCAGTCCATGGGAAAGTTATGGAACGAATCCTCCTGGAGCCTATCACAAGTGAAATGAAGCAGGTGACTGGGAAAAGCCCACACAGATTCACCAAGGGCAAATCATGCTTGACACAACTAATGACCTTCTATGACAAACAACCTTCTTTATTGATGTGGGGCAAGCGGTGGACATTGTCTACCTGGATTTCTCCAAGGCTTTCAACATAGTTCCCCAAAAGAAAACACACCTTACGGTCTAAACAAGTGGCCTGTGTAGTGGGTGGGGAACTGGCTGACAGGCGCAACCATAGGGTAGTGGCAAATAGCTCCTTTTCAAACTGGAGACCTGTCCCAAGTGGAGTCAGTGGGATCCCCCGGGGATTGATACGGTGCCCAACACTGTTTAATGTGTTCATAAGTCATGTAGGTGACAGGATCAAGTGTCAAAGTTGACAAAGGGACAAAGTTTGCTGATGATATGAAACTAAGCAGGGAAATGGTCACTTCAGAAGGAAGAGCCACCCTGCAGGAAGCCCTGCAGGAGGTCTATCCAGGCTGGATGAGTGGGCTAACAAGAACCTTATGAAGGTCAACAAGGACAAGTGTGAGTTCTTGCACTTGGTAAACCGTAATCCAGAAGTGCAGCAGCACAGGCTGGGATCTACCCAGCTGGGGAGCAGCTCTGTGACTTGGGGGTCCTGGTGGACAACAAACACAATATGAGTGAACAGTGTGCTGCAGCAGCAAAGCAAGACAACAGAATTTTGGGTTGCACCTACAAGGGCATCCTTGACCCAATGAGACATTTGAAATTTTTCTCGTTTGAATTGTCTGAGCCTTGAAAGTTGTTTAAATGTGTAGAGTATTTGCCTTCTCTGAAAATCTTAACATCAAAATGTGATGATGGGGAAAAAAGCCCATGTTCAACCCACTCAAAAGATCTGCTGAGATATGCAAAATATACCAAATATTCAACTGTACGCAAACAGAATTTCAACTCATTTAAACAGTAGGTGCTCCTCCCCTCTCTGAGGCAAGGAACCTCTCTTCTCTTAGCGTAAAACTGATCCATTAAGTCTATTGCATAGTCAATCAGCACAAGCTTAGTTCCAGATGTGCTGTCTTTTGCTCCATAAGTATGTCATAGGAGATATAGGAAGAAGGCTTAGGGAAAAACAGATGCAAATCTGTGAAGGATTAGGCTTCAGTATCGCCCTTCCTCATGAAACAACTGTTTTATTTCCTAAGGGTGCGATTTTTCTTGGTTTCTGGAGCAAATATAAACTATTGAACTTGATGTCTGAAGTTTATGTTATTTGAAAAATATGCAGAATCCATCTATATTAAGTTCACTGTTAAAGTAACAAGCTAACTAGCAACAAAGTAATAGGAATTTGTGAAATAGCTGAGTTAGTAGTACTTGAGTGACTGTGACTTTTAAACAACTATGCTGTATTTTAACTACGAAAACTTAATCCTTGCTCTAAAACAAAAGCTTAGAAAATAACACTTAAAGAATTTTGGAGAGCAGAGTCATTCGTAATACCCCAAAGCAGTATCAGCTAGACCTTTTCTTACATCTACACAGACATGCCATTAAGTGATTAAGCTCTGGCTTTTTCTTGGCACAGATCAAGCATCAGAAATGTATTTGTTAAACCTATGTAGATGACCTGTGATATTCCGCAGTTAACAGTGCAGTTCCCCTGCAACACATTCTATTTGTGCTGTAAATTTCTGGCACATCCTCTGAGGATATTTTGAAAGTAGAAACAAACAAGTATATACAGAGAAATTTAAAATTAATAAATCCTTAGGGAGTAAAACAGACTTGTTGCATACAAGGGTTTCAATTAATTTCAAATATTTGTATTTGGAAATCCTTTCATTCACTGCTGGTTTTGGTCCTAGGAGGATGGAGGGGAAAGGAAGGGAAATATTATTTACAAGAACTGTTATTCCTTACGTATGAGAAACAGGCTCACCACTGTATAATGGCAATATTTAATGGAGAGTAGAATACAGAGGATAGAACTTAATTTTGTTTATGTAGCCACAGAAGGAGAAAAAGCCTGAAAGTCAATGTGGTCTCTGCTGGAGTAAGCAGTTAATGATTTATTTTATTTTTTAAGAAGCACTTTGTTTTTCTTTTCTTCTGTCAATTTACTTTAAATTTTGCAGAGAGTACAAAGTGAGTCAAATGTTTCTAGCCATGCCAACAAAATAATAAAAACAAACTAGTACATATACTTCCTTCAGGGTTTCAAGACACCATTTTGTGGACTTTCTACGACGCCTTTAAAGAGACATGATTAGGATGAGGATTAAAGGCTATTGTGGATAATGTGCTGTTTAGGAGATAAAACCTCAGAGGGGGAAGAATGATCCATTGTCACACTGGAAATAGGCTTACACTGGGCATTAATAGCACTAGCATTATTTACTAGTCCAGACAAGATGGTAAACAATCTGATGCCCACGTCTGAGGAATGCATGCAGACTGTTTAGACTATGGTACAGTCATATTCAAGGGAAGAACTGGAAGCAATATATTACCTTTCAAAGGAACTAGTCAAGTATGAAAAGCAATAGAAACCTAATTGACCCATATACTTGTGAAGTCATACAAAAAAATACATTGTGTTGTATGCTTATATCCTTAGAGAAGAATACAAAATATAAGAACTTCAATGAGAACTAATAAATTTAGAGAAATGAAGAGGAGATTCAGTGAATAAAAGATAAGGTATATTATAGGCAAAACACATCATAAGGAATAATTTGAGTTGAATTACTCATGTATGTTTCTTGGTTCTAAATTAACTGTAGTCACTGAGGCTAAACACCTGGGAAGCTCACTGGAAACATATGTTCAGTTAGTAATTTAGATTATTTTTTTTTAAAGAAAGAAATCTTAAAATAGAAGAGAAAATATTGCAAAAGTACTATGGAAGCAGTATGTGATTTAACAGTGCCATCACCTAAAACATCAGTGAGTCCCGATCGTCCACAGTCATATAGATTATAACCAGGAAAAAAAAAAAGGAAAAAAAATAGTCCAGAACAAGACAACACAGCTAGTCAGAAGACATTTTCCACATGAGAAATTTAAGCACCTAGCACTGTATAGTTTGTAACAGACGTGAAGGAAAAAGGTACCCTCTATATCAGTAATGAATTAATATAGTGTAATTTGAAGTCAGGAGCTCTATTTTACTCTCTCCCATAAAAATAGCTAAAGGAGAAATTACATCATCCATAAATAATATTTAACCTTTCATTCCAGCAGGCTATAGAAAGGCAGGGACAGAATTTCCAGTTTTTTCTCCCTTTCAGGATGGTGTGTCCACAAAAAGGCTCACTGTAGAACTGAGGTTCACTGCTGAAGTAACTGCTCTTCATCCATCTGGGTAGCAGAGGGCTTACCACATCTGCAACCTTAAAAGCAGGCAGTGACAATGAAATGAAGGTTTTGAAGCCTAGCCCCATGTTCTCTTGAGATTTTACAGGTTGCCCTATCCTTGAAGGCAAGGGAATGGAAGGAAGGCAGCGGTTGAGATGGAGCATTCCCCTTATGTTATAAGTTTTCTCCATAGACAAAGCAAAAAGGGGAAATTTGATAAGTTAGCAGATGGGTGGGGGTTTTGTTTCTTTCTTTTAAAATTTTCCTTTTCTTTGATTGTCCTGAACAATATGAACATGAGAGATAAGCTCTATAACCTTAGTTATATATACCGTTCATTACATATAAACAGATGTCCTCTGTCAGTGGCAGCCTACTTGTTTATCTGTACACTCAAATTCATAAGACATTTAACTCCCTGCTGCCTGCTGTGATGTAAGCCTGGCTCTTACATGAGGCACTTACCAGTTTATAGGAAGAAATACAGTGCACAAGTGCACTATACCTGTTAGTTACTGACTCTTAACAGGTATATGAAGTAGGTAAGTGGAATACTTCATATTTGAAACAATGGAAACCAGACTTAAAAAATCCCAAACAAACCTTTAGAAGAAAACAGTAATATTCCCTTCCCCTCATTCTTCTGCTATTTTCTTTTTCTTCTAAAAAGTCCAAGAAAAAATACAACTTTTTGTACTGCACCATGAGATTCAGGGTGCAGGCTATTTAGGTCAAGTAGCAGCTCGGTGTTAAATGGTAGATCACATTAAGAGTCTATAAAGCAGCACTGTTATCCAATTTACTGAATGGTTTGAAGACATGGACTAGTGACGACATATATGACTCCTAGACAAATGTCATCTGCACCATCTGTGGACCATATTGTGCATCAGATGGCAGGATAAAATTTGCAATAAGAAAGTTTCGGAGTAGAGCTATGTTCCAGGGACTGTAGCCATGATCATCATAGAACAGCTGCACTGGGCTGGTCACACATCTAGGATAGAAGACACCAGCATCCTGCTGCAGCTGGTGTGCTGTGGACTTGAAGAAGCAGTGTGCAGCCAGGACAGACAGATGAACCACTTCAAGGATACACTGAAATACAACTTCAAGTAATAAAAGTTGCTAAGACGATAGACAGGTAGGATTGGTAGACCACAGTTCGTGTTGACAAGACTCAGTTGAATCTAAACTTACTAGCAGACGCATGCATGGTCTAGCTAACCCATTGTCAAGGACAGACATCTCCAGTTAAGAGGTCATTATTGTTCCCTGCTAACCTCTGTGTTTGGTTTTCTTACAGAGTGCAGGTGGGAGGCTAATATGGCTGGATCTGGTTTCCCTATGGGCCCAGAATGCAAATCTGAACCTGGCAGCTCAGAGGCATTTCTGATGCTCGTGATCCTGTGCATCTGAGCAGAAGTATTGCATCTGTAGTAAAGAAAGGAGACACCAACGGAAAAAAAAATATCAAGAGCAACCCTTAGGACTACACATGAAACCAATGGGAAAAAGACATCACAGTAATGCACTGTGTTTGGTCTGGGCTTTTGTTTTGTTTTTTTTTTTTTTTTTTCTTTTCCAACCCATACAACATTTCAGGACAATAACATGATGGGTATTCCCTTCACTCCTGAGGAACAATGTAACAAAAAGAATTTGGTAAATGTCAGGGAAGGGATTCTTTTGTAAAAACACCTAGTAGTCATTGTCTCACACTTAAGTTGATGAGGAACTCAGTCTTAAGTGTCTGCATTAATTGCAGTTGAAGCAACAGAAGTTAAATGTTTAGATACTCATTTCAAAGCTTTGCTTAATTAATAAAACTAATTTCAAATTTTATTTTTAAATAGTCAAACTAATGAATTAGTTCACAAAATTATTCTGATTTCTAAGTGATGACAGAAAAGGCTTTCAGTATCTCTGAATTCCTGGAACTAAATTATATGTTTATGTATACCCTCAATTGCATTCTGGATTTACAATAAAAGTCTTCAATCTGACAAGTAAAATTAAAAGTTTCTATGGCATGTTAAACATATTCAACTCAAATTAGCCAGTACAGGAATTAATAGATACACTTTTCACTATATGTTAGCTATTTTTTTTTTACATTTTTGCTTTGAAATTTTTATTGTGAAATTAATTATTCGAGCTTGGTAAACATAGGGAAATCATTAGTCCCATGACTAAATAAAAAAGAAGAAACAATAAAGAAAATCTCCATCTTATTTTTCTTTCAAAATAATGATCACAATTGGTGTGGCCCATCTGGCTAAAAGTAGATATCCTTCAGGGTTGTAGATGTCCTAGTACTCATCAGATTTATAACTGCTTCTTTTCCACATTCACATGCACACACACACACAAAATATCTATAGTCAGAAGGTATCTGCAGTTAGACATCAAGATTCATAAAACATCAACATCTGCAATTCCACCTTCTCACATATATTACAATTAAGATCCTGCTTCTAGATGTATTCATAATACATACATAAAACATAATGCTATCACTGGCTACGTACTCATTATTTCAGTTTTGCCTGGACTATGAGTGCCAATCAAGACTGTCCAAAAAAAAAAGCCTTTGGGAAGACATCCAGGTTCTGTTGTTCCTCAGTCTGCATGCCTATCCTGATATCTGAATTATACTGATATTTTAAGAACCTTAACAAACAGAACATGGGTTTTGAGAGAAGTGGAGATGACTGACGCAGAAAAGACACAGACTAGGTGAAGACTGCTTACAGATAATGGTAGGCTTTAATAGAAATTTGGACTTGAGTCTAACAACACGTGGCTAATGTGATTATTTAAACAGGAACTTGTGTGGGGATCTACGGTCAGACAAGGCAAAGTTTGGATAAGGAAATTAGGAGGTACTGTTTATGGACAAAGCAGGAGAGGCAAGTTACTGTTCAGAGAGGTTAGAAAAGTGGTGATCTAAGTATATCAGGATGTTCATCACCATGGTTGGTGGTGTTGTGTTGGAGCATTGCTGCTTTCAAGACATCCTGGCCTTCTCAGACTGCAGCGGAACTCACGAGTTTCAAGACCAGTGTTGAAGTCAACAAATACTTCTATAAGTGAAAGCCTCCCAGCCTATAACTGCTTCCCTTCTAAGCTTGAATTTGCATTACCATAATAATTCTAGCTCCTTCCAACAAGGCTGCTTTGCTGGGTCATCGAGCAACCCACCAGAGTTCTGGGGAAGATCTTCACTTGCAGCTTATACACAACAGTCCACAGGCTCCATAGGTCTGACAGCCCAAACACTAGACTGCATATTCCTTCTTCTTTAGAGTTATTTCCCCACTCTTCCCCGCTTTTTTGGGGGAAGAGTAATAACATCTGCACCAACATTTACAAGGTCTAGTACTACATCTCCTGTGTCATGCGTAATAGTCTCAGATATCATAGGGAGACATTCTCTGAGAAGACATCCATCCTGATCTTGGCTACAGCAAGCAAAAACATCAAGTATAATATCGTTCTTTTCTCTTTCCATTTTCTCTTTCCCTTTTTTTACAGACAGTCAAAACCATCCTATTCTATTCTGGCTTCTTGCTCCTTTCAAAAACCCACACACTAGTGAAAGCAGCTGCTCTGCATAATTATCTACAAGTGTACACACTGTGACACCCTTGAAAAGCGGGATTTTCACCTCAAAATATGGAGGTACTGCCTGCACCATTGTAAAAGTAATCTTCAGCAAGTCTTGAAGCAAGTCTATGCCATCTTTGGGACATATTTTGTTGTGCAAAACTTTGAATTCATGGGCAATCTGGCTTACCTCAGGGTGTAAAGGAGGAGAAGGAGTGGCGTTTTCACCAACGTTATAAAGATTCAGAAAGAAGGAGGTCCTGCAGGATTAGGAGGTTTATGATTTGTTAAAATGTTTCACTCAACCTGGATATCTAAGATTTTGCAGTAGACCAAAGATAGGTGGGAACACTGAGAGCCTACACAAGAACATTCACATCCATTTCTTGCAGCCAGAAGGCTGAAATGCTACTAGAATAAGACTGGGAACAATCAGGCAGATAATATCAAAAGAAAAATGTGCTTATTTCACACACCAGCAGAAATTAAAGATGGTAAAGAAATACATTTCACATCTGAGGAGGTTTCTCAAGTAAAGCTTTTACTGTTTGGTTTGTGGTTATTATTTTTTTTCATCCTCCAGTGGCAGTATATACACTGCTCATGGTAGTAGTGTGCTCTGGCTTGAAGAAAATGTATGCTATGCTTATCCTAGCTTTTTGATAGTGATTATAGGGCTCTCTCAGGATGTCTAAAGGGGTCAGTTGCCCCCAGTAGCAGTGGAGATGCTGAGAGGTCCCTCACTAGTGGGAGTGTAGAGAGGTCCCTTTGGTACAGCTGTGTTGATGCTCAAAGATGAGCTAGAAGGCATCAGGGGAAGTCCTCCCACATGTGACACATTGCCACCTACACTACAGCCCTCTGCAATATGAGCTCTTGTAACAAATAGCCTATTGTAGGTTTACCATTTGGGGACTAATATAACATATAACATAACATAACATAACATAACATAACATAACATAACATAACATAAAACACTTCTTCTGCTAAAGAAAGTTGTAGGTAGTTCTTGCCTCCCATATTACCTATACTTGTTTGTAGACAGGTCTAAAAAGCAAGCCGAGGACACTCTTACTCAGTTCATAGTTCTCAGGCTGATCTTCAAAATGTCTGTTGGGTGGAAGGCAAATGTTGTGATTTAGCTCTTACCATTCCCTGCTTCTGATGAAGTTGAAGATGTTCCCATTCACTTGCAACTCAGGCTCGGATAGCCCGGTTTGAGGATAAGAATTGTATTGATTTCAGCCAGTGAACATATCGATGAAACGAGCATTTGTCTAAGTCCATGAGCAGCTTGTTGGATAGAGATGTGTGAGGAAGTTATGAACTATGTGCAGAGCCTACTCTGGAAGCACTAAGAAACCATTAAAAGTGGTGGAGATCAACCATTAATTTTAGTGCTGTTAGGAAGAGGTGGTGCTGATGTACAGTTGGGTGCTGTGTGGTAGATCTGCAACTACATGCTACAATTTAGGCAGTCTGAATCTTTCTATGTTAAGATCGTTGTTCCCCTTTAGTCCTCTATGTAAAGTAATTGTTGGCTACACAGCAGGATTACTTGGGGGCATACGAGTTTAAGGATTTTATAATGTCTCTGGTTGACATATCCTTTCATCCTTATTTGGTGTAATGACTGCCGACATGAAAACTGCTGCTTGAGCTAATCCATCTCCCACTGAAATCAAAGGGAGTTTTTAATACAGGGACCTTGGCAGAATAAAGACACCTTCAAGAAAAAAAAGTGGTTTCACAAGATTTTACAAATTCCTCTATAGGCAGAACTGACAACTATTTACTTTTGGCAAAATACCAGATCCACAACCTCAGGATCCAATCAGCTGCCACCTATCACACAAAAAAAGAGGTGGCAAATGCAAGAGAAGGGCAATGAATTCAGAGTACCTCCTCTGGGTCCATGGCCTATTGTCATGTTTATTCTAGCATAATCACAATGTCATAAACTTTCAAAATACAAAAACACTGTCACAAATGGCAGCTTTAGGTACTTAATATATTCAGAAGAAACCAGTCCATAGTAAAGCCAGCCAGACTGTTGGGAACTAGTCAGGATATAATATTTTGGTAGCTGTGTATAATGAAAAATGAGATTTCATTCTCTTTTCTGTTTGTTTTCATTTTTTAATGGTTCTTTTTGTTGGCAGTTTGTTGATTTATTGGTTCAAATACCCAAAAGCATCAATGGGTGTTAAACAGAATTTCTATAATTTTGGAAATGTACAGACTGAGACCTCATTAAATCAGTAGTATCCCTTTTGAAATCTTCCATGTCTACTCCCAATGCTAATGTAGTTGAATTAGTAATTATGCGATTGTTCAGGACTAAAGAATTACAGTCTGTGACTGCAAGCTTATTATAAATAGTAATCATGCATTTGATATTCTAAAAATGCAGAGAAACTCAATTTCTTTGTACTTCCCATACAAGAACCATATATTAACTGAATGCATATTTGTGTAGAATTATTGCTTGTAAATTTATTGAGTTTAGCCTTTAGCATAGTAATTGAACCATATGTAGTAGGGCATCCAAAGAAAATGCAATATTAGCGATATACTTCCCTGCAGCTACATGTTTTACAAAGAAAAAACACATTTAAAAATCTTGAATGTATCTTTCTTTCATCCTTCTACAAAGTTTGTTTGCTTTCTCTCTTTTTTTTTTTTTTTTGTTTTGTTTAACCAGAGGGTGCATGTATTAGCTTCAATCTCTCTTTCACTGTTGTTCTGCTTATAGGTTTTCAGGTTTTCAATATTAGTGATGGGTTATTTGACGTGGGTAAGTATCCAGAGACAGCTGTCAGCTGCAAAGTTTAGAATAGGTTCTGCACTCTCTTTCTCCATAAAGCAGAGAGCTAGTGTGTGGGAATAAAAGGTTTCTTTCTGGAGGTCTTCAAACATAGCTGTTTACATGTTAGGGGACTTGAGTTTATTTTAAAAGGTTGTTCCACTACGCACCTAAAACTAATAAGAGGTTTCTTTCCAGAGGTCTTCAAACACAGCTGTTTACAATTTAGAGAACTTGAGGTTATTTTAAAAAGTTGCTCTACTATGCTTCTAAAACTAAGAAGCCAGAGACCTACTTAAGACTGTATTTCTCCCAAATCCATATATCCAGAGGCTCCTCATGTTTCAAATCATTTTTAGAATGAGGTTTAGACCCATCATGAGACATAAGTGTTCATGATTTCATTCAGTGTTGTTCCTAAAGAAGGAAACAAACAGCGTGTTGCTGAATCAGTCAGCATCAGTAAGTAGGTAGTTCTTGCTGAATTAATAGACCATTGTAAATTTTGCTTTCATAACACAGTATAGTTTTTTTTGTGTGAATAAAACAATTGTCTTTATGTGGCTGCTTCCTTTTCTTTTTTGTTTTTCTCTTGGGGGCTTAACACCACATGGTGGACAGTAATTATGCATGATCTTTATCAATAATGTAGAAGCAACTTCCTATCGAAGATAGCTTAAGTGTCCTAGGAGTACAAGATCATGCAGTAAAAGCACAGGCCTATGCTATTCCCTGTGGTAAATAATACTCCAGAAAAAAAATTGTAAAAAAATAAAACCAAAAATACAAACACTGTGAACAAAATTCAAACTTTCTCCTCCCAAAAGAAAACAAACTATAAACTTGCATTATAAAAATTACAAAGTAAGAGATATAAATCTGAAGAATACTTTCTTTAAAGAGTCTCCTTAGCCAGCACAAAGAAGGGTATAGTGTTTGTTACATAATGATTAAATAGTGACTTGCAATAGAATTTCTATTCACATGATATTGGATTTTTTGGTTTTATGTGACTGAAGTTCTCTACTGTCACACTGAATTAATTTAAATATCAGATGAAAACACGAACACTTTCACAATCCATAGCTTTCTGCAGAATGTTGCAGATTAATAGAAATCTACCTAACACTTTAAAGAATAAAACCTATATCTTTATCAGCTGTGTCCTTTTGCAGGGTTTTGGGGGCAGAAGTGTCAGAATTGTTTATCAGGAGTATAATCCTTTGTGTACTGTCATTTTTTTTTCTCTTTGCAAATTGGTAACAGACAATTTCTTATTCATTTGGGCCTATGGATTATTTGCAAGTTATCTGTAGCTAATGATTTTATAAGCATTTGATGTTAAAAATTCACCAGTCAAATTCAGTGCTCAGTTACTGAAATTGCATGGTATTTTTTCTGGTCTCTATATACATGTGTCAGACAGAAGAGCAATGTCTCAAAAAAATTTAGCATTTCTTAGAAAGAATGTGAATACCAAATGGAAGAAATTCAGCAGAAGAATGGTACAGCCTTGTCATAATTCTGGATACTCCTTTTGCACAAGAAAATAGTGTTAAAAGTGCTGTTTGTACACAAACCTATACAGATAGGAGGGTCATTTTTTTACAGTGTTACAGAGCTATGAAGACTTAGAACACATTTTTAAGGGCCTTCATGTTAATTTTCTTCAGCAAATTCAAACTTACTCTTTTCATTGCTGCCATAGTTTATTTCTTCCCTAACACGTGGCCTTCTGCTATCTTCTCCCTTTCCCGTCTGTTACACTCTCTCCCTTATTCTCCATTGTGAAAGCAATGAGGTCAACAGCCTTCTTTTCTATTAGCACCCACGTGACAAGATGTCAAAAATGTCTGCATAGCTGCAGCACCACACAGATCCCACTTTCAATTCACTACCTGAAAAGAAACAGAAAAAAATACCTCTCTATACCCTAGGAAGGATGTGGTACAGGTAAATACAACATAGCAACAGATTCAGTGTAATGTTGAAGTCTTTGAGGAGTACAAGTAGGTTCTCAAGCAACGAGAGAAAAAGCAAATTGTGGGAGGGAGCCTTAGGAAATGGCTGGTGGAAATAGTGTCCAAGAAACTTTAAAAAACTGTTGAATTTGGGTAGGCAGTAGGAACCCTCAACTGTCTGAAGTTCAGTCTACCATTTTATGGCACTGTAGTACTGACCTCTCCAGAATACATCCAAGGCAATAAGGTGGGAGGGAAGGGGAGGGGAGGGGAGGGGAGGGGAGGGAAGAATCTTTCTGTGTAATATTGCAGTGAGTGAAAAGAAAGCAGATGACTTCGAACAAATACACATTTAAATACTGGTGGAATGCTGGGGTTTTGAAATCAAATTCCGGTTGACTTTGATACAACTAAGGGTTACCAAAAACGGTTCCCAGTTTTACTAACAATGTTTGAGCTCCTCCAAGGGACACACATTCTAGTTGATCCTCTCTACAAAACAAAGCTGGAAGCTGTGAAACATGAAAACCCCCATTCTGTAGTGTGCAAGATTTCTGACTCATTTTCTGTTAAATCAGCTGTTCTAAATACTATCCTCTGAGTGTAGAGTCTTTCCCTCTCACATCTGAGGCTTAATATATCTTTACCTGAGAAATGAAGAATGTAGGTTCACTTGTGATAGCTACACTAAGCAAACCCTGAGTACTGTATTATGCATTTATTTTATGGCTGATTTAAAGTACAGATCTCATCTTAAATTCAATTGTGAATAAAGGCAAAAAGACATTTAAACGCCATTGAGGCATTTAGAGTTACTCAAAGAAATGTTATCTCAGCTTTCCTTTAAATTTGGACCATCTACAAGGAGATAGTAAACACATAAAAAGACACATTCTTAAAACTCAGATCACTAATAAACTTTGTTATAGGTATATATTTAGACAAGAAAAGAAACAGTTATAATTCCCGTACAGTACTTACCCATTTTAACATTATCACATGGTTGTACAAACAGGATTATAACAAGCAAAAGAAAGCACTTTATTTAATGAATAAATAATCAAAAGCATTGGTGAGGGTAGTCTTAAGAATATGCTGCTTCATACAGTTTAAAGTACATCAAACAACAAAATCCATAGTCCCAAAATTCCATTAAATAATACTGAGTAATTATGTGATTGATAATATTTAAGTATATATATATAATCTATATATATATATGTGTATATAATCATATCATTATGAGTAATTAAGATATCTATTTACATGCCATGCAATATTAGAATGTGTTGCAATACCTAGGCACAACAGGTGGATTTAAGAATGGCTGTGGTAAAAAAAAACAACAACAACTTATTTTTGAAAATGAGGGACATCATTACTTTCTTTCAGTTCTTTCTTTTCATAATATACAGTGAGAATTTGAGATCTTTTCTGCTAGTTAAAGACATACTTTTTCTATTGTACAATTAGGTAGCAGTAAAAACTTAAATCTGTAGTTAGAGTCATGAGACACTGCAGTTAGAGAAAGCATTCTTGCTTTAAAACTTAACATACGATATGCATGTCTGTGATATTCTTCTCATTGTGGACTCAGTCCTGTGAAATGCTGAGCTTCTACAAGAGGATGCTTACTGCTGTGTTCTAAATAAATTAAGTGCACTCAGTCTCTCAAAAGAGTTGCACAGTATTTGGTAGGATGAGGATACATATCAGCACGTAAGTTCTATCAGTGTGCAGTGAAGGGATGTGCCTATATCAGTTAAAAAAGAAAAAAATCAAGAACTTCTAATTCTGCATTTATTAGCATTATTTTCAGTTTATGAATAAACTACATGTTGTTTTTAAAGCCCAGAAATTACAAATTTGCTTCTTCTCAAACATTTGTTAGTCTGCTGCATACTAAAGGACTTGCTGTTCCTCTTACTAATTATGGGACAGGTCCTGATATTTTGCTTCATAAGAGGTTCAAAAAAGCCTGAAGGATCAGAATCTGGCCCTCTATGTTATGATCATACTATGCTCAACTGGTTGAAAATGAAGTATAAAATGCCATGCCTTCTCACAAGAAAAGTAGTTTATAACATAAACAGCTGTGTTATATAAAGTATTATATTTCAGAGAAGCCAAACTGGAAAAAATCAATCCACTCAAATAATGTGTGAAAAAGGCTATCTTATAATTTTACAAGGAAGCATCTACCAATGAGATTTTTTTTTTTGAACAAGTGGAAGAGTCAAAGGTGGTTTTGGATTATGGGGTAATTACATTTGATGAATGTGTCCACTAAGGTGGCCAGCAGTGAAAGTTAATAAAACTAATATTAATTGAGTTAGAGCTTAACTGTCCATGATATATTGAGCTGATTCACACCTCTAGGGTGATTGTATCATGTTTTCTGTGCACTAAAATGCCTTACTCATTTCTAGAATTGGTTTCCATTTCGAAGTTTTTCATCAAAGCAGCAAGGACTGCAAGCATATAAATTAAATAAAGTTGAGATAGAGTTCTGCTGAAGGAGTGTATTAAACAGGAAAAAATGCAGCATTCAGAGACAATGCCATGAGTACTTAGTTGCTTTTACTGTCTGAACTGGCACATGTGAGCACACGTGCTGTAGAGAATTCTTACTGCTTATTTTACATTATGGCAAGGATACATGACATAAGAATGTTTCATCAGCCGAATCAGGTAAATATTTTGTGGCGATAAGGAAATCAGTCATCACAGACTACTTGTTCTTCTGTCTGAACTGGATATGACACCACTGCTGTGCTCTCATGCCAGTAGGAATACTTTTGTAACCTATTTTGAAGTATCAGACGCTACTGCTTAAGGCTATTAGACCCTACCACTATGCCTTTTGTCATGTCATGAGTCTTATGGACACTATGACACCACCTATTGCCCTGTCCCATGTTTCTCACTGTGTCCTTCTCTTTTGTTAAATCTGCTAGTGCCACCCTTTGTTCAAAACATACCAAGATTTAACTTCTGATTGATGTTGTGATCCTCTTTTCCTTATTTCTTTGTTTTCTCATGTCAGCTACATCAGTCTTTATCCCTTCTGTTCTTTCCTCTCACACGGATATGCATTTCCTGCTTTTATGCCATCTATGTATCCAGAGCTTCCTGAGTTTCTCCATTAAAGTTAGGTCTACTCCACGCTCAAGTCTTTAAAATCATTTCCGATCATGATTCCTATTAACAACTTGCCACAAAGTGATAATCATATTAAGCAAGCAATGTCAATATCATATTCTTTGCACATATTTGTTAAAATTGATGTATATTTCTGCATCCTCCTTAATTCTGCTCCATGTATTTCTTTGTCTGCCTTCAGACAGTTCCCTGGAAAAGAGGTCCTGACTGCTCTATCTTTAGTAAGAGTTGGTGCAGCATAGGATTAAGTAGGACTAAATAAATATATTTACGCATGCTTTCCATTTTCTATTTGGACAAACGGCTTTGGTCAGTGACAGTAGAACTAAAGGACTATTGAAGAAACCTTTGGTTTATCTTTTTAGCAGTCTCTCAAATGCATGCATTAAGAAAGAAATAAAGGATACCCAATCTTCCTAGCTGAAGGAAAAAAGCTAGAACTGACATCAGAGAGGCGTCCATATCATGCCAGGTTACCAATAATTTTAAGTAATTTTTAACCTCAAAGCTCGTAAGCTTCATTAGTCACCAATAATCAGCTGCCTTCTCACTCTATGCAGTGGGACTTTTAATTATTTTTAAAACTTCTTATCTGCCATATAACTGAATTCCTGTCAGGATTTAATCTTTTTTTGTTTGTTTGTTTGGTTTGGGTTGTTTTCCTTAGTTTGTGAGTTTTAGACAGCAGTACTAGTATTACTGATTTAGCAAACCAAACAGTTGTAAATGAATGGGCATTTACTGAATACATGTTTAGGGACAAATTCAGACTCTGTGGAAACCTCTGGAGGACATTCCTTTGTCTTAAACGGGATTAAGATATAGTTCTCAGTGCTGCAGATATTTATTTTCTTCTCTCTCTCTTTCCCCTTTCTTTCTTTCCTGTCTTTTTTTTTTTTTAATAATTTTTTCAAAGTTGGGTAAGGCCTTAAAAACTAAAACTACACAAAATAAAATCTGAGAAAATTAGATGAGAATATTTTCACCTGCCAGAATTTAAATCATATTTGTTTGTGCTCCTCCTACACAGATTGATGGCAGCACACAGTATTCCACAGTCAGAACAGAATATAGTTCTCTTTCTGTAGCAATAGTCACATAATTTACTTTCTGTCCTTCATAGATTTTTTTTCAAATATATTCTCTTTAAAAAGGCACTTATATTTTAAAATATGTGGTGCTATTTGGATTTTCAAATGCTTAATGTATTTCTGCTTTTAATACAGAACTTGGAGCACCACTGCTTTAAAACTCAGCATCTTCAGAAATAGGTTATTTTTATTGATACGTCTTTTTCCAGGTTGCTGGACTTTTTTTTCCTTTTTCTTCTGCAACAAAAGTGGTTATATAACCACACAAATTTTCTTTGTAAGGACGTATTTACCATATTTTGATATGACTTTATTCTACTCTCAAAAGAAAGAATGAGGTGTGGTAAGTGCTGACTTTTTTATATGCTACCACTGTACTATTACGAACAGTCATGCAAGGATGCTTATTACATGTTCTTAAGTATGCCTAACAAATCTGGGCTAGATGCTGTCACCTTTGAGCTGGGTAAGTAACACTTTACCCAATTCAAATAACTAATTTTGAATAAGTTCCAACTTTCCATAGGAATGACAGAATATAGCCCTCAGGATTTATCATTTGTTGTATATTCCATTCTTATATAGATCTATATGAACCAAATGGACCATGATATGGTTAGAAAAATAACTGGAAATTCAGAATGAAACAAAGAAACAAACCAACCAACAACAACAGAAAGAAAGATAAATTAACAGGAATAAAGTCCCTTAGGCATCTGCCCAAGAACTAACACAACACAATCAGGAATTCAGAACATTTATTGCAAGAGCTGAATAACTAAATAACGTTGAGCTGGCAAAGCAGTAACAAGGATAACTGGTTAGATATTTATTCTGTCAAAGTCATCAAACACCCCTCACAAACTGACATAAGTACTGCAATAAGCAATGCACCCCTAACCCATTTTTATGCCTTTTATACTGTGGAGGGGAAAAAAAATAATTAAAAAAAAAAAAAGTGAGCTGCTATATACAAAAGAATAAAGAAGAAAAAAAAGCTTGTGTTTTTGGTAAGAATAAAATCACCTTCAGATTAGCTAAATTTGTTACTTTAAGACTGATGTTTCACTGTGGCATAAGTAACTTCTGCTTTTTTTCTGTAAGGACTTTTTTTTTTCTTTTTTTTTTTTTGCATGCTATTTATTTGTGTAAATCATCTGTCATGCCTTAACAAAAACCATCTAAAAATGTTTGGATTTGGATTTGCTTTGCGTGCAACTTCGATCTTATTAACATTAGGAGTCACTCTGCTGGTTTGACTGAGGTGACATGATACTGGTACCTGCCAGGCATTGACCAACTATGATAACAAACAGTTAAACAGCAATAATTAGAGATTTAACCCTTTATTTCCCCCAACTAGCCTACCAGGAGAATGCTCTGCTACATCATGAAGGCACAACACATTAAATATTCTGTGGCTATGGTCTAAAAACACTTGTGTTACTACAACATTAACGCAGATGAAGGTCAACACAAACGCTGCTGTTTCAGCAATACAAACTGTCTTAGGTATAGACACACACCTGCCCAATTGGAAAAACATGATTATTGTATTTTGCTTCTGTAGAATTTCCTCCATATATTCCAGCTGAGATCAGTGTCAGCTACCACTCATTAAATGACAGACTGCAGCTAATTTGATAAAGGATTCCAAACAGCTTTCCCTTTCACCCACCACCACATATTTAAATATTCTTCTTTTGTTTTGCAGTTTCCCTATTTTATGAAACATAAAAGTTTAAAAAAAATTCCAAAATTTTTAAGCCCTTACACAAGTCCTTTCATTTCTTAATATTAAAAAAAAAAAAAAAAAAGAAGAAATTCTACCTGAATGCTTTTTTTTTCTTTCTACAACCAACCTTCCCTCCCACCCCATCACTCCTTTTTTCACTTTTAACACAAGTGTTTTGATTTCCTTGGAACATTGTGTGTCAGACAGACTACTAACACAGAAACACCATCACTGAAAATAAAAGCAAAACAACAGGAAGCAAATGAAGGAAAGTAAAAAGCAACTGTGAAGCACAGAAATATGCTACAGTATCTTTTCAAGTGAATGTTATAAGTACACAAAAATTGTAAGTAATAATTGTTTCTATTTACAAGTATTTGAACACTGATTGACTTATAAGTGTCCACTAACATTGTTAATAGCACAATAGGTTTAATGTTTACAGTTTCAGTTGTTTTGTTTGCAAAATGTGATCTCAAGTACAACGGTCCCAGCATAGATCAATGACAACAAAAGCACAATTTTCTAACTGGATATGCTTTTCAATCATTGCAATCCACTGAACTTTCTTGCTCTCTCACTCTCCAAATGCATCTTCTGTTGTTCATAGCAGCAGTCCAGGGTCAAAAAACAAACAAACAAAAAAAGGATATTTGCAAACTGGAGAGATCTCTGCAGATTTTAATCATGTCTATTTAACAAAACCCCACAACTAGTAGAAACACTCTTTCATGTTGCAGGACATCATACCTTCCACGGTGCTAACATAAAGATATGCATATCTCTGCTAGTTGAAGCATAGTTCTAGAGGTCTACTCAGTACATAAAGCTCTGACACACACACAGTATTAGCAAGTCTAAGTAGGCTAAAGTCATTGGTCCAAAGTAACCATTTCTTATAGCTGGTGCTCCTTTGGACTCTCAACAGCTCCTGAAGCCTGTTTATAAGACTTCAAGTTGGCCAGAGGAATGTCAGTCATGTGGTTGCCAGTGTTGAAATGGCCCTCACTGGAACCATACTGCTTTCGGTCACTGAACTGGTTTCTGTTGCTATCTTCTTTCCAGGTCCTGGTCAATGTGTGTCCATTAACTAGTTTGTCCTTCTTAACCCATTCTTTCTGAGGTGCAAAGGTGGAGAGAGGCGACTTTGGCTGTTGGTATGGGCCCAAGCTGGGAGGCATCCAACAGTTGTCTGAATGACCCAAAACCAGGCATTCTTGAGTACACATCTCTGTAGCTTCAGCTAATCCTCGTGGCCCAAGAGGCCCATCTGTAGAAGAAAAACAAACAAAAAGAAGAAAGAGGGAGAGAGAAAAAAAAGACATAATATTAGACCGTGATATTTGGCATTAAATTTATACATATGCCTCATGAGAAAATTAACAATAACTCTGCACAAAATATTGTGGTGATAAATCCTAGATACATTCTCATTCTGTTAGAGAGTGGTTGCTTTGTAGGGCACATACTTTCTGTATCTGCTACCTACGTAGTTTCCCAAAGTAGAAATACAGTCCAATTAGCCCTAAGTTATCAGTCTCAGACCTTACAATGAATAAACTTAATTCCCTTTTTCAGTCACACTAAGAAAATAGAGCTAGGTAGGTGAAAATGTCAGAGGAAGTAAACATACCCTTGCAGAATTAATGCTGCTTGTAAAGGCCTACAGTTTGGATGCATTCTCTTCTGTTTTCAACTCACTTTACTGCTGCAGACCCTTGGTGAACTAATAGCCCATCGCAAACATTTATACTGTCCAAAAATGGGCTTGCCCAAAGGAATGCTCTGTGTGCAAGATTATTCTAATGTCTACTATTTTACAAACTTGGCTAGGTGCGTAGTACTAGACATCTACCCATAAAACTCAGATGCACACTCCAAACAAGTAAGAGAGAAGTTAAACTTTGCTGGATTTATTATGAAACCATGAGACGCTTCAAATTGCAACAGGAAAGAGAATAAAATCTGTAATTCTTCTGAGCGTTAAACACATTTCAATTGCTATTCAACCATAAAAATCAAGGGGTAAATAAAAAAAAAGGTGGCTTGTATATCTTGCGCTTGATAAAGAACTGTTCTCATAATTCTTTGTAAGTCAGGGATATGAGACCACAGGAGATAGAAGTAAAGTCTGCTGAAGTACTATGCATATTAAATATCCATATCATTTTTCACACACTACTGAGGACACATCCGGCCAGCTGCAGGCATCTTGCAATCAAGCAGACAGGTCACCCATGTCTTCAGCAGCACCAAATTCCTCTCAGTCTTACCGCATTTCTAAATAGCTGAATTTGCTCATCTGATCAGAATGGATGTATGAGGAAGGGCAAGCCAGGGAAAAGGCAGAGAAAATCATTTTGTGTGTCTTTGTTACATATTTCTCAATATCTGAGATATGCTTTTTCATGATCCTTTGCTAACTGTATTGTAATTTTGAGCAAGAATTTTGAGATGCCTTTTCTTGACTTCAGAGTAAATCAACTGGCTAGTGCTGTAGACACTGGGAGATTTAAGGAGACATTTTTCCTTGATTAAACAGCCCAGTGACAGGAAGGAAATTATAGATTGATTTTTGAGAAAGAACTTTAGCAGGTAGGCATGAATAGTGAAGTTATGAAGCATCTTAAAAAGCAGTACTAATCAGAAGAAAAATGACAGTAGTGTATCTGAAAAAAAAAGTGTATCTTTATAATAATATAATTGAGACTCAAAATTGTAAGTGAGGACACTCTAACAAAGATTTCTTTGTTACGATGCCAAAGAATATTTCATTTTCTTGTACTTCGTGTGTATACAATAAATTACCCTTAGTAACAGATTTTTTTCTGAATACTGAAATTATCCCAATTAATTTTATGCAAATTGCTATTCTTTCCCAGTTTTGGGGGTTTGGGTTTTTTTTTTTTGTATTGGTTTTTTTGTGTGTGGGGGGGTTGGTTCTTTTTTTAACTGATGTGATAACTTATGGTAGTAAATTCCACAGATTATCAACCCACTGCTTTTACCCACACACATAGGAAATACAATCAGGTATATATCTAGATGTTAAAATGTAATTAGTTAATCTTCTTATCTCTGAGTAGTTCCTCTTTTTGAATATCTGTAGAACATACAGTATGCTGTTCATGTGACAGAATATAACAAACCATAATAAAAGTTGCTTCTGTATTCCCTGTATAAGAAAGTGTCCTATTGCTGATGACTAGACCATGGAAAATGTATAGGATCAATGCTACTTTCCATTTAGGTCAATACAAGATGAAATAATTAAGCCAGAACCATTAGGAAAAAAAAGAAAAAGCAACTGTAAAGTAGGAGCTTAGCAGAGATTTCAATGAGAACCAAGAACCTTGATTCTAAAATGAGAACTGTGATAATTCCCTGGAAGAGAGGGATTCTTTTTCCTATAAAGCTCTTCTTTGAATCCTCTAGTATGAAGTTATAATCAAACTGAGGCAGGTACTTAGTAGAAAAAAAAAAAAGGCAATAATAAGTAAAGCAAGTACTCATGATGTATTGCTAACATTTCCAAAAGTTAATCTATAGGTGAAAAGCTGATTTTTTTTTCCCCCTGACAACAGAAATTTAATTTTAATTAGTTTTTTCCCATTTTCAGAGGAAGAAAGTGAGAACTGGCAGAACTATTTTCAACCTGCCTGCTCTCACAGTACAATTCTATCTTGCTGACCAAGCAGGAAAGGTCCAGCAGGGATTAAAACTTTCAAAACACAAAGAAACCCTTCACCACAGAATGACACATTTCAAGAAATACAGTGCATGCACTCTGTGCTTCCAGTCTACAGTGGAATACAAGGTTAACAGGAGAGCCTTCAGTACGATAGTTCTGAAGGGAATAAGTTTCCTTTCCTGTTTAGTTAAATAAATTTCAAGAGATAAGACATTTATTTCCATTTAAAATTTAAATGCATAATAAACTGGTTTTACTTAGAACTAAATATGTATGTGGCCCTATAAGATGCATGTCAAACTTTCTGGAAGATTTACTTCATGTGTTTTGCTTTCTTTAGTAACAATTCTAGGCAGTTAATGCTGTTAAACTTAGAATGGATGTTAAACACTTACTGCTTTAGTTGTCTTTAAGTTCATAAACTTTCTGGAGAACACTGGAATATTTAGATATCTGTTACTGTGAGCAAGAGACAGGAATGGGGTAAAAAAGCCGAGATGATTGTCTGTTAAGGAGGAGCAGCTCCTTGGGTTTTTTTGGTTTAACAAAATACCAGTGTCCCACTTAGATTTCAAAAATAAATTGTTGTGTGCAAGTCCTCCTCCAGTCAACCTTCCCTATGCGGAGATTTCAACCAAAGGGAAGACCAAGGCAGCCTCTGCAGTCAGCCAGTTACAATTATTGTACAGATGTAGGCCCGTTGTAGACCGAGTGAGGCCCTGTCCTCTTAGAAGAGGACTAGGAATCCCAGGGGAACACCTGTAAGACACTTTTAGCTGTATAACCTTTCAAATAGCTGTGAGGTATGGCATAAGTCTGCACACACCTCTACATGTGCCTGTATGTAAAAAAACTATGAATAAAATGCATGTCCAGAATTGAGGACTGGTTCAGACTCCTGCACAAGTTAATTTGCGTATTTTCCAGTACTCTGACTCATGCTTTCCAATCTGTAAAATACAGGGAATATTTACTTGCCTTATTAAAATATTGTGAGGTTTAAGTTTACAAAATGCCTGGCAAGACTTCATCTAATATATAATTAACAATTATTATTTTAATAATTTTTTTAAGCCATCACAGGAGAAAAAAAAACCCCACAAACTATTTCTTTTAGAAATGCAGATTGTTAAAGTAGTATATTTTACTGCTGAGCTACTACAAGGAATGATCATGCTTACTGATTCAGGAAAAAGGCAGCTTCATTCATAATGTGTGTGGTGCTTGTCACACCTGAGCTCCAGTTAAGGCTCTTAGATACAAGCATAATGCTTTCGTAAATATTATTGCTAATAATGGTGATGATCATGATTTAGAGGACTCTATAAATGTCCTACTGTGAGACATAGGATAAAGATGAAAAACAGATTTAGGAAAAAAGGACCTCACCTACAACAACAAAAAACAATCTTTCAACAATATCTTTTTTTCAGCTTCTGTTTTGTGTAATTATGTTCTCAAGTATAGACAGTTTATTCTTTTCTAAGTCTACTTATTATTCAGGTTGCTATTCAGTAGCATAAAGTGAAATGATCATAAGTAGTATGATGGCAGAGAGATCTTCTGGGGGTAGCTTGCACTGAAGAGTTGGCTGCTTTGTATTGAGAAAGCATGATGTTGCCTTAATGGTAATTATCTTTCTCCTCCACCACTGCTGAACAATAGCTTTCACCCAATTTTCTAAAGTTGTTTCATTACCACATACAATGACACCACTTAAAAACCTGTTCCTGCTGCTTTAATTTTATAATTGCATTAATTTGTTTCCTTTCTCTTCATAAAAGTGTCACTGAAATTTCTGTATCAAGTTTTTCCACACTGAAGTACTTTATTGATATGTGGGATTTTTTTTCCCAAAGTATTTGTTCTCTGAACAATCCGTAATACATGAGGCTGGTTATCAGTCTTGGCTGCTTGAATATATAATGACACAAGTGCTGATAAAACTGTACAAGCCATCTGTCTCTGGAGTTAAATGTTTTGAAAGCAAACACAAAAGTGCATAACAAACACTCCCTTAAATTGTCTTTGTAAATATTTATATCAGATCTTACCCAAAAATTCTTTTTTGTTGTTATTTTATTCTGTTAATAGCTGTCAGGCAGATGCATGACTTGCCTACTCAAAAGCAGACAGGTGTAAGAAGGAAAATAATGTATGCCACTCAAGAGCCGGTCATACCCTAATGCTGGAATTTCTGTATGGTCTTTCATCTCTTTTTATTATACCCAGAAGCTAAACTGTTATTTCATTGATTAACTTACTGCTGCAATTAGCAACTAGCTTCTGGTGTGTTGACCAGCTGCTTTTCAACCTGCTTCTTTAAAACTCTCCCGCTTAAAGCCAGAAGAATCATTCTTCAATTCTGCAAGAGTCAAGACCAAAAAAATAAGTTCCACTCAGCGAGACTTTTTGGTCTCAAAAAAATGAACGGGTGCTCTTTGCCTGAGGGCTCTAACGTTAAGTATAGTGGACTTGAACACGGCCATAGTTGTGTTTCCGACAATCATATTTATTTAACTTTTCATATTGCATCTTAAAATGAAAAAAAGAAAAGAAAACAACAGCAACAATATTTTCAGCTCTATTTAACCTCAAATACAGAAAGCTTTCTTAAGCTTTCATGGGCTACTTTACTAAGTGACCTTTTCTGAGACCACATATTTTTACAGCCTTCCCCACACATATTGGAACTGAAATGACTTTATTATAGTTCATAGAGATTTTGCAACTACTGTATATACTAAATACAAAAACCAGAAAACAGTTTATAATGGAAAAGATTATTTAGGCTTTTTTTTTTTTATTGTAAATATCAGCCAAATATATGAGAAAGAATGATCTTTATTTCTAGTCTCTTAAAAAATAATCCAAGACTACAAAGCCACACACATGCTGTGCTGGATGTGTTTTCTTGGTATTATTAATTAAAAGCAAGATTCAGTGAATACTAAAAACATAATTTTTGGTGGCTTATTCTATGATCATTCCATGTGGCACAGTCAGTGCTGATAAAACCACATTCTGTCCCCAAATCACCTTGTTCCAAGGTCCCTGGATTCCTACCATTGCTGCTACTGGTTTTGGTAGACTTATCACCACCACTTTTTAACCTGCCGCTTCCCTCTCACTCCTGGAGTTGCATCCTCTGTACTTAGGTATAGATCAAGAAACCCCTGCTAGTTCCTGTTCCCTGTCTTGGCCCAAGCTTCTTTTTCATCATTACTGAAATAAGTAATACTGTAATGTTAGCTTATATCTGTATTACTTAGCAGAGATAAGCTACCAGAAGCCTTAGTTAGCACAATAGCAGGAGGGACAGGAAGTCAGTAGGTAAGGGTGTGTGGGAGGTACTGCCTGGAATACAGAAATTTAGCAACTAAAGTATTTTCTGAAAAGACAGGAAAGTCTGGCAGAGTAAGATTTTCTACACAGTTCTGTGAAGTACTTAACTTATCCAGATGGGTTCCACAGAAATGTAGGTGTCTAAGATCCAAACAATAATTTCAAAAATCATGGGTGACTTCTTTGACTCCGTGGGCAGCTAAATTTTGAAAAGTAAGATTATTCAACTACTTGAAATTCTTCTTCTGCACTGAATTGTCTCAATCTTCTGATGACTAAGATTGCTTCATGCCTAAACCTTTTCAGAGTTAAGAAAGTAAGTGTTCCCTTCATATCTTGAATATCTAAATGTGTTTGGCACTTTAAGAGCACAACTAACATATGACACTAGGTTGTAGATTTGAAAAACACAGCAGTGCAGTAGGCTGTTCTTTTCTACCTCCAGTTTATACTCATAGGCTGATTACAGAAAGGCCACCTGTCTTTTTCTTCAGACATTTTGCAGAGGCCACTTGTCATTAGAACACTTCTGGAAGGCTCAGATCCAGTTCCCTTTTCTTCCTGATAGATTCTGGCCCCTCTCTCCTCTAGATGTGCAAGAATCAACCTCAATCTTGGTAACAAGAGCTCTTCTGATAAATAAGAAACAGTTCTGTAATCCTTTCTGACCCCTAGGGAATGCTAAAATTACTAATCTACTGTAGAAAAGGTGTCTGTTAACACCATGATCACCGTTAGAAAGTATTGTGTATTTCTTGTCTTCAGTTCCTTTTCACCCATAGCTGCTCCAGTGCAAACGCTACAATGAAAGGGATTATTACTTAGATTGTTTGGGTCGAGCTTTTTTCCCCTATCCTTCCTAGAAATTTAATACCATTACCATTTACTCGTTACACCTCCATCAGTAACGGATCTGTTGTCAATATGTTATTTTATGCCTAAATTTCTGTGCCCATTTCCAATTGCTTTTTCTGCATTTATTTGAGTTTATTAGTTTAGAGTTGTTAATAATCCCATGAAGTCTTCCAAACCAGCTCGTTTGGAAATGGAAAGTTCTGTCTATAGGCAAGCCACATTTACATCTCTCTGCCCCTGCCATCTAAACACATCCTTGAAATTAGTTCAGCTATATGCTATTACATTTCTGGTTTAGTTCTGGTTTTTTTTTTATAACAGAAATTATTTAATACTGAATTTATTTGCGACTTAACTCTTTCTGACATCTCAAAGTAAGAAATACATTTTTATAGCCTAGAGATAGTTTCTCTTGGTTGTTTGAAAAGTCAGAGATTTAACCAAATTCCAGCCCACCGTTGCCCATAGAAGATAGCAAGCAGCCTGTTTCCTAATCTCTACTGAATACACCTTATGCGACTGCTGAATTGTGAGATACTAGGGGTTAAGTTTGCTTAGTGTTGTCTAGTCTTTATGAATATACAGGTGAATTGACTAATGTTAGACTTGGGACTATTCTGTAGACAAGTTACAACACTCTTTGAAATCACAAGGGCATGGTCCACGCAATCGAGGCTGTAGAAAGATGCCACAGGAGATGTTCCAAAGCAGTCATGGTCTGGAGTGGTGCTGAGCTGCCCGCTGAACATCTCAAACCTGGATAATTCAGAGTTCTTCACTGGTCATAAAAATCCAGCTCTGGATTGCACATTGCCTATCTTCAGATCTCTATGCCACTATGCCACCTTTTTTTTGTTTGTTTGTTTGTTTTTCCAGAATTTAACTGGGTGAAACTTTATACCTTGTAGTAAAAAAAGTAGGTTCACTAGATAATCTAGTCATTCTTTCTGGTCTTCAAAATCTGTGTATCAGCAAATATTAAAATAAAACTGTATTCTGTATAAACTTTATCTGACAAAAGTAGCCAACTGTAGCGTACCCTTAGAAATGCAGAAGATACAAAATAATATCTGGGATTGCTGTTCTTGTTTAATGCATTCTGTCATTAAAGAACAAACAAATAAACAAACAAACAAACAAACCCCCACAAACGACTTCAATTTGTATTCTCATCTTAGGTAAGTGTCACATTGTGGATGCAGACAGTCACCTTCCAGGGAGAGCAGGAGAAAAGAAGTGCAAACAGGATTTGGCAAAGAAAAACTTTTGTTAACAAATAAATAAAGATTAAATGTTTTACACGTCTCTCATACAGATTTCATTCTTTGGTCACAGATGAAAAGTCAACATTTGCAAATGGAGATAGTCCAAATACAATAATACGTGGGCAGCCAGAACAGCAGATTCTCTCCCTGAGAGGATATTGTTATTTAGACAGACTTCATGGAATACAAAGAGCAGACAGCATATCTTTATAAATTTGCACCCATCTTCAGCATGGCATGGAACTCATCCATCTTCTTGTCCACTGAAACTACTCCTATGAAGAATGCTATCTCATCTAATCTTATTTCCTCAAAATTAGCATTTTTTCCTGCCATACATTTAATTTTAGCAGGACAATCTAACAAATCAAAATTCCATAGAGGATTCAAATGAACCTTCTAAATTTGATTGGATCACTTAATGAGACCAAAGCACAGTCAGTGCTCAAGTATTTGGAATAATATTAATTTTCAGCATGAATCTTTTTTCATTATGTAGCTCTTCATTTTGCTGCCTAAAAAAGACTTTATTCCCAAAAGGTGATGATGGATGGTGATAATAAAATATTTATAAAGCATCCCATGGTCACAATCATTTACTATCTTTTTTCTCTTACACCTAAATATTTATGGTACTTGATCAAAATATTTTGTTGAATTGATTTACAGGCAACCTGCTGAGACAGCACCACTTTTGACATGGTCACATTTTCTGATCTATTAATATGCCCCAAACATGAACCTGCTGTCAGTTAAAAACAACTTAAGTCTCAATTTGGAAGGTTCTGTCAACTGTTTATCATAAAATCAAATTTTGGTGAGTAATTTCTACAAATTGCATGTGAGAAAAGGTAGGATTCAATGTAGAAAAAAGGTATTATTCAAATGAGAAAGACGAGCAGAATGCTGTGAAACTGAGCTGAACAGCATTTATTTCAACACTATACAGTTTTGGAAACTTTTTATGCAGCTGCTATATGCCTGAGCATTAACTCATGTACAGCAGAAAAAATAAAACCAGTCAACTTGAATTTCATTAGATTTTTATGATTTTTAAAAGAAGTCTAAATTAAAGAGGTTTTTTTCCCTGATCACTCTCTAACTTACAGTAAGCCTGATCTTCTGACTTGTGATAAATACAGATCATGCCTTGAAGGCAGACATGATACCTTGTGATTTTATTTAAGTACGGATATTGGCTTTACTAATCCATAACTGAATAAAAGCACAATTCATCATCAGATGGATATATATGATGAATTGTGCTATCTGTACAAATATATATAATGTGGTTTATTTGCATATCTATCACTAAATTTTCTATATTTTTTATTTTATATATATTTTATATCTATGTATATTCTATCTATCCAAGTCCTTTATCTTCATTTAACAACAGAATGGAATGAATAGAGTGAAGCATATTGAAGTGAATGCAATCGCTCAGAAAATTAGTAACTTAATTGCTGTGCTTCTCGGGTATGCAGTCAGCCTAACTTCCTTCTGTTATCAATGGAGAGAGAAGCATTTACACAGTGTCATTCAGCTCTCTGAAGACCTGACTCGGTTTCTGTAGGTGTGAGTTTCTGTCCATTGGTATAAAGGGAATCCATGGATGGCGGTTACATCTAGCTCTACGTATTTAAAATGGATGTGATGAGTCTAGATCTTTGTTGCCATTCCAAAAGATGTTAGATTAATTCATTCTGATCTCTTGAAAATGCACTTGAATAAAGTTTTTCCATTGTAAGCAAAGTGTTTCCGGCAGCCAGTGAATAAATCAGCAGACAGCTACACTATCCAAAGTACCCAAATGGCAGTGCATCTCAAGAATACTCAGGAAGGAAGACTCTGTGAAACCTGGAAGAGACTTACTAGAGGGAGCCTGCAATAGTCAAGTTATCTCTCAGAAAATTAATACTTCAAAATGATTCTAGTTCTCCACTCTTTAAAATAGGTGGATGACTCTGAAATACTGCTATTTATAAGAGAGAGAAGACTGTGATCATTGAGTTTTCTTGAAGTTTTGTACATAGGACAGATCATACAACTAAAAGCCTGGAAAACATAAAACTGTGAAAAAAGTGAAATTTATCAAATTTATGGGCCAGATTACGAAAGATATCTTTGTAAATTATTTACTGCCCCACAAATCTATTTCAGTTTTAAATTAGGGAAAAACTTGAAGTTCAAACAGAGAAATATCTGGTTTTATTTACTGTACTTATCTCCAGGATATTCTCAGCCCATACATAGGGTTAATGAAACCCAAGCCATCTATTACATTTTAGTAGTTTTGTTAGTTTATATTAATCTTTTTTGATGAGTCATTCAGTAATTCTCCTCAAATCTCTCCAGTTCTTCTCTAAGCCCCAAGTATTGTCAATCTTTCTGTTATCTTGAAATGTCACTAATAATAATAATAATAATATTCAGCCATTAGCTTAATATGTACTTGATAGCTTAAGAATAAGGATTTTCTTATCTTAGTGCAAGAATATTTTACAGGAGGTATTGTATTCTAATAAAATGTAACTTTTTCTTCAAAAGGACACCACATGTTTTAAAGTTGCATAAAACTTTGTTCTTTCAAGCAAGTTTTGGAAATAGTAGGCTGAGTGTCCTACAGAATTTGATGAAAAAGACTGGAGAACTAGACAGTCTCCAAAACATAAGCTTACTGCTCTTATTATTGACCACAGAAATGTGTGAAGACGAAACCAGTATAGGGACCACAGCAAGAGCTAACTTCTTATTTAATCTCAAATAGTCACATTCTTCATTAAAACTAACTTTTATGGAAAAGGTTATTTTACCATAACCATACAACTTACTTCACTATCCTACAAACTTTCCAGACTTCCAGGAATTTGGTCCCAGATTTCAGTATATTTCTGCATTCCTATAAGTTTCACTTTTTCTCAAATCAAACAAATCGGTTTTATGAGGCACTCCTGGCTGGGGTTGTCAGTTTGTTTCTCTCCAAAAGTAACAAATCTGGGTTTTAATCTTGAGGAAAAAACCTCAAAGTTATTAACTTCAGGACCTTTAGCAAATTTATAACATAAAGCTGCCACCAGGAATAATCAGTGTAGCTTCATTTCAAATTCTATCACTTAGTTGCATTTTTAAACATTCAGACCTATTTCCTAAGTATTATTTTCTTAGCACTATATTAACCTCTGCACAGTGGCAAGTGCCAAAGTAAACATTTTTCCCATGATTTTTTAATAAAAAAGAGGAAAAATCAATTGCCTACTTTAAAGAATAAATGAAAAATGGAAAAAAAACCCACCATATCAAAAAAGCTACAAATCTTATACTCCACACAGCAATTACCTAAGAGCAAAACAAAAATGCAGACATATACTAAGGTGTTTAAAAATGCAATGTTAATTAAGAAATATAATTAAAACTATTTTTCCACAGAAATATGAAATTCATTCCATAATTAGGTTAATTACAGTTATCTAAACAAACATTAAATTCAAGTTGAAATGCATCTTTTTAATGAAACCATACTACTAATGTACATTTCGTGACACTTTCGTGTTTTCCTATTTTCCTTCAGTACAATTCAGACTAAAATCAAATTTAGATTAAACTGAATTTGTTGCAAATTTGTGGCAGATGCCTTATGTGTAAGTACTATTATGTAAATAAGTAGATTAACTGACTTGAAAAGACCTTTTGAAGTACATTTCTCTTTGCAAAATTAGGATCTAAATCTGGGAACTCATTCTCCTAACTTAAGCTACACGAATCTGAATAACTGAAGTACATAGCAGAAGAAAGTGCTTAAATTAGGTGCCTGGTAAGCTTGATTATATTGTTGATTTTGTCTTCCATTCTCCACAAAAATGTATGCTTGATAGATTTCACAGGACACAGGTATCAGAGATGACATTAAACTAATCCAGAGACGAAAGAAGCATTTCCTAATTCTGCTTGTATAATGGCGTCTCATTTAGTTCATTTTGTAAAATTCAGTTCAGCGCCAGCTGAGTCGTCAGGACTGCAGGCATATTACACAGAGAATATTAGAAAGTGCTTTCCTTCATTATATCTGAGCTATACCCATTCTACAGTTCCTTCATTCTCTTTAAAAACTAAGTTCATTTTTCAGAAGAGATATCCATAAGTGTTTTAATGATCTTATATAGTTTACAGTAAAACTGCCATTAAACAAATGTTCCTGAGTCAAAACACTTGCGTTTTATTAAAACATGCTTGAAAATTAATCTGTGCCACATTTAGTCATTACATTCAATATACTGAAAATTAATATGGAAGCAATGTCTGTATGCACTATTTTCCAAATAATTTTGGTTAGTCACATAGTCCTATTGTAATCCTTGGCAAAAGTTATACTTCCAGGCTTTCAAGTCTTACCTGAAGACTGAAGAAAAAAAATCTTTGCGATTCTAAAGAGGAAATCAAACCATATTTCACATGAATAGTGAATCCACATTTAATGGAGGCTGAAGAGTTTATTTTGTCGTCTGTCTATTTAATGAAAAATTTCAGCAAACCAAGCCTTCCACACCTCTTACATTTATTTTTTTACTGTATTACATTTATTCATGCAGTGGAAGCTAGAAAGTAGGCCACTTTAAGTTGCATCCAAATCTAAGTACACAGTAAAAATTTGTCTGAAATTAGTGCACAAAGTGCACATATGGTAGGTCTCTACTAACACATTTAGAGGAATATCCTGGATGGCTTCTCCAGGTGCCTAAACTTTTTTAAGAAAACAAATACTAACAAATATTATTGATTTTTAAATGTATTAAAATGGATTGAGAGAGATGCTGAAGGAAGAATTGTTACTGTGAGCACAGATCATGAACACTTACACATGTAACAGGCTCTTTACATTCTCCTTTAAGATTGTGCACAGCTTCATCTCTCAAGTAATCAAAAAAAATCACTGGAAGCTTGGGAAATTTGTTTCATGTGTAAAGCAATTTTTAGGCAGGAGCATACCAAGAAAAACTATTGTTTTACTTTCTGTAAACCATTGTTTTTGTATAATACCAAAGGACAAGATTTAAGACCTGATTACCTCCTTAGAATTCGTTTCATTGTTATAAAATGTGGCTAGAAACTTATATTCCTTGCTCAATTGTATCAGAATCTGACAATTCCTGTAACATAAGAGTTGCAAATACTTGACAGTTCACCAGTCAATGTTTTTGCTCCAGTTTGAGACATAAAGGTAAACAGTAATTTCATATATTTGAATTTACTGGTTTTGTTTTCCATCTTATAACAATAATAAAAAGAAAAAAATTTAAAAATTGATGCATAATATAATTTTGAGCACATACTTAGTGAGGTATGTTATAGGCTTATCACTTTCAAGCTTCTGAAAATCACGGCAGTATCAACAACTTTGTGCTTACTGAGCTTATTGAAATCTTATTGCATCCTGACCCCTGACTTTATTGAAAAACTATGAAGCAACTCAGATTCACAAACTGAAATCATATATTTTTCTTCTTTCATAAAAAAAAGCTGATTTACCAAAATATGAAAAGTAAATGAAGAATTGCAGTTGTTGAATTTAGTTCACTTAACATTTCCACCGTTTCACCTCCCTGACAGGAACTGTGGTGCAGATGTTAATTACCATTTATAAAATGCCTTGTCAAACACCTAAGAATTATTGTTCCATTAATAACTTTGTGCTATGCTTGGGTTCAATGACTGATTCAAGCTGAAGAATGCTGAAAAGGATCACTGACACTTGGTTAGGACACCCAGTCTTTCCCTGCAAGTCCCAGCCAGTAATGCATGGCTTTGTGCCAATGATTTAGCTTTAGAAGAGGAACTATTATAAAATTGTAGTTATGGGGGAATTAACAGTCACATTTAAGAAGATTATTACCCCTGTATCAAGTGAGTTAATTTATTAAATGGTAACTTCAGAGGCAGCAAGTCATTTAGAAACAATGCCAAACACTTAACAGCACAATGACCTACCCGAGATGCCAGAATACTTTACTGGTAGACAAACAGAAGTATTCCAGGCCAATTTATTCGGTAACAGAGATAGGCAGCTGTTTCTCCACACATTCATTGTACACATAGCTCTTCTCCTTTGAAATAGGTTGGAGTTTTGCTACTGCCTTCACTGGGTGTAAAACTGGGTCCTTTGTCTCTACAGAACACCAAATGAATTTTACCAGCAAGCCTGATGTAGGAAGGCATGCACTGAAAGAAACAGATCAATTCCCTTGAGAACTAGAAGTCATTCCTTTACCATTTAGCTTCCCTATATACCACACCAATTCTTCCTTTACAATTTCTACTCTACTTTTTTCAAGTTGTCTATATATAGTTCTGCTTACTCTCTTTTTGACATGTTTTCCACTCAGGTCTCATCAGTATTCCTGTTTTTTTCTCCAAAAAACTATTTCCTCCCACCATCTTCTCAGCTGCCTGGATGATAAGTCCTTCTCTTACACATTTATATCACTAGTTACCAGATTTCACTTAAAATTAGCGAGGGGCTTCTTTTTGTATTTCATTTAGGTATAAAACTTAAGGTTACTTAAATACAGAGTCATAAGTAAGGTAGGATTCATTTCGCCCTAGGGTTCAGCTCTAGAGACAGTCATCTGGACTGATTGTGCAAAGAGAAGGTTTTAACTTGTATATTTGCAACTTAAAATATCAGGGTGATGAAATGTTATAGAGGAGCCAAGTATAGGACTGAGATTCAGATTCAGATTCAAAATTTAGATGTCTGCAATATCTACATAGGAACCACAGATACACGTATTTTCTAATATCCCATTTTAATTAACAGCGATCCTGCCAATCCTATTAGTCCAGTCAATACAATATAGCAATTCACCAAATGGAATATATGGAAGGGAATCTGAACAACTCTGTATATTATACTGATTGCTCTGACTAGATGTCCATCAACCACAAGGAGAAGTTAAGGCACCTAACTCTTATGTGCACAACTCCATTGTAAATAGCTAAATTTAGCATCTGAATCTGGAGCTATGTACAATCCTTGGTTGTGCCATAACATTTCATCACTTTGATCTCTTAACGTGCACACAGAGATTAGGAAATCTTCCTGTATAGAATTAATTATTTCTTTAAAACTAATTGCTATATCAAACCACTGGCTTTTTTACTTAAGCCCATTGAAGTAATTCATTTTTCCTGAGCTCTGTTATCTCAGAGTAGACTCCATCTGAACAGAACAGAACCCCTACCCAAGAAAAGCTTTCGGATAGTCTCAAAACACATGCGGAAGAGCTTCAGGACAATTTCTCTGGACAAAATTTTCCTTTTTTTTCTGTATTGTGGCACAAAAATAGAATGAGATTTCATAGAAATACGAGGGACAGCATTCACTTTCACAGTATTGCAGATCTCTGTCACCATAGCAGTACAGATTTCTGCAGTACTAAGGGACTTAAGCTGTAGCCATAGGACAGTGGGCCAGACCAACTAAACTGAGAAACAGTCAATAGCTGAAAACTCCGCTAATGCTAATGGCCTTGTTGAGTGCAAGGTGAGATGACAAACCCTTAAAAAAAAGTTTGAAAAGATGGCTTACACAGTAAGTTACATTCAGTCCCCCATTCTGGCATTAAGTGCTAGCTGTATTCCTGATTAAAATGGAAAATGTTGTTCCCTGCTGTGGGGAGAAAAATAGCTCTGAAAGCAGAAAACACCTGGCAGACACCTTGAATATGAAACTTTTTATTAAGCGCTGCTTTTTTTTTGTTGTTGTTAATTAATCTATTTCACAGTCTCAGGCAATCACTTTGCAAATTCTCAGTAGTCTGACTTTCAAAGGAACTTTACACTCTGTCAGTTGCTATACCTGTGTTGTCAAAGAACACGGGAATGGCATAAATATCTTGGTAAGTTGTTCACTGATGGCTTGCACATCCCTTCCACAGTACTCTTTTTCCAGAAGGCAGTAACGTTTAAAAACATTCTTTGTCCTAATGGTTATGCATCGACAGTGTATTCTCTGGGTCCTTGTTAGTTTACTAAGTAAACCTTCAGGGTCTTACTATTTTACAGCTAAAAGATGGAGGTAGTGAGATCTCCTTGTTGACAAGGCTGATTAAGTAAGACTGCACACTTGTCTGCACAAATGCCCACCTCGGCATGGCCTGCAGCAGTCACAGCACCAACTAGAAATACTTGCTTAAACTTCATGCTAACTCTGTTGCAGATTAGCTAAGATTCCCTTGTCCATACCTGATGTGCTTTTGCCTGATACCTGCTGTTTACTTGGGAGGCATTTATTACAGTCAAACAGGCACAATTAATCAGAGGAAAAATCCAAATTCAACACCAACCGATTTTATAAATATGTGAAGTATGAGAGGAGTGCCACCTGACTGGGATGTCATAAATGTACAGTCAATCTTAGAAGAGAGAAAAGTGAGCACAAAATACCACAAATCTATAAGAATTGATCTGAAGGAATTAAACAGAATTAAAAAGGAAAATATAGCAGCATGACAACTGAAAAATGGGAAGATCTGCCACATCGATTTTAAGAATGGTGGATAATGTGAGATTACCATGGTAAATTACTTCATTTTTAGAAGCAAAGGAAATTGAGTAAATCTCATCTCTCTGGACTTCAGTAAAGCATGTGATGAAGTGCCGTATAGGAAATTATTTTAGTTTAGCTAGAATATATGCTAATAGAACCTGTAGGTTGATTCAAGGAGTGAAAAGATGGTGCTGAAAGGGGAAGTATGGGGCTGGAGAGAGGTTCCACACAATTCAGTACCAGAACTAATCTTGAATAATATTTTCAGTAGTTACTTTGACATAAAAATATGCAAAGGGCTGGTATAATCTACTCCTGACACAAAACTAGGAAGTATCATCAATAAAGACCAAGTTATCAAAAGAACTAGAGAAAGAAAAAAAGACAGGCGTCTTTCTTATTACAGAAGACTAGGCGATTTTAGCCTGTTTCATTTGGGAGAATGAAACCAGAGAGAGAAAAAGGTGAAGAGCAGGGGTAAACAAATAGACATGTAAAATGGCTTTGTAAATTAAGAGATGGTGCTGTTGTAGAATAAATCTGATGACATGACGTCTATGATAACAGACTACTGCACCCCTTCCTAACATTTAGATTCTCATATTAGCAAAAATTCCAAAAGAAAAACAGTAATTTATTTTTATTGTGCATATTAGTGGAAGTTTATACTGTTACATTTCATTTCATAATGTCTGACTACAGTCATGGCAACTGATGTACAATAGAAGTTTGCACTGTAATAAAGTATTAAGACGCTATAGTCATAATGTACTGTTTCTAATACAAGATAGATAAAAGGATTTATAATTCTTTACAGAGAGAACATCCAGCATTAAGGATAAGAATTCTTAGCAAGAAGGTGGGATTTTTCAGTATGAATGCTGTCCAGCATTCACAAACTTGTGAAAAATCTCATCTGGTAAAAGAAGGTACTAGAAGTAGGAATGATGTGATGAAATGCTGGCACTTGTAATTGAAGAATACCTTTCAGCTAATCATCTAGATTCTTTAAACAGGCTCTTTTACAATGCGATTCATCTAAACTCCTTTAGGTTTTACTTTACGATGAGGAATTTTGCCCTGAAAGTGTCTGCTTCTCCCTGCTGACTACTAAATTACCCAAAGTGCCTGGATCAGATGTATACATGGGATCCTTAGTTTCTACAGCTGAAGCAACAGAAGACAGATCTTTCAAAATATCTACTGAATCAAAGACAATGTGTGTGACCTTAGCTATGTCATTTAGTTCCTCTGTGTCTTTACGGTTGATCTGTAAAATTAGGATAATAGAATTTCCATACCTTACAGGGCAATGCAGTGGGTTGCAGATTACATGGCTCTCTAATACCATGGCGATGGATTCCCTATAAGTACTTACGCTTCTTCCGGACTGTTAAATGAGGAAACCAAGAAGAACAGACAGTAAAACTCAACCAATTTCTTTTCAGAGAGGGCCATTTAACATCTCCCTGAAGCAAAGTGCCATGGAAAGATGAGGTTCGTATAAAGCACGCTATGATTAATCATAACAATAACAGTGATGTTTTTGAAAGAGGGGTTATCCCTCCCTCCTGACTAAGAGAATACACACAGGATATGTTTTCCTCTTTTGTCACAAGCTGTTCCATTTGTCTCGTGTTTCAAGTAAACAATTGCTGCAACAACAAAAGAATCCTTTGTGTTCATTGCCCACTGATACATGATACATCCTTTTAAATTTTCTTTGTCCTCTTTTAAGACAGCTATCAGGGAAATGTTTGCCAGTGTTCAAATCTTTACTGAAAAATTCATTGCAACACATTTCTGGTGTTATACTGTGACTCTTGGGATAAGATATGTGCTTGTTTCATATATGCAAATGCTGATTTTGATCTCATTTACACCAATACCAGTTGAATTACTCCTAATTTACCCTAGAACCACTGTCAGAATCATCCTCGCATTTCAGCCAGAGCTTACAAATCTCCAGCAGGAATGCGCCTTTTTATTGTATGGTTAAATTGGCACTCATCCAGAATTCCCTGGGAGAAAGGGTTTTTTAACCACATTGATTTACAGAAACATAGAGGCCTTATTTATCTAAAATCAAGGATATAAATATTTTAACAGCAGCAGCAGCCATAAAGAGAAGGCAAGCATTCAAACTTGCTGCAAAGAAAAAAGTCTCCTGTTAGGTTGTCTGGAGCTAAGGGCTGATGATAGAATTTGGAGAGTGCAGAGAAATAGGTACAAAGAAGTATTTGCCAATAATAAGAACAACAGCACTATATTTACAATCTGATGTTTAAAGCAAAAATAGACATTTCTTTCTCTGATCTCAGGAAAAGTTATCTGCAGCTCACAGGCTCGAATTTGAGTCTTCTTATGTCACTCAAAAGAAGTACTGAGATTACTGTGCTAGAGATGACAGACTAGTAACCCCTCTAGCAAGCCAGACCCGTGGGGGGGTGTCATGTTTTCTGTGTCTGGGTTGAAAGCACTCTTCCTACTTAGAAACAGTCTCTTTTGTTCTCCCATAGTGCCTGAAATTCATTCTCAAGAGATATCAAAAGTTGAAATTCATCTCATAGAAAAAAGGTCTCTTCAATTTCCATAGGAACAAAGAATCACAAAATGAATGTAAATCTTTTATTTTTTTTTTTTTTCTTCTCAAGGCAGAACAGCTCACGGAAGTCATAAAACAGATCCCTAGCTGTATCAACTGCTGTAGCACTACTAAAGTCAGGCGTCCCCCCCAGTAGCTGCCTCTGTAAGAGACACATAAGAATAAGCCAATGTTATTCAATCTCAGCCATATAAAAACAATGAAAGGAGGTCAGATTATTTGTAACTATATATTTGCAACATACATTATTGCTAACCAGACAACTGCCAGGACAAGAAACAAAAACTGATGACTTAATGAGCTATTGTATTTTAATAGAAACATTGTCTTTCTCTCACAGCATTTACACAGCCTTTTACTTATTATAATAAATTATCACCCTAAATAAAATAAAGCAAGTAGAGAAGCTTTATAGATTAAAGAGACAGCTAGATTTGGGAGATCAAGCTTAAATATCTACACATGTCAAATCACATTATTCAAACCATACCCTGAAATATCAAAAACAGAGCTCTGAATCTTGAAAGGTAATAACATTACCAATCGAAAGGCATCCAGAACTACCTTACACCAGTTTGGCAATTCTCATATCTAAAAACCAAATTTCCATGAGATCAAACATATTCCTAAAACAGCTAAAATACATGGTTAGAAACATGGATAAATATATATTTTTTTAAAAAGATCTTCCATCAGAGAGACTTTTAAAACTATCAGTGCAATGGCAAGCTTTCCCAGTTTAATTTTCAGCGGGCAGTCTGATTGTCCTAGTAATGGCTTTCATTTACAACTGCAAAGATCATTCAAATCTATAGTGGCAAGAACTTAATAACATACAGTTTGTACTTTTAAAATAAAGCCTATGCTATTTGCAGATTTATCAGGGGACTAAGGAGCCTCTGTTCTCCTCCATTCAATCCACAAGCCTTCATCTCTTGCTTCCTCTTAGGAACCCTCTCATTCCCCACAAAATTTTCAAAACCCATTTGCTTGTCCTGAAGTTCCCCTTCTGTTGACCTTATCAATTGGCCACAAAGAAATAATATGAGCAAATAATAAATAGCAAGTCCACTCTCAACCCAACACCACTCAGAACAGGAGCTGCGCAGGCATGGTGGTCCCCATGTGTAACTTGCATCACGAGCCTGTGGCCCTGAGACCAGAAGCCTGCACACGATCTCCCTTCAGGGGCTCCTCCACCACCGCATGGTTTTCACAAAGAGTGAACTACAGTTACTCTCTTGATGATGGATTTTCATGTGGCTTTCTTTGCTTCTGATTAAGGTCTGCTTAAGTTTTGGAAACTGAGTACAAGATGGACAGATGTCTTGAAGACTGTTAAATAAAAGTCTTTTATCTTTAGAAGACTTTTGAGCTGTCATTGCAGAAGACAGTTACAACTTCCCTTGTAATGTAAGCAAGCACTTTACTACCTGAGTGGTGATTAGGTACTTGTTCAAGTAGCCAGTGACAAGCATTAATGACTTTGTTAATTATTTCCGCTCTCAAGCTTCTTATTCTTGGGTCACTGAGAAAGCAGCAAAGGGAAAAGTGACTTCTGCCCAGTCTACACTCAGAGATTTTATTGGAATTAGCAGTGATACAAGCTTTTAATGACTAGTTTACAGCAGAGCAAAGTAAATGGAATATAAGACAAAAGACAAAAGAACCCTCACACACAATCCTTAGAAGTTCTGGTAAAGCTACTCTGTGAGCATAGTTACGGAGCATCTGAGATAAAAGCAATAAAAGTGCCTTTCAGCTCTGATAATGGGGATGCTGTTTCTTAGGCATAGCCACACTGTAAGCCTATCAGAGCTCTCTCTGTATTCACACATTCCCAAACCTAGACATATAGACCCTGTTAGCTGGATCCTCTAAGGGGCAAGTCATTCCTTTTTTCATCTTTACAATCAATAGGTTTTGCTTTGCTTTGCTTTTTCTTAAGTCACGTAATATTTGCACAAAAGAGGGACAGATTCTAAAACATTCATCTTCCTTAATAAGTCCTTTGTATATTTTTACAGAATGTTTACATAGAGTTTGATCCTGATTTGCCTGAACCCATCACCTTCAAAACTCTGGACAAAATAGTAGAATAAAAACCAACAGATGAACAACAAAACATACATCCTTAAATGCTCTCCTAGTCTACGAACATCTATTTTTTTTTTTTTTTTTTAATTTCAAAACACAGAAATAACTGAGATGTCCTACTCCCAATGAATGAAATAAAATAGGGAACCTGATGTATTTTTAAATTACCTTTCTTTAGTCCTGCCTATATGAGGAAGCATTTAACACACAGCTGTATTGAACACTATTGTACTAAATACACCGGGAGAGTGAAATTCTTACTCTTTATCATTAGGTTTTATTTCTGGATAAGTAATATCTTAACTAGAAGTATTCTATGACTTTTGCTTCCTCAAAAGAATGGGTATGATTATGGGTATTCTCCCATGGAAAAAAAACAGTGTCTGAAAATACAACTATCAAGAATACAAAAAATGTTTTATTAGGCTAATTTCCAGACCATAGTCCTAGATAAGCTTTTGGGTGATGAAAAATACAGCATATTATTTTCATATCAGCAAATACAAAATATTCAAGACACTCCAGCACGCTCTTCAGAGTATACATTTTATGTGTGATTAATATAAAAAAAATAATCAGATCATAGCTAAATGTGCAAAAACGTGCCAAATGTGTCACTCAAATCATTCATTAATGGTAAGCTGATTAACACAACATATTTTATTTCAGAATGAAATTCAAAGCCTGTTATGGCAAAACAATTTAGGCTTACAGGATTGTATCGAGCACTGTTATGCTTGACCATGCTAATGTAGCCGGTTTTATTTCAGAAGCACTGGGGAGGGAAGCATGAAATCATTAGTAATTATATAAATATTAAGGCCACACAACTGGCTCTATTACTGTTTTCAAACGGTAGCATCTGCAAATTCAGCCTGTAATAAACACTAATGCATCCAGAGACGAGAGTGCTGACACATGAATGGGATGCTTTGTCAGACTTGCATAAAAATGTAGATGAACTGCAGGGAAAGAAAACCAAAGAATTCAAAGGCTTTCTTGATTGCCTTCTTTAAAATGCCAAGAACTTAAGCTGGCCTTTCTTATCTTCCTCTACATGCATGTGACACTTTAGGAGGTCTTTCTTATTGTACTATAATTCAGTAATTGTTCCAGCTCTGTGCATCATGCCTCCTTCCAAAGGGCAGCATGAGATATATAATTCTGGTAATGAACAGCTGCATAATTTAAGGGTCGAACTAGCAGGGCATTGCTCCTTATTTGTGTTTTCTTAGCAGTTGCCAAGATATTCCAAGCCTATTTAGGAATAAAATCCTTTGTCTGCCTTATTTCTCGTAGATGATATATGTTGAGACTTGGTCATGTTCCAGAAAGCAGATTTTATCAGCTGAAGTATCAGAGCAGGCTTTCCTCTCATTTTGCTTCAAAGGGCAGCAGTACAGAACTATAACGAGGTAATTTTTTTCCCCAGCCATGAACATTCTCTGTTCTATCATGCAGACTTGTTTAAACTCAGTGCTATTCCCTTTCCAAGGCATGATAGACTTAATCACAGACCTATCAAAGGCATTTCCACACAACATTTCTCTCACCAAGCCTAATCTTCCAAATATTATAAAGGTCTAGGTGGCTAGGCCCTTCAAGATGAAAGCTGCATGCTGATTAATCAGCTGCTTTTTTATTCTGCTCTGGCAAGCATTCCCTATTTGTAAATAAATGGTTTACCCTGGATTTCCTGTAAACTAAGGAGCATAAGGCAGCTTTGGACCAGACTCATAAAGCAATAAAGCCTTCTGCTGTTGCATCCGCAGGGGTAGGTTGTTTGTTCTATCGCAAATATACTTTCAGGTGTCCTGGAGAGAATGAGCTAATCTAACACAAACATCATTCCAACATGAGAAAATTACGTGGCAACCTCAAAGTCGCCTGCTTATTAATTACGTTCTTTGGCTTCCAGCAGCACTTTAATTGTTGCTTGCTTGAGGAGACCTGTCTGCAGTTTGTGTCATTGCGGAAGTTCAGGTTGGTTTATGATGTGTGGCACAATGTAACACAAGTTGCTCACAGAAACACTCTCATATTAAAGACGAATACATTTATTTATGTCTCAGAGTGCTGGCGCTCTATTCAGATGGTAAATAGGTAGTGTGAAAGAGATGTGACAGACCCAAGAAGACTAGAAATTGTCTGCAAACTGGCAGCCACTGTGGTTCACTGACAGCCCGAATTACTTTCAGGCAGTTTGGCACATCTCCATTTGTCACACTTAAAAGCTTAAGCCAAAGATATCCAATTAATACAGAACACAGTATTTCTCTCTCCTCTAAGCTGGAACAGAAATGCAAATGTTTAAGATTCACAGTATGCATCATGTCACCTACACATCACAAAGGGATGTAAAATAGTTGTAGGTAAAGCATACGTAACTTAACTCACATCACACCCTCTTGGCCGCCACTCACCTCAGGTTGTCTTCTATGCTGTGCATAGCCACCACTATACTATTTATTCCAAACAATGATTTCTCATGTAGACTGAATCCCTTCTCCTGTATGTCATGCAAACAGCTAGCACAAATAGTTTGTCAATATAACAAGTATCAGGGAATGAGCTTTTGTAATATCTAACTAGACCAAGAAAGGGAAACTGTTCTGTCCTCCCCCTCCCAGATTTTGAAGGCAAGGTGAAGGTTGCTGATTTTGAAAGCAGCAGAACCTTAATGAATCAATATTGGTTTTTGACATCATTATATAAGTCCATCCATCACTGCACAGCAATAACAGCTGTACCTTTTGCTATGACCCAATGCCGGTTTATACATGATTTGATTTGAATTATTGGTAGTGTAGTCATGAGGGTCAAGTTTATATAGCTCTTGTATAGACAGATTTTTTATTGAATCACGGTATTTCCTTGGAGAATTTCCACTGTCCCTAAGTAAGTTTCCTGAAGTCGTCTTTTATCCAGATGAGCTTTTGATGTTCACAGAAGAGAAAAAATGCAACAATTTCACATACTATAAATGCTAACCAAAAAGACCTGTGAGGTGCTCCTTTAGATTCTCCAAGGCCAAATTAGATATGTAAAACAGACACATGGAAGGCTACACTTTTGGCAAACTATCATCAAAAGGTTTGAAATATTCGTACTTTTCCAAGTAAGTGATGATACACATCTTAGTATTCTATTAATCGATTGCATCTAGAAAATTTTGAAAATACAATGAAGAAATAATAAGGGTTAAATAATGAATAAAGAACGAGAATGGCATTTTCCCTGCTCTCCGCTATCTGAAGAAAGCTGCAGCTGCCCCCTTTCTTTGTTTGTCCTTCTTGAAGCATCCATGAAAGTGTTTAAAGAAAAGTGTTTTCAGATACTTATCTGAGTTACTGCCTATTCCCAGCCAGAATCTGTTATTGAACTCAAATTGATAAAAGCTCCACTAACATTATTTCAACTCTAGTGCTGTAAATAATATCAGAGTCCCTGGCTTTAATTGCCAATTAACATCTTTTACCATCATTTTTCCTGCTTAATGCCATGGTATTTTTGACTGCAAAGTCCAGTAATAAATACAGCAAATGAAATATTTGCTAGGCAATATACTTCAGAACAAATTTTAAAACTAATCACTGGAATAGATTTAGTTTTTCAGGTACTTTCATGCTGAAATTTTCATATATAATTTCCTCTACTAAACCTTCACCTCTTAGCATACATGGTATTCAGAAAAAGAAATTGAATAATAAATATTAAATAAGAAGGAATGCTTTTTAAAGATAACTTCTTAAGAACATTAATCCATTATAAAGAAAAATATTCAAAATTCTGATGCAATTTTTAATTATGCGGTAAACATAAGTAGTCTTGCAAATACTGCTAAAACTCTTTCACAACTTATAACAATACCAGAATATCAACTATAAAAGAACATTTACAGGTTTAAAAAGTAAAAAAAAAGAAACCAATTTTTGTTGGAGTAAGGGCAAGAACTTCCACCTCCTCCCCACCCCCCAGACCCAAGATTTTGGTCTGCATTTGAAAACCCACACAACTGTAAATGTCTTTCCTACATCAAATGTTACTGCCACAAATGGTATCCTGACCTGTGTCACATTTTATTCAGTCCTTGGAATTACTGCTTACATTTTACTGTTCTGTCAAGAGTTTTACAGAAATGTTTGATTTTATTATTTATTTTTTTAAAAAGATGGAAAAAAATGCCTTCATTAGAAAGAAAGTTGGAGGCAACTTCCAGAAGAAAAGACTGTAATGAACTACCCTGTCACAAATACCTAGTGGAACTGAAAAGTGAAAACAGAAGATGATTCATTACACTTGTCTGCTTCCAGATGACTGTTTGAAAGGTCACCCAGAAGAAAAATGTCCTCCAAACCAAAAAGGTATGTCTGGTAAAGAAAACGACACTTGTAGGACAAAAAATTGCTACACTTATTACTTACATTAAGAAAATAAGTTTTTCACTGTTCAAATACTCAGATTTCACTGTTAAAACACACTGTCTTTCCAGTGGGAAAAAAAATCCACATATAAATCTCTCATTTGCTTCCTTTATATGCACAGACACTTAGGGTCTTTGTTGTAAATAATTTTTTTACTTAAAACAACAAAATTTTTCTGGATAAATCTAAGCCTTCGCACTGTCAACACTGATTATGGTATGAATCTACAATCTACAAAACAGCCTTGATTAATCAGCAATCTTTAAAGCTTCCTCTACTCTTGTCTTGTATGCTTTGCAATCCATACTCCATTATGCCCATTCTTTGCTGTAATTGCTGTCCTGCCATGTTTCCGGTGAAAAATAATTTCATTAAAATATGCAGCATGCTCTCTTAGCTCAGAATAACATTTTCTTCAGATAAAAACAGCGTTGTTACATAGGCTGAGAACTACTAAGGTTACATGAATTTAACTGAAACTAACTGGAGAATCTAGATCAAGGTTCTGCTTCTCCATGCTACAGAAACTGTTTATGAAATATAAGGAATTTTAAGCTAATGTAAAGTCTATAAATAATAGAAAGAATTCCCTCAATTAGTCGCTCCTGAATGAGAATGTGCTGTAGGGTAGGCTCTGAATACATAACTGAAAAAGAAACTCCACAAAGGATTTATATGAACAAATTGTACAGTGTCTCAAACCCAGAAATATTCAGCATGTGACTTTTCTTTTAAATACTGTATGTATGCTTCTTTTGTCCTAAATATGTCATGTCAACGGTTACGTGTTTATTTTATGCACTGCAACATTAAATATCTCCTCAGTTGAAGTCATCATGGTTGCATACCAGCATACAGGAGTCAACTGGCTGTTTAATGATAACAGAAATGAATGATTTGATTAATAATACAAGGATAAACTATTTAGATAATGAGGTTTTTTTAGGATTTCTGCATTTGGCTGTGATGTTACTGGAATCCTCCTGAAGCTGGTGGTTTAATAAGTAGAAGAATTCCTGTTAATGACAACAATAAAAAGATATACTCTGAAGGTAACACTGACTTCAGAGAAGGAGTCTTTTAATTTAGAAGAGAAGAGCTTTTAATTTAAATTATTACATTTCACAGAAGCCAAAGAAATATACTTAAATTTAATGCAGTAAAGAAAATTAACAAAATTAGACGTAATAAGCACCTTAGTTCTTTTGGGCAAAGTATCTCTAACTGCTAAATGTCTGCTGTCAGTAGTTGGTAATCATCCACCTTTAAGAGAAGTCCTGAATTTTAGCAAGGATAAAATTAAAACTAGAACTAGAACTAGAACTAGAACTAGAACTAGAACTAGAACTACAACTACAACTACAACTACAACTACAACTACAACTACAACTACAACTACAACTGGAAAAAGAAAGTAAAAAATCTTCCTTCTTTATTGAAGACCACATAAAACACAAGGACATGTATATGTATAATAGCTTGATCATAATTCTACTTACAGGACACATTCAAACTTGTGTACGCAGACACATGTATGGACAAGCATGTCTTTCAACACATGTATACTTCTATATAGCAATAGTGAAATAAATTTAAAGATGAAAACAAAACTAAGCAAGAGTGTTGACAGCTCTTTGTTGAACTCCATCGAACTTCACAGCTTGCAAGTCCTTTCAACTTCAACTTTAATCTTTCCAATTTGATAACACTGCCTTATAAGTTGTCTCATAATATTATTTCTTCAGCATCTTTCAGTTCTGAAAGAGAACTGAAGATTTACACCACTCTGTGAACATGTGGCGACTTATTAAAAGGTAACAGTGCTCAAGTAAATTCTTCCAACTGAACTATCCATTATAGTGTAATCATCACCAAGCACACAACCCCGATCAATGCAAAGGTACATAGATGCTGTAAAACAGCTCCACTAACAGGGTAAGTAATCCACCATTTTAAAGACTTGAAGAACCAACCAATTAAACACTGGATAAGGTCAAATATTATTGATCGTAGATTCAAGTGAAATTCCTTTTGTTGCTTTTCCTTCTTTTGATTTTGCTTGTAATCCAAGTATTGTTTCCTTAAAAATACACTGTTTTTTCAGTGGCTGCACTTACATAGCAATAGGATATGAGTAGTCTCACAGAACAACATAATGATGCATTGACTTGAAGATCAATACTGCTACAAAACCTTGGAGACAGAAAAATAAAGAGGAAAACATATTTTTCAAAATCAACTAATGGTCTAACTTCTACAGCTTTTAAACAGCAGGGTTTGACAATCACATGAACTCTTCTAAAAAATACCAGATAACTATATTTTGGCAATTGGGGAACACTAGCAAAAGCTAATTTCAGGCTTCTTCTATGGACAGTGGAGAGGGAGTCTAAAATGGTACAAGAAGCAAAAGTAAGGTGCTATAAATGAATACCTTTTTGTGTCTTGAACATGTTAATGCTCTGCTACTTTCTAGTCCTATTCTTCTAACACACACAAAAGTCCAAGATATCACCTAAGTATGACATGCATTGCTTTTTTGCTTTTTGTTCTTTTGCTGCTATAAAAACTGCAGTGAGAAGAAGCAGCTTTCACCATTTGGAAAGCAGAAATATTAAGCATTACAAAAATTACTCAGATGCAAAACTGTTTGCAATAAAAGCTGCATTTACTGTTCATCATTTTTCTAATCCTTTTATTCTTGGCCAAATTCACATAAAAGGCAAATTTTTATGAATCATTTTTCTTATACACTCTTCTGGGACATCTTCTCTGCAAAGTATTTAGGATCTTCCGTTTTCCCTTTCAGAAACCTTGTAATATCACCAACATGTAGCTCCTATTTTAGACCTGGTAAAAAAGAGGAATTAAAATATTCCTTCCCAGTTGGTAAGGAGATCACCTCCAAGCTTTTTTCTTGTAAGACTCTTTCTCTCTGAGCACAAAGTCCCTTTGATGAAGTTTCACAGTGGCCAGATATGCCCTACATCAAGTTCCTGAATGGGAGTCTTCAACACAGAGAAGGAAACGGGAAACCTCGATTTCTTTGCCTTTCTGCAGTTCTATGCGGGAGATCTTCCTTTGAAGCTCCAAACTGGTAGGGACTAAATGTATACTACAGCAAACTTCTGGATTGTCTGATTCAAAATAAGCAAGAGAGCTCCGTCAATCTGACAGTAATCCAGTGTGGTTTTTTTTTACTTCAAGCAGATGACTGTAATACAGTAGTTATTTAAAGTTCAATATAAACTGCTATGAACACTGATAATGAGGGAGGTTAACGGTATTATTTATTTTATACTTTTGCAATACAGTGAATTATTATATTTGGTATAGATCCATCCTTCTGGTTTGCACATTTTCCTTTTTCAAACACATTTAATATGTCTTAGCTTTTCTCTAGGTTTCTAATACGAATTTCATTTACCCTAAAATCATTAATAAACTCTTGCTTTCTACTGCATTTTTAGGCTGCTATTAAATTAGTCTCTGTCTCATATGCATTCTCATCTATCCACAGGTAGAATGATATGCTGGTGTATTTTTATCTGTCTGTCTCCAGAAAGCTGTGAACAGAGACATGGAAATATCACATATTTGGAGAAATGCCACCTGGCACAAATCAGTCACTAGGTGGCTGGATTCTAAGAAAATCCATTTCTTAGGATGCAGCAGTGCATCTGACTTTCAGATTTAAGAGTGAAACAAAATATTTGTCTTCATTAATGACTTTAATGGTTTTTAATGTTTTCTCCCTAGTTGCATCTCTCTCACAAATGTAATCTGTTATAATTTACCTGGTGATGTTTTACCTCTTTGTTTTGTGGGGTATTTTTCCCCCAACCCATCACAAAAGAAGAATAAGAAAAGTTATGTCCTGTTTTTATGAAACAAGGTATTGGTACTTTCTATGGGACTACATAAACCACCACAGACAATCTCTTTATACAATAATTTTAAAATTTACTTTAAGCTCAATATAAAATAGAAACCATTATAGCTTCTCAAATATGCTGGTGTCCTTTAATGTCATCTGTTCCTATGGCATACACATCCTACCTGCTTATGTATTTGTGCCAGAGTTTTCTATAGGTTAAATAGAAACATAAGTGAGAAACCAATTACCTGAGCTAGCATGAACAATGTATAAATTTTATAACAGATGTGTTAGGTCTAAGTTTTCTATTAAAATGTGGGTTTCTTTCCCAATGGAAAATAGAAATTTTCATGATGTAACTGCCTGCCATGTCTAAAAGGGAAGAAAGGTTACTGCAGATGAAAATCCAGTTAGGAAGTTCAAACTACAGAAAGGAGCATAAGGAATCTGCATTGCAGATCTTTTGAGGTACCAGCACATATTTCTGAATTTAAATATTTGATCCTTGGCTAGAAAATATTTAGTTTGGAAAATTTTCCGGAAGATATTACGTTTATTCTTCCAAACACTGCTTTTCACATAATTTTGAGGTATAATTTGAACTGAGTGTAAAACTTGAATGACTTTTATTGTTTACCACTTTTGTCCTGCTTGCCTTAACAGGAAACAATATAAAGGAGGAAAATGAAACTAGGATCAACAAACTTTGCATGCCACCAGAACTATAGTCTTATGTTAGAGGTTTTACAGCAGTTTTACAGCAAGTGACACTGAGCATCATCATATATGAAAAATTCTGCTGAAGTCCTACTCTCTCTGTTAACCTCTCACCATGCTTGTTGCAAGTCCAAGACAATGGCAGTGGGACAGTCTATTTTGGCAACCTTAAAGATGATAATGAAGGATAATTTGCAAGAAACTTGATATTAAGTAGAAAGTCAAATGAGTAGGTACTCCAGCTAAATCTGATGTGATGAGACACATACAATAAACTCCACAAGTGTAAAATTAGATTGCATTTATCATGCATCATCTCACCTGTGCTTGGTCCACAAATTCTGTTCTACTGGGACCACTTTGAATGTTCCAAATCTCTCAATACCTGTCAAACACGCATTTTTTTTTCCGTTAAAGGAAAGCCAACTGCAAAAATTTTGTTCTTTTTCTTCACCACATTACACTCATTCCTGTATGGACACCTGAGATTATACTGTAATACCTGCTGTTAGAAGTCGGCTCCGAAAAGATTTACACATCGAATTAAACACATTTTCTGAACTCATTGAAACTACTTACTATGTGTAAAATAAAATTTAGCACATGTGCAAATCTTTGATAATTATTTATAATGTCAATGAATGTATAAGTGAATGTACTCTGTTCATGGGACTACTTCCTTTTGGGTCTTCTAAATCTATGGTATTAGTTTCCCAATTCTAATGGACTTCTTTTACTTTTTAAGAGGACATGAGGACATCTCACTACACTCACCAAAATGTTTCCTGATTGCCATGCAAATTCCAGTGAGTTCATATGTAAAAAAAAGAAAAAAAAAAGAAAAAATATGGAAATTTTCTTCTGCCAATTCCTCAAAGAAAAATACCCTTATCATGTGTTCTGAGTACATTGCCTATTGCCTCTCCCCTAAATGATTAGACGCCTTAAGAAACTGACTCATTCTGTATGACCTTGAGAGTTATTATTGCTTGAACTACCACAGTAATTTAATGAAGTTGTTTAAAAAATACCTTCTAAACTGTAAAGATTTAATTAGATTGAATTTCCACAACAGATAAAGCACCTTCAGAAAAGAAAAAAAAAAGTTCTAATAATTGCAATTTCAATACACTTTACATAATTATCATTAGTATTATAGCACCTACTGTGGATTGTTATTGTTTATGGGGATTAGGAAGATCATAATTTACAAGATGTAATTATTCCTGCTAGAGACATAATTTAATATGAGTTAATTCTTCAGAAAGACTGTCCATATCTTTCTGCCAATGACAACAACTTAGCTTTTCCATCAGATGCTTAATTCTATCCCAAAGTGATTCCACCCACTTCCCCCACCCCACCCTTTAATTACTTCCTGTGAAGGAATGCATGCAAAAGAAATTTTCTTCCTTTGCTACACTGTGTAGTCCAACGCCAATTCTGAAGTCCTCAGTGATACAAAATTGGCTTTGTCAAGAGAATCAGATATATCAGTGGTAAACTTAATTCTGAGAGAAGCCTGGCTAGAATTATAGGACAGTAAGCACAGGAAAGTAAATGGAAGATGCACAGACTGCACACTAGCAATCCTTTAACAAAACTGTAATTTGCAACAATTTATAGCAGCAGAGAATTTGGTTCACTGATTCAATCCAAGAGAAAAAAAACCCAACATATCTCTGCAGAAATGTTTCTCCTTGGCTTAGCTCATCAGGCACATTGTTTTATCCACTGCTATAAACAAAGAAAAACTGCCTGTGTTCTACGTACAATCCTGAAACTCCATTTGATTTCAGCAATTTCATGGTTCATGTACTAGCTGAAAGAAAATTTCTCCCAAGAAGACTACGCACATGAAGCACTGCCAATCTCAAACATTTAAAATCCTGTGTCCAGGATCAAAATTCATGCTAGCTTACCAAAAAAAAAAAAAAAAAAAAAAAAAAAAAAAAAAAATCATATTTGATTGGTTAGATATGCCTTTTGCTTTCTTTCAGTTCTTAGGATAACTTTTCATTTCCAGGTTTCTTCCTTGGATCACAAGTACTAGGCATTTATTTATTTTTGTAATAGAAGATTAGGTGCTCATGTATATTCCCATCATTCTGGACTTTTCAGAAAATAATGCTTCCAATCATATGAACATGTAACCCTAAAGAACTGGCACTGTTCTTCTCCTGTAGAAAATTTAGAAATAATGTGTTTACAGGAAAATTTGCAGCAGACTAAAGATTTAAAAAAATATAAATCTCTGCAACATGCTACTGATTTACATATTGTGGCCTGAATTCAGATCATCTAACTTTTCTTAGCAACGTATGCCCACAGAACAAAACAAAGAGAAATGCTGAGCGGAATGACAATGAAGGTGGACTGCAGTTCCTTCACACAATACTATGGAATTTTATATTCTCTTGCCCATACTATTGCTGATTTATGTCCTCTGTGCTATCGGACATTATGCAACTTGCTAATGTTTTGCATGACAATAATTTACCATTCTCATTTGCTGGGCCCCCTACTCCTATTAAGGAAATATAGCAGGTTTCCTAGTAAATGGCTTTACCAGGTATTCAAGCCATTTTTTTTTTTTTTTAATTTAGCTGCTTTATGATGTATAATTGTTGTGCACTTCCAATAGCAGAAGAACACTTCAGCTGAGCTGGGGGATGTGCAGGCTCTTTATATTGTACCTATTATACTATTATGTGGGGGGAAAATATTAACTTCTTTTCATCGTTTATAGAAAGAAAATACATAAAACAAAAAGAAATAGGAAGTCATGCTGCTTAACACTTACACATAGTTTAGCCAACTATGATTTAAAGTATAATGAAGAAACATTAGGATGATCTTAAACTATTATTGTGGGAAGCTAACGTAACTTAAAATGCCTACAGTTGCATTCACATTTGTGTACTTTTAGTGAATTCATGAGCTTCCTTTAAATGCAATATTAATAACCTGAGTATGTGATTGTAGGGTCAGATCCACAAACAGAGGGCAAGTATGTGACCATTTTAATATTTCCCTGTTTAATACTTTTCTAGTACAACACATTTGGCAATACTTATAGTGCTTTTTTTTGTTTGTTTGTTTTTTTACCAGAGAATCTTTGGTAAAATACTTAAAATAAAATGCCTGGGACAGTTTAATAAATATCATAACAAATGGACAAAAGATAGTGTTGGACAGAAATTCATTGGGTTTGCACCTACTTAAAAATTGTTAATCAGCAATACACTTGGTGTTGTCATTATTTAAAGTCTGATTAAACGAAATATTCACTTATGCATACATCATAATTAAATTGCTTGCAAAAATTATAGGTTTAATTTTAACACTAAGAAATTAAAATGTAAGATCTCAACTCTAAACACTTCTTCAGACTTTCAAGTTGAGTAACTAAAGAACTTTAACTTCAAGGACTTGCTGATTAAAAGAAAATAATGCTATTTATATAATTTTAAAATGTGAAAATATCCATGTACTTTTTCATGTGAAATCCTGATCTCTCATTTTTTTTATATTTATTATAGTTTACATTTAAAGGGTGCATATATTAACATATCCTGTAGAACTAAAACCACAAAATTGTTTATAAGTAAACACATGGAGACAAATAGTATTGAATTATAAATCTGCAATAAGCGATCTTCGTTGATAAGAATTATTTTTTACTTCATTGGTAAAAACGAAGAGAGAAATAAATCAAATCTGTTGTATACTGCATATGTATATCAATGACAACAATAAATTCATTACATTGAAAAGATATCATTGAAGCCTGTACTTTTTCAATAGAAGTAGTGAATGAGGAGATGACTGAAAAAGCTTTAAGTACTAGAATGAAAACTGGGTATAAAACTTGACTTACAGTTCAGAACACTTTATTAGTAAACTCAATTATCATAGTAAAAATAGAATCACTGTGGAATCAGATCTCTCAGGAGGAGAGTTAAGACAATACTGAAGGTAGTAACATCAAATGCTTTAATACGTATGTGTACTGTAAGAAGATGATCTAGTATCAAGCGCATTATGTATGAAGTGCTATTCATAACCAAGAATTCAAGCACAGAATCCATGGGCTGATGACATCTTATGGGCAAGAACACAGCATCCTGACAACCTTTCAGTGGATATTCTTGCAAACTAAACAAGGAATTGTCATAAAACTTAAAATTTGTTTAAAGAGACAAATCCCCCTAACTCATTCCATAAAATAGGCCCCTTCTTGAGAAAGCCATAAAATCGTAGGACTTTAAGAAACCTCCAGAGGTCACCTAGTCTACTCCTTTCTGCAGGTAGAATCCATTATACTTATGGCACTCCTGACAGATGTCTGTCTCACCTGCTTTTATAGCCCACCAATGACAGAGACTTTGTAATCTACTCAGAGAAATTCTTTCAGTGTGCTTCACTATCTGTACTTCTGGAATATTTTTTCCTATTGCTTAATATACATCTTGCTTGCTGCATTATTGCTTTGTCTTATTCATTGTCTACATGGAGAACAGACTTTGCAGCAGTCTGTTACGTATTTTAAAATGTTCATATCTCCCTGTCATCTCCCCTTCATAGCAAGTCTAATTTCTGTGATCTTTACAAGCAGATCATTGTTTTGAAATCTCTTCTTGATCTCCTCTGTACTCTTTCCAAATGGTCTGCATCCTTCAAGACAGGATTCTGCTCAGAATCAACTGAAAGAGCTTATTTCTTTCCATGGACTATTAAGGAAGCCTAGGATTATTAGCCTCCCAAGGATAAAGTTAATCTTTGTGAAGCACTGAAGTAAATAAATTGTATTTTGTAGTTTCTTGCTGGATGTCTGCAATGTAAGGACCATTGCTCCTAAAATAGCTCCCTGACTGTTATTGTATGGTAAATGATGTGAATGACTTGTTGCTATATTCACAATACAGATGGTCTCAAAATCGACGACTATGTGGCTTTATTATGTGACTAGGTTCTGAAGTGTGCTACTCAGCTATTTTATTAAACTTACCATGTGGAATACTTCGGTTCAACAGATGGGAATCTCTAAGTCATGTTATGAATCAGAAGGCACTCACTGGGTACAAACTATTTGAAGAAAAACTTCACTGAGAAATAATCAGGCCCTGCATCTCAAAACAGAATCATAGAATAGTTTGGGCTGGAAGCGACTTTTAGAGGTCATGTAGTCTAACCCCGCCTGGAATGAGCAGGGACATCTTCAAATAGGTCAAGTTGCTCAGAGCCCCATCCAATCTGACCTTGAATGTTTCCACAGATGGGGCATCTACCACCTTTCTGGGCAACCTGTTCCATCTCATACTGTTCTTTTGCTCATCATTACTTAATTGAGAATGCATTTATTTTTTTTTTAATTATTTTTTTTTGTGTGTGTGTAACTCCATCATGTGTTCTAAACCAGGGTCAATTTTGGCTCTTCAGAATATTATTTTTATATCATCAGGATGCAAATTCTAAATGTCCCCCACCTTTAGTTCTTAGGCAACATATTGCCTTGTAGGATTTCTAACACTGTTTATTGCCTCAGAAAAATTAAAAATATGTTGCTGCTTACAGCTTATTATTTTCTTCATGTTGTTGCCTGTAGGTCAGCCAGTTTTGGAGGACCGTGGATCTATTATATCTACTCTAAAGATTTTATGAATAGCAGCTAAGAAAGACTGTACACATAGAATGGATATCACCCCTGTCCTTCTCCAGGACAGTTTGAAAGGCACTACTACAATAAATCAAAATACTTGGGCAATCCATAAAAATATATGACAGTTACAATTTTTCCACTTGTATAGCAAAGTCATCATTCATAATAGTGAAAACACACAGTATGTCCTAAAAAAATAAAATAGTCGCGCCCTTAGGAGTCTTTTCTGAACAACAGTAAAAATATTGCTAGCCATAAAATTGGTGAGTAGGTTCTGTTCTCTCAGTACAGAACCGATGAAGATTAATTGTGTTTAAAAGGAAACATCCAGAAGACCCAGAGTGGAAGCATATGAACTCAGAAACCCATTATGTACAATAAGGAGAAGTTACCAGTACACTACCTTTTGCTGGCTGTCTATTGCAATAGACCTGTGGTGACTATCTCATGTTGCATAAAGTTTAACAAAGGTTAGGCACTCAATGAATTCAATATGAATCTTTCAGCTGACATCAGCAGCTATTGAATTTGGCCCTAGAACAAAAAGGATTGTATGAGGGCATCTTTCAAAGAGTTTTCCTTTTATTATCTTAAAAGAAACAACATTGAGAACAGAGGTAAAGATGCTTTTTTGTATATCATCTCCTGGATGAATAAAGCTCTAAAGTAATATTGATAAAGTAAGAAAGCAGAAAACAATGAGGCATGTTATTTCCTTGTAGCTGGTATTAATGGCAAGTTATAAATTCAGTAACATACACTTCTGTTTCGGTGCTTCAACCAAGGTCATCCTACGCAAAATGGAACTCACACTCCAGATGCTGAAATCAGGAGAGTGTTTATTAATCTCAAGATGTGATGCTTACAAGGGGCTAGCGCCTTCCTGTCTGCCATACAGTAGATCTTGCAGACCTGTTTATGTTGAGCAAATGTTGATTGCGAAAACAGGCACATTGTCATTGTACTTGACAGAGCATGTTTTTCACATTATTTTTTAAAGTGGTGGTTTCCACATAGAGAACTCACAAATCCATACCACAAAGGAATGAGAACAATCCAATCTTCAATAAATTTAAAACACCCATTTCAAACTAACAATCTTGGGCAATTTAAAAACACACTGAAAACAGCCTTAACTCATGTACTTGAATAGTACTTGAATTCACACAGGAAGAATCCAAGGTAAAAGTGATTAACATAAATTGTAGAATCTCTTATCATCCTCTCTAGTCGCTACCACACAAACATATTTAGCTTTTTTGTATTCTCAGGCAGCTTGAACCTGACACTTCAAATAATTATTCCACCTCTCTCAAAGGTTTTGGGGCTTTTTTTGCCTGCAACTGAAAAATCTTTACTTGTAACACACCCAAAAGGTAAGCCGATTCTTTGATATTAGTCTCTGATCAGAGAAAGTCTTTGAGAGTAAGCTGAAGACAATTCTTTCAAATGGGACTACCACTCTGCTTTGTCAAAAACTCAAGTTAAGATCTTCTGTATTCCTGTATTGGCTAACTGATGAGATAATCTACATAATAACATACCCTCACTGTGTGTTTCTACTGAATCAATACAAGTCTCAACCTACACAAAAGCACTGCCAGCATGTATTAAGCAGATAGAAACTGCACCCTCACAATGGGTTTCTCAACTGATGTGAAGAATTGTGTGCTAATCTCATAATTTCACTCCTAGAGTCCTCCATTCGTTCCAAATTTTGCATCTTGAGAGTAAATTTGTATAATTCAAACCAGTTGTTCTTCTGCATAAATTGAAGCATACTGCACAGGAATTCAATGGTTTGAATTTAATAGATGGGACAAGGATTGTGTAGATGATTTTTCCATAATAGAACATATGCTTTTCATTTTAGTTATTAAAAACGTCATTTCACAATGCCAGATTTGAGAAGATATCTGCTTAGAACTTGAAAATGGTACTTAAACACACCTCGAGGCTGTGTTACTAAATGTGTCTCAGTGCTCAGATAGGATTCAAAACATTGGAATTGGTAATTATAGCTCTGCCCTCTCCCTCAAAAAAGTTATACTTCTTGAAGAAAACTGTATATTTGGAGTAGATATTTTAATGCCTTTTATGCTGAATTTTCACTGAAGTAAATTGTAAGTTTCAATCCTTTCACAGTTAGTCTTATTTTGTCATAACGGATGGTGTGTCTCCCTTTCAGCTTCCAGAGTCCAGTCTGTAACCACTAGCCATACCCACGACAGCAAGCAGTTTGGAGCAACAGAAAAAAAAAAAATATTAATGAACAGTGAGTGACCTTCACAGAGCAGAACTGTAAGACACTGCTGAGCTGAAGGTCCTGTGTGGTAGCATTAAAAATGTCACACTACTTCTGAGTGACTATTCAGTCTGACATGATTAATCAGGACACCTTATCAAGAGAAATAATAAAATTCTATGTATTCAATGTAAGAGCAATATGCCGTATTTCTTTTTTTTTCCCTCATATTTTATAATACTTTCAATATGACACATTTCTTAAAAATACAGACCTCTGTCAGTTATAACCATTGATACTGTTGTCGAGAAAGTACAAAAGCATCCCAAGAAGACTTCAGAAACAAAGTTTATTTTGAGGTGAGCAACTAGCGGAAACTCCAAATTAACAAATAGTTCTGTGAGACTAGATTTTAAACACAAAATATACTTTGGACAGGCTATTCTCATTCCTCTTTTGCTCAAGGCATTTAAAGGTATACAAATGTAGCAATGCAGTGCTAGATTGTGTTGAGAAAGTAGATTACTACAGGATTAATGTCATGTCGTGAATCAGAGCAGGTCCTTGTCCCATAATCTCGTATTTTTTACACACAGTGAGCCCAAATCTCCTCTTCTGTCCCAGATATACGATTTGATCATACCCACACAAAGCACTGCAAGTCACTAAATCAAGTGAGAAGAGGGACCCCTCTTCTGACTAAGGCCATTGCAAACCAAATGTTGACACTGCTCTTGCACAATTCAAAATAACTCTGCTCTTACCCTTTCCCTGTCTTAACCCTTTCTTAAATCACCCCATTAAAAAAAATATTTTTTTCATGAATATCAATGTTGTTTCTAAAAAACATCTCTGTATGGTCAGTTTCTGAACTTTCCCTGTCTAACTTTTCCTCAGACATCTGTTTTGTTCTCCCAATTTTAACTGGGGTTAGGGGGTGGTTTGGGGGGGTGGGGTTTGTTTTGGGTTTTTTTTTTTTTTTTTTGCTTTTCTAGGTTTTGGTTCTTTTTTTGTTTGCCTTTTTAATCAGATTAGCACAACTATAGTAGAATATGATATTGTAAGTATTTCTTAAAGTCATAAAGAACGAGCGCAATCAAACAACTTGACAGACAACAATTAACAGGATGAAATAAATTTGTAAAATTTTCAGCTAGACTCAGAACAAAACAGCACATCACCCAGAAACTGTAAATACCCTAAGTACTACTTGCATATTTAAAACTTTCAACACTATAAACCCTGTCACCTCAGACAGTAAAGCAGATGCATTACTAAACTTTGCCACTCTTAAACAGATTTCCCCCTGTACAAAAGCAGAATTCACTGGGGAAAAATATTAATAATTTCAGAAAAATATTTTCTTCCCATTGCTATAAATTGCTAAAGATTTTTATTTTATTTTTATTGCAAGTTGTGGAGATATCATTGTCATAAACCTAACCTAGTAAATGATCTTCATCACTGCCAAGTAACCAAATGAAGCTTTTGCAGCAAAGCTAAAATATTAGTTGATACGAACATCAGCTGGAATCTTAGCACCTCCCTCCTTGTAAGAACTTTAACACAGATGGTAAAGGGAATATGTTTAAGGCTTTTATGGAAGTAATGATGAGTTCAGTCATTCAACAGACTGAAATAGGATCTTATCTGCAGCATGATTTTTTTTTTTTCCTAATGTTCATAACTGAAAGTATATATTTGTGTTATATGGGAAAGTAATTAAGAATAGCTGCTTTCTGACCAGCGCATTAAATTGCTAATTATTCTGACAGCCAGAGCTGAATTATTAGTATACCCTGAGAAGTGAGCCGTATGAGAAGGAAAGCACAATTGCCAAATAAAGGATTAAAATGAAGGGCGGGAGGGGGGAGAGAAATTGCTGTCAGGGAAAAAAAAAAATTGCATGTAGGAAGACCAAATGGCAATATGTTGTTATAGCCTTCAAACGTGCAATTTGCAGATTGATTTCCCTGCTCTCTTTGCATAGTAGATGTAAAGATTATGCTGAAATCTAGGAAAATTTGATTGTACATGTGCCAAAGTGAATTGAGAACTTGAGTCAAATGCCTGCCCCTGTTCTAACAAATTCATAATGAGAAAATAGCTCTGCAAGGCATTTCTTCGTAAACATATCCAACTAATTTCGCAGCTATGCATTTTAAGGGTGTAGGCATGCAGGATGAGTCTCCCTCGCCAATTCAGTTTGTTCTTGTAACATGACTGAATCTGTGCATCTTTAGCCTTCTGTGATAAGCAGGAATGTCACACATCTCCTTATATTTCTCTCATCTCTGTGCTATCAGTGTTGTTTGTTATGTTTAGTTTTGTTTTTCTAATTACTCACTGTCCCTATTTCTGGCTCATGTTTGGCAAGCCTGTGGCAGTTCCCACAGCAGAAGGTAGAATTACTGAAAACCCTTCCAACCCTTATCCCTCAACAAGAAGCATTTCTCAAATGCCACCCATAGTCTGCTTGATTGATAGATGTACCACCTCTGGAGCAGAACTCACCACTGCTATTCCTCAAGTCATCCTTGTTTATTTGGAGCAGTTGGCTTTCTCCCTTCAGATACTTGTCAACATTTCCGGAAGATGTTTTAACTGGCACCCTGTCAGCTGACATATCTAAAGCAGGAAGGCTGACTAGTTGTGAAAGATGTGACTCCCAACCCCAGCAAGACTCAAAGCACTGGAAACCGAAACAAACCCCTTAAGAGCATATGTTAGCCTACTTACAATGAAGTTTTTGTGACATCCTTTTAATTGCAACCATATGACACTTGCTTGTAAGCCAGAGGCACTGAGTATGAGTGAAAAGTCTCATGCAAAGTACTGAGCTTTGAGTTTTCAAAGGTACTTTTTAAATAGATGAATAGCTTCACTTACAGCACAAAAATAAACAAACACCCCAAAGCTTTTTTACAACATGATTTTGACTGTGCAGTTCCATAGGGTGGTCATAAACAAGCAATTTCTGGCATAAACTTATAAAATACTGGCCAGCAACCAGGTTTTTAAGAAGATACCATTAGCAGAGTGCCTGTTTTGTGAACAACCCGGGTTGGTGGGAGCAGAGTTAAGCATACAGGATTCAGACAGAAGGAGGCAACATGATGAATTTCTTTTAATAAGTGTAATGCATGTGGCTTTCCAAAATGTTTTGAGTCTAATGCGAGCCTTAGTTGTGCACATGTTAAAGTAGTGTTTCACTGGATACCCATGAAGCTATTCCCTGTTTCACCTAGAATAAATAAGAATCTGTTCAGGTCTAGACCCTCAAACCTTCTTTCCTATTTTCCATTTCTTTAAAACATCCAATACAAGTTTCAACTAAAGCACACTACCAAAGAACACTATTTTTTTTCACCATCTCCAGTAATCTCTCCACCTATTGCTATATCCAAACACACATGTAGATAACAGTTACCTGGCTGATTTATTCTGTAACAAGGTATGAAGCATCAGAGTGGTTTCCATTACCACGTCTTGCTTACACTGTGTGGGGTAGGAACGAAAGACGGCTTTACGTGACAGCGTTATGAGAAATCAGGGAGTGAGACCACAAGCTGAGATACGTAGTTTCAGCAAAGCGTGATTAATTTCTAAAAAAGATTGCAAACTTTTACATTCTTACTTTTAAAAGAGCATAAATAATATCAAAGTATTAAATGGAAAATGCTAGAGTAAAAACCAGCTAAGATATAAAGAATTAATTAAAATCACAAGCTGTGTATGTTAGATTGATCTCACTAGAGTTACCTGAGTTTAGCCCTGGATATAATTTGGTCCCTGAGTCAGGAAGGCACTCAAGCATTTGTTTAAATCTATCTCCATTTAGAGAAGCACTTTAGCATATGCCCATCTTCAAGCATGTGCTTTAAGAGCCATTGACTTCTGTGAAACTTAAACACAAGCTTAAAAATACAATCATGTAATTAAAGCTCTATATTGAATAGAGATGCTTCCCGGAAAGGGGGCCTTTGCCATGTACCTGCAAGCAGTGAAATCAAGAGAACTGTAGAAATGAGAAAGTACCATTGAAATGGTATTGGTAGCTCAGTGCCTAAAAAGAAGAACAGAAAAGAAAACAGCCGCTACTTAAGCAGAATTTATGGCATATTCAGGTGTAAAAATTTTGCTTCAAATAACCACATTTCTCAAACACTCATGGTTGGGAAGAGGCTTCCCCTATGCTCGTCTGCAAGTCTCACAGATTCCTAAGTGTTTTCCTGTTTCCAAATTCCTGTCTCATTTTATTAATCAGTTAGTATAGGCAGGAACAAAATGATTCTCCTACTTCAGCTGCCATGTTGAAGACTGTGACTACCTTGTGGTTTTCTAATGGCTCTCAGGAAAGAACGAATCTGGCAAAACTATTGTCTACCTCCTACAAAAAAACTGCTAAATTTTGCATCCTCCCATCAGGGAGGATCCTCAGGGATCCAAAAAAAGTTGCCAGCTTGAAACAACACAAAGGTGGTGAAGATTATGAAAAGAATGCCCAATGACTTTGAGAACAGCAAAGGTAGGAAAGAAACTTTAACAAGACATGACTAGCCAGTCATGACCAGTACCAGGAGCTGGTATTGAGGAAAGCAGAAGACCTTGAGACTATCTCTGGCTCTTACTGGAGTTATGTGTGAGATCTGCAGAAGGCTAATGATTTATCCTCTGCACAGTAGAAGAAAATGAACTGCCAAGACACAAATTATTTGCCCAAAATTGGCACTGGAAATCTATGTGAAGAAGGAAATGGGATACACACCGACAGAAACCCAGGTTTGTTGCAAAGACTGAACCATTTTTCATGGGGAAAAAAATGGACTTGTAAAGGTAAGACAAAGACAAAAATAGAATTTTAAAATGGAAGGAAAATCAGACACCAGAGATTTTACTAAGTGACTCAAATAAATCAATAATTCTATACACACATGCAAGTAAAAAAGCAAAGACAAAGAGGGAGAAAATACTTAATAAAAACATGCAAAGAACCAGACAGATTAATAGTAATGGTAAAAGTAAAAATAGAAATAAAAATAAACTTGGTTAAAAATTAGACTTTTACATAGTAATGGGACAAAAACTTCCTAAATATAGATGTCTGATTTGCTGAGTGAATGAAACAATACAGAAGATAAATTGTGTGCACACTTTCTGGAAAGCACTTTTGAAATATATGGAAAAGATGATCAGGCCAAATGTCAGAAAACTATTTACAACACCAAATTAAGAATAAAAATAAATGCAGAAAATTAATGTTTGGAAAGAATATAGTATGCAGCATTAAACTGCCAAACATGAACATTCCAGTCACGAGATGCTCTGTGTGGATTAATATAAGAGGGTATGACTAACAGCAGAAGAGTACAGCAATTGAGAATTTTAGATATCAATGGGATTCATCTCACCTAACCTTATGTGTGTAACAGTGACATCAGTTAGTGGATAGTCACTGCAAAATGTTACCTTCAAATGGCAGTTCCTTCCTTTCCAAAATTATTTTCAAAGACAGGCAGCATCAATTTCCCCTGAAGATGCCTATTTCTTTCTTTTGATGATAGAAGGATCCTGACTAGGTTAAACTTAGATGACAAACATTTACATGGCCAGAGTTAGAGGAGATGAATTTCACACTGCTGTAGATTAAGTACCTTAGAAAACCTAACTGTTTCAAAAATTTTTCCATTGTAGACAATCATTTAGTAGATTAATTTAGGCCAGATCATAGCTAAATTAGAACTAAGGCTCAACAAGGAACATAGCATATTTTTGCAGGAAGGCAGATTAAAACATCTCAGAAAAAACTGATCTGTCTAGAAATGCTTTTCACATGAAAATAGCTTAGAAACCTAATTTACTTGCAGAAATGGATACTGTAACTGCAGAAATTTAAATTGTTCCCCTGTCCAGAATCTGGTGACTAGACCCATAATACCAACACTTCAGGCTAACGGCGCACCTAAGAGCAGGTACAGTCAAACATGAGCGCATCTGTAGGTAGTTCTGCATACCTAAAATCTGAATCACTCTCTGCAGGTACCATTGTCTGTTGCAAAACACTGAGCTGGCACTAAATAAACTTCCAGTAAGGCACCTGACAAGTTATCAAGTAATAGGATGAATCTAAGCCTAATTATATAGACAACCCTATCTATAGACAACTTCTAATCCACTAAGAAGCTTCACTGAAAATAGGCTAACCACAAACTTAATTTTCCTTCTCTGAAAATGTTAGTTCTTCAGCACCTCATTCCCTGATTAAATGAGAATGAACTTTCTTGGTACTGTCTTGCAAGAGTTTCTACTTCAAAACTTACTTTCTATAAAAATTTTTTTTAGGGAAGGACATTTTCATTACAATCTCGTAAAAGGCTCACAGTGCCCTTAGAAATGGATTGGTTTAAAACTCCGATTTATTTTTTTTTCTTGTTATGTTACCCAAATTCTAAATCTTGTAGTTACAACTGTTTTCTCATCTCAGGCCTTATCTGCAAATCAAGTAAAATCTGAAATAATCTATGGTGAAAATCAGAAGCAGAACAACTTTAGTGAATTAGGGCAGAACACTGAACTAGTTCGCCTGGTTCACAGCCTTTTACTACAATTCTGTGGATGAATTATGTGCAACGGCTTCAGATTAGACATTTCCTATTTTAACAGAACTTTGTTAAAGCAGAAACAAGGCAAGAAAATCAGTTAATCCAGAAGAGTTCCTCTTGAGTATATAATCAAAAATAGCTCTTCTAACTTCAGATATAGAAAAATCCTTATTATGAAATATGTGGGAGATGAACATCAATATTTAAAGAAAGGCTTCTGATATTTCCAATTTGCTTAAAGACATCATTTGGAACTAGAGTAATTTATTGTCAGCATTCACAAAATACCTCCATTGTGTTTTACTATTATTCACATCATCTTTTCCTCGTAATGAAAGGATCATCAACATCCATTTGCTGTCTTCCACAGAAAACACAATTTTCATAATGGAAAGCAAGGTTTTACAGGCTTTTTTTTAAATTCTTCCTACACACAATAGAGACATGGCCTAAAGCCTCACACAGATTAAAGTAGTCTTAATTAGTTTAGTTTTGAATTCAGTTAATTGTTAGCTTTCAGCCTAATAAACTGTTTAAATAAAGAATTGTTAGCTATCAAATGAGGTAAATATCTCTGCAATATATTATTGACAAATTCTGTTTGGTAAAAGTCTGAAATATACTATGTGCTCAGCTTTCTGGTAGAAAGGTGAACCTTGGCTTCTATCCTGCCTACTCACACCTACATGTGTGCTCAATCACAAAAGTAAATGAAGTGCACAAACTGATAAGTTTCTCCATAGACAAACTGAACCGTGGCTTGGAGAAGGAATCCATCATAAATCAGTAAGATCTAGTAAAACTAACAGAAATAGGATGGAAACTTTTTGTCCATCACCAAATACTTTCACTCCTAAAAATTCCTAGGGAAGTAGCAACCATATTCACTCATTTCACTGCGTTCTGAAGGTCTCCACAAAAAACCATTAACATTGATACTAATCCATTACTAATACTGTGATACATTCATCATCACATATATTCCTAACTGTACTGCTTTCTAATATGCATCTCCTAATTATCCTCACCCTTTTGCTCTCTTTCCAATTTCTCCTCCCAAAATCTCCTCTGGCAATGAATAGCATTTTACATAGAATGCTAAAAATATGTGACCTAATGAAGAAGCTGTCCTCCAGTAGTTAATCTGCTTTAGCATCAGAATTTCACTTGAAGGTAGAGATCTTATCTCTGATGCTTAAAACACAATTAGAACAGAATGGAAAAGGACTTCCGTTTTCCCATGCTGGAGAATGTCACTGAAGCTGCACACAGCATTTACAACATATCAACATTTAGGTACAAATAGTCCATACCCTTGAGACCAGCAGGCATTTTTTACAAAATTGTGGATACACTGATTTCCACTGCTTAGGCTTTTGGGTATTTGTAAAATTGCTTCTCAACCCTTGCTGATTCACAAGAACTTAAAATTCAAACCACTATTAAATAATAGTAATAAGTCCTTTCTGAAACTTGTCAGAACTTTTTGCACAACTTCAGAAAGAAAAATGAGGTAAAAATCTGTCTGCAACATATTACTGGCAAGTTCATACAATATACAACTACCTGCAATGATAAATAAATTGTAACATCTATTGTTATATAAAATCGGTGAGAGCACAGCTCGGATTTAGTAGAAGATATTTTGAAGAATTCCCCATTGAATTGTTCTCCTAACTTCTCTCTGAATCAGTTATCACTGCTGGCTATTCTAGGTACAGTCTTAAATTTTGCTTTTCTCTGTCATATATAAGCACTTCCAGTGAAGTCCTAGTCACTGCAAGTAACATCCATCATGTGTTGTTTACTTTGGCACGATGATCCTTTCTCACCATGCCCTTGTTCATCACATTCAATCTATCTTTTTATCTGGTCTTCGAGTAGACAGCACTTTTGGGCAGAAACCATGTGTGTCTAAATGTTCATTATAATAAGACCTCTGAGCGTTTCTGTTTCCAATGATGTCTTTTGAATTCTCATGGACGTGGTTCTTTAAAATATCACACATAACCAGATGTGTTCTCCACTGCTTATTATGTATTTTCCTACTGAAACGCACTTAAAAAGTCAAATAAAACCAAAAGACAACAGTATGCATACCATATGGAAAGAAAAAAAAAAAAAGCAAAACCAAACATCTCCCGGAGTATACCTAAGGCTGCACATGTCTGAAATAAACAGTAAGCATGACTAGGCTTCTGAAGGGCTCTAGATCAAATGTGGAAATTCATATGAACATGTTCACTTTTTATGTTACTCTCCTGCACATGTCAAAAGGTACAGTGTAATCAGTATGCAAATAGTTACCACAGACCATCACAGACCACACACTACTTAAACAGCAGCTAACAAAAGCAATCACAGTGAAAAAATGCTAAACCCCTCAGAGGTCTGAACAGTAGTAGTTACTTTGTACTGGTAAGGTGTAATGAGATGACAGAGAACATCTCAAATAAACCACATTTCAGAACAAGATTTAGAAATCAGTGTATGAAAACTGTAATTAGTGTTTCCTAAAGCAAATGCATGCAATAAGGAGATTATTAGTAATCTATTAATAATTCTTTGTAAAGATTTGGTTATTTCTCTCAAAGCCTAGGAAAAAAAAAGCAGAAAAGAGTCTGCATTAATCCAATATTGCATTCCTGGAGTTTTACATAGGACTAATTCACGGCAAACTTATAGCAAAAAGCAGAGTAATTGGTAGCAACAGGACCTCATGGTTTTTCAGAAGAGTTAAGTCATATGAAACTCCCTCTTTCTCCAGACATTTGCGAGTGCTTCAGAAGTTGTTTCAAAGCAATATTAATAGTTCTATGAGTAATTGCTGCTGGAGGGAGATTGAAAATGGACCTTCCTGGGAACAAAACTGTAAATGATGTTACATTCTTTCTCTCTGTACAAGCAAAAGTGGTTAGATATTAAAAATCTACTTCCCAAGAAAGCTGAATTACACAGAAATAGAAATACTCATTCAAAATGTGTTTCTGGGCTACATTTTTAACTCCTCTTTGTAGAAACGATTATGGAAATAACTTTGCTGAAAAGCCCCAAGGAGAAAGTAGAGCACAAAACTGTGTGTTTAAATGAAAATGGATTTAAATATGAAATATTGGAATTGTTGTCATTCAATACTTTGGCAATATAATAACCTTTTATAAAGGCTTTTCAGATCCTCCGGTAAAGGAATAATCCATCTCTGATTCATATAACAGTTGTTAGCTCATAGAGTTCAGATGTAAGCATACTACACTCCTTTCCTATCTTATTTCTGGCACCAAGAAACAAAATAATTGTATCCAGCTTTAAGATCTGATCAGCGTGCGACCTCTGTTTTTCCTTTACATAACAACTTCGCTACAACTCAAGTATCCTTGTTCTGCTGCAATTAATCTATACATATTGAAATAAATAAGACAGCAAAAGAAAACAGAACTTGCACATTAAGAACGAACCACATTCTCTGGCATCTTATTAAAATAAAACATAAACTCCTGCTGTGCATGCACTTTATTGACATGGTTTACCACATGGTTATACAACCATTACACATCAATATTTCACTCATGTGCCAGTCTCCTACTTCTCGATTAAGGACGTAAATTTACATAGTGATGACTGGTTCAAATCCTTTTCATGCAAAATACCTAGATAGTAATATTCCTACAACAAAATGGTCCACAAAGCTCAAGATGGAACATACAATGGTGAGGAAAAGTTGGCAGGTTTATAGTTAGAAAAGACTTGATCCAGAAGGGATTGAGGAAAAGCAGAAAACTAGCATATGCTATGCAAAATATCCAGTTTTGGTAAAGATCTTCCTGCAGAACACTTTGTCAATGACATATCAATAGATCCATCTATCTGACCCTGCTAGGTACAAATAGCTCAAAACGGTGAAAATAAATGAACAAAACCCCAAAAGACCTCCAAAATAACGAGCAAATTATATTACAAACAAAAATAAAGGAATAAAATATTTTCACCTGGACATTTTTGATACAGAAAAGACAGCAGAACAAGCCTTTAAGGCTATGGCTTAAATATCCTGGGACTGTTCTCTGGTGCTGAGATCACCAGGGTGGGAAAGCTTGTGCTGCTGTTATTAACTTTTTTTGCTCTCCAGAACAGTCAGGTCAGGACAAGGCACATCTGAACTCCCTACTGGGGATGGTCCCTGGTCTGCTTTGTCTACTGGACTGTGCCCAGGAGCTTCTTGGAAAAGTCTTAATGGCCTGGGCCAAAACCATGTGAGGGACAAATCTAACAATTTAATATTGTAGACAATTCAGTTCCAGTGGCTGGAAACATTCCTTCGAGCTGTTTTATTTAGTATAAATATAGCCTATGTTGTCACTAGAGACTTTCTATTGATAGTCAAGTTATGAGGAAGGTATTTCAATGACATGTTTATGAATGACAGTATAAAGCCTTAATATAAAAGACAGATCTCTTAGGGAAGCATTGAACAGATTTCACTTCTTATGAAGCAATAGCTCTCTACAGAATACAATCAGGAAAAGGCACCTGAAGCCTCTACTAATATGAAATGCACAAAATAAACCTGGAAAGGTTTACGAAATTGTGCAGACAGAAAGATATTTTATTTAAGATAATATATTAACTAATTTATTGTTTATTATATTGATTATATCATTAAAATAATCAACTTTAATTTAGAAAATATGCATTTACATCAACAATTTCTGAATTCAAGATACCCTAAGTAGCATGTTTTTAGAAAAAAAAACAAAAAACCTTCTAATTTCAGAGGCAGTTACTTTAAGGTATAAAGTGACACACTGACAGCAGCATTACCAAACATAGCAAATATACCAACATGTCTGTGTTTACAGGCTAGTCTATAGGCTTGTCAGACATGTCTGAAGTAAAATATATTAAGTACCAATCTCACTGAATGATTAAAAAAACCTCTTAGACTTCTATTTATGAGAGAATTTATGCACCAAATAAAAAGTATTAGTAGAGCATAATCCAAGTGTGAATACTTCTTTTATTTATAAGGAAGCTTCCAAGTTGATGAAAAATCAAGAACAAGAATCTGATGAAGTAACACGCTCAACATTGTAAAATACCATCAGGAGGCCCTATATAAATAATAAAACCGCAAGCTACGAAAAAAAAAAGGGCAACTAAAGGCAACTAAACAGAAGATTTAATAAAAAAAAAACTTCGTTTGCCTTCTTAACTCCAGACAAATGTGTCAGAATCCGGAAAATCCCACTCCTCTTCTTCACTTTCCCCAAGACAAAATAAAACAAAACAAAACAAAGCAAATTCAATCTAAACCTACTTCCTTATAAATATTTAATTCCTCTCTTTGAAAAATAAAATATCTTGTTTATTTTACATAAAAAATGTCAAAGCAACATTTCTTACTGTTTACAAAATAAAGAAAAGTAACAAGTCCTTGGCCAAGTTGTCCTCTTGTAGCTGTGCTATAGGACATGCAGAAATTCTATTTTGACCTCTTTTAACTTCCAGAAAATAAATGGGACAGCACATGTTCAATCAAAGTGATTATATTACCTGAGGCTTCCCCCTCAATTCTGCAGCTGCTAGCTAGAAACCAGTGAAATGAGGTCACAAGGATGAACGCAATGACTTCCAGAGCTACAGAGGCACTCCTGGATGTTCCCTCACTGACAAAGTACTTGAGCTGGCAAATATCTCCTTTTGATGATACATTTTAGTACCAGCAGATAATTATTTTTTTCCCCCGTTACTAACCAGACTTGCTCTGAACATTTAAGTCATGGTAGAAAGCAGGTCCTGGGCAGAGCACATTTGCTGCAGAAAAGAATCAAGCAGTCAAAGAGTTCAAGTTGGGAGGGATCTCAGGAAGTGTCTAGTCCATCCTTGTGCTCAAAGCAGCATCAACTGTAAGATTTTTCAAGATTGCTCAGGGCTTACCCAGTCAGGAGAACCTTTAGAGGTGGGGACTGCAGAGACCCCTCAGGCAGCCTACTCCTGCACTTGACTGTCTTCATGTAGAAAAAAAATCTCCATCCATCCATCCATACTTACTGCCAAATATGCAGAGATAACTCTGCACCATCTGCTTAGCAAATCCCGTCTCACTAGCATGCATGCAGACAAACTGCATATCATGTGAACTGCATACGTGGTCTGACACCACTTGCAGCATGGACAGGCTCCATGTGATCACGCCTTGAGATCCTTGGCATGAATAATTAATCCCATGTTGAAAACTAAGGGTAGTTGGGAATGCATAAATATATTTCACTCAGTGATCATGACTACAGGCAAGTCATAATGCCATCTTTAGGGTTCTGTAATGAAAACAGTAAACAACTTACTCTCACCTATCAAATTAGCTTAGAACAAGAGGAGACGTTCCACTTTGTCAGATGTGAATAATACACAGGGATGTTGAGGTAGGATCCCAGTTTTCTTTGTAACTTATTCTTAAAAGAAAGTTTGGAAATTTTCTAGCTATTAAAAGTTACTCTTTTAAAGAGAGGCTGGCTGCTTAGTTGTAATTTTTAAGTTCTTTATAGATGACAAAAAGACCTTGTCAGCAACTAAATACTACTTTCAAGTATTTTAACATGTACTAAAACTTTTTATGATACAGCTTCTAAATTAGAGAAATTTGATTGCGTACGTGCTCAGGTTTCTGGCATCCCTGAAAAATTACCTGACAACAAAGAACCAATGGCAAGTAATTTGGTTGTAAACATAACTTTTATCTAGAAACACCCCAGGGCAAAGCAGAAGAAAAATGAAAAAGGATTGTAAAGACACAATCATGCTCAATTAACTGACTTCAAGTCTTGCTTTCAGGAAATAAAATTATTACATCCTGGTTCAGTTACTTTTTTTCTGAAAAAAAAGAAGAAAATAGAGAAAAAGGAAACTTTTAAAGATTTTTAGACTCTGCAGGAATGGCAAGGTTTGCCAAAAGACGAAAATGGTTTAATTGTCTCTGGAAAATCATGTAGTTCAAAAATACTGGACTCTGTGTTTGCATGCTTCAGAAATCCTGTTCAGAAATAGTCTAATGTTTTATCTTAAAATCTCAGCTTTTTTAATTTCTTTAAAACTTGTTGAATTTACTTAGTCCGTTCCTACATCAAATGGAAAAAATATTTTTCTTGTGTAAACAGACTTGGGCAGACTGTAGAAGCCCATTAAATATAATTTCTGCTAAGGCTGAGAATTAAATTAATTTCAATTATATGCATAAAGAGTTATGAACTGAAGTTCAGAAAGCAAAGATGTACTGAAATGCCTTAAAACTGATAATATGCACAAGTTATTACTAAGTTAAAGCTAAAAATGAGAGCAGTGAGAATTGTGACAGCAGTGGAAACATATATGCAAGAGAAAGATATACATTCAATGGTAAGGGAAATGGCGTTTTTCTTCAGCATCCCTTAGAATAAAACATTGTTCTAGAGTTAATGTTGTTGTTGAAAGATGGTTATCAGGTACTTCCATACAAAGGTGCCCAAAATGAAGACTGATTGATTTATAATAAAACATTTTAAAAGGGAAAAAGTGGTATGGTTAGGGACTACTTTAATTTTCATCACAACATTAGGTATCAAGTTATTACTTTCTTGTAGGTATAATTAAATAACATTTCCAAAGGTTCTCTGAACACTATGACCGGCCAAATTTCAAGAGTGGATCACTGAAAACTAAAAAATACGCCTTTTTTGAAGGAGCGAGCAACTTTAATTAAGCCATATAATATCCTGACTAGTAATATTATATATCAGCATTATGCTAAGCAGGGCAGGGGCAGGAACAGAAGACTGAAGAAAAATAAGGAAATTTAGTTCTCCATTAGTATGTATCTCACCAGCTACAGAGTTAGTACACGTTCACAGCACAAAACTCTTTTCTCTCAACTTCTGATGTTAGCCCTTCCACAGCTCCAGCAAGTAGCAGTTTTCAAGACATCAGCATGCCAGTTGCAGGAAACTATAGAGAAGGTAAAATGCTGTGTAAAACCATGAAACATGCTTTCCTGTCCTTCAGATCTGCACTAGGCACACCACTGATCTGAGACGAAGCATGAAAAAAGGTTAGTATTACCCCACCTTATTAATTTCCAGGCTGAATCTAGGCTTGTAGCACAAGGTAGTGTGGTGTTCTGTTATATAAAATACCCTGAAACAAACAAACAAACTGAAAAACCTCCATAATTCTCGTTATAACATTTCCTTCATGGTCCTCAGGATCTGATCCCACCTGCTTTCCTCTCTGACATGCTCACATAGAAGCTTTTAGCCTTGATGAAGGCTGGGAAGGCCATTTCTGTGCTCGCCTGCTAGTAGGGGAAACTGGAAACAAAATTTGTACTGATGCCAAAACCGCCAATACCATTCACTTAGAGAAACCAACAAGCTAATGCAAGGTCAGCTGTAGAAATGTATTTCTTATAAATAGAAATGTATTTCTTCTATGTAGAAATAAATGACTGAATGAGAAAATAATGTGAAATATGAAACAAAATTAAGCACATTTACCAGCCAGATCTTACCTAAAGATGGCATGGTGTATGACAGCTCAAAATCAACTCTTCATTTCCAAGCCACAGCGAATTTAATTTATTTTATTTTATTCTTTCTCTATGCTGAATATTTTAGAGTTGGAATTTATCTGGTTATAGTGACAGTGTTTCTAAAACTGCTAAGGATGTGATCATTCACTGATTTCAAATGGAGAAACACATAGTCACCCAATACCAGTCTGGCAGTCTTACTCTGTATAAAGGTATGAGTATATGGTGTTATGTAATGTCACCCTGTTCTTGGTATATAAGGGGAAATGGAGAACTTGTAATTCATTCAAGTTACTGGAAAAGCATTTTCAGTCATATGAAAGATAATGGATATTTTCAAATTCACATATATAGAGACGGTCCTGCTTGACAAACCTGATCTCCTTCTATGACAAGGTGACCCACGTAGCGGATGAGAGAAAAGCAGTGGATGTTCTTTACCTGGACTTGAGTAAAGCCTTCGACACAGTTTCCCACAGCATTCTCCTGGAGAAACTGGCTGCTCACCGCTTGGATGGGTGTACCTTTCACTGGGTAAAAAACTGGCTAGATGGCTGTGCTCAAAGAGTGGTGGTGAATGGAGCTAAATCCAGTTGGTGGCCAGTCACAAGTGGTGTTCCCCAGGGCTCGGTACTAGGGACGGTTCTGTTTAATGTCTCTATCAATGAACTGGACAAGGGGATCGAGTGCACCCTCAGCAAGATTGCAAACACCACCAGGTTAGGTGGTAGTGTTGACCTGCTTGAGGGTAGGATGGCTGTACAAAGGTTCAGACAGGTTAGATCGATGGGCTGTGGCCAATGGTATGAAATTCAACAAGGCCAAGTGCACTTGGGTCACAACAATCCCACGCAACATTACAGGCTTGAGGAGGAATGGCTGGAAAGCTGCCCCACGAAAAAAAATCCGTGAGTCTTTGGTTCACAGCCACCTGAATATGAGCCAGCGGTGTGCCCAGGTGGCCAAGAAGGCCAATGGCATCCTGGCCTGTATCAGGAATAGTGTGGAGACCAGGACTGGGGAAGTTATTGTCCCCCTATACTTAGCAATGGTAAGGCCCCACCTCGAGTACTGTGTTCCGTTTTGGGCCTCTCACAAGACAGACATTGAGGTGCTGGAGCATGTCCAGAGAAGGGGAACAAAGGTGGTGAGGAGTATGGAGAACAAGCCGTATGAGGAGCAGCTGAGGGAGCTGGGGTTGTTTAGCCTGGAGAAAAGGAAGCTCAGGGGAGAGATTATTGTTCTCTACAACTACCTGAAAGGAGGCTGCAGAGAGGTGGGGGTTGGCCTCTTCTCGCTAGTAACAAGTGATAGGACAAGAGGAAATGGCCTCAAGTCGTTCCAGGGGAGGTTTAGATTGGATATTAGGAAAAAGTTCTTCACAGAAAGGGTTGTTAAGCATTGGAACAGGCTGCCCAGGGAAGTGGTGGAGTCACCATCCCTGGAGGTATTTAAAATGCAGGTAGACGTGATGTTTAGGGACCTGGTTTAACAGTGGCTTTGGCAGTGTTAGATTGATGGTTGGACTTGATGATCTTAAAGGTCCCTTCCAAACTAGACAATTCTATGATTGTACCATTCTATGAAAAGAGAGCCCTGAATTACAGACACTAAAGTAATAAGATTCAATTAGCTACTGTCAGATATAAAAAATAACTCATCAAAACCCCCATAGACATGTATTTTAAATAGGAGCAAATGCTTTATGGTTTATAAGACAACAGGAATGGAATTCTTTATAAAAAACTAAATATCTACATCCAAGCAAATCACACTAGGTGCCTTTTATAATGAATGAAAAATAGGTTTATCTAGCATATGATTCATTTCTACCTAAAGAGGCCATCTAGAATAGGCCAAATGAATTATGCCCTAAATTGTACATCTGTCTCTTAAATATAAAGAGCAACCATCTCTGATGCAGATGTGTATACTGTAGATGTGTAAAGCTAAGTAAGATGAATCCCAGTCAAAATGACTAGTTAAACAAGACACCAGTAGGTCAGTTATAAAAATCCAGGAGACAAAAGATTTGGTCAGATTACCCTTAGGTATATCTACTGGTGCTTAAAAAAAAAAAAAAAAAATCAGTCTGAGAGTCCTTACTCCTTTCACTTCTCCTTGAGAACGAATTTGCACTACACAAACCTTTGACTAAGTGTCTTACGTGTCAGTGTTTTAAAACTACTGAAGTTCTGAACTACCATCTAGCTTCCACTTTAAAATTGCAGTAAATTAAACAACAGTTCTTAAGTTGTCTCTAAGTGGCTATAATTAAATCTTCACTCCTAATGATACCGTCCATTCCAAGGACAAATTCAATATAGTAAGAGGTGTAGGAAAGGAGAATTATAACAAAATCTTACAGCTTGGCATACAGCCATGTGTAAAGGGCATACATTAGCACTTCAACAGTTTTTGCAGGAGCTGTTGGAAGAGAATCAGTCTGGAGAGGGTACAGATGAGACACAGCAAAAGACACAAGCAGCTTTTCTTATTCTGGCCCTCCATATCCCTTCAACAATTTTTTATCTTCTAAATAAATCCTTGCTTTGTCAGAAGAAGCTTAACCAAATTTTATCTACTTTATCTACTTCATTCTCAGGCAATGCTAATAGACCAAATGTGCTCAATATTAAGGTATGTGTCCAAATCCAGGTATTAACAGATTTCCCGAGATTCCTCTACTTTTCTTGGAAGCTCTTCTCCTTAACGTTTGTTAGATTAGCTGTTGTGGAGGAATCTTCTTGTGAACATGCCCAGGATAACAATGAACAATAACAATGGATAGGAAAGTGAGTTTTAACAGTGTGTCAATGGAATATCCTAAACTAGCTATTCTGAGACAATGCTGCCCCAAACCAGAGACCTCTAAAGAGGTAATTATTGATGACAATCTTTGGGTGAAATTACCATCAAGCAGATTAAACAGTAATCAGAGAATTGCAAAGGGACTCTTGAGAAATGGAATCAGTTTGACCAGAAGAATAAAGTGGCATGACATTTTGTGATGAGGGAGACACCTGGGAATGGAAAAGTGGTAACAGAGCAGCAGTCCAACCTCAACATGACACTGCCAGAAGTCACCCCACTGCCATCCCCACTTCCTTCTGGGCCTAGAGGATTCTCCTCCCCATGGGATGGCATAGGCAGCTCACTCCAGCTAGAGGGGTAACACTGCAGGGTGCCGCAGGCTGGGACTCGCAACTTGGAGTACCTGTCTGAGCCCAGTGGACCTTTTGCACCAGCAGTAGCTTGCAGCGAGCAGGATGGGTACAGGTCACACATAAAGCCAGCACACTGCAATCCCACCAGGAGATGTGTGTCAAAAGGGGAACCCACACTCATGGACAAGATGAGGTGTGCACATGACCGTGTGGCTGTGCGTATGCAGTTAGAGCTTCCTGGGATTTTTGGAAGGTGGTTAGAAATGTATAGGGATACACTCACATTTTGTAGGTGTCCAGTATTATGCCTTATCTGATGTATTGCTGATATTGATCCCAAATGTAGCATTCACCAATTAGCCCATTAATTACATATAATTCAAAAATCGATAAACCACTTTGATCCGGATTTGGTTTAACCCATGTGAGCTGAATGGCTCTGCCCTACCACATTTGTTGCATTTACAATCTAGAATAATCACAGCTCTGATAAAAAGCTCTCATTAATTCTCACCTACCTCCTACCTAACTTTTTCCCAATACTGTCACACAAAACTAAGGATTTGTAAACTCTTTTATTTAGGGAATGATTCAAAAGTCTGCCAAGAAACTGAGAAAACTTCTACTGGACAGCAGTACTGAGCAAGTAATAAACCAACTCATTTTTTACAGAACTGAAGTATGCAAATATTTTTTGCTTACATGTTTACATCTACACTTTAAGACAAATAATTTTGTTTATGTTACAGTGAATTTTTGTTCTCTCTCAAAGGTTGGCAACACCAGGAACACACACCATAGCAAAACTCATTGCTGCAGAAACCAATTCAATGATTTAAAAATAAGGCTCCTCAGCTTCATTTTGAATTGATTAATTGAGAGCTTTTGAGACAACCAAATCTTTCTTTTATTCCTTTTATTTTCTTCCCCATATTATCCTTGTACTTATATTTATGCCAAAGTAATTATGAATTGCAACTGTGATAGCTATTTCTCTGATGGCATCTTATCGAAATTAACCTCTGCTTGATATTATGGAGATGTGATGATTTTAAAGATAAAGAGTGATATCAAATATAGAAGTAATATGATATGTTACTATTATATTATGTCAAAATCTGAAATAGTAATGATATTGTTGTCACCTAAGAAAGGCATGTGCAAAAAGATTGTGTTTTTCTTCCATTGGTCTCAAAAACAAACTTCTCTTTTCAAGCCTTACCTTGTCTTACTTAGATCTAATAACAATATAATAATGTTGCTTCATAGATGATTTCATACCATAATGAATTGGTATTAGATTACATAGAGAAATAAACAAAAATAACAGCAATAATAAATTATTATTAGACATTTTTAAATATTTTAAACCTTCAAAAGATTTCTTTAAAAAAGTTTTTTTAATTTTCTAAACTTCTCTTCCCCCTACAAGATTCTGTCAAAATCAGTCTTATGCTGGTAAAAATGGTTCAGCTGAAATGTCAGATTGTGAATTTGGCTTCGCTCTCAAGCAGAAGGTGGAGAAATATGATGTTATATAAAATGATTATTTCTCTTTTTCTCATGTACAGACATTTGCCAGTGCTTAGATGCTATGGGGAATGACAGCAATGTAATTTGGGACAACGTTCCTCCTAAACCTCTGCCAGTTTATTCCCTGATATCTGACATTGTGGCCAGGGAGTTTATTCTGAATGCAGAAGTTAGTTTACTGATTTGGTCATCACATATTTCAGCTGAAGTAATCCCTGCACCAGGCAGTAAAGGGAGCAGTAAATGATCCTTTCTATAGCTTATGCCTTGCAATGTTTTGAGGTTTTAAAGTGCACCATCTTTACTCCTAGATTTTACTTCCTACACCTAGTGTCTGTCTTGCAGGTTAAAGTAAGTCCTGTTAAGGTAGAAACAGAGTGAGCAGACATACAGCTGCAAATTCAAGGGTTGTTACGTGAATGCAGCATTGGTATTTATTTTAACTAGTTTTAAAAGTATACATAAACTTTCTTGTTTATTTTTTTGTGGGTTTTTTTGTTTATGGAGTAGATGGCTGGAAAGATTAAGCAAATACTTTTGAGGAGGGTGAGTGGAGTCACTGTAGTGTAATCATAGAAAGAAATGTATCTAAAAACCAAAGAAGCTGCTTTGTTATTTCAGTCCCTTTTCTTCTACTAGCTATTTTCAAACCTGCATTTGACTTTCTAACACTAATTGGAGTATTGACTGACCATATAAATGCTTGCCCTCATTGTTCTACTCTCACAAATTAACTAGTGAGTGCCTCCAGTTATCTAAATAAGGTGCTGATTGATCGTGTGGAAATAATTAATCAAGCCAGAGCTGATATGATCTCCAGCCATGTCAGAACTTTCTTTTCTCATTATGCTTACCTAGTGCAGAATTTAAATTTACAGCCTGTGGCAAAAGGTAATGTTTTTTGAGAGGTTTCTACAAGTCAAATTACAAGGAGGAAGTCAGATTTCATTGTAATAAGACTTTAAATGAGTCCAATTACATTTTAGTTCAAACAGTCTTGTTTCGAATATTGTTCTGCCTGTCTGGCAGCATTTAATAGAAGCCAACATAGAGTTTAGAGCACTGGGGAATAGTATGCCAACTTTCCTGTCTTGAATCAGTAGAAGCAGGCGTCCTTAGTGGACAGGCACTTAAATGCATGTAATGCAGAAACTGAAATGCTGTTACAACTGTATTTCTCCTTAACGACAAGTAGACATAGTAAGCAATACAATGCCTTTTGCTGCAGCAACTCATTTATCATGAACAAGCTTACTGTCCTTCACCCTTCACCCTCCTTACATACACACACACACTCTTAAACAGAGAAAAAGATCTTTTTAACTGAAAAAGCATGAGTAGCATACACTATCACTTTGTTCAGCAAAGTACGTTACACTCTCAGTCATTATAGGAAGTCCCCAGACTTTTGCACAGTATCTTAGCTAGGAAAAGCACAGCAGAAACGATCTTCTAAATCATCCAATCCAGACTACTGCAATGACAAACTTGTTAGTCTTTCTTGACACACTGTCTCGGTCCTAGCTGGCAATTCAATATGGCTGTTCTTACAGAGAACTGGGATGACCTAGCTTCTCCTCTCAACACACTAGAAACGAGACAAGAGGAGAAGGCTTTTAATAAAGCTGTCATAATCTTATGACCACACAAGGAGGCTGAGAGCTAACCCAGCTACTCCTCCAGTGTAGAAGCGTGCCTGCTTTCTCTCTTAGTTGTATGAGAAGTCGAGGCACGAGATCCTGACCTAAACCAACATTAGATGTTTGCCCAAACAGTTGTGAATTTCTGCCATACCCAGAAGCGCACCAGCACTGCTGGAAATGAAACAAAAAGTAACATTTGTTTCATAATTAAGAGTAGTTCCTAAATGTGCATACCTCAGAACATTCCCTCAGATAAGTTTGGTGGTGAATCCAGGCCCTAGAGCATTTTCTACTTCAGAGGTGGCAGAAACAAAGGCTCTGTTTTAATTGCATATGAATCAGCTTTAAGCTGATTTTTACATTGTTAAAAGAGCACAATTCACAGCTTTCCTCCAGCATACAACAGAAAATTTATGCTTTTACCCTTTGAAAGCAGAAAGCATGCATTTGTAGTAAGGAGGAAAGAGCTGGATTCTGCACCTTCAGATATATCCCTATACATGAATATGTCTGCAAAGTGTTTGACATTAAAACGTAATTACAAGGAACTGTCACACAGAGTATTTGAAAGCAATCTACTTAGTTTGCAATGATATATCTTTAATAGCCATTTAAGATCTTCACCAAAAGGAACAGAACACAAATCTGCAACATTGCCCAACTGGGAAAATAAATGGTCATCTTGTTTCACTCATAAATGAGCACTGTTGGCAGTGAACAATTATGGAGAAATATATTACCTTATTTCCAGTGCTAGACCATTATCAAATGCTACCAGATGCTCATCTCAATTGTCAATGTCATATTTGAAGACTCTAATGATGCTAGCTAGTTTTCTACATAACAAAATAAAACCCAGGGTTTCTTCACCTCAAAGCTACTTATCCCAGCATACACTCCAATTTTTCAAGCAGGTCCATTTCCATTCTGAATGCACAATTTCTTCAAAATAGACCACAACTTACTGGAGGGTTTCCGTATTGCTGCAGAAGATTGTCCTGGTAGCTCTCTACAGGTTAATTCCCAAAAGGGACACAAATATCTGAAATGCAGCCTCACTGGTTATGCTAAGCAGTGTTGAATTTATCATGAATGTATTATTTTATGTTTTAATCATAGTATAGAATTTTAATGAAGTAAGTATGTTTAAGGAGAATGAGTGAAAAAAAACAAAACCTTAAGAGTATAAAAAATATTTACGTATTTATTTAAAACAAATTTATTCCGAAAGCAGTATAGCTACTTTTATATACATACATATATATATATATCATAGGCATACTTTCAATGCTACAGTCTTAAATTATGACTTAGACTTTAAACCAGCTAATCAGTTTTAGCCTCTGCTTGCAGTTTGCATGGCATTTTAAACCAGGCTTGAGTAAAGTAAAAATACCTAGCACATTTGAAAGCCATGCAGGGCATAGCTGTGCTAAGTGGATCAAGCCATGAGTCAGAATGTTGAATGACCATTTGGTATCATAAATAATTAAAGGAATGCCATGAAATAATTTATTACAAATGGATTTTTAAAAGGGAGTCACTAAGTGCATGTGAGTTCCTTGCTAGGAGATCTCACTGCTTCAATCACTGAATTCAAATACCATTATTGAGATCCTGCTGGGAGAGCAGCATAGGTACTTTCTGGATGGCCTGTTTGTTTGCTTCTGTCTCTATTCTTACTGTGCAAGTATTCCTTGCTCTATAGAAAATACGTGACTATTCAAAAGGTGGCTAGAAATAATGAGCTGAAAAGGTTTGTTAAAGCCAGATTTGAAATTGTAACCGCACTCCACCTTAGAGAACAAAACATTTTATCTGCTTTATAATCAAATTTTATTCACAATTAATTTACAGCTCAAGACTAAATCCAACCTGCTAATACAGGCTTTGATAAACATGCTTGAAATTGTATCTCGACTTGCTGCACTCACATGGAGCATGTCCTTTTTAAATTCACAGAGACCTCTCCTGCCCAGGCACAAGCCACCCCAGCGTTTCACTGCTCTTAGCAGCACCACAGTCAGATGCAGACAGACTTCTACTTTAAGTAGAGAAAAGCCCTGTATAACAGCCATGGTCTTCACAACATTTTAATCAAGGGTTTGCCAGCACTTCCATTCTTGTCAGGCCATTATTACTTATAAAGAATCACTCTGGGCTAAACATAGCACTTAATGTTTTAGCACTGAAGAGCATATATTTATGGCATTTAAAATAAATAAGTAATAAAAAAAACCTCTTCAAGAATTTTTAAGATCTAAGCGCACCAAAAGAATGAGATATGATCAATTCAAAACTTACTCCACAATATGAGCCTACAATTTTGACCACGTGTGATTTCTTTAAACTACCACTATGGTGTATTTTAAAAATTTTCCTGGATCCAGAAATTGCTGTCATCTCTCTTTTGTCTTGTGAACAAAGTAAATGTTTCAAGCACATCATTGTCAACAAGAATTGTCAGTTACAGTCACATGTATCACTGCTTTCATAGGAGAAAGCAACTTATTTCACAACACCTGGCACAGACATTAATATTCAGCTTGAGTGTTTCAGGTTAGTGTTGCATAGGAAGAAGTTTATGTGTATTCTTTGATGCCAGAATTTATAAGTGTTCTGTATTTGAATGACCATGCTTATGACTTCATGAGTGGCCTACAGCAACCTATAAACAACAGAATTAATCTGCAGAATAATTCATCATATACTGTGCAGAAATGCATTTTAAGAGTCCAGCCTTGCTAACAAGATACCAGCATGCATACAAATATTCTCGCTTCAAGTCCCATGGTATTTGCATAATTATTAGTGAGAGCACATAGCTAGTCTGGACGTTCAGAATACATATTTGTTGTATTAGCTAGGAACTAGAGATCCTCTTAAGCTTTCTAGATACAAGTCATACTTATATTCAACAGATCCTCTTTTAATCACAGTATTTTACATTCTTTCATAGCATCCCTATCTCTTCATCCTCTTCCTTACTATATTGAGTTATTTTGACCTGAGGCATATAGGGAAGCAAAGAAAACTGGTTGGGCATGTGAGGACATACAACCACCAAAGTATGCTCTGGTGCCTCCATTTTCATTAGGTTCATGGGATTTCCATTTTTTGCCAGGAGCTCACTGACTGAGATTATGTATGAGTGCTAATACAAATTCTGTAAGGATAGCCTGTCATAGCCATTCGAACAGAGATTCTACTAAAATAAAAATATGGAGAATTTGTATAAAATAGTTGCTTACAGGTGCCCTAAAGATAATGCCACCATGACACATGGACAAACAGGAATAGGACTGACAGGAATATGGGTAATCTCAGCAGATGCAGACAAACAGAATACAAAATACTACTAATAAAAATAAAATAATTTTTTAGATTTGAAATACTATACAATTCTACTCTTGTTCTCAGAATCAGGTAAAGAAGTAGGTAAAACAACAGCCCAGAAAACCAGTAATTCACTATCATGATATATGTATAATACAGGCTCAGTAGGAGGGAATTAAAACTGTAAGTGATAACATTAAATAAATAAGATTAATTTCCTTTACCCTGGTGAAACCATATGGGGGAAATACATTAGAGCTAAATTAGGTGATTAGATAATGTAGTGATGAAGACTAAGCATGTATCTAGAACAAAAAGCTAATAGTCATAGATTGCTTATTGACTATTTTAAAAATTATTTATTATTAAATAAACATACATAAGTATTATTTAAGTATTTAAATAATTAAATACATATGGCTGCATACAACAGACCTTTTGCACTTTTAAACATGTGAATTGGTTAAGTTGTTTTATATTTTTATTGTTTTGTCTTACAGAAAGTAGTAAGAATTCATTAACTCATAATAATGGTGAAAAAAAGTTAATTAAAATGTTAATGAAACCAACACTAACAAAAAATGATAAGTTCTTTCAGCACTGAAGCTAGACACTAGACAAAGCCCATTCAGTTCAGAGGATACAATAGAAACATTTATAGTGACAAAATATTAGCACATTTTTAATTTATTGCAGAAGTAAAAATGACAAATCTATTAGTGCACTGAGTACATCATATTGATGCAAAGAACCATTTGTAAATAAGTTTTAAATAACCCTTTTGCAAACTATCATGAAACACATTATATTGTGTTAATGCTGTTTAATTTAGTGTCATATAGTATTATTTAAAAAAAAAAAAACAAAACCCAACCCCTCCCCCAAAAACCAATCAACCAAAAACCAGATGGTTTTATGAAAATTCAATCCTAAAAATATATTTTTGAAGAAACAATGTCAAGACAAAATGAGAATATATTTTTAAAATTAGTTTAGAACTCAAACAGGACTTGAAAGATTACAAAAATTGACTGGCTGAAATAAATTGGAAAAACAATAATTGAACTGAATCACCAAAGCCACACTAAAACTACAGCACTGAAGCAAAAGAAGATGCCTGTCAAGAAACAGCATGGAATCCAAACAACTAAAGACTGGAGGGATGTAAAGATCTTCTTTATATCAATCTTGAGTTATACAAATGGCTTTCCTGACTAACCAAGGTTTGGATCCATCTATGCAAATCACATTCCAGATACAGATAAATGTCTATGAGGATTTAAAGACATTTGACACCGATGAGACCTTAATTATTTCATTAATATAAAAAAAACAAGTTACAAAAAATATTTGAAAAAAAAACAACCTGGTGCAGAAACAAACATGAGATACTTTTTGTTTTGGATGCCATATATGTTTCTCCCCAAAATACAGCAGTTGAATTACTTTTTGCTGAACATGTACCAAATCTTGCCTTGAAAAGGTACCTCAGCCACACAGAAGGATCAAATTCAGGTTGCTCAGAAATACTTAAGCCTGGTATTTCTTAATATTTGAGTGAAACATCTTTTATTTTTCACACATTGTAGGTTTATTTATTTTAATCTTTACACATGTGAAAAGTCATATGCGTATTGTCTTTTGGGATTCTGTGATGTGACAATCCATTTGTCTAAATGTATATTTATTATTAACATTTCATAAATGATGTCAAGCATATCCACTCTAAAGTGTGAACAAAGCAGTTTGTACATTTTATTTCTATGAACTACACAGACTCCTCATTCTGGTTCTATACCAGTATAAATATTTTTCAATTGACTAGTCACTTCCTAACTGGTCAACTAAGCTCCTTGTTAGCCAAGATTTCTACCCTTTTTGTACAAAAAAACACTGTGCTGGATCCTAAAATTTACAGATCCTTGTCACCCTGACACTATCCACTCAATACCCACTCAGAAACAGAACAACTGATAACAAAATAGAATAGTAAAGACAAATCAGTAAATCAAAGAAGGAAATGTTCTTTGATATTCTCTAGTGACTTACTGTTGTTCCAGATGAGAAACAGGTTCATGTGCTTAAGATCTAAAGCTAGTGAGGCAAGAATAAATGTTCTTTAGAAGAATATTTTGCCATCAGTTGGTCTCAACCACAAAGTAATGTATATTTTATTTGCAATACCTTCATCATTAATTAAATGGTTGAGACCCACAAAAAAAAGGCGGCAGTCATATTATTAAAATCAACATGTCATTTCTATTTTCTGACATGCAAATCCAACCTATTACTACAGAAGAGGTGGCCTAAGATATAACTTTATTTCAAGTTCCTTCTCTGCTTCCACTTGGCATAGCTTTTTGTCCTCTGAGGGTTTCAGGTGGGTCCATGTTCCCCTGTGACCCAAGGCAGAGCTGCCGGACAATCCAGTCCATCCATCCCACTGCAGCCAGTGCTGCCTGTCACCAGCTGGCTAAATAAAGGCCCGATTTAGGCAAATGATCACTTTCCTCTTGCATACATGGTCGTTGTCTTGGATCTGCATCTCTGCTTAAAAGCAAATTGTCTCCTGACCCACTGTGATCTCAACGGTCAACCTGTGCTGCCTGTCAGCACCAGTCTGGATGTTACTGACTGACACACATTCCCTATTCCAGGACAAGGGACATTTACAAATGTGAATACACTTTTTTGGCTGAAAACTGGTGTGGGTTTTTTGGGGGTTTGGGTTTTGTTTTTTTTTTTTTTTTTCTGCTGAAGAGTAAATGAATAAGCTTCCAGAAAAAAAGCTCAGATCTCATGATTTAATCTAATTCAATTAAGTGGAAACTCCATCCATTTGTTTCCCATTTACAACATACTGAACTTAATTAATTTTGGTGAACTCTTTTTATATGGGAAGGAAATGAGTGCAGAAAATGTGTGGTTAAGATGCTTACTGAAACTGCAGATACCTGAGTCCAGTTTCCCGATTGCCAGAGACTTCCTCTGTAATCACTGGCAACTCGTTTCATCTCCCTCTGTCCCAATTCTCACTCCTTTGACTGTTTAACATATCCTTTTCACTTACTGTTGGTACGTTGGCTTTTTTAACAATAGAGGCTTTTCAGGACAAAAAAATCTGGTTTTAGGATGATATGAGGATTATTGTTAGAGTTACTTTATATGTGCATTGTTTTGCGCACATGTGTGTGTATCTATATCCATATCTAGATATCTCCATATATATACACATATGTCCATATCTATATACCCATATATAGATATGGATATAGCTACTAGGAATGATCTTTGGCGAATTCATACGTGTGTTTAAGAATTTTTATAAATATATATATGTATAGTTCAATCAAAATAAATGTTCGATCTATGCTAAAATAACTGAATATCAGTAAAGATAAAGTTTCTTACATCTAGTACAGCCCTGTGGGTGAAATCTGTGGTGAAAGGTAAGTGGATACAGTAATACTATGCAGTCCATAGCTGACATACTTCTTTCTTTTGTGCTAAAATTGCAGTAGTTTACCTATTACTAATTAATGCCAGATGAATGTACAGAGGGATATATATTGGTATAAAACTCCAGTGCATATGTTTTAAGAATCATTTAATTATTATTATTATGCTGATATAAAATCAGTAAATAGCCTTTGTGTAATTTTAACACACAAGTATTTCTGCATAAATGAGAGTGTAAATATTTATGATTACACACCTGTTCATAATATTTTGTTATACAGGCCAGCTATTGCCAAAACAAGCCATATGATAAGTCCAAATATTGCAGGCAAAGGGAAAAAAAGGTAAACGTGGATGTAAAGGTGAAAATAAAAATAGATAACTAAGATATGCAAAACTAGAAACCAAATAAAGGATGTTCTCTGTGACAGCCTATTTGTAATACCTGATCAGTAGCTGTTTAACTCTTTAGCAACAGTAATATACAATAAATTAATCGTATTCTTGCTTACTACGTATGGGAAAACTGCAACATCTGAGAAGCAATTTTAGCTATGAAGATCAAAACTGTGAACTGAAAATTCAGGGCAGGTAGAGCTATAATAGTTTCTCAGCAGTCCAGTTACTTCATATGAAGGATGCCAAAACTTTCTTTTGAGGTTAAAAGGAATTCCAGTATTTCAAATCTTTATAAATGGCTGCAGATTCTTCTGTTGTGCTTTGTACTGATAAACTGTATATGCCAATGTAATTTGATTTAACCATTAATATTCATTCTCTTAATTAAAGTATTTGAAACTTATAATTACTTGCAATATTGTTGTTGATTGACTCGGATTTTTGATTTATTAAATCTTCTTAATGGATAGTGCACAGATGTCACTATTCATGCTGTTATATACTAGAGCTCCTATTAATGCTGACATGCTGTGAAAAATGTAATATGATAAATTCACCTACACTAAAATGCTTCACTCCTAACACTTTAAATCAATATCATGTTTGTATTTAATCATACAAAATACACTTAAAGCATTAGAACACCAAAACTTAAAGTAAAAGAAAGACAATATCTCAGGCTTGCCAATATTAATATCCTATCTACAAAAAAATTTATAAGAAACAAAGTACTAATTGGCTTTGTAAAGTATATTATTTGTATTCATTTTCAAAACCTTCATGATTTTGGATCCTCAAGATCATGCTGTTTTGATGCAGCTGTGGTACAGCAGGTGATTTACAAGCAGATCATTCATAGGTGTTCTTTATAACTACTGTTATAAAATGTACCTGTATCCATACAAGACAGCTGTATATCATTGACAGCTAATAGATCAGAATAATAAGTGAAAATGCTTCATTTTCTTCAATACCTAATATTCATAAGTTTTATGTGTGTCTCGTGAATTAAAATTCTTTTACAAGGCACACCAGGAACATCGACTCCAAGCAGATAGAAGGTCAAACCAATGACAAGGGTAAAACTGGATCTTATTAATGACTACTGTTTCTATTTCCCACACATTTTTTCCATCAGAAAGTGAGTTTGCCACTCTCACTGTTCACATACAAGAAAACGAGCATGATTTCTTTTCAAATTCAAACAGCAACAAAGATTTTAATTAGGTTACAAGCACAAAGTATGTATCATCAGAAAACACACGTTAGCTTGGCTGTCCAATTCTAGGCTGATTTTGTCGACCTGGCATTTGAAAAAGATTTTTTTTTTTTTTTCCTGACTGATAATTGAGCCCATCTGAGAAAGAGTAAAGGAAACACAAATACATAGTGCCACAGTATTATTTTTACAGTCACTGTATGTCTCAGAACTACACTAATATATTCTCCACTGTTCCAAAATTTCAACAATGGGTCTTTCATAAAGGCATTCTTACAGAACAGTGCCTGGGCCCCTCATTCAAATAAATGCAAGCCAAGGCTTCCAAGAAAAACTTCTGGCCACAATTCACATGACCTACACACACCAGTTCGAAAAAAAGACTGCCCAACAAAGGAACAAAAAGAAACAATGTCCCTGGGAAACAGACTATCCATTCAAGTTAAAAATGAAATACACAGGACAGCTATAACTCAAAAGACCATGTGTAAAGAATACTAGAGGGTAAAACCTTTCCGCTAAAAAGATGTCATCCTACCACCAGACCTTCACACTTTGACCTTCAGTGTAAGGCATTATGCACAGTGTTTGAAGCACTCACAGAACTAACAAGGAAGAGGAAAAGAAGCAATTAGTATGCTGAGGCACAGCACAGGAAAAGAAAAAAACCCCAACAAAACAACAAACACCCAAACTGCTATGAAGCTATGTAAGAGCACTATGTTACAGCTCACTCTTTCCCTGCCTTCCCCCTCTCAAGGCTCTTCCCTGCATATTAAACACTGGGTTCAGTGAGGGACACAGCTTTTCGGATTCTCTAATGGAGAAGCATCCTTTTTCCATTCCAAGTGCATTATATAACTGTGTAAGCGATGGAAGCCAATTCCACTGCCATGCCCTCGAGCAGCGTTCATCTAATGCAAACAGCCATGGAGAAATCTGCTGCTGCCTCACATGTGATCCCAATCTAGGGAAAACATAATTCAGGACTTTGCCACACATCACAGCCTTAACCATTTGATTATAACTTACCGATTTTATAGAAAAAAAAGGTTTATTTTCATTGTGCCTGGTTCTAAAGTAATCAAGTACGCTCCCTACAGTCATAGCTGATCTCTTCTATGAAAGATTTAGCTTGACTCATTGCAGGCAAACAGTTTTGGTTGAATCTTTAACGAGATTCACACTGATATTTAAAAATAAAACATAGGTTTAAAGTATTGACATTTGTCATGTATCATAGCAGAAGTTTACTTATCTGAACAAAACCCACAAACAAACAAACAAACACCCACCTCCAATTAAAAAAACACATTTGAGTATAGTGTCAGACAAATATAGTGTTAAAGACAAATAAACTTGCAAGGAATGGGTTGTAAAGTAGCAATTTTTCTCCATACAAAAGGGTTGTTCATGAACCAGCTTTTCAGTCTTACAAATCCTATCAGCTCCGGTGGCCTCTGATTCCTGGGGTGCAAGTTCACTGGAGACCCCAAAATTATACACATGACTTGGCATGAATAGTCTTTGAATGTATTTACTTTTACTTTGTGTAATGGAGAGAAACTAATTGTTTCTGGTGGTTAAAAAAAAAAAAAAGGAAAAAAAAAGATTGCAAGACTAGCAAGAAGAAACCAGAAGCTGAGTGTTCCCCTTAATGGCAAGTCCAGTCCAGTTTTTCACCTATGGGAAAGATGGTGTATTGCAGTAAAGAGTAACTAGCGCTCAAGAAGCATGCAAGGTATTCTTTTGTAGCTTTTGGAGGGGAAAGATGCCCAAAGGAAAAATTGTTTAATGTTTCCTGATACAAGGTGACTAAGATTTCTAGATTTCGTAGTAAAAGAATAGTTTCTCTGAGGTTGCTGCAACTGTAGGCAGTAAATATTAATCATGGGTTGGTTGGTTATTATGAAATAAGTAAACTACGTGCACAAATCTTTAAAATAAGGTTAAAACTGTGGAATATTTTTTGACACTTTCAGATACTCTGCAGAGACTTTTAATGCCATCTGAATGCTAAATCCATACCAGTGTTGCTGCCCAGATTAAACATAATTTTCATTGACAAATTCGAGGCTTTAGCAGACTGAAAGGGCAGGATTTCTGTCAAATAACTTCACATGTCTATGCTACAGAGGTGTCTGTATCTGAAGACAAGTTGGGCTCCTTTATACTCATTTCAGAGAAACAGAAAATTCCTGGATGTGATTCATGTTGTACTGAAGGGGATATCTAAACCAAGTTACATGAATTGTTCCTTAAAAGCGCCCATTCATCTCCACTGACAACAGAGAGAGTAACTGGAGGAGGACACCTACAGTTCAGAAGAAACTCTTTCCAGATCTTTTGCAGTAGTGAAGATCTACCACAAAAGAAGTCAGTTCTGAACACTGAACCTACCTAACATTTTTATGGCATTAAAAAGGAGTCTTTTTGAAATTTGGACAAAGCTGTCATATGTCTCAGACATCTCCATACTAATATCTTCTACAAAATCATGTGCAGTGTTAACACCTTGGACAGGGGTTTTCCTAAATGTAGCTAGGTGGAGATGTTAAAAAATGAAGTAATAAAATAGATAATCAGTAAAGAACTGGCACTTTTACTCATACTTTCTCTTTCAAGAGAAAGGAGTCTCAACTCACTACATACAGGCAATCAGTTTTAGATTTCATCTTTAGCCCCTGATCAGACAAATGATATAAAAAAGCAGTAATGAAAAAAAAGGCATTTTTCATTAGGCTTTGTTGTACCTTTAATGGAGTTGTAAGCTGCTATTTGAAAACCACAGCTTTGTTTTAAATTATATTAATACTAAAAAAAATAAAATAAATCAAAACCTTGAATGGCACAGTCCACTTTCCAAAAAAAAGAATCTTCAAGTTGCATTTTCCTTTGAGTCAGCTTTGACATGGATGACACAATACAAGGGTGGAAGGCATAAATACCACATTGATGACCTGTAAGTACTCCAAATACTGGTCAATGTTCTTAAGAGTTTACCAGCTTATTTTTTCAAAATCACTTGCTCATTCTTTTCTTTCTTTTTCTTTTTAATTATTATTTCAGTTTTCTGGATAAGTTGCTTTGCTTTGAAATAATTGAACCCTGGAGTTTCAGAATAATGGAGGTCTGGGCACACTTGGAAACCAGCCAAGTGCCACAATTTTCCCCTAAACTGCTTGCTGAGCAGGTCAGCAACTTGAGGACCGTGATACTGCTGAGTATGAAACTAGAAACTAGTTACTGAGAAGCTATAAATCACAACTAAAATTTAGGGCCTACTAAAGAGATTAAGAAAAAGAAGCATGTGATGCTTTTGGCATCCACAGTGCAATAGGGACATTGCTTATAAAGGAAAAATTGTCAGAGCATTAAGGCTCTTTTCGCCAAGATAAACCCAGTACTGCAGTTTGTTTTATGGTACATAAAGTATCTGCTTTATGGTTTATAAAACCTGATGAACAAAGTCAGGAAACAGTACAAACAGATACTACAGGGTTAGGCAAATACTTCAAAAGTTTCCGGAATTGGTGGGAATAATGTTAAATGAAAGGAAAAAAAAAATGTAACTACAGCAAAGAAATGCTGATATAGTTCTAAACGCTAAGTATGAGGTTATTTTTTTCATTCACTGAAAGATATCTGAAAGCCCTGAAAACACAGTTTTATCTGGGTTTATGTGTGTATATATATAGATATATCTTTGTATAGCACGTAGAAAAAAGTCAGTTAAATGCCAAAGACTGGATCAACCTCAAGAACAGTGATGCAACTGTTCAGCAGTGCTATAGGAATACATAGATAAGAAGAAATAAGCCCATAGTATATCTGTACTGCTAAATAAATGAGACTAGGGAGCAAGCTGGAGCGCTAGCCATCACAGCTGCAGAAGCATTTGCAGCATTCTTAACAGCTCTTGCCAGGACACAACCCCAGAGGAGCTCACAGGGAGGTTCTTGTCAGAGACCCTAAAATTCAGCATGGACATAAGCACAGCGCTTTTGGACCCCTTCACCTTGTGCTGCTCTCTATCAATCAGCACTGTCCCAGTAGGCTAATGCTGGTAGGCTAAAAAAGCCTTGGTGTTCTTTAAGACCTTGTATACCCAAACCTGAAACACAACATGCATCCTTTCTTTCTCACTATAAAAACATTGCTTTGATGGTTTGCAACACAGCCTTCACATCAGTTCAAGATGTTCTGAACTGGTACTAATGCCTCATACAGGAGTACCAGCTGGGGCTCTAAGGAAACCCACAGCTCGAACCTGCGTGAAGTAGACACAGCCTGTCTGCTCCAGAAGGACACGGTCCCAAATAATGCAAGTATGAACCATGCTGCAGCACTTGTTATATGTAAATAGAATATGCTGGACATGTGATAGAAAATCCAGTTGTTGACCAGCATTAGTAAAAGTGTTACTCTATGACTTAATACATTTACGACATAACTCAGAAGTAAATAAAAAAAAAAAAAAAAAAAAAAGAGAGAGAGACTAGAAATGCAAAAAATTTGGGGCAACAGAACCTGGATCGCTACTTAATTTTAGGTCCTTATTTCAGACAAATAAATTAGGACGCCTTCAGTTACCCTTACTAAGCAGTGGAAAGGGGTTGGCATAGCCCCATATTTCCCCAGGTAAATTAAGGTCTGAATAGTTAAATGTCTAAACTTAGGTAAGACGCTTCTGAATCCTGGAGAACTGAGAGCCTGAGAGAGCAAGCAAGTGTGAATGTGTGAGAAGAAATGTAACAGAACAGCAGAGGAAGACAAAATTTGTCTTTGAAATGCTGAACAATACAGTGAGGTGTTGATAGTCTGTGGAAAGAAAAAAACACCCTTACAAACCTGTTAACTGAACTACTGTGATCTTTTTTCACAACAGGTGGCTATGAGAAAGAAATATCTGTTTAGATGATAAATTGAAAGCAAGAGCACCAGCACAAAGTTCATGAAATGCTGTAGGAAATTTTAAACAGGTTTTGTTCTATACACTTTTCTAATATAACTGCTCTTCTTATTTTTGCTGGAAACTTATGAGAAACTTCAAGACCAGCAGTTTTCATCCTCAGTCCCATATATTGCCACATTACGTCTTTTCCCTGCAACCTAAAAAATCCAAAAACTCACTGAGCAAAAACCCCCAAGAAATTCAGAGCATATACATATGCAAGATTTTGATTTTTCAGATAATTTTTATATTGTACACCCTTCTATTTTTTACCTACTTCACATGTTTTATTTCATATTGATCTGAATACTGTTATTTAGGTACTTCTAAGAGCAATGAAAATGAAATTAATCATTATGCACCACAACTTGGCTTGCTTCCACAGGAAAAGAGTTAACAGTATTCCACTGTAGAGAATTTTAAAGGTTTATGTTTCTAATTCTTAAAAAAAAAAAAAAATCCTTGATGTAAAAGAAGAGCCTAAGGAAATACATAAAACAACACTTCAGTTTTTACGTTCACATCACTGCACAAGAAGTACCAAAACACACTTTAGAGAAGAAGAAAGGAGGAGGAGGAGAATCCTACACAATTGATAAATTAAACTTCATGCCTTAAAACCTTTGTTAAATGAATGATTAAACAACAAAGCATTATACAATGAGTGTGTTGTGGGTGTAATGAGGGGGTGTAAATGAAGGACAACTGCAGTAAGCACTTTTGTGGAAAACAGGAGGAGTAAAAATAGTTGTATTCCCATCCTTTGTCCCAATCACAGTGATTTAATATAAAACAAAAAAACATACAGTAACTTCTCTCCTGCAATAGTCACTGTGTTAACAAAGGCATGTGTTTCAGGAGACATGGGATTAGATTTTCATGTTTATCCTATTATTGCTAGAAGAAGCAACTAACTCCCACAGAGCCATGTTTTAAACTTACAGCTGGTTAACCCTTGCGGTATGGGGGATGAGAATAAACTACTCATAATTCTGTTTATCCTTTATAAACATTGTCTGATACTGACTATAGGGCTTCTGATGAAGTAAAAAGAATTTTTAAGCCTAGCATCACATTATTATTTTCATACACTATTGAAACCTCATTGAGTTGAATGACTTTAACCTTAAATTTCTTTGAGAATTTCAAGGAAGAGCCTTTAGGCTTGATCAGCCTTCAAATGCTTTCACACTTAACTCTTATTGACTTCAAGGGAGTTGCTCAGGTATGTCTAATGGAAGATCTGGGCCCTCAATGCTAAATTTTCAAACAGATTAAAATAGTGGTATGCACTTTTAGATAGCTATGTACAAAGAACACACACCTGAAATAGCCAAGAATAGATTAGTGAATATGCCACTGTTAATCACTGAAAATCTCTGCAAACATGTTTATAAACTTGACACACCATTGAATGTATTTTATAAATTGACATCTTGTTTTGGCATTTTAGTTTATGCCTCGTTAAAATATACTTTTAATTTCTTGGCTTTACTGAATATATTACAGGCAAGTAGATTTTACATTCTTTTCTTCTAGCCTCACTATAACAAATCTATAGTTTTTTTCAGTCCCAATGCAATTTCTATGATTGTTGCACTTCTCAAATACAGCCAGCAAAATTTTCTCTGAAGTTTAAGACCCTAACATTCCTAAAGTAAAATTCCGTGACTCTCAAGGCACAGTGAAATGAGCTTCAGCTTTCCATAAAATAAGCAGAAATCTAATGAAAATACATTCTTGGAAGATTTGTACAGTTATTTTCTGATCAATTCAGAAATTTCTGTATATATTATATATACTATAAAATATATACTATATGATAAAATATCTAGTACGTGTTTTTTTGGTAAATTTGATTCCCCTCAGAGGTGATATTATGAAATGAAGAACTGAATCAACATGAATAATAAGAATGAAAAAAACAAACAAAAAACCAAAAAACACCAACCAGAAAAAAGTCCAGTATTCAAATTGCAAAACAGCTATTTCCACATGCCAATGTTATTAAAGGTCTTAGTTTAGTCTTACTTCTTTCAGAAAGGTTTGTTTATCATTAGTATCACATAATTTCTGTATTATTCAATTCAAATTCCATGTGGTATAACAAAGAATACATGACATGACAGTAAATATTTTAATGTCTATTCAAAATTAATCACCATCACCATTACTGAAACTTAGTAGGATGAATCCCATGATTGGAGTGCGGCTATCTACAGCTACAGGCTGTTCAGGAGGGACAGGCAAGGAAGGAGGGGGCAGGGGTGTTGCCCTCTACATCAAGAAATGGATAGAGTGTGAAGAGCTGTCTTTGAAGAATAGCCACAAGCAGGTTGAAAGCTTATGGGTAAGAATTAGAGACTGAGGCAACAAAGGGAACCTTGTGGTTAGTGCCTTCTACAGGTTGCCTGATCAAGGGAAACCTGTTGACAAAGCCTTTTTACTCCAGCTACAAGAGGCATTGTGTTTGCAGGCTCTTGTCCTGCTGGGTGACTTTAACCACCCCAACATCTGCTGGAAAAGGAGCACAGCGAGCTGTAGGCAATCCAGGAGACTCCTGGAATGCATTGAGGATAACTTCTTCAGCCAGGTAACAGACAGCCCTACCAAAGGGGATGCGATACTGGACCTGTTGGTCACTAACACAAGTGAGCTATTTGGTGACATCAAGATTGGAGGCAGCCTGGGCTTCAGTGATCATGCACTGCTGGAGTTTGCAGTCCTGAGGTATGTGAGTCAGGCAAAGAGTAAAGTCAGGACCCTGAATTTTAGTAAAGCAAACTCACAGCTCTTCAAGGAGTTTGTCAATAGCACCCCCTGGGAAGTGCCTTTGGGGACAAGGGAGCAGAACAGAGCTGGCAGATCTTTAAGGATGGTTTCCACAGAGAGCAAGAGCTCTCGATCCCCAGGTATAAGAAATCAAGAAAGGAGGGTAAGAGACCAGCATGGCTGAGTCGAGACCTGCTGGTCAAACTAAAGGGCAAGAAGGAAATGCACACAGTGGAAACAGAGACAGGTATCCTGGGAAGAGCATAAGGAAGCTGCCCAGTTGTATAGGGATGGGGTCAGGAAGGTCAAAGCACAGCTGGAGCTGAACTTGGCAAGGGACACAAAGAATAATAAGGGTTTCTACAGGTATGTCAGCCAGAAAAGGAAGGTCAAAGAAAGTGTAACCCCTGATGAGCAAGACTGGCAAACTGGTAACAATGGACGAGGAGAAGGCTGAGGTACTTAACAACATTTTTGCCCCAGTTTTCATTAGCAAACTCTCTTCCCACACCTTTTGAGTGGGTGGATCACAAGGCAGGGACTGGGGGAACAAAGTCCCTTCCACTGTAAGAGAAGATCAGGTTTGTGACCACTTGAGGAACCTGAACATACAGAAGTCTATGGGACCTGACAAGATGCATCCCAGAGTCCTGAGGCAATTGGCTGATGTAGTTGCCAAGCTACTCTCCATCATATCTGAAAAGTCATGCCAGTCAGGTGATGTCCCAAGTGACTGGAAAAAGGGAAACATTGCACCCCTTTTTAAAATGGGTAGAAAAGAGGACCCTGGGAACTACCAATCTGTCAGCCTCACCTCTGTGCCTAGGAAGATCACGGAATAGATCGTCCCAGAAGCTATGGTAAGGCCCATGGAGGAGAGGCAGGTGATTTGAGACAGCCAGCAGGGCTTTACCAAGGGCAATTCTTGCCTGACCAACCTAGTGTCCTTCTATGATGGAGTTACATCGGTGGACAAGGGAAGGTATACAGCTATTATCAATCTGGACTCCGATAAGCCCTTTGACACGGTCCCCCACAACATCCTTCTCTCTAAATTGGAGCAGTATGGATTTGATGGATGGACTGTTTGGTGGATGAGGAATTGGTTGGATGGTTGCATCCAGAAGGTAGTGGTCAATGGCTGAATGTTCAGATGGAGATTGGTGACAAGTGGTGTTCCTCAGGGGTCTGTATTGGTACCAGTACTGTTCAATATCTTCATCAATGACACAGGCAGTAGGATCGAGTGCACCTTCAGCAAGTTTGCAGATGAAACCAAACTAAGAGGTGTGGTTGGCATGCCTGAGGGATTGGATGCCATCCAAAGAGACCTGGACAGGCTCAAGAAGTGAGTCCCTGTGAACCTCATAAGGTTCAACAAGGCCAAGTGCAGGATCCTGCACGTGAATCAGCACAACCACCAGGAACAAGCTGGGAGATGAAAGGATTGAGAGTAGGCCTGAGGAGAAGGACTTGGGGGTACTGGTGAATGAAAAGCTGGGCATGAGCCAGCAACATGTGCGATCACAGTCCAGAAAGCCAACCATATCCTGCGTTGCATCAAAAGAAATGTGGCCAGCAGGTGGAGGCAAGTGATTCTGCTCTTCTACTCTGCTCTTGTGAGACCTCACCTAGAGTACTGCATCCAGCTCTGGAGTCCCCAACAGAAGAAGGACATGGACCTGTTGGAATGTTTCCAGAGGAGGGCCACAAAAATGATCAGATGGAATGGGGCACCTGTCCCATGAGGACAGGCTGAGAGAGTTGGGGTTGTTCAGCCTAGAGAATAGAAGGCTCCAGGGAGACCTTATTTCTGTCTTTTCAGTAATAAAAGAGGGCTTATAAGAAAGATGGGGACAAACTTTTTAGTAAGGCCTGTTGCAATAGGACAAGGGGTAATGGTTTTAAATTAAAAGAGTGAAGATTTGGACTAGATAGAAGGAAAACATTTTTTACAATCAGGGTGGTGAAACACTGGAACCAGTTGCCCAGCGAGGTTGTAGGTGCCCTATTCCCGGAAACATTCAAGGTCAGGTTGGACGGGGCTCTGAACAAGCTGATCTAATTGAAGATGTCCCTGCTCATTGCAGGGGGGTTGGACTAGACGACCTTTAAAGGTCCCTTCCAGCCCAAACTATTCGATGATTCTATGATTCTATTTTAACATTAAGAAACAAATATGCAAAGCAAAACCATACCAACTCACATTAATATCCAATACGATACTACATATTTTTTTGGAAGAATAGCCCTAGAAAGTGAAATTCACAGACACATTGGTTCAGAACTCTTCATTCAGAAATCTCAGGAAGTTTTGCATCAACTTCAATGAGAGTAGACTTATATTCTTTTCTATGTTTAAAGTAATGATTTAATTAATTTTAAAATTAAACAAACTAAAGCGTGTAAAAATCGAGATAATTCTAAATATACAAATGTAGTTAATCTCCCTTTATCTTGTAAATGTAACCCTATATCTGGTAAATGTTTGAAACATTTTAAAGAATTCCTCCGTCTGCTAAGCTGAGTTTATTGTAAAGGAGGTGAGGACAAGGAATGAACAGTGGAAGTGGATATTTTTGTGTTGCCTTTAGTCAGCTGAAGGGGAAACAGGCACTTTTGTAATTAGGTCTCTCGATACATTAAAAATTGACTGGAGAAGGTAACCTTGACTTACTATTTGTGACTAAAGTACTATGTATATTTACAGTTCTGTAATTATAATTTCCTTTGGTGTTTAAACTTTCTGATAAGGACAGATGTAACTCTCCTGAGTTCATGGAATACTTAGTCCAGAGATGACTTTCACCCTGTTTTATTTATCTTACAGTACTGTCTTATCTCTTGGGTGTACAACCTCTACAATTCCCTTAAAAGCACATATAAAACTCTGGTTTTACAGGCTGAAAGTATAGATATATCAGTACAGATATGACAGACTTCCTATGCTTATACTTCATGTTCTTCTCTTTTTTCTTTTTTTTTTTTTTAGGAAAAAAAAAGTCATCTAGTTAAGCAGCTTAGAATGCAGTGATGTGAAAAATCCCTCCGAACTCAGTAATGATGTGTTTGTCTTCCTGCACATCTGCTCAAATTCCAAGTCACAGTGAAGAACCTATAAAAATTCCAAGTCAGTGAGAGAGAGAGAGACTCACAAGTGTTAAAGCGCTGCTGCATCAGTATTTCCACTACAGACTTTTTATGGCTAAGGAAGCGTAGCAGTTATAGTCGCAATTTCCCAACTGGGATGTGAGAATGCATGGGCGACAAATACAACCAAGGAGGCAGACTTGGCCTGTTTCCTGTAGCTTGTTATCTTCACGCTTTGTTCAAATCTCACAAAGAAAGAAGGGTGAACCTGGCCTTTGCTGATGTCAATTGAAAGTTTTACCGTGTACTTAAAAGGTTCAGAATTACTTATCTTCTTTCTACTCTTTCTGATTTTAACAGAATCTTTCCAGTTAGGAAGCAAAACCTTTCTTTTTGTGTCTGAAGATGGCCTTAAGCATTAAGTCAAAGAGAGGAGATCTGTACTCCTCATTAATTTATTTGATCTGTTGATCTTGAAGCCAATATATAAAACTTTAAAGTGGGCATTACTTTTGACTTGTGTAGCTAGCAGGAAGTAAAAGCAAGAAGTTGCTATGAGGAAGAAGAAAAGATGCCTCTCAGTGAGAAGAAAAAAAATGGAAGACTGTAGAAGAAGAAAAATAAAACCCGTTTATTCAGTTCTCAGAACAGCATGTTTTAACCAGGCTATTTTGAACCTAACAATATTTTCTTTTCAAACCTTTCCAATATTTTCCTAGAATTTGGAACAACTTTTAAAAAAATATTTCATTTTTTCAGTAATTTTCCATGAATAATAATATTCATTATAAATAGTAAAAAATAAAAATATTAAAAATTAAATCCCAGGCCATATTCTTTCTCTCTTGGGTAAGCATGCCTTCAACTCATATCACCGACTGCTCCTTTCTCTGCTGAGGAATGTATTTTTACATCATCCTAAATTCACAGCAAATTCACAGACTATGACTGAACTGACATTGATGTGTTGGTAAAATGGATATGCGTGCTACTGGACAATAAGGTACGGAATAAAATTCATAATGGCTAAATGCAAAGCCTTGAAAGACACAAAAAAGTTAACTGATCCTTAGATCAAATGTTCAACATCTATTTCAAAATACAGCCAGACGAGAAGGTGCAGTGCTGTTCTATTAGTCTCAAGTTGGAAGTCAGCCTAACACTGTGTTCGTCCATGAAGTTTTCTTCTGACATACAGTACTGCAGTGATACTGGACAGAACAACTGATGCAGGACCTTGCCCCTTTACCTCAGATATGTTTGATGAACCAGAAGAACCCACAGAGCTTGGAAAATTGGTTCCCATAGGAATGACTGTGGTCATCTTTTGCTTTTGTTATTTTCACCTTTTTTATCATGCCTGACAATTTTTGTTACAGAGAGTTTCTTTAGACACCAGGCAGAAGAGATGAGTATTTACTGTGCAAATAAACACTGCTAGAAATATTCTAAGAATATAAGATTCACTTTGCCCTTGGTATGATTCTTATAGTGAAATAGAAAATACATATTTAAGATATCTTTCTCCACAGCCAATCTCAACAAAAACCTTGAAATCTCAACATATATTCATTTTGGCAGGCAATAAAACACAATTAATAAATAATATATACAGATCATTATAACATTTAAACAGTCACACTAGAGTTCAGCTGTGTTAATTAGATTACAAGTAGGAGGCAAACGAATGATTCAAAATAAACTATACGTAAATAAACAGCTACAGATTTGCTAAGGGACTATGCTGAAATTATCAACTTAATTAATTCTTCTTAATACCAATCTCCCAAACTGATTTTAAATCTTCACAGGAATGGTCTGCAAAATATACACAAATGCAATGGTGGGATACGATACTATGCTGGGATTAATGATCCATGCTTTTTCTGTAGAGAATGGACATTCTTCAGAAGAACTAGGCTGACGCACTGGGGTAGGAAGAAGCATATCTTAAATTGCCTGAAGTGCCATAAAGGGTGATAAATGATGAGTAAGGTACACCCACAAATAGATGATTTTTTGTTTAAAATATTATTTGTCTCTGGAATTTTGTGTCCAATGTTAAAGTAATTGATATTTCATTTGAACAAGGCTGTCTGATCATTAAATACCACTGCTTATAGATACCCAGGGTAAAATGCATTGTTGCCAAGGTAAAACAGGTTGATACATGTGAAATCATATTCTGCAACCCAATCTATGCATGAGAAAACTGTGGAATACAATTTTATGAGCGATAAGCAGTCAAGAACTAACATCTTACACCATATTCAACAAATACCTTTATGTAAGTTAAATAGCTTTGTTGCCCAGTTGACTTCTGGATCCTCACTCTCTAACTTTCATTACTACAGAAATCTCAGTTCATTTGTAACCTTCTAGAGGAAAACAATTAATTCTTTCCAAAAGAAAATCTGTGTATGGTTCTGTGGATGGCTTGCTCCAGGGATCATTTGTACAGGCACAAATACACCAGATTTGCTTCCTTTACCCTACACAGTCCTCTAACATGCTTCCCACAGGTTGTGTACCTGTAAGCATTGCCTACCCTCGGGAAACATCAAAGGAGAGGCCACCCTCACACTCTCTTTTGTGTTTTAAAATTCTCATGCTGAGGACTGCAGCATACCCTTTGTAGTATTTCAGACACCCTGCTCAGAGAAAGCACACAAGAAATGATTGCTTTGTCTTAGGGTGATATAGGCATTCTTACAGAGAGCCAGGACCGTGTGCTATGTAGCATGGAGGCAGCGAGTCTGGTCTGAGAGGGGGTAGCCCTGAGTGATTCTCTGCACATGAGCCATTCTGCACCACTTGGCATGGAATCAGCCCCGTGGGGTGGGTGCAGGTGCAGCCAACTGCTAAAAATGAATCCAAGGTGAACGCAGCACTAGCAAGTGTGGCAGCTGATACCAGATTTCTGCTACCTGCTTTCTTCATAATACTATCATGAAAGTCTTAAATCTCCCTTGAAATTCTAGAGATTATTTTCTGTTTAGATGTAAATATTCACGCTTGTACTCAACATCATTGTAGTCAACCCCTCAGCTGCACACACTTAGAGAAAGAGAACAAAACAAAACAGAAAAGCACATAAAAAACAAGGTCTACTTTATTGCTCTGCAGCTGAGATTTGTAAGACACTTGGAGGTAATTTCACCACTGTCTATATTCCAATGGTACGTGAGGAGAGTATGTCTATAAGCACATACATACACAGAGAAAGACAGTGTAAACTTATCTGTCTCGTCCTCCAGGCATCTATAAAGCTATCAGCTGAGGGGTGCATGAAGTATATCAAGCCTGGTTTCTCCAGGCCCATTCACTTTTAGGAGCAGTGAAAGTCTCATCACTGAAGGAATGCTAAAACGCAGCGTGCTGCAGAGAGACACAAATTTATACTCTCGGAAGCAACCCAAGTAGAAATTATTACCCTGCCTTTCCATGAGGTTACCTGTACAATTGGATGCATAGTTAGCTCTAATGGAAAAGTATCACAACAGAATGAAAAAGAAGATGAAAGCTTACAGAGTATAAATGTCTGACACCGGTCTGAATCTGCAAACAAAAACTGACTGGCATCTTGTATTCTGATCATCCCAAGTAAATCTTTCCTTCGCTGATCCTCAGTAACTCTGTGTCATGGTTGGGTTAAGTTTCATCTCTCAGTGCAGATCATGGCAAAGCTCACAAAACAATTCCCAAAGTTTAAATGGAGCCTTAAGTGTTGCTTGGTTTTGTGTACTAACTTTGTTAGAGACTGCACTACATGGCATATCCCCTGGATCAGTCTTTTATGATGCCCACACCCCCAGGACAGTGACCACATTCAACATTAACAGAAACACTTTCACTACTCGGCTTTAGGCAGGGAAGCTGCATGTCCTGACCATGAGTCTGTTGCCCAGCATCTGCAATGCTGTTTCTCACAGATAATAAGTCACACAGAACAAACTAAAGGAACAGAAGGATCAATAGCTAAAATGAAACACAACCTCCAGAAAATAAACCATATGAAGGTACACTAAATGATCTATTGTCATCTACCAAACTGGAAACTCTAGGGACATGATCAGTCTCTTTAAATACCCTCAGAGTATACATATAAAAGAAAGAAGGGATTTATTTAGTCTAGAAAATGGTAAAGACAGGGGGCATTGGCCAAAAGCAAAGAACAGAAAAGTGGTGGCAGTAAATAAGAAGGCCTTAACTTTAAGATCAATTGGTTGCAGAAATAAGCTCCTTAAGGGCATTTGGTCAAGGCACTGTCATTGCAGATGCTACAGCGAAGGCTAGATAAATCATTAGTTGGAATGATGTGACATGGTTCTGCAGAGGGCTCAGTAGCTGCCCAGTTTGATGTTTTTTAGCATTATTATTGCACAAATAATATCATACGTACAGCTCACTTGCCCCTAGGTTTCACATTTTTGCTGTAACGCAGGTCTAAAAAAGACCAAAGACACTTAATTTCAATGTCCAGCTGTTTGTGTTTTGAATGTCTCAAGTATTAACTGTTATATTTTTAGGATCTCATTTAGATACTGCTGAGACTCTAATTTTACACCAACTTTTTATGCATAAGAGTTGACATATTTGTCAACAACAGCTAGATTGATACCACAAATCTCATCACTTAAAAGTAACTTTTTGGAGCATACCTTTTTATTATGAAGTTCCTGTCTATGGCAAAATTTAATTTTCATTTTTTCAAATCCTTTTGAGAGATGTGGCAAGAAATGACCATAGAAGTACAAAATACCAAGGAATAGCCATTGAGAAGGATGCCATTTTCTTCATTCATGAATAAAAAACTTGTAGATGAGCCATTATTTAAGCAATAATTTTTTAAATTAAACAAAGAGGAGGGAAATCTGAATTCACAGAAGTCCTGAGTATCTTGTGTGAATTCCTTATTTAAAAGAAGACAATTGCAAAATTCCTTCGACACTAGAAAGATCAGGATTTCATTACATTTCATGGACATCAGCTCCCACGAGTACACAGATTAAAATGATAGGATTAAATAAACAAAAAACCAGACTGTGTAATGCTGTGAATTTATGCTCCTAGTAACAGCTAAACCTATTATGTCTGATAAGCTATTAAACAGATATAACCACTATTTAAGTACTGTGCTTTTTGCAGAAAGAAGTAGTAGAAATACACTTTCTTAGTTACAGTGATAGGAAATGATACAGAATAGGGATCAAATGAACACGTCCATATGCCGAGCCACTATCACATAACGGCAAAGGTAACACAACCACCTGCACTGTTTGTGTTAGTATGAAAGCAAAGCTTATTTACAGGCTCCAGAGACACAAAGTCTGATACCAGCAGCTAATAACTAACAGTACAATATTGCAATAAAACTGGGCTAGCTAGGATCATTGAAGAAGACTATGTTTGGGGATTTTCTTGCAAAGATGATAGATGAGGTTTACTTTCTTTCTACTAAACATGTGGAGCTACACTGTCTTCAAAGCAATATTTTCTTTAGTACTTTTCTCACTGTGCAGTGTCCAGAACATAGCAAAATCAAATTTTTACTCCTGTCAAATATTACATTAGAATTGCTTCTCAACAAAAAGGTCATTTAGGAAGATCTGGGAAATAATTGTCCCCAAACCTTATGCTCTAGTAGTCATTATAATAAACATTGTTTACTAAATGAAAGCTGATTTTCTTTCTTACACTCTTTGTGTAGAGGTTGCAAACAAGTTTCCTACTCCTTAATCTTGCATCAGATTCAATGTTTGGGTCTTCATATGATCCAGAACCTTTGTTACAGGCATAAAACATTAACCTTTTATTATATGAAGAATTTGTTACCATCTGTTTTCCTAAATGCATTTTAGAAATGTAATAAAAATAGGTGTTAATAAACCTGTGTGGCACCTAGATATTGAAAATAAGCAATATATGCGGGATATGGTAAACTTGTGACTTTAGACTCATAAATCTGTGAAATCAAAAACGCTATTAAAAAGTAACTTTACTAAGTGTTCTTATTTTCATTTCGTGAGGGGCTTACCTTAAAATGAATGTGTACTTAGAAAGGGAATTAGGATTGGGGATTCTAGCTAGTGATTAATTTAGCATGTGGGGTTTTTCCAGGTACATCTCCCAAAAGAAAAACACTATTGCATACAGTAGACATTCTAAAACATTTTTGCTTTTAGTATAAGGACCTCAAATTGGCTTCTATCATCATTTACCTGATTCGTGTTGCCTGATACTGACTCCAATATGTTCACAGCTCCCACTAACCTTGGAGAAAAACAGTACTGAAAATGCTATTCACAGCATCCAGCAACTTGGACAGACACACACCAAAGAGATTACAGCACACAAGGATGCTAGCCAACAGGGTCGGTCTCTAGTCTATCAGTTTTCACGTGAACTTAATAGTTCAAGGGACATGCACTGTATGAAACATATGAAAGGTTCAAACCTGAAAAAGATATTTTGATAAATTGCAACAAATAATTCATTACAGTGATGGGAAAATGGTAAGGCACTGTTTCAATATTAAATAAACAGTTTGGGTAGGAAGGAACCGTAACGAGGCTTAGAAGAGGAGGGACAGGAAGAATGATGAAATAGATACAGGGGGATATGATAACGAGGAACAAGAAAAAAAAGCTCATGGAATCATGGAACTGCCAGGACTTTGGAATATTGGCTAGATGCATGTTTTCTTTTGCCAACCTGGTGAGGAACCTCACTCCAAGTATTTCATAGTTACTATTCCCCTTGGTTCCACTTAAAAGTCAATCACAAAGCTAGCATGATTTGTCCCTCACACACGTCTCATATGTTTGGCTTTAGGAGTGCCTGCAAAGATTAGAGCAAATCTACATAATTCAGCATAGTCTATAATAAATTTTCCATAATTTAGACAAAAAGGACTTTCAAATGATCTTTAAAAAACAGATCACAAGATCAGTTGGACAGGTGTTTTTTCATTCACTGTAAAAAACATAGGAATTAATAAATATTGTATTATTTCTATCCATTTAATTATGATGATCCAACTAGACATCCATATAGCCATGAGTTATTTTTTCTTGGCGTAAAAAAAAAAAGTGTCATACTGTTGTGGGTTAATCCTGGTGGGCAGCTAAGTACCACACAGCTGCTCACTCGCTTCCCCCCACCCCCGGTGGGATGGGGGAAGAGGAAAAGAGGAACAAAAGTAAGAAAACTTGGGGGTCAAGGTAAAAACCAAAAAAGCTAACAAACATCAAAGAAGAAATTATTTAATAAGTGGAAGAAGAGAGAAGAAAACAAAACAAAACAAATATGCAAAGGCAACCACTCATCACCTCCCAAGGTGCCCAGTCAGTTCCCAAGAAAAAGTTGGCTAACCTGCATAAAACCCCCCTCTTTTCCCTTTTAATGTGGAGCATGATTTTACATGGCATTGTGTGTCTCTCTGGTTAGTTCAGGTTACCTGCACAGTTGTGTCAATTCCCAACCTATTGTGCACCCCCCAATCTATTCACTGGGAGAGCAGAATGAGAAGCAGAGGTGGCCTTGATGCCATGCAAACACTATTCAGCAAAAGCTAGAACATTAGTGTCTTATCAGCATTGTTTTGGTCAGAAATCTAAAACACAGCACCATATGAGCCGCTATGAAGAAAATTAACTCTACCCTAGACAGGTCCAGTACACATACGTAATATCAAAAGTTAATAACAGGTAAATTAATTTAGAGCAGAACATATGATTGAGTATTTTCCTTCAACATCAGCACAAATTCCATTTTAAACAGGGGTTTCAAGGCTATATATTACAAATTTTCCATCTACCTTCAGATTTTAAAACAGCTGAATTCAAACTCAAGTTCAGTCTTTTTTGTGGGGTGCTGGGAGGTAGGAAGGCAAAGAAAGACCCTGTGGAAACAGAACAACTGTAGCAAGAATAACGTTTTAGGTTAAATTTTTACAGATTAATAAATCACTGAAAGAACTGCAGTTTAATATTTTAATCTTAGCAATCATGCCTGCTAGGCTCCCTCTAAACTATGTACAAAATGATATACTTATTGTGAGTGTTCTCTGATGTTGTACTGCATAAATTATCAACTTAGGTTGGTAGCTGTCACACAGAAATAAAGATAAAGCACTATATATTTTAATTAATACATTTATTAAATAAAAATTAGGAGATTATCAACTAAATTAAAAGGCTAACCTATAATTATCATAGTTTTAAATGGCAGGTTAAATGTATAATCATCAATTAAAAGCATAATTCATTAATATAAGGAGAATTTCAGAGCTTTTTTTTTTGCATTTGCAGTTCTTTAATTATAAAAGGATAGGTCAAATTATCTTGCTTTTCAGTTATGTTCATGTAAAAGTTACATGAAATTAACGTGCAATTAAAGAAGGATAAAATGAACTTTTAGCTTTGCAGGGCACTTATATGGCTCCCAAGAGGTTAAATTAGGGAAGTAAAAGCCAAGGTCTTTATGCCAGTGTGGAAATTGATTATTGCTAAGCGGAAGAGTATTAAGCAACTAACAAACTAACAATTATTTTTTTATTTTAGTGGAATTCATCAAGAAAGTTCCCATCAAAGCTGGCAGATTTCTGTCATATATATCATGCACCTTTGTGTGAGCAGCTAAATCAAGCCTTACGTGCTTACTTACTGTGGCTAGCTCTCCACTGACTACAATGGGAGCTTTCACACCTGTTTCAAATGTGGGTACCAAATTTAAAGTACTTAGTGTATTTCCTGTATGTATACATACCTTCAGGGGTTCCATTTCCTAGGAATTTTAATCTTTGGGTTTGCCCCTCAAAATTTTTTCCTGCATTCAGCTGACAATAGCAACATGGGATGGAGAATTGCATGGAACATCCCCACGCCTTGCTTGATTTCAGCACTCCTGCTCTTTGTCGTTATATGTATAAGAAAGATAAAATTAAGCTTGTTCCCTTAGAAACACCAAATTCCTTGTTTCTATCCAGAATGTTCTTGGCTACCACTTTTTACGTGGAGACATGACAGAGGAGCATTAAACACAGGTAAAAATAAAATTTTTTAAATTTACTGCAAAACTCACAGATTTCCTAGGAATCACAAAATCTGACAGTTACAGTGTCAGTGACTGAAAGCATTTAAAGATCAGTCACTAAGACATTATATTTTTCTCTTGCAATTTTCTCTTACAGTTATATCAGTCCCAACTAGTCACATTATATGTATTAAAAAAAAAAAAAATCCACTTCATGCTTAAAAATTTAGACCATTATGAAATGCAGCAACTATAATAAGTAAACGACTTTGAGATGATCCAGGGGAAATATCATTATAGCAATCAGAGCTAGCAATGATGTTGTTGAATAATACTATTAAGCAGCTTGTGAGCTAAATAATGTATGCATTTATCAAGAAAACTTTTTTTAAAAAGAATATAGAAGACAACAAGCTCAGAAAGACACAGTTAGAGGAAGACGTCCATTTAGATTAGCTTTCCACGTTTCATAGATTTAATATGACAAGTCAGATATTTTGATTATTTGAGAGGTCCCACTCATAGTATCTATCAAATTTTTAATAGTGGTAAATAACATTATTGAATGTGTTTGTCATTTACACAGAGAAATTAATTCATTCCGTTTACTGTATTCTCTATTTTTGTCCTAAAGATTGAAAAGAGATCAGTATCTCAGGCAGAGCTTTCATGACCCTGGATGAATAAATAGGACAGCAAAGAGCTATATTCATAACCTTTAGATCCCTGAATTTACGCATCAGTGAAACATACTTTGCCAGAGAAGGAATTAAGCTAGAAACTGCCTCTTAAGGAGGGGATAGAGAAATCCATTAAGTCTCGGCTGGATTCCTTAGTGTTTCAGGGAATGTCAACAAATTAGCTTTTATTATTTGTGCCTCAAACAATTACAAGCTCAGTGATGTTTAGAATAGAACCTAGTGAACTGAAAATGCAAATCACAAAAGAACAATTTAAAAGAAAATATTTAAGGTAGTGTAATTAAAATAGAATTAAAATATACATAGCTATGCTTTAATCTCAATGCTCCTTCAGTTCAGCATCTATTTCAGAAAGGGCAACTTCATCTCATTTGTGGGGAGAGGGAAGGAAAGAAAAGAAACACATTGGTGGAGGCTTTAATTCTTTACTTTGAAAAAGCAAATGAGTGTTTAAAAACTTCCTTTTGGCAACCAATTAAAAAAATTGTTAACTAAAAATATGATTAGCTTTCCTTAACTGCTGTCACCCAGATTTTAAATCTTGCATTCATCTTTTCCCCCCAGTTTGAAAATCAAGTCAGCTGTGTCTTCCGAATTCAAGCTGAGAACATATTTGTACATGCCTTACAAGGCAGCATCTGCTAGTCCTCCTCTTTTCCAGCACAGAGTGCCAAACTTATGATCAGAAAGAAATTAAAGAAAATGCACTTTGTGTATGGAAAGAACAATTTTCACTCTCTTTCATTAGCTTTCAACTTTCCACTGTTCATTTCATTTTAACATCTTGCCTATCTGTTATGAGATAGCATCAAGATTCCTTATTCACCTGCTCTGCGCTGCTTGTTTCCTCTTTTTTCTTTTTATTGTATTCTTCTTAAAGTCTACCTTTTTTAAATATTTCACTTTTTTTTTTTTAATTCAGCAATTAACATAATTGACTTATTGGTAAAAAAAAAACCAGAAATGGAAATATATATTGTCTTACATACTATAGTTTTATAGTGACACAACATGACAAACTTCCGGAGATCCCAGATAAATCACAATCCAAAATGGCAAATGTCTGTCAAAATAGTTTCAACATTGCTTCTAAGTAGGATTTAGTGCATGTGTTAAAGATACAGAACTTCAATATGACTTAACAATGTATGAGGAAACCAATATGTGTAGTAAGGCGAAATTAACTATTATGTATAATAAAATGTTAAGCAGCAGCACATGAAAGAGACTAAAAAATAAAGGAAAATCCACCAACTTAACTTTTTAAACTTCACACTGTTAAGCTCTAGTAGGAGTTTCAATGATGCACCCAGAAATCACTGAAACACCATACTGCATATGACAACATCATGAATAAAAAGGAAATATTTGATTATTTTTATTCTTATTTATTGATAAACTATTTGGCAAAGTATAGACTGCTGAATATGAATACAAGAACATCTAGTAGTACATAAGATTTTTTAGAATTTGTGTTTAAATATATGTTCAACCTCATGCGTTTACTGAAGCACAATCAATCAGTGCCTATAAATATGCATATTATTTGAACCACTTGAGCTCCACATCTCTTAAAAACAAGATTATAATGAGGTTTATAAGAAAAGCATGCAATCAGACACTTTCACTCCAGGTTAAATTATAAAATATTAGTATTTTAGGGTGATGATAATTGTAATATTCCAGATGGTCACACAAAAAGGTAGGGGAAGGAATAACATTTGAACTGAATAATTCAAATTCAATTAAAAAAATGTCAGTTACTTACGAGTTTTAGCTGGGCTGGAAAATGAAATGTTCACAGAGAAAGAGGTAATCTAATGTTTTCCAAATTGTTACTTCATCACTGACAATGTTACAATCTCTATAAAAAGCAACAAACAAAACCCTATGTTCTTCTATGGTGGACATTAAAAAAACCCAAAACTATCACAGTTGCAACGAACAAGGTATTGAATGACTGTGCTGGAGGTTTTATTAAAGCCAGCAATATTCTGAACAAAGGTCTTATCATATACTTGCTTCTGTATCATATTAATTGGTTTCTTATCATACTAGCCAACTCCCCTCTCCCTAATAGCATATGAAAATGAATAATATGTTAAAACGTTGATAATACTTTAAGACTTATTAACAACTTTCATGAGATTAGCTGCTTCTTTTTTTCACTAGCACAGTAAAGCTCTCAGATCATATGCTGTCAAGTACCTTTCATATCGTATTAGTTTAAATGAAATTATTAAGACAAAAGACAGGCCAAAGATATGATATAAAAGTCTCACTGTTTAAGTAACTTCCTAAGTATACAGGCTTATATTTTATTACACTCGATCACAGAAGGCATTTCTACTGTCAATATTTCCCTCATATCATTATTATGATGATTGATGATTATGTTTCATATAACAGTCAAATGAAAGGCAGTCTTAGCATCCTCTCTTCACAGTGCAGCCACTGTAATAACTCAGGTTCCTGGAATATGTCCATTGATGTATGACTATTGCATCAAGGTGTGATGATGTCCTCAGTCCTTTTCCTGTATTTCCAGTTGGTTGCTCTCTGATGACTACCATACAAGCATGGTATCTTAATTAAGGTACATGTTGGACCTGATATGATCACTGACAAAGGATATAAACATGGCTTTACATCTTATTCATTTAGATAAGAAAAATACTCTGAGTTGAATTAAAATAAATTTAAAATGAAACAACTTTGTTTTAAAAAATAGAAGGTGCCAAATTTCCTCACACAAACACATATCTATGCATTAAGAAAGTTTGGAGAAATTGCCAAAGAGGGAGTTCTCATAACTGAATATGCAGCTTGTGTTATGTCATTCTGTAATGCAAAAGATGCATAATGCTAATGGACTTCCACTCCTTGAGGGAAAGTAGTGCTGTTTACCTGGGCATCCAGCAGAGCATTGAGAGGGTGACTGTAACATCAGCAAAAGAAGATGGATATGCTTGACTAACCTGATCTCCTTCTATGACAATGTGACCAGCTTAGTGGACAAGGGAAGTGCTGAGGATGTTGCCTATCTAGACTTTAGTAAGGCCTTTGACACCATTTCCCACAGCATTCTCCTGGAGAAAATGACTGCTCATGGCTTGGATGGGCATACATTTCACTGGGTAAAAAACTGACTGGATGGCTGGGCCCAAAGAGTTGAGGTGAACGGAGTTAAATCCGGTTGGCACCTGGTAACACATGGTGTTCCCCAGGGCTCAGTATTGGGGCCCGTTCTGTTTAATATCTTTATCAATGACCTAGACGAGGGGATTGAGTGCTCCCTCAGTAAGTTTGCAGATAACACCAAGTTGGGCAGGATTGTTGATCTGCTTGAGGCAAGGGAGGCTCTACAGAGAGACCTGGACAGGCTGGATTGACAGATCGAGGCCAATTGTATGAGGTTCAAAAAGGCTAGGTGCCAGGTCCTGCACTTGGATCAAAACAACCCTATGCAACACTACAGGCTTGGGGAAGAGTGGCTGGAAAACTGCCCAGCAGAAAAGAACCTGGGGGTGTTGGTCAACAGTCAGTTGAATATGAGTCAGCAGTGTGCATGCCCAGGTGGTCAAGAAGGCCAATAGCATCCTGGCCTGTATCAGAAATAGCGTGGCCAGCAGGACTAGGGAAGTGATTGTTCCTCTGTACTTGGAACTGGTGAGGTGGCACCTCAAAGACTGTGTTCAGTTTTGGGCCCCTCACTACAAGAAAGACACTGAGGTGCTGGAGCATGTTCAGAGAAGGGACACAAAGCTGGTGAAGAGTCTAGAGCACATGTCTTATGAGGAGTGGCTGAAGGAACTAGGGTTGTTTAGCCTGGAGAAAAGGAGGCTGAGGGGAGACCTTATCACCCTCTACAACTGCCTGAAAGGAGGATGTAGAGAGGTGGGCATTGATCTCTTCTCCCAGCTAACAAGTGATAGTACAAGAGGAAATGGCCTCAAGTTGTTCCAGGGGAGGTTTAGGTTGGATATCAGGAAAAATTTCTTCACAGAAAGGGTTGTAAAGCATTGGACCAGGCTGCCCAGGGAAGTGGTTGAGTCACCATCCCTGAAGGTATTTAAAAGACGTGTAGGTGTGGTGCTTAGGGATGTGGTTTAGTGATGGACTTGGCAGTGTCAGGTTAATGGTTGGACTGACTGATCTTAAAGGTCTTTTCCAACCTATACCATTCTATGATTCTATATGAGAAAGTTTGTATGCATCTTGCTTACTGTTTTATTACTGGGGATTAGCAGTATTTTAATAAAACTGTCTATAGGTGTGAGTAGCACTGTAATTTGACTAATAATAGCTTTATTTTTATTTTGAACATACAGTTCAAATTTTGATTAAATAATCAGTAAATTCCTGGTGTTTCATAATGTGCATTTCCTTAGTCAACACAAATTTCACAGGGGAAAGCACATGTCCACAGAAAAATTATCTGCAGAATGCTGATTGTGTTTAGCACATACACCGATTTTATTTAACTAAGCATAAGTTCAGCACAGGTACCCCTTGACTGTATTCATGAAATGATCTGTATTCCTCTTTTGAATCTGCAGACAAGACTGCTATCTGCTATTATCTGCATTAGCATGCAGGCCAGAAAAGGGTAAAATGAACCCAAAGACATTTATAAGAGCAACTCTATGGGCTGCAACTTTTTCTGAAAATTTGGGAGAGATGGGCATGAGTGGATGGAGACACAGTCAGGGCTTTTACTCTGCTGTCACCCTGAAATGACTAGCACAGCTGAGTTAGTGCAGAAAGAACCAATGAGTCAGATATCCACAACTGGCATAGTTTATTTTCCTTTAGGAACAAGGATAGAAAAAAATGACAGCTATGATTTTCTAAAGAACAACCTGGTCTCAGCTCTCTATTCCTGAATAGCAAGAGTTGTACTTCCTTTTTCTAGAGGCAAAATTTCCCTGCAGTATTTCTTCAGCAGAAGCTGTAATAGAGATACAGTGTTGCAGATCGAACTACAGTCTTGAAAATGGTGGCAGCGACCCATTATCTAAAGTTTCAGTTCTAAATGTATTTCCTTTTTTAGTCAGCTGTGTTAATAGATCTTCTCTGTAGCATTCCACCCTCTGGATTGGAATAATAGGAATAATAGGACAGATAAATCTTAATAGGTAATAAACCACCTATGATTCCCTCCCTTTCAAATACATAATATTTGCATATGAATGAAAGCAGAACTATGCCTCAACACACATTTTAGGCATGACTTACATTATAGTGCCCCAGATTTCCTATTTAAATAAGTTTATAGTGCCTTTGTTTCCTCCAGTTAGATTGGGTTTAACATTTATTTTCCTAAGAAAAATGCCTTGAAGTAGGAGGTGCAACAGATACTATATATTATTCCCTAGCAGTTACCTGGAAATCAACGGATTAAGAAACAGCATACAAAACCCCCCACCAAAACCTCCAATAAACAACCAAAACCAACAACCCCAAAAAATCAAATAGAAATAAAACAAACAACTTCCCAATATATATTGGTAGCGACACATTTAGAAAGAGACTGAGATGAAGATTAAAATTATATAGTCATGAAAAATAAGCATGTAACTTGTAAGCTTTCTACTGTGATATGAGAGCATTTGTCTTGACTAGTATGGTCCCTTTTCTAAGACGGAAAGATAACAGATATGCAAACATATAACTATGTCTACATAAGTATACATTTACCTACATATTATGTAGTTGAATATATACATTCATAAATATTTATATGCATGTATTCTACTAATATCAGTGGTTTATTTTGATACTGTCAAAGGACAGTATTGTATAACTCTATTGCTGCTCACATGCCATTTCTGTGATGTAATCTTCCTTAAAACTGAAAGCAATAGAGGTATGGAAAGAGCAAAAAAAATGAACGAACTTTATTTTTAATCGGCTTTTTATATGCACAAATTTGATAAAAAGAATAACAGTTAAGAAAGTAAGTAATTAAATGGCATAGTTTTAGCTTTAGAAACTTTTTCAAGAATTACATGTATTTCACTAAAAGAAAATTAAAGGTACTGTGTTTTCCTAAATGTGTAATCTGAACACTTGACTTCAGTATCACACCTTGCTCAAGTTAGTATACTTGGCTACCCCAGTCATTTTCTACTGCTAATCTAATCTCTCTATAAAGTATCAGCGTCATTTTGTGGTCCCATTACAGTCTTTCTGAGGGGGCTGAGTATCCCCATCTGTTTCCAGATGAATAGTCAAAACATTAGACCATAGAGACAACATGGGTACAATTAATCTTATCTACTTGAAACAAAACTACAGTGTAGGCAACAGAGCTAATCAGTCTAGTCTCCTTTATAATCAATGGAGAGAAACAGATGCTGTTAGCATGAAATTTATTTGATCTCTTAGATATCTGCTTTAGGACAAGACGAATTATGCCTAGAACTGCCTTTTTCTTCCATAGCTTGTAATCAGCGTCTAGATAGGTAGCTCAGACATAGATGCTGCCTGTAAGATAAATACCACCCTTTTTGCTCTGTAAGTGTACCTACTTCATTTTTTTTGGCATATTGATTTACATAAAATGAAGGATTTAGAGTACTCACCCCTGATAAAGAATAAAGATCCTGTTCCAGTGCCTATTTAATAAAAAGTTCAAATAGGGACAACCACAATAAGACTGAGAGAAACCCAATCCAGAAGAGTCAATAAATGGATTTGTTTTCCATATTCTAGAGAGCCAGCTCTGAGTGTCTGCTTGGCCTCATTCATAGCAATTTTGAAAAACAGGTATTACTCATTCTCTGAAAGTATAGTAGTCCTTGGAAAAATGGCTATTCTGAGGTAAATAGGCCTCACTTTCTTCTTGAAGAATTTCAGAAGTCTTAGTTTTATTAAATGCAGACCACAAAACTTAAAAAATCTTGAAAGACTTCACAGAATAGAAAAATCATTTCCCATTCAAATAGAAGATCAAAAAAAGATTTAAAAAACAACAACAGTGTGCCTCACAATAAAGTTCAATAACTGCTATGGGATCATCTTTGCTCTTTAGAAAGTAAATTTCTGTTCTATCTGCATAACTCCTCCAGTCAAACCTGTGCACATAGAAACATGCCAAGGTCCTTGTTTGTCCCTTTGAGCAACATGGAAGTCAAAGCATTGGAGCTAACTATATAAACGAGAATAGATAAATGTATTAACTAACATTTAAGGTGACTTTGACTGCCAAGAAACAACATTAGAAGATTCTCACTTTGGCTCTGTCTTGGCTTAGTGTCACATGTGAACACAGAGCCAAGCCAGCCACAGGTGCTGAACTCTAATTTAACTTTAACTTTCATTACACTCCTCACCACATTGTGGCCAAAAGAGTAGACCTGCCAAATCTTCAGCTGGAACCAAAAAGACTCTTAATTGGCCACCAAGGGTGAAGACAATAAGAAAGAAGTCCTGTTTTATTTTCCCATTGGGAGACTGAGAGTCTGATATCATAAAGTACAACGATGAGTTCCAGAGTCTCTCCATGTTTTTGGCTTCCAATGTATCAGTACTTCCTCTCATCTTCCAAATCATTAGACTAGGCAAAATGTTTCCTTCTTCATTTTTTATTTACACAAAATCCAGGAAAATAACTAGGTTTATATAGTCAATATTAATCCAGGTGTGCACATACACACAAAAAAAGCAAAAAGCTAACCCCAAACCAACCCTCCTGTTAGCATGGCTTTACCATGTTGCTATATGAACAATCATCCATTCCCTGTCATTCCCAACAGATTTCCATCCCAGCCTGATATTAATCTTCCAATCTGTTCTACAGAGGAAACTATAAGCAGCTGAATACTTAAACCAGTGTGGTCTGTACTTTTTTAAAAGTCATCAGGGCAATTTCAGACAAAGGGAACAAGCAGTTAACCACTAAGTCTCTCAGTGAATTGTGAAGATCCTCAAGTGCAAGATTCATTCACATAAGTTAGTCTTCTAAAAGCAAGTTGAACATATCATCCATGCTGCGTTTATAGATAAAAGAAATAAAAAGCCACTTTGAAATTTAGGTAAATAACACCATTTTAAGATGGAGTTAAATCATTCTCTGAAGGTACCTATGTCTGTTGTCTACAGAAACAGCCTGGAAGAATAGCTTGACTGAGACAACGAATTGCTAATTATCGATGCATTTGATTGTAACTGAGTTCACTGGGAACTAAGTGCCTAATTGTCTTTACTCCATTAAAGGAGAGAGAAAAGAGGTAAAATACTAGTTATTTACTGATAAAAAGGTAAAAATATCTTTTTGTTCTACGTAAAGAAGAACAAAGTTATTACAGTTATTTTCCATATAGATTCCTCATACATTGTTTCCTCACTCCTACTTTGTGATATTTGCTGGCTTTTTGGATCCTTTCTTTCCAGCATTTCTGGAATATGAACTATGGGAAAATTGGAACTGTACAGTTTTAATGTACATGCATCATGTTTTTGGTGGCATTGATGTCTGGTATAAACATCAACTTGTGAAATGAAAAACCTCTGAAGTCTAGGAACACCAAATGCTGATCAATTTGCACCTGTCTCAAGACATAGGGAATTCCTGGAAAACGGTGGCAGCTCTTCTGCCATGAAAGTTTTACTATAAACAAGAAATGCTGCTGTTTGAACAGCAGAAGTTTGATACAGGCTTCTGTGACTGTCTCTCAAACTGCTGTAAAATATTTAATTTCAATGTTTATTACAAACAATGGCTATTGTCTAAAATAGAAAATATCAAAGAATTTAAAAAAATGAATACAAAATCACCTTTTCTAACTGACTATATTTTGGCAAAATAGATATTTGCCTGTCTAAACACTAACCTGTGTACAACATTCTCACTACTTTTTTCTTCCAGCACCAGGTTTTAAACTAGCATTTGATTATCCTTGAAACAGACAGTTAATTTTCTTATGTCAGCTTTTCTTGTAGCTCTTTACCATCCAGAAAACTACCTTTATTTATGTCCAATTCCTGGATGCTGCACAGCTGATATTGCAATCTGCTAATATCTGATTTTTGGACAGCCAGTTGTACTTGTGTCATGACAAAACACTCTTGCTCTCTAACACACTAAGAATTAATATTTACCCTTACTGAACCTTTCAGCCTGTACCAGAAACTTAAACATAAGCTGTCCAAATCTCCATCCACCCTTGACTGGGAAGATTAATAATAATTCCTTTTGATCAGAATTACTCTGTTGGCCAGCAATGGTTTCCATGGTAATCGGGTGGTAGACAGAGCTGAAGCAGATTTCATCAGTTGTAAAACAGCATTAGAATTATCCTACACTTCTAATTATATCTTAGTAGGACTGACTTTTACATACTGTAGCTCAGAGGCACAAAAAGAAGACAGTTTTAACTATTGGAAAGATTCCATAAGGAAAGAAATTGGAGTGCCCTCTTCTAATAGCTGGGGCTTTTGGGGGTGTTTTGGGGTGGCTATTTTTTGTTTGTTCAGTTGTTTGGGGTTTTTTTCTTTATGGTAATAGTGTTGTGAATTGGAGGATTTTTATAAAAGAAATGAAATACAATGAACTACAGTTAAGATGTACCTGCTGTATAACACTGAGAATTATAGTCAGTGTTTCATGTGCTAATGGGAGCAACTCAAACTGCTGCAGGTCTTAGGAATTTCATGTCAGAATAAATCATATATCTTCAAAACCAGTAGGTTTAAAAGTGAGGATAGGTGATTCCGGCAGCAAGGACAAACACATTTGCCAGCTCATGCTGTTAACATTTGTATTGTTATTATTATTATTTTTCTGATTATTTCTGTTTGTTTCTTTAAAGAAAAAGTCCTTGGGAAAATCCAATATGAGATTTTTATTCCACAGTCCAGCTGGTTCCCCTGGCATAGCAGTAGCCAGTGTATGATAAGCATGCCAAATGAATACTTAATCCTTATTTTAGTGGCAAACTCAAGAGTTGGTTGATGCATGTTCAGAATATGAATTAAACTTGAAAAGAAGGCAGCTGAAAATTACTATATATGCCTGCATTTACCACAGCACAGCTTAATTCAAAGGATGGTGGTACATTCACAGTAAGTATTTCTGGAAGCTCAAGATAGACTTAGGAGTGAGAGAATGGGGTAGAAGAAGGGAATAACCAAGAGCTCATTACATGGAATTTATTTTGCAGGTGAGAAAGACGCGGGATAAGGCTGAATGCAGAGAAAAAATGCATATTTGACGAGACTCTAGGATTACAAATTTGGTGGCTTTGGCTCAAAATTGAATTTTAAACCTATAGACTTTGTGTACATATCTGACTGCAAGCATTTTTGTTACGTGAAGAGCTATAGTTGTATGTACCCAAAATCAGACGCTCATCTTTGAAACTATGACACTGACAATAAGGCATGTAATTAATACACAGAAATCACAAAAGGGAATGATGATGCAGCTTTTCCTTCTAATAATGACTGTAGAAGTCACCATGAAAGGACAGAAGACAGACATCAAAATATTGTAAATCTATATATAATATCAAACTTTAATTTTTCAAGTTTAAGACTCCTAAAATTCATGCTAGAGTTAATGGAGCAGATCAGAATATAGTCAGAAGTTAGTTTCTTAATAGCACTACTGGAAATGTAAATGTGATTCTAGTTCATGGAGTATAAATGATCAGTGAGTACACACTATGAACATACTCTGCAGCCAGGAGATATCAGGTGATGGGCAGAGGTTTGAGCTGCGGGGCTGCAGACAGACGCCAGCAGATGGAAAGCCCCACAGCAGGATTCCTCGAGTCCCAGACTTGTGGCCGCAGGGCTGCCAGATCCTCACTGCTCTCTGTTCTTGGAAGAAGGAGCCCAAAATCCTTGGCTGAAGTCATACTCTTCAGCATTGCAGTTAAGTAAGGATTCTTGGACCATCCAGGGAACTCCTGTTACACGCACAAGACTCTGAACCTGGAAATCTTCCAAATGTGATCTAAGATCTGAACATCCAGGATGGTGCATCCAGAGGCTGTGAGCAGCTAAAGAATCATTCTGATGATTGTGCAGAAGCAAGCATTGCTACTTCCATTTTCCAGGTCTAATTTTGCCTGGAGATGAAGTAATTATTTACTATTAGTTTTATTAGTTTAATGCCTAAGAGGTCCAGTCAAATTTGAGGACCTAAATGTGCCTGATACAATATAAACATGAAATAAGAAATATCATGTGAAAAATAAGGCTTTAGGACAAGGCTTAGAAGACAGTTAAAAATGAATATAAAAAATAGTAAGTTTACAGAAAAAAAACAGAAGGAAAATGAAATAAAACATTTCAGAGTACTAAAGGGTATAAAGACTGATAAAAGGACTATGACCTTTCAACTTCTGACAGACCATTAGTTTGTATGTGATCCATTTCATTAATATGTCCAAACGAAACATCATTACTGACTGATGGCTATTCAATTTCTTGTGAAAATTGATCCTATGGTCTCAGTTCACTTCCTGTTGGACAGATATCTGCATTACAACTGACATTCTTGTCGACAGTATCAAGAAGAACACCATGAATAGAGCAGAGGTGGAGAAAACCTGTAAAGAGATTTTGATTCCTTGCAGAAAACTGTTTGTTTGTTTGGCTTTTTCAATACAGGACTTTGAATAATCTTTCAAAAAGATATTCTTTGTAGCTAATCTCAGATTCACAGTAGTTCCTTCCTCAGTAGAAACGTGGTGCTCAGCAATATTTCAAGAAATACATGTAAAGGATGGAATTCTGCATTTAAATCACTCTCATTATTCAAAACTTACTTTTTTAGATGTGCATTTTTGCATTAGGTAAATGGCTATTCCAGTATTTACAGTATTTCATAAATGCTTTTATCCTTGTAATAGATTATTCTGAAAGCAGCCCCTACTACCAAATAGTAATTACAGACAACCCTAACCATCATCATGAGCAGACTCATTAAATTCAGTATTATTCCTAACACTACTGCAGATAGTTGTAACCCTAAGTATCTTTCTGAATCAGGGCAGAGCTAGACAAGACTAGGGGGACCACTGTACCCCAGACTTTATTAAAGGACACAAAGCTTAGCAAAAAATAATCACATGCGTATCACTCTATTTGTTTAAGAGGAGGACACAGAGCAAGCAGCAAAGAAAATAAAATGAGTTCCAGATTTGTCTCGTAATTTGCGAATGTTGGGTGATTAACAAATTAAGCTTAACATTGCAAGGGAAAGCACAGGAGGACAAAAGTGTAACATAATTAGATCACATTAGAGTAAGAAGATGGAAGATCTGATTCTGCATTTATCAAAGGCAATAGCAAAACTCCATTATTTTTGACTCAGGCGAGATTGGATCCCTTAAAAAACTGACATGTTTCCAAAATACCAAAACAATGGATAGCAACAGCAAAAGGAAACAGATTGTCCAGAAGTTGCAAATAGAACACAGCTAATAGCACCAGAAAGAAACTCAATCATATATTTATTAGTGTGAGACACAATGTACCATAAGCAACTTCAGGGACCTCTGGATTAGAATATTTTAGAAGTGAGGAAAATCTAGATTTATACTTTTTCCTATCTAATTCATAACAACTGAATTGTAATAGAAATATCCTGGGGAAATTCAAAAGAAATGTTTCTCTGTGAGATTTGTCTGACTAAATCTACAACTCAGAGAGAGTTCCTTATAATCAGTAAAAAGAACTAGTATTTTTACAGTATGATCTCATTTCACTACCAGGTAGCTGTTTGTAATAAATTAGTTGAATCATATTCTAGAAAAGCCTACTTCTTTTCAGTAACTAAAAAGGTAATCTAAGTAACGAGGTAAAGTTAGGTGAGATGAATCTCACAAGCTGTGTAACTGGGGGGAAAAAAAATGCAAAGTACACCACCTGATTTAGGGTAGGAGCAGCAATCTTTCATAGGGTTGGCTAACCACTACTGAAGATCCTTGAATGGGGACAGGAGACTCAAGTTAACGTAAGCTTCTATCATGACCTGTACCATATGTACCGTGGGCTGAGACTTCACAAGTGATCCTGCTGCATCATGATGTTCATACAGAAAATGTCTGGAAACAGAGGCCTCTTTCACCCCTCTGTTCTTTGCGCGCAAGAACACTCCTTTCCACAATTTAGCCTACAACAAAGCCAGCCTCAGACCAGCTGTTTGCATCATGACAGGAAACATGCTAATCACTGAGTTTCCCTTATAGGCAAATTGTGCCTGACCAACCTGTCTGTCTTCTACGATGAGAGAACTGGCTGTGTGTGTGACAGGAGAACGGTGGATGTGACATACTTTCACTTTAGCAAGACATCTGTGACAGTTTCTCATTGTATTCTTTTATCCAGTCCATAGCTCATGAATTTGGCTAAGTGGACAATAAACGGGAGAAAAATTGGCTGGACTGTTGGTCTTAAAGACTGGGGAACAGCAGTAAAATGACTTTGTTAACAAACTGGAGGACGGGTGAGAAAACACTCTCAGCATATTTGCAGATGATACAAAATTGGGAGGAACAGATGATATGCTTGAGGGAAGGGCTGCTATTCAGAGGCACCTGGACAGGTGTGAGGAATGGGCTGACAGCAACATCATGAAGTTCAACAAAGTGTAAAAGCCTGCATCTGGGAGGGAATAACACCATGAAATACTATAGGCTGGGGGCTGGCTGGACAGAAAGCATCTTGACAGAAAAGTCACCTGAAGGTTCTGGTGGACAAATTGAACATGAGTCAGCAGCACACCCTTGCACCAAAGACAGACAACCTGGGATCCGTCAGCAAGAGTGTAGTCAGCAGGTCCATGAAAGCAAGCCTCCTCTGGCTAGCAGTTGTGAGACTACATCTCGAGTGCTGTGTCTGGTTTTCAGTTCCTCAGCACAAAGAAGACACTGCTACACTGAGTCAGTCCAGCAAAGGTCATCAAGCTGGTGAGGCGGATGGAGCACATGGTGTGCAAGGAAAGGCTGCGAGAGGCTGCAAGGTCATCCCAGCCTTAACAGGAGAGGGCTCAGGAGAGACCTCACTGCTGTTTTCACGTACCTTGTGGGAGGGGACGGAGAACGTTGAACCAGTCTTCTTGGAAGTACATGGTGACTGGTCTGGAGGCAATGGAAAACAAGTTGGAAAATGGGAGACTCTGAATGCATGTGGGTTGTTTTTTTAATCATGAGAGTAGGCAAACACTGGAAGACATTACCCAGAGGGACTGTGGGGTCTCCACAGGGACATAAAGACATTCAAAATGCAATGGGACGTGTCCCTGAGCAACTCTTTCTAGCTGGACCTCCTGTGACCAGGTCAGACCGAAGACCTCCAGTGGTCCTTTCCAGCCAATAACATTCTGCTTCCTGTGAGTATATCTTGCTCCGACGCAGTACTCTCTTGCTTCTGAAGGCAGTAAATGGCAAAAGCGTTTGTGACTTTCTCTACATCTAGCAGAAGTAATACTGCAAGAAAAAATCCTAGTCAAGTCTGTTCCTGTGTTAAAGGGAAAGTGTTATGCAGACAGTTTAACAAGCTTAAAGTTAAATAAAAAAGGAAAATTTATATGCGCTGGCTCTCAGCAATGTAGACAAATTCATATTTAGTTCAGATAAGAGCACTTCAAAGAAATTGGTTAAAGGGGCATAAATGGGATTGAAGAAAAATAAACTTGACCAAGACTTACAGAACCAATGGAGTACGGTAGCCAAAGGGAAATGATTGTTTGGAAATAAGGCTATGAAAAAAAGATGGAGTTGTTTAAGGAAGTAGCAGATAGATACGTAGCAAGGGCTATTTGTGGAGGCAGCAATGTATTGGAAAGGATTAGTTGCTATGTGATTTTTTTTTTTAAGTAGTTGTTCATTGCAAATAAGCTAACAGATTTCATCTAGAAGTACAGTAAGGCAACACTGTTTAAAGAAAAATACTTTAAAAATCTTGTCTTGCAGGCTGCCACTGAAGGTCACACTTCTTGTTGCTGTTTAGTGTATCATACAAGCCTATTTTCAGTTTCTGTCATCTATCCAGTTTCCTGTCAGAGCACAGGAGCCTAATATAAAGAAATTAAACCACAAATACAATCTCTTTAATGCATTTCAGAAAGAAATGTGTGTTTCTATATTAGGGATAAACTGTAAACTGCAAGAGCATCTGTTCTTCTCAGTGAAGCCTCCTAAGTTTAGTTTACATATAAAAAGGGACAGTAGGTATTTGAATAGGAATATGATCTGCTTTTCTAAGAGCAACTACATGGATAGCCACGGAGCTCAATAATTTCAAAAATGATAACTGCTTTTTGGTGCTATTATGTAGTCAAAAGAACCTGAAAATAGTAAGGATTGTAAAAGCAGCTTCATAATTCAATCCTTTACAGAACGGAACAGTTACAGTCTCAAGATTAATATAGTTTTGTATAATTCAGAGTACAAAGGTATACTTTCTCAAAACCAGACTTTTTTTGTTATTAAAATTGTAATCTCAAAGTACCTGCTAACAACCAGTGTAATTCACTACCCTATTAAAGTTTTTTTCCCCCTCACAATTTAATTAATATGCTACAAGTGAAAAATCCATATACCCTAGCATAATGAGCATCAGAAATTAGTAAGAACTTTTTTCCTTCCCTTTCCCATTTCCTTCTGTCACTGGTAAACCCCGCTGGGAAGCTAAGTACCACACAGATGCTTGCTCACTTCCTTCCCACCCCTCTGTGGGATAGGGGAAGAGGAAAGGAAGAATAAAAGCAAGAAAACTTGGCTGTCTAGATTTAGGAAAAAAAAAAAAAAAACAAAACCATTTAATAAGTGAAGGATAAATTGAAGCAGAGAGACAAAACCAGAACAAAACAAGTGATACAAAGGCAATCATTCACCACCTCCCAAGGGCAGATGCCCACAGCCAGTTCCCAAGAAAAAGATGGCTAAACTTCACAAAACTTCCTCTTTTCCCTTTTATTGCTAAGCATGACATTGTATGGTATGGAGTATCTCTGGTTCATTCAGGTCATCTGCATGGTTGTGTCAGCTCCCAGCCTATTGTGCAACCTCCAATCTTTGCACAAGGGGGTCACAGTGCAAAACAGAAAAGGCCTTGATGCTAGCAAAGCTAGAACATGAGTGTCTTATCAGTATTGTTCTGGTCACAAATCTAAAACACAGTACCATACGAGCCACTATAAAGAAAATTAATTCTGTCCTAGCCAGGTACACCTTCTTTCCTTATCCCTTCCCATCTCTCTCTTTAACGAGCAGCATCTCCAGCATGCTGTGGTTCGTACTATACTGTTCTTAGTAATATAGTGTTATGTATATCATTATGTTTCACTTCTGCATGCTAATATTGAATATAATTTCTCTTTTTCAGACCTCCTGAAAGATGGCTCTTTATACTCTAAATATAAGCTCATAGGAACATACGTTCTTATGCCCAACAGACAAGATTGGTGCGAAAGTACTTGTGCATAGTTTATCACTCCAGTCTTTCCCAAAACTGCTAGCTTACAAATATGAGCAAGAGCATTGCTTTTGCAGAATAACAGCATAAATTACAAAGTAGTTCATTAAGAAATGGCCTTCATTCCTCCCAAAAATTCAATAAATAACATTTTTATTATTGGAAATTTAATTGATTGGAAATCAATGAAAATGTTGTAGTTGTTTCTGCAAAACCTCCAGCCCTCATATAAGTGTCCTTCAGTTATGTCACTCAGAGAAAGTACCTGAGAGTCACATGCAGAGCTTTCTATTCCTTTCATGCAGCTAAGACAGATACATTGGAGTAAAATATAAATGGTTTCTTTTAACCAGGTATTACAAGCTAATAGATAGCTGACCTCTGTCATCACAAACCTGGATTGCTTTAGACTATGTAATAACGTTAGCAGTGCAATATCTTTGTTAATAATAAAGTATTAGAATTCATACCACAAAGATAGAACTTTTAGGCAAAGATAAACCAAACAAATAATTAGTGCACAAAGTCCAGTTAAAATAGGACGTACCTTAAGCAGGAAGAGCATAGAAATTGTATTAATATCCAGGTACTGACAGGTTTTACCAGGAAAGCTTATAGCTGTCTCAAGTTCTGCTATTACTCAGACCCAGGGGCTACCCCAGAGGCTACTTTACTTAATCTGAGCATTTCAGTATCTGTTTCACACCTGAAGCCCATTTGAAAGTCAGAAAGGGCCCTGCACCTGAGATCCCTAAGGGCCCTTATCTGATACATGGACACCACTGAGTTCACTGCAGAGACAGCTTCTGGCTAATGTTTTGGGTTTGTTTGGTTTTTTTTGTTTGTTTGTTTTTTTGTTTTCCTTTTTTAAACAGGGAAAATATCAGGCAGAGGTGAGAGGCACAGCAACCTTTTTTAAAAAAGGGAGGGGAGGGAAGGGAAAAATCAAGATGTAACTAAATAACTTTGGCTTAGTGAGTTACTACTCATCAGGTGAGCATGTCAAATTTGATGTTTGCAAGCTATTAGCATATTATAAAGAAGAGGCAAGTTTGTTTGTACGATGGTTGCTGTGACTTTGTGCGTGAGAAAAACAAAAGTGACATGCATCTCCCTCAGCTTTAGCCACCTAAAAGCTTTGTATCTACTATTAACTACTGCCTCAAACCCACTTTGTATCCAGTGGGGTATTTCCAGAGGACAATTATTTCATTTTGAGATAGCTGTCCAAAATAGATGATAGGACTTTCTCTTAACACTAATCTCAGGAGCAGAGAAGTAATTTTTTATGTGGTAAGAAGAGCTTGATTCACTACATACCTAAAGTGTTGCAAAATGAGGATGGTACCATGAATACTGCTTTTACTTTACCACAGTAAAAACACCCACACTCAAGTAAAGCTGTACAATCATTAGAAGGCCATTCTTAGGATCAGTACTTTAAGCAGACTTCAAAGTATTTTATTTTCCCACCTTATCCTTTACTCCTCAGAAAACAAAACTCACTCTGTAAATACAGATAATGTTATGCTATTCTTAAATGTGCTCTTCTAGGGCTTTGTCAATAGCATCTAGAAGATTCCTATATCCAGCGATTAAGCTAAGTAAAGAAATAGCTATATTGAATCATAAAAAATTGGCCCAGAAAGGAAAAGTTTTGAGGAATAATTAGAAGTGAATCTGCCCGCCCCAGATGCTGAGCACATGGTGATATGATAAATTTACAATATTCATGTAACACTCAAACATATTTGCAGCAAGTAATAGTCAATCATTCAATAAGATATGCTTGATAGGTTAGCAAGTTAGGACTACATTTTCTGCAGAATTACTGAGCATAAATAATTTTAAAACTAACTGGTATTAAAAGTAAATTAGGTAGTTAATTATTTCTTTAAAAGAAATCAAGTACTTTTCTGAAAGCATTAGTTTTCATTCTTACAATGGTTTGTTGATTTGTTTGAAGTCTCAAAGAAAGCTCTTTTTCCACATTGATCCCATGAAATCTTAATGCAAGGGATAGGAAAGCAAATCAAGGAAACAGCAGGGAATTATTTTTCATTCCCTTGTCACTTTGTCAACTCTGATAAGCATGTAAACTCATTCTAAAAGCAGTTCCAAATCCATAAGGTGCGAGTTCATTGACAGGAAATCACTAAATTCAAAAGATAATGCACATGTGATTTTTGTGGTGTCTATAATCCCTCCTGCCACGACATGGTCTTTTAGCTCTATACAGTGTGAGAGTCTGAGCACTGACACTGCAAGACCAGCTCGTGGCATTCTCATTCCAAAAGACACAAAGCAGATGTTTCCAGCTACCACCAGAAATGCATACAATAACAGAGCACTTAGCCCTTGCTAGTATACTTAACATTTAGAAAGCAGCAGCTTTGTTTCACACATAAAAACTCCAAAATGCATGAACTATGAACTGTGAATCATCTTTTGTGCTAATTTGATCAGCTCTAATCACACTGTACATGTATTCACACAATCATATCAAAAGGAAACTCTACATCTAACCTCTTCGCAACTGCAGTATAGGGGGTATTTGCAACAGACAGACATTTTTACGGTCCCATTGGTCTATGTTTACAGTATGTAACACCATTACTTTAATTATAATAGCTCTGCCTCTTTGTGACCTGGTTCCCTGAGGCTTAGCAGTCACAGGAGGTTAATCTGGTTTTCTGATTTTTGATTTACTCCAAGTTCCAGTATCTTTACTTTTATGCAAGTTTCCTAGGGGCTGTGCACTGGAGTGGATACATGCACAACCTCTCATCCTCTTTAGTTCAAGCATAAACTCAGACCGGAATAAAAGCCTAGCTTTTACAAAGCTCAGTTGCTACAGGAAAATTATGGTAGAGTCACAAAGTCATTATAAGTAAACAAAATCTAAGGGGTGTGGAAAGGCAAGCAAACCAAAAAGACAGAATTAAAAATTGTGTGACTTGGAAATTTGGCTCCTGTGAGCCTCTGGGATTCTGAGACTCAGCCTATAGCCTTTCTTCCAAATATTTGCAGAAAGGAACCAAATTCAACAACCTACCACTTGTTTGGGAGGATGGGAGGTGGGGGATATCTCACTCCCCATTAACATTACGATAACCTCAGTGAGGAATGAAACAACTCCTATACCTTGAGAAAAGGCCTCTGGGTAAAAAAGCCTGGAGCTATTTCACTCACACCTCATGAAAAAATAATACTACATGCCATTACACATACGTGTTCCCAGCACTTGTCTTGTAACAAATGCATAATAGTTTTTTTTTCTGCAAAGACAATGAAAGAATAAAAGATCCTATTAACAGCTGGAGATTAAACTCGAATACAAAGGTGGTATGTACATATTTAAAAGAGGTATATTACCTTAAGTGCCATTTCAAGTCCCAGAAGCCCACTTAAATGACCATACAGATATCACTGGCTAGAGACATGTTTAATTTACACAAACTATAAATCCATCTGGATTATTTTATTAAGGATATGGACCTGTTGGCATGAGTGCAGAGGAGGGCCACAAAGATGATCAGAGGGCTGGAGCATCTCTCCTATGAAGACAGGCTGAGAGAGTTGGGTTGTTCAGTCTGGAGAAGAGAAGGCTCTGGGGAAACCTTATAGCAGCCTTCCAGTACTTAAAGGGGGCCTACAGGAAAGATGGGGAGGGACTCTTTATCAGGGAAAGTAATGATAGGATAAGGTAACAGTTTTTAAAGTGAAAAAGGATAGATTTAGACTAGATATTAGGACGAAATTCTTTACTGTGAGGGTGGTGAGACATAGGAACAGGTTGCCCAGAGAAGTTGTGGAGGGCCCATCCCTGGAAGTGTTCAAGGTCAGGTTGGATGGGGTTTTGAGTAACTTGGTCTAGTGGCATCTGTCCCTGCCCATGGCAGGGGGGGTTGGAACTAGCTGATCTTTAATGTCCATGCCAACTCTAACCACTCTATGATTCTACGATCTGCTGGCATGATTTAGCTGATGATAAAATCAGTAGCAAAAAAAACGGTCTATTATCTTATTAGGTGATCCCTTTAGCTGTATCCAGGGAAAATTATTTCATTCTTGACTATGATAAATGGAAAAGAGAAATTAAAATATAACTAGTAAATATTCTGTAAATTTGCAAGCATTTTCAAGACAGCAATTACAATGAGGAAAGCTACTTTTAAGTGAGCGTCAGTCAAGCTGATGTGGATTTTTTTTTCCTTGTGTGGTGATCATCCACTCATCTTCCTACACCTCCACTTTTAAGCCTTTCTCATTACTCCTTTGGCTTTTTTTTCGTTTGTTTCTCTTCAATTCTATACAAAATGTGATTTTATGCACCGTATACTTAGGTATTTTAATAATGTTCTGCAAAGCCAAGTAAATTACTAGTAGCTCAGACAAATGCACGCACTATGTGTTGTATTTGATTCTCCTGCAAGTCCTCTAAACAAATTTTAGACAATCTTCTTTCCTCAATAATAGTGAAGTAAGCTAGTCCAATTAGTGTCACTGGGTATCACTACAATATTAATTTCCATTACCCACTCTTGCATGAGATGATATGGTGATGATACAAAATAGCATTACAGAAAAATGTGTCGTCTAGCTGAAAACCCTGTTAAATGTAGTAGTACTGCCAGTGAGGAAAGGTTTATTGAATAATGCTATGGTAATTGTTTGAATCAAGGGCAAGATAATTTTAATTAAACAAAAAAAAAAGATGATGAATTTATTTTCTATATCCTCCTCTCTCGCAGTTCATTTGTGTGGGCTTTGCTTAAAGAAAGATAAACATCTACTCCAAAATGAGGCTCACTAATATCAGAGATAGAGAAAATTCATTCTAATAGATGTGAAAAGGAAGATACTTCCTTACCACTTACATGGTATCTTAATTACTACTTACAAAGAGATTCATCACAAAGTTAATCCTAAGACCTTTTTCTTTAAAAAAAAATAAATAGTTGAATAATATTTTAAAATAAATGCAAACATTTGAAAGTTATACTTTTCTAAAAGTTCTAAATTTCATATATAAGCGCTGGGTTGACTTGAATAGTAATTAAAGATGCAAGTAATTAGTGCTAGAAAAAGAGATTCAAAATGCATCAATGCAAGCCTTTGTAAATAATAATTTGTAAGAAAAAATTTATTTAGAAAAAAATCCTGTTAAGTTATTCGGTCCCCTTTTTCCTTCCTCTCTCTTAATGAGTTTTTATACCTTGCTACAGCTGACTTAAAAATGAAAACTTTTACTAATGCATCTGGATTTATTCCTTTGGGATTCAGTGGCAGAGTGCTACAATTTCCCTAGTTGTTGAAATAATTTCCTCTTCCTTGGTTAACAACAGTCTGTTTATTAATTTCTTAGAAGCAGACACAGTATTCTGTCTCTGAGTGTTGGCTATTATGAATAACTTTAGCTGAAGGTCCCATTGTTTTGCAATGCAGTCCTTAGCAAAACTAAGTATATTAATAAGGACTAAGTATGCTAATAAATCTTTTTTATGCAGGCGCTTTATATAAGTGTTCTCAAGGTAGCAGGTACCTTGTTTCAAATGATCACCAGAAATACTACTAATGAAATAGATAATAACAACACATGTTTCTTCCTTTATAATTCTTGTCTTTTACACAGTCTTTTATTTTTACAAAAAAATATTTAGACCTAAGTATTTCAACAAGTTAAGGCCAAGCTACAAACACAAGATGTTCATTTTCCTCAAAATATACTCTGTCCTATTGCACTAGATTAAGAGGTCCTGCAACTGAACCTTCATACCATGACATTGCTAGTGAAGCAGAGCTTTATTCTGCTAAAAAGTTGGGGAATGAAGGCAAGAATACTGCCTAAGTCACCTGGCTTATGAATCCTATGATCTGTATTTCAAGATCATAAATTTAAGTGAAAGAATGCTACCTTTTTCCCCTCTGATTAGCATCAGAAGTAAATATTTTATGCCTTAAGACATATCTCAATTAATAGTTGTTCTCCATAGAGAAAACAAACCATAAGCAGTGTTTGTTAGAGAGAAATAATGACCATATGCAAAATGCCAATAAGAGCATGGGCATACTTGTGAAGAGAGCAGAGAGAAAAAAAAAAAAAAAAGTCTTTCAGTTTGACTGAACCAGAGAACACTTACTCACTGAATGTCAGACTCTCATCCTCCCGCCCTGTAATCTGCTGGCAGTGCCCTTGGAAGAACGTGTAGGAGGATTACTTTTTGTTTAACTTCTCTGCTTAACCTTCACAGCATTTGCTTACTGTGTTGTCAGTAAACACAGGTCTTAAAGGATACGCGCTGCTGGAAGGATAGTTGAGCGCATCATTAGGCAACTTTTCCTCAATCTCTGTAATTGCAGGTGGGAGTGAGTGGATAAAAAACTATATTTCTTAAGCAGAAAAATAAATTAAAACAAAAAAAAAAATGTTTCAGCAAAAATTAAAGATTATTGGCTGACAGGCAAAAGAGTCTTGTTTTGATGCAGATTTATCCAAGTGGACTGCAAGTCTAATTTATTTGATGCCCATAGAAATAAATGATTGTAATTTATCAAGCCTCCTGTATATTTGATTTATTATTTATTTGTATGATAGTATTTCTCCTGAGCTCTTTACTGTGACCAGGTATTCAAGATTTTTTTGCAAACCCGTGAGGAGACAAGCTATTGGCTAATATTACCTACATACACAGAACAGTCAAAGAATGGAAAGATAGATGGAAACAGAGGTTAAATGAATTGTTCTAAGTCTTATAATAGTCAGTGGCAGATTTATCAAGAGAATTCAAGATTTTTTTAGCCATAGTTCAGGGGTTTTATATTGTGCCACAAGTCCTTTTCACTGGATAAAATTGTTAGCAAGGACAGAGGGCTCTGTAGCCCTTGTTTTAGTGGGAACAGGAGTTTTGCTTCAGTACAGACTGCAGGATCAAGATGAAACAATGACTGTTAGAGAAAATTAAAGTGTTCGTAAACTACATTCTCCTGCTGGTAAAGAAGTTATAAACCCAATTTAAATAGTCAGGCATATGAAAAGAAATGGGTCATTCAGAATTTTCTGATTATTGTATAAATTGGTGAAACAGCTGATTTACTGAAATAAAACACAGACGAGAGTCAGAAAATCAAATGCCTTTGCAACACCTCCTCACACATGGATTCATTCAAACATGGAGACCAATAATATATTTTTTCTTCTACTTACAGAATATTGACAATTTTGATTTGCATTGGCTAATATTGTAAAAGAGTTCTGTTTAGTTGCACAGCTATGGAAGCATGAAAATACTTTGATCGCAGTTATTTGCCCTTCGTGAAATTCAGTGAAGGATTCAGAAGCTTGCAAGTTTACAGCAAAAATTAATTTCTACTCATTTGCTAGAGACACAGGAGGCTGAAAACACACTTTTATGGCATTTGCCCATTTTAAAATACAATTTTGTTAGGAGACAACAGAGTACTCAGCATAAACTTATTGGAGCTTTTCCATTTTCTCTTAATTTAGCACAACTGTTATATATTTTCTAACAAATTTCCTACCAGTTTGTGATGTTTGCCTTCTAAATACTGTTGTGCTGTGTTTCTTTATGGCACAGAGGAAGGTGCAGGAATTCCAGTATATCCACCATTCTCAATGGAATTATATTGTTTTATACTGAGACTAAGGAGAGTCTTTTTTTCCCCAGTCCTGGCAATGGGTACACAGAGCTGAGTACTTCAGCTCTGACATCAACCTACTATTCTGATGAGACCTTACAAAAAAATGATGTTGCAGGCACCTAAACAGGTTTTAACTTGCTCTTGCAACATTACTAGCTCTTTTCCGACAGATTACCACATGGAAATCAAAACAGATTTAATGATGACTCATTCAAAATGTTATCCATGGCATTACTAAGCAGCAACAAGATAATTAAGCTATAATGTCACAGAAAGAGAGCATAATTACTTATTACCCTGCTTTCATGCCTCTGAAGGAGAGATATAAGTATAAAACCACAATTATTTGTTTTAGATAGACTCTGATTTCTTTGTTTATAAATTTAAACAGAAAACATACTCTTAATTTCTGTGGTTTGGCTACCATTTAACTTTTTTTCTTTCCACCCTCCTGCTGAACAAGAAATAAGAGACAAGTGAGTAAGTACTTGTTTCATTTGTGTTGAAAAGCCAGTTGAACACAATAAAACTGCATCAACAGAAAAACATGGCAAAAGTTTGATTCACTCTGGAACATTACCTGAAGACTATTTGCACTGAATAAACTGTGACGCGCCAGAAGTACGACTCCATTTTTTACAGCAGATGAACACAGCCAATGTGATTCCCCCCAAAACAATGACATGGCTTATATGTACCAGGACTGCATTTCTTAGACCAACTTAACAAAGAACTCACCTAGTAAATTCTTATGTGAATCATGCTCGGTACAGTATATTAATTGCCAAAAGAAATCTCCAAACTACCAACAATATCTGTGTCTGTGTTTCAGATGATGACTTGTAACATCTACTGTCAAACCCCTGACATTTTATTTAGACTAATGCAGTAACAAAATGCGAAACTAAAGCAATATTCTTCAATTACTGTAGCTAATAATAAGTAAGGAGTAGCAGGAGAGCATCCCGAACTTCACACTTTTGCTGGAGAGTTTTCCCTGCTTTGTACTGACAACGCTGCCAGCACAAATTTAGGGTCTTTCTATATCCTGGCTAAAAGCGAATCAGCCTCCTTTAAGTGGCTGCCTACATGGATGGGCTGACCTAGAGCAATAGATTCCATCCAGCTGAGCAACACAATAATGCACATGCTCAAAGGGCTTTGCTCCAGGGAAGGTTGTGTGTCACGCCACTAAGTACAGCTGTCAGCACGTACATAAGTGCAGAGGGAAATGGATGAAAAGGCAAATAAAATAATTAATAGCATTCTGTATGAATTGAAGACAAAATACATGGCTCTTTGGTGACACCTCCATAGCTGTTCATACTGATAGATTCTGACATGATCAAAAGCTCCGTATTTTTAAAATGGCAAGAAAAATCTAGGGTGTCTTTGTTCAGCCATTGTTGCAGTTCTATGTATGTAGTTCTACATATCTAAACATCTATTTACTGTGTTACTACCCAGAAGTTTCAGTACAAGTTCATGTCTCTTTTTCATTATAATATTATCATCTAGCACAGAATTCTTTCAGATATTCAGGTATTTAGTATTGCAGCAATTAGTATATATCTTCCTGTTGCATTTCAATTTAAAGTATCACTCACTTAGTGACAAATTGTAATACCTGCTGATATTAAAAATTTCCACAAAGACAGGGAATATAAAAGGAAAAGGTGTAAAGAAGGGATAAATGTGTATCTTTTGATGTTCTGATTTTTTCATCATGTAGTGCAGCTGCATCCTGAACTTGACTTTAAATTGTCCTGAAAGCCTCTTGCCTACAATGACATGTATGTTACAGTTTTAAGTCTGAAAAAGAATTTTTCTTTTGAATTAGCTATTCTAGCATTCTTAAATATAAATTCATTCTTCTTTTTTGTTGTTCTGTTTTTACTATGCATAACATTCTAAATTTTTTGAGACTTAGTGAAATACATACTGTAGACATTACACAAAAATTTACAAAGTTTATTTTTTAAATATTTGTAATGGGGATCCAGATCTGAAAAAAACAATACCAAAACTGGATTAAATAATGAGTAAGAAAAATCTAGTTTGTCTATGAGCCTGCGTAAGGGAACTGAACATAATATGGAGAAAACGACAGGGAAAGGTGAATGGCCACATATTTAAAAAAACGGTAGGAGCCACTTATAGAGCTGCAGGTTTTTTTCTAACTGAAAGGCTATACCTGCCTAAATGGATTCTAACCCAAGGAAACTATACAGAAGGCCAATCTATAGTTTTCTAACAGACTGATTAGCAAGAGTATCCTTCTAAAGTAGTGATTATAAGAGCAGATGGCGGGCAGAGTTAGGAAAACAAGGTCAGGAAAGAGTGACTTTCAATACTGATAGTTAAGCCAAGATTCAGAACGAGGAATTCTCAGAGTACATTTGTTATCTGAAGTGCTGCTGACCTAGAAAGGAAAGCCAGCATCACCTGATTGTTCAACCCTATTTTTCTCTCAGCACTCCAACCACAACATACCCCTCCTGGAAGTTCCTATTCTCCTGTCATCATTTTCATCCCATTTAAAACTTGTTCTATTGTCAGTGTTACCAACCTCAATATTCTGTTTGCTTGAGTGGTAGCCCTCAAGGCATATGGGAGTAACCCGTAAATGCACTGTTCTTGCATTAGGATCTGCTTTATTAAACAAGTTCTACCCAAAGTAACACAGTAGCTACGGAGGAACAGCCATCACTTTCACTCAACTACACTCACAGTTAGAAGTCAATTATTATTACAATCATTTAATAATAAGTAATTAATGTCAGGGCTCATATTTTTCCATAAGCCATAGTGTGCTAAATATATGCCATGCTGAGGTGAAAATTTATTGTGAAAGCATGCAATGGTCCAAACTAAGTGCATACTTAATGCAAATCTTCTCTGGTGTAAATGAGAATAGTTCCGTCAGCTATAAAAGAATAATAAGCTAGATCAAAAAAAAGTCTCAGGGAAAGATGCTGATCTCCTAGTTTGATGCTGAAGACAGGATTTTGAAAATGCCTTCTGTTGTCAAATCCTGCAAGCACCTACCTTACATCAACACCTCCACTTTGCACGCTGTAACTGCCTGTAAGTCTAAATTAGTTCACATTGCAGAAGTGGCCCTGCCAGGCAATATCTCCTGTTGATTCAGGCTTCCTTTCCACTTTGAAATCACCGAAGTCTTTGCTCAAAGCCTGTCTAAGAACGTCAAAAAAGGCAATAGGAATTATGTAGGGGGCCATAACACCACTTTTGAGGCCAAAGCCATCAGAACACCAAATTGCAAAAGTAACTCTAGGTTACTATTGCAACGTAACCTACTAGGTTACGTTGGATTGCCAACGGGTGTCCCACAAGACATTCCGAAGCCTGTCCATTGTGTGCATTAATTCACCACCATAGAAAAAATTGCTTCTCCAATTCTGAAAGCAGATCAAAGATCATATTGTATTCATGGCCTCTTGCATGGCTTCTGTTTCAGTAGGCACATGGGTCAGCGCAATCCCAAGCACAAATAAGCTGGGCAGAGAATGGATTAAGAGCAGCCCTGCCAAGAAGGACTTGAGGTGTTGGTTGAAGAGAAGCTCAACATGAGCCAGCAACGTGTGCTTTGAGCCCAGAAAGCCAACTGTATCCTGGGCTGCATCAAAAGAAGTGTGGCCAGCAGGTCAAGGGAGGTGATTCTGTCCCTCTACTACACTCTCGTGAGAATCCACCTGGAGTACTGTGTCCAGCTCTGGGGCCCCCAACATAAGAAGGATGTGGACCCATTGGAATGAGTCCAGAGGAGGGCCACGAAGATAATCAGAGGGCTGGAGCACCTCTCTTAAGAAGACAGGCTGAGAGAGTTGGGGTTGTTCGGTCTGGAGAAGAGAAGGCTCCAGGGAGACCTTACAGCAGCCTTCCAGTACTTAAAGGGGGAATACAGTACAGATGGGGAGCAACTCTGTCAGGGAGTGTAGCGATAGGATGAGGGGTAACAGTTTTAAACTGAAAGAGGGTAGATTTAGATCAGGTATTAGGAAGAAACTCTTTACTGTGAGGGTGGTGAGACACAGGAACTGGTTGCCCAGAGAAGTTGTGGATGCTCCATCCCTTGAAGTGTTCAAGGCCAGACTGGATGGGGCTGTGAGCAACCTGGTCTAGTGGAAGATGTTGCTGTCCATGGCAGGGGGTTTTGAACTAGATGATCTTTAAGGTCTCTTCCAACCCAAACCATTCTGTGATTCTATAATTCAGAGATATCTACCACATTCAATACAAACAACAATTAAACCTATTTCCACAAAGAATGTTAACAAAACTTTTTTGTGAATTGCAGAGGAAAGACATAAAAAAAGGGATAAGGACTGCTATAAGTGCTGCTGTTGTGTGACTAGGCCTGAAGGAATCATGGAAGGCCCAAAAGGGAGAGAAGATGGCCATGGTCTTGCAGGGGAAGAGGAAATTCTGTTTTGAAATGGCTGTCTGTCATCACAGAGGGAATAAATGGCTTGACAGGATCTGCTGGTCTGTCCAGAATATTTATTTTAACATTCTTGTCACAGCCTCGGGGAGTATTTCTGTGCTTTATACAAAAATCATTGACTTCAGAAACCCAGTTCTGGGAGCTGGGACTGGAATCACATGTTTTTCAGTTTTGCCATCTTTACAGTTCTTCTGAATTTCTATCTATCTGTGCAGTGATCCATTTTCAGGACAAAAAGAGAAAAAGATTGTAAACCACATATCTCACCTTTGTGGAGAAGTCTTCAGCCTTTTCAGTTTATTAAATAAGATATTGCCTCACCTTTTATTTCCATTCCAACAAATATTTAAATAGATTATACAAGTAAAGCAGAGAAAGAAGAAGAGATCGAGAAAGTCTTTATTCAGAATATATCTATAGCCCAGTACTTGATGCAATCTTGTAGGAAACATGTTCAAGTTTCATCAAGCACTAAAAGGATCTAAAAAGAAGTTTCTCATATGGTGAATGGTTCTTTAATCAGTGAACTGTTAGAAAATATGTGCAGAACCTTGTCGTTCTGTACTTTGTGTGAAGAGGTTGGCTTGAATCCCTGTTTTCAGGACATGTTTACCTATGAATCCAGTGAAAGGGACAATACTCGTGCAAAGGTAAGGCTTAAAAGAGACTCCTCTCAGTGCTCAATGCAACCCCAAGCTAAACAGGAGTCTCTAAATTCACTGGGTTTATTGCTCCTCTCTCCTTTTTCCCCATGTAAATCTGTGCACTCAAGCTACTCAGTAGAAAATGCCAAATGCACAACAAGCTACTAAATAAATAAAAAATTTTTATTTAAAGTTCTGGTGAATCACACCTTTTAAAAACTACTCTTCCATCTGGAGAATATGTAACGCACCAAACTTACAAAGGATATCTAGATGCTTGGGGAATAAAGATTCTTTACGTGAATCATTGTCTCTTCATAGAGCTAGCCTTATAACTATTAATAGTTCACACAATATATTTCCATGCTTCAGTGTGGTGCTGGAATGTGCATGTGTCTTTGTATACTTATAATGTGTACTAAAATTGGTTAAAGTTACTAAACATTAAAAAAACCCAAAACATACTAGCTGCACACTCATAATAATGAAGGCACTCACCTTTCTCTGATTAACTAGAAGGGCTATCAAACCTAGAAAATGGAAAAGAAGAAAAAGAAGGATCTTTTTGCCCTTCCATTTGTAATGATTATTCATTCTGAGCAGAACCAAGAAATAAGCAAAATAAAACAAAAAAGTCAAATTCACTTTGTCTTTCTGCCATCTTACTATATGTAGGTTAAAAGCACTCTGTAAACAAAAAAAAACAGTAATACATAACTGGGAGACAGAATACACTGCAGTCACTGTACAGATGTACAGTGATAATTTCTACTTTAAGTCAGCCAATTATAGAGCTTAAACTCATAAAAAAAAATCAGAAGTTACCATTATTTCCAAAACATATAATTGTCCACATCAATTACTACAATGAATGAAATCCATGTGATTTCATTTAAGAGTGATGTCCATAAAAATGTCACATGCCAAAGACCACAGATTCGAAAGACTGAGGTCAGCCTTCCAAGCTTCATTAGGAGGAACAGCCTTATGTCGTGTTTAGATGAAAAACAATAAAATTAATTGATTTCTGTGATACTCAGTTTTGATTTGTGCATTTTTTTTAGTAAAATAGGTTATTACTTCAACACATTTTCCTACTAAATATCCCCAGAAAAAGAATACGGAAGAAATCATCCACGATAAGGTGAATTTTCTGTATTTTCCATGTTACCTAATGTGAATTAATCACCAGCATGGGTAAATGTGGACAAAAAAAGCTTAATGTAAAATATGTTAAGCAAAAAAACAGATAAACACTACAACTAGTTATTCAAACAGACTACTAGAAGATCTCAAAAAATTCTTTGTTCTGTGGAATTACAGTCTTGGTAATAACTAGGCAGGATATGATGTACTCAGTAAACTGTAGTGGATTGTCCTGGTTTGAGGCAAAACAGGACCAATTTTGTTCAGTAACTCTGCTTCTTAGCTGGGCCTCTTCAAACTACTGAAATTAACAGCATATTGTGCAGACAATGTTCGCTCTCTCAGAGTGATAAGACCTATGTTTATAGCTGATGCCAAGGCATGGTATGCAGAGAGGCTCTTGCTTATACTTATTGCTATAACACCCAAGGCCAAACAACTTTGTTCCTTGCCCCGTTGGAGGGTCGGAAGCGGAAAAGCACAGTGGGGTCCCACCTGCGAGGAGGAGCAGACAGGGCAGGTGACCCAAAACTGACCAACAGGGTATTCCATCCCATCTGCCTCATGCTCAGTATAAAAGCTGAGGGATCAAAGGGTCAGCCCTCTTCCTTCAGTGGCCCATGTCTGAGGAGGACTCGGTCTGTTCGTCTGCCTTTGGTCCTGATCCTGAATCCAGATCCGGAATCCAGTTCCCATCCATCACCGAGTCCAGCCTGGGACTCCCCCAGTGCCAGCCGGTGTTGTGATTGTCATCCTGGGAGCTTGATATGGTTTTGTATAGATTTCATTACTTCCTTTTATTTTATTATTAATATTTCACTAAAGTAGTTTAGTTCCTTCTAAACTCATAAGTCTCTTTTTCCCTCCTCTGCCTCTCTCTTTGAAGAGGGGTAGAGGGAAGCATCTGTCGGTCCCATCTGGGGTCCCCTATGTCCCCAGTGGCCCATTTGGCCTAAACCACGACATGGCTCAAGCTAAAGTTTTAATATGTCTGCTTCAGATATTTGATATGTATCAGTTCAGATCAGGTAAATTTTGAAGCACACACCCAATTTTGCAGACATTTTGAACTCACTAGACATTTTTTGATCACAAATACGAACAGGCATTCTGCAGTCTTGATATGTGTTAGCTTATTGATAGAAACAGTACTACATATCAGAATGCTGTGCTGCTGAGAAGTTGCAAGGGCATAATTTTTGGAAGGGTTCCATTCAACAGCAAAGGCAGAATGGATCCCCTAAGACAATTAAGAGGGGAGTACATGGAGGCTTTCCTGGGTGATTGTCCTATTTGTAAAATCGAGCGATTTTGAAATAAAATCTAACTATATACAGAGACATGGAAGAGTGATTATGAGGTTACCACAGCCATTCTCCAGGGTTCATTTTGCTAATATCTAAATTCCATGAAATTAGAAGAGGGGTAATGTTCCAGCTCTGCCTCATTAATGAGATTTGAATAAACCACCTTGATATCTATACTTTTGAATCTGATAAAAAGTACAAATTTATTGACTCTCTGTATTCATGTTGATTTTGCTCCAGGCTCTCTCTCATGTTTCCATTCCATTCTGCAGATTTTTTTTTTCTTTTTTTCTTTTTAGCCTTTATTATCAAAACACATTATTTGTTCTTTGCTCTTGGGTAGAAAGACTCCTTGAAGTTCGAACCAACAATAAAGACAAATCAGAATTAGAAATAAGGCATGATATTTTAATTACAGTTTTTCAAACTGCGAGGGTATTAACTAAAACCAGATTTTTGTTGATAATTGTACTGAATACTTCATTATTGAAATTTTTAAACAAAGTTAATACTCAACATTTTTTCCTAAAAGATAGACAAGCCTTAGCTACTCAAGACATTTTAAGGAACTCCCACAAGTTTTGTTACGCATAAAGACAGATGTAATAACAACTTTTTTTTTTTTTTTTTCTGGGCTTAAAATCTCAGTGCTGATTCCCAAACCACTGTCTGGTTATAACTTCCCACACTTATTCTTCACCAACCCGTTTTCATAAGATTTTCTCAGTCATTTTATAAAACACAGAATAACACTAAACTAATTGCATGTACTCATCCAAATTAAACAGTTCTGGTGCAGAAGTTGGCCTTTTTATTGGCTTAGCAATAGTCCACTATTCATCGGACTGAAGATAATTCCTTGATGCTTCCTTTTTCTCTCATCTTGAAATGGAGTTGTGTTAGTTACCTTCCTTGTGGCTAAGCCTGTCTTTCTCATAAAGCATCCAGAAGAATTGTGACATTTCTTGGCAGTCTGAGCAGTAGTGTCAAGCTCCGAATGAGCAAGCATTCAGTGCTTAGCCATGCATAGCCACGGCCTCATGCATAGCTGTGGCCTCAGGATTGTTGCACGCTGGCTAGGCACTGTGGAGAAACTTGCAATGCTATTTCCCTTTTCAAACTAAATCTCCAAATCTGCCCATCCAGGGTCACTTTGCATAGGGATGAAGGCTCAGTTTAGCCAGCTTAACTTCAGGTAATTACTGAAAACACAGTAGGTTCCTATAGACATCTATGAAAAGACATAGAGTCCTTCCAGAGGATGAACGAATCATCCCTTGGAAATGCCTGCTTCTTCATGGAGAAAAACTAGGTGACTGTGACCCTAATTTCAGTGCTCTTACGAGCACCAAAATTAATTTCAGTGCTTCAGGTGGCTGCCTTAAATCAGATGGATAAATCCAGGCATAAATTTACACTCAAAGTATGCTAGGGCTCCTGTTAGAGACGCATAAGAGTAAGGCATGAGGCAAACAAGATGTTCATATCGCATTGTCAGGACCAAGGTACACCTAAACTACAGGGCAGGAGGAGACATAGGATTGAATCATATAGGAAAGTATTTTAGGTAAGTACCGTAAATATTTTAAAAATAACAGTTTTAGTGAGCAAATGAATTTTTAACTAAAAGGCTTTTTTTTTTTTGCAAGTTTTCACTGTTTTTTACTGTACAAACAAAATAGAATTTCTGTCTTTCTAAAACACCAAGGAAACACTGACTGTTCTTATGTTACAGTGGAAGTAAGTCACTGGAGAAAGACACAGAAAATCTCAAACGACGACACAAGTTCTGAGACTCAGCAGCATACTTGGCATTAATTGAGAACTCTGTAATAGGTCAAACTCAATGTCCTTTGCACAAAAGCGGAGATGATTTATTTTTTGCAGTAAGAAGCCATCACAAAAACCCTAAATACTGAGGAATGGATTTTTATTCTTCTGTTTTTAATTTAAACAAAACCACCCATAATATGAGAAGAAAATAACTGAACACTCTCACAGCCTCTATGTTCATTCAGACTTGTTAAGGGTCAAATTCTGTTCTCTGATGTGCATCTCAGGAAAGATTTACTGTCCAGAGACTTGCAAGAGCATAGTCTCTGACTCATTAATTTTGCCCTAACCCTAACTTAGTTCCCAAAGGGATTGCTGCCTTCTGATAGATTTGTAGAGAGATTTCTGTCTTGAGATGGGACACAAATGCAGTTAACCTTAAATCAATGACAATATCAAAGCAAAAGATACCATGAAACACTTCAGTGTCTTTTCCCACACAGAGCAAGCTTGACAATGGTATGTTTCTCAGCTTACATTCTACCAACAAGAACAAAAAATTAATGATAAAAGTCAAGAAGGATACACAGATGTTATATTATACATGACAGGTGTCCTTCAGCACTGGTATATGTATGTGGTTTCCAAATCATTCCTCTCAGGTAACATGTAGGAGAACAACACAGTTTCTTTTAACCTAGCGACCCAGGTCTACTTACCAAGGAGCAGGAGCAAATAGCTCAGAATTAGTCCCAAAATAAGGTCAGGACATGACTGGAACATGCAGTGTAATCCAGGAAATGGGATTCACTCTTGCATTGCATCTCAACTTTGAAATAGCCAAAGAGAGACAGATTTCTCCTTAGTGAGAGACTTGAAATATCTGGGTCTATGTTTCTGGTAAGTCCAGAAATTTCCTTGGGCAAGAAAGTCTTCATAGGCTTTCTTGCAATTTACACCAAAGAAAAATATGGACTCAAACCTTTCCATGCCACAGGCGGTATCTGCTGAAAGATCAGTAACACTGGCTCATGAAGATTTAATAAGTAAATTTATTAATACTTCTGACATTCTCAAGCAGAGGGACAGAAGTCCAGAAAATCACGTATTTCAGACCAGAACAACTCCAAACTCATTCTCCATCTTTTTTTGTGATGGGTAGAAAATACATAACTGTAGGGTAAAAGAAAGTGAGTCACTATTAAACTGCACAGCTTCTTGTCACCATACATGTGTTTATACATTGCAAATCTTTAATGTATTAAAGTTAGCAGGAATGTAAATACGTTTCCTAAATTCCTCCCAGACATACTGAATTTCTGGTAAACAGACTGTCAAAATATTCCACAGAGCTGCCTCTATTTAATTTTTAGGTAGTTGAGAAAGTACTTCTTTTTCAAGATTTGTTCTGCTACAACCTGAAGGGACTGGGCTCTCCATCTCTCAATTTTCTATATTTTATAGCATTGTTAGCATCGTTCCAATTATGTTTGCTTTGATCTTGATGCCAGAGCCAGAATTCTGAAAAGTAGTAAGGACGTCTTACTTCATGTATATCAATAAATAATTCACTATGAAGTCACTCACAGCTCATTTATCAGTATACCTCACCTTGAAGTGAACTTTTAAAATCATCAAGCAGTAACTTTGAAAAAACAGCCAAAGTGTTTTATTTTTTTTAAATCAGAAAATAAATAAAATATTTTAAATTTTAATTATAAAAAAACAGAAAATAAATAATTAATACATGTATGCTTTACAACATGCAAAAGTGAAAAGAAAGATAATGAGAATGGACTAGCATCAGTCCTAAAGCTATATTCCCCTACCTTAGCAGATCCATGCCCAATGACACACTGTAGGAAGAATCTGCAACATCATAGTATGGCCTTTCTCTTGCTTCACACTTTATCAATATTCAGTGAGTGTGGGCGATATGAAAGACAATATTTTCCCGGTGTACTATAGATTGAGAACATCACCCAACAGATCAGAGAACACAAGTACAGTCTAACAGACTTTCCCTGAGTCTAGTTTTCTATCAAACCCATTTCCAGATGTTTTCTTTACATCTAGAAATCTGTTCATATCTAACGATGCTACAAGCCAGAGTTACAACAATTTCAAAAATATTTTTTCTTTTCTCATTTTCCTCACAAAAATCTGATTTGGATGTGATCAGGACAGTCCAGAAAAGTATGGGGGTAAGAGAAAGGCTTGGGGGCTTTTCTTCTGTTTTCCAGTCTTCCTCCTGATTAAACAGAAAGAACCCAAACAATCAAACAAAAGAAACCTGCCCACAGTTTTTCTGTGGATACATTAAAAGCTTACTTATGTTTTACTGGAAGAGCCTGGAAGTCCATTTGTCTCACTGAAAAATTGGATGAGCAGCAAAAGTATCGGTTCTATTTTATTTTTTTTTGTGTACCTCCAAAGTTCTAGATTTAATCCTCAGATTATTTTAGTAGCCTGTGCTGAGAGAAGAATGACTTCAACTCTCCATTACTCTTGGCTCTCGAATTGTTGAGCTAGAGTTAAGCTATTGTAACAGCTTTTTCAATCTTTTCAAACGTGCACTTGAATTAAGAAGTGCAGTCAAGTTGGTAAATTTAAATTGCCTTGACTCTGAAAATGTCAGTTCAAGCTGAAACAAAATTGTTTTGAAAACTAGTAATTTAATACAAATTGACTATATTACAAAGTAAGCGTATATTTGAGTACGCAAGCCCTATCTAATGCTATTCATTATACTCCCTAAGAACCTGTGAAAAATTAATATTCTATACCACTTTTCCCTAGGAAACAGTATCAAATATATTATCACATGAAAGGAGAGAAAATGTGTGTTGTAAACCCACACAATCTGATGATGAATTTTCTTTTTTGTGTTATTTCCACATAACAACAGAAGCATAGTACATGTGCCTCCATAGGTACTCTCCCTTTCATCCTTTGTCAAACAATGAAGATTTATAAGGGCCCAAAACCACTTCCAAATTCCAAATTATGCTGGATACATAAAGCACTCACATAATTTAAAAAAAACACATTTAAGTTGCTCTGCCTTCTCTGTACAGTCACTGGAGCAAAAGAAACACTGTAAGGGCATTTCAGAACTGAAATGGGTACAGTCGCTGGGAAAGCTTGTCTTTCTTCACTGTTCTGGTCATTAGCACTGATAAAATGAAATAAAATAAAATCTTCTGGATCTCAGTTCCTTTGGGACTCATTGAGGATATTCTCAAAAGATCAGCTTACCTATGTGACACTATGCACTCAGCACCTGACTCACACTACCATCATCATCTGCTAAATTCACTATCCACTTCTGTCTGATTTTGCAAGAACGGTGTAGCATTTGGTCTGGTGCAATAATCTGCAGCACAGGCTGTTTCTTTACAATGCTGCATTTTCTCCCATTTTAAATAACTCAAGCAATGGGGTTTCCACCTCCTCCCCTGCAAGACTATTAGCATTAAGTTTTCCTCATATGCTTTTCTCCTTTCTATTACTAATTCACATATTTTATTATGTTCATTAATAATATGCATTGCTATAATAGTAGGTATTTAGTACTCCTTTCCTTCAACTATCAGATTTTCTTGTTGTGAACGTGCAGTTATTAATGCTTTAGAGACTTTGCCTAAGCACAGTATCCAAAGTGAGTATTTTTTCACGGTAGCATGCCTACAGTTTTCTGGTATTAATTTAGCCCTTTGTATATACTTCTTTGCAATGATTATTGGCTTTGCTTTGCTGGATTATTATTCTTACTGACACTGTAATTGCTATCATATATAGCAATCTGTTTATAAATAAACATGTGGATGAACAGCAGAAAACAAGCCACCAAAATAATGTAATGAGGAGCAATTTGCATTTAGCAGAACATCACAAAATTGCACAGAGTAAAAAGAGAGATAAATAAATAATTTTCATATTATACCCAAAAATCTAAACTTCCTTTCTAAAGAATCCAAGGCTTATTGATTACTTACTGGGAGCAGGCTCCAATCTGAGATAGGGACATACCATTAACTGTGGTAGTAAACCAGACTTGATCACAAATAAAGCTGCCTGAGAAATCATTTTCCCATCAAGATTTACTTTGTAAGTTTTCATAAACTTTCTCATACCACAGTTGGACAAAGGCCTTTCAAAGTTTCTCAAGAGTAGGGAGAGAGCTATGTCCACTCCAGAATGACAAACTGGAGAGAAGGGTGAAATGCAGACTGGAGCCGTGCAGCGCATGCCCCAGGAGGCCTACATCCAAGTCCCTTACACTACTGAGGCAGCGCAGGGGCGTGAACTTTTATTTACATCCCTGTGAATGCCAGTCACTGAACATTACAGAGTAGGTATTTCCTCTCTCTTTTCTGAACATGATCGATGGATGTGGAAAATATTTCTTGGGACAATTTTCAGTGGAAGTGACGGATTTCTGAACAAACTATGATTTTGCTGAATTTGTGTTTTCTAGCAAAAAAACCACCTCTTTCTCGAAAAATAATTTCTTACAGTTCCAGCTGTATATTAGAAAACAAAACATCAGGCTTGACAGTGGAGCACACTGAGCCAGACCTCAGCTGATGAGCTCTTGCCACAGTGTAGCTTATCATTACACAAATGGTATATCTTTATTTCCTCTTTGCTTACAGGATATTCAGTATTTGTGTTTCAAAATATTTTCCTCCATTAAACATTTTACCCCTGATTTTCAATTTTTCTTGTTCCTCTCCCCTTCTCCCCCCCTCAACTTTGCTTTCTTATTATGGGTTGTTCAGCATTTTTAGCTATATAAGTTGGGGGGGGCGGGGGGGAAGTTTTGGTCTTTCAATGGAAAAAGTTAAGCTACTTTTACTGTGAAAAAATATTCAAGTATTTTTTGAGTGTTTTTCAAAATATTTGATACACGTATTTTAACCAGCAGTATTTTTTAGAGAAATGTCTAATGAAATTAAGTTGGTGCCTGAGAGCAAGCTGAGCTCTGTTGATTTATGTAGGCAAAGGGTCTGACCCCAAGAGTCCTTGCTATAAGAGAAAGAATAATAAAGCCAAGAAAATACTGTCTTTACATGGACATACATCAGTACATATCTAATACTGGGAGCCTGGAAAGCAGTATTTCTCTCAGACTTATAAATAATTTCCATTCATCACATTTTCTTAGAAAAAGCCCGCAAATTAAATAATTAGATATATAGTCATGGTTGACAATTTAATTTGTTTTAATGAGGACAGCAATATACCTGTTTTCAGCACAAAGAAACATTGTGCTTTGATAAAAGCACATTATGTTGTCTCACAATGGAAGTGCTGCAGAAACAACTATTGAGAACATAATAATATAAAGTGAAAATATGACGAAGATCTTTTTTCTAGTGTCATTTTATTTATGAATATTACACATCAGAGGTTGCTGGGGCATGTTACTCTTTTACTTACAGGTTCACTAGAGAAGAGAAGGATCATAGCTTAAAAAAGATAAAGCTTCAAATACAATCAGGTTTTCTTCCCCCTCATGCATGAATGACTAAGTATTAATCTACTTTCCACTATCACTTCAACTGCTAAAGTGACAGTATTCTTTCATTCATTTTTTGTCACAAATTTAATAGTGGCAAAATGTTAGAGGATAAAAAAAGAATTGCTATCTGCCATTGGCTTCCACTGGAGCTGACTATCAGCACAAGGCCAGGCCAAAGACAAGGCCTGATTCTGCACTTACTGACATATTACACAAGCCCAGGAATTGAGCATGACTGAAATTAATATGTATTGGAGCAGTATTTGCCTGAGAAACATGAATGGTATACAACATAAACTCACTTGAAGCCAGATATAATATCTGCTAAACTGTACTAGTATCTGTCCTAGCTTGCAGGTATCTCCAATGGAAAAAACACCAATTAAGCAAGGTCCTGATGGATGGGGATCCTCAGACATTTCATTTGTCTGCTTTAAAAATAGGTTTCTCATCTAATTTATTTCCTATGGTGTGATATAACCCCCTGCGTTCAATATTAAAATATTATCTTTTTTCAGAATATTTCCCAGGAATTCTGGTGCTGCACATGGGATTTGAAGCCAAACTACAGGAAAATTTGCCCCGTTCCCTTCCTCTCAGCCAACTCATGCAGCTGAAACAAGGAGGAGTGGTTCTAGGAAGGCAGGGAGCCATCTGCTTCTGCACCAGCTTCTGCAGCTGGAAAAAGAAACTTAGGGGCAAAGACCATCATCTGATTAATCCTTCACCTGACCAGCAGCAACCACTACCGGAGGACGAAAACGTGAGTAGGATATCTCCACCCTCTAAAAAAAGGGACCCTTTCTGACCTCCAAGCCAGCCCAGCCAGAGCCAGGGAAATTCATGAAGAGCTGAGTCAGCTATTTCACACAGTCACATTTTGGTGTGTCCTAAAGCAGATTAAACACAGCATGAAGCATGATCACCTCAGTGTACTTGCATTGCTGGACACTGTCTTGAGAAATCAATCTTAACTAGCAAAGTTTTGAAAAGATTTATATAGTTTAAACAATGAGAAATCAAAAGGCATAGCAAGTTGACAGAATATAAACAATTTGATTTTGGATCATTCCCAGTTCTCAGTTTCCCAGTCCACACAGATAGAAATAGCATTTGTAAGCAAAATTATGAGGAAATATGCTGACTGTGTCTTGTTGAGAATTAAATCCTTAGAAGTACTTTTTGTTGGACAGAGCAGAGTTATGCAGTCTAAAAGTAGAAATGACATCTTTCACGGCCACCTTAAAAAATGATGATTTCAAAGTACTATTAAAAAAAAATAGACTTACAGTTCCACAACGGTAAAAAGGCATAGGAATTCCAAAACTGTCAACGATGAAGTATGAAACAAGATTTAGTTAACAGAAAAGGGGACTTTGGTTCTTTACTTCATAACTTGCAATGAGGTGCAAGTACAGCACAATGTCCTGCGCTGTTAAGTGATTAGATGTTAAGATGGAAACTATAATTCAGTGCATCCCATTAACACTCAGAAAGGAGTCACACTTCTTGAGGATTTCGCACTAAAAAAGATAATCATGGAAGTATGGTACAGGGACCTGACCACTGCTCACCACCCTACAGCCCTGTATCACTGCAAACCCTCTTGATTCTTGTCCCTCACACTGAATTCTGGAACCAGATTTTTGTTTGCATAACGCCCAAAAGTCTCCTTAACCTAACCTTTACATAACCTTCAGAAGACTGTTACTCTCATTTCACATTAAATATTTATTCCAAGACTAAATTGCACAGATGCCTGCTTCCTCCAATAAAATTGTTTTGCTGGGTGTTTATTTCCTTTAGTTTTTTGGTGGATTTTTTTCAGGGCTTTTTTTTTTGTTTCTCTCTTATGTAATAGTGAAAAACCTTAATGAACATATGCTGCCTCTTAGTGTATGAAGAGTCCTAGCAATACACACTAAAGTTAAACTTGAACTGCTTTAACAGAATTCCACCAATGACTCCTGAATAATGCACTGCCTACAATATAACCTATAATTTACTGTACAAGATGTGATAACTGACAAAAGATTAACTCTTCAGAATATTTTGGAATGTCATTCAGTATTCACTTCACATGCTCTCTTATACAAAGTACCTTACAATACTTACCATTCTTGCAAAATAAAACCTGGCTTTAGTTATTAATATCTTTATTTAAATGCAGATCTTGATTTCCCCTGGAGACTGGTAAAGCTTCAGCATTGAGCTATCAGGGGAAAACTTTGAGTCATATATTATCTGCAAAGACTTTTCTAGGGTTGCGTTTTTTTTCCCTTTTTCGGTATGCTGGCAATCTATAATTGTACATGTTTGCCTGTACTTTCAGTCATAGGACACTATGCAAAGTAATTGCTTTCATATCATGAGTCAGTATGCAGATTACAATCTATAAATGTAACAGTAATAGGGATGACAATAATGTTTGGCTCTCCTATAGCATTCTCTTATCAACACAATTCAGTAAGTTTTAAATGCAGATATCATTATCTTCAGTTTATGGATGGGGAAACTGAGGCACTGAATGATCTTAAATATTGAATTTCAGTCTCAGCAAAACAGGTTATTAAGTTTTCTTTCTTCATAAGTTCACTATTCCAGGAGACTCCAACTGTTTGATCAAAACAAAAGTGCTACAAAGGCCCACAGCAGGTGCTGACTCAATGTGATTTCTTCTCAATCTGCTGTCAGATGACTTAGAACTGGTGCAGAACTGGAGAATCTACTTTAAATGTCTTGTCTCAGGGTGTTCAAAGGCTAACTTTTTCTCCACAAACAATTTTTAGCATAAACACAATGAAGTCAACCAGTACAGTCACTGAAATCGAGACTGTAATAATCACTTCTTTAATCACATAATAAACTTTAATTTAATCACAATACACGCCCCCCTCCCCCTGTTCCCCAAAGCCTGGAAGAAATCTTACAAAGCAGTAAATAGCAGAAAAAAAGTTTTGTGATTTAAATGTAAAATCAGAATAACGATGGTGCACAATCTTATGTAAGATTTGAAGCTTGTACAGGGTTACAGAAATTATATGAAAGAAATCTGAGATGCAGAACACTTTCTATTAAGAACAGACAAACAAAATATCTAAAAGAGGAAGATACGTTTTCTAGGCATGGTCATTTTCTTCACACTGCACTGGTCAGCTCTGAAACACAGCATATGACCTACAAGAGGTTTTGATGCTCTATTTTAATTCGTTTCTGAAGTCAAAAGGAGCTTTCTTTGTACAAACAGATGGCCATGTTACAAAATAAAGACGAGTGGTTTGCAGAGATTAGGGTTAGTATGTATCTTCTAATAAAAAAGAGCAATACAAAGGAGGAGAGTTTGATAATTGGATTTAAGAATAATACCCACTTTATACTGAACAAAAAGTGGAAACGAGGAAAAGGGTGCCAACTTAACCCTACAGGTTAGAAGATACGGAATCATTCTAGATGACAGGAGGGAGATGGTAATGAACAAGACAAGAGAAACACAGGCTTAGAGGTCCAGGGAAAATTCTACAGGTGGAGAAGGTCCTCCGATAGGAAATAAATCCTATTTTGTGAGAAGGAATAGAAAATAGCTGAAAACAGCTCCCTGTCTAGTCTTGTAGGATAACCATGGCTGCTCACAAACAGAAAGGTTGTAACGAGTTGGCAAAAAAAAGAATAATATTTTTTTTAAGGACTCATTACTGAGGATAGAAAGTGTATCCTGCATTAACAGACAGATAATAGGATGGATTTTTTATTTTTCTTTGCGTGGGATTCAACTGTCTTCACTTAGGAATGTCAGTAATGTGCTGGAATGTCTAGTGAATGAAAAGAAATAACCATTTCCAGAAGATGTCTCAGCTAATCATTAAATGAGTCTTACCCCTGAACATAAGAGATGGTATTCTGGTTAATGAGACTTTATCCAGGCTGTTTCTTCCACCAGCAGAGAGATCCCAAATGATTACTTACTCCATCTTAAGAATGCCTCTAAATTTGGAGAATGGAGATACCTTTCTCCATTGACTATAGGGAAAGCCTACAGAGCAGCTTAGACCAGATGCCTGACTTAGATCACTAAAATAAATATTGTCCACAGCATAAAACCAAGATTATTTATGCAACTCTAGTCATCACACAAGAATTTATTAGTGATGGTCCATCTTAATACAAGTGCCATCGGAGTTCACAGAACTTGTGTAAAATCAGCTGACTCAGCCAATCAAAGGACATTAAACTAACGACTACCAAGGAGGATGTAAAGAAGAAACAAATGAACACTCATTTAGCTCAAAATCAAGACATCAAGAATAAAATTAATCAAGGCACCAAGAAGCTTGAACAGAAATGCTTTAGTTGCCTATATATGAGTGCTAGAAGCCTGGGTAATAAAAAAGAGAAATTGGAATTGGAATTGCTCTTTTATGATCTAGCCGGTATTACTGAGACCCGGTGGGAAGATTTGCATGAGTAGAATGTTAAAAACACTGAAATACCGTATTTAGGCAGGATCTAGTGAACAAAAAAGAACAAACGTACCTTATATCAAAAAAGTGGTATTATGTGCTCCTGAGTTCCCTAGTAACCCAGAAGAAAACCATTTTGCATGTTCATAGATTCATACTCTAACAAACAAACAAACAAAAAGCTTAGATAATGTTCCAGTTGGTGTCTGTAATAGACCAACAACTTAGTCTGGGGAAAAGGATGGCTGACCTGTAAAGTACTGATTTCTGCTGTGTAGGTGGAAAAACAATGTGTGACTTCAGCTTGAACGACATATGTTGTAAGCCTCATGATCCTTGTGATTTCTAAAAATCATTGATGGAAAAAAATCGTATTAAAAAAAATGTTGCATCCTAAACATTCTATGCTTGTTACAGTTACCTCAAACAACCAAGTAATTCTAAAAATACATACAAAGGTATACACATACACACCCTGTCCAAAGGTTGCTTTTTTGCACAAATGATTATGACTTAATTACATGTGTCACAGGTAAATAACAGTAAGTCCAAACAAGTACGATATTCATTCTCATCAAGTTTGTGGATGAAACCAAACTGAGGGGAACAATCAATATGTTGGAGGACATGGGTATCATTCAGAAGGATTTCTACAGGCTGGAATAATGGGATTCCAGGAATGTCAGGGAATTAAAAAATGACAAAGTCATAGACGTGCATCTGCAAAGGCAGAACCCCCTGTGCTGGTACAGATGGGGTTGTTTGGTAGCAGCTCTGCTGAAGAGGACCTGTAAATCCTGATGGACTGGAGGCTAAGGTTCCTTTAGCAGGTATTTATTATTCTTCCTAACTATTTTATTGTAGCACTCTCAAAGACTCCAGTCAAGAATGGAAACCCAGGTTAATGTTAGAATATGGCATCTTCACCACCAAAATTAATGCTCAATCTGATCATTAAAGGCCACAAAGCCAGGAAATATATACATATTTTTCACTCAGAAATTAAGTGAAATTTGTGAGTTCACCAAAAAACATCCATGGAACTTGGTATAGCACTTTTAAAGCCAGTTCTTAGGACAAGAACATGCTTTATTACTATTTTCTTTTCTATTCCGAAGTACATTCTCAAAATGACACACTGCTAATATTTAGAAAACCCTCTGCCTTGAAGGAAGAAAAAACTCTTTCCTTCTTAACTGGCAAACTAGTCTGAAACAGATTCAATAAAAGGAATGTGAAACATTCCAGGTAAGTTATGTTTTGAAGATTAAAAGAAAACTAAGCAAAGGCAATGACAAAGTTCACTGTCACGGTGCAAAACACTAATCCATAGGTCATTCTCACACAGAATTAACCTGTTTGTTTGGTTGGTTTTTTTAACTCCTGTATAAGGAATTCAACAAAACATTACTAAGCTGTACAATGACATTACTAAGCTGTACAGTATAAATATTAATTATTACAATACACTATTTCTCCTTTTTGTCAATGTCTGCCTATGTAGGGCTTTTTTTGGCTTTGTTTCCTTTTTTTTTTTTCCTTAGGAGAGTGATGCTATACTAATATGATTGTATGCTTTACAAAAGTGGGAGGCTGTGTAACAAATGAAGTTCAGCCAATCACTGAGCTTTGAAAAAATTAGAGGCAAAAGGGAAAAACAGGAATACTTTGGAAGATTTTGAAAGAGCTTCTTGCATATCTGGTGTAGTGCATATGATGTGAATTACTCATTTGAATGTTTTCCTTTTTCTGAGATAGATAGAAATAATATCTTTTTTTAAAATTATTTGGAATGTAATGTTTCTTTCACTGGGTCTTTGAAACTTGATTTTAAAATTCATGGATTGTTATGAAAACTAATTTAATTTGTAGTAGAAAACCATAACTTTTTTTAGTAGTACACGTCCTTTCTGTAGTTTCAGTCAATTTAAAGATGGTTTACATATTCTACAACATGCAATTTACCGATCCTTCTAATTATACTGACTCCTCCAATATTAAAACTTTATTCCCTTGCAAATTTATACATTTGAAGTTTCTGTAATATTATTTTGTGGTGCTACAAGAAAGCAAAATATCACCTTGTTCTCAGCGATCCTCACAGAAATGGTGAGTACTCGAAAAGAATTAAGCATACCTTTACAGCTGCAAAAATTTACTGAAATGCTTGGCTCCATAGCTGCATGTGTTATGCCATCTGAGTTAAACAGTACCAGAGAGTAACAGTAATTGTCAGTTGACCTTTTGATTAGACTTAGTCCTATTAAATATTATGAGAGTAATCAATTGGTACTAAACAATGAGCAAAACAAGCAAACAAAATTATTTCATTAAATGACCTTTTTTAACAGTATTAGCTCAGGAAGGGTACTTTTGTTTTTAGCTTGGCTGTGACATACAATAAAATAATTCCCTCTAAAGATGTCCAACTGCAATAAGGACAAAATCACAATGGTTATCTAAATCCAGCAACACTCTTAAAAACAGCTTCTACATTTTCCTGTGTAGCCCTTCCTCTTCCATCATCTTTATCCCTTCCACCCCAGCAGGGCCCATCAAATGCCAAGGCTGAGTGGAGAAGGATCCAAAAGAACTGCATGTGGGTCAGTGCATAAGGACGCTTTGCATAAGGATGTTTTGCCTGATGGAACTAGCTGTTGAATGGACCCTGTACAGTGATGCAGATAGTGATATCCGTTATGGACAAGTTAGAGGTTTACAGTCCATACCTTTAACTCTTCGAAAAGTCTCTTGTTAGGGAAAAAATCCTTACTTAACATTCGTATATGACAGTATGCAGTTCATTTGGGTATTTCATTAGTTATTTCTCTTACAGCATATTCAATTGCCATGGTAATGAATTTTTATGCTGACCTGAGGCTAGCTATTTTTATTGCAGGGTGTTCCATTCACTCTTCCTCTGAGATAGATCCGACCATTCAGTTTTGCTTCACAGTCCCCTAACTCTGAAGCAGAACTGCTCACCTTTTAAAACAAAAGTGGTTCCCCTCCGGGTACAGTAAGAAAATAAATTGATGGTACAGCATATACAAAGTTATTTCAGCCTTTGGAGACTTGCTTACTGCCTTTCATACTCAGACACACATAAACATGGTAATTCAGTCTGATTTTATGAATTGTCTCCTGATTATCATTGCGGAGTGATGGTTAGGCAGTGCTAAAGGAAAACATCTAAGGCAGGTTGAGAATGACTGCAGTGTGTCTCTAAAGATAGATGAGTTGGCAGGTAATGTTATAAATTACCATCGGGTGCCATTCACAGACGATAGGAGCTTCATCCTGCATGACAGTCATTGATCTGATGCAGAACTAAGATGCAACCTTTGATGACACTCCTTGAGGATAAAAGGTTATGCTTCACATTTAGTTATGAATAATAAGGTCATGTTTTAATTAAAGTAGTATCTCAGTGGAATATTAGGGCAGTGAAAACGTACAAATTAGTATGACTTGTATAACAATTGTTGCTGGAAAACAGCCTAGTGCTGAAGATAATAATGCAGAATAGCAATGCAATTACATTAATGAGGCAAATAGTCCACCTCATTAAAAGAAGCTGAACTATTCAGACCCAAAATTAAAAGAAACAATATTTTTTGAGTTTATGTTTGACACTAAAACTGGCAGAACAAGAAAATCTACATTTAAGTAAGAAATACATAAGGCATACACCAGCATTTTCGGATACAGTAATTTCAAAATATTTGATTTCAGAAACATTTTCTGCAAAACCTAATTTTCAAGCTAAAAATAAGCCTGTGATTGACTGCTTATAGAGGTTTCTGAATCTTCTTTTCTGGGTAACTCAAGGGACTGTTTACAATTTTCTTTTCTCTGTACAATCCTAACAACATTCCTAACCTAGTTTTCTGAAAATAAAACTGGCCACATAACAAACTTATGTATTCACAAACTGCTATTAAATGAATGCTTGCAGCACATACTATTCATAAACATTTGTGACATTTGTATTATATAATATAATGAAATATAATTGATGAAAATTTGTGATGATGATCTAGCAAAATATTTAAGCTTGTGCTTAAATTTAAGCCTAAGTCGTCTAACCAACACCAATTTTAGAAACTTAATTAAGGGATATAGGGTGGGATAGAGCTGCTATGTAGTCTACTCAGTAGTTAACAAATAGCACATATTCCAACTGATACTCCAAAAGGTGATTTCACTCACCCAAGTCTCAGGAATTAACCTGTCACATGCCAAGTGCTATAAAAGGTCATGTGTGAAGTTTTAACAAGAAAGGACCATTGCCACCTTGTGCATTCTGTCAGTGTGGCAAACTTTATTTATTTATTATTTTGACATACTGCAAAGCATGTACCACCAAGCCTGTCTTTCATCCTACCCACAGCTGTTCTAGCTTATGGTGTCCTCAATCCAATCTAAATGTTCATTTTGCAATTACTCTGCTGTCAAATGATAAGTGAAATATAGGATATATACACAGTAAGTACTTAATAGCTTTAAAAATATACTTTCCATCATAATGTCACCAATTGCTTGTCAGAATTAGTAAATTTTAAAATGTTTAGTGCTCAAACTAGCAGAACACGTCCAGATCAGAAACGAGGGATAGCGGCTCTGCAGGAGGTCAGCAATGCAAATGCCTTGAAAACATAAATTGCTCTGAAAAGGCTGAACACACAAGATCAGACCAGGAGGTCAAAAGATTATGGAAACGAGCTGTCCACTTCCCATGGTGCACAACAGATTTTCGTTTCCGTTGTTTTTCCCAACATGACTGGCCAGCCATAAAGCAAAACATAGTTACTACAGACACAGCAATGCTTGCTGCGGGGCTCTTAGTAAGTCTGGGCACTTACAGAAATGCAAAACCTCAAGGCAACTACAGGATGAGACCAGTTACTTTGCACCTCAGAACTGCCTTTAAATCAACCAAAACCAGGGTAGAGGCTGTTATGGATTTGTTTATAGCTGCTTTACAGACATAATCCACAGCTTTGCAGGGTAGATGCATTTTGACAAGAAATAAGTAACATTCCGTATGAAAAATGTAAATCTACTGAATATTTATTTTGCATATGCTCTATATTGTTGCTGCTATCAGGCTAAGCTAAAATTGTTAAATTAACACATAGCACGGACTGAGAATCTTCTTCTAAAGACCACACAAAATTCTCCAGAATCATTACCTAAGCTTTCAGATTGTTATTTTTTTCCTATAATTTTTAATTCAACTGAGATTCATGATAACAGATGCATGCGAAATTATGAACATTAACAATTTAACATAATGTGGTACTGATTTTTCTTGCTTCCAGTTTTAGTGAGGAAATGCACATTTCTTGCTTAAAGAAAAATAAAAATAAAATTTAGTATATTTTAAAACATATTCCGGGTACCCATAGTCACATTCCATGCTATAGACTTCTGCAGTATGAGGAACATAGGGTAACACCATTTTTCCATCAAGGTCTTTTTTCGAAATGCTGCTTGATATCAGTACCTTCCACATTAGAGAAAACATTCAGAGAAATCATCAGTGCACTTGGGGATTTGGTGCAAGCACAAAACAACTAGTTATAGATAGGATAGGTACTTATATATATATAGAAGAGCAATGAAGCTGGTGAGGGGTCTGGAGAAAAAGTCTGATGAGGAGCAGCTGAAGGAACAGGGGTTGTTTAACCTGGAGAAAAGGAGGCTCAGGGAAGACCTTATGGCTCTCTACAACTACCTGAAAGGAGGTTGTAGAGAGGTGGGGGTCGGTCTCTTCTCACAAGTAACAAGGACAAGAGGAAACGGTCTCAAGTTGCACCAGGGGAGGTTTTGATCGGATATTAGGAAAAAGTTCGTCACAGAAGGGGTTATTAAGCATTGGAAGAGACTGCCCAGGGAAGTGGTAGAGTCACCATCCCTGGAGGTATTTAAAAGATATGTAGATGTGATGTTTAGGGGCATGGTTTAGCGGTGGACTTGGCAGTGCTAGGTTAACAGTTGGACTCGATGATCTTAAAAATTTTTTTTCCAACCTAAATTATTCTATGATTCTATGTTGATATAATGTAAACATGCAATATGTAGCTTCCTCATTTACTTCTCTTGGGTGGAAAAATAAAATTAAATTAAAGAGACTAGCTATAAATAAAATATTTTTTTTCTGGCAATACTCCCATTTGCAAAAGCTTTTTCTTTCTGTTTTTTGGTTTGTTCTTTTTTTTTCCATTTGTTTGGTTGTTTTTTTTATGTAAAAGATTTGCCTGTTTCTTACTAGTCCATTCTTTTTTGTGGAAAAATATGGATCAAAACAATAATAGTGGTCAGCGTTCTTCAACTGAAATCAGTGAGAATTACATCAACAGTTTTAATGGGATGAGATAAGGATCAATATCTGGATGATATTTGCACTGTTCATTTGGTTTTAAAATATGCTCAGACATTGCAGTTCCTAACCCAACATAAATGGACTGTATTCATAGGGGCACAACCACATTCTACCAGTAAAAGCTAAAAATCTTAAAAGGACAGACTATCATAAACATTAAGGTAAAAAAACCATATGCAGTATTTCACCTGTCACCTGCAAAGCCACAGCCTCTGAAATGGTGAAGGTTTATCTGACACACACAGAACTTGGATTTGATTCCCAAATACTTCATGGCAGAAGCTCAAAAACCCATTTTCAAGCAACCCGGTAAGACATATATTGAAGAAATGGCAACAGATTTCTATGTTGGTGATGACACTTACATAGGGTGCGGAAAAGTTACAGATACCTGACTAGAAAATAAAAGAAATAAGGTGGGAATGTAAAACAAAAGAAAGACATGAAAAAGTCTGATAGCATATACTTTTTAATCTGAAGGCAAAGGAGGCTTGAATGCTGAATTTCCAGCTGCAACAGCATAGTCCCAGGAAATGCTAATATTAACACAAATTTCTTGATAGCAAAAAGGTTTTTGAAGGTACAGAATATTGTTTGATGCTCCTCATAGTTATGCCTCAGTAGAAGAAAATGTGTAGAAACATACTGAAGATCAAAAGTCTAAATAATTATCTGCTTTATTAATTCATTCTAAAATTATATTTTACCAATGTCCCTGCAGTACATACTTCAAGGATATATTACCAATATTTTAATATGTTCACTTCAGTGCAAATAGTATTCACCCTTTGGTGACTGTTTAATTATTACCACATCAAGAAGCCTCTGCCTTCCTTCACCCCTTTGGCAAAAATAATATTCCACTTTGTTTTCTTTATGTAGGCACTTACCCTTCAAAGAGGTAACACAGAGCATGATCTCAATGCATTTATTAAGAGGAAACTTGACTTTTTGAAGTACAAAATTGACCAACGGGATTTGGTAAGAAATATCAAACGGAATTATAAATCACATCAATGATAATATTTAAAAGTCTCCCTAGTTTTACTATGTATTCACCTTTATGCTAGAGTTAAAACTAGTGCTATGTTGAAGCTTCTTTTAAAACCTAAAAAGGATGTTGTATACTGAAGAATTCTGTCCCCTAAGTTTGTTAAGATGTATTCAAATTAACACTGGCATTTAATTTCTGCACCATTTCCCCTTGGGTTACATGCACTTTTGCTTATTGTGAAGCATGCAAGATCTATTGTATTGACAGTCATCTACATTTGGCATGTTAATTAGGAAGCAATGTTATCATTGGGTGAGCCAGCAAACACTCTTTTACTCCACACGTTAGAAGTCTTCTCTAATTTAGTATTTCACAGAACTATGTTAAAACCAAACCGATTCAAAAATTGTTTTAAAATCACAAGGACAACTATTGGGGGTAGGCTTGCTTAGGCTTTTTTTTACTCAGGCCAAACTCCTGATTTCAAAGTTCTGTTTTTATGAGTACAGAGACTCTGCTAAGTGATTAGGACCATATCAGGCAAAGCACTTAATGTTTGGGTTTGGAAAGTCTGAGGAGATCCACAGATCTCAGTAAACTACAGGAATCAATCTATTAGAATCAATTAGAAAAAAACTAGACCATTTTACTACCCTTCAAAGTACTGAAAGAGGGATCACGCTCCCTCTCCCATGTATATGAGCCTAATTTTCACCATTTTGTTCCTTTCTGTCACATATGACTAGAAATAAAACTAATACGAACAAATGAATTAGTATGAGGCTCATTATTTTAAATGACCATTTGTCCTTTTTACTTTCTGGTCTTTGCTCTCCTATTTCACTCCTCCTACTAATTTCTGAAATCCAAATGGTAAAGCTGTTCACCTTATTAGAAATCTTACAGGAAAAATGGGCAAACTCTCCCCTGGCAAATATTAAAGAAAATTGCATATAAGCTTACCCCCCAACACATACACATTTACAAGCAAACATCTGTATACATACAAGATACTGTTTATGAAACCAAATGGAGCTAAGCAGGTAATAAATGAGATTCTAATCCATAACTATTCAAAGATGCATTTCTAAATCAATTGAAAACATATCATTTATTGAGTTTTCATTGTTTTAGACAGAAATTTTTTTTTGACATCTCAGCTCGTTATTTTATTAAACACAAAGAACAATTTTTTATGCACTTTTGTGATTGCTCAGGACACACTGCAACATTGCAACTGAATAACTAAGAGATCATATAATTATTTGCCATAACAATTTGTCAGTGTCAGATTTATGCCACAATATTGCACCACCAGGACTCAGTTTTGTCTCTTATTTATGTTACATCACAATGAAATATTGCAAACCCATGTGAGATTTTAAAATTAAAGTTATGTTCTCACTCTGCTTCAACTCCATTTAATTTACTGTCATTGCTCTTTTTTGCCCAGAGTGGCAGGTCCCTTTGCTTTGCAACAAATCCTTTTCTGGATTGTGGAGGCAGATATGGTTAACAAGGGTTCAGCCTATGAAGACAGTGGTGAAGACCAGTGCTTGGCTAGCAGGTTCCACTATATTAATTGTAACAATATTGCGGTCAACCATGTTCTGCTCTGACCCTAACCCTAGAAGAGGTAAGCAGATACTCCAGAGAAAACTAATTTGGGTTTGAGTAATTCTGACCACAAGCGTGAAAGTCCCAAGAGTGGATCGCAGGGCCTTCAATGCTCGTGTCTGGACTGCAGGTTGAAATAGTACTGCTCTGAATCATTTATAAAGAAAAAGCCATAAACTGCAAACCCAGGAAAATGTGAGGAATGTATTTCTCCATTAACCTCAGGCACTGGCTCTTTGTACAATTTTACATATGCTGCTTGTTATGATGATATTGATTAGTAAGTCAACAGAAGCTTTCACAAGGGACTGCAGATCTCTTTACTACTGCTCTGTAATATTAAAATGTCATTACTGAGTCACCAACTTTTTGCCCTGCTGTAATGTTATTCTCTGATGATTGCCTGCCTGAGCTGAAATTTGAAACTGTCACCCACAGACTTGTAGAAGTGATTCAACTTCACTTATAAGGAAAGTGAAATTAAATATTCATCCCTAGACTGCATTTCAGGTTCAAACTGACTGAAGATCCTCAAGGCAAAATGTACTTAAGTCATAGAATATTTTTTTCAGTTTCAAACATTCAGGATGTCTATTTATCAGGGCTGGACAGTCAAATAATCATTTATCTGGAACTTTTGTACACAGATATTCTTTTCCCTGTTTTGCAGCATGCTTTTTATTGTTTTGGCTAGGTAAACTCCTTCTCCAACAAGGATTACTTTTAGCAAGCTGAACATCCAGACTGATCCCCTATCTGCTGTTCGGATAAAACAACAATAAATTGTGGAAGAGATTAATTTTGGACCATCTGAACTTCCTTACAGTGGTGAGCATTTCTGCAGGTAGCAGCCTTTGAAATTAAGGTGAACTACTTCTGCAAATAAGTGATTACAGTAATGACTAAAGTCCTGCTAAATCCTCAGATGAATGTAATGTCTTGAGACTTAACTCAACTTCCAATTTACAGATTCACTTCAGGGTTTACCCACTCTGGAACCACAAATGTCTAAGTAAATAAAGATAAAATGTTAAATTCCCCTCTAGACAAGATTTCCTCTGAATACAAGAAGTGAGAAAATTCACTGATCCAGGAAAAAGAAGCAAAGGATTCTTCCTCACAAGGGAAATTCTTTTTTGGGCAGTTGCAGACAAATTGTTGGAAAATGTCCCACAGACTTGAAATTTGGTTCATTTACAGTACTCAAAGGGGGAAGCACTCTTTTATTTAGAGTTTTCTTGTTTTATTCTCAATATACTTGCTCTAACACTGGGAACCTAGCATAGGATTTGGTAATTTTTAATGTCATATTACTAAATTCTAGTCAGAGTAAATTTTATTAGATATAAATACATTATATTTTGGTAGTGTCTCAAAGTCATGTATACTCACACAGAGAAAGAGTGAGCCAGATATTGCAGGTACCAATATGGGAAAAGCCGTCAAGAGACTTTTTAAGCTGCTAAGTTCCAGGCAGCCTGAGATGAACCCTATCCAGGCAGCAGAACAAAAGGGAGGCAGAGGGATTTGGGAAAATGCTCAGTTCATGGCTGTCCCCCCAGGACCGCTCTTAAAGGACACTGAGACAATAGTGAAAATGGTAATGTTTAATATCTTCCTTCCTTTCATTACTATCATCATGAGGTAGTCAAAACACTAGCAAGCAAATATGCAGTTTATAAAACTGTGAAATCAGAAAAATAAGAAAGTATGACACAAAAGCAAATAAAATCACACAAGTTTATACATTCATATATTTCCCTAAAAATTACAACAATCTCAGATATTCAAAGTTTTATGTGTAGAAGGGATTTCCCCTTTAAAATTCATTAGCATAACATTTCTTTCTCTCTGTTAGATAACTTTGTGTTGCATGTTAGAGATACTTCTGGACATATTTTATGGGGTTCTTCCTTGCTTTACAACAGATACAGTGTAAAGGTTGAGGCAGGACATAAAATAATTGCCAGTAGAAAGACAATAAAAGTGGAAACACTTTTTTAAAATCAGCAAAATATATGACATATTCAAGACTCAGGTTGGTACTGGACTGAAATGAGAACCACTGGCTATAGTGAATAGTTGCTGCCTTTAGTGAGTACTGCCCTCTTCATCTCTAGAGTAAAATCCCAACATTCAATTAAAAAAAACCCAAACATGTCAAGAATACATCAGCCAATAGCCTGATTCAAGCACAAATTCTAACTCTTGGTTGGGGACTTCTAACTTAAGCAATGAGACATTTCTACTAATATTAAACTGTGGATTTTCAGTTTCTCTTGTTTGGTCAAGAAGACTAAGAGAAGCACTGAAAACTAGTCTAGGAGTCTTGGTGAACTTGTCATGTATAAAGCGATTTTACTTAATTTTTTAACGAAGGGTTCCGTATGATTACATAGCATTCAATTTGTATGTACAATTTCAACCCAGTAAGACAGCATAATCAGAAAGACTTTTCTTCTAGACTACATTCCCATTTTTACAGAAATTTCCAACTTCTATTAAATTAATGTCCTGCTTTGTCTTTGATCCATATCATACATACAAGTTCTGCTTTTCTAAGATTTTAAAATGCCAGACAGGCTTGTATTTAAAGCTATGACATTCATGCTTATCTTCCTTGTGTGATGTAAAAGTATTTCTCTCCCTAGGCTTCTCATCTATATGAAAGAAGGTCTTGGCCTCATGCTTTTCCTCCCAGTGCAAAGTACTGTGTAGGAAAATTACTTCTAGATTAAACTTGGCTTCTGCCTAAGCAGGTGTCAGAACCAAATTATGAAAGGACAAACTCAAACTACTAATTGCAGAAAACACGTGTTTTATCTCTGCTTCTTTTTGATGAACAGCACAGCTAGAAATATTTAATTATTGTTTAATTATGTTTACCAGGAGTATAACCAAAAACTATAATCTTCCAGGGATGAATTCTGGGAAAGAAATTTTAATCAATGCTGTCAACGCAGAGAAAACTTATCTGTCATTAGAGATACTTTTTTTTTTCCCTATTAATTTATATTCATAACAAGAACAAAGAAACTTTTCATGGTTCCTCATGGATCAAAATACCTACTTAAAAGAAAGGGAAACTGGTTGAAGAGGATATGAGTATCAGTAATGTGATTGAATTCTTTATCCCCTGGCATCATGAATTGTCCCTGAGTAATGGCGAAGGCTTTGTCCCTAAATCATTAGTACATTCTCTTAGACTGTGCATGTACCTGAAATCCCAACAGATTTTTCATCTCCAAGGTGAGATAATAAAAGCAACAACATCTAGCTATTAAATGCCCATTTCACATGCCAGACAAATTAATTTTTTATTCTGGGGCTAAGCCTAAAGTATCTAAAGATAGGTACTTGGAAGAAAGATTACTTTTTTATCATGCCAGTCCTTATAATTTCCCTCCAATTGATTCAGAGAGGTTCAGCACAGGACTGTACTTTACACTGCAACAAGAAAAAAAAAAAGTTACAAAAGGATTAGAATTTCATAAAAGCTAAGTTGATTCAGGGTTTCTGAATTTCATAAATGGTCTTTCATAACGGACACAGTTTCTTGGAATTCTGGAATCACCTTCTATTTCTAATCCCTTAGAAGCCCCAGAGAAGATACCATGTTCAAACACAGTGGTGAAGAAAGCTGGATAGCTAGGCATTACAAAGACATATTTTATCCATGTCTTGCATAATTAGCATATCTTTCTCATATCCACAACAAACCTAAAATAAATTTTGAAGGTTCCAGCTAGTTCCTTTACAAAAAACTGGGAAAAGAAGGCATAGTTTTTCTTTGAGGTTTATATCAAGAAGTCTTTTTCTTTTTTTTTTGCAATTAATTTAAACCAGATCATGTAAAAAAAAAATAAATCTATCACCCTTGATAAAAAAAATATTATTATATCCTTTTGGATGGTTCTATTTTATCTCTTGGTATACTTCGTGCTCAGAGTAAATTGAGAAATACTTTTTTCCCTGAGGGAAAATTAATACATGTGCTGCCATTTTAGAAATCTGTTTGTAAATTGAAAATGAAAATCATGAACATATGTTCCAGTCTGCTTTCTCAGATATGTTACAGCAGTTTTATTAGTTTAAAGCGATAATTTAGGACATAAAGAGAGAATCATCTCACTTAACTTTAGAACTCTTAAAAGTTACATGTTTAAGTGTGCAGTAGTGATGCTAGCACCCTTTACAATCAATGTGGAGAATCAGAGAACAGTATAGAGGTGTTTTAAATAATCATCCAACAGACAGGAAGGGTCACGCTCTCATGGTGCCTGTGTCCTTTCACTTAGTATAAATACGGTTGAGTATGTCTTGTTCCATGGAACAGCTGAATTTAAGAAGTCTAAATTAATGTACATTGAACTACCCAGGGTGTATAACACATTTATTTTAATGCAACATTTTTTTTTTCTCCAACATTATAAATGTGACAAAAAAGTATAGATTTCCAGCTGAGTCAGATTTGTAATGTAATTTTCTGAAATAACAAATAAAAAACTAATGAAAAAGTAGTGCACTCTCCTTTGCTTGTACAAAAATGTCACTGTTTTACCTTAAGAAAAAACACCACTGAAATCAGTTAAGCTATTTAAATTAGTATTACGGCTTTTAAAAAATGGAAAAACAAAGGATGTATGAAGTGGCATGGACTCATCTACACAGACAAGAGCTACATGAGCACTTGCAGAAGCCATGTACCAATTCTTTAGTTCAGAATCATATTGACTGTCCAAAACAAGGTCTGTTTGTTTTATGTATTATCTTTTATAGTATTTTTAGTATTACAATAAATAATGTATGAATTCACATAAGAACTTGAAAAAAAAAGGTATCTGGCATATCTCTAAAACCTCACTTTTCTACTAGGACTGGACAGAGCTGCGATTTCAATCAGAAAAAAAGTGGCTTCCCATTTCCTGAAATGTGGTGGAATGATCATGCCTAATGAAAACACAAGCAAGAATCAGATTCATGAAAAAAAAACAATAGATGGGTATTAATGAACTGGCCAAATTCCCTAAACCCTGGTAATAAAACATATTTTGCCTAAGAAATTTTTTCTGTAGCAGAAAGAAGATATATTATACATAGGTCTGTCTAAATTCTTGCACACAAACTGTTATGAGATTACAAATCTATGGGTTGTGACTTTGTTATTAGAAGGAACACTGTTTGAGAGATTTTGCTTAAAAATTAGCAAAATTGATTTCTGAATTACATTAAAAGAAATGGAATAGATTTTCCAGTCCTGAGACAGTTTTATATTAGTAGCCAACCATCAAGCAAGCTACCTTATTATGGTCCATAAGCCTTTTATTCATCTCCCAGGCTGCAGATTACAATAAAGTTGAAACTTGTACTACCCAATATTGAATACAGTTCAGTATAGCTTGCTTCGATAAAAAAACACAACAGAAAAAAATCCAAAAACTTATTGAAATAAGTTTCCTGGACTGTGTACTTAGCCTGCCAAAAGAAAATTCATGCATACAAACAAAATACAAAGCTGCATATATGTCTGTTTATTTTTAAGAAATTGTCACAAACAACTGAACCAATAAAAACCAAATAGACACCAGAAGAACGGTGCATTTCACTATTCTAATCTAAAAGATTCCTGATGTTTAATTGAGGCATCAAGAACAGATCTTCAGTTTCTTGAAGTTCACAAATTCCTCACTCATATCACTACTGTATAATGACTATTTTCTACTATGCTTAGCACTGCAATTATGGGCACTATTTAGAATCTATGCTAAAAAGAGACAGTTGCACAAAGAAATTTGTGCAATAGTTTAATTATTATTAGTGACATTTCAGAGCAGCAATTTCCTCATACCAATTTGACAAAACTTAAACCTCTCAAAAGTATAAAATTTTGCATATGCTAAAAATACACTAGGATTCTTGTATTCATACTGAAATTTGCTATAATACAAGTGGCACTGTATGCACATGTGCAGTGTAGAATGTAACTAATGTCTACAGTATTTTCCCCAAAATCAGTAGCTCAGATTGTGGTTTATTAGGTTTCAAATTACAGCATGAAGCTACTATTGCACAGCACATGTTAATAACAGAATTATTACTGGTTTGGTGTCTAAAAGCCACTATGCACATGATATTCAGACAGATGCACAAATGGGTGTAAGTGAAGAAGAGATTTAGAGCCCTTTAATCAGAAGAACCTCTTTTCCATTCTTCATCTTTCCACATCTCCCTTATCCCATTCTTTTCTTTTTCAGGTGGGTATATGCACCTGAACCCTTACAGGTGCAATAGGGTTTACTCAGGGCTAAGGTATATGATCAAAGACATGAGGTTTTACAAACACGGGTGAGTCAGCCCATCTGTGTGGTAAGTAACCAACTGCATGTTCTCAGCCCACAGCAAATGCAGGTAAATCCATGTTTAAAGTTTGTCGTCAGCTACTGCAGTGCAAATGATGCATGATAGCATGTGCTCGCTGTAGTAGTAGTTTCATACTGCATCTACCTTAATTGTCCTCATTGTTCATTTCCAATGGGTTCTGCAGTAAAGTGGATTTTTTTACTGCAAGTAGACTAGGATGAAAACTCCAATGTAAAGTTCTTTGCCTCAGCTGCTATGATGCTTAGCAATAGGTGCCACATATATCAGCACTGGTGAACCTAAGTATCACAAGACAACAAAATATTCATAATATATTTTGGACCCTGAAGGGTGAATTACAGTGTTACGTTCCTCCATAATTTAACTTGCATGAGAACTATCAGCAAACAAGACTATAATATCAACTACAGTAAATATTACTATAATACATGTTCCTCTCTTGTTTTCCAGAAATATATTTTACTCTCAATCAATAATTTCATTCCATAAAAATACATTAATCATTTTGTTCCCTTAGCTCTCCAAACAAAGTAACCTTCTCCCTCTCTAGTTTGAATTTGGCACATGTCAAAACTACGGGATTTTTTTTTTTTTTCACACAGAAATATTACTCTGACAATTTAGACTTTTAAAAATGAGAGACAAATTACACTGTCATTTATCTGGACAATGATAACGGGATGGGTGAACTGTCTATGAAATTTAAACCACATCTCAATGTAGGATGTATTTTGCTGTCAATTCAGTTTAGACATCAGTATCTTAAACAGCAGTCATATGATTTTGTAACCCCAATAGAAGAGATATGCACAATATTGTCAGTTTAGGCACCACAGATATGTCAATATGAGTAAATATGATGACTATACTATTTTTTCCTGGGATTTTAAGGGGATTTTTTATTATTTTTTTGCTTGTAGTGACAGATATGGAGATGGGAATCAAATTACCCGGAATAACTTACATTCAGTGATTTCATATGAAATTTTTTTTCAATATTGTTATCCCTAAAGTTTTGTTTAAAATTTAAACCTTACATGTATTACATAGTAATTTAAAGAGCATGAATATTTTTTCTCTATAGCCCTTTTATCTTCTGTGTTACCTGTTCCTGTACCTGGATGTCTTTTACATAACTTTGTTCTCCAGTAAAATTCCAATGCCCTTGCTCTTCTCTTTAGACAAAAAACGAAGCCTATAAGCTCCAGGCATATCAATCAAAAACAACAGAGTCAGCACTAAGTCTAATAATGAAAACCATGATTTCATAAATCATCCTCCACAGGTTGGGGTCATCTTTTAAAAATTTTTTATCAGGTGCAGCTCAAGATTTCTCAGACTCTCATTCTTCTTTCTTTAATGAAAACAATAGGAAGGATGTCAGCATACAAATTATGTGACCCTCTTTAGCTTAAAAATACCCAGAAAATGAAAAGATTATGCTTTGCTTTGCCCTTGAAATAGTGGAAGTCAAGATTTCTACCTCCCCTCTCACAAAGTTCAAAGGAAAAGTTTCCCTCACAACTCCATAATGAAATAAAAGTATCTAATCATATGTGGACTTAATTTGATAAACTCTAGATTTGATTTAAAGAACCTTCTGCTATAGGAGACTTTCTTTATTGCCTTTATCCAGTACATAACAGTTTGTAATTGCCTTAGTGGCTTTTGTTACTACATGTCCTTAAGCAAACCAGAAGCCCTCTTAATGGGATTATGTATTTTTACATATTTTATTTCCATCAACAAGTTTCAATACTTTACATTTTAGGTGTTACTGTAATTTGGAAAAACACTAGCAAAAAAAATAAATTCATTGTTCTGTCTTTCAAGTCTAAAATATGAAAAAGATAAGCATGGCATTCATCCCTGCTAATAAAAAGCAGATTTTTCAGCCTTCACCTTCTAGACCTGATGCCCCAGTGCATATCTGTACTTTTACGCTCACACAGCCTGACACAACAACAACTTGCAAAATTCCTTTTTAAAGTTTTTGCAAGGATCTAACCTGCTCCCTCATGAAACAATTCATTTTCTCCCAGTAGAAAAAACTAAGAAAAATCAGAGGCACAAAGACCTATGGGAAGGAAAAAAAAAAAAAGAGGGGAAAAAAAAAGCGCCTTTACCAGTTTCTATCTGTAGAACTGAAAGAGAAGTATCTCTCAAATAAGACAGTTTTAAAGATTCATTGCAAGACAGCAGTAATATCTATCTTCGTTAATTGCACCGTAACTGTTTTGTAACCAAAACAGTATTCATGCCTTGCTATTGATTTACTAGAATTATGAAAGTTTCTATGTTAATATGGGATGGATCATGATCATTTGTTTAGTTTCACACTTAGAGAAGGATACAGGCTCTTTGGAAGTACCTGCACTGCTGGCTGACTTGCATCTTTAAAAATAGACTCAGACACTGTACAGAGGGCAAAACTGCAAGAACAGATCCAATTTGGCCAAAGCATGCTTTCTGAAAGAACACCTATGTGAACTGGGATCACGTTGGCTGAACTATATACCACCCTTTATGAAGGAACAGATATAGTCGTTGATTGTAATGAGAAATAACAAGTTGTGGATGCTATCTTGAAAAGAGCAAGGTCCTTTCTGTGATATCACAAATTAAAATCTTCTTCTTACCACTGACTGAAGCAATATAATTAACACAAAAATTATTAAGATGAAGAGAGGGAAAATCCCAGGAATGGTTCACAGGCAAGAAGGGACAATGTCTCCTGAAAGGTCCTGACAACTATGTTTCAAATCTGACTTAGGTCAGACCTCACCCAAACCTGGTATAGTCAACTCTGTAGCCCCTTGCTCCTACATCTAGGGATTTAGGTCACCCAGCAGAGCTTTGCTGCCAGAACACATGAAATCCAAAATTTGAGCTGCTTAAATGCTATTTGGTGGTAATCCCTCTTCTAAAGTCTATGTAGAAGTCTTCTGAGTGTGTTGCCTCAGGCAGATGTTGCTATTAACTTTACAAAGGCATTTGACATACTATACTCCAAAGTGAACAGTTCAGGTATGAGCAGACAATATGATTCACTAGTAAAAATAATTTGACTTTCAGCATTTCATCACCTAATCAGTGATGGAAAACTTGAGAAAATAATGTTTTGGTAGGAAAATACTATTTATCAAGAATTTATCTTTTCTATTTTCTTTGTCAGAATTTTGCAGTACATCTTTATTAAAACGCTCTCAATTCATGGGAAGTTTCCTCTGCACTGAACAGTATTTGGGGCCTGTTCCCACCCTGCCGTGTATGAACCATGATGGTTCATACCTGAACTATCAAAGTAAATGTGACGATCTGATATATTGGAAATAAGTTTATTTCACCATTTTCTTGATTAACAACCTGTCATGAGTATCAAATAGTGCAAAGTGCTTCCAAAAACAAGGGAACAAATAGATTTTTAAGTTGTTTAATAACCTTCCAGTGACACAAACAAGCTCAGAAGTCTCTTTAGAAGGCCAGGAATTGAATATGAAGAGGTGGCAATGAAAGTGATCAGCCAATTCCTCCTGCAGAGATCTTGGATGATCTCATAACTTCCATGTCAATCAAAAATAGTGCAGCACATTCACAAACTCAGTAATTCCTATAAAACAACTGAAGTATCATAGTTACTATTGAATTTACACAAATGCCTGAAACCTCTTAAAGGAGGATGGAAAATGTGCCAGGCATATATGGAGAAACAATCATGTGGTCATGACACCTTGGAGTTTTACAGCTCCAGGCTGAACAACCCCAACTCTCTCAGCCTTTCTTTGTAGGTTTTCCAGCCCTCTGATCAGACCTTTTTGTGACCCTTCTCTGACCCTGCTCTAACAGGCCCATGTCTGTCTTGTACTGGGGGCCTCAGAACCGGATGCAATACTGTAGGTGGGGTCTCACCAGAGTGGAGTAGAGGGACAGAATCACCTTCCATAACCTGCTGTCCACCCTTCTTTTCTATGCAGCCTGGTTGGCTTTCTGGGCTGTGACTGCGCATTGTCAGCTCATGTCTAGTCCCTCTCCACAGGGCTGCTCTCAATCCCTGCATCCCCCAGCCTGCATTGATACCAGGGATTGCCTGGACCCAGGTTCAGGACCCTGCACTTGCCTTATTGAACCTCATGAAGTCTACACGAGCCCACTCCTGCCCACCAGGGTTAACCCACAAGAAGAAGAATGTATTTTTATCTATCACATAAAATGCATGAGTTTGTATGCATATGGGCATAGAATGAATATAAAACGTACAGACAATACATTGTATATATGGATACTCATTGAAATGTTTGCATTATTGCAGGATACATACAGTGATGTACCTTTGCAGCAGATTCAACTAATTCTGAGCAAAATTTTTAAAGGAAAGACCTTCAGAAGCATAAGTGCTAAAATTTTATTGAGCATCTATCCAGCCCTGTATTTGAATGGCTGCTTCTATGCAAGTCATAATCTTATGAATTGTGGAAGGGTCATCCTTTAGGTTAGTATGAGAACATACTCCTCAAAATTCATAATACAAAGCAAAATCCTACTCTAAGCAAGTCCTCCAAAGTTCTGTGCAAATTAATTGGTCTATAACACAGGCTGGCAATAAATATTTCAGCACTTCATGTTAAAAAAACTTGCAGTTAGGAACCAATACACTTGACTCCTTCTTAAAATGAAATATAGACATTTAAAATGCAAGTTCCAGGCAAACATACAGTCCATCACTTTCCAGTACTAAATGAAAAGACAGACGTCTAACCTCACAACAGAACTTTTTTGTCATGAAAGCTTTTTGTGTGCCAATACACCAGCACCAATCCAAATCCAGAATACTGTGCTTAGAGAAATAGATACTTAATGTTCTCTTTTGCACTCCTTTTTTTTTTAAAGACTTCCTGGTTAATCAGGGATATCTAGTGGATTACAAAATTTATAAAGTTTTTTTCCTATATTCTGTGGGGTTAGTGTTGCTAAGCTGAATATAATATATGGCAAACCAGGATGGTATTAAAATAAAATTAACTGAACCTTGCTAAGGCTAAGAAAATATCTTTTTAAAATTAGGAGAATTCTATACATGTCATACTAATGTGATTTGAATCCCCCTGTTTTAAAAGGAATTAGTGTATCAACAAAGATTACTTCTCTTTTCTCTTCCTCATTTATTACCGACCTAAGGAAGTATGTAATAATTCAATTTAATTTATATTTCCCTGAAGAAGTGCAATTCAATGGATAATACATGCGGAGCTTCTGTATTAATAACACCTAGCTGGAGACAGTAGAATACATATGGTGCGTAGTGGTTACAATTAAGTAGGAAGACCTGAGACAGAGGCATTTATATCAGCAGCTTTGTACCGCTTAGGAAAGTAATGGACCCTGAGGCAAAGCTGAGGGACTTCTTTATCTGCTATGATTAAAACTGCTGATAATTCCCAAAGTGGTAGGTTCAGCTGCTGTTCCACATTATATTGCTTAAGATATTAATGAGAAAACAGAAACACTGCCTGTGCTATTTAGTTAATAACCAGAGGTCATATTCCATTTGCCATTTCTTCATGATTAGTCTACATTACTATTGTTGATTTCATGTTTTATAAAATGTCCCTTGGCTTAAACCCATCTACTAAGAGAGTATAATAGCATTACTGGTATACCAGGTCTTTTGTGATACTTGAAGAATATCTTTACTGTGACTGGTTCTAGTTTCACCTATTTCTACTCGTCAATATTTGGATATTAATCCAAGTTGTAATTTTATCTTCAAAACCACTTTTGACCGATGCCCTTTGTTTCTGTCCTGTCTGGAGTGCCCCTTTTTATGACTGGTCAGTAGAACAATCAAAGATTTAAAAAAAAAACCCAACCCAAAACCAACCAACCAAACAAAAAAACCCCAACAAAACAAAACAAAACAAAATAAAACCAAAACAAAACAAAAAACCAAAACAAAACAAACCAAAAAAAAAAAAAAAAAAAAAAGAAAGGACCCCATACTACTCATTTGGGAATGTCCAAAACCACAAAAAATAATTCATGTTTTAATTTAAAATGAGTCTTTACACAACAGTTCTCATATAACTAAGATCATGTGGACACACCTGCAGAATGAAATAATTCACTGGGTGAAGGTGTTGTGTAACTTCTCAATGTGATTAAGAGTAGCCCTACCACAAAGGACTTGGGGGTACTGGTGGATGAAAAGCTGGACACAAGCCGACAATGTGCACTCACAGCCCAGAAAGCCAACCATATCCTGGGCTGCATAGAAAAGAACCGCGGCCAGCAGGTCAAGGAAGGTTACTCTGCCCCTCTACTCCACTCCCGTGAGACCCCACCTGGAGAATTGTGTCCAGCTCTGAGCCCTCAACACAGGAAAGACGCAGACCTGTTGGAGTGGGTCCAGAGGAGGGCCATGAAGATGATCAGAGTGCTGGAACACCTCTCCTATGAGGACAGGCTGAGAGAGTTGATGTTGTTCAGCCTGGAAAAGAGAAGGCTCTTGGGAGACTTTAGTGTGGTCTTTCTGTACTTAAAGGGAGTGTACAGGAAACATGGGGACAAACTTTTTAGCAGGGCCTGTTGTGATAGGACACGGGTATAGGCTTTAAACAAAATGGTAATGGCATTAAACTAGAAGAGGGAAGACTTAGGCCAGATAGAAGGAAGAAATTTTTTACAATGAGGGTGGTGAAACACTGGCACAGGTTGCCCAGAGAGGTGGTAGTTGCCCCATCCCTGGAAACATTCAAGGACAGGGCTGTGAGCAACCTGACCTAGTTGAAGTTGTCTCTGTTCATTGCAGGGGAGGTTGGACTAGGTGATCTTTAAAGGTCCTTTCCAACCCAAAGTATTCTATGATTCTATTACCATTACATCTCTGGGCCGGTAAAATTAAAGTACTTCAAAATAAGGGCCGGGCATGTTTTCATGTGTATTTATAATACCTGTAAACATGTCTTCATGCATTTACTCTGACAGCCATGGATAAAAGCGTAAAATAGTAATGCTTTGGGAATAGTATGGAGTTGCAGAGAAAAGGATATGGCTGGTCTGCTGGCAAAGATCTAGAAAGAAAAACAGATATCTCAATATTTTATTTTCTGAATTGGTGCTAGCCGTTCAGATTAGAAGAATGAAATGATAAGAAACTAAACATGGTAGGAACATAATAAGGTTTGAAGATAATAGGAGACTACTGGGAATGAGACAGATGAGACAAGAGATTGTCTGTTTCTACCATCTATAAGGTGCTCAACAGCTAGCTTGTGAGACACCCTGTCTGAACAAACGGGTCTATGCAGTCAGATTTGCTTCTTACCTTCCTTCAGAGCCAACACTCTGAGGGAAGAGACTACAACATGATACCCCCCCACCAGATTAAGCATGGTTGCATATTTCCCACAGAAAATACCAGTTACTATGGGAACAAGTTTTCAGACAACCTTTTGGCTTTCAATAATATCACCATTACAGAAATTTCAACTTTTCCATAGAAAATAGATGTATTCCATGCCATATGAGAATATACGTATTATACTATATACTATGATTATAAACATATATAAACATATGAAAAACATTTTCACGACTGTGGTGCAGAACATATGTTTCATACATACATACAATTTTGCTATCACTTTTTATCAACAAAGAAAAGAGAATGACCCTTGATTATTTTCAAAGGGAAATTTTTAAAATTTGCAAAATTGTCAGAAAAAAATGAAGTATTTCACCAGTGAAAACCAAATCTTTTATTTATTTCTGAAAATGATATGTCTTGTATATCAAATGGTATAAACAACTAATGCAATATAATATCTCTCTACAGAATTCATAGATCTGTGCTAATGCAATAATAACTAAAATTCCATACATATGTTGCGATTATTCTGTTTTATATACTTATGGAGTATTCCTTCCTTTAAAATATTTTGCTCTACACTAATAGGGCTCACAACAGGCAAAACTCTTTTAATTCTGACTTGATTGCACGCTAGAACATCTGTTTTAATTTCTCTGATCATTGTCAAATGTTTTGGTTTTATGGCTGTAGACAGCAGCCATAGCTCGCATTTTGGTGTCTTTTCAAGACAGAAAGACTAACATGTTTAAGCTGCACAACTTACTCTTTTTACTTGACAGACCAGTGGCAGTCCCGTTAAAATAAGATATATGCTTTTACATTAGCCTGACAAGGGATTACACTAAATAAAATGTTTTTGACTGGCATGAGTTTCCTATTACTCAATTTGTCCTTTGCTGCCAGAATAGGGATATAAAAATGAACATAACATGAAAGTCCTTGTCCTCAGGCTCCTTGAAATTACTTGGAGGGCAGCAGTCCTGAAATTCATATGTATTCTATACTTAGGCTTTACTAGTACACTGCTTTCTAATCATGATAATACTAACATTTAAATGCATTTATTTCTCAAAAATAAATACCATTCTGATTGATAATTCACTAACAATAGTCTTATATTGACATTTTGCATGTGTACAGAACTATTATTTCGTCTCAGATACCCATCTAAAAATAGAATTTTTGTCATTCAACACATGTTATACTATTATATTTCTGTTGTATTTTATTTCTCTGCCAAGTCAGAAGGTAAAGACTGATGAACTTGGACTGTTCCATGACACTTTTAAGCTAAAAAAAGTGATACTGAACCAGGGTCACCAGTGAAATTGGTCAGTTAGCAGCTCTGCTCTCAGATGGATAGTTCATGGTCTGGTTTCTAATGTGACCAGAATTATATCATTCAACACTTTATGTCACCTTCAAAGAATTTAGTCTTTGTCACTCAAACTAAAGAAGAAACTCAGACAACACAGAAAGTATTATATGGGTCACCAACTAGCCTATCTGTTTTAAATGAGACAAAGGAAAGGTTCCCACCTGCTCAAGCAAACATACAATGTGTGTCCTGATTGGAAATCACTCTTGCCAATTCTTTCCCTGCTTAGTGAAAAGGACACATCAGAGTTCATCATTTCCACATTGCCAGCTGATACAGCCACTAGGAAAAGCCAAAAGCTAAAATAGTCTTAACCATCCCACAGAATCTTTCATTCCATAGCTACAAAGTGTGACTTCTTTGCCCCACAGAAGAGAAAAATCAAATTCTTGTGGTTCAGAAAGTGAATCACAAAGTAATAAATCACAATTAAATCTAGTCTCTGCGCATCTTATCCCTGGTTTTGAATCAGCAACTTAAGCAGTTCCTCAGTTTCCATGGAGTCAGAGGTTTCTGCCTTACCAAATCAAAAGTGTGAAATAATTATGCTTTACATCTAACAACTCAAGTGGGTTCACACCGGCTACCCACTTGCAGACACTGAATGTCTAACTCCTTTGATCCAACTATACTAGCTCATTAAGCAATTTTTTTCTCAATAATTTTGTGTATGTAAACATTGAACAAAAGGCTAAATATTGTACCAAAGAAGAACTGAACACTGCACAGCAGGGTTTGATGCTAGCAGCCAATTGCCTCCCCTGCAGTTGGAAGACAGCTTGGGTAACTATTCCAAAGATTAATGAGCAATCAGTTCTAAATTAAGCCAAGACCTATGTTTAAATCTTTTTCCCTCACACCCTTTACAAGTCTGAATTTGAGTTACACTCACAGATACAAAATGCAGTATTTGGCTTTGTGTGTTGTAGAACATTATTAGCACAGTGAAAAATTGCTTCGTTAGCATTTCCTTTACATTTTTCGGCTTTTATTTTCCTGAGCAATTTGAAAGGAAATGGACCGTGATGAGGTTTGCTGCTTCTGCACCAGGATCTAAACAGAATTTTCCTGTCAGTCATTTCTAGAAACTATACAATCCCATCTTGAAACTGGAATAGAAGTATTAGATCTGTAAGATCCACAACTGTTCTGTCACGCCACTTTCATATTGAGTTCAGTTTTTAACCATTGACAAAGCATTTGGGTAGTATAAAACAAATAGTATAGTCAACTATGTGAAGAAGTGTCATTGAGGACCTTTCAGTAGCTCGGTAAAGAAGTTATCTGTGTCCATGAAGCCCCTGCACTTCTATCTCTGTATCAATTCAGTTTCTAAGCACAGTACTGGCACAGAGCATGCTACTGATAAAGTTAGGTGTTAAGTGCACATACATACAAGCATGCAATAGCAGTTACATATGGTAAGCACCAAAGCTAGTTTTTAGACTAGATTAAGTATAGAATCATAGAATATAATCATAGAATAGTTTGGGTTGGAAGGAACCTTTAAAGGTCATCTAGTCTAACCCCCCCCCGCAATAGGCAGGGACATCTTCAACTAGATCAGGTTGCTCAGTAAGTAAGGTTGTTGTAGGAGAAGAATACCATTCTAAACATGACTGCTTTTAGGTAGATGGCAGAACTAACAGAAGTCTATTTCTTACACATTTCTGTTCTATTTTCCTAACTTCTCTCTTTTTCTCTTCCTCCTCCCTGAATTCCATCCTAAAAACATGAAGCAGGAATTAAAAGACACCTCAGAGACTGCCAAAGAAAGCAGGGATGAAAAAGTTACCCTGTAAGAAACCTTTAAGAACATGTTAGTTTTCTGTGTAATATCTTCCTCCCAGTGTGAATTTGCCTAATTTTTTTCCATGCACAGCTTATTGTGCACGTACGTATCTACAGTAAGGAATCAATGATATCTACCACAAACTTGTGTTTTTTACTTATTCTTTGTATTGTGTAAAGAGCAAAAACACAGAAGATAGTTTTGCTGAGTTTAAATCTGCTAAGGGTTCTAAACATGTTGAGATTAATTAAGGGTTTATGAAGGGTTAATGAACCACAGAGTAAATAAGATTAAGAATGTAATGTGGTTTGGTAAAATCCAGAAAAAAAAATTATCACAGCTATTTTGTTACTAAATAGCAGTCACATCATGAACCATTCTGACATTCAGAACTGGATTTTTCCTTCTCACTTTCCAGTATAACTCAAACAAAAGAGACATATTTAGCTTACAGATTTTTTTAAACAACTAACTGAAAGAAAAATAAGCATTACATCACTCTTATAATTTTTGTACCTTCTTTTGTATAAAAAGTTGACAGTGAAATGTAGAAGTTGGGTTAGCTCTTTTTTAAAAAAGTAGCATATCTAAAGAAACTTCCAACAAAAGGCATTCTATTCAATGAAAAAAATACCTGTGAAAATTACAACATACCACAACTTTATTACAATACAGCTATTACAGGTCACCCAGGTGACAGTGGTTAGATAAAATACAATATCTATTGTGGAGTTCAGCCATTATCTGAAAGCACACTCTTGAGCTTTGTGAAACAGATAAGAGGAACTACTACTGTGTTGGTGGAAAATACATGATCTGATTTAATATATTTATATTGACAATATGCTTAATATTATACAAAACAAGTAGCCTTCAAAACTCTGCCTTTTTCCTATTTGGGAGAATCATTATTATATAATTAACTTTTCCTGATACTTTCCATATAGTCATGTAAAATCTATTGACATTGATTTTTCTTGAACTTACATACAGTTACTACATACATATATTTCCCTTAAAAATGCAATTATTCTTAAAGTCAAGCTAAAAATTTGACAACTCAGTGAAAGTCATCAGTCTGACATTTTTGCTTAGGTGTTGCTAGCTAAACAACCTCATTAGACTATCCATCATTACTAGAAAGTTTTTATTATCCTGATATGATCAATTGAACCTGGGCTATACATTGTTCACCCACATTGGGTAATGGAACTCTGAGCTGGAATACTATGTCTGTGTTCATCCTATCAGCAGAGTTGGGATACAGAAACTTTACGTCTGTGTTCATTTTCCTGTCAGGAGTTCTCAGCCACAGAGCTGTGCAAAAACAGTTTTTCTTCTTCTAGACCCAAGATATTCCAGCTTAGGAGTTTCTGTACCAAACTTACCTATTTCTAGATACGTGATTGCAGAAAAAAAGGTGAGATAAGACTTATCTGCAGCCATTACCAAAGATAAGCCAAGAGATAGTATCTTGATATCTCGATAGCTTGACTTTGTATGTGCCAGCACCCTTTCCACCTCTAGTTTCATGTATAGTTTTCCGTACATACCTAGTTACAGTACACAAATATTGCACAAGGAGGAAAATAAAGTCTTTCTATTACATAGTTTTTGAGTGCTGTCTCGGAAAACACCACATACTGGAAGACTACCACAAATCTTCCTGAAGGTGAGTAATTTGGGGTATTTTCTTATAGCTCACCATATGAAATATTTATTACTGGTAGCTTAAGTTTTCCCATCACAAGCTAATGCTAGCAATTTATTTATCCATCAGTGTTTAGTTATGTAAACAAGAAATAGGAGTCATAAATAGGAAGACAATCATAAGTTCTTGTTTTTGAAAAGCTCATGTTCACATTATTTTGTCACTATTACATTAGAGAAATTATTGTGTTATATTCAAATAAATGGAAAGTAATGGAAAAAAAAGGAGTTAAATTGTCTGTGATAGAGCTTCAGAGTTTAATAAGCAACAATGTTGTACAACGGTTACTAATTTCCTTTAGAAACAAATATGCCTTTTTCCCACACACATTAGATTATAGCTTTTATTTAGTTTTTCATTACTTGTTGATGCTTATTTACTTTGGGTGATTGGCTATCCAAGTGTGTCAAGAATATACCGTTTTACAAGATTGGTTCCAGCATTACAGAGTTTTCAGAAATACAGTCTGTTTCTCTCACATATTGTGATTGAAAGCTTGACACACTTATTCACTTAGCTATCTAATTACCTAGCTGTCCCCCAGTAGTTTCCACAAGAACAAGTGCTGTCCTCCTTTACCTGGTGCTTCCTTGACACTCCTCTGTCCCATTCATCATGTCTGTCTGTGAATGGTCAGCTCTGAAGGGCAGATCAGCCACAAGTCCTCAAAGGAGTCACAGATGAAACATGCAAGGAAAAAAAAGAACCAGGGACACTGCTAAAGGAAAGGAGACAGAAAGACTGAGCAAACAAGTGAACTAAGAAGAGATTAGGAGAAGAACATGTCAGAAAAGATTAATCTGAAGAGATGAGGCATAAGGCATAATATTAGGAATTTTTGTGGAACATCTAGAGAGACAGATCAAAAAAAAAAAAAAAAGAGAGAGAGAAGGGAGAGGAGAACAAGATGAGCAAATCCTTTCAAAGTATATTCAGAAAAATCCTAGACTAAAAGTAAGAGAAACATGTGGCAAAAAAGGGAAGGGTAAAATAAGTGATGAGCATAAAGAAGGAAGGAATTGCCAATAAAACACTATGCAGAAAAGTAAATTAACTGGTTAAATGCATTGGTTAGAGTAGACTTTACAGCAACAAACTAGGACACCACCTTCAAAATGCAATTCCAATGTCACCTGCAGTAAGGAGCAAATAAATTATATGTCACTTTACCCAGAGGAGGCAAAGTTCAATTTGCCTACATTGCTGAGAAGCTTGCTCGGAGCCTACATTCACTTTCCTTTAAAAGGTAAGACCATTCAGCTGATGCTGAATCATATTTTAATGAATGTATTTCACATATACAGGTTTAATTAGTTATATTTTACACACAGCTATCCTGAATGTCTATTTGTTAGGATGACCCATGAACTTATTTTTTTTTCTAAAGTGTATGGTCTGATTGTTGAAAATCAGATTGCTTACCTGAAAATTAAACACTTTTTAAACAAATACAGGCTCAGCAGGGGATGGCTGGAGAGCAGCCCTGAGGAGAAGGACCTGGGTATGCTGATTGACAAGAATCATAGAATCATAGAATGGTTTAGGTTGGAAGGGACCTTGAAGATCATCGAGTTCCAACCCCCCTGAAGCTCGACATGAGCCAGCAATGTGCGATCGCAGCCCAGAAGGCCAACCGTATCCTGGGCTGCATCAAAAGATGTGGTCAGCAGGTCAAGGGAGGTGATTCTGCCCCTCTACTCCGCTCTTGTGAGACCCCACCTGGAGTACTGCATCCAGCTCTGGAGTCCCCAACATAAGAAGGACATGGACCTGCTGGAGAGTGTCCAGAGGAGAGTCACGAGGATGATCCGAGGGATGGAGCACCTCTCCTATGAGGAGAGGCTGAGAGAGTTGGGGCTGTTCAGCCTGGAGAAGAGAAGGCTCCGGGGAGATCTTATTGCGGCCTTCCAGTACCTAAAGGGGGCCTACAGGAGAGCTGGGGAAGGACTTTTTACTAGGGCATGTAGTGATAGGATGAGGGGGAATGGCTTTAAGCTGGAAGAGGGAAGGTTTAGATTAAACATTAGGAAGAAGTTTTTCACTTTAAGGGTAGTAAGGCACTGGAACAGGTTGTCCAGAGAAGTTGTTGAAGCCCCATCCCTGGAGGTGTTCAAGGCCAGGCTGGACATGGCCTTGGGCTACCTGGTCTAGTGGGAGGTGTCCCTGCCTATGGCAGGGGGGTTGGAACTCGATGATCTTCAAGGTCCTTTCCAACCTAAACCTTTCTATGATTCTATGATTAGCTGAAATTTAGACTTCAATCAAAGGTTAATAGTTCTTATAACTGAGCAGCGTAGATCGAAAGTAGGGACATTTTAGCAGCTTTTTCACATGTTAACTCATTTCAGCTGGGAATCTCTGAGGGCTATGACTATCCTACCTCTGTTTGTTGGATGAAAAGAATCTAAAGAGATATCGGGGCATCAGTGTCTAATCAATTTGACATCAGTTGAGGAAAAAGTGCAAAAAGCTAAATTTATAAAATCAAAAGTGGTCTACACATAAAGTATTACACAGATTAATTTTCTAAATAGATGCTGAAAATGAGTAATCAACCCTGACAACATCTGGCAAAATTCTTACCTTGAAAAAGTGTAAATCAAGACATTGGATATTCTAGTAATTGTAGATATACTAATATTTTACACAGGATGATAAAAGTCAGGATAGAATATGTACAGAACAAAAGAAATAAACAAACAAAAATAAACTAGGCAAAACCAATGTATGCCTGTGTTACTGAAACATGCAACATTTCATATTCCTTGATGTAAAATCTTAAAATATTTGTAAAATTAAATGTTTACATGGGAAACTTTAAAAAAAAAAAAAGAGTAAATCAAGGGGTAAATCACAGCATTTTCAAAATTGACAAAAGAGGAGGAATGAGGAACAGGGTTATGACGAGCCCAGTCTTATGAGAACACAGGTTCTCTGCACCTGCTTCCCTGAAGGGATGTGACACTTTTCTTCTTCACAAAAGCATGTGCCAGAAACATTTTTGGGAGGTCTTGTCAATCTACTCTACATAAACAATTAAGAATTAACTGGAAGAGAAACAGAAAGCTGCATGTTTATCTCCTGGATGGATGCTCTAATCATCAGGCAATAGCAACATTTTCACTCCTGGTTCCTGTAAGGATTTCAATAACTTCCTATATTGAGTAAAATGTCTGCAGCAGGATGTACTGAGTAAAATCCAAGTCTAAAATCCTTAGACTCTAACATTTAGGGACCTGTACTGAAAAATAGTCATTTAAAGCTCCTCAGACACAGAATGGATCTTGCTCTCTCTTTCTTGTTGAAAAGTTTAGCCCCCAAAGCTTTGTGTAAAAGGAAAGTCACGGCATCCTTTTCAGCTCAAGATAATCATTAAATGCTATCTGAAATTTGCAAATAGTTCCATGACAATGGAAACACAAGTTTTGAACATAATAATAATTGCAAAAATGTCATTCAGCTCTAGAGAAGACAATCTGAGAAAACACAAAAGAAAGGTAAATGTTAGATTCAGCTCTTCCTTCATTTATCCTGCAGCAAACACTTCATTAGTGATGGATTAAAGATGAATTAGGAGACATTTGGCTGGCTACCCCATTTTCAGGTACTGTGGCAATAATGTAGCTTCACTACGTTCCTCATGAAGGAATACAGCTCCATTAAGATCAGGACTCTGATGTGACTGCACCTTCACAATCAATATCATTGGGTGTTCTTTGATGCATCTCCAATGTGCGCTAAGAGTACTGGAGCAAATCGCCCATCACAAAGCTGACCAAGGATCACAAAGGACAGAAAACAAATATACACTGTATCTCACTTTTCTCCTAAACAGTACTTAAGTCCAGAGACAGTAAATGGGAAATAAAACCAAACAACATAATTGAGGAAGTATTAAATATTGGAGACAACTAACCTCTAAAGTAATGAGAGGGGGTTTTGTTCAGTTAGGTTTTGTTTGTTTCTTTGTCTCTTAACTCCCTTACTGATAAGAGAATATTTTCCTAGAGATGGGATTTGTTTGATGAGCTTCTGATTTCTCAAAAATGCCACAAGAAAACACTAAGTAGCTAAAGCTAAGTTTATCTTAGCAGCTATTGAATTGCTTAGGGAACCTTAGAAAAACGTAGTACAAAACTGGCCTAATAGAAAACCTGTATATTAGTTACAAATGCCCAGTACTGTCTCTGATATACACATTTACTATCAGTATTTTATATCAGCTGCCAAAATACTATTCAGTCTTTTGTTATAAAATAGACGGTGTGGGCATCTAGATGATTTCTGTATTATCAGATCAAGCCAGGCAAACTCAGAAGGCCAGCCAAAAATTGTCATCAATTTTAAGACATCCTGGCTAAGGTTAAGGGTGGATTTGAAGACGAAGCTGCTCCAGCAAAGCTGACTTAAAGTTGACAAAAATATTAGGCCTACAATAATCACTACAATTTGAATTCTGGAATTGTTTTTCCTTTCTCTCATCTCCCCATATCAGTAAAGCACATACCTTACATTTCCTGAATGAAAGGGAAAGCATGCAAAAAATAATTATTAACTAAACATTGCTAGGATGATACCATAGATTGTGCCTACTATAATCACATGGGAAAACTGTGGTAACCATAACTTTAATACCACACAGTAACAACTATTGATGAGTGCTGATTTTAAAAATTATTTTAAGAGACATCATTTTTTTTTCCCTGATGGACATTTTTCAAATCTTACAATGGCAATACCCAAGCAAAATGTTCTACACATATGATCCACAATTCAGAGTTGGAAGACATTTTGCTGTTTTTCACTACTGATACAGTAATTCAGTTTTCATCTTCCTGTTCTAGTGCACAGGAAAATTGAAAAGTTCCAAATTTAGTAGAAAAGGGTACATTTGCACTTTAATCACTTGTCTGGATTTGCTGCACATAACTCAGACATTCAAACTCCATCAGCATATCAGAAATTATGCTCATAGAGTCTTACCGACATTACTTAGCAATCTTATATGTTATGTGCTTTATGTCACAGAAATTTATGGAATCCAGTTTGGGGGTTTTTTTTCTTTTTTAAGTTTTGAGTTAGAATGAAGGGAAGAAGAACAAAGGAGCTTTAACTTTTTGATTTGTTGGAAATAAAATTATATAAACACAGATAATTATAAAAACAACTTTTCAATGAAAAAATACTGTACAATATCATTAAAAAAACAACAACAACAAATAAAAGGATATAGAAAATAAGTTATGCACTGAAAATGCCAGATACGCCTATTTGATTGTAGATATGCATAGGATTTACTCAGTCCAAGACAAGGCTGCTTCACATGTTTGTGTCAGCACTGACACCCAATAATCCTCAACAAAGCTTTTCTGACAAAATTGCTTCACAGTATTGGCAAACTTTCAGGAAATATATGATTACTTAGAACTTCTGTTGTTTAATTCTATGAATCCTGTACAAGTTGTAATCACTCCCAGAGTACTGCAAGTCAATGTTAGTCAGAGATTTAGCTGATCATCCTCTTTACTTATACAAGTGGAAAAAACCACTGCAATTACTGGTTATTTCTTAAGGAGGAGAGGGGGTGTGGTCCTCAGGACAGTAAGTTCCCCTTTGGTTTTTGATTATAAGATAGTTAAATACTGGAAGTGTGACAAACTGTTCTCTGTTTTAACATTATATCATCTGACTACATCTTTATAATTCGTACATAGATATTTCTTATTTCTTAATGTTTACATTGAGCTTTTGTGGGATACTAAGTTTATGTGTACACAAGGAGCTTTTTGTGTATCACAAATACCACATGATAGCAAAAATCATTCTCAGTGCAACGACCTCTTTATACACTGACATTGATTAGAACTATAAAGTTGGTAGAATTAAAGTAAAAAATTAAGTATATTCCAAAGTAGGACAAAATAAAATAATTTAACAAATTATCTTCATTATCTTCAGAAAGCCCATAAGCATCCACCATCATATTCTAATATTTCTGGTGAGTTTCTCATAAAAGGAATGCCAAGAGACAAGACTTGACAACACAAGCTTAGTAGATAAGGACCATCCAAACACATTAATTTTAAAGCTACATAGTACTATTTTGATCACTTATTTGATCTGATATACAAAAGCAGTAGAGATTCACCTACCGATCTCTTTTTCATACATCTGTATGTAAAAGTACTCACTATTTTTTAATAAAAAAAATTCCAATAACCTTTCATAGATTTTAAGGAGTAGTTAATATATTATGCTTGTTGGTAAATTGTGTCTATGGTTAAATACCTTCACCTTCAAAAGAGACATTTAGTTCTCCTTGTAATTCTCCTTTAATCTCCAAAATTCAATTTTAAAAATCTGCATCTTAGAAGGATTTTAAAATAGAACAACTAATGACAAAAACAAAGGAATAATCATTATCAACACTGATACCTTTGCAATAAAAGTACAGTAAATATGGATCTTCCATAGCAACTGAAATTTTTGGAGTTCATTATATAATTATTTTCATTATATGATTTATCAGAATTTAATCTATCACATATATATCTTCGGTAGCTCACGCTTCTAAGAAGTGCCTCCATGCTTTTTTGCTTTTCAGGAAAAAAAAAAAAAGTATCATTATTCCATATCATTTTTTGAGCATAACTATTTTGAAACCACTATTTAAAAAGCCATTAACCCAGAACAGTGAGTGCAAATAGTACCTGTCTGAAAAGATATGACAGTCTACATTTTTCCCCTAGTACACTATAACTACTCTGCCTGGCAGATAGCTTCTAAAACAGCTCGTAACTCCCATTGAGAAAAAAGTATCTGCTTATTTCCACGTACATTCTTTAAACACCTCTTTCCACAATCTGCTGGCTCCTATAGCTAGGTAGGGATTAAAATCTGCCTGGCAGTCACTCACACTAATTCCACAGAGGAGTGGCAAAGTCAAATGGTGCACCACTGCCAAGGCTTGAGTGGCACTGCTCCCATGCAGTCAGCTTCCCTGGGGATTGATTGCTACCACAGCAGCAGAGAATCTCTCTGCTAATCTCCTCTAACTGTTGTTGACCTATCTCTGCCATCCCCTCCCAAGTATACAATAAATCAAGCACATTTTACATGAAAAATGAAGTAATTACTAGGTGAATCCAATGGCTAATTGCACACGGAAGCCTCTGGGAGATGTGGGACAAATCCATGTCAGATTTCGAATGGCAGAGAAAAAGGAAACTAAGTTAATAACTCCTCACATACTGACAGACTGAGAGGGATTGAAATGCACCATTTCTTCGGAGAAACCAATACCCCACTTAAGGGAAATGGAAAATTCTAGCTGTATAGTTTAGTTTTACAGCAACAACAGGAGTGATTTTGAGGAAACACTGTACAAAAAGCAATGAGTTTCTGGAGAAAGATGTTATGGGGCTGCAGCTTCTTATGTCAGATATCATTATTACATGTTATTTAAAGTACCCTCTTTTTTATACCCTCCTTGCGTTCCACCTGCTCTGCAACTGTGTACCTCTGAGCCCCGTACTTCCTTGTGCAGTTTAATTCAGTTCACTTGTTGCCTCTTTCCCCAGCTGCCCTCTCAATCGCTCCTTATTCAGCCAAACACTCCCCAAACTCCTATTACCAATGTATCTCTCTGAGTGCTTAGATGCTGTGCACCTGAGCTAGCCAGCTTTCCTCAGCTGTGTTGTGGAGGGAGAGGAGAAAAGGGACCAGGAGTGGGAGAAAGCAGGTGAAAAAGAGACCAATTCCCTTGCTCCCATTTGAGTTCCTAGCCAGCCTTTGCTCAAAGCAGGTCACATCAGGTGTGATTAGTTTCACCCTTGCAGCTCTGACCTGAATGAAGTATTTTTGTCATATTTGAGCATAGCATCTCATCATCTGGACAGTGCTAGGAATTAAAAGAGACCAAAATATGTTCAGTGACTTTTTTAGAAGTAATAGTAGTGAAGTCCTGGTAAGTATCTACTGAACATATGTGCTTTTTCAACTTGGTTAAATTTGCTTGGATTGTCACAGGATAGCAAAAGAGACATCCACGACACAAATGCCACTCCTCTGCCAAATTTCAAGGTCACTTACAATTTAGCTTTGAAAAACAACACATTTTTCTCCAGCCTAGCTGCTGGAAACAGCTGAACCATTTTGGCGGATTTTTTCAAGCCGTCATCCTGAGGTGACTAGCCAGCATGGAAAATTTTAGCCTGAATAGTTATAGAACCTGCCAGGTCTCATACGTTTAGTGTGAGACACACATTTTCACTTATTTCCTAGGTGCTCCCATAGCAGTTACCTTCATCTCACACAGCTACAGGGCAGTGCTGAGGTCTTGCCCGCAATTCAAGACACCATCAGCAGGATACAGCTGATCAGCTGATGAGGGGTTTTTTTTAGTGAAGAGGAAAAAAAAAAGAAAAAGCACAACATCAAAAACTTTTTGGTTAGTTCTTTAAAAATATGACAAAAAGATCGCAGTGACTCTTGGAAATTAAATTTGGATGCCTCTACTCTTTATTGGTTAGACTTTTCAGTGGGGGCTACTAGCCTAGTTACAACAGGTGGGAGGTATTATCAAGAGAGAGAAAAAGAGGAACTGAAGTCTCTGACCTACAGTTGCTTTAGCTACCTGAAATAAAGCACATTTAGACCCAAAAGGTTTGGATTAAAGATTTTAGTTCAGTAGTGGAATTTCAAGACTTTTTAAAAGTGAAAAACAGGAGACATTTGCCCAAAAGTTCTAATATTTTAATACAGAGAAACATTCAAAAACAAAAAGCTCTTGGGCACTGGAGGATCTGAGGTAATTGGATTTGATCAGATAAAGAGGAAGGCAATTATTTACATAACAAAAAAAAACCCACAGAGGAAAAATAATCTTCCTTTCATGATATCTTAGAAACAATCAGACATCAAAACATTACTTTTATGCAGCCCTGTTTTATTGTTTCCTTAGGTTTAGTCAACACGCAGGGATGAGCTGGAGATACTCAGAAATTAAAACTTCATTCCTGCTATCTAGGTTCCTTAACTTTGTTACTCTAAAGTACTTGCTTAAGTAAAGCAAACATAGTTTCTTTTCTTCTCCGTGACATATGTCACAGGTCATAGATGATACAGGTAGTATTACAGTTGTTGCAGCAAAAATATTAACCTTGGAAAATTTGCACCAATCAGTACTACTAGGTGAATAGATAGAAGGGCACATTCAGTGGACATTATACTATACATGTGTGTGTGTGTATACACTAGGAAGGAGAATCTTTATATTGCTCTTACCTCTTTTTAATGACTACTTTTCCAACACACCTATGATTTCAGTTGTTTTGACTTTCCAAAACCAAATTTCTGTCATCATTTCAAAGCACTTGAATGTCACTGTCTGCACCTCAAACTTGAGAGAGTAGGGAAGAGAGGAATAACCTACCTATGCTTTCATATACCTCATGGGTTGGACGAAAAAATATTTTATTCTGGCGTTGATTGGTTAGACAGAGGAAGGACACTCAAAAGAAGGTGGTAAATGAGCTTGCTCTGAGCTTTGTGCTGACATGGCTAGCACTTCAGTTAGCTTGATTATGTGTATACAAGCTTGAAACACAAAAACAACACAGGGAGTCAATGACAATATATTAGTGTCACTTAAAGACTGTTGGGGGGTGGGGATTTTTTATTTCTAACTTCTGCTGTAAACCTGAAGATATTCAGAAAAATCAAAACTTTAAGGCTGTAAAAAATAGCCCTTTTTTATCCCCAAATACTCCAGTTTTAAATTTCTAAGAACCAGTATTTTCTCTTAATTATACTGAAGATGGACACTTACACAATTACGTATATTTACATGGTCAAAGCCCAGCAATGCCATATTAAATCCTAAACATATTTTCATATTTAAATACTTAAACATTTTTCTGGCAAAATACCTTTCCACTAAGGAAATGCAAATGAGTGCAGTAAATGTATTAGTTTCTTAAATACTACCCCTTTCCAGAAAAATTGCACAACTGGGAATAAAATGAACTAATAAATTTGTCTGTTTTCAGAAACATGTATGTGTCCTAAACCATACAAAGTGTCATTTCACTATAATTTATATTACCTTTTTTTAAATTTTACATACATTTTTTGTCTTTTCTCAATAATAACCCCCCAAAAAGATGTTGCATGTTTTATGCAGTGAAATGGTATGATTTCAGTGATGTTTTCTTGCACTGTGATCCAAAAGAGTTTACACTGGGTGGAAAGTATTAAAAATGCTTTCTGAAATACTTTAACAATCACTTTTTGGTTGAAGCATTTGTAAAATCAGTGTGGAAACTCTGATTTTTAGAAGAGGTTTTTGTTCTGTCCTCACTCACCTTCAGTACTTCCACGCTGTCTCTAAAGGAAACACTGATTTTCTCTTTAATTTCACATTTGTTTTCTAAATACTTATTACTATGCCAATAGTTTTCTTTAAACCTCATAAAGGACAACCTTAAATCAGTATGGAAAAAACCCCGTACTGCTACATATTGAACCAAATACTCAACCTGTGAACTTTTTGCAATTCAATTCTTGGTGTATTCCTGATACGAGACTAGGAAGTGATAAGGCCATGAGTTTGGCGATAAAGTGCTGAATCTGACACACTAAAGATAAATGAGAATTCCTAACAGAAAGCTGCTCTACTTTTGCCTTCACTGTATGCGAAGGTGGGTTCATTTCCATCTCCCTGTCAGGTACCTGAAAACAACGGGCCTTATCCCTCTTTAATCTCAATGGGTTACCTTCATAAGCTCTTTAAAAGTTATATATGGAAGCTGGAGTAAGCCGATTAGCAATGGTTGTTTGCAATCGGACATCAGCAAAGTACATAATAATACTGCAACATTACTGAGAATACAGAATGAGGATGGTACCAGTGGGAAGATAGAGCAATGTTATTTAAGACACAGAAGGGTCACATAAAACTCAGAAAGTAGCCATATACAATTTCAAATACCATTGCTTCCATCCTGAAACAGCCATTTAAAATTTCCTGACTTTGAAGAGGGCACCTTTGCTGACACTATTCAAACTACAAAACCTTCACTGTAGAGTAAATGTCTGCCTAGAAAAGGATCTTTCTCAAATTTTGAATTTCTGAAGTTCTAAAACAATGATTGATAGCACTCCTTTATGTCTATTAGGTATATTTTATTGAAATACCATCTGTATGCTTAACACTTTCCAAAGTACACGTTGTATTTTTCACTGGATTAATGCAGCTCTTAAAAATTCACACTAGCGTTTTGTACTGGAACATTCCCTCACTAATGTTTGTACTGTGACAATAGTTCAGTTATGATATATATATCTTCTCTATCTAATGTGGCAGTAAAACCAATGCTGAGCAAACTATGATGCCTAATATCCCCTTCTGAACAGATTCTAGCCTGCCTTGCATCCTTTGAAATGGTATCTGTGTCATGTGTGCTCATTTGTCAGTCCTGAATAATGCTGAAAATTGAGAGCACAGAAAAAAAGAGGGAGTTGATTAAAAGTAAAAATAAGGCTGAAGAGAATATACGTTAGCTAAAGTTCTGTATGATTCTCCTCTGAGATTAGACAACCTTTTGATTTAATTTTTCCTGACAGTTCAGTATAATATCATAATAGACAGAATGTCCTTGGTTATCATTTTTGCTTCCCCTCACTGTTTGTCCTTGTCTAGTGCTGATGCTTTGTCTGGACCACATCACTTTTTAGACAAAGGAAATAAACCAGAAAGTTTTTACCCGTGGTTTTAGGTGAAAGTAACATGAAGGGCCTATGATTTTTCTTGCAATTCTAAGTATTAAATTACTTTCCTTTTTTTAACGTACAGAATTGTGGAAGAGAAACTAAGTCATATGGTACCTGCCAATAGTTTAATGAGCACACATGCCAACTTTCAGGGCTAGACTTACACCCTGTTTACGTTAAGAAACCCCATTTGTCATGACCTAAGATCTAGTCATCCTGTTTTCTTTGCATTCTTTGAATGTTCCTGTTAGAGAGATAGATGACAATGCCATATAGAATATAGGGTAGATGAACCATTCTGATTAAACAGAAAATTACTACAATGTTTATAAGAATTTTAATTTATTCTTTTGCAGTTATTGTTCCACAACCTCCTAAAATATTTCTAGGCCTCCAAGCATATTCTTATTTCTCAGACTGGGAGTTGCACTTTTCCCTGGAAAGGCGCAGTATTCTACTCTTCATGGTTCACATGCCTCATTACTTGTCATTTCTTCATAGTAATGATTTCAGAGTTTTTAAAGGGACGGAAGAGGTAATCTAGCTTTGAAAGGAGCTAGGGATGGATGGAAAATATTTGCTCTTCCCTTTTGTGCATTTAAGGTGTACAAGAAATGCTGTGAGAATGAAAAATAGATTGGCTGCAGTTTAAGCCACCAGTAGAAATCTCTCAAGAATATACATGAAGGATGTTTTTCAGTAGTTTGATATCCAAACCCCTCCGAGATTGCTGATTTTTAAACTGATTCCCTTACTGTTTTTATCCCATTAACTAATACTTCTACCAGTTAGTCAGCCATACTGAAAATCTGAGATTAAATATACTGATAAACCAAAGAATGCATAAAACTAGCTCTGTAAATTGTAAAGAAAATATTTTTATTTGATTTAAACCAATGATAACTACTACAGAAGGTGGTGCAAATAAGACCTATCTAAGCTCTGATTGCACATTTGTTTCTGTAGCACTGAAAGGTAAGCGGAAGTCTTTGTGAATGACCCAAAGTCCTTTTAAATCTATGGCTACGTACCGCAACAATTTGCATATGCAAAGAACAGGCTAGTTCCATTCTCTTTCCTGCCCAGTTCCGTGCACTCACATTAACTCTTGTGAATGTGGATATGTACAAAAAAAATCTATATAAAAGGTGATGGATGACTGCCTACTGAAGAAGGAAATCCCATTTTTAGCTCTCAGTGAAAAAGGATAGTTTTGCATTGCTTACAAATATTGCCCTGTGCCTTTCTGGTCCCATCTGGCTTTCAGCACTGTGAGATAGTCACCCATCCATATATTAATCATGGCCCGTTCTCTTTCACTTTAACAACAACAACAGAAATAGTCTTGTTTCTTTTAAATAATGGTAAAAACAGCTCATTAACTACACAAACATTAAACAGACCAATACAACCAAAAACTGACTCGCTATCATTGTCAACAAAGTATTTCAGTTCAAGTATCCAGCTACTGCCCTTTGGATGGAGAATCACTGTGGTGTTGTCCTTAATTCATGTCACCATTTTCATTTATTTAAAATGTGATAAATAATGAAAACAAAAGAGATAGAAGGTGTCAAAATTATATTCTTGAAAAGTGCTTAGACTGAACCTTATTAAGAGCTTTTTCCCAGACTTCCTGAAAGGTTTTGTTCTTATTTTGATTTTTAAAGGCAAAACATAAACTGATAAATGGTTGATATGCATTACAAAATTAGATGTTATGGAGACTTTAGTGGATAGGAGTCTAGAATTAAAATAAATTTTAAAAATCCAAAACAAACATACACCCAATCACATACTCAGTTTACTAGCCCACTTTGCTAGTAGCTGTATTTGGAAACAAAAGTGAACAGGTATAAGAAAATACATTTTTAACAAGATATTTGATTGAATGACCCAGTCCTCCAACCTTACTCCTGGCTGTAAAAGGGGGATATAAACACTTCCCTTCTCCAATCTTTTTTTTTTTTTTAACTGTTTAAAAAAAAAGATTTACTATATACATTTTTACAGCCCCTCACACAATGGGGTTGCAATAGCAGTTGAGGTTTCTGGTGTTTCTTGAATACAAATAAAGGAAAGAAAGAGTTTCGTTTCATTTTCTTTGTGAATACTGTACATACACATTAATAAGTTTTCAAGCAGTGAATTAGAACATCCCACAAGATAAACTGTATGAAAACCTCTGATGTAAGGAAGTAGTGGTCTTTATCTTTACATATATATTGGCCATGTGTGAGACAGTGTAATGTAGAGTAACCATAGCAACAATACAATATGTTGAGTAAATCAGCTTGAAAACTGTTGAGTGCATTAGATATGCAGGGCACAGAGGGTTTTTTATCCTGTTGTTGGATCAGGCCCATACTAGTGCTTATATTAACCAGCTCTATTATACATAAAAAGTGCCTAAACCTTCCCAAAATTAAGCAAAAAATCACTGTAGGCAATAAAAATGATTGCACACTCGAATACAGTTATGAGAATGCTTTGTTTGTAGAATGCTTTGAAGATAAATCCTAAGCAGAGCTTTTAATCTACACAAGCAGTAAAATAAAGTGCAGCCCTGCACATATTTGTATCAGAGAACATTTGGAGCAGTATATTGTGGGCGATTTTGAGGAAAAAGCTATGTTGAAAGTACATGATTAATGCAGTGTTCTAAAAAGCAAATAACAAAAAAACCCTTTTAAAATAAATTTTAAAAGACAATAAAAGTTCTGAGATCTAAACCCACAACCTTTTTACATTTATCTTCCTTCAAACTATGACCTACACAGATTTTCAGTTGTTAAAAAATGTGGTGATCATTAAAATATTTGAAAGGGAAACTAGAGAACTTAATATAATTCCTGGGATTCAATCCCATGGGATTAGGTTTCTCAATGTGTCTATAAAAATGAAGCAAATAATTATGTCCTCATGAGACTGTATCTATTATTATTTTTGTTAATTTACATGGTTCTTGATGTATTTTATATGATGAGAACATTATAAGAATTAAGGAACATATATTTTCTCATTTATAATTAAGTAAACAGGCAGTTAATTCAGAATTTTGTCAACCCCAAATTTATTCTTAAGATTTTCATTTTCATTCTATTTACACAAAGAAATGGAAAAATTTCTTAAATATAAATATCTGAGTGGAAGATAAATGCTCACTAAACTAACTTCATCAGGTAGAGCTCCTAAGTTTTCCCATCAAATCCAAAGTAAATTGCATTGAGCTCTTGGCAGTTTAGATTCTTCACAAGGAAAACCTACAGTCAGTTTCAGAGTTATTTCAATTGTCATATGTTATGCTCTCAAATTTAATTGTGAAGTCCAACCCTCCTGTATCCCTTAGTAAACATGGTTGGGGGAAAATAACGGGTTTTATGTGTCTTTCCTTCACCTCTGCATTCCATTTAGCTGTAGGCAGCGTTGTGGAACAGCACTAGCCACAGCACTGTTGCAGAGATGGCAGCACACATCAGTACTCACGGACTCTAGGGTGCTTCTACGAATGTACCAAGGTAATCTGTTTTCAGAGTTATTGAAATGCACCACAAATTTAAAAATGGCTGTTTTGTAAAGAGTGACAAAAGATATAGTCATTATCACCCAGCATCATTTCTCTTTCTTTTATGGTTGCATAAGAGACTCTCAGAATTATTTTTTTTTCTGTTCTTTCCCATGGTGCCTTCTCTCCCTATGACTTCCATAGGCCAGCTGTTTCAAATTATGGATTTTTTTACTAAACCATGCCTATAATAAAAATCCTCAAATAATAGATGGACCAGGTATGTCAAAAGCCTCTAACTAAATTCAGGTTGCCCGTTAGGAAGCCTTCGTACCCTGTTAGCTGCTATAAGGTATACGTGATGACTGAGAAAGCAACCTCTGACCCACTGGCTTTTTCATGCTCTAACTAGTAAGTAGGAAACAACAGGGGTTGAGGGGAGCTCTATGAAACAGTGCTCGTCAGAGCGTGACAAATTGGAAAATGGGCTCTTCTGTATTCTGTAATGACAAGAATATTTAATAGGCTATGTAGGGGGTACATTAAAAAAGATGTTAGCTAGCCTGAAAGTACACTCCTGGGGTGAAGTCCTAGTCCCACTGAAGTCAATTGCAAAAAGTTCCATGAGATTGAATGGGGCCATAATTTCACTCCTGGTGTACACTCAATTGAAAATGTCTATTTAGTTTTATAATAGACAGGAATTCCGATGTATGCTTTTTGATTCTACACAAAACACTGAAAATACCTGTTTAGGTAAAATGGCATAGGCCAGCATTACAGCTCCTGAGGCTTAAATTAAACCAATTTAATTTTGTCTTCCTACTTTACCACTTTCAAAATGAGAATCTGCCTTTAGGTGCTCAGTGGTGAATTATGTCAGTTGTACTTTTTTATGTCACAATTCAATAGGGTGTAGAGGACCATAAAGTGGATTATTGAAAAACAGCTTGCAAGAGTGCAAAATAAAATTTATCTAAGTAGGCTTTTCCCCGCTCTTGGCTCATAACTCCAATATTAGTAATTTTGCTCCTACTGACATTTATAAGAATTGTGACCACAGAAAGACTGAAAAAAATACTGTCAAGAAGTGATCCAAGGGCTGGGGCATAAACCTAGGATCCGTGTTAAATTCCTCTCTCTTCCAGTAATATCTTGGCAAAGTCAAGTTGGACTCAATTTTTAAAGGTGTTAGGCTTCAAGAAATACAGACAGGCACCAGATTAGATTTTCAAAAAGAATTTAAAGTATCTAATTCTTTTTAACTTCTATGCTGACTTTACAGAATGGGGGAAAAGGTACAGATTTCTAAGATGGCTATAACAGAACTTGTATACCTTACACATGCCTTATAAACATAAAGATATCGAACACTGTGAAATATTTATGTACACATAATTCACAAAAATCTAAACAGTCACAAGAAGAGAAAGACAGTAACAATCAGGTCCATAATTATGATATCTTTCCCTAAAATAAGCAATATCTTACTACTCAATCTTATTTATATAAACAGACATACTGGGTGGTAAACTAATAAAGTATGAATAAAGGTAGCAGACTTGGCCTGAAAATGATTTTGTTTTCACATGCAACATTAATTACCATTTGGATTAGACTAATGTACCACTTATCACTCGGAAGTGGTGTACAGGGAAAGGAGGAATGGAAGAAACCCTAGTGTAATTATTATCCTTTCTAAGTGAATCAGTATGCTTTACATGCCTGTTTTCTTTAATCTACTAGTGTAAAAATCCTTTCTTGCGAACTGCTGAAGAGTTCATTTCATTAATCCTTTAGGAAGAGTTTCTGTCAGATGCTTTAACTAATGGCTCTTAGCCCCCAGATGAGTTTGAAAGGAAAATATTACTTGGATCAATAATTAAACACCCGAGGTTTGGGGTTGCTTTTTTAAAAAGGAATTATATATTATTATTCTTGTCAACCTTGCTTGGCATTGACTAGTGACTTTAGAAATCTTGTTATAAGACAAATCTTTTATTTGCCATTGGCCATTTCCTTTAAGCTTAAATGTCCTAAACATTCTGCTTTGGAGAACATACCTTCAAAGTGCTCTTTAATCACTACCATATTAACTGCTGTCAGTAACCAGCCACTTCCATGAATGTTTAATACTGGGATGACTGATTTTTACTAAAGTTTGTATTAACCGTGGGTAAGTAAACAATTACAGTCGAGAAAATCTATGAATAAAAGCCGTAAAGCGCACATTGTAACAGCTTAAATTTCTCTTTTTCAGTATGAAAAAAGCTCATATATTAATTCTGGTCTGCAAATGAGTCCATCAATTATGGATCCTGAACACTGTTATTACTACTTTAAGATAGATTTTAGTGCTCTTACTCATATTCGGTAGCACTTCACTCTGAAGCAGTCTCATTATTGATTTTAATAGGACTATTTATTAAGTTAAGTAGTTTTTAATATGAGTCAAGATTTAACTATTAAGTATCTATTCTCATAGTCCAATTAGGTATTTTAAGTAGGGTACATCTACACTAGCATTTTAGTTTTGATCAGGAGTGCATTTTTGAAGGAACACTCTTGAACTTCCCATTTACTGCTCTTTGGCTCACAGCATACAGAATTCTTGAAGCACTCAACCAGAATTTTTCTTGGATGAAATTAAGACATAAAAGACACTCTAGTTGCCACCAGTAATGGGTACTCAGTCCACAGGATCAAACCAGAGCTACTTGCAAGAGTACACTTAAACACCCCAAAACATGTTCAGTGAGGACACAGAGTCTCAACACCACCTCTTTCACTCTGTACATCTACTCCTACTGGGCCACTCCGTTTACGACTGTAGACATATTTCTAATGTACTCTAATAACCACTAATAGGCATTTAATCTAAAAGATTAAAATAAAACCAGTCCAAAATAAAAACTCTGAAATGTATGCAGTATGAACACTGTACCCTTTGCCAATTTACTTGTATTGGTCCACACAACTTATTAGTTAGAACCTAAAATTTGTATCCTAAGTTCCCCATATGCTTAATGGAGACAGGAGGCATCTCTAGAGTGGTGATTCAGAACTGGCAAGTCAGTGATATAAAGGAGACGGTGTTAATACTCTTCTGTGACTACCTTATTCCTTTCTATTTGACACCTGGGTGACTAATTTTATGTTTTAAGAACAACAGTGCAAAATAATCTAGAGAAACTGCTAAGGAAGGACCTCAGGCTAGACAGTTCTGAGATGCTCTGGCATAATACGTTCCAAGTAGAAGGCTAAACAGCAAGCTGTTAATGGGAGCTGTAAAACCATAAGCATCTCCCCAATTATCATTTCATGAATTATAAACACTTTATCTCTCATTATCATTTTAAGAGATTGCTACTCCATTTCTATCTACTTATCTCTCTATGCCCAGCCACTGAGCTCCTGCTCACTGCTAGGTTTCATTCTCTCGCTTAGTGTTTATCTCCATCAACAGCTGATTCAGCTGTTGGCCTAACTGATGGGGTGAAAAGCTTAAGTGGTGAGGGAGGGAGAGAAGAAAGGGAAACAAGATGAAAAAGTCAGGAAAAGGTAGGCCTGGTTTGCTTCTGACAGAAAGAAGCGGTGCTTTTAAAGTGTTCCTGTCCTTACTTAATATATAGTTCCTATCCCCGTCATTCATTCTTAGTCTATTTTTTATATCACAGTATACTGTAGAAATAAATAACATTACTATATTTTTTTTCTGATTTATTTTTAGGTCTCGAGACTTTTCTTACGTTTGTATGCTTATTTGGGTTTTTTTCCACCACCTGTTGTGAAAAAACTGCAAGAGAGAGTTAAGCCACTGCAAGGGAAACTTGAATACAAATACTATTTGACAGCTATGTTCTATGCAGGAATATGGACAGAAAGATAAAGTTTGAGCAACAAAAGTCTCTGGCACAAAGGAAATCTTCCTTGTTTCACACAATTAGGTAAAACCAAGGAACTCAGTTTATTTCTGGCATAAGACTCCATTAAAGTAAATCCGAGTTATATATCGTTGGGCTGCACTCAAGCTGGCCTCCGTGGCACTCCATGTATGTAATAGAAGCAGAAAATTATTATTTATACTTTGTTCTTAAGATAAAAATAGTATTAACTCAAGATGACTATAAAACCGTGGGGTTGGGGAGGCGTGGAATGTTGGTAGGAAAAAATAATTGGGATTTCAGAAATAAATGGGAAGTTTACACTATCAAAATTGTTAGACACACCTTTCCCCTACAAACCTCATTAGTACAAACGCAGCAAGCAACTGCTTTGACCTTGATTTTATAAATGTGAAAATGTAGTTTAGTATTTAGACAATTCATTGTGAGGAGAGACACGCAATCCCAGCAGAACGGTAGTATGTCAACCAGAATTTTCTTCCCAAAGAAAGAAGAAAAATTTATTAACTCTTTGTTAACAAAAGAAAAATTAAAAATATTGCATTTGCAAAGGCCAATGAAACAATCCAGACTTCAAATTCAGTCACTGTGATACTTACATTCTAGACAGCTATCGCAATTCTGACTATTACTTGTGTCTGGTTCTCAGATACAGCCAAGAACATGAAAAAGGCTATGGGCTTAACATTTGTCTCAAGTCTGTGCCCTAATTCACCAACTGAACATACTTTTAATTCTTTAATTCCAGACTATAGATTTCAACCCTTGATACTCACTGGATATCCCAGACTTAAAGGAAAGGCTCCTGAGTTCCAATATGTCAAGTAGACAGAATGACAGGTTACAGGCAGCTGCAGTTGGAAATCTGCTTGTAGCTATCTCAGCTTGTAATTGCTGCTTCACAGCTGAGACCAGAGCCTGACTATATGACTATTCCTGCTTAGCTTCATACATTGGAGGTGGCAGCTAAAAGTATAGTTGCCCAGCTGAGCTTGATGCCCAGCTGCACTTCCTAAGCAATGCATGCACCCACCTAGGTGGGATGCAGGTGTGAGGTGTGAACCAGTGCTGTTAACTGATCATGAATGCTATATGCTAGTGCTTCTTTCCCTCCAAGATGGAGGTAATTGTATTGACTCTCAGAGAACACTTGGTCTGCTGATTCCTGCTGAGTGAATGTAAGAAAACTTTCACAATGGTAGTGGTAGTTTCAGTTGCTACTTCCCCACCGAAAGAATCCCCATCCTCACTAGTCCTTTTGCCTGTCTGATAACTGTAATTTGGACACAACAGATAAATTAGTAGATTTAAGGCCAGGACACTAAACAGCACATAACTTTAATCACACAACTTAAATTAGGTTCCTAAAGAAGGCAGACTATATCAGTTATCATTTTCAGACCTCATTACAGCTCCTGAGGTTAGTTCTGAGACAAAAGTGGTGTAAGAGCTGGTAGAACGTGGGAAAGAATATGCACACTCATCAGTTCTCTATTTTTAAGAAATTGGTTGAATATTTTGATGTTCAAACTGCTGAGGAAGCTGATCAGTTCAGTGCCAGCCCCTCTCTCACTGTAAGGAAGACACTTAATTATTTTGCAATTCTAAAAGGTCAGGTAATTTAAATTAAATATAAATAATTTGCAGGACATGACACACAGCAAATAAAATGTACCAAGAATCAATACACCGCAGAGTTGTTTCTGATTCGAATAAATCAATTGGACTATCACATAAGCCTGCTTTTGCATGCTTTTCTGAAACAAAAGAAAGTTTAAAGTAGGTATAAATCAGCCTGCTTAGTGCGATTTCTTATTGTTATATTTTCAACCGTAATATGAAATAAAGTGTCAAGCTACCTGGTTGACTGCCAGGAACCTACCTCTCAGTAAATGACCAATGCTTTTATTACAAGTCAGATGAAGCAAAAATGAACTACTCTTAAAAACTCTGGTCCTTCTGCATCAAACCACAATGCTGCTGGAGACAGAATACACTATGCCTTTCTCTGTAACATTTTAAGGTTACCAATTACTCTTTTGCTAGATGTACACACTGTAAGGATGAAACCTATAACAGATCAGAACAGTTATTTTAATTAGAATAAATGAGTGGTTTAGCCTGGATATCTTTGATCATTGTCATGTTAACAAACTGAATAACAATGAAGTCTTCGAACAGCAGACTCTGCTGGGATTTGTGTAGCATATAATGTCCAACTACAGCTAAAACCCGCTAAGCCAATGCTTTTGTTTCTTTATGCAGTTTCACCATAAAGGTAAATGTTATCCAGTACAGTTATATATTAAACACCATCAATGACTGTTAAGTCTTTCATAGAGAATTGTCACTGTCAAAGGCTAATCTTCTTTCCTTTTTATCATTATTTTTCTGCCTGACAAAAGGCACAGATAGGGTTTATATGGATACAAGCAGTGGCTGCTCACACTCATTAAACTTATCCTACTTGTCTAGGTAAGAGACAAAGATGCACTTAAATAAAGCTTTCCATCTTAATGACACATGAGTAGACAACACAAATGTTCTACTCATGCTTTTCATTAATTTAGCTCACTTTTGTGTGCTTACTTTCCTATCTATCTTTAAAGTGAGAGAAGAGGAAAAGACAGAGGCAAACAGTTATATAAACTCACATACATTTTAATGTTCCACCACTGCTAGTACTTTATTGTGTCTTGAAGATGCTGATATTTTCATAGCAGACATTTCAGATCACAAGATTAACTGTTTGTTCTTTCAGTCCCCAAGTACAGCTCATCTCTGTGTGTTCTATTTGATTTAGAAAAAGCAAAAGCATGTGACAGCAGGACTTCTTATCAAATAAGGCCAGTAGTTTAAAGAAGCTTTAATAGCTTTACAAAACTAAAATAAGAAAGCCTATCATCCTTCAAAACCCCTGTAGGTTTTACAAAGTGCTGGAAACAGACTGACTTGCAGTGAGCAGGTGCTAGGCATCTGACAGAGGAGTTCACAATATATAATAAAACTTTCTAGCTAATAATGAAAAAAAAGAATTCTCCTAGATCATTATTCAGAATGGTTAAAGCATACCACAATTTGATGTTGCAGACAGAGTCACCCAGAACTGTAAATGCACAGTGACCTGCTTGACAGTGCTTCATTGTCACCATCATCATCATCAATTGATCATTCCCACAAGCTCACCGGTGTTGATGCGCTGCTTCAAACCACAGTCACGCATTGTCACCACTCCGCGTTACAACTACCGAGCACCTTCCTTTCAGCCTCCATTTGACACAATGGGCTGTATGTCCTTAAATGCCCCAAAACCTGAGAAGAGCAACAGCGGAATCTGTGGCCAAACAACTTCTCTCACTGTGAACACCACACAATATCTTACTTCAAACAGAAAAGGAAGAGGAAGGGTTTCCTTTTCTTCCCTTACTTGCCTTGTTGCCAGTGCTGGCCTACTGACTCAGGTCCTGCTGTGATTCTGCAGAGATCGTTTGTAAATCCAACACAATTCCTACACTTTTTACCAGTAGTTTACCGGATAATTTAGCATTTTTACTAGTGAAGTTTACAGATGACACAAAGATTGATGGAGTAATAAATACTAAGGACAAGTTACTTTTACAGAATGATGCACATCGCTGAGCTCAAAGGCCCCATTGAACAAAATGCATTTTAATAGAGCAAATAAAAGCTAATGCACCTGGGAATTAACAATTCAAGCTGTACTTAAAAATTAGGAGACTTAGAAAGCAGTGGCTTAGAAAAGGATTGTCAAGGTCCTGAGGACACTCACAGGACTCGCTGTCCCTGCCCAGCCCCCCCAGGGCCTCCCCATACTCTGCCCAAGGCCCAGGACCCCATCTCAGCCCCCCCAGGGCCATCAGCCCCAGCCCCAGGAACATGGCAGCATGGCCGGCCTCAAGCTCTCCACAGCCCTGCCCTACCCAGCCATGGGCCCCACCGAGCCAGACCCACCTGTGGGCCCACATCCCCGGCCTGGCCTTGGCCTGTCCCCATGGAGGTGCCCAGTGCGTGGGGCTGGGGCTGCCCCAGTGTCCCCAGCTGCTGTCCTCCTGGCTGGGGCAGTGGGACAGGCCCTGGATAGCAGGACTGCCCTGACAGACCCCTCGGGGACCCTCCATTGCTCCTGGGCCCAGGGAGCCCCCAGCCCACTCAGTACCTCAACAAGTATTTGGGAATCAACATAAATAAGTGCTGTCTACTCGGTGCTATAAGCAGAGGAAATATTTTAAATTTTGCAGACGTGACACTGGTTGAGATGATAAAATCTCAACCAGGCACGCACACTTCAGTAAATATCAAGAAAACACAGGAGCCAGCTCAGAGGTCATCTGTGAGAACAGTGAGCATGCAACTTGGTCATCATTTGCAAGTACTTGCGCATCCAGAGCGAGAGGTCTGATACAGGCAAGTTTCAGTCTTCCAGACTGAAAAACGATATGAAATGGCTTGAACCTGAATCTAGGTTCAGGTTCAAACTCAAAGTTCAAAACTCAACCTTGAAATAAGACTTGATTTTTCCAGCTGTATGGGTAAGTAATCACTGGATGATGGGACCATGGTTAGGACCTGCACCAGGTTCTGCGTGGGTTGTAACCATAACTCACCATTACCATTTAAAGATTACTCATCTTTTAGAAGGGTTTCTTCCAGTCCAGATGTAGGAAAATATTTATATAGTATGAATTCAGGAGTTCACCCAAAGTAACAGTGCAACTTCTGGATTTCTGAACACTTTGATTTGCCTCATGCATGTCAGGTGCTTGCTCACGCAATCGGTACTTTATCTACACTGCCCAAAAAGAGAGGGTTTGAAAGTCACTCAGATAAAACAGTCAGCACTCTAAAACAATTATATGGGATTCTTTGAACATCTTTTTCTTTCTGTATAGATATAGATGTGCAGAGCTTTCGATCTTTTCTGGTTTAGCTTCATAATGCTTAGTTGTGTTTAATTCCGTACTGGTGTTATGCTTATTCAGTAATTCTGTAACGGGCTGAGACATAGCCCCATGTTTCTATCTAAATTTGACTTTTCCCTTTCTGGATTTAAATCATCTAGGACCATTAATATCATGAATTGGGAGAATAAGTAAACAGAGAAAAAACATGAAGTTGCTGCATTCACGGGTTCAAATGGTGCAAATGTTACACCTTCCTATATCTGAAGATATAGGAAAATTAGAAAATACAGGAAAAAATGAAAAATGGGTTCACACAGGATGTAAACCTAACTTCTCTGAGTATAGTATAGAGACTGGTAATGGGAATCACATTGGTCCTGTGATTGAATCGCATATTGCAATTGCTGTATTTTGCTAAGCATAACTTACATTCGTATGGTGTTTTCAGTATATTTTGTATCACTTCACTAAATCAGAAATGCTGTGTAACATCAATTGTCTTCAAATAAGTAAATTTGATATTAAACATTACACCCTCCACATGTGGAATACCTAAAAGAATTTGATCAGAGAGTATTGGACTCCAACACTTCATAATAAGTAATAAATTCAAGTCTCTTCAGTAACCACCTGCAGCTCCTGATACAGAGGCTAAGTCAATTCTAAAGCTGGTGTAAATAAGAGTGGTTTCAGTTGTGAGTGAAATTATGCTAATTTACACTAGATGAATATCTGATATGTGAAGTCCACAAGATACAGAAGACTGAGCACATGCTTAAATGATTTACTGAATTAAGATGATAATGAAAAGTTAAAGTGCCTTGTCTCCATCAAACTTGGAAGAAAAAAATAAAAGCTTCTGTAAAAAGTAAGTTTACCTGATTTAGACATGCAGACAAAGGAAATCTCATAGCTCCTTTAGCGGCTGAGCTGAAGAGAAACAGCTGAATGGTGAATCACATAAGCAGGAGGATGCGGAACAAGGTTATTGGCCACAGAAACTTATGTATAACTCTCCCATCATCAAAGAGATCATAATACACTGAGAGGAAAAAACTCTCCCTAACATCTATCTGGATATACAGAACACAAAAATGTTGGGGTGTTTACAGTGCCATCCCACATTTTGCTGGTGTTTTTTTGAGCTGTGTGATATAGTTTTCTTCTGTTCCCCATGGCAGTCTCTTTCTTCTTGGCAGTCATGGATTTAGTAAGTCTAATAGATTATCATGTTGCCATAGCTGAATAGGTGCTTAGCAATGGTCACTCAGAAGTCTTTTCTTTTCTTTTTTTTTTTTTTTCTGATAACTGGAAGTAGAATAGAAGATCCTTCTTTAAAAAAGGTTTGTCTTTTACAAGAAGATAACCTATTTTTTGCTAGCTTCCTGGCACTTTTTTTCATGGAGACAGCAGCCCTTCAAAAGGTGGAACTCATTGCAGGAAAGGACAATTTTATCACAGTTTCCTTAAATGTATGTTACCCTGGAAAGGCTGCAGTCTAGTTAAAGTAAGTTAATGATACTGATCTTTCTCTGCAGCAGTGGAGAAGCATTCTGTGAGCTTAGAAACTTCATTGGCAGTGTGAAATCCTATGAAAATATGACAGGGCATATTCTCCCTCAAAGTGATCTACAAGTCTTAAAAGAAACACTTCCTTCCTTCCTAAAACTAAACAGAATCAAAGAATAAAATAAAAGTAAGAAAGGAAACAAAACCTGATGATTAATCTCCTCCTGCTCAGAGCAGGAGAAAACAAGATTGGCAGCAAAATTTCTAAATCCCCAAATATTATTGAAAGTCATTTGGTAGATTAGCATAGTATATTTGATATGCCTGTGCCAATTTTGCCAACTTAGACATTTCAGCAAGAAATTAAATTTGACCTGAACCACATATCAGACTGTCACTTCCATTCACCCAAATTAAATGCAACTTATGCTGTCTGATCAATGCGATCAGCAAATTAGTTATTAGGTATTTCTTACACTACACCTAAAGTTTAAAGCTCTCTGAGGAACTTATGTGATGGCACTGAGGACACAACTAAAAGTTTCTGTGCATTTACGCTGCTGACAGTCATCAGGGCGGGGGGGGGGGGGGGGAGAAAAGGCAAAGCTCTGAAAACTTGAACTACTTTTGTTTCTCTGTAAGAGCAATTAACACATATTCCCAAAGGAACTACTGAAAGAAAGAAAGAAACCGAGGATTCCCTTTGGGGAGGATAGTAACTGTAGGAGGCATTAAATATGCAAGCAGCCATTAGGCATGATTAAAGATTAATTCTGTGTCATAGACAGGACCTGGGGTCATTACAGGTCATGACTTTCATCTTAATTATTTGGCTTACTGTTTTTATTTAATTAGCTTGTCTTAACGAGTCTTTGGTTATAGATATCGGGCACACTGGATTATTATGCACCATTTTTTACGTAAAAGGCTCAGCTATTTAACAACTTCCTAGCAGATAACTTCCACAATCTCATCAATAAGATTCTGGATAAAACCAGAGTGGATTCTATGTAAGAATATAACGTTACAATATTATTTACCTCTCCAAAATCAGCATTAGAGTTTCAACTGAAATTGGTGGGATGTGTGAGCTCATAATTTGATGGCAGTATTCGAACTTTGAACAGAAAAATCATCTTTCACACTTGATTTTTTTGGTGCTGCCTATTATGTTAGCTACATTGACAAAACCGTCTGTAAGTCAACACTCATAGATCTTGGTAGGCATTGTGTATTGTACTGGTCACATCAGGGTATTTCAAGTCTTTGTGTTCTGTTTACTGTTTTTTAACACAATATATTCAGACAGAACATAAAAGGACTGATTATGTTAAAATCAATTTAAATAAGTTTTTATCTAAAACGCAATAAATATTTCCATAATAGAGATATGACCAAGACCTTCACATACTTTTCAAATAGAAAACATTTTCTCATGCATTTTTTTAAATTTAGTATTTGCATTCTGCTTTAAAGGCTTTTCTTCCCTTTAAAACCATAAAAACTAATAGTTCATTTAATTCTCTGACCTCTTCCTAAACTTGCCTAACAGTCAAATAAATCACAAGTATGACTGAATCTCAATGTAATGTGTTTTTCTTTCCTTTTTTCAATTAGAGGGGTGATTAATCAAACAAATAATAATTAAACAGGGCACCTGTAAGAAGGAATGGACTGGCGGAAAAAGGCTTATGATGCAAGCATAGCTAGGGGAACAGGAGATTCTCTTTCTTCTTCTCTTCAGATCCTCTGTGTTCAACGCCAGAATGAAAAGAAAATTACCCTGTCCTTGGAAGACTTGAAAAAATAATCAAAACTTCAGAAAAAACGTAGGGGGGGGTGGGGTGGTGGTGGTCCCTTTCTCAGTGCCCCCAAAACAGATAGACATTCTCAAGGCAAAAACTAGTAAAACCAGGACAGAAATTTTCCTGTGATTTAAGAGTGCTTTTAAGGCACAGAAAATACTAGGGAAGAGAACTAAGGGCATTGTGCCCCTGCAACCCCCCTCCTCCAAAAAAAAAAAAAAAGACGACAGGTAAGGCTTAATTAAATCAGACTTCATGAAATTCTCAGAATTAACATTAGAATAAATTTGCAGCATATCTGGTGCCCAAATTAGTCAGATATACTGGTAAGCTACTAAATACCCTAGTACATACTGGTTTAGAATCTAAGAACGCTAGGAATTCCAGTTCATCTAACAGTTACATTCAGGATTTTCTGAAGGATGAGGCTAAGGAACATGAAGAACAGTGAGAAGATGATAGCCCTAAGGTCACATAACTAACATTTTTTGAAATAATGGAACAAATTATAGTTCAGTAAGTTTTTTTGTTACTTTCAAGCCTAGAAAGTTTATATCAGAGATAGTAAGGATGCTTGTATGAGCACTTCGGAAAGGACAAATATTTTGCCTACGAAAATAAATTTTTCTTTATATTGAAATATTTGGAGACAGATCTAAAGAACAAAAGGTCCTAGAAAAAAGAAGGGAATGCATTTCCAGGTATCAGGCCTGCTAAGAGAATGGAAGACTCTATCCAGCAAATTTTGGCATAGATTTCTTTCGGTATTGGTACAGCAACAATAGGACAGATGTTCTTGGCCATTGATCCCTGTAATAATGTTATTAAAAAACTTATATCCAGAAAGAAAGTTAATGATTTAATGACTTTTAACAGTTAATGATTTAATGGACTCTCTTATCCATTGAGCCCCAAATGCAGCCAAGTCAGCTGCAAGTTCTTAACTGTGCATGAAGGATGAAGCCATTCTCTTGTTATGAAGCGAGTGTCTCTTCAGAACTCACTGATGGCTGAGCAACAGGCAGATTAGATCTTGATTGTTTACCTTGATAGTGACCAGAAGGCTTACAACAGAATAAACTTGAAAATTAAAATTCAGAGGACACCAAATTCAATGGCAGCCATTAGCAGTGCAATTAGATTGGTTTATTAGAAATGTTTATGAAAGTTTTGCAGACTGTGAGTTTGTGCCAGACGCTGAAAAAAAAGGCCTGGAACAATCTGAACTATAAAGCTGCCAAGACAGTATCTTCTGAAAATGTGACAATTGTACAAAGGTCTATCCGATATATCAGGTAGATGAACTATTTAGGGATGACAAATTCTACCAGCTGAACAAAGCAGTCTTGGGAAGTGACTTAGGCAAGACTACTTAGACTAAGAAAAGAGTTCAAACAAGCTTATTTTTTATACAGTGGAAAATACTTGTGATGTATAACTAAGAGAAGTTGGGGCCAGGAATTAGCTTTGTACCTAAAGTTGTCACAAATTGAGCCTCTGTCTTAGTACCTTCTCTTCTCCATGTGGAAGGAAGCAAATATGATTCAAAGCTGAAAGTGTCTTACTCTAGTTATTATGTATTTAACTGAAGACCAGACCAAGTTAAATCAAAGTTGATACTCCCATACTGTTCCTCTGCCTGAGCTTATACTGATAAATTCTGTATACCTACCATCTACATCATTTCCTCTATCACCTTTTTCCCTTCATCAGTAACTTCCTTGGCTTCAGTCCCATCTCTTTTTCCCTTCTGAATTTCTGAAATGAGGACTGTGCCTCACTACTGGGAACCTGCACTTAGTTTGGCATTAATAGAGCTTTACTATAAACACATGGTGCACTGAGCACAAAGAGAGAACTGATACTCTGGAATGGATCCAAGATCTATTTAGTTCAATAACCTGTCTCTGACAGAGGAAGATATAAGAAATCTACAATAGTCAGATCTAGGGCTATTCAGTCTAAAAGACAGTGAATATTTTAACCTTAGAATGAAATATTAATTTCAAAGCAATGGTTTATGATTTGTTACAAGAAGTTAAATGTGTTGTCAACATCATTATTCCCTTTTTTTAAAATCTCCTCAATATTTGTTCTAAACCATGCCCTACCTTAATAAGCTTTGTAATCCATTTACATGTGCACAAAAAACAATAGTAAACATTTAAACATTTCTGGATTTTACATTTAATTTACTGTCCTCTTTTTCTTGTGTTCAGAGACAAGTAGAATTTGTCATGTGGAAACATGTGACTTACAATATAAATCAGAAAAACTATTATAATGTTCCTTATTTACTCATTTTCTTTTGCAGTAGCTTCAGTTGGTTTCAACAGAACTTTTCCACACCATCCAAGATTGCGTTACCTATTGTTGAACCTCTTTTTGTTCTGTGATATCCTTTAAGATACAGGAAAGTCAGTATTACATAGCATTCTAGAAGAGGTATTTAAAGGATTATGATACTTTTTTTATTCTTTGCTATCCCTTTTCTTACACATGCTAACAGCTTGCTTTTTTTTTCACTACATCGTTATGTTAAGCTGCATTTCCCCATGAGTTCTATACCATTATACATTATACATATACATTTATTATTTTTTAAGTTAGTATATCCAATGTAAAAGACTCTAAATTATACGACCGAATTCAACTGTAAGCTATTTTCCTACAATTGAACGTATTGTATTTTCATTTACCATTTGTTTCAGCTCCTTTGGCTATCTAAAAAACCCATGATTTCTCTGATCCTGAACAAACATCTCTTTGATGTTAAATATGTCATCTGCAAATATATCTACCTCATTACCCTCTGTATTTTCAGGCTATTAATATGGATATTTAGAACAAAGGTGAAATGTAAAAGACCAAATACAGAACCTGAACTCAGCCTCATTGTTGAAGTTTTCCCATGAGAAAAAAACAACACATAATTTTTTCTTTGCATCCTGTTTTATCCCATATTTAAGCTGTGACAATATCTCACTTCCCTATGTATAATTACTTACTTCTTTTAATAACCTCTCAGAGCAATAAGAATTTCTGTGTTATAAGGATATTAGCACCATTAAAAAATAAAGCAAATTTATTGATAACGGACTGTTGCTGGGTCATCAGAATATTCCTTCAGTTATAATCTCATAGTCAAAGAAATTCAGTACTGAATGTCTTTGGAATAATTGTTAATGCTCTGTTTTTCTCAAAGCAACAATGGTTTCTTTTTTAGCTTTCATCATGTAAGCAACATAGAAAAACCTGTAGAAGCAAAACTAGAACAATTCAGAAATGGCCATTAGCAAAAATGCATAGTCCAAGGATAATGCCACAACAGAATGACACTGGAAGTGGTCTCTATTTTAGGTAGTAAACAGACAGAAAAAAAGTCAGTGGTTGTTAGGTGGTGCATTTAGTTATTTATTCAACACTCAGTTCCCTGTGTGTTGTATTGGTAGCTTATCTTGAATACATTCCTGAACATAAACAAGAGAGAGTCAATTTTCCATGTCAAAGAAGAAAGTATGTTAAAGCTTAGAGTAAGCCTTTTATATTCAGCAGCCAGTTTAATGAAGTACTATAAACAATTTATATGACCGAGTTTTCAGGGAAAAAAAGTTTCCTCCTTTCTCTTTTCTCATTTTGCATAATGCTTTTCCTAAGGGAATGGCACAAGGGAATGGGGCAATCAATTGTACATCAAATTGTAGGAACACTGACACATAATTCTAGATCACTAAAGTTATCAGACAGTAAGTGAAAAGTGCATATAATTTGTCCATCGGAATTTGTCAAAATATTATATGACAATTCATTAATCCACAACAATTCTAATCACATCTGGCACTAAAATTTTGTATCTGTCTTGCTAACAGAACATCACCAAGCCAAATTTCTAAAGTAATAAAAATAGTGCAACATAAGCAAAAATCTAGTTTAACTGATGAAAAATATCTGCTTAGTGCTGTCATTATTTTTTCCCCCCTGAATTTCCTGGTGGTTATTTGAGGTTAATTAGGGAAATGAAGTCCCACAAAAGATAGAGTATTTTACAGATATAAAATTTTACAGATATAAATTTTACAGATATAAAAAAGGATAATATGAAATAGCAAAAGTAGTGGAGTGATAATAACTGAACAAAGAACTGGTTCCTTGAAGAAAATGTACCTCCATATAACTGCATAATCTGTGACACATCAAAAATACATTTGTTTCTTTAGTAATGAATAAACTAAATTCACTGTACCGCTACCCATAACACTCAATTATGTATTGTTTATGGATACTGATGTCATGACTGATACTAATAGAAATTGGTTATAAGCACCCAATGTACCATTATCTAGTTATTTTTTCATAGATTTTTAATAATTATTTGTAATACTTTATTTTCCATTTAAGATTCTGACTCTTCCTGTCATACAGTGAAAATACACCATCTATTTTAGAACTTGATCTTTCCTGTCATTCCTATATACACTAAAAATACAGGTCAGAGAGGATTTCAGCAATCTTCCCCTTATTCATAGAAAACTATGCTTACCTTTTTTTTTTTTGAAGCAACAGTGTTGTTACAGATTCAATTCCCATACTATGATTAAAAAACAAATAAATCTGATATACCCTTTCCAGAGTGGTCTGTTTCTGCTCTTTCTATTCTTTGGAATTTTTTACTAGTCAAAAACATTTAAATAAAAAAGTTTTGTCTTTGGATTTTGAACTCAGAAAGTCCATAGGGCTTGTGCTTTGATGTGAAAGACCAAAAAAGGAAAACAAAAAAAGAAAAAAAGGGAAAAAAAACCCAAATACACACAAGAAATACTTATACGCTTCAATCAGCTTTTGTATTTACATTATCTATGAAGAATGAAACTTTCTTTGTGGTTCATATATGAAACTTGTATTGCCTAGACCTGTTTTATTCATGAGTACCAGATGAGGATCAAAGCATGAAATTAGAGATGGTAGATCACAGGAAGATGTGAGGGAAAGGATACAGCGAAAAGCTATCTCCTATTGATGAGAAAAGCAGCTGTATTCCTCACACTGAAACCTGTACTTTGTGTTTACATTCTTCCTCAGCTATTACACATATATGTATCCTAGAGCTCATAAATCTAGACCTAGTGCTTGAGACTGGATGGGTTGACCCGAGGATATTAAAAGAGCATGCTGATATGACTGACTGCAAGGCTGCGGATTTGGCTAACAGAAATGTCACGAAGTTCAGATAAATGTAAAATCATGTACCTGGGACAGAATAAACCAGTGCATTGATACAGACTGAGAAGCAGCTGGCTCAGTACCAAACCATCTGAAAATGATCTGGGTGTTACAGCGAGTGGCAGGTTAAGTAGGATTGAACTGTGTGCTCCCATTGTAAGTAAGTGAGGCAAACCACATTCAGGGTTACATAAGACTAACTGTGGTCAGCAAACAGAGTTAAATTATTATCTTCTTCAACTCAGTTCCAATGAGGCTGCATTTGGAATATGTGTCTGGTTTGTGTCTCAGTTCAAGAGAGATGCTGGAAAACTGGAAAGTGGAAGAAAATTATGGTAGTGAGGTACTGCCTGCCAGAGGACGTTGAGGGAGCTGGGTTTGTTCAGTCTGTTGAAGAGGAGGTGAAGAGGAGGATAAGCCTGCAAGTCCTTGGAGGACAACTATGACAGTAACTCTTGGCAGTGGCAAATTCTAAAATAAGGAGACACCACTAGAAGCTGTGACTTGCAAGGTTTACATTTGGCATTAGGGAAAACTTTTGTACAGCACTGGATCAAGCAACACAGAGAAGCTGTGAAATCCCCATCTTTGGAGATTTTCAAGACTTAGCTATAGAAACATTGTGTAACCTATAGTCTGGCTTCTTGACTTCATTAGGGAGGCTGAACTACACAACCTCTCTTTCAACCCATATTTCTGTAATGCACATACACATCCTCCTGTAGGTGGAAACATAAGTAATGTTTCTTAGAGAACAGTAGGAATAAATGCTAAAATAGAAAGATGCTGAAGCTACTTGGCCATGTACACTGAGTTTTAAGTAAAGCAGGATACTATGTCCTGCACTGCTAAAATAAAAGCTGTATGTCTTCCCTATTAAGTGAAGACAGCGTTTGGCTAACTTTCTGAAGCATTTTCCTTCAGCCTTACCTAAGACTGGGAATAGCTCTCAATAGGTTCTAAATAACAAAATCTAAGGAACAAGATCAAAACCAGTTCAATTTTTAATTTGACCCACTGTCATCATTAAGACAAAAATGGCCTTTTTGACAATGCAGTACATTATTTTAATTTGTAATTTTATTAATAATTTTTATTGCTCTATGTTATCAATATATTATTTCTTAGGCATAACAACTTGCTTATGATGCACAAAAGACAAATACAAGCCCCTAGGTTAGAAGAAAGAAAAGATCCATGTATAAAGTGAAAAATTTGGATGCTGTTACATGTATCTGTATGGTATGTATTACCAACTACGGTAATACAACACTTAGACACTAAAAAGTAAAAAGTCACATTACCAGATCTAACTCTGAAGTTAGCCCTGTTTTGAGGAGGCTAGGCTAAATGACATCCAGAGATTCCTTTGAACACAAAACATTCTGTTAGTTTATTATTACTTATAACAAGTGATGCAGAAAGAAAATAAATGAAAGTTACTTCTAATACTCACAAGCTTTACTTAGGACTGAAAAACCACCCTGTTCATAAGTACACACACACACATAAGAGTTGCCTAGATGATATAAAGTGGGGAAAAAAAGCCTTTTTTTTTTTCTCTCAGAATTAAAGTACCTTTAAATCACTCAAATGTCAACAGACAAGTCTTTGAAAGAATGACTGATGTTACGTAACAGAGACAGTAATGTGTTGTAGTGTGTCAGGGTGAGCTAAGGACACAGCTTTATTCTGCACTCAAAACGTCTTTGGTATAGTGGGTTGAAGTCAAACCCTTAATGTGAGCAAAATGTGGCTTTTACGTATTATATAGTAAGATAAGTGAGTATACACAAACACACAAATGCATCCTCGACATTTATAAAACCGTACTCTTCTCTTCGTATCTAATACTTTCCTTCACATCCCATTATGTCAAATCAGGTGCTATCGTGCTACATGATGGATATAATCTAATGTGACAGGTTAGAATGTAGCACATTATTTGGAAAATTGGGAAAAAGGCAGTTGTTATGAAATTGGTTGTTAAAGATGTCTCAGGTTGGTTTGTTTGGTATTTTTAGTTGGGTGGTTTGTTTTTTATTTTCCTGTGTGGGTTTTTTTTTGATTGATTTTGTTTTGTTGTTGGAGTTTTTAACCCATGCAGAAGAAAACCTTAAGCTGGCAGGTTTTATTTTAAAAAGCATAATTCATCTCTAATGTAAGAGCTAGGGATTTCTCCACATGCAGCAGATGCTTAAAAGGTGTAAACAATTAAAGAAGGGATCACTAAGCAGACGTTCCCTCTAATGAGCCAGCAAAAAGAAAACTTGTGCATGTTGCAGTGATGGTGCTTTTTCCATTTTCTTCATAGAGAAACCAGCTAGGCTAAAGCATATCTCTGTAATTATAAAATAGGAAATAAATCCTATGTTCAACTACTTTGAATGGGTACAACTACAGTCCTTGCTTTTTACCTTGTTTGGCTTTGTGTCCCATTTTTAGCATTTTAGAATCCACAAAACATGTTGGCAACAGTTAGAAATAGGAAGACTCAACCTTTTTCTTCCTCGCTCTCGTTCTGGCATAAAGCACCTTTTTTTTTTTTTTCTTGAAAGACTACTTCTGTTCAGTTTTACAAGCTAAATACTGTCTTCAGCGACAAAAGATACAGCTTGTAAGTAAATTTCACAGGTGTTGATGAAGCAATTCTGCTTGTACGTTAGAGAGCATAAGCATTTGGTGGGCTTTTTTTATTATTATTTATTTATTTTCTTTTGATTGACTGTGTTAGGTTTACTGTGTTAGATAGAAAAATACCCACAGAAATTAAGTCCTTATATTCTGATTCCACCTTAGAAATTTCACAGACAGAAAAAGGAGCAATGGAAAGACTAAGACAGACCAGAATTATTTAAGAAATTATTCCAATAGCAGGAACTACTTAATTATATTCTTATACCTATGATGCTTTTCAATTACAGCAAGCTATTTTCATACTGTAATAACATGGGTACTACAAGCGTCAGGAAAAAAAAAGAGAGGAGAATATGTATTATGTATTAATAGTAGATATTAATAAAATATAATTTCAGTACATACCTTGGTAAATTGTTCCTAGATTTTTTTTCCTTAAAAATTTGGAATGGCTTCCACAATATAACATGTCATGGGTTTGACAGCAACACTGAACTTAAGAAATACCAATAAACATATCACTTATATTTCAGCACAACTGACACACTATGGAATACTGTATCCTAATTTACATAACGCTAAAAGTATCTATAGGAGACTTAATTGCTAAACATTCAGAAGACCATGACTTCATTGTCTTTCGGAAGATCCCAGTTGCATTTGTTTGATGTAGCAGAAGAAAGGTTTTGAAAGTTTTCCTTTATAAAGCTGAAAAATACCTAAAATGTGGATTATGTATACTCAAAATGTATACATACACATATATATATGCAAGTATATAGATACGAAATATCTGTCTTTCCATTTCAGTGATGGCAAAATGTGGCAGGGTGATATATTAGTAAGAATATTTCCATGACTAATGCATGACTGCACTCGTTGTTGGATAGCTCAAAGTTAATAAAAACAGGAATAAACTGCACATTTCCAGATTTGCAGAAGGATTTGGTTTGGTTTTTTAACCTAGAAGTAGATGTCATAACAGATACTGTCATGCATTTCTCCATAGATCTACTATTGTGTCTATCGTTATAAGTTTCTATATTTCTATAATTTACATTTCCATACATCAAGTGAAGCAGTATGCAAATATATGGGCCTAGGGGAAGAGATTTCCTCATTGTCTGATCAATCTTCAGAACACTACCCTATGTAAAAACTGTTCTAGACCCTTGATATCAGTGAGGATACAAAATGTTTATATTACAGCAACCTGTTAAATAAAAAGTGTAATCTTAGGATTGAGCAGCATAATCTCAAAAATAGCACCTCAAAAACTGAACAAAGAATACTTGAAATTTCTGAAGGAAAATAGTAATTGCTGACATATAGAAGAAAGAACCATTCTGTAAACCAATGCAACTGAAAGGGATATAGATTTTCATGTACTGTGAAAGAGGCTGCTTCTTTCACATAGCAGTTTTATATCAATGCAATCCCACCTCTGGAGTGGAAAATTCTTATTTTATTAATTATTATTTCTATGATTATTGCAAAAAAGATAAACAGCCCACTTATTATGCATCTTATTGTAATCTGTCCTAAATTTCTATCACAGTTTAGTATCCATTCAAGCATCACAGTAGGGAAAGTGTATTATTACAACCATGAATCTTAGGTGGCATTTTGCAAAGGTTCATCCATTATTACCTTCCATTAACAGCCAAATAATCCAGTATGATTATCTCTGTATGTCCCCTCTGGAATTATTTAAAATTCAGTCTTCTGGTATTAGCTAAAGCTGTAATAAGTTGGATAGGAAAAAAAATAAAATCCGAAATAGGGCAAAAAAAATGGTATCGGGGTTTATCTTTGACTTATTGATTTTTAATTTTGTTATTTCTTATAATTTTCAAAGATGACATGTCCCTAAAGCTAAGTTTCTTCAAAGATATGCCCAAAACTCAAAGGACTGCAAATCTTTTGTATCTAATTGTATCAGGGCTTTTTATGAGGCTCATGCACATACACTTTCAGAAAAGCATAGCTGAACTCTGTGAATACAATACTTTCAGTGTCCTACAAATTAAAAGCCTCTCCAAGGAAAAAAAATAAAATACTATTTTCAGAATTACCAATGGATTTTTTAAGTTTTCCCATAACAAAACACCAGTTAAAGAATTCCAAGGCTTTACATTTAAAAATCCTAATCATTGTAGTTGATTCCTTTAGTATGTTTAGAAAAATCTCTTAGAAACAAATAGGGAAGAATTATACCTGAGCATCAGACTGACTTTTCATAGCACAATAATATTTCTTTATATTTTAGGTCATTCGCAAGCTCACTGGAAAGATGTCGAATAATGTAGCAGCATGAATGTTTATATCTCTGTGAAAGACACTCACTACTGACTAACACCCCTGCATTTTCTATTACACGATGTCTAATTAAGCCCCATGACGCCACTCTCAAATCTGACAAAGCAGAGATAATTCTTGACATTTTCAAAAACTTGGCTTATGTTCCCCTTCTTTTTACAGTGACACAAGCTGGGGCTTCAAACCGATAATGACATTGCAGCAAGTTTCTGGTTTTTTAGTCTTTTTCACACAGTAGTTTACTGAGAAGGAAGGAAATCACACAGACCTTTATTTGCCTTTGCAATCTTCAAGCACAGAATAACGGCAGCCAAAAGACCAAATTTTGCCCTTACTTGCCTCTGTTCAACTCCCACCAAAATCAATGGAAATTATGTGTTATGCTACCCAGGGAGTGATTGGGTCCATAGCACACAGAGAGAACCGCCACAGCACATATGAGGTGATAGGTCACATCACTTCAATTGTCCCTATCTTCTTTCAGCACTAGACAAACATCAGAAGAGACAAACATAAAACAGTAAAATAGCAATAGCAATACTCAGTGTCCTGGTGCTGTCCCTGTCACTGCTGTTCCTCCAATCCAGCCATAATGCAGAATTTTCTCTACCACATGTGGTGCCTCACATCTACCTTTCTTGGGCAGCAGCAGGAGGCAGACCAGTGATATTTGGAGGCTGTCTTTTATTTAAGACTCGTTTCTTTAACATGAAACTGTGGCTTTTCAGATAGAAGAATAAGGACAAGGGTGAAAAAGGTCTTGCATATACTTCTGAAATTATGAAAATTAACAGAGAGAAATATGCTTTACCTTTTTTATTTAAAAAAAAAACAACAACAACAACAACAAAACCACCAGGTCTTTGTATTGCTTTGTTTGCATTACTTCTTTATTTTACTATGTTCACTGTGACCCTAGCCAGAGACTACACAAGATCAGTTTCTCCTTTAAAAGAAACAATAAAAAGAACTGGTGATGACTTACACTGCTTTTCCACAAATGTCTTAGAGTGATTAAGAGCTGGCTTACAGATCTTAGGGGAAAAAATAATAAAACTCAACTAAAATTACAGAAACCTATACAAATCTCATTAGTATATGGTTTAAGATGGCATAATTTGCCATTTCATTTCTCAGTCAAAAGGACTTAATCTCCTAGAGTTAAGACTAATGCAAAAATCATTAATATTTTCAACTGTAAACTCTTGAGACCTGTGCACCAATAGCAAAATGTCTTGCTTTTCCACAATTTTCTTCTAGAAATTGCTTTAATACAGTTTTACAAGAAACATCATTTGTTCAGGTTGTGTCCCAATTCACCCTGCAAACACAGACAACAAAACTAATTATTTTCAACCCCAACCTTTACCCAACTATATCTTTTGAAGGCAGACACCAAATTGGTGGAAAATTACATCTTACATTGGATTTCATGCTTATCACAATTTTTCCCTATCTTTCTTTCTACCTATTTGATTAAATCATTTCGCATCTTTCAGAAGTCATAAGTTACAAAGGAAAAAGAATTCACCATAGAAAGATTTAGTGTGTATAAAGAATATCCCCATTACAGTTGTGGACTTAGTTGTTTGAGCAGTCAAGCTAAAGAGCACACAGTAATCCAACTTATTCCTCAGCAATAGTAGAGTTTCACCAGACAGAATCTTATCTCTTCCAACATAAACTTAAAAGACTAGAAGATAAACCTATTTGCAATGAGTTTGTATTTGGTTTCATTTATTATTCTTATTATTGTAGCATTAAGGTTCTCATGAAACCAGGTGCTGGGCAGCCATGAAGTAAGAAAAGGCTCCTGACCAAATTGAGTTACGTTTGAATGGAAAAATCAGACACAAAGGTTGAGGAAAAACATAAGCCTCAAGCAAAAAAATGACATATCCAAGACCACAGAGGAGGTTAGTAGTAAATTCATGACAGACTACAGGTACAAGCCTTCAAATTTACATTTCAACTCCTTAGTGAGGAGACTACATTGTTCCAAATAACCAAACTCAACCATTGAAAAGACATATTTCTCTCCTTACATTTAAGTGTCAGAGAACTATCACTGAAATCAAAGACAGTTGAGAAAAGGAAAGCAGAAAGCTAAGAATCCAAAGAAATATTACTGATGGATAAAGACAAGAAGTAACACAAAAAAGTAAAAATATATGTATTTTTTCTATTTTTATTTTTCTATTTTTAAATTAAATACTAAGTCTTGCAAAATTCTCTTATCAGCTGTAATAAATACAGTTCACTGGGATTACATTTCATCATGGTATTTTTACTGCTGTTAACAAGCTGGATTTGGGTAGTTCACTTTATAAGAAGGAAAAGTATAAATATGTTCCAAAGGAAAACATAATAAATTCCTTTATTTCATGCAAATCAATAAGGTGCAGTAGCCTGAGTGAAGGTACTGAAGACTGATTGGTTAGAAAGGACGTTGTGCCCCCAGGATGGAATAAAGGACAGCTTCTCTTTGAACCTTTTAACATGTTTCTGCACCACCAGGTGCCTCATGGTTGCCCTGTCTATTCATTTCTGTTAAAAACAGCTCTTTAAACACACTCAGGTAACCTGCAAGTCTTGCAAGGAAACTCATAATTCTATCAAAAAGACCTGTAACTTCCTGTGCAGTTTCTATAGTTTAAGAAGATGCTAAGGGGAATTTTAATTTCGTGGCTGTATCAGATACCATCATAATGAAAGGATGCACCTTTACCTTTAATAGCATTTCCTGGCTATGGTGAAGGGACACAGTCTAGGATTTTTCTGCTTGTAGGACAATTCTCGGTCCAAAGAAGATGGAAAGCTTATTTTCAGTGTTTCCTCCTGCTTTTATGTTGTGCACCTAACCCTCTCACTTTTAAATGGTCAAAGACATTCCCCATAGGACACACACACTGACATGACACACTTACATCCTTTTGTAAGGAGACTATGTACACCCTTGTTAGGTTTTAGGCAGTGTAATATCCAAATAATCATATTGACCAGAACAGGCACATATATTTGCATGTATTTGTAGACTCTGTTAAATTCTCTACTGTAATGCAAAATAAACTACTGCACTTCTTATTATTCCAAATAGACCACAGGAACTACAGGCCTGAAAACTTATCACTCACTAAGGAATGGACACACATGAAAAGTTTTGTAAATACACTAATATGATGGATTCTTCTTTCATCAAAGGTAACAGTAAGGGTTCTGTATGAACTCTCCAACATCAGGACGAAAGACTGCAGTTTTCCCAAGAAATTTTACAGGACTATTTTCATGGCAATATGTGAATCCAGGATCGATGCATTTCTATTTATGTGTTTTTCAGATCAAATAACCAGTAGAAAAGACATTATTTTACTTGAAACAGATTCAAATGAAAGATTTTTTGAGTCTTTCTTGAGTAACTCCTAACAATGACTAGCTTGATTTGACAGCTTGTCTGTTCTTAGGTAAATCTGGATGACAGTCATCCACAAAAGCATTTGATTAGTTTATCATTACCTGTGTCTTTGTTTAGCAGATGTTTTTGAATTACTTTGCTTCAGTACTCAGTGTAATTTGTCACCATACAATGTGAAGTGGGCAACTCTGTTGTTCAAGTTACTGCAAAGTTCTTTCAACATTTTACAGCAGTTTCTTTCACCACTGAATAGAAGTTTAGATCATCTGTAAAGTACAATATTTGGGCTTATTTTTAAAATAAAGGGAACTCTGGGAATACCTGGAAAATTAAGTTGCAATAAATGAATATTAGGTAGTAGAGTTGAAGAGAGGGGACAGGAGAAAATAGAAGTAAACCATTATTTTCAAAAGATCCCTATGTGCATTATTCATACATTAGTCTCAATGGACTGCGAATATCCAGCAATTATAGCATATGTTGTGTCATGTTCTACTCTAAAATTGAAGGATAATACCATCATGATAAAGAAAGTATTGCAGTGTGTCACCAGGTAAAAGTGTGTTTGTAAAAAGAAACCTTAAGCAGTCAGTAGTAATAGCTTCAAAGAACAGGATAAGCACTGCCTCACCTATCAAATCAGAAATTAAAGTATTATTTTGGAGTAAGCTTTTGCAAGTAAGTATTAACTTTATATAGTAATTTAAAACTCAAATGTGGCCCCATAAAACCACCACCATACTTGGCTTTTCTGTGTTTGTGAAGCTGTCTGTTTCATAAGGGACAGCTGATGTTTCATTTCCTCTCACTTATGGAAGGCTAACTTGGAAGGATTTAATTCAAGACAATACAGGTTTTTATTGTAGATTGGCTATTTCAAATTTTTACCCCATTAAAATTTTTGGGCAGGTGGACTAGTTAATCTAAGTAGTCTGCTAGTGTGTTACCATAGATATTCAAGTGCTTCCCAACATATCTGGCAGGAAGGAATGATATTAATTAGCTATTCTCTGATGTACTGCCTTATGCAGTAACATTAATTTGTCTAGAAAAGTTAGTGTTCTACCCTGTATCTCCTAAATAGTGCATTTACAAGTTTTAATCTGAATGAGAATTCATTTAGTTTCAGCAAAAATGCTGTTATGATAGATCCACTTTATTTCTTTACAGCAAAATGAAGGTTTAAGAATGTTTTATTAACACTAATAATATACAATAGATACACAGTTTTATACTAGTGAGAAAAGGATACTATGTTCACTAATAGCAACAATGTATATGTATGGACATAAATAGCATGGGTACACATTCTATTACTATGTTTATATCTGCTTGTAAAGATCCAGATGTTGGACCAGATTTTTCTAATCCCAATCAATTCATGTAGACTGGGGACACAGTACACTGAAGTTAAGGAGGAACAGAAGAAGAAAAGTGTGGAGCTTTGCCACAGCATTTCTCTGCTTGCTCACCTTCTGCTAGAACAGTCCGTTTTAGCAGTCGGCTGTGCTAAATCCTGGAAACAAATTACTGAGGTTGGAACAATTGTACTACTAGGAGGTTACAATGGTTTACTACCAGCGAACCTGAATTAAAAAAAGAAAAAATACCACTACAGCTTTCAATGAAATTGCAGTTTATCTTTTCGCAATTGCAAATTTTCTAAACTAAGGTAATCCAAGTGTGGAAGCCACAGGGATTGGAACCCTCCTTTGGGACCTCTTCATGGACCATGCAATGTCACCCTCAGACTCCCCCCCCCCCAGTTTGCCCATCCACTGCACCTCGACCTGTCACAACCACCTGGCAGCGCAGCAGAAGCATCTCTTGATTCAGACCCAGGCATAAGACAGAGTCCAACTGCACTCTTCTAAGTCACTACCTAGTGTCTAAATAAGGCCCTAAAGCAGTTAAGTGTGCTTGACGTTTTTACTGAACTACTACTTTTTTTTTGTTGAAACAGTCAGAAACTGTCATGATGAGTACTTTCAGTTTGATATACAGGAAAAATGGATTACCAGCAATCTCCGTGAAAAGACATTTATGCTCATGATATGCAACTTCTGTTCTAATTTTAACACAAGTTTTCCTTGAGCTACTTCTATATTTAGCATAATTTTTAAAGAATTCCTTGACAAGCAATTTTCTTAAAATATAATTGACAAATATGAGTAGATTAGCTGGGATATCACTTATGCAAAGTCCAGTGTATTCTTGGCTCACTGTGAGGATACGTCGACTGAAAATATAAAATAGCTGCACAAAGAAAGAAAGAAACATGTACTTTCCAGTCCCTCGCTGTCACTTTGTTATCACAGTGAAGCTGCATAAAAGATATGGCTATAAGATCCAATTCTTTAATGATTTCTTCCTTAATGAAATAGCTCTCAAGTTTTGTTTGAGGAGAAAGACGGCAGCCTCTACATCTGGGTAATTCCCCTTCACCCTAGCCCCCATTTAACTAATTAAATGTTCTTTAGAATTTGAAATCACTAAGTATAACAAAGCTCCTGAGAATCATAAGCAAAGTCAGGAGGACATCTCAAACACAGGAATGGTTAGTATAGGACAGTCTAGGGAGTACATGATGCTTTCAGTATCATTTTGTACTGTACTTTAGGGCTTTAATAACCCTTCCAGCGACATCGCACCAACTGCTAATCAATACCAATTATTTTTCTCACCATAGAAACAAGGTTTAGTTAACCCCTTGAGTGCCTTATCCGGAAATAAATAGAGGACATATATTTTTACATGGATGAAGAAAACAGTCCATCTACTACAATGAAATCATTCCTGTAATAAAAGTGCTTCTACATCTAAGTGTTGGATGAACATATAGCCATTCAAAAAATTACTCTGGTCCGTCAGTTTAAGCCCACGTTTTTAAATTCTTCATTTAAATAAACAAACCAAACACTGTATGCTGCTATCATACTAATCCTTACAATGAGAAGTGGGAAATGCTCTACCCTTGGGTGTCTTGCACTGTTTCAGTCACAAGGGTCTTCCTACAGAAATTTTGGTAGAATAAGCAAAAAACCCTAATGAACTCATAAAAAAAGAGTCTGTTTTTTCTTATTAATTACATTTTGAAATTGCATTCAGCTCAAATAGGAGTTAAAACAGGTATGGAACAGTTATTTGAGTGCTAAGTTATGTCATTAAAAGCATTTCCATTTTGCATGCAGGTCAGGAAAGAATTTACATAGATAAGATTTCTCATTAACAAAACTGGGGAAAAAAAAATCTCACACCCCAAAATAACTTTTTGTGCACCATTCCCTTGCACACCTACATATATTTATGACAACACTCTAAATAATTACTACTGTAAGTAAATACTTTTTTTGTTTGTTTGTATTGGTCCAGTTTCATACTAGACATTACTTTTCAGATCAAACATCCAAGTAGATTGATCAAGATTTTTTTCTTTTTCTGTACGCAGGCAGGCAGACAGCCAGCAAAATTAGTGAACTTTCTAAATATATCAAAGGTCTTAAATATTACTGTTCAAGTCATTTCCAAGTAATTAATTAAAGGCAAAATAAAAATATGAGTATTAGAAATGAAAGGCATTATGAAAATGCCTATTATTGCTGCTATACGTTCTCATCATCTTTGTGGTAATGGAAATCTACATTCTCCGGAAGTAAATGCAAATCTCTGCTAAGATTCTATTAATGCTTTATGTCTGTCTTTCTGTCTATCTATCTACCTATCTATCTATCTGTCTATCTATCGGTAATTACGCATGGAATGTTTAACTCTTATAGACCAGCAGAGCTTTGTATATATTCATTTGGCACTATATACCATCAACATACATTTCTTTTCCAAGAAAGGTCGGACCAGATGATCCTTGAGGCCCCTGCCAACCTGGTGTTCTATGATTCTACGAAATAGGAATAAATTAGAACACAAAATAGTTTAATTTGATAGAAGAAAAAAGTAACGAGTTTTTAAGATCAAAACAGACCAGCTGCTCCTATAACATTTCACAAAGATGACAATTCAAATAGAACTGAGAGATACAGAAAAAATAACCAATGCTGTTGAATATTCTTCCCCAATGGATTTATCAATACATATAAGTAATTTGCTTTACATTGGTTTGTTTAAGCTACCAAGCTAGTATATCATTTAAGTGTTCATTTCAGAAAGCAAAGCTGTTTCTAATCATACAGGACTACGTAATTACTCAGAATACAGTGCAATATTCCTTCACTCTCAGCACACCATATGGAACTATCTGAAACAGTTTTCTCAACCCAATTTAACCAAAAGCAAAGGAACAAAGTTTCTAACAAGCCATTGCCCTCTGGAGCTGCCACTGCTCTCTACATAAGTTTTAAACACTGTTTTCATCATTAATCTTTTCTGGCTTTCATAACAAACTGGGCCACATTATTACTATAGCTTGCATTATCCTCTGACTCATTGGGGGCTAAAAGCTGCTGTAATGAAGTATATTTCAAAGGCATGTGAAACTTTGTTTCAGGTGTTCTAGAAAAGTTTTGCTAAGGAGCATGAATTTTTTAGTGTGGAAGGAATATACTGGCTTGATAGGAATATTGCCAAAAAAAGAAAACTAGGGACTGATGACAAAGAGGAGGTGAATCTTGCTGGAAGTTTTTAATAAAACTTTCTAAGGACTTTTTCTTAATGTTTTCATTTTTCCACTGCTTTTTCTAAGTAGTACTAGAAAGAAGAAAGAACAAAGGACTTAGGATTTTAATGGCTTTTTAAAACACTGAAAATAATAAGGCTGGCAAACAGAGGACCTAACTTCCTTTTACTACTTGCTTAATCCACTGTAATCAGACACAATAACATAAAACTTAACGTCTTGAAAAAGTAAAAAAGGCCCAACCAAACCACATAACACCATTTATCTTTGCTTTCACCATTATAGTTGTCCATTGCTTTACTAAAATACAGTCTTAATTCTGATGCCACGCAAAAAAATTATGCTATATATTTTAAAATGTAACGTATTCCTGTACTTGAGAATACAAAAGTACTTACAGCTGGCAGCAAATATGATCATGATTGTTTTTAAATCCTTCTTTTGTCTCTAATAGTAAGAGAGGCCACCACCTGTGGTTTTGTGTCTGCACAGAAAGCTGTTTTTCCAGTGTTTGAGTTGATGTGATGACTAACCATTGTAACTTCCTTCACCGTGGCATGCAGTTAAATTATTAGGTTGACACTGCTATCCCCTAACTAAAGTATCAATACTTCCCTATTTAACCACTGATATCAAAATGCTGATGGACATTTAGAATAGGAATTTTGTACCTACTTGCATCTTTTTCTTTTTTTGTTATTTTAATTTAAAGGGGTACTGAGAAGTGCTGAGTAGAGGGGAGAAAGAAACCAAAGACTGTTTTTCATAGGAGAAGTTCTTAATCCAAAACTTGAGGCTGAGGGAAAATTGGATACAAATTACAGGCAACTCAGTGAAGGCCCTTGCCAGATCTAATACTTGCTCTGTTCAGCATATCATTACACTGCTATGTGTATCAGAAACTGAGAGGCTGAGAGGGAACAAAAAACACACCAAAACATAGAAATCTGGTAGGAGTTTACATTAGGAAAATGAGTATTTGGAATCTGCACATAGCTTTTAAAAATATTTTACATAAGATTTAAAAACTCAACTATTTTTCTGATCTGAAGACCAAAAAAACCATAAAATATTGAAATACCTTGTCCTCTGGATTAAATTCTTTTTAGGTGGCTTACTGAGTTAAGCTCACCATATTACTCTCAAGATTTGTGTAAATTGAAATTCCCAGAATGGCTTGGTGGCATAGCAGAGGGAATGGGAGAAAATCCCAATGAGACAAAAAGCTTCCATCTGGATTTCATTAAGCAGTCATTTTCTTATAATCTACTCTATCATTTTAAATCATGAAAGACATTAGACATGTTATTACTTAATGATAATTCTCAGAGATGATAGAAAAAGTGTGGTTTTACTCAAGCATTTATTCTATTGTTGCATAGGCTAATATTTCCTAAGTTAATTATCTGAACAAAAACAACAACAAAAAATTATTCACTAATGGTCTTCTGCCTTGGATCTGTCAGAAATTTCACTAAGTTTGAATCAAGCATTGTTCTAAAAACTAATATTTCCTAAAATGCAAGTGACCCTTATTTTATATACTTTTCCATACACAAATAAAATATACCACCCACTAACAAACACTGAAAGAATATGCTATTCCTTTTAATTAGTTATGAAAAACAAATTAAAATACATATTTAAAATTATAAGAATGACTCAATTTTGAGAATATTTATTAGAATTTCAAAACCACAGTTCTCCTCTGATAAAAAAGGCAGTAGGCAGGAAGTTTTTTTATTTCTTTGTTTTAATTGTGACTAAAAGAATAATTAAGGAACTGCATCTTGCATCTCTAGCCAAAGTATCATCCTATTACATCAAATTTCTTAGAGAAAGAAAAGAATTTTAAATTATCTGTACTTCTGTACTTGGTCTTTATGCTAAATCATCATCTCCGCATGGCAAGCTAGCTAGGACTGAATTGCTCAACCACCTTCAAATTCATGAAGCTTGGATGCCAAAAAATGTGGTGTTCTCCTGAGAGACTACTCCTTTGAAAAGCAGAAATAACTGTCTCAATTTCATCTTTGTGAACCTCTCTGCAGTCTAGGTCTGTCTCTTCACTTTTCAGAGCTTGCACAGCAGTGTCCAGTGTTGAATCACTTTTTTTTCTTCCCTGGATGTTTCTTTCATTCTTGTTTTTTTTTACACATTACCAATATGGATATACAGATGTTAATCAGAGAGCACAGAGGGCCTAGCACTTAAATAGGGCAGTACAGGCATAAGCAGCGAGTGCATTACTGGAAAGGTGTATCTAGCTCTGGAATCCTTGATTCCAAAATGGTGTTGAAAAATGAAAGAAGAAGAAAAAAACCAACACACAAACAACCAAAGATTTAAAGGAATAAAGCAACAGTTTAAAGGTGCTCTTAAAATGAGAGATTTAAGACAGCTTAAGTTCTCTGTGAGAAAACTAGATGGCACTTTGATCATGGATTACAGTATTCACATGGGGAGAAGATTTCTAAGAGAATTCAGGCTGTACTTAACAGAAGTTATGGGCTAGCAGCAGAGATGATACTGTTTTAATTTATGAATTTTACATATTGCAGCTACTATAGAAGCAGAAGCCTATTTCAGTGCTGCAAATGAACAGGTCTCTCTGTGTCTCCCACAGAGTTAAATATTAGGATAGGGGTTACCTATGGAGATACTAAGTTATAAACTAACCTATCTTTACAGTCTAACATTGAAGAATTTTATAATTTCACTGAAGTACTTAGGAAGGAATACTTGTATTCTAATAAAGGAAGGGGAGAAAAAAATGTTGTTTGTGAGGGGTGAATTGAGTGCTTAACACTTGTTTCAGTTTACAGGTCGATTTTAATTTTGTGTTAGGGATTACAGAGAAATCTGTCAATAAGACAATGGTACAGAAAACATCTGAAGGCAGTAGAAAAACCACTCTTACTATCTAATGTAAAAGTTCCCATGTAAATTATAATATTGAAAGCAAAATAAACTTATATGTTGTTCAAACAGACTATCTAGTTTTCCATACTCTCAGAGGCATCAGATCTCTGGCTGGTTCAAACACCTGATTTCTAGATGTCTTACAGAAAACAGAAAAGACATTTCCAGGCATATAGCTAAATAAGATCCGACATTTAATTGCAAAAGTACTAGTCTTTCCACAAAAAAAGCCCCAACACCAAACCCCAAAAAACAGTGCCAAGAAAAGCACTGGAAATCAATATAATACTTTGCATATTACTCTAAAATCACCTTCACTGATGAAGCTATCATAAGACACTTCCATTCCATACACACTGACAGGGCCAGTTCCTTGGCCGTTGTGTTTCTCTGTGCCCATTCTGCACCCTCTGGGTTTTGAGGGGGGCAACTTCCAAGAACATACAGAAACCTCTCACCACCACTAAGCACGCTGTCACTCACAGTCCCTTTGTGTGCCCCCAGCAAGAGGACCGAAGTACTAATGTTCTCTTCTAAGTCCCTGTTAGTAATTGTTCCCAAATAAATTAACTGCAGTGCACATTACTAGATTTCTTAAACAAAGTAGGCATTTAATATCTATTGGCACCCCAAGACAGGAACACTGCAGAAAGTAAAAAATGGGATTAAATCAGAGCTTATTAGGACTTATTTTTCCAATTATGCATAAATCCTTTGCATTTTTACTGTACCTTAAGAACAGAAAGATATAAACTACTATTTGAGAACACTGACATTAATTATGGAACACGTAAAACTCAATGACTTAATAAAAATGCATTTGTGTTGCAACTGTATTACCAACTACATTATTTTAGTGAGAAGACAGTAGGAGCAATGATCTGAAAACACAAAGTGTGATACAAACTTCAGAAAGAGGTCATTTTGGGAGGGGTGATACTGTTGGAGATCCCTAGCAAGACAATGTAAAAATCCTGAGAAGAAAAGCACTCAGAGGATGATGGAAGTATAAGCAGTAAATGTTTTACAGAGCACTAGTCATACAAGAAAAGTCTGATAGCTTTCTAGTCAAAATTTAAGAATTTTAAAGGAATCCAATCCAATCCAATAAAATATAACATAAGCTTTCAAGAGTATTTCCTGAAAACTTCTTTAAAACCAGAATTCCATGGAAATATGTATTCCTAATGAGTTCATTTCTTAAGAAAAGATTATAAACTTTTAAAGTAAATATCTATACTGTGATCACACTGTTATTTGAATAGCAATACTTATTCCCTCTTTGAAAAGACTGAGAATTGCAGATGAAAACTCTAAGTAACATTTTCTTCCTAGATTCTGAAAATTTCCCTTGTATCTTCTCCTGAAAATAAGATGAATTTCCATTAAATATGGTTCTATTCAATGTAATATCAGATTTCAAAGTTAATTGTCATTAACATTGTATTTGAGGTCATTGCCAAGATGCAGTCAGTTTGCTTGAAGACTATAACAACAATCAAACAGTAGACATGATGACAGTTGAGGGAATAAACATTAATTCCAATATGTCATCTCTTTCAAAAATCAAGGAAAGTGGAGGTAGGGAACTTAAAGAGAATGTATGAGGGATAAACATAAATGCAATATTTTTAAAGAACTCAAAAAGAAGGTAGAGCACATTTTATTAAAGTGAACCTACAATTTATATCTGAAGACTTACTATCGTGCACTTCCTAGCAAGTCTTATAGTCACCAAGTAACTGAACTACGTTTTGATATGCTGCAGGAATAAAGCTATTACCAAGGCAACCAAACACAATATGGTGTTTACTGTATTTTGCCTATTAAACTTAAGCATTTGCTAAAAAATTCACCTTTACCAACCTATTATGAGATCTGTATTTTAAAAAGGATATTTTCCTTCCTGTTTCCTTGACTGTCCAAATTATTCCGGCTTCAGTGCATACATAATTGTACTTGTATAAATGAAAACTAGTGAGTTGTATGTACAGGGAAAAATGCAGCAACTTAAACACAATATGAGATTAAAAACATGCTTATGGAATATCAATAAATAGAAAGCATTTCCATTCAAGCAAAGAACACAGTAATATGCAGTTAAACTGAATTGCTTGCATAATTCTCTTAATTAGTAGAAAGCCACTAGAAAAAACTTTGGTCCTGGTTCTAATATCTTTACTTACATATAAAACCAATCTAGTCTATAAATAAAAGCAATTATTTAAAAGGCAGTGTTCACCATATAATTTTTTGGCCTTCATAAGGATTTATTCCATTAAAATGTAGCAAAGATGCTTTTCATCTCTGTTATATAATGCATGTTTTAGTTGATTTATATGTTGTTACTGTTTAATATCAGTGGCAGCAGGCCTGAAATTGTCCTCTACCGATTTGAGTATCACAGGAACTCATAGGCTAGTAAAACCTGTGAAAATTTCAGGTAAAATAAAACATGGAAACAAAAACCATGAACATTTGAGCCACTATTCATGTGAATTTACAGAGCTAGAAGGTGATGGTTTGCTTGTTTTTAATGAAGGTCAGTCAAAACAGAATTGGATATGCCTTACGCAATTCCTTTTACAATCTACCCCTCTGATAGACTTCCCTTGAGCATATTTTGCTAACCAGCCGTTTGCTAGCTTAAGCTGTTGCTTGTCAAGCTGCCTGAAGACAACCGCTCATGAGTCAATCTCAGTGATGCCAATGACACAAATATAAACTAACTTCTTCGAAGGTAATTTTAATGACATACATTCTTGATTTTTGAAGAGTATGACTGATCCTTGTCATTGGTATGCAAATTAAGCAGTTGGAAATACTGGAAATTTTCCTCCTATCAGAAGCTCTTGGATTCCTCATCACTAAAAGCTGTGGTTCAGTTGGAAGAGACTGGAGGAGGGAATACAGTCCCATTGATAATTACACCTGAGCTATCAAGCTCTCCAGTTTGATTAAAATGAACCTATAGTAATTACATTGATAGACATTGCATATAAAGAAAAGTGTATATGTAGTTGCCTTTCACTGCTGTGGTTATTGTTTTTTAAAATAGACTGGTTTAGTAGAATGCCCACGGACTTATGTAATCTATCAAAGTACAGTAAACAGGAACTCCTAAAAACTTCAATAAATATAATCATTTTAACAAGTAACTTCTCTTTGCTGGGATTAAAGAGCTCCAGTTGGCAAACTGGAAGTAAGGATGAACAGCTGATAGAGCAAAAAGAATTGAGAAAGCATGAACATTTTCCATGTTTTTTGCGGAGCTGCTAAAAATATATTAATAGAAGAGGTGGTACCTTAACTGATCCTCTTTACTATGTGAGGTAAATTGCACTGCTACTGACAAACCATACTAATGTTAAGCCATCATAAAACTGTTTAAAAAAAATCAATTACAATGCGTAACAGAAAATGCTTTGATGTGACAAAAATGTCATCTGTAGAGAGTTATTTAACCAGTCTGCCTGGGAAGATATTTCTTTAAGAACTGTTAAAGAAAGATAAACAATAAGTATGTTAAAAATATGCCGTTGCTTTGCAAATTTAGTAGTGGTAATCAAAATTAAAGTTCCAGTTCCTTTAGATTAATTAGAGGATCTGAAAAGGTTTCTTGTTTCAGATTGTTGAACTGATATACACAAGTATAGTCCCAGCCCCCATGGGTCACTATGTAAAAAACTACTAATGGGACAATCCCTTTTACCAGCCTTGGGTGTTTCTACTCCATTCTGCATGGTTGAAACCACACTAAAACTGAGAAGTAATCTGTTTTGTTTTGGAATCATAATTACATATTGACAAGTTTAACTGTGAGACCGAAATCAAGGAGATTTGGGCTATTATGTGAGCATTCTCATGGGGCAGACCTAAAGGGACATCAATTATTTTTCCACAACCTAACTCTTTTTCAATTTTCCTTTCTTGAGTGGCATTGAATACTTGGAGAAAAGGAACTATAGAAATAAACAATGCAGGGCAAATGTAGCTTGGATGTCAGAAAGAGTTACTATGTATAATTAAAATAAAAATAGATAAGCTGTATTAGGAAAATGTTCAATTAAAAGCATTTTTATTTCTACAAAATATCTCCTATTGATTCTTAATTATTTTGATTTGTTTAGGTTTTTCCCATCTTTAATAATTTTGATTATGTTTCTAAATCCTTACCAATAAACTCAGAGAAAGATTTAATTTACTGAACAATTGCTACTGTTAAATTATCAGTCAGAGTGTTTTCAAACCATTCACTAGTTGATAAAACTGAGTTTATTATTAACACATAGTGAAGAAAGGAATCATTCAAAGATATTTTTTTCTTATAAGCTCCTATAAGATGGCAAAATTGAAATGTGATTTACATTTAAATATATATTGCACATGTTCAGGAATAACTAAATGATTCCATCTTGATATACTGTAAAACCACTCCCTAGGAGCCAATTTTTAGATTTAAAATTATGCATATCCTGCCTATGTTCATATTCCATTTAGTCTTTAATGACATTTTGGTTTAATTTAAAGAACATGTCTATACAGAAGAAACAAATATCAACTATGTTATATCTAGCATTTACATGTTTCAAAAAAAAATCTTGCTACCAATATTTTGGTTTAAATTTTTAATTAAAAAGTCAAAGAGAAACATCAAATACAACAGATTCAAAAAAAGGAAAGCAAATAGAAAAATAGACACCTACCTAAGAGCTCACAAAGTGCAACAAGAATCTTAACTTTCTTAGAAAAAGAGAAAATTTCAGTAGAAACTTGCTGTTACATAAAGAACATGAGGAAGCACTGAAATCACTTTGGAAATTTGCACCTAATCATATGAATTACATAAAAGTGTAGCATTATGTATGCTTGCACCATTTGTTCATCTGCAATATTTGATCTTCTGCAACTAAATTCACTAAGAAACAAGCACTGCAAGCACTGTTGGGATCGGTTTTACTGAACTCATATTAAACATATGTAACAAGCATAAAAGTATGTTGCCCATAGTATAAAAATTCAATGCAACTACTTTTTTAAGGTTAACTTTAATTCTTGCTTGAAGGTTAGGGTTTGTGTATATGGGCTGTATACATGTTTCACTGACTTGGGATCCCTACCCTCTATCAATGGCACATGTGAGGTGCAGTGTGTCACAGCTCATGTCAGCATTTTGATTACTTGTAAAGTGCCATAGCAACCGAACTAGAAGCAGCCTCTTCTAGCAACAGGAGATTGCTTTCATATTTTACTAAGATTGGGTGTTCCACTTGAGTTGTATAGTAGTGGATGACTTACTGGTTTAGAAAAAAAAAAAAAAAGAAAAGAAAAATGTTTACAGAGTCAAAGTTTTGACTCTTTACAAACTTAGATGCATGACTTTCAGCAACCTTTGCTGATGTCCAGTAAGGTATCAGTTTCAGGGGGAAATAACCAAAAGAAGATGATACGATTGCATATTAAATTAATAAACTTTAGGGATTCAATTTAATTAAAAGACAAAGGGTGAGCATGAATCTAAACCAGAGAAGAGGAACATAAAAACAAAACAAAACAAGAACACACACACACAAAAAAAAAAAAAAAGACAAAGGAAACAAACCCAAAGAGAAGCAAAATTACAAAATTATAAGGTGATGGCATAATAATTGTGTCCTTTCCCAAGGGAAAGTATGCAAAATCAAGTGGATGAATGAAAACCTTAAGGTTTACCAGGTGGAATTTTTATCAAATTGTTCCTTAATGAGGTTGTAGTGTGATGACTAAACCCTTTCCTCTCCCCAACTATAAATAGCAAAACCAGGTTGTTGGATGATTTTGAATTCTATTTCTGATCTCCTTGACAGGTTTCTACACTGACTGCAAAGATTTCTTTTATCCTGGAGGATATATTTACAAAGGGAATAGTGAACATCCACAGTTTCTTTCATCCTCACTATTCCTATTCAGTGTAGTGAAGCCCACAGAGGAGTTTGGTGTGGTTAGAACTGAAATAGTTGAAGCAGACAAGAAAGCATTTTGATTCTGTTTATCCAAAGTGTGACCACCTAACAAATTATTTCCTGCCTGCAGACAAAAGGCTAGATGGGACAGTCATTCCCCAGGCAGAGAGTACCTGGATGCTATATACATCGGACACAAATTTTGGTTCACTCATGCCTGCTATGCCTTATGACCAGTTGGATGCCTCCAAGGGAGAGCTACATGAGCATATCTTGAAAGCTGTAGATTGCCTTGTAATTTTCTGCCTATCAAGTTCTTCGTTCTCATTCTTGGTTCTGAACCTGCCTCTTTGGTTTGCATCCTTGAATTGTACTATTTTATGCTTAATTCCTTTCCCTAGCCAGTTCACATAGGTTCTGAGGAAAAACTGCCTAGTGCTTAGTCCAGTATCTGTTGATTAGTTGAACTTTGAAATTATTTGGCATTGAAGTGAGGTCATGCTGTGCCTCTTTGGATTGGTGCACATGTATTCACTGATATACCTGTGGATTCTGTGGCCTAGCCTAATCACTGACTACACTTTCGGCTTCTTCTTTCTACTGCCTACTTACTATCATTTTTGCTTTATCACTCTCCCCAGTGCACCAAACCTGCCTACAGGCTGAATTCAGACCAAGACTAATAACTAGGCTTTATCATTCATACGACATAAAACTGTGGAACTGCTGTCAGTGGGTTGTCCAATCTATGTTCCAAGAAGCTACACTATAAAAACCCTATTTTTCTACAATTGTTGCATCTTCTCTGGGATCTGCATCTTGTCTTCACTCAGGGAAGATTGCACCAGTTCTCCCCACGTATTAGTTGGTTGAAAGCATTTTTTTCTACTATACATGGCCAGTTCTTTCCATTATTCTTCATCTTTACTTTGCTTTCCAGATTTCCACATGTAGTGAAAAATATTAACCTAGGAAAACACTCCAAGAGCAGAAAAAGGATAGGCTGGCACTTTTCTTAAAGCTTTTCTTTATACATTATATCTTTATGGTTATAACGTCTCCAGTGGTCTCTCTAAGATGGCAGAAGGCAGAGGCAGTTTCCTGTGGTATGACAAGACTCCAGTATCCCACTTCTTTCAGATGAATCTTTCAATACTCATCTCTCTGACCCCCATGAAATTTGCATTCCTTCCCCAAAGCAATCCTCCATCCAATCCCCCACTCTCTTAGGTGATGCTCCATTTAATAGGCTATTATGTAAAAGCAAACATTACTTATTTTCTTTCCCCAGCATTATTAATGCCTCAGCTACTTATTCAGGTCCACAGAAGCATTTAAAATTAATCTTAGAACTGGATTTTTAATTGTGAATCACAGCCTCAATGTAGAAATTTAATCTGAATCACAAATGGACAATTAAGTCTAGTGACATACAAAATCTTTTATTCTGACCATTTCTAATTCCTGATCTTAGACATTCTTTGCCTCAGCATACTAACTTCTTGAATACTGTTCTTTGGTAGTATGAGCTACATACAGATTCTAGAAACTAGTTTGCTAAATTTTCAGATTCCTGGGATCAGGTATATACCTCAGCTGTTTCCTAACTCCTCAGCAGGGCATCAGCTGTGTTAACTAACGGTTAGCCACACCAGGAAATTATGATATACAAGAAGAGAAAGTAACAGAACTGTGGAACACTCCAAGTGATGTCTATATTAAAACCTGGGAAAACTGGACTGTAAATGGCATAATCATGTACTCTCCCATCAAATATAAGTGCCTAAATTCTCCTTTATGTTTGTTAATTGATTCCTAAATCAAGTACCTAAAAATTGATCTCAGTGTAACAGTTCAAAAAGATGTGGTGTCTCATTCCTGTACACATGATCTATGCTTTAAACTCTGTTCAGGAGAATAACATCTTTGTTCAAAACATGAATCATGCGAACCTTTTAAATTGATAGTTTCATTTTGCCATTAATGAACATGTCCAACTCCAGAGAACTTCAATACTGTAAATGAGGACAAAATGTATTCCTTAAATAATTAATTGTAAGTCACATTCATAATAAATACTGTAATTTCAAATTTGTTCTACAGCTTTTCATTGTCAATCAATATCACACTTGCTTGGAAGAAACAGATACTATGTTTTTATTAATAACTTCTTGATATTGCTATTCTTTACATTCAATAATCACAGTTTAACAAAATCCCATAAGGGCAATGGTCTCATTGGTTTTACCAGCCATTTTTATTCAAACTCTGAAAACAGAAAGCAAAAATCTCTCATGCTGATACATAGATGCTGTAATTGGGACAATTTATTCCATGTTTAATGTAAACTTTTGACAGAAGCACAAATCTTCCATAGGATTTCAGCGTGCAAATCTATGGTTTTAAATTAGGCAGAAATGATATTGAGTGATGGCACCTCTTAACATCAGGGGAGTGCTTACCTCTTTCACTTTGCTTTGTACGTGGCAGGCCTCCAAAACTCCTACTGTTAAATCTGAATTAAGTAGCCTTAATATGTATGATATTTAACATTTTCAGAAGCTATGCATTAAATTTGTAGCCTAAAACTTCTAGTTAAGGAATGAATCCAACACTTCAGGGTTTTACATGCATTTCTTTATCTTCAATTCCTCTTGCCAAGTGGATGTTTAAGTGCAAATGGTATAAAAGTTCACAGCACCTGGATCTGTTTCTGCAAGATTAGTGGAGTAACATCTTAGTCTGAAACTGATCTTTTTCTTCCACAGCTTTTTGTCTCTGAACTCTAAGGTTTGTATTAAATATGAAATAGGAATAATGAGTTTTAATTTTAAAAGACATTAAATACCCTGAACAAGCTGGTTAAGAATTGTAGAGCGACTTTGTCAGGAAAAAAGAGCTTAGCAAATCCAGTAAAGTACCATATTAGTTTTCTATATGCATGACTATATGTATTTGCTATGTTGTCAATTCCTGAGAACGTGTTCGTTCCTTGAAATTGAATTTCTTCTGAACAATGTTAGATGAAAAATGAGTGAATGAAGTCCCATTTACCCACCCAGCATCTTGTCACTACACTGCAAGTCATACTAACCTTTCACGTACTACTCTGGCAAGGTGTTTACATATTCTGAACACGTGCAACATTTAATAATTTTGTTGTTAATAAGAGGGTTTTTTCGTGCTTGTATCACAAACAAATGGATTATTTCCTTCTTTAATACTATTAGAAGACCAGGATATAATTGAGGTATCAATGTAGATTCAATATAACAGTGTCCTGGTTTCAGCTGGGATAGAGGTTTGGTTTTGTTTTTTTCTAGTGGTTGCTGTGTTTCAGATTTGAGATGACAGGAATGTCAATAATGCATATTGGTTTAGTTGTTGCCACGTGATGTTTATATTTTTCAAGGACTTTTTTCAGCTTCCTGTAGAAGCTGATAAGGAGCATAGATAGAACAACAGAATGGCCAATGGAATATTCCATACCATAGATGTCATGCTCGGTATATAATGGGATTAGCCGGGGGGAGGGAGGTACTTGGGATTACCACTCAGGACAGTGCCATTTCACCAGGTGGTGAGAGTGACTTTTGTCTTGTATATTCCTTTACCATTATTATTATTGTTATTTTTCCTTTTCTGTTATCGTTCTATTACACTATCTTTACCTCAGCCCATGAGTTTCTTTCCCTTTCCCTTTCCCCTTCTTGTCTCCCTCTTCTCCCTGCCCTTCTAGAAGGGGGAAGGTAGAGAACTGTGCCAGCAGCTGCACGGTCCTAGCTGCCAGCTGGGGTTAAACCACGACAAATGCTCATTTCTGCTCATTCATTTATTCACATTTCCCCAACATGAATTACCATTCAGTACTATAGTCTTAGTTGGCAATCAAAATTACATTAATTAAATCTCTAAATAACAACTATCAATAATAAGGTGTTTATTCAGAGAAGAAGGTATCAAGATACACGTTGTTGCATTTTATTGGAGAAAATTGATAATGTGTGATAATCTGGGTCACAGCCCAGCACTTTTCCTCCTTTACCCATAAACTCTTTCAGGACTGATGTTTCTACTGTTGACACTAGTAAGTGTCTGGCAGACCTGGAACTATTGCTTCAGTGCTTTACAATAGCTCATACTTCAGATGGCATATTGGTGTGATTTTGTTTCTATTAATAACCCTCTTTTTGTCAAATGTTGTTAGCATTGTAGAAGAAATAACAAGACACAATCCCTGGTCCATATATACACCTATGAAAGTATTCACAAAGTAAAAGGCAATCTCAAAATCTGTACCTAAAACGGTATGCATTATCTGATCTAAAGTAACTGTCATTTTTACAAGCGGACTGAAGACAAAAAAAGATAGGAAGCTTTCTATTCTGCTTTAGATCAAAAGTGATGGAGAAGGGTAGACAAAAATGAAGAGGACTGATGAAATATTCTATCCCATGAATCATTTTGAAGGGACCAAACATACCACAGAACACTATAAAAGGTACTACAACTACATTTTTAATAGTGTCCAAAGTAAGGATGATGAAAAAGCCAGCTAAAATCTCAGTGTACAGTAACATCAAGATAAATAAGACCTTGTAATCTGTGGGCTGCATAGCTGTTAATGACAGTCCAAAGGTCACATGCTGTCAACTCTCCTATAAATAAACAAGCTTTTACTTTAGTAATGTGGTGGGTTGACCTTGGCTGGCCACCAGGCACCCACCAAGCCACTCTACCACTCCCCATCCTCAACAGGATAGGGGGAAAAAATACAACGAAAAGGACAGGGAGATTACTTACCAATTACCATCACAGGCAAAACAGTTTATGGAAATGAATTCAATTTACTGCCAATTAAACAGACTAAGATAAGGAGAAATAAGAACAAATCTAAAAACACCTTGCCCCCACCCCTCTCTTCTTCCCAGGCTCAGCTTCACTCCAGACTGCTCTATCTCCTCCCCCAACCTGGTGCTGAGAGATGGTGAATGGGTGTTGCTGTCAGTTCATAATGCTTTGTTTCTGCCAGTCCTTTCTCCTCACATTCTTCCCATGCTCCAGCAGGGGTTCCCACCCATGAGATACAGTCCTTCACAAACTGTTACAGCATGGGCCTTTCACAGGGGTTGTAGTTCTTCAAGAAGTGCTCCCACATGGGTCTTTTCCAAGGGGTGAAATCCTTCAGGAATGAACCTGAAGGGTCCCCCACAGGGTCACAGGTCCTGCCAGGAGCCTGCTGCAGCACGGGCTCTCCACAGGCTACAGATTCCTTCAGGGCACATCCACCTGCGGTGGCATGGAGTCCTCCATGGACTGCAGTGTGGATATCTGCTCCACCATGGACTTACATGGGCTGCATGGGGACAACCTGCATCACCATGGTCTTCACCATGGGCTGCAGGGGAATCCCTGCTCCAGCACTTGGAGCACTTCCTCCCCATCCTTCTTCACTGACCTTGGTGTCTGCAGAGTTGTTTCTCTCACATTTTATCACTCCTTTCTCCCAGGAGCCATTGTGCGGTGGTTTTTTACCCTTTCTTAAATATCACTGAGGTTCTACCAATGTCGCTGATTGGCTCAGCTTTGGCCAGTGGCAGTTCCCTCTTGGATCCATCTGGAACTGGTTTTGCCTGACATTGGGGCAGCCTCTGGCATCTTCTCCACTCACCCCACCCCTCCTTGAGCCCACCACTAGCAAACTTTTCCATATAAACCAAATACAAGTAACTGCAAGGATATTATGTGGTAACAAATCATACAGGAGGTGATGAAGATATGGAAGAGTATTTCTATAATAAAGTAAAGATCACTCTGTAAGCAAAATGTTAAGGTCTTCCTACAGTACAATTTATTGTACACTGCACATTTCTCACTATTTACTCTCAAATAGGATTACAACACAGGCCACACTACCTGCGATTCTCTCTAAGTAATACCTTAAGGCAAACTGGGAAAGCAAAATATTCTTGATGCCGAAGACTGTCTTAATACCCATTTTCCATGTAACTGCTGTCATCCTAACAACATATTTCCAACTGTGAGAACACAGATAGCTTCCTGCAGAGCTTCTAATCTCAGGGCCATTTTGCAGAGCAGCCAGGAGGATGTGCTAGCGTAATGAGAAAGCTGGTAACTACTGCCTAGAGATATAACACTTCATGTCTGCTCACTTCTCAAGCTCTGTTGGCTTGAAACAGGGATCCTAGCTTGGCTCCTAAATCTTTCCTTCCCTAGATAGCAACACATTATTCTCACACCAGATAGCTTAACTTACTGGCTGCCTACAGAACCCCCGAGATCCCTTTTAATTATATACAAAACTAACACACAAGGTCCATAAAACACTTTCAAGTCAGTCAAGACTGCTAACTACTTGGATCTGAAGTGAACATGCTTATGTTTGGATTAAGTTGGTACTTGTATTTACACTGCAAGTGTAATATGCCAAAGATCAAGGTGGAATGGTATGCACAAGGTTGTACAGTGGACTTCAAAGTTAGTGTCCCAGATTTGTTCATTTAAAAGACACCATAGGGTTATTTTGGGGAAAAGATTCTAAAGTACATAAAGAAAGAATGCTATTTCAGTACTTTTTTCCCCCACAATAAGTTTAAAAAAATCTTCTTTTTGCTTGACATAATTTCCCTGTGGCATTGTGCCACCTCCACATAGCCATCCATAACTCTTCTCCTGCTTGAAACAATCTTCAACATGCCACTCTTGTTAATGACTGAGATACCCCCTGATGGTGCTTAACATTTAATAGTGCTAGAGCTCCACGTTTGCCCAAACAACCTTTTCCATTTACCTTACCTCAAAGGCGTTCTAATTTTTCTTCAGAGACAGAAATCCTTTAAGCCCATTGTATCCTTAGGCTACAAATTTACTGAGATTTAGGTTTCCAATAAGAGCACCGAGATGAATGCCACCTTCTCATTTATGAATCAATTTTTGCCCATCGGCTTTTCGGTGTTATTACTTTTTATTTTATTTTACACTCAAAGGGGAGAACCTCAGGAATACATACATACACACACAACGTTGGGGGAAAAAAAAAGGAGGACAAACTTAAAATCAGAACTGAATAAAACATATGACACATTCTCTTCAACATATCCTAAATACAGAAATCTCACATAACATTTAGTCACAGTTATAGTATAATTCTCATCTTCAGGACTCTTATTTTGATCATCAGCACTTACCACAAAGGCAAGCATGCTATTTCTTAGCATCATGAGCTATGTTTCTATATAATACTTGCAAGTGGTTAAAGAAGCACTTTTCTTTTCATGCACCACAATTCAACTGACACTGTCATCCATCTTCAGTGCGTAGTGTGTTTTTGGTCTCAATGCAGACAACACTGTACTTTACAAAATTCTGTAAAGAAGGATAGCACATGAAAACGTTTTATTTGCCTCATCTAACTAAAATTCCAGTGCCCCTCCATTGTAGCTAAATTTCAAACAGATGAAGCAATAAACTGAATGGTTTAGAAAGCTTGGTTTCCAGAATCATGATTTTAAAATTACTGACTTCTAAATTCTCTTCTATTTTAATAGTGTTTTAACTGAACTGAATATTGAACTTCATGTAAGGCCCAACAGGCTAAACAATCCTAATTAGGGAATTATGTGGTCATGGTCATGTATCAGGTCTAGATAAACTATAATCCAATTTTAACTGCTTGCTGGGAGTCAGATACTATTCTTGCTGTATGGCTCAGAATTGATCCCATTTGAGGAATACCATGAAAATCAAAAGATGGAATCAATCTTCTATCAGAAGTTAACCTGTCATGGCAGAACTTCCCCTGGCTATAGAAACACCCTGTGTACAAACGGAATTGCCATACTAACCAGGCAACAAGTTTGTGAAATCCTGATGGCATGAGTAAATTAAGAGTTTCAACTGCATTTATAACAGCTGTAATATTACCTTTAGTTACATCATTATATCATAAGAAATCGATCTTCAAGGATACGCCTCGTCAATGGGTGACTAGGTCCCAAGAGACTCTGTGTAAAAATGGAGACACTGACCCATAGGATGTACTGTAACATAATGAGTCAAGGTTCTCTCTGAACACCACAAAACAGGAGACCTTGACCAGACCACTCCATTTGTCTCTTACTCTCTGGGCTTTTTTCACATATTTATTCTGCTGTCTTTATTGTATACCTGGATTTCCAGTTGCATAGACAGAAGGTGGAAGTGATGTAAGCAGTTGTGGGCTTACACTCCTAAATATGCCTTGTAGTTAGATTAGGAAAAAGAAAGGGGAAAAAAATCAAAGAAAACCAGAACAAAACAAACCAAAAATCCTCTCAAGAGTGCTGCTGCTTGCATTTGGCGAACAGGTCTTGCATAGCAAACATCAGGAAAAGCCATTTTCAAAGGTTATCTGAACTCATGTTAAATAGTTGACTATTCAACCAAGCGAAAAATAGATCCAAAGGATGAAATAATAAAGCACCGGGGACAAAAGATGCACACACTATTTAGCAGAGAATGAGGCTCTCTATAATGGAAACATAAGCAGTCTCTTACAGTACTTCAAAAAAATCAAAAAAATGATTGCAAGCAAAGCCTTGTGAAACAGCTGTGACAGCTGTTTACAGTTTTTCCTTTTAAGCTGTTCACAGTTGTATGTCAGGGCAGTAATTTTAGGAAAAAAATAAAGATCTGAATGCTTTTCCAGATACAGGCATGCAATAAAAGTATACTCACCTGGAAATAAATGTTAATGGTATTGTTGGGTTAAAAAAAGCTTCGTGCAATATGAATTGAAAGACTCTAACCCTTGAGTTTTCTAAAATGCATTTTTCAGGTTTAGATATGCATTATTTAATATTCAGAATTCATTTTCATAGTTTCTGCATAAGCCATTCAGAATAGCAATGTATTAGAGTTGAGAGGGGAAGGAGGGAAAGAGAAAACAGTACAAAGCATCTGCAATGTCTCCTGCTCCATTTCCAGAAAAAAACCCACAAGTATGAAACTGCACCATTTTTTGTTCTGCTGAAGCAAGAAAGTGAGGTTCTTACAGTAACGTGTTTAAGAAAAAGCTAGACACCGGTCCAAAAAGTATCTTATGGTGTCCATATCCTAATTTTGTTTTATGACACTACTGTAAGACTTCTATTTTTTTTTATAGATGTTGTTTTGTAAGAACCAAAAGGAAAAATATCCTTTAAAAATTAATATGAATATTTCAAAGAACTGTTGTTATATCCTATCATTGTGTAAACCAGTCTTCAAAATCTCTGAGAAGCAGTGTAGACGAGGTGAGTGATAGCACAGCACAGGTCATTTGGAACCTGTAAGAGCTTCTGTTGCACAAAGCGGATTGGCAAATGTTACGGTTTTTCTTCCCAGGTTCCCTTTTACTTATATGGAAATTGAAAGCTCATACTATGGAAGTATATTATTTGAATGGTATGGTTACAGCCCTCATAAGGAGCTGAAATGGCAGACTGACTTAGACTCTTTACAGCTTCTTCACATAAGAAAACAGGAAAATGTTCTGTACTTAATAGATTCCATTTTCTTGCTGCTACCTCTCCCTGCTGACCCTAATATAGGTGACACACGGCTTATTATCTTTGGGTTTATGATTCCAATAATATTCTCGTATGTCACTAAGGAAGCTTGCCTTCCTAGATGGGAAACACTTGCAGAACAATACAGCTCTTTTAGGAGAAAGCTTGCTGCTCCGCATGAAAAGATTTTGTCAAGGAAGCAAAGGCTTGAACAAAACCTTGGGTGGAGACAGGGGGAGAATATTACTTCGCTCAGCATAGGTCCTGTTGTGAAATTTTATAGCTATGAGAGTTGCCTCAGTGACATGACAAGTTCCTTCTCCGAAATGCAAGTATATACACATTCAAAACATTAGTTTCTCAAAACCTCACTATGTATAATTAAGAAGAGTTATGACATCTTCTGCCAAAATTCTTCACATATACCTGTAGGGTAATGTCACAGAGTTAGTATGTGACAAATTTATTTTACACACAAGTGTGGACTAGATAGATTAGAGCATCCTCAGGAAGATAAAATACAAATTGAGACAGTGGAAATCTAGAAATTAAAATCTTATCGATTACGAACTGGCCATAATGTTTTAACTGGGATCTTCACTGGTAAGGGTGAGTATTTATTGAATAATATTTTCCTCTAAACTATGAGGCTATTTTCCTAGGCAACTCGTCTAACCTGCCACCTCTGCTGGGTTGACCTTGGCTGGCTGCCAGATGCCCACCCAGCTGCTCTCTCACTCCCCCTCCTCTACAGGACAGGAGAGAAAATAACATAGAAACACTCGTGGGCTGAGATAAAGATGAGAAGACTGTTAAACAGTTACCACCACAGGCAAATTAGGCTTGACTTGGGGAAAATTAATTTAATTTATTGCCAACTAAAATAGACCTGGATAGTAAGAAACAAAGAAGAAAAATAAATAAAGCAATACCTTCCCCTCACTTCTGCCTTTTTTCTGGACTCAACTTTACTTCTTTGTTCCTGACACATGGATAAACTTTCTCTGGTGTGGTCTTCTCCAGGGGCTTCAGGGGTATCTCTGCTCCGGTGCCTGGAGCACCTCCTCCCCTCCTTCTCTCACCTTGGTGTCTGCAGGGCTGTTTCTCTCACATTTTTCTCACTTCTCACTGCCAGGCAACATATTTTGCCCTTTCTTAAATACCCTTTCCCTGAGGCACTACCACCTTGGTTGCTGGGCTCAGCCGGGCCCTGCGGTGGGTCAGTTGGGGCTGGTTAGAACCGTCTGTGTCTGGCAAGGGGCAGCCCTGGCCTCTCCTCACAGATGCTGCTCCCACAGCCCCCACTACCAACACCTGGACATCTGTACCCAGTACATGTCTACGTAATTCTGGAAACCACATCTGATATAATTTTTTTTTTTTTTTTTTAAAGGGGGTGTGTGTAAAAATATTAAGTGAATGAGGTTGAAAAATATGAGTATTTAGCAAAATAAAAATGTACGCACTTGTTTCATAGTGTAGAGCCAGGCTGAGTAATGAGACAGAGACTCTACTTAGTTGTAGAGAATTTTTCATATATTCTTCTGATTTAAAGTCAAGATTAAACATGAAAAATGAAATATTTATCTTTTTAAAATCTAGCTGAAACACTTGAGCCAGAAAGGTTAAAAAAAGTTCAGGGAACAATCACACAAACAATTTAAGGCCATGATTTATGTAGCAGGTTCAGAGTGATAATGAGCAAAACTGCTAATCAGTGCCCACAGATATTAGATAATAAATTCAATAGGTTGAAATGGGTATTTGTAGTGCAGCAAATGTTAGTCTAATGATTGAATTAATCGTAACACAGCAAAATTCTTGCATGCCAAATTTGTTTACCACACGACATGCTAATGAAGATAAAACTGGTAGGTCTTCTTTACCCTTATGAATTAGAAGTGTTATTTGGGAAGAGTTGAAAGCGTGGTAAAGTTTTGTGAGAGACACATGAAGAGATTTGAGTGAACAGGATATGACAATAGATAAGGTACTCATTCTTTATTACACTTCATATGGCTGAATATAAATTATTTGATTAGCACAGTGTATCAAAGAACCTACTATGCAAAACATCTAGAAATAACCAAAGTGCTTCATAATTAGCCAATCATTCTGGTGCTTCCTAAAACCACATTTGTTGGATAAAGAGGAATATCTATGTATGTGCGTGCACACATAGCTGGAAGTTTAGATCTCTATGTTAATTAACTTTTTTTTTCTGATCATCAAACGAATGTGCTTACAATGATAACTAAGGACAACTTTCCTCAAATGTCTTGCCTGAAAAGGCAGCACCTTGAAAAAACAAACAAATAAAAAAAAAACCCAACAATGAAAATAATTGCTTTTCTCTCCTTCAAAAATGTCTAGTTTCCATTATGGGGCACAACCAACTATTACAGTAGAAAGCACTATTTTCAAGTTGCTTGCAGCTTGGCCCTTTAATACACAGATCAATGGCCTAGTCTGGCAAATCTTTCAGAAGGCAGTTTATCAGCAAAGCTGATCCTCAACTACAGAAAGAAGCTCAAGATTATTTTCAATTATTTATTTTAATTTTCTTTTTTTTTAACTGGTCGTCTCTCAGCTATTTTAAACTGGGACTTTACTGAAGTATAATCTGAAGACATACAATTAGCTACATTAATCCACCCTTTTTGATTGTGACTGGATCATTCAAATGATCAAAGCTGTGGAATAAACTCCATCAAAACAAAACCACTGTTAATGATTTAGGTAGACACTAAACCCAAGTTTATAGTCACTTATCTGTTCCAGTGGAAAAGAGATTTGAGTTTTTTCATCCAGTAAAATAATGTAAACGATCCAGTTATTTAATCTAGACTAAGAATTAATATATGACAAATTTATTTGAAAAAAAAATCCAGTATTTTGACATCTTTATCATACTTTCCAAAGACTGAATATACCACTCCGTATGCCTGCTACATTAGAGACTCATTTGCATGTGACTTACACTTTAATTTCAGATGCACTAAACAGAATGTATAGAAATTACACACATTTGAAGAAATAATACCACATGATATAAAAAATAAAAACACACACACACACAAAAAAAAACCCAAACAAGGAAAAAACCAAACCTGTTCTTATACTACTGTTAGCTTTAGCAGAGATGTGCAATATGCAAATATTTCCTCAATGCATTTTAGCGGTCAGTGCTATCTGCTCTTAAGCATTATATCTGGCACTATGACAGTTTAACACCATTGGCTAGTCTAGACATGCTCCTCAGATCTCATAGACCCAACCTAATTATACAGATTTTAATGGGCAATCAGGGTAGAAAAGTAGAATACTGCTGTCAGTGAAATGCCAGATTTATGAGATGCCATATACATTGTAGCAGAATACAACATTGAGTAGGCTGGCATCTTGTGATAGGCAAGCATTTGACAAGACTAAAAAGGAAGGAGGTTGAATTAAGTGATATGACATTCATCTTTTCCCTCAACTAAGTGCTCTCTTTCTCAATTTGGTTTGTTTTCCAGTTTGCTCTGGAATTTCACAGTCTTCTGAGGACAAGCATTATTCCCTTCAAGTTTGTTCAGTTGACATCATGATTCATGGACATTTTGGAGCCATAAATAAAACAGCTTTCGTACTTTTGAACAGCACAGAGCTGTTCTAAAATATTTCCATATACGTGGAAGAATTACATATACCAATGCCAGTTCCCCAGCACTCCATTTTTCGTATACCATGCCTACGCTGTTATGCATAATCTATCCAGCTGGCAGTTTACCTAACAACTTCCAAGCCATTCCTTTCTCTGCCTCTCCAGTAAGAGCAGTCTAATGTCTCTGCTTTTCTTTCCCTGCACTTCTGCAACAGAGTAGGCAACATCAACAGTCATTTCTGGACCCTCCCTGTTGAAAAATGCACTCTATCTTATCACCAACCCAAACAAACTGATTTCTAAATGAAAGACATGAGATATAGACAGATATCGATGTACAGTGCTACCAGGATTTATTCTTTTAGTGTGTGAAGAGCCACAGCAGTTGAACTAAATTATACAGAAGAGTAGAATATACTTTTAGCAAAACAAGCAAGCAAGACATAGAGACTTACAAAAAGTCACAGAAAATGTTCTTCCAAAAATGAAAGACTGTGCCCATGAGTGTCTTTTGTACTAAGATATGTTCCAAAGGACCCAATTGTTACTTCCTAAATGTTTCTTCAACTTGTATTGAGCTTTTATAAAGATTTTTTTTAATTTATTCATGTATGTCCTTGTGGAACCAGCTGATCACCCTTAAGCCCAAAAGTGAATAAAGCATGCAAAGCAACTTACGATTTGGCCGGTCTAGGATTCTTCATTATATTTCGCTTAACCAGACGTCTTTCAAAGTATACCTCTTTCATAATAATGTTGTCATTGCTTGCAAAATAACATGGATAAACTCACAAATGTCTGTAAAGTTTTTTTTTTTCATCTTATTCCCCACTTTTGACATGACCTCTTCTTCTGCCATTTATACAGAACGCAGCTCAAAATGCTGCCTGACTTTCAGGATAGAAAGCGAGTATTTGCGCACATTTTTAATACCAAAGTGTTTTGATCTATTGGGAGGCATGACTCATATTATAGGCTAGGAGGCTTAAGTGTGCATAATGCATAATTAGGGTTAAAGATACTATTTTTGTTACGTGTCCCAGAGATGAACTGGACAGTCCATACATTCAGAAAAAGAGCTTGTGAGAATAGGCCTCTAGCTAGAATTTCTTGAAAATGTGACCCTAAGAATCTGGTTAGACTGTGTAGAGTATCAACAGAGCAAAACCACCGATATATCAGGTTATTTTTAACTATGTCCACCTTAAGATCAGTCAGGATACCTCTCTAAATGCTGAAGGCAAGTTGGGCAGCCAAAGGTCAGTATCATTAGCAAAAATCTAGATTATCTGAACTTCTCTGTACCCTAGCTGAAAGTGTTATATCTATGCATGTCACTATGCATAGATATGCATATATTTATCTATTACAGCTGGCACAGTGACCCATATTCATCTATAACATATGTTAGATATTTTCACTGTTCTGCAAAAAGTATCATTAATATGTCTTCAAAGAGTGGAGCTGCTCATGCAAATAGATATTTATATTATTAACTGTCTATTTACAACTGAAAATACATTATTTCCATTCATAATGAAGCAATAATAAAGGACATGTATGTATAATATTAAAAAAAAAGATCTGGAGTAATGGCACAAAGCAATTACCTCACACTATTCCGTTCATTTCCCATGAAAATAAATATATAAACTGTGAAACTATCATCCAAACAACTAACCCACTGTGGTGTGGATGATTATTTTTGAGTCATTTGGTTCCTCTTCTGAATGATCCAGGGAATCTGCAGTTAAATCAGCTGAAAAAGGCAGTAGTGCAGGGAAATTTTTGATTACACTTTTAATTTCACAAGCTAACCTACGAATGACTTTAAAATTGCTGGTAACACTACAGTACTACTAACCACCTACACATTTTTATTGAAAGCCTGTAGCTATAATCCATTAGTTAATGACTATGCTGTGCTTGTCAGATCACATTCACACTCACAACAACTAGTAAGTGGCTGGGTTTCAAGGGCCTTGCAATAACACTACCAATTAAAAGCAGACTCTTTTGTCACATTTTTGCAAACCCAATATACTTTGAAAACAAAACAAAAAAATCCAAAAAAAACAACAACCAAAACATCCAAATTGTATTGTCTTCTCTACTGAAAATAAAATCTATTTTGTATTCCTTTGCTGTGTTACAGTATAAGTCTTTGGCACTATTGAAATATGTGCCTGCATATTTTAAGTACATCTTAAATTGCAACAACTTACGTGTTTTGACTAATAAATTGCTTTCCCTTAAATTCAGTAATTGACCACTGCTCTTTGAGAGAAAAAGATTTGTTAATATTCAGTAAAAGCTAAACATCAAAACTGGTCAATTATTCCATCACACTGAAATGTCAGTCATATATGTATTTCACATAAGCAAAAAATGAAGGACGTGTAAAGTGATAAACATGAACACCAGGAGTTTTTTGGATTAAAAAATATGCTATGATTATAAAGTTGAGAAGGTTTTCATTTTTTCAGTTATTTTAGATGAATGAATCATTTATAACTGATGCTTTTATTTAATATAAAAGTATGTATTCAATAGCTATCTCCATGACATTTTTCCATAAATGCAGATATGTAATGAAATACTTCAGTACTGTTCAGTAAGGATAAAGTTGAAAAAAGAAGTTATTCAGTCTTTCTCAATGAACTTAAACACTTTCTTTAGATCTTGAAGACAATACAGGTCTAATCTAAAAGAGTAATCGGGCATATCACCAAGAAAGCAAAAAGAATCCTTCTCCTAAATGGTAGGCACATAAAATCTAATTTCAAGTTTTATCTTGAAAATGGCATTTTTGTGGATTTTGCAGGGTGAAGAACTTTAAAACCACCATAAATATGCTGGGAATATTTAATCATACAATATTTGGATGATAGTTCAGTAATGTAAATTTCTTTAAAATGATAGGTGATTTGGCCCATGAAGAAATAAATGTATGTTATTAAACAGTATGTTTACATTAATTTTCAGGAGTGTACTTCTGACATGAATCTCCTAATAATCTCCACTTGACACACTTGGGTTTGTATTGTGAAGCCCTTGTGGAGCACAAGGATGGGATTCTTTTTGGATGAAATGAAACCAGAATTATTCTCCAGTAACTAATGGGCATTCAGCCCATGGGATCACACAAGTCCAGAGTATATGCCACAGAAGGGTACACAGGAAACGTTGTGTCCTTAGCACCAGCTGCTTCACACTCAGACCTGTTCCTACTGTGTTGTATATTACTCGCTAATGTAGCTATAACCACACTGATTACGGTATAAAAATAATATAGGTATACGCAAGAAAATATTTTTTTCTACTTTCTCCCAAAGATGACCAGATGTTACTAAACAAAGAATAACATTTTTAAAAAATTTTGTGGTGATGTAGCATGTGTTTTATACTGAAAATTTTTTTGCTAAATCTGCAAAATTTTCTAACCTTCCTGAAGAGTTAAAGTATGTCTTTACTTTTCTCTTTAATTTATTTCAGATGGGGAAAAAAAACCCCAAAGTTTCAGGCTTTGGTAAAGATTTTGTACATATTTCCCTTTCCTTGCCAAAGGTAAATATGTCCTAAGTTTGGTTGCTTGTGACATTACCACACCTGGATGACTTCCCTTCTGAAGGCATGCCTTCACATTCCAGCCAAAGAATAAGCAAATGTAACATGCTTTGCACAGTGAACAAAGTAATTATTCTATTATTATTTTCCTTCTCCCTACTTACCTTCTTTTAACATGTATTTACCTGGGTCAGTATGAAAGGGGATAAAGCTTTAGACTAAGAAAAGATTCAGCTGTTATCCCTATTTCTAGAAGGTTTACTTATATATGTTTTAGACTGTAAATATAATTCCTTATTTGTTTTCTATCTACTTAATTCATCTTTCCTCCCCCTTCTCCTTTTGTTTAAGACAAACAGGTCAGGTTTATGCACAGAAACATAAAGCATTCCTTAGGAATGCAAGTATTTGAAAGAAAAGAGAATATTCATTGCCTATATAACAGACAACTTTCAGATCTTATTCAGGGAACCTACCTTCATATGCATGGATTTCTCCTTAGATTTACAACAAAGAAGCAAGCATAAAATCTGAGAAAAACAAAAAGATAACGCCATAACATAAGCATAATAAACAAACTAAACAGTCTCTGGACAAGACTAGGTCAAATCTGAAGGCAATGATATATAAGGGTATTTCTTAAGAAGACACAGTTTTTCTTCCAAAGGACTAGATTTTCTTCTTGGAAAGCAAAATCTTATCAAGCTATTTGCTTTAAGGAAGGAACTCAATATCCTGTGACTGGATTCCATGAATGTCCCATATGGACATTCTTAAAGAGACAGTCAAAATGCAAAATCTTCACTTCAAGACATGCTATTTTTCAAAATGGCATGAGACTTAGACTACTTACCAGCCAATATTTGGTGGTTGTTTGGAGGAAGGAAAACTGATTAGAGAAAAAAACCATTATTAGACATCTTTCTTTAGAACTGTGCTTTAAAAGAGAGGATGTTTTAACTTCAGTTATACTAAAAAAGAGGAAGAGTAAGACGAAAGTATGCAAATTGGTATTTGTATTCAATTAGTACTGTAAAAATGGGTCAGGAAATTAAAAAAATGTCCTTTTCCTTTGAAAAATGTTATGTGCAGGTAGGTAAGAATGACTGTTAGATCTCCCAAAACATAAGAGTATTCCCTTAGCAACAACAACAGCTGGGATTCACCTCATGCAAAAGGTTGGATCTGTTGCAATCAACTAAATTTAGGTGTCTGAGCTTCCCCTATACACTACAGCAATCCAGTCAATATTCTGTGGAAAACTATGCCTCCCACATTAAAGTAGACACACATTTGGTAACTGAATGGGTCTCTAGACTCAATTATGATATTGACTAGATCTTTGCTGACTACAATTAGAGCTCAGACCACTTAACTCACATCCGAATTAGTTAAACATAAATAGAAAGGTTACGTATATAACACCTGCATACATACCAGTAAGTCACCTAAATGTGCTAACTCCTTTTTGAATGAAATTCAACCTAAACTTTACTTCTCCTGCTGAACCATTAGCATGGAATGCCAGTTCAGAAATATCCCGGCGTACCTAAGATGTTTGCATGTAGATGTCAAACGTGAAAGAAGGGTGTGCAGTAACAAGAGGTAGGATACCTCAGAGTATTTCAAGTAGCACCAGATGCCTATGTATAACAAAGGATTTGAGCCCTATACACATATATGATGTTTGAGCTCCCATTACACTCAATAGAAATATGGTAAATGGACTCTAGAGGGAAATTTAGCCAATTTTTTCTAGGTACCTGCTTTAAGATGAAATGAAAGCTCTAGTGTTCAACAAATTAAAAAGGGAGCTTAGACACTTAGCACAAAGTTTTAGATCTCTATGTGTTAGCATCCAAATTCAGGAGTCTATAATACAGAGATGAGTTCCATCATTGATATCTGGAACTAACACATGTACCTCTTGGCTACTTACTACAGCCTTCATTCATAACCCTTGGTGGGATACAGGCACTTATCTATGAAATTTACTTGACCAATATCAGACATCTACCTTACGAGCTAAAGTGCTTTCCATATATAGCTTCTTCCACTGCCCACACAAAGTACAGGGCTAGACAGACCATTGGTCTTATTCCTTTACTATGTTCTTATGAAGCCTACCAGGGGTCGGTACTGGGACCCATGCTGTTCAACATCTTTGTCGGAGACATGGACAGTGGGATCGAGTGCACCCTCAGCAAGTTTGTCAATGACACCAAGCTGTTTGGCGAGGTAGACACGCTGGAGGGGAGGGATGCCATCCAGAGAGACCTGGATAGGCTGGAGAGGTGGGCCCAAGCCAATCTCGTGAAGTTCAACAAGGCCAAGTGCAAGGTCCTACATCTGGGTCGAGGCAATCCCAAGCACAAATACAGGTTCAGCAGGGAATGGATCGAGAGCAGCCCTGAGGTGAAAGACCTGGGTGTGCTGATTGACGAGAAGCCCAACATGAGCCAGCAATGTGCGATCGCAGCCCAGAAGGCCAACCGTATCCTGGGCTGCATCAGAAGAAGTGTGGCCAGCAGGTCAAGGAAGGTGATTCTGCCCCTCTACTACACTCTCATAAGACCCCACCTGGAGTATTGCATCCAGCTCTGGAGCCCCCAACATAAGAAGGACATGGACCTGTTGGAGAGGGTCTAGATGAGGGCCATGAAGGTGATCAGAGGGCTGGAGTACCTCTCTTATGAAGACAGGCTGAGAGAGTTGGGGCTGTTCAGCCTGGAGAAGAGAAGGTTCTTCTCTTCTGGAGAAGAACTCTGGAAGGTTGCATCCTTCCAGTACCTAAAGGGGGCCTACAGGAGAGCTGGGGAAGGACTTTTTACTAGGGCATGTAGTGATAGGATGAGGGGGAATGGCTTTAAACTGGAAGAGGGTAGGTGTAGATTAAATATTAGGAAGAAATTTTTCACTTTGAGGGTGGTAAGGCACCGGAACAGGTTGTCCAGAGAAGTTGTTGAGGCCCTATCCCTGGAGGTGTTCAAGGCCAGGCTGGATGTGGCCTTGAGCAACCTGGTCTAGTGGGAGGTGTCCCTGCCTATGGCAGGGGGGTTGGAACTCGATGATCTTCAAGGTGCCTTCCAACCTAAACCATTCTATGATTCTATAGTCTATATCTTTCTATGTAAAGGGTTTTTAGGCAAACTAGTGTAGATATTGAGTCTCAATATGATGCCTTATAGTTGGTTTTGGTGTAATTTGAGATACCTTTTCATTACAGTAAAAGACCCCCAGTTCTTCCACTGCAGAGCTGCTTTCTAATCGGTCAGGCCCAAGTTTGTGCTGGTGCAATGGGGTTATTCCTCCTGCATGGAGTTATTCCTCTCATTGGAGCCATCAGCAATTCTAATTACACTTACAATTTGCAACCACTTGAATGCTGAAATTAAAGGTTCCATGCTAAACTCAACACCTTTATTTTCACAAGTATAATCTTTCTTTTAAACATGTATGTGTTTGGCATGGTGAATAGGAGCTGCACTGCTAAGACTCCATTAGAAACTGTATGTGAAACATCAGAAAATGAATCTTAGTATCAATGTAAAAAACATAGCTGGCAATAATAACATTCATTGAATTTCAGAAAAAGCAACCTCAAAAATCTCAAACAAATATTGCTGCCATAATCACACTATCATACTTTTAAAAGGTACATTGTCTCAAGTATAGTTACCTGAGCACCTAGAATGCTAAAAAAGCCCTTCTAATATATTTAACCATGATTAAAGAGATATGCATACTTTTACTTCCCATGGAAAGTCTCTAAAGAATAGAAAAATCTGTTGCTGTTCTACTGCTAAAAAGTACTGTTAAATAGCATGCTCATGCAGCATGGAAAAGTATGCACTCAGGTCAAAACAATGAAGTAGTAAAAGAAACTGATTTTTAAAAAGTCTGTGTTTTAGAAGAGTTATATTTTATTTTTCTTGTTGTGAATATTTAACTTGAAACTGTTGACTGTCGTTTATCTGTAAGAGTGTTAGAAAGGACTGAATGATTCACTGTTCTTTTGTGTTCTAGCCAGATATGGGACCAATATTCAAAAAACAGAAAGAAAAAAAAAAGTGCTCAAGAACAAAATATCGCAACATTCAAAATGCTACAAATAACTAACAGATTTTTTTACAGATCCAAGATGATTTGAGTACCATGTCTAAACTATAGACACCAAACACCAGATTTATCAAATAAAAGGTGAAAAGTTGATTCCATTGAAGTCAGTAAGCATCGGAATACAGTTTCCTCTCTCACTGAAGACCATTAAATTAAGGAATCATTCTGAAACATATGGTGTAGATACAAGCAGAAGATAGACACTTTTTCATAGGTTATTGGCTCAGATTTCTGACTTGTATTATGCAGAACCCTGTACTAGTCAAAATAGTCCCTTGGGCCTCAAATATCTATACGCTTCTGGAAGTCAAATACTTCCTGTTGACAAAGGGCTCTACAGTCTCACAGGCAAGAGCTAGACACTAAAGATAAATACTTTCAGAATGGGGATACAGTATCTACTTTAACAGTCTGGTGGGTTAACCTTGGCTGGCTGCCAGGCGCCCACCAAGCCGCTCGCTCTCTCCCTCTCCTCAGCCAGACAGGGGAAGAAAATAAGAAGAAAAAGCCCATGGGTTGAGACAAGGACAGGGAGATCACTCACCAGTTACCTTCACCAGCAGAACTGGCTCAACTTGGGGAAGATTAACTTAGTATGCCACCAATTAAAAATAGAGTAGTATTTTGAGGAAAACAAAACCAAACAGACAGAAAAAAACAAAAACAAAAACCAAAACTAAAAACACCTTCCCTCTACCCTTTACTTCTCCGGGGCTCAACTTCATTCCTTCATTCCTTACTCTTATGCCTCCTCCTCCTTCCCCCACCTCCCTACTGAGTGGTACAGGGGGATGGAGAATAGGAGTTGCAGTCAGTTGATAACAGTTTGTCTCTCCCACCCCTTCCTCACTACATTGTCCCCCTGCTCCAACATAGGGTCTCTTCTAAGGAATACAGTCCTCCACAAACTGCTCTAGCATGGGTCCTTTCCGCAGGGCACAGTCCTTCAGGAATGGACTGCTCCAACATGGGTCCCCCCCAAGCTGCAATTCCTGCCAGAAAACCCGCTTTTGGGCTGCTTGGGCTCACGCTCCATGGGGCGCAGCTCCTTCCAGGAGCCTGCTCCTGCATGGGCTCTTCATGGGCTGCAGTTTCCTTCAGGGTACATCTGCCTGCTGCAGTGTGGGGTCCTCCATGGGCTGCAGAGTACACCACAGTCTTCTCCATGGGCTGCAGGGGAATCTCTGCTTCAGTGCCTGGAGCAGCTCCTCCCTCTCCTTCTTCACTGACCTTGGTGTCTGCAGGGTTGTTTGTTTCACATTTTTCTTACTCCTCTCTCCCAGCTGCTGCATAGATTTGGGCAGTAGTGGGTCTATTTTGGAGCCAGCAAGAACTGGCTCTGTCTAACATGGGTACAGCTGCTGGTCTCTTCTCAGAAGAAGCCACCTGTGCAGGCCTCCCACGCCGCCCCTCTCTGCCCCTTGCCACATAAACCCAATACAAACACCAAGAGAAATAAATCACTGGGCTATTTTAAAACACAGGCTTGATTTAAAAAATCTTGTGTGAAAGCCTGTGCGCTGTGCTATATAGGTTTGACTAGATAATGACAATGTTTTAAAACTTTAAAAATCTATGAATCTCTGCAGTAGATTTGGGCTTACTGTGATAAGAAGAAAAGCCTTGTGAGAAGATAACACTTACTGATAGAAGAAAATAACTCTTAGCAATTCCTTAAATCAGTCTTTTGTTTTAGCCTGCACCACTGGCCAAAGCATCTGTGGTTTTAAACTGTCCTAGGTAACAGCAGCGATGGCAGTCACAGGCACCAGCTTTTGCCTAATGTGCAACCTTCCCCCTCCTTTAATCCTCTAACCCTTCTAAATTTTTCTTACAAGTCTGAATAGTCCCCATGCCCCATCTAGCCTCTTCAGCTCGCTGCTGAGGACCTGTAATTTCTCGTCTTGGATGGCAGCAGCACCTAGAAAATTCAGACACATTAGGTGTTCATCTTAGAGAAGTGATGGGACAAGTTCCCCTCTCACTGCCCCTTCAATGGCTATGCCATCCTGATTTACACTCCAATTAGCTTCGGTGTATGGGGGAAAAGAGAGTAGAACAGGAACAGATGTAGCACAGTGTTTTTTCTAAACCAAGACAATTTTAAAATCCTCACTGTAATGAGGCAGCAAAGAGATGTAAAGAGATAGCAATACCTCTTACGCCTCTCAGATTTTATTTATCTTTTTAAAGAAATAAGTGCATGGGCTAAGATTGAATTCAGACTTCAGACTATTTTATAGCTCTTCAGTAGGGTAATTCACCAACTTGACTCCAGTTTTTCTTACTCCTACTTGCCTGTAGCTGAATGTGACAGTGTTAGATTCTGCGTGAGGTATGAACTTGTGTTTAATGAAATGGAGGAAATGACTCAAAGGCAAATGTTCTTATTTTAGTTCACATAGAGTCTCATATTATGAAAACACAAGAATAACTACAGACAGTGATTTATCTAGAGCTGAAGCATTAACAGAGTAACATTTCTTCTTACACCTTAGGTTGTTCAGCTATGGACTCCAATATTGCCAAGTATGACAAGAAACTTTTGAGGCAGCAAAATGAAAGGCAGGATTAAGCAGAGGGTATGCCCGCAAGGTTAAACCATCATCACCCACTGCATGTAATGATAGTGACACTGTAAAACCAAAGCTCCTTGCATGAAAGGCTTAGCTTGTCCACATGGGACCCTATCATATGACCAAGTGTAATACAAGACAGTCTTGCCATTACTCTGAACTTTAATCATAATTAAACCACTGTCACAAAGATATTCCTCCTTATTACTGGAATCATAGTATGATTTAATTTCCCTGACATCACTTGACTACACCACAGTAGTATTAGGTTTATTAAAATGTGGGAACTCAGGTATTTATCAACTACATTTATCCATATAATTTTTAACGTACTGGAAATAAAAAAGCTATCCACAAACAGTATTATTGATAGACAGCATTATACCTTTACTTCCGAGAATATGGAATTGCTTTGGAATTTTTAATTAATAACTTAGGACATAATAGAATATTCTACTTAATCTGAAGGTCATCCCTTTTACTTAGTAAGAAGAATGACTTTCAAAATAATGTTTTTGTTACAATTTTTTCTACAGCTCCCTGTTTTTATAAAGCTGTTACTTTGTGTTATGCAACATATACTATTTATTAATGATGTGTAGAAATTAGGCAAGCATTTACTTAGCTTCATAAACATATATCAGAAGACATAAATATTATATTTCTGTCTGGTTTTAAACCATTGGAATTATTGCATAGATTCATCCACAGCGTATAGTAGGCTTTCTCCCCAGAGCAGTTCTAATACTCCACTAAATATATGCTATTCCTCTTTATCTCTTTGAAGAAAAATGAATCACATCCACAGCTTGCAGCTATCAAAATGTGATTTATCAAGCATTTTCATGAAAGTGCATTTTTCCCCTTCTTTACACTAGGAGGCACATTTTTCCTTCATACAGTTCTATCGCACAGCTCTGCCACACGAAACCCTTAGGTACGTTAACAATTCTAATCCAAATTTAAGTCCCTGACAACCTTTACTAAACCACAGTGAAAGAAGAATTCTTCACTAATAAGGTTTTGGGGTTTTTTATGCCAATGAAAACCACACTTATAGTAATGAAAAATAACATTCTGCACCTGACTGCTGGCAAACAAAAACCTCATTTTCTTTTGACTGATTACTGAAGAAGTAATTCACATTCAAATACATCAGACAGTTGTACACTTTAAATGTAAGTGATGATAAAGATGTTTGTGTTAAAGTTTGCTTCCTGATACACATATTTAAAACCATTAAAAAGCAGGATTTTTGGTAATAAGAGAGGTTATAAAGTCATACCACTAAATACAATTTTACAGTGACTTTTTTTTTTTACGTTATCTGAATTCTTATCTGATGTACTAAAAGGTAAATAACTTTAATCAGCTGACAGGTCTTTAAAATATGTTCCTTTAGTTTTTATAGAAAGCGTAATTTGCACACCCTTCAAACACAAAAGATTGTGTTCATTTGAAGAATACATGAGGTCAGCATTCCACATACCAAAGCACAGTTCAGATTACTCAAAACCATTAGTTTCCAGGAAATTATAGGATCTCCTTTTTAGCATGAGCCTTGTTTTGTTTCGTTGGGTTTTTTTACAGACACTCGACACTATAACATTTACAGTCTTTTTCTTTTGTTTGTAATCATGGTGAAAAACAATGTAGCCAGGTTATACCATGCTGCTTTCCCTTTCTCTTGGCCCATGTTTGTGGCAAAGTCATGGTCAGCAAGGCAAGGCTGAGGTTGTTAATCATTGCATTTAAATGCAATAAAACGTTGTAACATACACAAGGCTTGCCTTACAAATCAATATTGTATGCAAAATTAAATCATCATAACCATGACTCTTGAATAATGAGACTTCCTGTAGTAATTTTGAATTACTTGTTGTTATTATCATTTAATAATGCATAACAAAACCACAGTGCTGGTGTCACTCTAGCGTTATGTTGTTTTTAAACACAGTGAATTGTTGTACACTGATGGAAGAATTCTTATGAAGTGTATCGGGGTGCAAATGAGATAAAGGTGAAATATAACGAAGTTGCAACTGACAGGTTAACATCACAGTCCTCTGACAATTAATTAACATTGATCAGTTAACAATGGTGAAATGGAAGATATCTTAGGGCACTGAATAAAAACCTCGGGGGTTAAAAAAAAGACTCTATACAAAGACAGGTTTGAGTGATGCAAACCAAACTTGGACTATACACATCACTATTAAAGTTCTTCTAAATTTTATTTTTTCTTCATATTTCTATCTTGTTGCCTTTCCCTCATAACCACAGTGACAACGTGTGGCTGGCAATGCTAGTGTTTGGTGTCTCTCTTCATTTCAGTTTCCCCCAGTGAGAAAGATTGCTGTTTTAAGATTAGCTAGATGAATGTACTCTCACTGTGTATGTTTCTTTCATTAAATCATGCAATTGTAGCTCTTGTATCTCTGTAGAAGCAAATGATTGCAAGAAAATCTGCCAATAAGGTTTCTCATACCTTTGTGTAATAAATTATCATGACTTCTAGCTCTTTTTTTCCTATTTCAGATTTTGATGACCTGGGCCTTAGTCACTTTTCAAATATAATTAAAAGAGTAACATACTAATATTGAGAAAAAATGGCTTCATTTTTATTCACAAAACTTCACAGTGTACAATAATAAACCACACAAATCACTGAGCATGAAAGCCACTAACCAAAATTGCTCTCACCATGAGGCAAGGACTTTGCTATCAAGATTAACATCATATTCCCATGAGCTGAAGCAAACCTTTATTTAGAATGAACATTCATAAAAATAAAGTGGGACAAATCTGTATTTTTTGTGCAGATTTTATTCTCATAGATCATAAGAAAATATTCCCATAAATACTTCTCTTTCTTTTCAGTTGAAACATTTAAAATCAAAATAAAATATTGTATTGCAACATTTATCATCCAAAACTGTCAGTAGTACATGTACATAGTAATACTACTACTCTCCACTAAGGCTTTTTCCTTATGTTATATCTGTATCTTTTACCCCAGCATGCCTCAAGTATTTTCATAAACAGCAATTCCTTAAACAGCCACTGAAATGAAACAACCTCTACTGGTAAATACAACTATTTAACATTCCACTACAATATAACTAGAAATTCAGTTTAGAAGTGTCAAAGAATACAATGTTGAAATGATACCACGTCAGTTATTTTAACCATGAACATATGTAAATACCCACAAAGGTATTTTGCCCTGTCACCAGATAGCATTTTTCTCTTCTGAAAATTGCCACAGGGTCTTCAATAACCATAAATTGCTTTAAACTCCATTTCACATCTCATCAAAAAACTTGTGCCTCCAGTAGCAAAATAACTTTTGACACAATGCCTAGGCAATAACTTGATACTGAATAAGATATAAAAGTCAAATCCATCAAATGGGCAGCATCACTCCCTTCCTGCCTTGGGTTTTCTTAGGATGATTTCTGTCACAGTAATGACCATATCATTCCCTTAGTTTGTGAGATTTGATGAGGTACGGAATGCACTATTTCCATGTCTGTCCTAATTGAGTCTAATAAAAGGTGAAAAACCTATTCTTCAGTACTTCACTGGTCATCAATACAGCTTGATGATTAGATTTTCACAAATTTGCCATGAATTTGGCATCCCCAAGGCTAAACCAGATGTAACTACAGATATTAAAAGTTTTCACATAGCTTTTAAGAACACTTATTCACTCTGGCTAATATTCTATTACTCTCTGTATTAGGGATGAATAGATCATCATGATTAATATACTATGTTTGCACAATGTGCTTGACACAAAATTTCTAAAAACACATGTACAATAACTTGGTATAGTTTACTAAGCCCATTTTTCCTAACTCTCCTGGAGGATTTTAATGTCACATTTTGAAGACATGTGCAATTCAGAGTCAGTGAAGCCAATGTGACAGTGCCAACAGACAATGCTGCCTTAAAACTCCTCTCTGATCTTGTTAAATCTTTCACACGTCTCACACGTGGTCAGAGAATTAACAGGATAATTCCACTTAAGCTCCTCACTTGCTTAAGCAGACATACATTCTTGCTCTTCCAATCCATTCATAGTTGCTATAGTTATAGTTCTTTGTATTTCTGCAGATTTAGGGTTTAAGATCATAGTTCCAAAAACATTTGTGTTTTTTTAAAGAAAATAAAATGCAGGTGTCTTATCCAGAACAAAAAGAAAAGGAAAAGGAGATACAGAATACAACTCTGAGACAGTAAAGCATTTCAAACTGTTTCTTCATAAAGTTTCACCCATCACACCCTCCTGGTCTTCCCATAAAATGTATGAGAAAAATATTTCTGAGCTCAATATTCCACGGTTCACATTCTCGTCTGCCACGATTTAAATGTCATAATTCAGATCCAGCTCTGCTCAAATGAGAACATCGGCCTTAATATTGTTCATCAGATCCCAAGCCCACCTTCTTTCCTGGTTTGTACAGGTCCAGTGACAATTTAATCATCTATACAAAGGGAGAAATGCCAAAGGGAGAAACTAATTCTTATTTCTACACTCCTGGGATGCAAGAGAACTCAAGTTCAATTACCTTCCAAGAGCACAGATAAGACTTCTAACCTTTGTCTCCACATTCTAGACAGAAAACAAGAGGCTTAAGGGCAGTGTTACTGCCACCTCACAGTTTTCAGTATGTCCAAGTCTCCACATTCCAATGCCAAAATACTAGTCACAGTATTGGTTAAGAACTCACGGCATTTTTTGGTACTGACTGTTATAAAAAAACCTCAAACAACCAAGCACTGCAATAATGTAAATGTATTATAGAGAAAGAAATAAGAGGAAAGGCAGGAATTCCCAAACCAGATAAACTGCACATACTTAATATTCGTATGAAAACACATATCCAACAGTTCCAAAAAGCAGAACATCATGCCATTCCAACCTAACAAGGAAACCCTGTGTTTCTTGCTGTTAGAAGGGGGAATTTTAGGTGTGTTATAGAAACTGGGATTCTTTAAATTTTTCAGTGCTTCACTGATTTACTGTTTTCTATGTTAGTCTAACAGATAGTGCTACCTCCACGTCCTTGCTCTTTAAATTTGTATTTAGAATGACTTTCCTAAAACAAAGTCCACTGCTAAATAGCAACAGCACTGCAACCATCAAGAAAACCTTGCTACCTTGTAGGACTTCCTTCTTCCCAGCTGTTCTCACTTACTATGCAATTTGCATGGAACTGTTTTTTCTCACTGGATATATTTTTGTTTCTAGTCAAATTACAACATGAGGCACTTCAGGCAAACTACATTATTTCCTACCAGGCGTTATGAGTTAAACATGACCAAATATTAATCTTTACCATTGCAAAGCTCAAAGGGATAAAAAAGAAAGTAACCAAGTTACCAAAGCAACTCAGAGAAGCAGAGCACTGCCGGTGACTCACCCGAGTTGGGGTCGGAGTTGCCATCAGCTTCAGTCCTCTTGTCCGGTGAAGCCTGGTCGTAGAATTCGTCCTGCGGCTGAACCAGAGGGAGAGGGTGTGAGATCAGGGTTCCACCACCCACCGGCTCGTGGTCTCCCAGACCACTGTCACTGCAGCTTTCCTGGGAGCCATCGGGGAGGTGAAATGTAACACGGCGCTGGGACTACAAAGAAGAGCACAGGACATGCTGATTAGTGCTCTTCTTTTCTGTTCTCCTGACTCTTGTTTTTTGATTATTTTTTTTAAACTTTTCACGTACAAATAGATTCCTGGCAATGCTTATGAGGCTATTGTTATTATTGTGTTTGCTTGTTTGTTTTTTTCTTTGGCTTGCTTTTAGAGCAACCCAGGGAAGATGGCAGGCAGGAGAGGCATATTTCAAAGGTCTGCACATGCTCATCTGTGAAGTAAGCTTCTCATAAGAAAGTGATCAGTAGAAAGTTAGGTATATTTCTCGTAATTTTAAAAGCATGATCTAAAAATTTTGCTCTGAGAAGCACAAAACCATTGCAAACTACATTATGAAAAGCAAATGACACCAGAAAATGTAATACATATATATTTCTGAGATTAAAACCTGTATTATCAATGTTCATACTAGGACAATGTCCACCGTGTTAAACAAACCAATAAAAATGGTTGTCATCTTCCAGGAACAGAAGGATATATAAATATATATCTATAAGGATGTTTAACTGATATCAATTATCTAACTAATATGGATATTTAGGGTTGATAATATATCTGTGAAATTACAGTGTTCAGCAAAGAATCAAAGAATGCAATAATGGAATAAGCAATTATTACTCTGATAAGAGAAACAAAAATAAACAGCACGTATGTTTTTCAAAACAACACGGTGAACGAGAGCCAGAATTACAAATTTTCCTGAACTTCTTAAAAAAAAAAACACAGTCATCTCAAAAGAAAAAAAATAAAATCTGCAGTGTACGCTTGGTTTAGTTAACCAGTATTGATTTTTGAACCTCTCTCATCTGGAGAAATAACCCAACTTTGTGAATTGTGGCCACAGAATGATACAGTGATTCCCCATGAGCTCCAGAGCCGATAGCACTGCTGCAAATTGTTTAGCAACCGCGACTGTGGGATTCATGAAAGGAATATTACAGGTCTTCATGGATCAAAATACTGCATCTGTGAAGCATCGGAAACAACTAGTTCAAGAGCATCTCAAGAGAGTGTTTAAATTAAGTTAAGCACATCTTCCCACAAAAATGAGTTTCAGCAGCAGGGAGCCTGAGTGATCTGGTTAGCTAGATTGGTTTAGAATAAAGAAGAGATTTACAAAGTTTGCCTTAAGCTTAATAACTGTTTAGTTTAGTTGTTACTTTCTTATCAATATTAACCATCTGAAAATTATGGGTTATGTCTAAGCTAATCTTACAGAGTCAGTAGAGAAAGGAACATCAGGAAGATACTACAACAGGTATCTTCCACTAGTTACTAATTTTTAAGTAGTTAAAATCAGATGTCCATCCCAAATCCAAGTGAGTTTTCCTGAAGTTAATGGAAAAAGAATCAGGCCCTGACTCTCCTTTTTTTGCCCTGACTCTCTTTTCTTCACACTTCTTTTTTTTTAATGAGAAAAAACTCAAGTTAGTAGTACTAACAGTATATTTGCTTATTAAAAACTATTTGTTAATGGTAATTACTACCATTTTACATGATGATCAATATCCTTTACCGGGTTTCTTTTTATTCATCTCCCTTGGGTGGACATAGATAGTTGATTAAGTCAATTTTGGATTACTATGTAATTCAGTATAGAAATAAATGTAATACTACTTGCTCTTGGCTGTGATTTTATAATTAGCATTTTGCTTTCAAGTTCCTTTCCTAGCTTTAGGATTAGAAAGCATCTGTAGCAAAACCAAACAGATCCTCTGAGTCAGAGTTGTATTCGTTTACATCAACAGAGGACCTAAATATACATACTATCACTAAGCAAACTTTTACCTCACACTTTGTAGCTTTTTCTTACAACTTCTTCATTATAGAATTGCCACTCTGAAGGAATTGCTAGCAGGCTCTTTCCCTTCAATATGAACAAAATAGAAATATAGCTAACTACACAGCTTGAAATCTTCTCTTCCTGCATTTATTTTCAGTAACCCAAATTTAGAGATCTGTTTTTCCAAAGTAAGAATTTATGTCACTAGTAAAATCAGTAAGAGGCACAGGAAAAGGAGATTACTTTTTTTTTTTTAACTAAAAGACTCTATGAGAAAATATGAATGACTGAGAAAATAAATCCTTAAGGTAAGGGGGGAGATGAAAATTTCAATTTAAGATTCTGCAAAATAATTAAACCTCTGCAATTAATTAACCTCCTAAATAAACATAAAAATACATAATTACAAAGACATCCAGTTTCACGAGTTATGTAGTAAAAATACTGATCTCGGGTAACAAAAGGTCCTCATACTAACCCAAATCTGCTCTGACTCTATACTGACAGGCAACCGGTCAGCCAGTAAAATGGCATAGGCCTAACACTAATACTGGCAACTTCTTAGCTGATAGTGCTATAAATTTTTTAATCCATACTTTAAACGATAAGAAAAAAATATATTGGCTTGGCTTTCTGAGCCTCTCACTGAGGACCCCACAAATCATAAAGGATTACAAAAACATCTAAAGGTCACATAAACAGTGACTCAGTTCCAGAGATGATGAACAGACAGCATGCAGTCCGTCAAGAAACTTTAGACTAAGCCCTGCCATCAAAACAATGAGGGGGAAAAGCCTTCTACAAAGAGAAACTCAAAGCAAAGGTTTAAGTTTAGGCATATCACATTAATTGCAAGGCAAGACTGCCACTCAACCTATTGGGAGCTCATGAGGGTGTTAAGTGATGTGACATGTGGCCACCTCCTCCAGCTGCACTGGTCCAGGACCCACCTGCCCGGCCGCTGGAGCACAGCCCAGTGCCTGGGGACACGGGGTACCTGCCCTGGCTGAGGAACACATCTGCCACTTTCTCCTGTGCACTAGCAAAGCTGCTGCAGCACTGAGCCTGAGCGTGTATCCCAGACACACACATGGACACACACAGAGAGGACACTGACACGGCCACAGCTGTGGCTGTACAGCCAGCCACAGACAAGGCTCTGCCTCCAGCAGCACCCGCATTCGGGACTCACACCAGACACAGGCACAGGCAGCCACGTCCCCTCCTCCTCTTGGGCTGGCAGAGGCAGAAAGTCACTAGTGCAGCACACACACCACACTCCTCAGGTTCACAAGCACACACACATTCATGAATCCCCCGAGAACCGTCACGGCTCCTCTACCCACCCGGTACCCCTGCCCGGATTCCGTCCCCCCTTACCCACCCCACAGGTCCCCGACTCACCCGCTCGTCCAGCTGGGTGCTCCCTGCCCCCACACAGCACTCACACACTCATCCCACAGGCACCCCACATTCATGAGTCCCCGCGAATACCAGCACGGACCCTCCATGCATCTGACACCCCTGCTCAGACCTGGGGCCTCCTACTCACCAGCTGGTCTAGCTTGGAGTTTGCCAATGCATCCATACACCCCCACACACACACCTGGTTTGAGGAAGGTACAGACACTCACCACCAGCAGCTGGCACCCAGCACATGGGTTGTGACCCCCTCACTTGTACACTGAGTTTCTACTTTACAATAGTATCCTTCTTTCAGAGGAAAATCCTACAACATGCTCAGTCTATGTTTGTATTTATCTACTCCCTCATGCAACCAAATGCAGCTTTGAATTCTTTTTACCTGAAGACAGAATCAAGTTATTCTGAGTAATGAGGTTTATAGTTGGTACAACACTGGGACTAACGATAACAAGTAATTACAATTTTAATTATGCTACAACATATGCAGGATTATATACAGCATGAGATAGGGTTATGGGTCAGGTCCACAAAACTTGGCCAAAATTCAAATCTAAAATCTGTGACACATTCAATCATAAACCATAATTTGGGGGTGGGGTGGGGGTGTAAATATGGGTTTTCTTCGTGTCCTGAAAAACATCCAATCTTTATTTTTAATCAGGAAATGTCACACCACTGTTATGTGACACCCAAGACTGAAAGGAAAATTCAGTCAAAACAATATGATTTCAAACAGTGTCAAATTAATTTCAATATATAATTCAGAACAGTTTGACTCAATAGGGTTTTGAACCTGGGCTGAGTTTAAAAATCAGGAAAACAATTGGTATCAGTTACATGGAATCATTCTTCTTTTAATCACCTATTGCAGCAGATTCTATAAAGCTTATCCAGGTGAAGCATGACTTCACACCCACAAGAGTACAGAGAAGAATTAATTCTGTATCTTAGATGGTGATAAAGGATAACAAACTCTGGTGCTGATAAAAGGACAGTTCAAGTGTAATAGGAACAGATTTTTTTTCTCTTTTCAGACCAGGTGGTCAGCCAGTTGATACTTTTTTTAAGCATAATAACAACCAAAATTATATAAAATCAACCACACATGAAACTGTTCTGGCTGTGTCTTTCCTGCTAGAACAAAATCAAACACATACCTAGTACTTTCTAGCAATTGTACTTTCTGGAATTACTGGATGTAGGGAATACCTGTGGTACTTGAAAATGCCAATAGAAATATCAACAAGATCTCTTGGGCGAAGGGGAGGAATGGATGGTAGAGGGTGGGGATATTCCTAATCTTATTCATCAAGCACAGAAAAATAGAACCTGTGCTTGACATAACATATGACATTTTTCTTCATTACAATATTTTATTTAGAGATACTGAAAACATTTTTAAAATGTATTTTAGTCTCAGGTTATCATTTTCCCTTCTTCATATTCTTCTGTCCTATTTTTCTCACGTCTCTTGTCTTTATATGAGGAATTCAGTGGTGCTCAGTGACAGGACAGATAGTAATGGGCACAAACTGAGACACAGGAGGTTCTGAACATCAGGAAACACTTTTTTACTGGGAGGGTGACTGAGCACTGGCACAAGTGGTCCAGAGAGGTTGTGGAGTCTCCCTCCTTGGAGATATTCAACAGCGATCTGGACATGGTCCTAGACCATCGGCTCTAAGTGTCCCTGCTTGACTGGGGGAGTGTTGGACCAGATGGCCTCCAGAGGTCCATTCCAACCTCAACCATTCGCTGATTCTGTGAATTCTAATTGAAAATAAAATAAAATCTAGAAATATCTGGAGCGGTTTCATAATTTTCCAGTGCTGAAAGCGTAATGTTGTACTGAAGTACTTTATTTCTGACAATCTTAGTTGTATAAAATGTATTCTGATACCAGAATTCATAATTTCATCCCATACAAATCTATTGCTTTGCAAAGTGGCATAAAACAGTAAATATACAAGAATTGGTAGGAATTGTACCTCAGCATGGATTTCTAGAAATGGTGGGCCAAGACCAGTGAGGTTTGGGCACCACTTGTGAGGCTAAGCTTTTTGCTGCTGCCTTATTTTCCCAGAAACCCTCATACACAGGTAGAAAGTGAGCTGTAAATAGTGTAAGTTACTTTGTTGACCTGAGTGCTGAAAGTCAGAAGTAGAGAAAAGACCATGCCATGTGACATTGAGTGTTTGAAATGTCCTATGGCAGATGAATTCCAAGCCATGCTGAAAACAGAACTTTAATGTAGGAAGTATAAACACTAGTTTTCAAAACTGTTCAGTGCTTTGCATTGTATACTGGCTTCTAAAATGCATTTTACTTCCAATTATGTGCTTGAATCAAACAGCAAGTTGCAGAAATTAGCATTAAGAGGAGCTTTTCCATGGTGAGATTGTTTTATTCTGAAAATCAGACTTTCAAGCTTTGTACAACTATTGTATTGTTTTTGCTAATCAGGGATCCAAGAAATAATTATACTATTGTTCCGTTGCTGAATGTCTCACAGGGACAGATTTGGCTGCAGATCCTACCCATTGTTATAAAACAAGCTATAATTAAAAAAACATTTCTACATTTGTTTGCTTCAAATAGCACCTGCTGAATTTTAACCAAATGGTGTGGCTCCTGAGTTTACAAACCAGATACTTTAAACAAAATGCCCTCTCTTCCACTCAATATTGTTTTAAGTTAAGAGCCTTGATTTCTGTCCTTAATTTTCCAGACAAGCAGAAGTCACCAAAAGACCCGATTCACAGCAAGTCAAATTAAGCTTTACAGAATGGACCATGTGTTTGCGTATCAGGATATATATTTAAGTATGACACATCTTCAATTCTCACTGAGGTCTTTTATTTCAGATGTGGAGATTCTGCTTCAACAAAAATTCTTTCCCTTTCCTTTCTGAACTATTATGCCATACTTTGTGTTAGGATGACTAAGGAATATTAGGAAGGAAAAACAAAGACAAAGAAAGCATTTGGGAATATGTTCCTCATGGAAAAATTGTTGATATGGAGGTTTAAAGAGAAACTTGGAAAAATAATATGCCTTTATAGAAAATAAACAGGCAAATCTATACATGACATGCTTTACTGAAAATAAAGCCCCACTCATGAATAAAGAAGTCAGAGAAGAAACATAATAAAATAAAATTAAGTGTAAACAGTAGACAAATACTCTAAAAAGCCTATGAAATGATGGTGATGAAGAAGATATTGTTTGTGCACAAATTTAAGAAAATATTGTAAGGACACAGAAAAAACTATGCTTCATTGGAGGTCCTCTGTGGAAGATGTCTGTTTGATAAAGTTTGTTCCTCTTAGGATCAAAGCAAAGACTCCTGGTTCATGTACCAAAACATGGATTTATTTTTTTTTTATGAAATCAAGCCTGTAAATAGAAGAAGTCAACTCACAACAAACAGATTAATAACAGTTTCAGAGGGGAAGAGAAAAGATCTGCTGGGCAGAACCAAGCTTTAAAATATAGTTTTAACAAACTATAGTTTAAGCATTTCTTGTCTCGTAAGATAAACCACATTTTTCTCTTAATTTCCTACGCTGGAAGAACAAACAGTGCACCCTTTGATGTGGCAAAGTTGTGATCTGGGATAAGGAGATCCTTTTTAAACTAAAATACAACAGGAAGCTTATACAAAAAATATTTATGTTTGTATTTGCTCCACAGAAAGAATTGGCAAGGTCTTTGAATAAATGTATGCTTGCTGTATTAGTTTGGTTTACAAATAAACAACATTTTGTTACATATTTTTTTTTCTGTTCGGAGTGACTTAATGAAAGTCCCCTAAAATCTACAATCTACCTTCTCCTTTCCAAATTGGAAAGATGAATGAAAATATATTTCTGGACCGTGACCTTCTTTGGAAGTGTGTAGTTGTAGTTTATCTCATAGGAAGGTCACAAAGCACCTCAAGTAGGGGTCTGTATAATTCAGCTCGGTGATCACTAATACACATCTTCTTCCCTCGTGTTTCACTCAAGCTTACAAAAGAATATGAATCTGAGATAAAATCATTCTACTTCCTTAGTAAAAGCCACCATTGCTTCTCTCAGACAATCTTGGCTCAGTTCTGCATTATGTACAAATTGTGCAGTAGATCCCTGCAATTTGCTAAGAGAAAGAACTTGGCTACATCTAAACTAAACTCGCTCGTGCAGTCCCCATGGCAGTCCTTATTCAAGGTTCCTACATGCATCACAGGATAATCCATTCTCCATGCCCATCTTGATATCTTACCCACAGACCAAGATAATGGAGATAGATAAGTTTTCCATCAATCTCTCAGGCTAAACGAAGAACGAAAAAAGAAAAAGCAATTCATACTGCATCTTCATGCTACATCTTCATACCACGCTACCCATACAAATAGCTGGAATGGTTAGATATTTACTCCTTTTTTTCCACCTAAGGTAACAATGCTAGTACTGATTTCAGAATGTAAATTGTTGCTATACCACAAAATCATTTGATTCCTTTGATCATCTAAGGAACCTGAAAGTGCACAAGTCTATGGGACCTGATGAGATTTATCCATGGGTTCCAAGGGAACTGGCGGACAAAGTTGCTAAGCCACTATCCATCATATTTGAGAAGTTGTGGCAGTACTGTGGAGTTCCCACTGACTGGAAAAATGGAAACATAAACCCCATTTTTAAAAAGGGAAAAAAGGAAGACCCAGAGACTGGAGAGACGTAGATTTGATGGATGGACCACTTGATGGACAAGGAATTGGTGGGATGGTCACACTCAAAGAGTTGTGGTCAACGGCTCGATATCCAAGTGATGACAGGAAGAGTGGCATTCTTCAGGGGTCAGTATTGGGACGGGTGCTATTTAACACTTTTGTTGGTGACATGGACAGTGAGATTGAGTGTGCCCTCAGCAAATTTGCTGACAACACCAAGCTGTGTGTGTGATCAACATGCTGGAGGGAAGGGATGCCATCCAGAGGGACCCAGACAGGCTTGAGAGATGGCCAAGCACAAGGTCGTGCACGAGGGGCAGAGCAACCCCAAGCACAAATACAGGCTGGGTGGAGAATGGCTGGAGAGCAGCCCTGAGGAGAAGGACTTGGGGGTGTTGGTTGATGAGAAGCCCAACATGAGCCAGCAATGTGCGTTCGCAACCCGGAAAGCCAACTGCATCCTGGGCTGCATCAATTGAAGCATGGCCAGCAGGTGCGGGGGTGATTCTTCCCCTCTACTCCGCCCTGGTGAGACCCCACCTGGCGTATTGCATCCAGCTCTGGAGCCCCCAACAAAAGAAGGACACAGACCTGTTAGAGAGGGTCCAGAGGAGGGCCATGAAGGTGATTAGAGTGCTGGAGCACCTCTCTTATGAAGACAGGCTGAGAGAGTTGGGGCTGTTCAGCCTGGAGAAGAGAATGCTCCAGGGAGACCTTATAGCTGCCTTCTGGTACTTAAAGTGGGCCTACAGGAAAGATGGGGAGGGATTCTGTCAGGGAGTGTAGTGATAGGATGAGGGGTAACAGTTTTAAACTGAAAGAGGGTAGATTTAGATTACATATTAGACAGAAATTCTTTACTGTGAGGGTGGTGAGACACTGGAACAGGTTTTTCAGAGAAGTTGTGGATGTCTTTTAGTTACCTGGTCTAGTTACCTGGCGTACTATGGCAGGAAGGTTGGAATTAGGTGATTTTCAAGGTCCCTTCCAACTCTAACCATTTGATGATTCTATGATTCTATGATTATTCTGCTCGATTTTGCAGTACTAAAATTTCACTGAAACCAGTAAATTACTGTAATATATTAAAACAAAGCATAACTACTATAACCTATTATATGTGTCTTGATACTTGGGCTGCAGAGAACTGGCCCTTTCTTCAGCATGAAAATATTATCAGTTACAGTCTGCCCACTGACTGAGGAGGAAATAACTGCTTGATGGTCCCAAGCACATTTAAACATAGGGAGCAAACAGCTCTTCTGGTTGGGGGTTGTTTTAGTTTTGCAGAGACAGTGAATGAAGAAAGATCTGCAGTCAAATCCCCTGGTTTCAGTCATCTTTTAAGGTAATATCACTTTCTTCCTTTGTTTATGTAGTGACATTCCTTCATTTTATTTCATGAAACTATAGTCTTTGGGCCATAAATTCTTTATGGGTTTTCCTGGATTTTTTGGTTTTCATTGGACACTCTAAAGACTGAAAAACGTTTAACTAAAGACACTAAACACAGGACTATCATATATATGATATGATTTTATTTTAAGTTATGCCTTTCTCATATCCACTTAGAAGGTAAACACTCCTCTTCCTACTAAGCATTGTTCTCTACTTATGATCATCTTGACTGCAAGGTAAATTTGACCTAACAGGAAAGCTGAGTGTTACAATTTAGTCTAAATCAGAGTATTATCTTATTCAACTTGGGAGTCTGGTAAAATACTAATAAATTTTTAACATTTTCAGTCTTAGCCCCCATCCTCCTGAATTAATTGTTTGAGACTCAAGAAATCAGTTCTAAGTCTACAATTACACAAATTAATATCTTAGATGCATGGAAAGGCAAGTGGGGGGAAGAGATAGAAACTGCTGTACGTGATAAAACAAAAAAGAAAGTAGCCAGGTGTGCTACCAGAAGAGAACTAAGCTAATGTTCAGAAATATTATTCATCCAAATGGTAGACATTAGTAAACCACAGTTTGCTAAATTTATTGCATGTTTCTTACTAGAAACTCTGTGGAAAACAACCCTCAGAAAGGATTTGCTAAAACTGTAATAATTTTGTAGATATCTGTTAAAAATTACTGTTGTATCTAGGACTGTTTTCTAAATATGTTTGTAGTTAATCAAGAAAGAGAGGTAGCTCTAGTGAACATTCATGCCATCCTAAGATATGTATGATTGTAAAATAACAGTAAAATGCCTTTCTGAGGTGTCTGTACTCAATCATTGACTATAGATGACTAGGTAAACTTAGGAAAGGTATTAGAAGATGTAAGGCGTATTAATCCCTTTAACAACTGTGTTATACTCCTTGACAGTAGAAAAACATGAGATTCAGAATTTTCAAATTTAAATGCCCAAAGTTAACCTACCAGTAAGAAAAGGTGTATCTTGCATTATGTTCATAACTATTGAGACACCCAACTTCAGATATTCACCACCTGAAATTTTAGCTGCCATTAAGTATTTAGGATACAGGAACCTGACGAAACAGATCTCACTGGCAAAAAGATACTGCACTGGCCATGAACTGCCTTATCTGTTTCTCTGGCACATTTTATAAGAAGAGCTTATTTGTATTACAGCATGCAAAGAAAATCACATATAAACAATTTAGTTGTAATAGAATTATATTTTATGTGATCTTTAGTAATTTAAAGACTTCAGTGATCTTCAATTTATTTGTTTAGTTAGTTTGATTTTTGTGATGAGCTCCTCCTAGCAAGACAGATAATGCATATTACAAGTACACTCAATTGAAGAAGCATTGCAGAAGCACTGTACCAATTATAACGATAACCAGCATAACTTCTCTACTCTCAGAAGTTTTACATTAGCAAAAGCATGTGTTGATCAATAATGTATACGAACTACTAAAATGTAGAAACAGCTGTTGCTGAAGTTTTACAAGTTTAATTATAATAATAAATTTGCCCTGATTTACATTGTGTGAAACTCATCTGGCTTCGGTAATGTGAACAGGGTAATAAAGTTTCTGGGACTTTATTTTAACTATAAATTACATTTTTAAATGTGAGAGAAAACTATGGAGAATATTCCTCATCTGAGGAACATACATTATCTGGAGGTTGCTTATAAAAACAACCCTGTTATTGTCTCATATGAATGACATAAAATAATGAAAATATTGATTGCTATATTTGCAATTATACTTATAATATTAACATAAATTATGTTTATAGTATTTAATGAGTTACAGAAGTATTCCATCAACTAAGATTTATTAATTGTATTGAGTAAACTGATACATGTGTTATCATGTCAACAATCATTCTTGATACTGCATCTTATTGTTGAAGGTGGTAATTACTGTGTTGTAGAAGTGCTGTGTATTTATGCTCTCATCACGGTCAGTCACTACAGTAGATGTGAAGAGTTATGCAGTACCAGGGAGCAGGAAACTTTCCAGTCATCTTCAGGAAAAAGAAAGATGTGATAAAAAACCCTTTAGCACTCTGTTCCATTAGCATTCTTTAGTAAGGCATATAACCTTGGAAATCAAGCAAGCCAGAGCTCTTGTGTAAAGGTAGCAATCTTTTGTCTGGGGCAATGCAGCCCCTGCTCTATATTATAACTAACTTCAGGACTTGAATGCTTCGTTTTTAATTGTGTGTATAAGAGGAAGAAAAACATGCTTCAAAATCCACAGATTTTGCAGCAGACTGGCTATCCACTAGGGAGTTTTGTATCATAGAGCTTTAAAGGTAGCCGGATTAACACTGTTTTAACAGGGAAAAAAAAAGTAAAAAAGAAAATTTGAAGCCCTTTAAACAATCAGACTCTAAACCAACCAGTGCTCATAGTAACATCATTATGTCTATCTTCACTTTTATTTATGTGAGTTTGAGGAAATGCAATTAAGATCATATTTCTCCTCAATAAAGCAAGGAATAATATATGCAGAAAAAAACTGAATTCACACAAAGATTTTAAAGATAACCTGTATTATCATGGGGGTGGGAGGAGGGCAAGGAAGGGGGCTCTCACTTTAGGGATGCCGTAGGGGGGATAGTACATTAGAACATTGCCTCCTGAACTAGTACTAGTGTGTGTAACGGGTATCTGTCACTGACAGCTCACTGGGTTACAATTAATTCTAAGTCATCAGTCATGTCTTCTCCTGCAAGCACAGAAAGCAAAAACAGCAGCAGCATTGCCCTTTGAGGATAAGACCTTTTACATGCCATGATTCTAGAAAGCAGCTGTACATCTATTAACACAATGGACACTATAGCTGTCACATTAGATGAATGGATCCACATTGGAAAAGCTGAAAGTGGACATGATTGTCAAGCATAATACAGTTAAGCTGGTGCATCCTGGGAAAGATGCGATTTCTATCATATTTTAATTTTGAAACTAATATTATTATCCCAATCGATTGCACACACTGTAAGTTAATTAAAACACCCCTGTTAAAACATATCTGCATCTCTACTAGAAAAGGACCTAGACAATAATGGTTTTGCATCATAAAAACCTATGTTTTGTTACTTGGGACAGGAAATGGTTTGCTAAGAGCAGATTTCTAAACTTATGTTGTTTTCTTTTTTTATTTGAACTCCCAAAGCTTTGGAGTTTTCATTTTTTATATGCAAACATGTGCTACAGAAAACTAAAAAACAAAGAAATCCCCAGCTTTTCACTTAGGATTGTTCAGAGAACAATACATATTAAAACAAATACTGACTACAAATTCTTCTTCCACTACATATAACATATATGAATATCTGCCTGGTAGTATCTTATGATGTGAAAGCTTGGAAAACTAAATCCATAGAGAATGTTAGGACTTTCAGTGGTTGAATGGGCTTCTTTGTTTTGATAATAGGTCTTTCATTCCTGTGCCATGTTGACTATTGGAGCAAATCTCTATTACATTAGATTACAGTCCCAAATAAGACGCAAAACAAAGAGTAAGCATATTAAGGTGTTTCCACACAGAGATTTCTAGAAAAAAATACAAAAGATGCTTCAGCAGCCTAGCCAGTAAGAAACATAAAATCTCATTTATTAACAAACAAGGTGAAAAAGAACGAGGGAAAAATAAGGCCTTCTTGCATGGAAATCAGCTACACAGAGAAGACAGTGGTACTACTGTACTATCACAACAGCAAATACTTCATAGGTATCTTACTGTGAGAGTAACTAGTTAAAAATGTATTTTCTGCTGGCCTCAAGTAGAAGTCAAATGAGAACTGACAAGAATCACTATTATTATTAGACTTCATCCAATTTTCAGTATTTTCCAAAAATTACATATGGCATGCTCTTGACACATCGAAAGTTATAGGGAAAACAAGAACTCTGACTGTCTGGATAGTTTTAGAAAATGCTGCCAATGCCATGGGTCCCCTTGGAATAGGCTGAAAGATAAGTTTGATAGTCCCTGTTCATGTTCTGGTGTTGATGATCAAACCTAATTTGTGTCAGCTGAGCTTAATGTTAGTAAAGTGAACTCACATTGGTGAATTTCTTTATTTCAGTGGTTTGAAAGAAAAACTTTGCAGAAGTCTTTGAAGTTACATCAACTGATGCTAATAACCATCTACTTCTGCTTAGCTTCTACTGGAAATAGATTAATTAGTTCACGTATTCAAAACTAAAGCCCTTCATACTTGGCCTGTGACTACTCCAACATTATCAGTCTACAAAACTGGAGAAAGCGGGAGATTGGACAGCTACTTTGGACATAAAGCATTTAGTGATTGGTGCATATTTTTTCAAATTTACATACTAGCAAGTTTCTCATTTCACAGAATTTGTTGGATGCCATGACCTTTGATCCCACTGTTTAAAACTGATGGACTTACTTGTGCACTTTCCACCGAAAGCACATGACCATGTCTATTAATACAGATAGCCAAAGACTGCTGACTTTTGAGCCCAACGTTTACTAACATTTCAAGGATAATTTACATGTATTTTGCAAATGTTAGCTTTTCATTAGGCAAACTGACAAGCACAAACCTTCTGTTTCACATTTTATTTTATGCAACAACATTCATTTAAATAAAAGCATGAAAAACAAAGAGGCACAAAGGGATGAAATTGTACTTCACAAAAATAATGTAAAGGTATATATATGCATGCCCCATGTGTCTTTGTTTTCCAGAAAATATTAAAAAAAGAAGTCCAAAGAGGTTGTATCTAAACCTAAACCAATGGTTTACGAGCATTGCTGTTATATCACGGTACGTTCTATGTTACATTACTAGCTATCTACAGAACAGACAGGACATGTTTCTGAGTGAGAATTCAGCATTAGAGCAATTATTAAATATATTATATCTATTTAAGGGCAAATTGAACTGAGTTGCATTATTTTTTAATATCAATTTCTCACATAGTAGATCAGGATCCTGTCTGATATGCACTACTATGATAGATGGAAGAAAATGCATGGTGGTACTTTGAGATTTAAGGTGTTATCAGACTATAGAATACATCACAGAGCTCAGTGCCTGTGGAAGCCACCTTATCTCAGTCTTCACAGGTTCACAAGGCACATAAAGAAAGCATCCAAACCCCCTGGTTTGAACTTTATTGTTGACAGATCCCAGATATGGAAGTCTGAGATATATCCACAGGAACTGCAAGTAGGGTGATAGCTAGTAAAAAATGACAGATAACCACACCTACTTCAGCAAGAACCTGAAAATGGAAACTTTTTTTTTTAGAGAGAATGAGCAGAGGAAGAAGCTTTCATTATTACATTACAGTTGCTAATAATATAAAAAAGCAGTGAAAACAACTTCAAAGCTGAGAAAATTCTCTGAAATGGGCACCTTAGTACTTGTTCACATAATTTTGAATGTCATTTCTAGAAGGAATAAACATGGACCTAACCTAGAACTTAGTAAAGTCACTGGAAACTTTCTCACTGATATCAATGGGATTAGGATTGGTCTAGCAGCACCTTCACAAGTCCTAAAGCAAATAAAATCCCAAATTTTTCCTGTCAACTAGCAGTCAATGTTCTGAATGTTTCTGACTTTACCAACCTTTTTAATCTAAATTACATTACACACAGATATTATATTTTGTTCTGAAGACATTCATCATGCATAATCTGCTTTTTTGCCTTGTAGTGTTGGATTTTCTTTTCCAGTGTGTGCTAATAAGTGTTCTATTGATATAAAAATTTAAATCTGATTATGGCTTCTTACACAAGCTTTAAGTATATTAAATAATCACTTAGGTTTGACATTAAGTGTTTTGTGGGTCAGTGTTTTGTGTGTGTGTAGATTCCCATGCTTGAACCTCTTACAATCAATTAGATATATATTCTTTTAATATCTTATCTCTTTAGTTTCTAAATGGAGATCAAATTCTTATGTGTGATTAATTAACTATATATGAAGCACACCCTCAACTTCTGAATTACACAATGGCCAAAAAATCCTAGTCAAAAATTATGCTGCAGTCAAAGTGAGATCGACATTTCAGTATGAAATGACAGACTTGTTTCATTAAAGGACAAATCCTGCAGTTATTCTTCAGAAGGTAATGGAGGCCTTGCACTGCAGTGAGGATTGCTGATTTCACCTACAGGTGATTATTCCATTAATAACTCCATTATGCAAAGACAGAATGGCAAAACTACTAAAGTGTCAAGCATGCATCACGTGTCCTCATGTATATGCAGGTTATAGAGTAGCCATAGAAGTCCCACTTGGCACAGATGTATTCTCTTTGCTCCTTATAACAGCACATGCTTTACACCAAGGCAGAGTGACAACAGCTATAACAATGTACTGGAGAAAAATAGCAGGTAGCCTAGTTAGATTAGTGTTTTTCATATCAGGCATTTCTCTGGAAGATATCCTGGAATTGGGGAAAAAAGCAGGTAAGTTTACATTTGGACAAATGCTTATCACAAAATCATCTTTTTTCATGGGAATAGTCATAGATAATATTTATTGTAACTAGTTTTATTGAAAGGAATACAATCAAAATTATCAAATAATTCATTCTGCATCTAATGCAAAGAAGACCCTAAAACATGTATATATAACAGATTAGAAAAATGCCTTGTGTGCACTTTGAAAAAGACCAGAGCGTATGGGTTTTGCTCCGGAGAGGCAAGGTTTATTTTAACATTATTGCTTACGAAAATGCACAGTTCAAAATCTCTAGAATTGAAACTAGAAACCCTCTGGATAATGTATTTTTAATAGCAGTCTTAATAACAACAGTAAAAGTAACAAAAATAATCCAACATCAAACCGTATATTGTTAACTTCATAATGATGAAGGCAAATGTTCCCCACACTCAGAAAAAATTGATACGGTACATGCCTTGGGTTGACAGATGGAAGGAAAAGAAAGACAGATGTGCTCTAATTTCTTGATTTTTTTTTCTTTCGTCTTTTTTTTTTTTTTCCATGAGATGACTATCAGGCATAGATGAAACTGCTTATTCAATAACACTGGCTACAGATATTCACCAGAGCAATAATGCCAAATATCCTTTAGGACTTTGCCCACTAGTATCATCTCAAATGATATTCAGTAACAAGCAAAATGACTAACATCTGGCACTTTCCTTAGAAATGGCAAAACACCAACCAGGTCCAGTTTGTGCAGCCCTTGTAGAGGGGACCATCTGGAATGCTAGCCTGAATCTTAACAATTAAAATCAGGGGCCAGGTCAGACAAGTAGCATCTTAAAGAATTCATGATACTGAGTTTCTAAGCTAAACTGAAAATGACAGACAAGCCAACATGTGAGAGGATATAAGTAGTCATTCTCACCCAGGGGATGGAGGGTGATCATGTGGTTAAAGTACGGGACATGGAGTTAGAACACTGACTCTGTGACAGATTTGGTGCCTAATAAAATGTAAGTCACTGTAATCAATAGAAAGTTTCCCATTAGACTCAGAATCAGGTACCTGGGGTCTATCTTCCAGGTACTGAGGATGTCCTGATGGTGGCCAGCTGCTGTCAGCTGCCAGTGATGTGAAACACTCAACTTTTTTCTTATTGATAAGTAGGAAAGATCATTGCCTTTTTTTCAGCTAGGCATGATGCTTATGAAAGCTAATGTGATATTTGCAAATGAATGTAAGATGCTAAAAGGGCAAATGCTATCCAAAGAACAAATACTTTATTGTTTTATAATTTGAGGTAGGAGAAATTTATTTATAATTTCCATGTACTTGATTATAAAAAGCTTAACACTGAGCAGGGGAAGGATGGAAAAGAAAACAGAAGAGTGGCACTGTGAGAGGTAATACTCAAATAACACAAGAAAGAATGCTGTTTCTTCACAAAATTTACAATCTGATTGAAGACTGGATGAAGTAAAGACAACAAGAGAGCCATAGGGAAATAACAAAGGTAGCAGTAACAGCTCCACATGATTACTATGGTTAGCTTTGTGTCCTCCTTGATGGATCTAAATCATTATGCTTTCTTCTGGTTGTTTCTGGGGATATACTTTCCTTTCCCCAAAAAAATAATAAAAAAAAAGGCAGCAGCAGATCTCCCTTTGCTTTTTTTTATCACCTATTGCTCTTTCCTTTAATCTCCTAATTTCACCTTTATGATGACGAATTTTACTTTCAGATATTCCTTTCCATGCTTTGATTTTTCAAAGCAAAACCAAATAGAAATTACATTTACTCCTCCCCCCTTTAGACATTTCCTTGTAAAATCCAGTAGTCATCTACTTGCAAACAGCTAGGGCATCTTTGGGAAAATAAACATAGGAAGACCCATTATGAAGTGATGGTGAGAACAGGATATTCTTCTGTTAAATGTTTGTGAAAATACCTAAATGTAAATTTTCCAGTAATTACAGAAGTTGTTTTAATCTTAGAAGAGGTCATTAGTCTGCGATACCACTCAGCTCACTGTGTTCTCAGGCTATACTTTATTGCCACTTTAAAGACATTTTTAACTAAGATTTCTTCAAATATACAAAAATCATTACTAAAATATATGATACCATACATGAGTAATCCAAGTGAAACAGTAGAACCATTCATTTTTGGAAAATTATAAATATTTTACATACTACTTGATACGGACATTTTTCTATGATAATATCCAAATATTGCTTATATAAATAACGGTGTGAAACTCCTCCAAACCAGTACCTCAAAAACATTTTTACTCAATCCCGCTTTCTGTCTAAACTCAAATATGACAAATGCGTGTGCTGTGCCAGCCTCGAGAATAAATACTTCAAACAGTACCAATGACAATTTTCACTGGTATCTAGCACAAAGACCCTCTATGTTTACTTGTGATTGTGTTTAATTTCATATTGAGATGATTAATCAGAGTAAATGTCTTTATTTTCTGCTGTTTTAACTTCAAGAAATGATCTCTTCTGTTTTTATCCTATTATAAGGATCGTTACAAAAATGGGAAACAATTAACACTGGGTTTAATGTGTGAATGCCATAGAGCTGAAGTAATTGCACTCAAGGTCTGCTAACTTTTTAATCAGGCATTTGGTTGCAAGCTGCTCACAATTGATTCTGAGAGAACTAACACAATTTAGGCAGCAAAAGCAGGTGTGCCAAAAAAGCAGACATGTTGGCAAAACCAACGAAAGAGTCTAGAGGGTAAAAGAAGCAAAAACTAATGGAAAATTATTCTTAAAAGACTTTTGCTTGGGATTCAGTCATAACTGAGTGAAATTAATTGAAGCAAATGAGCATAGAGAGAGGTTTTTGACCAAAATAATTAAGAAATATGAACAGCAAAACCACAAAAGCTCAGCCTGGAGAAGACTTGCCAGTCAGAATCTTAGTGAGCAGAATTAATTAGATTGGGGAGTTGAAATTTTCACATGTATTTTGCTAAATAAATAAATAAGAAATACCATGAGAGGTTTCTGGAATTACAATTAGAACACTTACTATTCTCAGCATTTATGCTTTGTTTTGGAGAAAAGAACAGATCCATTTTTATTTCTATTCATTAAAAATACATTTTTTTCCTTTCTCTAATAAATCTGTTCTCCATGATTAAGAGAGTCCTGAATTCAAAAGTGCTTGCACAGCATAGTACTAGGTGGACTTACAAATTACATGTGTTGAGGAAGACTATGCTACACACACACGTCTATGGAATCACAACAATCAAAGAAGCAAGTGCATCCACTTCCAAAAATGTAATCTAAATGAAAATTGCATGCTTATATCACTTCTGAAGGGAAAATACCCCTCCATATACAGTACTACAACAGTAAACTTTTTTCAGGACTGCCCTCAAGGAAAATTTGATTAGGTTTATATGCTTGCGTACCATCTTCGAGGTTTGTGTTTGTTTTTTTTTTTAATCAATATCTTTAATTAAATCATCTGTGTACCTAATTTCAATGATTTTGGCACACTTCTGTACAAAATCCTTAGTTTATATAACAGTTCTGCATCAGGATCTTGACCAAACCTCCCAAAATGTCTAGATTAGAAACAAAAAAAAAAACATGGTGATGAACCTTGTTAATGCAAATCAGAAAAGAATCTTACTTATGAACCAGTAAGCACCACCCATCTTGGAAAAAAACACCTAGATAATAGGTAATGCAAGAGGTTTGAAAGGTGTATTTCACAGATATCTCTGAAAACCTTGTACAAATAACACTTTTAAAAAGACTGACAAGTAACAGGACTGAGCTGAAACCCAGGCATTTCTAAAACAAAAATGTTTTGCAAATCCTAATTTGCTTCTGCCTAGCAACAATTTCCCTGTAAACTCCAGAAACTTTTCCTATCATTTAGGCACACTTTGGTGAAGAAATGACTAATATGTCAGCTTCCATGCTTTGCTATTTCTAAGGCAAAGCAGGCAACGATGACTTAGAACTAGACTAATATGTTATATTAAAAGTAAGGGCATCTAAACATTGTTCTAAACCCTTGCTGTTCTTTTTTTTTTTTTTCAGACAAGTGAATCCTACCAAGTACAAGATGTATTAATTAACTTAGAGAGTCGCAGTATACAGATGCCCACATCAAAACACATGGATCCAACAGCTTCACCTCAAATACTTTTAGAGTTGGGTGAGTACAGAAGCAGTAGGATACCAGAAACTTTAATCATTGCCCTATTTGCTTTAATCAATAGCATAATCTGTTCTCAAATTGTTTACCAATATTTCAAAACAGCAAGTTGCAGCAGCTTGGACATCAGCAGAGCAAAATAGCAAGGATAGTTTCTAACTAAGGTAGATGACCCAAGATGCCTAAAAGTTTTTCTCTCTTCCAATGCCTAAATGGCAGTGATTATTCGAAGCCATTCAATGGCCGCTATCTCGCCTTGGGATAAGTATGGAAGAATAGTCACATATTTGTGAACCTGCCAACACTCCAATGACAGCTTTCTGTCTTTCACCTTCCTTCTAACAGCTATCGCTCAGTCACTCTACTGTCTGTCATCTGCAGGTGAAGGGTTTTACAGAAATGAAAGGCAGTGGTCTGGCACAGGGCCACCCACACACTCTCACAAAGAGACCCTTAATCATAAGGGACTTTCACATCTCTCTGATCTGGGAGCAATTCAGGATAGATGCCAGAAGGAAGAAGAACAAAGAAACCAGCATTTGAAAATTCACTCAGTGGCTTGATAATACTGCTGAGATGGCTTGAGCCAGATTAAACAGACATGCTCCTTTAGACCCTAAATATTGCTCTGAAACTAATTCCCCAAGCATTGTCCAGGGTTTAACAGAGGTTGGAATAGCGACAATCAAACTTTGAAGTAATTCTTCAAATTCCAGCAGAGCTGGCTGCAGAGACAGCTAGAATATTCAGGTCTTTCCAGGCCAAGGAGAGAGAGGGCAGTTTGATTTCTTTGCAATTGTTGTCTTTAAAGGACTTGGACAAAGCAATTCCAACACGACAGCTTATTTCTAAAACACTTTAAAGTAAAGCATAGGTGTGGGGGGTAGTGAACTAGCTGATATTTTTTTAATGGTGCCTACATTCAGCACAGTATTCTGACACTTTAGGAGAACACTACAGGAGCTGCAATACATTAGTGAAGCCTGACAGGGTAAAGATCTTCCTTCACTTGCCATTTTGTTTTGAAGTGACAAGAAAGCTACAGGCAACAGAGGATTTCAAGATGAGGATTCTATCTGATACTCACATGAAGCATCATTGTATGCAATCCTCTAAGTGATGTCAATAATACAAACTATAACTGTGTATAGGCAGAAAAAATCTTTTAAAAATCTTAGAAGCGTATTTTGAAAGTGGCTAATGCTTTAGCTTCCTACATGTCCATACTCACCTACATAATTCCTCTGAGACACACTCAAATGTTAAAAGAACCCATTTGCCTATCTATGTTCATTCAGTTGAACACTCAGCAGGATAAATTTCTTGTGATGTTTCTAGTACTTGGGTTAATTTCATTACACTCTGTGAGATATTCATCATAAAGAAATATCAGGATATCAAAATGCAATGTAATACTTAATTCCAGTCCACTTATATGGGTGAATCAAATTAATGTCAATCTGGGAATTTGCTCTGAGTTATTAGTGAATATATTCACTCCTTCCAGGCCCTTATCAGCTTCCACAGAATCTAAGTTTTTTAAAAAAAATCTGAAAAGAAGGTCTCAAAACCATAAACTGAATGAAGGCAATGCGGTGCTTGCTTTCTGAATCAGCAGACAGGCAGTTGGAGTGCCACTGCTATAACCCAAAGATTTGACAGGCTACAGCAGAGGTAAAACTGACAAGAGTCTTTTGTCATATCCTCCTGCTGCTATTCAAAACTCTCTGAGCAGCGGGAGACTGACGAGAAGGAGGTTAATTTTGCTCTGCAGCAGTTTAGACTATGGAGGACTGAAGAAAGTAAACACTATAGAACTGCTTCATTCCTGTAAATTGCAGCACATGTGATTTTGGGGAAGATGAGTTAGGAAGGCAGCTACTTTTTCAACCAGACTTCGTAATGTCTTTAAATCGAGGGTGAGGTAGTGGTGTTCAATTTCTTCATTTCTTTCCTTTTAACAGTAAAAATCCAGGAAAACAAGCAAGAATGTAATTTTTAATGCTTTACATTGTTCCAGAATACAGTCACTGATGGAGAAACAGCACTTTCTTTTGTCTTTTGGAGCAAGATGTAAGAAGTAATAGTTATACTGCCAGGGGAACATAAGCCAGATCTCTGCAGAGGATGCATTGTGACCATGGAAGTGGCAGGGAAGCTGAGTCTAGAAATAAAAGCTAACAGGAAAGATAACTGAAACTGGACATAAAGAGGAGGATTGGAGTCAGGGAAGCGGTCTGAAACTTGTAGGTAAGAAAGAAGAATGAAATGAAAGGCAGCACAAAGACAGTGGAAAAGACCAAGGCTGTATGACAAGTCAAGGACGAAATAAGAATAGATATAAATTCTTATTTACCAGTGGGAGAAGAGAAAGGTGGTGAAAGGAAGCAGATGTTACAAGGAATTGGGAGAAAAGCCTCCAGCTGGCCGGCACAGTTAGGACTAGGAAATGGATGGAAGAGACAAGGAGAAATCCACTGAGTAAAGAAACTGTCTAAGAGAAAACACTCCCTGCTTGAGTGCATTAGGACAAAACTCTCCTGGGAATGAAACAAAATTTAGTAGTGAGTAATATTATAGTGATCAGAAATGGATCATTTGTTTCAAATCTACATATTAAAAGACATAGATTAAAGGATTAAAAAAAGTCTCTGGAAAAGCTATATGATGAATCCCACTCTGAATTAGACTTTGTCCTTGCCTTCACCATAAAAAATGTGTACATGGTACTAGGAAAGTTGTTACACTTTCTACAAATGACCAATTAGGGTGAAAAGAATAGGTTACTTTTCAAGTCAGTGGAGAGAAATGGGCATTTGCCAAGGATGCCATGTTTAAGACATCATCCTTAAGATGGGATGAGTCTGTGCCACTTACTTTCCATTGACTAAAACCAATGTCTACATTACCTCCTCTAAGTAAGATGAAATGTTACTGAAGTCACGGGATTTCGTCTTTAGTTTCTGTCCTTTATTTCCTGAATGGTTAATTTAGGGTCAGAGAGTTGAGGTCATGCATGCAACAGTGGCTTATGCTCCACTTCTTCAAAACCGCAAAGGGTACTGATATCCTTTTGATTCTGGACTGGAGAATAAATGTATTAATATTTGCAAAGCATTCAGATATAGTAGTGATAAATGTCAGCAAATTCCATGAGAAAACTAATAGCTCTGTCTTCAAAACAGGATATGAACACTGCAACAAAGAACATCAACATTTAGTGAACAACAAGGAGGAAGGCAAATACTGAAGTTACCTCATTAACTTGGACTCAATATTTTGTGCACTGAATAAGATCAAGATTCTCTAGAAATAATGATTGATATATGATTAGGTAATTAAAGACTGTGTTGTAATTCCTACACACAGGGTGGCTGAATTGAGTTTCCAGTAACAACATTAATACTGGCTTCTGGGTGCTAGATTCTGGAACATTAAAATGATGATTAAATATACTTTGTTCTTAGTGGATATACCATGGCAACTTGCAAGCAGCTACAGAGAGAAGACATCTTGCCAAGACATCCACACAAGTATGAGATATAGTCCTGCTAGGTGGAAGAAGACCAAAGTAATTGGAAACAAAATCTATGCTTCCTATACAACTTTTTTCAATCATCTTTGCCAAGTCTTTTAAAATCCTTTGGAAATGTAGCTCAGTTTTTTCCTGCTTGTTTTATTTATATCCTCTTTATCCTAGCCCAGGAGTTTTAATTGCCTCTCTTCTTTATGAATTAAAACCAAACTGACATTACAAAAGACATTCAAGTTTCTGTTTTTCCCTCTGCCTGTTAAAGCCATCACCAAAACCCACTATTTGTGACCATACTTCCATTAAACCAAATGCATATTTGTTTCACATTCCCTCACATTTTTTCAGCATTCACTGTTTAGTTTCTATTTATAAGTCTCATGGATTGCAGACTGAAATGCTTCCACAAAGGCATACTTGGCTCAATTTGTATGCTAGTCTAACTGGCAAGAAACGACGACGGTGTTCAGGACTGACTCGCTCCTCTCTTTGGAGGGAAAGCTGCTGTGAAAAGTGAACCTATGCATGCAGTCATTGAGAAATCTGAAAGTGCTGTGATTGGAAGTGATGATATGGCTTGCTTAGTGAGGATTTGTTTTGAATGTGCAGCTTCAGAATCATTTACTAATTAAAAATGTTTTACCACGGAGAAACCCGTTGAGATTTGCCTCTTGTTTCCTAGGGTGCAGGAGCGTGAAATCATGGATGAATGAACTATAGCACCATAATTTGCTTCTGTCAGTTTAAATGAAAAGGTCTGAAATGAACTGGTGAAATTAGTTCACAACATTTTTATCCACCAGTAAATGCTATTTAATTTTATGGTAAACTTTAAAAGCATACCCACCTTTCACAAACTTCTAATCTTACATCACACAGCAGAATTATTTGACCTGTATCCTATTCCATACCCTCTTTCAACTGGGGAAATGAAGGTATCAGCCAATTGACATTGAATTCCCAACATCCAGCACTGAGAACAATATGTTGCTTGCGTGTGGATAAGGCCAAAATTCAGCTATGCACACAGAGAGCTCCTACTCTCCCCTCTGCCTCCTCCCCCACATATAGTAAGCTACGGCTGTTTTATTCTGAAGTTTACTGTGCTGAAACAAATAGCTAGAAAGAAAGACCTTAACTATTGGGGTGGGAGAAAGAAAGGACACTTGCTGGCAGTAACAGATAAACGTGTGACTAAAGAGGACTAGTATCAGTCTTACTAATAGTAGAATAAAGTCACTCAGCTGTGAAATGACTCATAATTAGGATGACCTCATTCAAAACCCAGTTACAACAAGATACTAGATAAGCAAATCAAAATCATCACTTCAGTTCTTTAAAGACAGACAGCATGCAATATCCATCTGTTAAGAGATACCACCTGTTCTTACAACTCACTACATTGCCTCAAGTATTAAGCAGGAAAGTCAATTAAGTCGATCCATATGCAAGAGGACCTTCATGGAGGGTGAGCAATTGTTCTCTGCTACCCAGTATCTCATCCTAGCAAGGAAGAAACAGGACAACTCCAGATCATCTTCATCTGTCCCCTGTCAGACCCTACTTCCACCTCTTGATTAATAATAACGGAGGCACTGAACAAATACAACACAGTCTACATAAAAAGCGGGTTGTCTTTTGTGATCAACACAAGGTCATTAGTTTCTGTATCATACCCAGAAGTAAATTTAATTAAGTTTTTTGCTGTGTTCCTCTGAGTGAAGGCTAAATTTTATGTGCCTAAGCCCACCATCACCTCAAAACGCTCAGTTACCAGCGTGCATTATTTCAGCCAAAACCAAATAAGTTACATGCATAACCTGTGATTGCCAATATATGCATGCTTACACAAAATACAAGTTTCAGTGCATAAAGAATCTATGCTTTGTGATTCAGACTCTACCTCTGCAGCTGGAAATTAGTACCTTCACATTGGGTTAACTATTTCCTTGCAGTCAGCAATCATAAGAAGGAAACCTACCATGCTATCTGGGTGGAAAATGGCACAGGGCTATTAGTAAATGTATAAAATCATGTTTATGGGGAAGTGAGAGAGAATTCTTCAGAAAAATTCAGAGATCTATATCACAACTATATCACACACTTATAGAATGCCTCAGTGAAATTTAAATCTTAGAAATGTAAGGTGGGACTGGATATAAAAGCCACGTGCACCCCAAAACCTCTTCAGTGAAGACACACTTAAGCAACACAATGCTGATATAAGAAGTGAATCCCAACTACACAGCTGAGGAAGTGATTTTGTAGCCTGATGCCTGTTAAATACAAAGACTGAGAAAAAACCTCTCATCACTGAAAGAGCTGACAGGGAAATCACTCTTCCTGGAATCTGAGAGGTAGTGTGCCAGGCTGAGTAACTTCTGCAAAATCACAGCAAGACTGACTTACTTTATTGATGGTGTTTGATTAGGAGGGGGATGTGGTTCTCTTAGTGTGACATTGCTAGGGAAACCCTCAAAAACCCCGATTAATATTCAGTAAAGCTAAAAAAGCAAAAGAACCTTTAATGTGTCCTTTAATGATATTCATTCTCTGTTGCTGGACAAGATTTCTCTATATATAAGCACAAGATTTCTCTAACTGCATTCTGGTGTACTTACATAAATAGGAGTCAACACATAGTTTTAATGTGTAGGTAAAAACGTGGTTTAGTTTTCTTCAATTTTTATGTGCAATTTTGTATAGGTCTTTTCTGTCTTTTTGGATTGTGACAAATATGAATAATGCTGAATTGCCTGGGGAAAAAAACCTAACCAACCAAACAAACAAAAAACCCAAACCCAAAGATGCTCAACCCTCCCCATCTTTCATAGTAATGTCATTCATTTAATAAAGTATTTGTAACAGAATCGTATGATTGTAAGGAGAATGGGTTTGTACCATGCAAGCCAATTTTATTTTACTGTTTCAATTGTCCATTTCTAATATAGCCACAAGGTGTGTTAGCACCTCCAACCAGATTTTAATGTACCTGTAGAATCACAATGAGATCTCAAATGACACAGGTATTATCTGAGCCAAGACTGGAAAGGAGGAAGCTGGACAACAACAACAGTCTAAAGATCTGGTTACGTACAAACTCTGAGCAAGATGAAGAACAATATTCTATAGAATAAGTTTGTCAGCCAGGCATACGTTATCGAAACCCCATCAAAATTCCAGTTTTGCCAGTTGAGAATTTATTCCATGAACCTGCTTGTATATGTTTAGTTTCTTTCTGAGATTTACCGTCTCTCAGTGATTATGGATGTTCAGGGAAAGTTTTGTGTTCCTGAAAGATACTTACCTATGTTTGATAACATAAATGTGTATTGGATTTTTTTTTTCCCTTAAACAATTTTATTTTGGCTCGGACAATATTCTTTTTTAATCTTTAGTTCTTAAGAGGGTTATGATCTCCATCTGAAGAATTCTGTGGATTTGGGATTTGTGTTTGCATGAAGGAACTGACCTATGGGGAAATGAATTTGTTAGTTGCTTGATATTTTGCAATTTTCTGATCAATTTCCTTATTTATATTGTGTCACTTAAAATAATGGTATTTTAAATAATGTTTCTAGATTCTTTTCTTGAGGTCTTTACGTCCAGACACTGCCTAAATTTTAAAAAGTCTTTCTGTTTGACAGATTTAAACGGATATTTCTCAGCTATATCTGCACAACTAAAATCCCTATCCTTTTATCTCATACCTTGATTACAGCAACATCTCTTCTTACACCTTATAAAATGCAGTCTTGCTTCATTCATTTCCATTCAGAATACTGTCACAAAGATCATCTAACTGTATTATCCCTACCTATGTTTTAATGATAGTATATAAGACTTTGAGTTGAAAAGAGAAAAAAAGAATAAAGCTTATCCACAAAATTCTTGTCCCCTAAACGCGTGTCTGTTGATCTTCATAAGGTATTAGGCCCTTCTTGTCACTGCACAAGGGCAGCAGAGCTAGCAGTGCAGTGTCCCACATTACAAGACCTACCTGCTGAGTAAATCTTCAAAGCAATAGCAAAAGCAGTCACGCTGCTCAGTGAAGGAGGGCATGGGGAAAAGGAGGACAACAGCTGGAGTGAAATGCAATGCTGAGGCCTCCGTACATATCTCAAGAGCTAGATCTGGTTTTCAGTTATCTTTATTTTGCCTCTACACATCTGAGAGTAGCAGTTGTTTTCCTGTCTGGAATATGCATACAGAAAGCAGGCATACTTCCACATAAGCAAAATTATCCCACCTCTGAAGCATTTTCTAATTAGCTTCTATTCCACAGCAGTTTTTCAGCAAACTTCAGTGGAGCCTTCACTTCCAGCCTGCTGTGACTGAAACATACTGTTCAACCTGTCATCAAGGACATGCAACCCTTTCCTCAGGCAGCACTTTTTACTGCTGTGCATATATAGGGTGCAGGATAACATGGAAATGGGTTCGGTCCCTTTTGGAAACCCACTTACATTCTAGTTTCCAGAAATTCCTTAACTCAGCAGCCATAAAGGACTTAGTCGCTTACCTGAGACTCAGTAATAACGTTTTCCAAGAGAACCTGTTCACAGAGTACGTAGCTAAACCAAAACCAAAAGACTCTGAATAAGAATTATATATTATCCATATATACAAGTTCTCATTCCGGAGACCAAAACCTATGAGCTTTTCATTTAGGCGAGCCACACTCTCGAATGCACTGTTTAGCACACTTCTTTCAAGTAGGAGTGTACAACAGTTTTCTTTTTTTTATAAAACATGCTGGCTATAACATTAGGTGCAGCTATTTCAGATTCATTTGTCGCTGCTCTCCTCTGGCATGCAGCAGCAGTCTGAGTCTCTTCACAGCACTGGGCTGCTTGCTCATAGTCAGTCTTGTTCTCAGGCTGCAGCCAAGCAGAAGGTTTAGTTCAGCATTTATCACCGTGATCTGTGACATTGGTATTAGCTTTATCATATTTCAGGGGTCTACATAGTTTCATATGGTTTAAGGTGAGAGGGAACTATTAGATCATCTGCTCTGACCTCCCATATATCATAAACCATTAAGCTTCTCCCACAAGCTCTTAAATTAAGCCCAAAGACTTTAGTTAGCACTTCAGTTCTCAGAAGACTAAGCTTTTTGCCAAAGGCAGACAGAAAATGAGAAAAACAGATGCTACCAATCCAAACTCCTCTGCAATGGCAGACAATTGATTAAGTGAGATAAGTGATTTATACACACCTTCTCCGGTGTTAAGAAGGCATTTGCTGTAGTGGCTAAAAATTGGGAAACATGAATTTTACACCCTGCTCTGATTGCTGACTTCAGACAAGCTTCTTCCCCTTTGCCCCAGGTTCTAATTTCTGAAATAGCTGTAATTAAAATTTCCTTTCTAAAAGCTTATTATTACACTGCTCATGAGATAGACTTATTAAGTACTTATATAAACCTCTTTCTTTAAATAATACTTAGTTAGGAAAAGTCTGAGTAGCATAGTCCTTTAGTATATGGCATTGCTGTTTGCTATTCTGTTTCTTAATTCAAAACCTCTGCTAGCATCCACGAGGCCATGAGGCAGTAAGTGCATAGTTTTCTGGCTCTGCAGCCTGCCTTTTTCTGTCTGCTAATGCAGCAGTTCACTAATAACCACCACCAAAAATGAGATAGTCCATTCATTCAAAATTAAAGCCCCATAGGAAGGTGAAGAAAAATGCAGGTAGAGGATTGTTATAGGATTACTGAGTTATGATAAGAGCAATTCAAGGTTAGCAGCACAATTTCACCTCCTAGTTATTCCTGCTAAAGAAAAAAGGTGGCACAAACTGAAACTGCTGTTCTGCATACACCTTACTCACAAAACAGCAGTCTAATTACTTCTACAAATAACTTTTTAAAGCATATATTAAAGATGCAGAGTATCTGGAGAAAAAGAAAATGTTGGAAGCATTTTCTACCGGAACAGTGAAACAGCTCAGAGAGTGTTGTAATTTTGCAGAAAATTTGTTTCAAAGAAGCAAAAAGCTGACGATGTCAACCGCCTTTAATCCTTTCTTCTGAAATTACTGTTCATAGAATTGAAAGAGATCTACTAGGTCAGCAAATCCAAAACCATGCTGTCACAGGCAGCCATGAAATGTCATCCTGTTCTAATTTCTATTTATATTATTCTGTGTTTTACAGTACAAAATACAATTTAAATAAAAGTGCTTAATCGGAAACTATTTTTTTTAAATCCCTTCATACAAATTTTCAGATTTAGTTCCAATTCAGAAGGAAGACACATTTCAAAAGCTTGAGTTCGTTCACAAAAAAAATTTAAAAAGGCTGTCAAAAAGCTCTAATAAAAATGCTTCTTATAAACGGCAGCCTTCTTATAACATTTCTTCCACTGCTTCAAAAATTCTTTCAAATAAATCTGACAGGGCAGCAAACAAGAGAAAGAATTGGTAGCAAATAGTAAGTGCAGTTCCCACTGTTCATCTGAGAAGAGAAACCAGCAGAGAAACAGTATGTAAGTCTGGTATGAGCACTGCAATAAAAGCACAAAAGTCAACTCAGCAGGGTATGCTAGCATCTCCATTCATGCCTCGGTTAGTTCCATGCAGAAATCCCTGCACACGGAAGTTGGAACATACTCCTTTCTCTGTGTCCACACTGTGCATCTGACAGTTTCTGCATGCCACACATTTTAGACTACAAGCTGTTCTTTTATGCTAAACTGCAACTCCACCATACAGGCCTGTGAAAAAAACCTCACTGAATTTAATATCAACCAAACTTCCTTTTAAGCCACAGGAGGCAGCATGTTTAATGGATGCCAAAGCTTCTAAGACGTGGCATTCAAAGCACTCACATCTGGAGGAAATATGCAGTATTGTTCTTTTTTTTTTTCTTTCTTCATTCTATACTTCTATTTTTATCTTCCTGCAACATTGCTGAGAAAAGTATTGCAAAGCTAATGAGTAATGAATGAAGGGGAAAGTGAGCAGGTGTAAAATCTATTTTGCTTGTTGGTGCATGACAATATTTTTTATGAATAAAATGTTTTATGCCTTTTTCTTTGCAAAGAATTCAGAAGTCTAACACTTAGAAATTTAATTCTTGATGAAAAAAAGTGAAGCATAACTAGAATATATAGAGACAGCTTGGGCAACATTGCTTTTGGATCAGATTTGAACTCTATTATGAAACCAGCATAAATGATCCAATTGTTTGATGCAGAAGTCAAACACAGAAATTACTGTATGCCTCTGTGATTACAAAGTCTTGTGGGTTTTACTAGTCTGCTTAAATTCTGAGGCTCCTGGGTATCAAAGATAAGAATTATACATCGTGAGACGTTTATGTGTCAGTGTTAAACTAACACACCTAAATCTATTTTGCTTCCTGAAGTAGTTTGCAATAAGTAACTTTGTCTTCAATTATATATTCAGATGGGAATCTCATTTTACATTTTATTCATCAACAGAAGAGATAAAAGCAGTTAGAAAATACTTGATAGCAGAGTTTTATTGCAATAGTAAATCATACCTCTGCTATAAAAGTTGAGGGAAGCATTATGTGAGGTTGTGTTACACTCCAGGATTTTATAGCCTTGAAAAAAATCAGCAATAAATTTGAATAAGGCTGAGGAGGAAAGCAGCTGGAGATGCAAAAGAGAAGTGACACCTTTATACTGTACTTCTATTTACCGTTTATCTGTCATTTTTACCTCCACATCTTGAGATTAGAAATTTTTTTTGCATAGATAAAATGTCAGTGACAACTTTCTATTTTAACATCTTAGGCTGTTGATGACACTTTGTTTTAATAACTTCCAAAGAACTTTTAAGTATTCTGTTTCTTACTTGGTAGAGAAAAGAGAAATACAGAAGGGTAAAATGTTTGCAGATGAAATACTCTATCCCTGTTTCCTTTTTTAGGTAATTAAAGCTAGCACAGGTTAAAAGAATAACCAACAGTTTGGAATTGTTTGTTATAAATAATACAAATTAATATGGGTTACCCCATTTACAATATTAATATATAAAAATAGATTTGTATGCATCCATGTTTTAGCTAGAGCAATTTCCACTCATTATTATTAGAAATAAAGATACTAAAATCTAAGGATAATACAATGTTTGATATTGACTTCTTGTTTTGGTTTGCAGGGGATGGGGAGCTGCAACACCTTTCAGCTAATGCTAGCAAATCACTTCAAAATCTAATCTGGATCCAAACTATAGGCATAATCCTCTTCTCAATAGTTCCAGAGCCTATAATGCCAGCAGCAAATTTAATAAAGGATTTAGATACCTTTGTAGCTAAGGGTCAGTAGGTGGTTTTTTTTTTTCTAAATTCCTAATTTCACAGTTTTATAATTTACAAATCCTTCTGAGCTAAAGATATTCTCACAAATGCATCTGCAGGTATTTTTAGAGTACTAGAAAATTCATGACACAACACACAGCCTTTCCTTTACACTTCCCACTGACTCAAGTTACTTCTGAAAATAACTTTCAAAAAGCTATTGCAACAAATTTAATTATTATCTTTCTAAAACGATTAAAGCAAAATGAACTTAGAGTCATTCTGAATATCATTGAAGCCAGAAATTCTTTCATCCTTTTGGGAAGGAAATTTTTCTCATACCCAATGCACAGAGAAATCCCAATTTTGCGAACATTTTTGACAACCATCTTTGTTGTATATCTGGGACTTGCATATACAAGCATATCCCATTATTGTTTCTCCTGTAACAATTCTGAAATATAAAGCAATTGAAAATGCCATTCTCTGTGGACAGTACCTTGTGTAGTTTTCTAGTAGGTTTAACATTTAGAACCATTCATGAGCTATAGTTACAGACAATTTCACCTCCTATTTTATAAATAAGAAGGTAATATTTTAAGATGTTGATTAGGAAAATAAATTAGAAACAGTCTAAACTGAAAATGATGAAAAGAAAAGTATCTTCTGTCCTTTATGAATTTGAAAATACGAAATGATAATTGTATGTGAGTTATCCCATGCAATTGTAAACTTGCATAAATAGTTAATGCTGTGCGCATGAAATGCAAACGCTTTCCGTGCTCGACCAACCCCCAATCTGCATCTGTTATCTTAACACGTTTAACAGGTGTGGCATTAATATAACTGTGACACCAACATCAGCTATGATTCAGATGTTGTTCATGGATAATGTATTCTTTTCCCAAAACCAACCAAACAAAACCCAAGACTATCCTTCAAATCCTTCTTAGCCATACATGGAATAATTAGAAATTATTAAAGTTTATGTTTCACTATATTCATTTTTCTAATTACATCCAGTTAGCTTTCATTTACAACTTCAGATAAAAATCTGGCCTAAAATATGCTTGACAAAATACCTCACTGTTTCACAGCCAATGTATCTGTGTCTGCACAGCACGTCTGTGTATTTACATGTCTTTGTAAACATGTGGATGGGTAGGTAGCTAGATAGACCACACTCTAGAAATGTGCACAAAGATTTCATATTATATGAAGTATTCATAAAGATCTATATTTTTGTCTCATTATCCACGGAAGGTACCAAAATGACAGTTTTGGGTTTAGTAAAAAGGGCGTGGGGCTTGTGTTTCTGTACTTTTTTCCACAGATCTGTGGAACACTGCCAAAATAATAAGATACACAGGAAAGTGTACCAGTCTGTATTATTTTAACCCTCAACTAGACAAATGTTTTCTGTTGAATATTTTTTAACAACTTTATTTTAAAGTACTCAAATCAACATCATTTACCTTCTCCCAGCAACTCACAAAATGAGGGATTCAGTAAACTTTAATAAAACTTGAATAAACAAAGTTTGTGATATGTTTGTATTTAGATATTAATAGATCCACAATGGGTGAGATTAAGCAGCCTGTGAAGGTGTCTATATACTTCTACTTCATCAGAAAATTGTAAGGTGCCTAATTTTTCAGACAGTTGTATCTATTAAAGGCTAGCCCTCTGCCAAGTGTTCTAGGTGTGCATCCACATGATGTAATTTTATTGATAACTGGATTGTTTCTGTGATGGGTATTTTTAAAAGATCAAATTTACTAATACAGAATAAAAAGTGAAAATAACCATTTTGTATTGAAAGTTACATTTACAAGTTTGACATCTCACTGAACCAGTGTTTCAAAAGACTGTGAAATGTCAATAATAAGATTTTTTTCAAGCCTGAGAAAAAAAAAAGTTTGCAAGTTGTCAATCTTCTGTTTTTAACAGCAAATCCTGAATTTTCTAAATGAATTTATTCATTTTTGCGACCGCCTGTCTACTGTTACTGTCAAAACTGATTCAGGTTCTCTGAGTGTTCAGAAATCCTAGCTGTGACACTGTAAAGTTTTAACTCTTTCATACAAGGGATTGAGGAACACCTGTATGCATACTTCTAATAAACAGGCTTCTTGATTAAAAGAAAGGAAAAAAAAAAGAAACAACTGAAAGATGAGGGTAGCATGGTAACATGGGTCTCTAGCCTTCCTTCAGTGAACTCGGTGGGGGGTTTCACAACAGCACTGCAATGTAAGGTACTGAAGTTAACTTTTCTTTCAGCTGAGCTCTTTGATGATACTCAGACACAGCTGTCAAAGTTTAGAGAATGGTGTGATCAACGTTTTTCAGTCTTGAAATCCAAGAATCAGGTGGTTAAGTTGAAATTAGACATCCTGGATAACTTACCCTTAAGTTTTTATTCAGAGGCGAAAGTAGTTAGAGAGAGAAATAGGCATCTCTACAGAACAGCACATCTGTTTTACCTCCTCTGACCACAGAAAGCTGACTCTTCTAAGGTGTGGGATTTAGATGTTTAAAGTAAGGTAGTATAAATCTTTTTCCAAAGAAGAAAAATCATCCTGCTAACCTTTCCAGACCACTTGCTGGTTGAGGATTTGACGCAGTGGTGCCATCAGTGAAAACCATATCTGCTACTTTAGATTAAAAAATCACTTAATTCAAATGTATATAATTCTACATGATGTTAACATTAATTTGAATTTAAATGACTTTCTCAACATCTGGTTTTGAATGTGCTTATTTATGAAAACAGAGACATAAAATTGCTTGCAAAGCTACAGTATACATACAGTGCACTCAGCTAAGAGAATAACTCTTCTGACGTGTATATAAAAATAGATGATGCACGCTTATCTCACAAAAATATTTGAGGATTGATGTTTGCAAACCCCGTGGGAAAAGGTTTCAATCATCCTCTGAAAAAAAAACCTCTTTGTTGGTATTCAGCATTCCTGGATTATAGGACTTTAACTCACATCCGTTATGATCGATGAGAGGAGAACTCATCATGGAAGTTAGTTGACTATGGTAATTTCTGTTTTTTAATACTGCCCTGTGAATATGCCTCATTTGTATTCTAACGCTACAGTGCTACAAGCCAATCACAAAAATGCATAGATCAATTATTTTAACCAGGTGATGCAATGCAGTCATTACTTACTGGTAAATCTTCAACACAGTCCTGATATTCTGTGTAAAATTCAGTTCTGGTGAGTCATTTACTATGAGTACCTTACAATTTTGATTCATTCTACCATGCAACATGAAGCACAGAAGCGAGACCTAAACCAGGAGTCTATTTAATCTAGGCTATCAACTTGTGTGCCTCAATTAACTGCTAGAAATGAAAGCATGAACCTTCAATTTGTTGTAATGGCAATCCAGATTTATCTTATTGCAGGGCTGGATTCATGCAGGAAGATATTATCCATATATGATCAAGCACGCAAGTACCTGGGAATTTGGTTTTTAGCAATTTTTCTACGTCCCTATGAATAGCGTAAAAATATTATTCAAAAATTTACCACGTTGCCTTTTAATACCTTCTATGAAAAAATAATTAATGACATTGAAGCATTATAAAAGAAATGTGGCTTTGCATTATATAAATAATATACACAGCTACATAAATTTTCCAGTAGCCTTAGAGAACCAGTTATAAACACCCTCGGTAAAGATTAGGCTCATTATGTACGCCTACATACACAATTCCTGAGAAGAAAACACTCAGAACGCACACATGCTCTCAGGTGTTGCAGCACTGAAGAATTTTAGCATTAGAGGCTACAGAAGTATCCCAAGAAAATACTGGTTTATTTTAAGGGGCTTTTTGACTAGGTAAATAACTGCTTCTAGCCACATCTTATCTGTGGGACACATCCATAAAATGATACTGCACTATTAATTATAATTTTCTGTTCATTTTAATGACATTTGAAAAGCTTTTGTAGCTCACTAAATGAGCCACTTGGACTCCTTTTCTGCCTGGTTAGTGACTACCAGCAAGTAACAGCATACAGCAGGGATAGTCTAATTACTGCCAAAACCAAAGGTCACCTAATTCCAGGCAATGCAAATAGACTAATTATATTGTTTCTTAAGGAGACTTCCAGACATGTGTCAATCAGCAAAAATAGCAAATAGCAGAATAAGAAGTCCTATACCAGCATAAATTCTACATATTTCCATTTAGAATAATGCAGTGAAATGACACCACATGAAATTGCTTGATAGGGAATTTAATTAGTATGCTTTATAAAAAGGAAACCATGGGATATTAAAAAAAAAACTAAACTCTTTCTGTGACCTTTAAGTAATTAGTGTTTCATAACTATGTACATGCAGTCTGTAATTACTTTAAAAAAAAAAAAAAAACACCCCCTCAACAAACCACACATTACAGTTATTTTCATTTTTATTCTAAATAAGGAAAATTCTTATTGGACCAAAATTTTTCATCAGTAATAAGCAAGGACGAAAAACAGAAAAGTATCCACATAAACTAAACATTACAGAATTCTGACTTCTGCTTTTATGACTACTTGAACGCTATGTATGTTATCTTTAAATTTTTATTTAGCACCTTTGGAATAATCGGACTATCATTGACACACATATCCAAATCAGCAATAGATATTTCAGTGTGTTCACCACATCATTTCAAACAAGAAATGTTTCTCACTAGAACAACAGTTTTAGTTTTAAACTATCACTGTTCCTGATTTGAAAAATCCCTCAGAAAAATCTACCCCCAGCGTACCATACTAACACTATATTATTCTACCATACAGGTAACACTGTCATTAACAGCAAGAATTAAAAAAATTAAAAATTATAATGCAAGATTGTCAAACAAGTGGTCAAGCCTGCAAATGCTGTACATTATGTCATATTCCGCTACTATCTACCACTAACTAAAAGTACTGCCTATCCTGCTTTCACACATATGCCTGAGTTAAAAAACATCCACTGGCTCCTGTAGATGATACTGAAAAATAGTGTCAGCTCTGAGCCACTTCCTTAATTCTCCAGCATGAATTATATCTGAAACAGCACTGAAATTTCCTGATGTACTACATGTGTTTTAATTCTACCTTTCAAAGTTACTTAGAAATGCCATCTTTACTTAGACATGAGGCTTACAAAGGCTTTGAAGCTGCTGATAGGCAGCATGTATGGGTCCACAGTATCAGCAAAGCCTATTTCAGGAAGCTCGAAAAGTCAAACCCTGAAATGCTGAGACAGAAGCACAGAACACGAGAGGGTGCAGTCCATCCTGTCTCAAGGGCTGTAAAGAGGAAGGGAAAAAGAAACAAAACAAAACAAAGCACCCAACTCCCAATATTGTCTAATTTGTCGGTGCATAGCCTACTTAGAAACCAAATGATAGAAAAATATTACATCAAAACCCACAATATCTGTGAGAACTGCTAACCTGTTAGCTCAATCTGCAGCTGTCATTTAAATTTGGGGTTAGGATATGTTGCAGTACAGGAGTGGGCTGTCTGCAAATCCCACAATCAAGAAAACTTCAGTTTTGATGGCAAGCCTATGAGACACTTCCAATTTGTATTTTTTGGCCCAATGGGCAGTCACAAACTATTGGCTTGGCACCAGTTTAACCCAGACACACTGTCAATTTACACAGCTTAACCAGAAAGTCAGGCTTGTCACCAGTCATTGTTCTCAAAGGAGTTACACAATACCCCATCGGATACAAGGACAAATAGGTAACAGGGAAGAAAAACTAAAAAAATCTGCAACTGCACATTCTGTGTTGCTTTCCTCTGTTCTCAGGATAGAACAAAGATATACGCGGTGTGAGGTTGCATCCTATAAACTGTCATCCCAAAGTGATGTAATCACAGTGCTATTAGTTTGCAGTGCCAGAGCTCATTCTGTATTACTTAACTTATTGTGCTGAGTGTCAAATTAGTGTATTCACATTATAATTGCGATTATACTGATACATGGTTTTCTATGGATGCAAGTAATTGTATAGGTTCAAAGTAGTGAAAAATGTATTTGCTTTTATCCACCAGTTTTCTATTCTACTTAACTAAAATTTCAGAAGAAGCAGAAGCAAGCTTTCATGTGGTGAAGTGTCCACTACAATGTTTAAATGAATAATTTACAATCCAAATTGACTGCACCGATCATCTAAATTTAGAGATATCAGACTTTTAGCAGATGGTACACTACAGACAGTAACTCTTGGTCGAAAGTGCTTCTGGAATATGCAATTTGCTATGGTAAACTGGTCCATCAAATCAATCTGGCATTCTGCCTCTGGGGAATGGTAATACTTAATCCTCTATAGAAAGATGAACTTCTCCCATAATACCCTTGGTCAATTGTGCAATGCTATACATTCTTGAGTGGAAGAAAAAAAAATCTGTATGCTTTCAGGTAAGTAGAATTTGTTATGGTATCAACTGGAAGATAGCCAATATCCAAATAAATTATATTTTATATTAAGGGTATGACCCTAATATCCCCTAATCTTATTGACTTAAATGGAAGCTCTCTACACACAGTATTTTCAGGAGTAGACATTAAATTGGCACATAGTTTAACAGTTAGGATATAGAAAGGAAATTAAAAGAAACTGAAAGTGAGCATGATTTCTATTTTAGGTTAATGCACTTCTAAGGACAGGAAATACTATTGTGGTTATTTGACTTCCTGTGTATTATAGATATTACACTTTAATTATTTCTCCTTCAAATTCAATATTTAAGCTTGATTTAGACTATATCTTTAAAAGAAGAAAATGAATAAAGGTCATATTTTTATTTCCAGTGACAGAAAATCTATCAATTGCATAAGAAAGTAGTTTCCAGGATTAGTTAAAATATCCAGCTTATTTTTAGTTTGATTTGGTCTAATTTCTGCTTTTAGACATTACACTTCGACATTTTCCTCCCTACAGACTTAATAGACCAGCATTAAAAATTTTTTGTTCTTCATGTAGGTATTTATAGCTTCTAATCAAATCTCTACTAAGTCCACTTTTTTTTTTTTTAGATTAAGCTCAGCTTTTCATTGCAAAGCACGTGTTCCAGTCCTCTCAATCATTTCTTTGTTCTTCTTTGACATTTAGTGTTTTGTTTTTCTAACTGATGGCACCAGAATAGAACACAATATTAATGAAATAGTCATACTAATGACAAGAGCCAGGGCAATATAGTCTGTTGAGTCTTACTCAATATTTGCATAGCCACATCTCTAAAAACCTTTCACTTTTGTGAGCTCACATTCCATTGTTTATCCAGTATTTCTCTCCACCAAGTTTTCACTTTGTGAAAGTGATTGCTTTCCTGAAGCAGTAGTTTCCCATCTGTAAATATGGTCCATCTTCCCAGGATTTTACAGTGCTCACAGTGGAATTCATATCAGTTTACCAAGTCTGATCAGAATTGCCCATTTATAACTTTATTACCAACCAAAGTTACCAACTTACGTGGCACCAGAAAACTGTATCATTACTGAGTTTATGATTTAATTCCTCAACACACAAAGTAACAGAGAAACAAGAACCAATTTCCCTCATGAAGCACAAATGCCCTCTTTGTTCATTTTCTTCACGTTTGGAACTTTAGCTCTCACTTTATTTGTATAATCAAATATGAAGCCGTTTGGTCATGCTATTCACACTTGCTGCTGGGAAACCTGATATATAGTCAGATAAATCAATAAAAGAAATTAAATAACTGGTATCACAAAATTTCATTTTACCTTCGGTTCTTCAAGGACACATCAGTAATGTTACAAAGAGATCAACAAGATCATCCAGAATGGTCAGTTCACAGGATATTAAGCCCTGCTTGATGCCAAGCAAAAATATTATAATTAAATAAGCCCTGATGCTCCTTAATCAGATGATTAGTGGGTTTCCAATTTCCCTATAAACATTACTGATACTGTATGCACCATCAAATCACAATAAAATACAAAAATAGTTTGCAAACCTGAACTATATTGTCCCAAAATTTCCTTTTAGCTGCAGTGATAGCAGGAATCTGTTATACATTTTTAACTTGTCCTTTTCTAGACAGTTTAGTAAAAGCATATCCCACTTTGCTTGTTCAGTTTTACCGTATTTTCTTAACAGGAAGAAAACACAAAGAATTGTTGGGATAGTGCTGTCTCTGATTTATGTTTCCAGCTTTGTAAGATTTCTTTCCCCCTTCGCCCAGATTGAGTACCTATTGTTTTCCTCTCTTGTAACAAATACCTGGCAGCAATAGCTGATAACAAACCCCACCAGCACTGTATTTTGACAGTTGAAAACAGTAGCAAAAGCTTCACTATTCTATGCTAGTTTGAAACAAAATCCATTTGATTATAATCCACAATAGGAAAAAAACATTGTTAACAAGTTGACCATAGTAAGAGATACCAGAAATATTGCAGACTGGATGCTGCATTCTTTACTTCCTATTTTAAACTGTCATGTAATGTCAATACACATTGGTAAGAGCTGCCACTCTCTATGCGACAGATATCTGACTTTCATCATGATGTAAAACGGCCTCACAATTAGTATAAGCATGGGTTGACTGAGTTTATAAAACATACTAGGGCCTCTTATGAAAGGTGCTATGAAAATTGTCCATGGTTTGTACGTTCTGAGCCATCCAAGCAAATCAAGCATACTGTTGCAGTTTCCAAAAATGCCATGGATGTATAAAATTAAATGAAATCTATTGAAACAATGAAGTGATACAAAGGGGAAAAAATAAATTTGCATTTAAAATAAAGGGTTGGCCTAGAGAGCAGAATCTGAATATACTAATTAATACTGTTCATACGGCATGTTATTAAGAGATCTTAAAATCTAATATTTGAAATGGAATAGTTATTTTTGAGTTCTACATCTTTGAAAGCATGGGGAGCTGTTCCCAGAAAAAATAGTTCTTCTTATAATACATATAAACTTACAACTCTGCAAAGACTTGCAGAAGTCTTTAAGACCAGAATAATATGTAGGAATGACTTTTTCCACTTCTTACTTCCTCCAATCTTATTTGAGATCTCCAAGAAGGTATACTACAATCCTTGACCCCTTCCCAAAGAGAAAATGGCAATAACAATGGCAAGTGAGTGAGGTTTTAGATAGAGGTGGCTTCTTTCTAGGTGAAATTGAAGTATATTGAGCCGTGTTGCTCCCTTCTGAATGCAATCTTACATGACTTTGTTACACACAAAATTATGAGGATAAACTATTAATTTTTTTAAATGCATAATTATATTTCCATGTTACGATACGCTATCATAATTTAGCATTTGCAAACATGTCTTTATCAAGTAGCTGATCTGGCTACTGATATGAGCTCTACATTGGATTGCACCTTAAATCAACCTGGAAACAATCTGGTATAGGAAGGTGCCATTCCGCTTGATATGCTTTGTATCCCTTTATGAGCATTTGACATCTGCTCTCCAAATCTGCTCTGGCTGCCTGTTGTTTTTCAAGTGGAGTTTGAAGTGCTGTTTTTGACCTATAAAGCCCAAAATGACTTGAAGCTTGCTTTTTTGAGAGACTGACTCACTCCCCATGTGTTAAGATTACTGACAGCACTGAAGCACCTTCGAGTGAAAGATAGGGAACTAATGACAAGGTATATGAGTGCTCTTTCACTGCAGAGTTCACTTCCACACCTATCTGACGTGATCTAAATTTGTTAATGTTTAGAATATACCAAACCCCCATCCATCTATACAGACATGTAGGTAGGATTGCTGTCATGAAAAGTGAAAAGGGGAAAGGAAGGTTTTGTGTGTACTGTTTTCTGTGGCCAGGGAATGACTGTTGCCTACTGACTAATGTTCCTGTCCATCGTGAATGGCATTTTAATTTGTCAAGGGCACCAATAGGTCAAAAAAGATATCTGAAGGTGCTCTGAAGACAACATACAGCTTTTTAACACTATATATACACAGAGGGGAGCATTAGAGATAGCTCTATGTATGAAAGGGAACCTATTCCCCCCCAAAAAAAAAACCCAAAAACCAACAAGCCACAAGCCCACACTCACTTGTTATTAATTAAAGTACAAAGTAAAGTAAGGAAGAGACAAATGTTATTCTGAATGATTCTATAAAGTCATGACAATTACTACAATATTAAAAGTCAGGACATATAAAGACACAGCTATAATTGCACTCATAATTAAACCCCTTGCATTCTGATAATTTAAAGACGTTTAAAATTAATGCTGTTTTGAAACTTGTTTAGGATGTGCATTCATACCGCCTGCCCTGCACAAGTACTTGCATTAGCACCACCACTTTGCCCCCAGAAAAACAACCCAAACAAAACAAAACCGAAAAAACCTGTCACCTGTAGGTGACTAGAAAAGACTTCTACAGCCCTCTAGTGTTGCCAAACTACAGACCCTGGCTAAAAATAGACCAAAGCAATGCGAACTTCTGCCCCACACCCTGAAGGAAACCCTGCTGACTCTGCCACTGCTGGGCACAAAAGTTATTCAGACAACTAAAATCACAGCTCTTAGCAGAATGAGTTACACTGCTCTCACTCTCACATCACAAGGGAGACAGTACCGGGTGGCCAAAAGCTTAGAAGTGGCCTTTGCAAATAAAAGCACATTCACAGAAAGGAAAGGGGAAAAAAATAATATCAAAGATTCAGGTTAATTTGCTGTGTACATATTTAAACAGCTGACTGGAGAGTTTATTATGCCTGATTGCAGGCCCTCAGCAACAGTGATAGCTCGTTTCTGCTTTTGCTCCCTCCCTGCTTCTTTCCCAGCGAGTTTCCATTGACAGAGCCTACGGCTATACTCTCAGAAATCATATAAAACCTGACAGTGCCAAAATTTCAACCGCAAAAAGGTGTTTTAAGGTGTTGCCTTTCAAATCTAATTTTAACAGACAACTGTGTTGAGCGAGCACATCCCAGGATGGCAGTGCGTGGCACTCGGCTGCCCACGGGCTGCAGATGGAGCTGTTGACAAAACAGTTCAACTCACTGGAGATGAGCGGGGCTGGCGCTGAGCGCTACAGAGCCTCAGCTCACTTTTACAGACACGGTGCTCTGTTATTATTATTGCCATTGTTGTTGTTGTTAGTATTGGTATTGTTGCTTTTGTTATTAATTTTAAGTCTCTCTGCACAACTGAAAGAGTACGACACATTTCAAACCTCCTAACCTTAGAAAGCCAGCGAGACTCCCTGGCCAACCTTCAAGATATGTTTAAGATAAGAACATAAAAGCACATTAAAAATTCTGGATAGGTGAACAAAAATTCAAATCAGAAATTGTGTAATGAATAGAGAGATACACAAAGCATCAATATTTCTGTTAGAAGCCTTAACTTTTTGAAAAGAACTTTATGAAATGTAGTTGTTTTCTGCAGCAGGAAAAAAAAAATACGTGCTATGCACTCCCATAAAAATTGCATTTACGAAGAAGAAGTTTGCACATGAGAACATCTGAAATGTGCAAGCATTATTGATAGGAGAGGTGTAACAGGATCAAAGTTATACTGTTTAACTCTATATTGTCACTTATTCTGGCTGCACACATACCACTGTGCAGGCTGACTGCTGTAGCACAACAGTTTATTTTGCATTTAAAATTTCTGATAAATATTGCCTGGAGATCTCTGCAGGGAACTAACAGAATCCCAGCTGTTATATTTACTAGCAAGGAAGTTAATTCGACCTTCCTTTGGACAATTCAAATTAAAGTGCTGGGTCATAATTACTCCTCAAGCAAGAATGATGATATAGATGATCTCAGTGTTCTCATACTGTTGAAAAAAGCTACATTGTAATTAGTGTTGCAAGCATGATAATGTGTTGCTACAGCTTTGAAACTCCTCACACTTCAATTTGAGCACATAAATGCAACAAATAATTGCTAATCTGAATCAAAGGTTTGAATTAAGATCCACAAATCTGGAGACTAAACTGGATTTTCTTATTTAGTTTGTTAAAATGCTGAAAATACACAGACAAATTCTATTCCCAGTTACTTTAAGTTTTCTTCAGTGTATGTGAGAAAACGTAGTCTATTAAAATTCCTGGCTACTACTTCATTAAAAGCTTATGGAACCAAATTTCAAACTCATTCTCCTTCTAGAGGCTTATGTCAGAGTGGCACTGCCCCTTTATGATTGTTTTTTAAATTATACTCAAGTATATGATACACATTCTTCAAACACTCTGAGCATAAACACCATCGCCAAAAGCTAAAATTATCTACATCATAGACTACATATGACTTAGTGACTTGGTACAGAAAAAAAATAGAAGATTAATATTACAGATACCCTTTTACTAGAGAAGATTAGGAGAGTTAATATCCAACAGTACCTGTAGTATTCTTATATTCCTGGCTTTTTTGCATTTACCCTGTATCCCTGAAATTATATTCCTGTTTCTGCTTGTTTGCTTGTTTGTTGTTTTTTTGTTTAAACTAGATAAAAAATTTTGACCTCCATATACCATTAGCATTTAAATAGCGCTTTAACTATTTGGTGTTCAGACCACATTAATCTGCTTCAGTTTCCAGCTTGCCAAAATACAGTAAAAGCCTCTAATACCTTTGCGCAAGATCTGATTCCTTCATGCTCATAAAAGTTTTGAATTCCTTTATGAAAGGCATATAATATAAAGGTAGTATTTTATAATACTATGTTGCATTCCATAAGTTTTATTCAGAACAAAAAATGGGAAGTTGCAAGTAGTTCTGGAGCATAACAAAACAAAACTTTAAGAGAACCCCCAAAATCTGCAAAGTACCTTGCACTTGTCTTAAAGGATTTTACAAGAAACATTCAATACAGGCACTATTCGGTGTCTAATTTTTGTAAAAAATCAAAATCCATTGGCTCTTCCAAGAGAAATATGTTGTAGAGAGTGGGATACTCATACGCAATTCTAATGTTGACCCAGCCTCTGGGCCATGATCAGTCTCTTGCTCTCTTTTATTTAGCAATATAGACTCTTAAATTCACCTGTCACTTCTGGAATTCTTAGACCATATTTATACAGTCCACAGTCACAGGCTGAGAATTAAAGACATACCATTATCTAGTTGTGGGGAGATTTAAGCCAATCAAATACCATATAAACAGAAAAATAACTGCAGTGATAATTATTTTTACAGGTGTTAAATCTTGCAACAACATGCAAAGTTCTTGCAGATGATCCCAACTAACTCATTCAGTGTACACTGATTTGCAGTGATTTAGGGTTAAGGTTCACTGCCGCTCATTTAATTGTGCAAAGCGGTTGTGCTACACGTGTGGGTAAAATGCAACATCACAGCCCAGAGGAGCATGGTGAGTAAAGGTGGTTTGAGAAATGAGATCAAAGATAACTAGTAAAATGTTTCAAATGTATAGACAAAGGAGAAGAACTTTTAGAGAAAAAGTTCCATAAGAGAGTCGCCTCATGATTTGGTAATGCTCTTGATGTGGGGCACTGGGGGGTAAATGGAAAGGTTTAAGAGGGTGAAGTCAGGATTTCATGGCTTATAAAAACTTCTGCATAGTAATACTGTACATGGGGGAAAAAAAAAAAAAAAAAAAACAGAAGAAAAACACAAAATTAATCATCAACAGCATTGTAAATAATTTCACAAACTAATGGTATAGGATATATATATTTCACAAGCTATACTACAGGTTTAAAAAATGCAGTTTGATGAGATCTAGATGCTGGAGAAAATATAAATAAATATTCAATATATCGACATGGAAGTTGAGTAAAAAGTCTGGAGTCAATATTACTGTAGTCAAATAAGATATGACCAGGGTAGTCTAATTTTAAAATATGGGTGGACAGTAATATTTTTCTATAAATGTCTGTTCTCATTTCAAAGTTCTTACATTCTTACTCATCAATAATGTCTGGTTACAAGAAGTCTGTACACATGAATTAAAACTGTATTGTGTTTAACACAGGTGACTACAGTGAGTTCAGATGTGAAAATATAATATTATTGTTTTATTTTAATTGGGAAAACATACAGCTTTAATTTGGGTGTATTAAATGACTGGACTGTCAACAATATACAGGCATATTGTGTGAGATCTTAGCTATGTTGGACATTTTACTAAGGCCACAGGTTGTATGTTTTATTTTAATTTAGCTTTTGACATTTTTTCCTCTGTATTTTCTATTTTTTTTATTAAAACCAGAAGAATTGTGTTAATATAATACAAATACTATTTTTGCAAGTATATTACATATGATGATCCATAATTAGGAAATAAAATTCAAAAATATCTAAGAATCTAAGATAAAACAGAAGTTATTATCAAGCATTATTAATGGGCATTGGATAAATTTGTTCTATAAGTAATGAATATTGCAAGGATTACTGATACAGTTTCCTGATAATTACACTAAATACATTGCACACCAAATAGCTAAGAAGCAGACCCAATAATTTTTGCATAATTCAGAATATATTCAGGCATAATTCAAAAGGAACACGTATCAAATTGAACATAGAAAGCCATTTGAGGTGTAAATGATACCTATTAACATGCAATGCCGGTTAAATATGGGATGAGAACTGACAAACTTCATAATAAGGATCCAAGGGGAATCGGGTAGCTGAGGAGGAAGCTGGTGTTCTCTGAGCCAAGAACTCAAATGCACAGGTGTTTGAGAAACATCACACTATCTTCAGTGATCTCAAGAGCCTCACCTTTGTGTGCCACACAGAATAGTAGCTTTCCTACAGTTCCCCCATTGCCCTTCCCCCCTTTTATTTTTAGTACTAACTTATGTAAAAATATTTAGGAAAGAATCTTACAATGGCTATTCTCTACGTTTTTCTCCTTTTTTTCCCTCCTTTTTCACATGGAAAGTGGAAAAAAAATAATGATAACTGTTTCTCTAGCAAATGAGGTAACAAATCAAACAAATGAGAAACTTGCAATAGGAAGTCGATGAGAAGTCTTGTGTCTGATACAAATCCTGTTGAATTTGGCATGAATGTTGATTCTTAATTTTTAAAGTAATTAGTGCTAACTATAAAATCCTGTGTATCTATTTACTTATCCAAGCCTGTATCTACCTAGTCATTGTCAACTGCTAATAAAATGCTACTTATAAATTAATCTTTAACCAACAAAAAAGAACATCACTCTATCACTTAATAATAAAACCATTTCAATAAGTCAAGTCACTAAGTACATGAGCAAAGAAGAGAGCCTACAATGTTGAAACTATACCTTAATTTGTGAGAAGAACCATTCAGTCCTGTCTTGAGGGAGATGGGAGAAATCTGATCTGAATTTTAAATAAAATTTGAAGACGGTAAACTACCTATTCGCACTAATTTTATTTCCATTTCGCATCTCCCCATCAGTCTTGTGCTTACTAGAATAACAAAAGAAACCATTAAAGAAAACAAGATGGCAAATTTCATAGGTGTTCTAACCCTATCAATTTTTAGCTCGTATAAGCTATGGTAAAACCATGTATCAGCTCCTACTGTGCAATGGCTGTTTTATACAGTTTGACTATGTGATGAAAGAAACTAGTTGACATGCACTTACCGTATTAAGCCCTGGCACCTGCATTGCAGACACTAATCAAAGTGCTCCTTCAGAGGGGTGAAAGAATCACCATTTGTAATGCAATAATTAGGCTGGGTAGAAGGGCCTGAAAAGTAAATCAATCTCGTCTGCTCTCTAAATCTGACACCATTCTCTCGGCAGATTGTTAACATAATGAGACAGAAGCCTACAAGAGGTCCCATAAAAGACCTATGTCTTTTTTTTCCCCCTTCTTTCTTTATACTTGCAATGTTACTAAGAGCATAATTACAGACAATCCTACCCTAAGTCACTGGCATAAAAGCAGCTATTTCTAAGAAGCTCATCAAAAATAAGTTGGCAGAACAGACGGGCTATATAACACAGCAGCAGGCTGACTCTATTTGCCCAACTGGATGAAGATTATTTTAACCTATTCCCTACTAAAATTATCATGATAATGTCTTAGAGGGAAAAATAATAAGTTCCTATAATATGGCAAGAAAATAATTTTGGCGAATTAATTTGATTCTCTGCTCCTACTGGGCAAATGAAGAATAATTCCACTGAAATCAATATTATTATTACAATTGCATGAGAAAAAAATCCCGTCCAATGCGATCATTGTGACTTTTAAAAACAAAGCCAGTAGCAGAATAGCAACATTGATGGTAAAGTTTTTAAACAGACAACTTTTTCTTGTATAGCCTTTCAAATTGTAAGAGGGAAGTCTGAGTTAATAGCCAAAACTAGCAATTCCCTTTTCCTTGGTAAGAAAGTTGCATCATAGTTGATACTTTGTAATACCAAATGCTCAGGGGCCTGTGTTACAGACAACCCCTTATGTATGTTGTACATACTGATGTCAAAAATTAAACAAAAATATGTAAGTAATATACAAGAAAATATAAAAATAATCTATCCTGTAAGCAGTGGAATGCAGTAAGTAGATATCTGTGTAAAGCAATAAAATGAATGGGATGAATCTTTCTTCTTTCACAGTTGAATACACATTAGTCATTATTTTCCCTTATTTACCATAATTTCATTTAATCACTGCCATTTATATGTTGTAACTGTGTAGCCTGGTAATACAGTATTGTCATTGATAGCAACAGGCGTAGGCTTTGTACTAAATCTGCAAGGCCTCTGGACTGCGGCTTGTCAGGTTTGCTCCGTCTGAGCTTTCCTGGACCTGCACCTTTGTTTTACCTGGGTTAGTTGTGACAGCAATTTCTTTAATTGACAGCAGAGGCCTTGCGAAGTGGGGACACAGCGTGTGACACAAAGGACATCTTAAGTATAATTTCTCAGGTATACTCAAATAAATTGCATAGCTTTGATTTTTCAACCATACATCACAGTGGTTCTTTCAAATATCCTTAAAATTGAGGTTAAGCAAGGTGAACAATAAAGAACAATAAAGAAAACTCGATATTTACTATATTTTTTAAACACAAATTTAATACGTATTTTATATGTACCTACATTCTCTCAATGCTTAGAATTCATCTCACTTCTTTTTAGAGGTCTAGAAGTTATGCTTCAGTGCAAGCTAGTCAGCTTGTCTTCTTTTGCAGGTATGACCAGAGCATGATTCATGCAATCTGTCTATCTGATTGACCTTACAAGGACATGAATGGTGGTTGGCAAGCACCTACTTCTTTGCATGGATTGGGTCATTTGCCTCACATTTGGATGTCTAAATTCAGGTAAGGAAACTTATTAAGAAAATAAGAAATGAACAGTGTAAGGGTGTCAGACTTTCTGCAATCTTTTTAAAAGTTTACAACTTTTTTGAAAGCTTATTTGTGTACAGGATACGTAAAACAAATTTTGCATTCAAAATCTCACACAGACTATCTGCCGTGTCTGAATCCCATTATTCAATGATCATTTTCAAAACAGTCTCTTATCTCACCTCTGTTTCTTTTACAATGTTACACCATCCCATTCTACACTGTTTTGTTGTGTGTTTTTTTGGTGTTTTGTTGTTTAATTCATAAACTCTGCCTTGCAAACTGTAAATACCAAACATAGAAAGAGAAGAAACCATCTACTGCTGAAATGGCTTCACAGCACATGACGGCTATTAACAGAATGCAGAAGCTGTATAACAGTCATACAATATGACAGGAAAAACTGAATTGAAAACTGGTTTCAGCCTGAAACCTGGATAAACAGTGTTTGGCTAGGACAACACAGATTCAGTGCTGTAAAACAACAGACTTGACTGTATTAGGTCAAGTTTTTAGAACTATACCTCACTGAGAAGATGACAAAGTTTCTCCATTTTAACACCATTATGAACGCTCAGCATTGCTTTATCTAGAAAAGCAACCGATACAGAACAGATTTTACACTATTTATATGATTTGACAGAACACGCTGCTTTAATTACATTAAGTAATAGCAGATTTGACAGTGTGAGTTAGTTATTTTATTGTTTGTTTACTGGTCAAAGTGGAGATAATGTAGGAGGTTTTTGGATGGAAGGGAAAGCGATCTTTTTTCTAAAAAACTGAGCATTAAAATAGACATTCTACATTTTCAGAAGACATTCTGAGTATCATAATATTACACAGCACTTAAAATTGTGTTTTTAAATATTCAGTATATATTTTTCAGTTTTTAATAATTTGTTCAAGGCTTTCTTGTTGAAAAGAATGTTTTGGTTTTTTTTTTTTCTCAGATGAATTAAATGAAAATGTGGGAATGGTTCAAAGCTGCGCCAGGGGAGGTTTACACTGGCCATTAGGAAGCATTTCTTTACCAAGAGGGTGGTCAAACACTGGAACACGCTTCCTAGAGAGGTGGTTGATGCTCCAAGCCTGTCAGTGTTTAAGAGGCATTTGGACATGCCCTTAGCAAAATGCTTTAACTTTTCGTCAGGCCTGAACTGGTCAGGCGGTTGGACTAAATGATTGTTGTAGGTCCCTTCCAATGACTTCTATTCTATTCTATTCTATTCTATTCTATTCTATTCTATTCTATTCTATTCTATTCTATTCTATTCTATTCTATTCTATTCTATTCTATTCTAAAAAAATAGCCACTCTATTGACAGACTGGTATATAAACATGTTGCTGATTTTTGCATAAAAAGTATATATCAAATAATTTTCTTAATTTTTCTAGGTGGCTATAACCTTCACTATAGCACACAGCTGTATTTCAGTAAGACAGAACCCAAGTCTCAAATTGTCAAGAAAAAGATACCTTTTCTAGTGCTGTTTTTCTGTAAGCTTCCACATATAAATGTATAAATTTGTACATATATGTGTATATATATATAAACACACACATTCATATTTTATTGAATACTTCAAATGAAGGCAAGCTTGCAAGTTTTGCTGAGCTTGTGTTTTTGTAAGATAATATGCAGAAAGTAAGTGCAAAGTGATCACCATAAAAAATGTTTTGCTTTTTGTAAGAACCCTTAGCTGAATTGTCAGGAAAAATAGTATTTCAAGTTTATTTTTTAAAGAAAGGAATTAAAATAATCTCAGTGAAAAAAAACCCAAACATGAACGTAAAAAGATTACAAAGAAAATGGCAACCACTACTCATTGTATCCTAGAGGAGCACATGCCTCTTCTTTCTGGATGGCTGGCAGATAAGAACCTAAGCATGCCAAGAGGAGTCAAAATCCCTTTAGAATTCTTAAATAAGGTAAAAATCTCTTCCTCAATGCTTCTGCAAAGCTCTTATCTGCAGTGCTGATCTTTATTGCACTTTTTGTGCTCCTTTGTGGTACTGCCTGAGAGCAGTTTATGCAACACATGCAAAAGATCCCCAACTATTGCCATGAGTTCACACAGACCCAGCACTACAGTTGCTGAACGCTGTCATCTAACCAGAGCAATCTCAACACTTCGCAAGATTTCAGGTGAAATCTAATTTTTACTATCCCTTAGTATATTGGACAATAATTTGCTCACCCTGCAAAAGGGGCAGGGGCAAAGCTGTGAGAGAAAGCCAGAAGGAAAACCGCTCTGGCTTGCAGCCACAACAAAAAGCAAGGGTAGTGAAAATCGCTGGTAGGCAAAGCCTGACATCCAGCACACACACCCTCTGATGTGCACACAAGAACTCTTTTGGGAGTAGATACAGCCAGGCTGGTTTCCGACGTCTTACATTTCCGAAAATAGTACAGCTATGGGCATTTTGCTGTTTCCCCTCCTTTCACACTTGCAGTTTCAGAGAGCAACAGGAGCAGGAGCAGTTTATAGTAAAAGGTTTTTTCACTCTGATTTTGTCCCTAACTGCAATTCCAAGGAGGTTCAGACAGCAATTTAAGAAAAGTAATCAACTGTGTGTATTTTCACAGCTTAAAAGAGAAAGTTGCAGATCTTTCTGACAATCCTGATTCAGTATCTTTGTTTTTTTCCCAGAAGAATCAAGAGAGGACTGATGTTACAAAAGTTGACTAAAACCATCAATGAGATGTGTCCATTTTAATTGTTTAAGACTAGCAATTTCCCCTGTAGCTTGAAGGTCTTTGAGACTGCAAAAAAATCCAGTTAGAGGCCAAATTCTGTCTCTTGACTGCAAACTGTTAATATAGAATAACTTCTCTGACAGTACCCAGCTATTCATGATTTACATTTATGTAACTAACTGCAGATAGGATGTTGACAATTTCTTTCAATTAAACTGAAAAAAAAAATTCCTATCTAATACTGTGCAAGGCTAAATCCAATTCAAAAAACAGGACTTGTTCTACACAGCAAAAGCTTTTGTACTGCTTTTTTTAGTTTTCCCATTGAAAACACGTCCTTTAAATACAGACCCTGGAAAATATGACCCTGAATACACGTGTCTTATTTGGGGGTCATGCGTTGAATAGTAGTTCTTGGTTACTCACAGGCCAAGCAGCTCTGCAGCTAGCTCAAGAAACTGTAAATACACTGTTTTCAATAGCATTTTGAGATTAAGAAGAGTGACAAGAGAGCATTGGATCCTACCAAAAATTGCAAGGCCTCCATAATAGTTCAATGGCCTAAAGCACTCTGGATCTATTAGGCTGAAGACTGTTTTTAAGTAAGTATTATAGGCAAGTATTAGATACAATACTCCCAAAAGTTTTGTGTCACAGCCTAAGCTCACGATTTTGACAAAAAGAACTGAGAAACATATGTTAAACACTCTTATTCCTGCTGATTCTCACTGACATGTCTCATTTAATTTAAAAGGGTGTGGCAACCTGAGAAACACTATAATCTGCTAAAACTGTGTTAGCTAAAGGCTGGTAAACTTAAAGGAGCCAACAGAAAGGGTCTGCTACCTGCATTTACATTTTATAGCTCAGAGCTTACCTCCAAAGACTAAGAGGGAACGACAAAATATTAAGACAAGAACTGTGTGTTATCAGAGACATATTTTTTACCAGAGAAAAAGTAGACCTTCAGGTATCTACTCTATATACCTGATAGTTAACGTAACAAAACTCAGTGACGGTAGAGGTAAAGGAACAAGTGGCACCAAGGTGTCCAGAGGTTTATGTCAGCAGTCCCTCGGAGACCACAGGCTACAGGCAGTACCTCAGTACTACAGTCCCAATGCATTACTTGTCTAACCAGCATGGATCTAGTTATCACTGACTTTTGTTGAAACTACAGGACTTCATGAAATTTGTCACCTTGGAGATGAATCTCTTGCTTTTACATGCTAATATGCTCCCTTAAGTTTTCTCTGTGCTCTGTTCTGGGTTTCAGTAAAACCTTTTATCAGAGCCATTGTTTTCAACAGATAAAATAAAGAGGCCATCAAGGCAAAAACTGACCTTCAACAGAAATTTAATTAAGTGAAAAGCAGCTAATAAATTTGAAGACCTACTAATTGCAAATTAACCCCTGACTCACCCACCTGATTATCAGTTTAGCTTTGATACTTCTTAATTCTCTCCACACTTGTAAAGACGAAATACCCATCACTCTTCCTAGCCAGCATTGGTTTCAATCTGAGAATACAACAGGAAGGGTATGGGTCCAGTTACTAAACAGTGATAATAAACCCACCTTAATTGCTTCAATTAGATCATCCACAGGGAATCACTTTACACAACCTACAGGGATTAACAGGCTTTTCATGAAACACTACAAACAATTACATGGGGATAAGCAACCATCAAGAGCTGTCAGAGAAACAGAAGTTGCTATCTATAGACAGTTTTCTCAGTTACTCTCTGTGCTCATCTGTGGGGAGGAATTATCCTTCACCCAAACACAAATACCTAGCCAAGACAATTCTGAGGGAGATTTCTGTAAAGACTATACACTGGACATCTCTAAGGATCATGCTAATACTAAGACCAAAGGAAAATGTAGTCTCATCATACTGGATGTGTCACAAGAGCAGATGTTTAGTATTTTGACACTGGCTTTGCTCAGTCTACATGCCTTGCCCTTTTCAAATTGTGTTCTCCTTGTCTTTTTTGGTAGGTGTTTATTTGGCATAGCAGGAAAGTCAAACAGTGTACAGAAAATCAACAGTGGAAGTATTTCCTTTAATGGACAAATATTTAAACTGCTATAAACTTTATTTGATCATTTTTGTGAACATGATATTTTTAAGTCATTTCTATTGGCAATTAAACTTCAGAAGAAGAGAAAGAAAAGAGTAAACAGTGCTTCCTCTGTGGCAGTTTATATACGTGGGTATACACATGCACATGAACTTAATATATACACACATTGTATGTATTGAAGAATACATGGATACACGGGAGGACAATATGGAAAAATGTGTGTTAAAATTACAAATACCCTAGAGATAACAAACAATTCTAGAATTACACTCTGGGCACTACATACAAGTGGGAAGGATGCAATCTCCTGAATACAGAAAACTCTGCCTTACAGCTAAAACTCTGGCATCTGCCTGCTCTAGTGAGACCATGCAGGACTCCACATGCTTCAGTAAAACTAAGCTTGTAGACTGAAACTTGCCCCCCAACCAAATTTATGGTGGTTGGGTTGGGAAGTCGATTATAATTCCAAAAAATGACAAAGCACAAGCGGTCTTGTCACAACTTAAGAGGTCACGGTATATTCTGGGATGCGATCAAAAGTGAGACAGAATATTTTAGCCATAAGAAAATCCCCAGGGCTTTATAATTTTGCCATAAGCCTGGATGAGCTGGTTGATTATAGCATTTGACAACTTGTATACCGTTTCAGGAAAAGAAGGCTTATTCTGAAGCAATGGATCAGTGACAAAAACCTTCTAAGGAGTTCTGGTTGCAAACGATACAATTGCTCTTTAACTGCATCTCAGTCACAAGCACTTAATTTAGCATATGAAATAGCTTGGGATCTTTTTCTTCCACCTTTCCATGCTACATGAGACCCTTATTACATGTCACTTACACTTTACTTCCCTGAAAAGCCAAAGTTGCAAACAAACAAAATCCCCACTATCTTCCTTTCCTTTCCTAACCAATATTTAATGAAGTAGGAAAATACCACAAAATGTGTTTCTGATAACATTCCTCTTTTACCATGGGCTGGAAACAAAAATACCTAAGATGTTATATAACATTTAACCTGAAATGTCTTATATGGCCACTTGACAAAGATATTTTTCCCAAGCACCATCTTTTAATTTATTAGCAAGAAAGGAAATGGGCCTAATAAATGAACACCCGCACTCAGTCCTTGTATCAGACTACTAGAATAAGCCAAATTATCTGCTAGCTCTCCAGAGGCACAGAAGAAAGTTCTAAAAGTGGGTTGGGATGGCAGCAAGGAATGTTTCTGATCATTTCTAAATGATGAGTGACATCCTAAAGAAAGAAGTATAGAAAGTAGAAGAATGATTGCCTGAGAAAGAAGAAAACCAGCATCTGCTCTACAGTCAGACAGACATTACAAAGGACAGATAATGCTTCTAAGACTAATAATATTCCTAGCAGCCAAATTGGGGAGAGAAGAGTTTTATCTACAATATGAGCAGTCTTACTAGTATATACCTTTTGCTCCTCCAGACAAGCCTTCTCTCCCTCTATCATGCCACACTACCTAATTTGCAGCTATTGCCAATTCAGTGTTTCATCTAAGCAAAGTTGGCAGAATTTCTACAGGAATGTAATGTTCACATTGCACAAAAAATGATGATTCATGTTATTCCACGGTGCAACTGAGACTGAATTTGATGCCCTTTTTTGAATCCTTGTTCTCTGGAGGTTGATATGGGGAAGGAGGAAGCGTTTTGAACTTAAGAACTATTCCTTTCAATGGTAGCAATTTCGCTGTGTGGCCTACATTTTATAAATTCATGTTTGATTGTGATATCATATTGCTTTATTTCAGATCTCTATTCTCCAAATTTGTTTCTAATGTGAAGAGCATTTGTAAGGAACTTTTCAATACTTCAGAAGAAATATACTACAATAAATAGAAGGCATACCTCAGACCCTCAGCAAATCAGCTAGAAAGTAAAACCTAAGACTTAAGAAAATATTCCATATTATTTAATTTATTTTATTAAAAGAATAAAACTTCCTTTCTTGTACAGCAGCATTCAGTTTTTCTCAGCAGTGTTTTCCAGTTATGGCGTATTTTGGGTTTGGGGTTTCTGTTTTTTTTTTTTTTAATTCATTATTGTTAAGCAATGGTTCTGTGGGTTTTTTTTAATTATTATCATTTTTGGGTACACAAATCAGATTCACTGCATTAACTTGATTCTCTGAAGAATGTCTACATTGTTTCAACTTAAAAAAAAATTGAAAAGAAAAAAAACCCCATGAGACTACATATGAATGCATTCCTTGCCATGTACAAAATTATGCTCCAGGTGTGAAACAGACACATGTTCTCCATCTGCAAAGACAAGTGTCTTTGCCATGCCCTTTGCTACATAAAGGTTTTACAGAGTAATATCCAATGCTTGTTTTTATCGTCTTCAACTACATGCTAGATTAAAGCAAAAAAAAATTGTATATTTAAGGGCTAATGTACTATCATGAAAGAGAAAATGTTACTAAGGAACTGGGAAAACCATTCCAGAAAAAGTACTGAACATATAGAAGGAATAGTAGTTGAAGTAAGTCATTTAGCTAGGGATGCTTAGAATTAGAAGTATGACTGAACGAATTCATATTCCAAAACTACAGGAGGGAGAGGCATATCCATTCTCCTTCAAGCAAAAAAAGCACATCTAACTTTTTATTGAAAATGTACAAAAGAAGTGTTGAGATTTTTTTGGTAGAAAATACTTTGGTAACTGTTCAGAAATGTTTTGGGAGATATAAAAAATTATTTGTTAAAAACTAACACTGCGGTGGTTATATGCAGCCCTACAGCAGCATGCGGAACCTGCCACAAACTGCTCACAGCATATGTACGGGATTGTGACATTTGCTGAGCATTTACACAGAGGAATAATGGAGCATAAGGTTAGGTTGCTGTCATGCTGAGACCACTGCCCATCATGCTGACCAATAGTGTCTCATGGCTCCTTTCTGATCCCCTATGGCCTGGACATATTTATTATCTCTCATCTTAGACTGTGCAGAGACATTTTAAATGAGTCACAGTGGCAGGTGGCCCTTATTAATACTTCTTACGATATGAGAGCTCCTGGAATGCTTAACCAGAGAGAAGAAACCAGAAGGTGAGACAGGAAAAGTCCTGTGAGGAAATACATGAAAACAATTAAATTTGGAAGATAAATATGTTTTGGTGTCATTTGAGTTAACAACAAAACTATACTCCGAGAAAAGGAAAACTCACCTCAAACCAGGACATTGGGTAATAATAGCTAGATATATCCTCTGTTCAGAACAGGGTGGGGATTTATAACATTTTGTACTATCTTCGTAAATAGGTAACAAAAATCACAGAGGACATTATAACAGAAGATGAAATTGTTATAATGAAAGTTGAAACTATGGACAACAAGTTCCATTTAACTACAGCTGCAGCAAAATAATTCTAAACATTAATATTTAATGGAAGTTAAAAACTGATGTTGAAAAATACTCTCTAACAGAGGCTAATTTGCTATGTGGTTTCCAATACAAGCTTAGACTCCAGTAATAAAAACATCATGGAATAAAAAGAAAATTTTCTCTTTCCTGTTCCATCTTATTGCAACTGTAGCTCAGTTGTATGTTCATCGTCCTTCTCTTGAAAGGAAGTTCAGAGAACGGTAACAGACATGCCAGCAGGAGACGGGCATATAGACTATATAGAATTTAAAACCAATAAAGCAAAAAAAGTAGAGAAAATATTATGGAAATGAAACATGCTGTAGTAAGCAGAAATAATAGGTAAATACTATTGAAAAAAATAATACCAAGAAATTAATCACTGGCATTAATTTTTTTCTGGGACAATCTTGCAAGACTAGCGTAAGAACATGACCGCTTTTAACAAAGCATCAGAATATATGCAATAAGTGTCAGCAGGACGTGGTGTGAGTGATAGACTTAGTTTTTTACATTTGCAAATGTCTGGTTACTCTGATTTGCCTTACACTATCCAGTACTAAACACACACCAAAAAAGAATTTGTTTTTAAAAAGCCCATACTTATTAAACAGTGGCACTCTCAGAGTGCCCAAATTAACCAGTTAACCAAATGAAGGTTTTAAGAAAACAACATACCAATTTGGGTTTGAACATTCTACAAATGATGTTTATGGAATCTGTGTCTTTTCCCCACTGAATGTCTTAAAAAGTCAATTGATACATAAAACTATAAATACAAATGTCTAAAAATGTGAATGTACAGACGCACACACATATACTCTCATATACCCATGAAAGTGGAATGTCTCAACATCAGAGGGAAATGTGTTTCAAATGTCATTTTCAGAGGACAGAACATCATAAAACACTTTAAAAAAAAGTACCTCCAAATTCACAGAGTGCTACAGTGAGTCATTGATTTTAGGTGATCCAATTGAAAAGAACTTGTTTTAGTCACTGGGGTGGTCACTTAGATCACCCAGTTTTAAGAACAGCTTAAGTTTTAGAGACAGTTTTACTGTACAAAAATAATGGCTGATTACCAATTGCTCTTGCTGTGAGATATAAAGAGGTATACAAAGAATTACTTTTTTTGTATCTACAAAATATACAAATATATTTATAACATATATAAATATATACAGAGAAAGAATGACATGTAACATTTGGCTCTACTTATTGGGAGTACTTACTAAAAAGACTTTTGGAATGTGTTCACATTTCTTTTTATATTAATAGGTACATCACCTTTATATGCGTAAGGCAATGTGGCTGCGTAAGAGAGGATGAAGTTCTGGGCCCACAGAAAGCAACTGCAGTTCTGCTACAACAACAGGGAAATGAAAAGCAGTTGAAAATACGGCTAAGTCTCATCTTTGAAGGAACTCAGCACCAAAATACCTCTCATACACTATCACTTTAATGGTCACCAGACCTGCTTTGTCCTTAACTCTTATATGGTTCTATACATTTCTTAAGGGGAAAAAAAATTAAATAAATATTACACTTAGTCTTGAATTAGAGTTCTATTGTGTACCAGTTTGGATTATCATACATTAAAACAGGGAAGCCAGACAATATTTGGTCCACTGTTATCTTCTAGAGAGGAAGTAGGCTTTCACACGCTTTCAGCTCTAAAAATTAATTTAAATAAGGAGTAAAAATGTGAGAGTAAGTATCTAAAATGAGAAAGGAATCCAAAGTCCTCAATACAGCATACCTGATGAAAAAACTCAAATGAGATCAACCATAAAAATGCAATGACGATTTGCGGGAGTTCCTTAAAAGTTAAATAGGACTCACATGGAAATTTTCAACCTCTTGGGGTTTTCAAGAGAAAAGGTATCCAGAGGGCTCAACTGATAATCCAAACATAATATTGTGATATTTAAAACTGTTATTTCAAATAAATGTACTATTCAAATGAAGCATACAATTGCCTTCTAGTTTCAGGAATTATGGAAACCAGAACACACAAATAATCAAAACCATAATCAATTTTTCATCAACATAATACTATTTTACTTGCAATGCATTTAAAAATCTTTAGAGTTCTCTTATGTTTGCTTCAGGTTTGAAATGTATGAAGTTATTACAGAAAGTTGACTGCAATATTTGTTGTTATTGATTATTTCAGGAGTTGGAATAGGCACTTAACCTCTGCTTGTGAACAGCTAGATATGTGTGAGATTTGATCCAAACTACGAAAGCAACGGCTTTATTTTGTCTTTATACCTGTTTCTTAGCTCCCACTTTTCATGATCCCTTTGCAGCTCATGAATCATCTACTTTTTTCATTATAATCTCCTTCATGGGTTACAGAACAGGACCCATGATAAAAAAACCCTTGCTTATGAATTGGAATTTTATTGTTTAACCAATTATAGTTCTGAAGTATTAAAGCATGAATAAAACTTGAGCTGTCCCAAATGGAAATCCAGGACTAATTGTAACTTCAGACTGGTCTGGTCCTTCTTATTTCTCAGTGTCTTACTTGTTTTTTATTTCTATTCCATGTTCATCCTCCAAAAGCCATTGCTGTGCTTTTAGATTATTAGTAAAGTAATTCAAGAAAACGTTATCATGCTGATTAGATAGAGTAAATGCTAGCTGGTTTCAGTCTAAAAGTTATTTTTGACCTGCGGTTCAGATCCAAATAACTGTCTAGAAAAAAGGATGACATGCAGATTAGAAACAAAGTTGGCCTCTGCTTACCCTTAGTTTAAAGTAATACTTTTTTTCAGTATAAAGAAGATTTGCGTTGTTCTTCCCAAGGTTAGTTCCTGTCTTGCTTAAATCACTGCTGGAATAGATCTGCCAAGTAGCCTGCACTTAGCAAGTCAGTTGTGCATTCCTACAGAACTGAGAAAACATACTACACACGGTCTCTTTCCCCTCTACAAACCTACCACCGTTTCACAGGCTGTTGTGAGCTAACCTATGCATTTCCTGACCTTTATCCACCTGGGTCTCATATTTTGAACTTAAGCAATGAAATTGAGCAGTCGCTTATTATACAATTTAAGCAATGGAAATGTTGCATATAAAACTGCAACAAGAAATGGGAATAAAACTCCACTTGTAATACATCAAATGCAAGCATTATCCAGTTTTCTAAAGTCTGTTGTTTTCATTTTTATAAATACAATGCATCATGTTTTATTGTAATGCTCACTAGTGTACTACTAGCTCTTATTCTGTCATTTAGGTTAAACTAGGAGGTTTATCAGAGTCCTGTTGACTCCACACTAATGAACATTAACCTTTAACTAAAGTGGTTTTAGAGACATGGCTCTCAGGCTCACTTCCTTGAAATAACTCAAACACAGTTATTGTTACTCTTGTTGTTATGTCAACAATATCAGATGGTTAGGGGAAAATAAAAATCAGTTCATTTTATTTGTGTCATTGTTAGCAGAAGCCAAAAACCACTGCAATAGAAAGCATCTAAGCGGAGCCTTTAAAAATACCCAGGTTTGTCCTCCTAGGCTTCTTGGATAGTCAGTAATGATAGGCAGGTATCTCGATAAGTCAATTCAGATCTCAGCCACACTCTGACCACTGAAACTTGGAGCACCTGCGCTCGTGTTTCAGCTGTCTCAGTTAAGTGCCTCATATTAAGTGACATGAATCTGGGCCCCCAAGTGTCCTCTTTCTGTTCTGTGAGTAGACTGGCTCACACCTTCTTGAAACGCTGTGCATGTGTACGGATTACTTACTTAGCCATTATACTTATTCAGGAGATAATATACTAGCTACTTGCAACAAGAAATAAAAGCTTCCCACAGAGAATTCTTCTGTGCACAATGTTATTTAAATCTATTGCTACTTCTTGTATACCAAGGGAAATATTTTCTCAATATTAATGGAAGAGAACACTTTTCATTTTGTTTCTGAAGATCAAGCATGATTTTAGAAAGGTTAGCTAGGAAAGGGAAAATACCTTGATTGTTTTCCATGTCTCACTCTATCGTTTTTTCCATTCATCTGGCTGTCTATCTGAAATAACTTGCACTAACAGCAGAGAAAAAAACACTCCACAAAACTTGGAGAATAATCTGCATTTAAAAACAATTTATACTTTACAAGGACTATGTTTGGTCACTGCCTTAATTACATAGTCTTGCAACATGGAGATATTTTAAGATTTAGACAAAAGTTTCCTATATCATCAACAATCAACCCTTTCTAAAATGTTATCACTAATGATGTTAATAATAGGTGTAATCGTGTTATTAGCTTCATCATTGTCATTTGTTTAGTGCACAGCCCAGCCTAACCCATGACAGATTTTTATATACTGTTAATTTCAGTCAATTAGAAAAGGCTTAACTTAAAAGTAAAACTACTGAAAAGAAAATTGGTTCTGTTTTACCTCAAACCAGGACAATTATAATCTTGACCAAGTCAGTTTGAATAACAGAGAGTGGCTTCTTCTTTGACTATTAGATTCACAAACAACCCTTTTATAACAAAAAAAACAGAAACAAAATTACCCCAAAATACAGTAACACAATCTCATGAATGGTACAAACTGAAAATTTATTTCTGTAAATGTTAACAGTTAAGAGGGTTGCAATTAATTATCAAACTCCAGTTGGGTTAGCAAATGTAAATTATGTCATTTTCCCCATTTATACAGTCATAGTACCGGTGTTATTTTTTTCTTTTTTTTTAGTGGGGGGATATGTTAATTGTGGGTATTTTTAGAGAGTCTTTAAATGAGACTGAGGGTCTCTATAATTTTTTAAAAATATGATCAGGCAAATATGGATGTTGTTCTATATATTGGCTAATATATGGTTCTATGTAGTAGTCACAGAACCTGCAATAACAAATACTCATTGACTATTACTGAAACTGCAATTACTTCAACATTTCTTCTAGCAATGGACTGAAAAATTACTTACAGGAATCAGAGACTTGCATTCTTTGCATACACAGAGATAGCTATCTAAAACAGAAAAAAAAACCACCCCACATATGATTGCAAAACCTGAAAATACTTTACAGCCTTCTCTCCATCCTAAATTCACATCTTTTTTGATGAAACGGTAATTTGTTTGCCTGACAATTCAACAGGACTGAATTCTAAATTCATACTGCAGGTGCACTGGAAAATATATACTGCATTTGTTTCACCCTCACTCCTCAAATCTTTGTTCATGACAGGAAGGGTCCGCTTGCTACTCCAAGGAAATCTCATGGAAACTTTCTCAATACTTAAGGTAGCTATACATGGCATTATTTTTTCTACGGACAGTTGTATTGGGCCTAAATGCCAAGGTTTTTGTAGCAGGAGGCTGACTTGTGCCAGACACAGACAGTTCCAGCTGCCTCCAAATGGCACCACAGGGCACAGCTGAGCCCGTCAGCCAAGCTAGTGGTGCCTTGGGTGAAACGTATTTAAGAAATGGCAAAACACTGGAAAAGAGAGTAGTGTGGAGGGGAATAACAGCATAAAAACAGCCCTCTGAACACCAAGCTGAGAGAAGGAGGAGGGAAAGAGATGGCTCAGGCACTGGAGCAGAAATTGCCCTGCAGCCAGTGGAAAAGCCCATGTTGGAGCAGGTTTATCCTAAAGGAACTGGTCTTGGTTTGAGGTAAAACAGAACCAATTTTCTTCTCAGTAATTTTACTTTTCAGTTAGTCCTCTTCTAAGACTCTGAAATTAACATCATATTTGTCAGGTCATCTCTGCTTCTAGCAGATAAGGCCTGATGTTTATAGTGAATGCCAAGGAACGGTATGCAGAGAGGATCTTGCTTACACTTACTGCTATAACGACCAAGGTCAGCTCACTTTGTTAGGCACAAAGTTGGAGGGTTGGAAGCGGAAGAGCACAGAGGGGTTGCACCTGTGGGGAGGAGCGGACAGGATGGGTGACCCAAAACTGACCAACAAGGTATTTCATCCCATCGCATCATGCTCAGTATAAAAGCTGAGGGATCAAAGGGGTCAGGCTCTTTCTTCAATGGCCAGCGTCTGAGGACAATTCTGTCTGTCTGTCTTTGATCCTGATCCATGCGTTCCTGAATCCAGTTCGTGAGTTCAGTTCCCATCCATCACTGAGTCGAGACATGATTGTCATCCTGGCAACTCAATACGGTTTTGTATATATTGTGTATATTTCATTATTTTATTCATAATATTATTAACTTTTATTTTAATTATTTTATTATTAATATTTAATTAAAGTAGTTTAGTTTCTTTCCAACTCATAAGTCTCTCCCTCTCTCATTCTTCTCTCACTTGGGAGAGAACTTAGAGAGCTTCTGTCATTTGTTTTAGTGGCCATCCCAGCCCAAATCACTACAGAACTGCAGCCCATGAGGAGGACCCATGCTGGAGGAGAGTAAAAGCGTGAGGAGGAAGGAGTAGCAGAGGGGAGCTGTTAGGGACTGACCACAACCTCCCATTTCCCTGTCGTCCTGTGCTGCTTGGGAAGGGCGAGGTGGGGAAAGGTAGAGGAGCCAAGAGTGAAGTTGGACATGGGTAAAGGGGGAGGAAAAGTGTTGGTTTAATATCTGGGTTTGTTTCTCACTACCCAAATCTACTTTAATTGGCAAGAAATTAAATCTTCCCCAAGTCAGTAACTGGTAAGCAACCTCCCTGTCTTTATCTCAACCTGTCAGCTTTCTCAGATTATTTTCTCCTCCTCTCCCACAGAGAAGAAATAGTGACTGAGTGGCTGGGTGGGGCTTTGTCCCCTAGTCAAGGCTATCCCACCACAGCAGTGAAATTAATCATAGGTGTATCACTCATATGACACCATAGTAAGTCTTCTAAACCAAGACATGGTTTACTCTCTTGGCAATGTCTTTAATTTTGTTGTAAGTCACACTTTTGCAGAATGAATCATGTCTGTAAAACTTGTTTGTTTTATTTTTAACAATTAAACACACCTAAAGCTGTATAAGCACTGGTAATTGAACACAAAATTCATTCCAGAAGGTTTAAGTATTGTACTTTGAGTTAATTGTTTTCCCAAATAGCTGCATCAGTACTGTACATAATAGGAGCAAGAAGATGCCTGTGTATCCAAAAGCTGTTTCTTGTTACCTACTGTAACAGGTAGCCTAGTATCACAAACAAAATGCAACGTAACCTTGTATTCCTTTTAATTAACAATTAGTATGTAACAGCATATTACCTCTAGGAAGCTTGTGTCTCAAGCCTTCCTTCATCATCAAACCTGTGTTTTTTCAAGTTTTTCTTAGCAAAAACTGTGAATACTTTTTACGGTGGTAAATATTTTCATCATGGCAGTATTCAAAGATCTGTGTGGCAAAGGTACTTGAATCCATTACTTATACTTTCTAATAGGGAAAACTGATATGAAAGATCTGAAGACTTCTGTGACCAAATGAATCAGAAAACAGATATTTCCAATGTAGGCGTATGATTTCCAAGAATACTAACTACAGATAAAACAAAACAAAAAAAAAAACCATAAACAAACAAACAAAAAAACCCCAAACACACAACCACCCCAAAACCCCCAAAACCCAACTCCCCTACATGCATTGATAAGGAAGAACAAAGCAAAATTCCCTTTGAAATTGTGAACATGAGATAAGGTGGCAAACTTAGAGATAATTTACAAAAGGAAAAATACTTGATGTTCCCCTCATGAGGTGTTCTTAAACACATTTGTGAATTAGGCCTGTAACCCAACTGTGAAATTATACTGAGTTCCATTACTAAGTACTTGATAAATATCTGAAGTATGAGGTATTGTATATGCAGCAAAGGATGTATCAAGGAGAACTGCCAACAAAGCATTTCAGCCTTAGCCATCTAAAATGAGTCATCTAAGTCTCATCTACGTATACAGACTCCCTTTTTATCCAGCCCAAAGACTTCTTCCAGACAATTCCCACTACTCTCAGACAACTATTTTTGAAGGATACTAATCGTTTGGTGTCAATGTCTTTCCACTGACCATAGGAGGAGCTAGATGTCCAGTTTACAGTTTGGCAACAATTCTTAGACAACTGAGTTGGGTGACATAATTCCTGCTCAGGCTAATCAGAGGCAACCCATTTCTAGAGAAATAGTATCTCCTCTTTGCCAGAGGGAAGCTAATGCAAGGTCAACTTTTTAATGTATAGGGTTGGTTAAGTTTCTTTTTTCTTTGCTTTTGTTTTCTTTGCTTTGCTTTTACGATGTCCACTTTATCTTTAATAACTTTTGATTTAAACCACATCACAAAACTAGTTCCACAGCCCTCCAAAGGAAAAAACACAGACTAAGCACCAACACAGTGTTTGAAAGGTTTACTAGGATTTTAAAAGCCAATCTTTGTAGAAAATTGTTAGCCTGCAGGCAGTGGCGCAATCTCTAAAACAAGCTACTTCGTAGTTTACCTTATTGGACTTCTATTTTTTTTGTTTGATTTGGACCTTTAGAGGGGATCTTCTGGTTAATGGGTACATTCTGAGACCATGGGCTAAACTCATTCATTACTTCAACCAGGTTAACACCAGAGGGAATGCAGTTCAACCAGAGTGGCCTAAGTGGTGAAATTATGACATCTATTCATTTATTCTGTTACAGAGTGAAAATAAGACCATTTCAAAATGTTAACAACATAAATACTGAATGTTGAAATCGGGACTCAGAAAAAAGATCTCCAATTTAACAGAATATGGTATATTACCTTATTTCATAGGAGTAAAGAATAATTTCACAGTCCACCAAAACAACAAGGAACTGCAGTGAAAATGTGAAAATTAGCAATAAAACACCAGGGTGTTTAGCTGTAGTGCAAAATATCCTAACAAAATTTTCACCTTTTATCTCTGACCACCCAGGAAGTAGCTTTAATTAGTACAAATTGAAGCCTCATCTAATGAGGGAAAAAGTATATATTTTGGAAAAGATACTGTGAAAATTTTTCTCCTGTTTGTTGCATATTTTTATCATGTGTGACCATGAAAAAAGTTGCTTATAAAACAGTAACTTGAAAAACCCTAATTAGAAAGCACATACACTGAAAGGACATTTGTTTATGTATTAAATTCCATGTGTATTAAAAATGTCTATCTCTTCAATGTAGCCTTCTCAAGAAATGAGACTTGATCCTCTGTGGTGTTTTACCTTGATTAATCTTTTACACTCCTGCAAAGACAATGTAAATCACTGCTAAATCAGATTATCCACTCAAATAAGACAGCAGTCAAATAAGGCAGTGACTGTTATCATAGCTCCTGTGAAGCCAATAGCACTGTGACAATTCGTGTGAGCAGAAGATCTGCTCCTGAGACTACTTGATCCACTTTGCACAAGTGTCTAGCTTTGCAGAGCAAAGAGTCCAATGGTAATAAAACAGACTGAGACTGGCAAGCACCAGAACCTCACGGAAAGGCTGCTCAGAAAGAGCACTTCAACACATTTGACTATGAGGTGGTCATTGTTCATGATGGGTCCAATACCGTGTCAAGTGCTGGTATCGACATCTGCCCGTCATCATACACTGTATCTCTGTCACCTACAGCTTTATACTATCTTCAAGAGAGTTACCACAAAGGTGACTGGGGAAAGTTTAGTCCTGAATAATTTTAAATTTTTTTTTAATATAAAACTGCCTTTTTCCAATGAAACAATGAATAACTGATTACTTATTTTCCTCCATGAGGCTCCAGATTGTGTATAAAATATATCAAGCAATTTAATTTAAAACAAATCAGCCTGAAATCTAGTTCATAAATGATACAGGGCTTTTGATAGCAAGAGATTATATTTGTCTTTTCAGAAGAAAGAAAAAAGTATGCAGCCCTTAGCATTTATTTACTTTTCAAACTGAAGTATAAATAACCTAGTAGTGATAAGAGTTCATGTGAACAACATGCAATTTTATAACCTGTTACGAAGTAAACTGTTAATTGTGTATTATGCTAAGGCAGGTCTTTTACATATTATATTTGTCATATCTCCTTTTTTTACCCCTTTGAGTTTCCTCTTACACTATTAAAGCTTTTAAAACTTAAAATAAGTTTTTGGGTTGGGTTTTGTGTCTTGTTTTGGGTTTTTTTGATGTGGGTTCCCCCCCCCCCCCCCAATAACCAGAAAATCCTTTTTTGGTCTTCCTGAGACTTCACCAAAGCAATTTAGTCATAAATAAATTATGGCAAAATAAGCAAACGTAATAAAGAGCTATAGATAGTGTCTAGATCAATATGAACATTACAGTTTGCTTTCACAGTCTTTTTAACTCAAAGGAAACCCCTGCCACTCACACAGAAAATCATTGAGCTTCCACTCCACCAACATCTTCTCATTAAGAAATTGTCACACAATGTGATGAGAAGAATTTTTTCAGAACTTCAAAGGAAAATTGTACAGCATCGTTCTGTCATGCTTATACATCTTAAGACAAAGTTTTTCACTTTAAAAACATAATGAGGCTTTAAATGTCATTATGATGAAGATGCAAGGGGGAAAATACAATAGAAGAGAAGCTTTTGATGCTCTTCTTAATCAGGGAATTTCAATAATTATTTAGGGTTTTTAAAAATCAAACAGTCCTTAAAACACTATTTGCCACTCTATCTCAAACCACCTACTCTCTTTTAAGATATACTTCAGTCCAAGGTACTGTATTCTTCTAAAATTGTTGTGAAGGACTTTCTCCAATGTCTAGACATAGAGGCCTCCACATTATCCAGGTTGTTGGTTTTTTTTTTCTTTTTCTCTGGAGTAAGTTCATTTCTATCCCTCTCTGTGTCTTCAATAATGTATTTCCTCATAGCTTTTAAAATGATATATTTCTCTTTTCCATACATCATTGATCCTAAAAGGCCGCGGAAGCTCCCTAGTCCACCAAAGAAAATCAGCATGTTTAAAACTGAGCACCTATTTAAATTACATACGATATAAGAGGCTTACACAATTCATTTATATCAAATACAACAAATGAAAACTTTCCAGTATCCCCCAGGCTTATGATAATAATTTGTGTCTACTTGTAATGCTACAATTGCTTTTGTACACGTAACAGTTCTAAACACAATTTTGAGCCTTTTAGATTCCACAGAGACAAAACCAACAGGCAACACTCAGCTAAATACCCAGCCAAATCAAAAAAAGCAACCAAACAATAGAGAAAACAAGATAGAGGTAGATAGCTCTTTTTCATAAATGAAAAGTTTTCTGAATTGCAAGCTGGTAAAAGACACCAATAAATTGTATGAAATATGTAGTGGAGATTTTATTTTCAACGCTTTTGAAACATCAGAACAACTCAGAAATGTAATCTACCAGGAATATAACCTGAAAACTGGAAATAGGTGCAATGAGAAGAACAAATGGCTTTTAAAAGTCATCCACCTAATCCTGATCTGTCAACAGCGAATAGATTCATGCCAACTTCCATGCATCTCCAGGACTCAGTTTTGTTTATTTTGCCATGATCTACATAAAATAGTCAAGCTACTTTAAGGTATACTTTAGGATGTAAAAGCCTCGAGTCTCATAGTTGCGCTGACAGTTGGAGGCTGAGACGGACAAATACTGTATGTGGGTCTGTTCTAAAAAAAAACGAGATTAACATTCAAAGTCTTGAGTGAAAAAGCTGTGAGAAAACACCTCTGTTACTGTGTTTTCCTCATGCTTCCAGAGTTAAATTTGTTTGGAATATTCCTAAAGTTGTAAATTAAAAGAAATGGTGAAAGCAGAGCAAAGCTAAAGTTAGGAAAAATGGCTGCTATATTAAAGTCAAAAACCCTGCTTGTTTTCTATACAAAAATGCATAATCCCTACCATAGAGCACCCTTGATGAAAGTACTTTGTTGATTAATATGAATCAATTCCTCACTCACATCACCAAAATTATAATTTTCTCATCTCAATAACTGAAAAGAGTAAGATACAGTAATAGAATTAATGCATTGGAGTCTTAAAGAAGTAAAAGCTGATTTTATTTCAAGAATTCTTTGCAGCCTGAATCACCAATGATTTTGATGTTCATATGTGACACTATTTTTCCTTTTTGTTTCGTGCTTCTCTAGGTTCTTTAGTAGACTCTTATAATCCTGATAGTTTGTGTCCAAGAGCCCAGCAGCCATGTAAGAAAATATCTCTTTTTTTTTGATACAGACAAGAAATCACACTTACAATTTTTAAGTGCACTGCTGTAAAGGACAAACAAGGGCTCAGTAAGTATCTTTAGCTTCTAAGAAACAAAAACTTTTTCCAGCATGTGGTAGCAAAGATATTGAACTTCTTTAAAATGCAACAGAATAGGGTTTCAATTTGTAATGCCGTCTATTAGGGGTGCAAGAGAAGCTCATCAAAATCAGTGTAGTTCTTCAACTGCCTTCAGTTGGTTTGGGATTAAGAGTTTTGGAGGATATTTTTAATATCTGGAAGTGCATTGCCAAATACTAATGATACGTTTATTATAAATGACTCTTGATTCTTGTAGTCATGAATTCATATCCTACCTCCATTGTGAATAATATGTTAAAATATTTTGATGGAGTAAGATTACTTCTCATCTTCAGGAAGAAACTAGAGCAAGTTCTACAGAGATTTTAATCACAGGGACAGTATCCATAAATTGCAAAAATCACACCTTTGAGGTTTTTCTCTATTTTTTACTTTCCAAAAGCATAGGTCGACTGCCTTACTCATCTCCAAAATTCCTACACTATTTACACTTCTGAGTCTCACACATATCAGAAACAACAATGCTTATAACCTCACACAAAGATTAGTCAGTGGAAAGGTGAACACTGCAGTACAATAAAGCTACTGCTAACCTTGCACTGGTGAACTTGTAACAAAACTGTATCACAGGCACGACTTTTGTTTTGATTCCCTCAGCCTTTACTAGGCACACTAGGTTGATTAATTTTAGCTATTCATAACTCCAATTAAACTCCATTAAATGTCGATAACAGAATAAGAATGTTAAAAGTTTACTTCCATTATTCTTCCTGCTCTGGACAGCACCTCCCCTGATAGAAAAACATGAAGAAATTTATATTTGGCAAATTGAATTATAAGAAATGGCATAATCATATCATCCATAACAATTTCAGGCTTCTTTTATGGGTTTTCCTTTCCCAGAAAAACTCTTAATGTTCTATTACCAAGTACTCAAATTCTTCCACTACTGAACTTCTATTTGAGCTCATCATTTTGTTTCTTTAAAAATAATGGGAGATCCTAAGACTCTTTTCTCCTATTAACTCAAATATTTTAAGAAGTCCTCTGCCTTCATTCCTGATCATTTGCAGAAAAGTTTTTGGATCACATTTACAGAAAAACAAAAAGAAAAAAAAAAGTATGTAGGCTCTTCTATTTCTCCACGTACTAACAAATGAATTAATTTGTGTTCAGCTTTTATCCCATCACATATTGGACAGACACCACCGTATATGTTATAATTAACTAAGTATTAATTTATCAGCATTTACTTGTGTATGCTATATGATTTTTTTCCATCAGCATGCTTATGTATTTCATATAAACCTTCAACCGAATTATATATGAATTAACTAGAGGCCTTTAACTTAATGGCTTATTGGCCTGACTGTCAATACTAGCAAGGTGGGGATGATGCAGAACTAGGATAAATGCTTTTGAGGAAGCATAATTTCCTTAATGTTGTAAAGATACTATTAGCTCAAGAGAGAAGTAAGATTTATTTTTATTTTTATTTTATAAATTCTTTTTTTTTATTTAAATGAAGCCTAGTAAATATAAAAATCATGGATTGCAAGTTGTTTAGAGACACTTTCTATCCTTACTGTGATAGAATCAGAGAGGATATGGAGGATTTCTGCAAAAAGACCACAAGCTGTCTAAAAGAGGCTGCACATCTTTCTATTCCTTTAAAAATGGCAAAAATGGATGCATGTAAAAATCCAATTCTGTGATATAAAAAATGTATACTCAGAGCTGGCTGAGTGCTAAAATAAATCACTCAATAAGGTTAAAAGAACACTGAATTCTGGGAAACTGATAGAATACAAGCTACAGCACAGATAATCATTAGGCAATGAGAAAGATCTGGCAAGATGTCTGTAACAAAATTAATGCTGATAACTCTGCATCATCAGTTTAGAAGTACAAGTGGGATTCAGGATAAAAAAAGAACCATGTCCTGTTTAAGTACTGACAGAATATAATACCATATGTTGAAAAGGACACTATTAATAGGCCAGTCTTTTCTGTGAGATGGAGAAATAGAGTTTAACTTACATAAGCTGCAAGATTATTAAATTCAGAGGTTAAAACTTTGCATGCTACAAATGCATTAAAGGAATCAGTCTTAACTATTTGTAAGGAAGAAAGGCTTAAGTTAAAACACAATTCCTTAAAACAAATCAACAAATAAAAACTCCATGACCTGTTCCAAATTATATTTTCTGATTATCTATCACCTTTCCACAAACTGAGGTGCATTCCCATCCCTTCACATAGTCTCATTAATTTTGTAGAGAGTTTGTTTTCTGTGATCACTCAGCCACTCGGGACAATTTTCCTCTGTGTCTTGACAAGTGTCCTCTATCTAGTTTCTTGCTGTTCAGACATAATCTACCTCTCTGGAAAAATAATTACTTGCTACATTTGGATTGCTTGATGGTTTTTTTCTGTCTCTGCAATTCTACATCTTTATACTTGTGTCAATTAACTGAATGAAATAGGTATTTATATTATTTACTAATCACTTACAAACTTGCATACAACGGAGGAGCAATTTCACTTCTTGATTTATATCCCTAGAACAGCTCCCTTAAAACCAAATCAAAACAGGCATGCCACATTAATGCAGAATATTATTTGACTAGGAAAAATGCAGACATCAGTAAAAGGATGTCTGCATAACATAAAATCCTGTTAAAAAATCAGTAAGTTATTAGCTCCAAAATTTGTAACCTGCAGACCACTGTCAATCCATTGTCAAACCATATTTACAGTCTTTCCGTCCATTTCTTGCCCTTTAACCTCCCAATATCCAACGCATGTACTAAGAACTCCCTCCTAGCCTCCCTGTTTAAATTAATTTTTTCTTATTCAGCCATAGGTTGGTTCTAATACCCACTACATATAAACTGTATTTCTTTCCACAGCATTTTGGCTAGGAATTATTTTCAGGATGAGAAAGAGGAAAGCAGCTATCCTGCTGCTTGTTCATGTTTCTCATCCTAAATGTACCATATTGTTCAACAGTTCTCATCCAACTGACCTGTCCCCACTGTTAAGTTAGCTCTGTCCACAAGGAATTTCTAGGGAATTCTGCTGCAAAACATCATTGTTTTCATGTTTTGTTTTTCAAAGTACCAATAAAATTTTAGTCATATCTTCAAATTGCTTTCATAGCTAATCACTTCAAATGCCCAAACATTTATTTTCATGTACATTTCATTATCAAGTACCCAGAGGAAAAAATAAAAATACAAGAAACTGTATCAAAACATGCCTCTGAACTATAAGAAAAAGCAGCAAGGAAAGGATAACAGAAGGCAGAATACAGCTACCTGCTTATGGGTTTATTTTTTTAAATGAAAATTTCATTAGGACAGAAAACAGTAACTTGTTTTATACATTTCTCCAAAGTCATTTGTAAGCATAATAATTTTGACCAGTCTCCTATTTGCAAATGACATGAGGTGAAAATAGACACACATATATAGAAAATATATTTCTTTGTAAAAACAACAAAGAAAACATTTGTCTCCCTCTAACAAAGAAATCTCAATATATTTTACTTAATGCAGAAGACTTAAAGCAATCCCGAGGAGACTCAGAGTATGCAAATATGGAAGAAAAAGGCTATTACAAAGTTCAGAAGATGGCATTTCCTATCCCTTTTTGCCTCTATAGAAAAAACTACGCTGTTTATAACCTAGCTGATGACAGTCTAATTTCAAAAACTGTCATCAGTGAAGTTTTCAAAACCTTCCTCAAACCTCTAGCACAGTGCTTACGCATCCTTACTGTTACAAGATATTTCCTAATGTCTAATCTAAATCTCCCTTGCTGAGTCTAGTCTTTATTTGTTATGCCCACACAAGTTTGGTATTGTCTTGATTGAACAGCCACCATTTTTTGCAACTTTTCTCATGGATTATATTTTCTTTAGACATCTGATCATTCTTATAGCTCACCTGTAGTGAACTCTATTCAACTTTCTACTGTGGATTGTCACCAATTGAGCCTCATCCTTTCAATTATCTAATATCAGAAATCAAATGTATGTTCTGTCAACCCAGTCTTTGAACAGAAAAGCTATAATGGCCAGCATTTCCCTCAAAGGTTAGATTATAAAAAGAAAAAGCACTTCTACGTGCACCACAATCTGGGTTATTATTGCAGATTGATACAAAGGACAACCTACAAGGACTCAGTTCTTAATCATATTAAGTAAGGTATAGCAGTAACGCTTTTAATTACTGAAGTGTGCCAATCAGTGAGAAGCTCCAATATATGCACTTTTTCACAAACAAGAAAATATTTTATGTTTTTTGCAATTAATTGACAGAGAATCCTGGAACACAGGTACTTTTATATATATATTTAATTTTAATAATATTTGCCAGGTAGGATAATTTAAGATTATGATTCAATTTCACATGAAGAAAAGAGCAGAATATATAGGAAAAGAGGAAAAAAAAATATCTCTAATCCTTTATGGCATCATTTTAATGTACACACGATTAGGTGTATTACATGTATGCAATTTTGCGGAGACGTATCTGTATTCTTCAACCAAAGGTGTTATTGCAGTTTGCATGTGCTATATGCATGGGATTGCATAAGCACTGCAGATCACACAGCTGTACTGTGATAATTATATCTAGCGGACTTGCATACTGTGATAACAGGGAATCTGGCATAAACAAGTATTTTTCAAGATTATCCAGGTTTTATCCCACCCCGTACTGAGAAAATGAAATGAAAGTCCAGTTGAGTATGTCAACAGGAGTCATCCCTTTGACTGCAGTCCTGATACACCCATGAAAGGAAGAATAACTCTAGGGACTAGTTACCAGCACTGGGAGGTGCATCTTCACATATGAGAAGGACTCATTGAAATAGATTAATCAGTTCTTCCCAAGAGTTAAACTACAGACAGATAAAAAGGATTTTTCACTGTGTCGATAAATGCAGTAAATTCACAAGCACAGGTACTTTGCATATTCCATCATGTTCATAGTTTCCTTCAGTCCAACTAAATATTGAAACGTTGATGTTACTATTCATCCCAAATCTGTTTGTTTCTTCTTTAAGAAGAAATATTTGCAGTTTACCCAGTCTCCAGAACTGCAGCAAATTGTCAGTATTTTTGCAGATACATTTCCCAATCACCACAATCATCCCACTGGACCGGAAATACGCACTTTATTTATCTGAGTTGCAGTTTCTTATGCTCCAGTGTTTCCCTGTATTCTAAATATAGTGGACAATTCTACACATATATCAGTTTTACAACCATGAAACTCCTTTAATTTAAAAAATCTTCATTTACATAACAATAAAAGGTGAAGCAGGCCCCTGACATATTTGCTGGATATTATAGATGATTCTCTTGCTTCCAAGACACTAAATTACTTAACAAGTATCCCTATCATTGGCTTAATAAAAACTTAGAAATTTTCTGTATTTGTGTGTGGGTGCACAAATGTGTTTAAAGTATGACTTTCTGAAGCAGCCTTAATGAACTTGAGCAATACATATATATATAGCTATATGTGTGTGTATAAATATCTACTAATATCTATAGATATTTATATACATATAAAGCTATATATATGCACACACAAACACATCCCACAATGAATAAAAGACCAGCAATTCACAAGTAGCACGTTATTATACTTTCTAGCATATCCCACACTAAAGATTTTTTGTTACAAAGTTATAATATTTCCTACTTAAGTGACTTATATTTCTTTTTTTTTTTTCTGACTACCTGATCATTCTGCTGTGTCATTTTACAGTAGGCAGAGTTAAATGAAAGTTGGGGAGAAAATTGCAAAAAACCCTATAGAATTATATTTACACAAATACACATGTGCATAATAAATACATGTGTCTGTGTGTGTTTGTATGAATAATCAAGGAACAATTTCTGAAGGAGATATTCCTTGGTACTTAGTGGTTTTGTGTTTTTTTTTGTTTGGTTGGTTGTCTGGTTGGTTGGTGGGTTTTTTGTTGTTTTTTTTTTTTCTTTTTGGTACATTAGAGTATTTAACAGAGATCAAAACCTTTAAATGGATACAAACTTAGAATACCATTATGGACAGAGGCACAACAAAAGTTAAAAGAATTATTGACCAGAGAGTTTTATTCTTTTTTTGTTTCACCCTACCTCCACAGCTGGAATAAAACTACAGAGCCATCATCTTGTTTAAAATGCAGAGAACATAAGTACCTATTTTATTTTCTTATTTCAGTTTTCTCCATAGCTATAGGTTATTTACAGCACATTTTTGTCATTCTCATTATCTCTACCTGTATCCTGTGACAGTAAGAATCCTGCTTACAGTCCCCATGATGCCCTTCTATTGTACCTGCGGACACCTCACTTGGCCTTTCAATTTAATCTTGTACTAATGTTTCCTTTCCAACCCTTCTCATTTTAAATGAGCTTGGGAAAAGTTGTCTCTGAAACAGCAATTTAACTAATTTTCTGGGCCTAGAGGAATATAGTTAACTGATTTATTGCCCTATGGATGTTGTAATTGTTGCAAAACATGATGTATTCCCAAAACAGTGATATCAGTATGTCATTTTGAAAATATGCCTCCCAGCATTCCACTGAAATTAATGAAGCATCATTAAATAGTTGCAGTTCTTAAGCATGTTGTACATTCCAGCATGCAAAGAGTTATTGACAAACTTCAAGATTTCCAGAGGTACTATTTGTCAAATCAAAGCTAAATACAGAGAATGAAAAATGGTTACTTCAAGCATGCAAGTAATTTGGGAATCACCATATAGCTATCACAAATTATAAGGAAGACTCCCCCAAAACAAATTATGAAAACTCACACAATTAAAGTAACTGCTTTCAAAAGACTTCTTTCATAACAAACAAGCAAAAAAAATTACTAATCCTTCTCTAATAATTGTTTGTAAGATTATTTCAGAATATATATACTCAAGTAGAAACAGGTTGGTCTTACTATAATTTGTAATTTGCCAAATATAATTAAAAGATAGGACATTTTCAAGATCAGGTAGCAAGCATTTTCAATAGTCTCTAAAATTCAGTTTTAGGTGATTATATAAAACACCTGGTTTAAAAGATATTAAATAGCTCCTATTTGAGCATAATTTTGAAAATTAAGCCGCAAGAAACACATTTTCAAAAGCTGGTAAAATCAAATGAGTTGAAAAACATACTCAAATTTGGGAATCTAATTTTTACCATATGTTAAATGTTATTCTTGTAATGTAATGTTAGATGAGGACTCAATTCATGCTTCAGCCAAAGCTCATCAGCTGTCCAAAGTGCCACATACTGTTCTGCAATGTGGTTTGACTATGATCAAGTTAGCAGAGTCTTCAAGAAAAATCAGGAAGGGGGAGATTCATTGAACTGTGAACTCAGTCATACACTCTGACAGTATTAAGGAGGAGACCAAGGCTCTAAGCTTACCTTTAGAAATGAAAACTAACTTCCTAATAATGAAAATACTATCCAGGTAATTTTGGCTTATCCATGTAAAATAAGCGCCTCTTCTAAGTACAGTTACCAAAAACAGCTTACGGGATAGGCTTTCTGAAAACAGCTTGGTTATCTCATGTGACACAGGTTATTTGCCTTTATAATATGAAAAACTTTCTTTTAACGGTCCATTCTTGGTTCCTGATGCTCTGTATACTATCAGTGATCCCAAAAATAGTTGCTATTTATGATCCTCATTTTCTGAATCAGTTTATTTCAGCAGTGCATAAATGGAGCATGCTCCAGTTTTTGTGCCAACAGACCAACATTCCATTATATGTCATATTTTTGTTTACAAGGTACTTACTAGTCTCCGTCTGGCTGGTATTCTAAGAAATGTTGGAAGCATTAATAGTCTGTCTTTACTTATGCTAGACAAATGGAATTTATTGATTGAGACTTTTTTTATTGCATATAATGATCTGTCAATCAAAGCACAAGCAGGTATTCTATTATGGTTACTAAGTACTTCATTAACATTTCATATTACTTACTGTTCTTAAACTACCAGAGCAGCAAACAAACACCTTAAATGTAGCAATGAATAAGTGTTGCAGGCAAGTAAATATTGGAGGCAAAATATATGTACATAAAACTTCAGATACATATTGATAAATGATAAATATACACTTTTCTGTTTATGGCATTCAGGATAACTGGGCTTCTTGACATTCTCTTTTAAGAAGGTAAAAACTTGAATTTAAATTTCTATAATGTTTAGTATAACCTAGTTTTCTGCATAGATTTCTCACTATCACTCTTTATTAAAGAGGGGGAAAAATAAAATCATAAAAAACCACCTTTCAATCAGCCTAGAGATAACTAGTTAAACAGACACCATTCACCTGAAACAGTCAAAAGTTTGTGGATTCTGTATTGATCAGATTGCTAATAACACATGAACGGAAAGTTTCAGGACAAGAATTCATGAATTTAGATGATAAATAAAAACCATAAATATCTGCGTAACTCAAATATTCCCATTTGCTACATACTATCAAAAGCAGAAGGCAGAACCGTGTTTTGCATGTAGCCTGATGATATTCCCCTGAAAACGCAAACAAAACAGGCACCTCAGCGATATTTTCTAGTCATTTGAGAGTACCTATACGAATACTTAAATTAGCAGCATCTATTTTAAAGAAGGATAGTAATGCTAATATCAATAATAAAAATTAAAAAAAAATCACCACCACCATATATATTCTAATTATTCAGAAACCAAAGCATAAGCTTCCAAGCTATACAAAATCATGCCAAAATAGCAATAAAAAGTCAGCAATGTAGACAACTATCCTTTTTGATCTAAAGCAATGTTTGCATAAATTATCATAAAAACTCTTTTACTTTAATTCATCGTTTCATGACAACGGAAGAAAAAAACAACAAAAAAACCACAAAACTACATAATGTCATCATAATTCCTTCCTTTTAAGAGGTAGACACAGATTATAATGGCAGGTATGAGTCCAAAATACCACTTGGAAATGGGGTACCTGTGAATGAGGTTCTCAGAAGAACTCAGAAATATAAAGCTTGAGGATCTTTATTTCATAAAAGTCTACAAATTGTACTAAATAAAGTTCTACAAAATTATTGTCTGAAGAAAGCCTTTCACTATACAAATGGAACTTAATACTGAAAACCTATGGAGGGCAATGCAAATTGTTCCACAAACAACAAAAACCTTTGGTAAGCACTGTGGGGTTTTAAATTATCTCAGACAAGGAGAGTGCTATTGTTCAGCTAAGGACTCTCTACTGCCATTTATTTCATTTAGAAGCCATTCATATACCAGGGCGATGGGCTGCAGCCTACAATAAATAGATTAGGGTAGATTTAATGCTTGTCTTCCCAGTTAAAAGTCTAAGACTTTGTGGAATGAAAGGGGCTTGGTCCTATATTCTCCTACTCCTATATTCTCCTAATTAGTTATTCACTGGCTAGCTGACAGCAAAAGGAAGTAAACATCCATCATCTTCAATGGGGAGTCAAAGCAAGAAAAAAAATCTTCATAATGTTCTGACAAAAATAGCAGGGAAAGGCAGTGTAATTTTGAGATGCAAGAATGATACGCAAATCCTTGATTTTTATCACACAGAGTATCAGCATAGAGAGCTATTCACATCTGGTATAAAGGACAACTGCGCACTTTCTAATTTACTCTTGAGTCTTATAGTTTGCATACCTCCTGCATCATTTTGCAAGCTGAAATGACAGCACTGAACCCCTGACCAGGACAAAACCATTTACGTAGTAAAAGTTTAGTTGACTGGGAGCATATGAGTCATCTTAATTTGACTTCAGAATTCAAACAAGAAAGAATGACAACTGTCCAGTACCTTAGCACAATGATAATGATTTCTTGCGTTGCATTAATAGCAATGAAACATGCCTGATTTCAGCAGCTGTTGGAAGCAGCGGGGTTGTTCCAGTCACAATAAAGAGAGACTTCCGCCTCCCCGGATAACTGCTTCCAAATCAAACAGTGCGTACCAACAGTCGGCAGTACCCTGCTCTTATGTTAACAGTGATTAATCACCTTGCTGATTGGTTCTCAACTATCTTCACTTCTATCCTCGCTGTGGACAAGATCACTGAGCTGCTCATTAAAAGAGCTGCACATGAGCTGCAGGAGGGAAGGATGGTGATCCCTGAAGAATTATTATAATCAGTATGAGGCCTTTTCAGCACTTTATATAAGCTTAACTGAGGTCAGGTGTCAGTGATTCCTCACACCTCTCCTGAGGACAATACCGCTTTGCACCCTGCTACTGACAATACTGCCCAAGTAGCACAATTCAGTTTTATTGGTGGAACATTTTTAGGAACTACAGCATGGGGAAAAAAAGGCAATTGACTCTATATACTTAATAAGTGGTCTGCAAGTACTGGAATATGTGAATGTAGAAAAATGGATAGGATATGGGCAGACAGTTACACAGTCATACTAACCGGATAATTTGTGACAGGCACATTGTTATTTATTCCCTCTTCCACTGTCTGTTATTTTAGCCTTCCACAAGTTAGGCATCCAATCTAAACTACTCATTCAGACCACCTCTATAGACAACAGGGAAAGATCCTTCAGAGAATAAATCAAACATCAGAAATTAGATGCCCTAGACAGCATGATTCACTCCCTGGAGATGCTTGTTTTTCTACATGGACCATAGATAGACCTGGGATGACTAGTTTTGACCCCACACCTAACTTTTAGATGGTTAACTTTTGTGAGAGAAAACAAATTTCTCTGAAAACAAATTATGATTTTAGTCACTAGATTCTTTCAAGTTGTTGACCAATCTATTTCTATTGCTGATTCTCAGTCTGCAAGCTTTGGTCAGACTGTCAGAAGTATTTGTGATATGACTGGACGTTAGACCAACCTGACCACATTTGTCCAATGTAGCATTGGCCTTAAAGAGACCTTCAAGGATCATTGGTGTCTGTTCTCAGCTGGATTTGTATAAGACATTGAAAAGGCCCGGGATTGACTGAATTAATTTACTATTCAGCATTCTTCCAAATCACCTTCTTCTCCTGTTTTTGCTCTCTAATCTGACACATGTACTGGTAGCTCTTAAAATCAGACCGATCTGAGCTCATCCACTGCTGTAAGAAACCTGGCTTCTGAAAACTGAAAAAAACCCTAATCTATGTAAAAAATGTTGTGGAGGTCACCTCATTAAAGTTTTGCTGTAAGTTACTGAACAGTAACAAAGCAGACAGTTTTAAAGGCATCTGTTACTTAGCCACACATCCTTGTGGATTTTGGTCTATGTAACTCTTGACAGCTGCTTAAGTCATTACCATATCCTCATCAATGTAATCAGTACCCTAAGGCTGCCCTACCTCTCAAATTCACAATCTGCAATGCTGCTCACTTCAGTGCTTTGGGGCATATTAGCAACTCAAGCTTTTTCTGCTTTGATGTGCATGTTCTGTACCACTGACCCCAAAATATGCAGGTCTAATGAATTGGCTTTAATAGTTTTCTTACTCACTTAAATGTTTTTGTTTTAATTGGCTATACTACCATGTGTCCTGAACTACACTGAAAAGTTCACAGCATAGATGCTAATGGTGCCTTTCTAATTACTGCATAATGAACAAAGGTCTGTCAGAGCAATTTCAGAGGTTAGATTTCACAATTAGGAACCCCATTTTAATAAAAATCAACCTAAAAATTTCACACACTTAATAGAAATAATCTACACAACTAAATAATATTTTTAAAATATCTGGGTTTTTTTTTTTAATATTTGTATAAATTCTTCTAGTTACACAAAATTACTATTTTCTTCATTCTCTTTTAATCTACCTGCCAACAGCCACAACCTCAGCTTTATCACATTGTCCCTGAAGTGTACTTAACTTTCATGGATCACCACTCTGGGGCTGAACTTGATTTCTCTTTTCATTTCCTTTAGGGAGCACTGATAACTGAGGGGCAGGGTCATGCCATCTACTGGCAGGTTTTACATCCAGGCTCGCATGGAGCAGAATCCAATGATTTGTCTTAGAAAACTCCCATTCTTTTTCAAAGTAAATTCTACTTTTTCCCAGTATTTCCAATTGCATAGATATCAGTAAAGATATTCTTTCTAATGGAGACAGAAAGTGTAGCAGCTGGTCCTATTTCATCCCCTGTGCCACCTGCTTTGCACATCAATGGCACTACCTAAAATACATTTGTATCACTGCTAGCCTGAAGACCTGTGATCATGATAGCACGGTGAAAATTTAAGATTGGCGTAGATGAAAAGGACGGAATGCCTCCTCATAATGTCAAATGACTGTGGATTAGGCAAGAGCAAGGTCCAATATCAGCAGTCTCCATTATAACACCAGCTTTCTGCTCCCTTAATTCTTCTCATGATACATTAGGTTGACAGTTGGTGAGTTTAGCAGAATATTCATACACCTATGTTGTACACATTAGCTTTAATTAAAGCAACACCTTATGTTAGGATAGTTAGTATGGTTGCATATTTAAATGTTCAGCCACCAGAATATGTGAATTTCAATAAGAAAAAATGTTTTCACTACCGTTTCCACTTAAACATTTAGATAAAATTTCACAGCAATGCAGTGTGATATCACAGTTTTATTCCTAAAAATGTAGCTACAACAACATTCAATTCCTGCCACAGTTCCACCTGGCCATAAACTGCTTTTTTTTTCTACTTTTTTTCAACATTTATTAAAATATTCCCCTTTGAAACTAAAAAGTTACTTTAGTTGCAGAATGTGCAACTAACTATGAATTAGCAGGAAAACCAGATAACATACAATTTCCAATAAAACTAACAATGTTGTACCAATAGTACAACCATAGTAAATGTTTTTGGACCACCAGAAATTCAGATTACTTAAAACCTACGTGTATCTAGGGATTCCCCTACATGAGCATTTTGAATCACAAGCGAGTTTTAGAAATGAACATATGGCTTGTGTTCACTGACTGAGCCTTGGTTTATAGTGTGGAGAAGTTTGGATTGCACAGACTGGCTTTCTGGTGAATTCAGCTGAATGGTAAGACCAGCTCCTGAATTCCAGGGCATCCAGCACAGGACCAAGCAAGAGCCAAACCTAGAAAAATTCTAAAAATTCATAAGGTATAGATGTCAAGACCTCAGCGTCCATTGCTTCACTCTAAGGTGGTGTATTGTATCTCCCTACTTGACAATATTAGATGTAGCATACATACTTGAGGAAAGATGCAAACTTGAACTCCTTGCTTCTGGGGGGGGGGGGGGGGAAACCAAACCAAACCAAACCCAAAACCACAAAATGAGAGAATTGGGTTTGTTCAGCCTTGAGAAAAGAAGGCTTAGGGGAGAGCTTATCACCATGTTCCAATATTTCAAGTGTGACTACAAAGAAGATGGAGACTCCTCTCTTACAAGGAGTCACATGGAAAAGATGAAGGGTAATGGGGACAAGTTAGCCCTGGGGAGATTCCAATTGGACACAAAAAGAAAATTTTTCACAATGAGAACAATCAGCCATTGGAATAATCTCCCCAGGAAAGTGGTGGATTCCCCATCATTGGACACTTAAGATTCAGCTGGACAGGGTGCTAGACCATCTTGTTTAGACCATGTTTTTGCCAAGAAAGGTTGGACTAGATGATCCTTGAGGTCCCTTCCAACCTGGTATTCTATGATTCTATGATTTCCAATTATTTCAGCTTATGTTCACACGTCTCTTGTCTGGTCATCACAATGATCCTTGCAAAAGAAAAAGACCACATCAGTAAGGTAAGTTCTTAGACTGTGAATTCCAAGTTTTTTCTGCCCGTGTTGTTCTCTAGCAAAAGAGTTGAAGGGTACCAGTACAGAAAACCTTGGTTGTATCCCTACCCAAAACCTAAAGAGTAGAAGCAATCCTTCAGACTCCCACTCTTTAACTGATATTCAGAGGTCAGGAAGAGGACAATGCACATTTCTTGGCTCTTCCTTGCTGTTCTCTTTACTCACTTAAATACCTATATGGACACCACCTGACAGAGAGTCTCTGCAAAGTTTGAGGTGTAAAGGGATGCAATGAAACCTGAGGGAATTATAATTCAGATAGAAGAAAAAGATGTCTTAACAGCCAGGCACAAGATAATCCAGTATTTTTATATACATTTCCTCCTAAAAACACAAAATGATGACTACTTCACCACTATGCTACACCACCACCAATTACCGTAGAAAATATATCAGAGCCTTTTCTCCCTATGACAATTATTTCCCATCTCCTTTATGCAGCCTATGTAATTTCATTAAAATGCATGTTTGTGGAGATGAGTGTAATGTATGAACAATAATTATGATTCTATATTGGTTATTATTTTCATTCCTGTCTTACTGAATATTGCTTTCATTCATGAACTTTACTATTTATGCATAAAGAATACTAATTGATTATTAAGTAATCCTTAAATGGTATAGTGAGTACTGAATGGACAGTTATTTCTCTATCTGTAAAACTAATAAAAAAATAAACAGTTACCAAACTTATGCAGGTTTGAAAACAGAATTTGTGCATCACAAGAAGAAAACATTTTGGTCAGTGATACTGTATAGCACATATATCAAATAGAGTTTCATGGGCTGTCTAAATTCCACAGTTAAGAAGATCACAGTTGATCACTTTTTTCACAGAAGTGAGTCACAGTTCCAGTGGGTAAACTGTTTGATTTTTTGATGGAATACAGCAAGGGAATATCACTGAGACACAACAGAGGAAAGGACACTGTCAGATAAACCGATATAGCCTTCTATCATGCTGAGCTGATATAGGAGTGGAGGGGTAAGTGACATTCCCCGCAGTCTTCAGATAATATTCCACTTAGTGGATGTTTTTGTTACTACTTAGTGAAGCTTCTATTCCTGCCTGCAGATCCCTGTGATATAAAGTTTTCTTCACAGATGAAAATGAGAAGGAAAATATTACTTTATATCCAAATTCCTCATATATGCATCCTCTTAAATATACACATTAATACAAATTAAAAAAAAAAAAAGAAAGAAAAAACCAAACCACAAAAACCTAATAAAATGCTAATTCAGAATGTGTTTAGAATTACCTCAATTTCAATTTTCTGAGATTGGACCAAAGATAATTGTGCCTTAACATGAAAAAAACCTTTAAATAATGGCTTTAGAACAAAGGAAGTGTTCACTCTCTCACTTGGTACATATTTACATTTCATTTTCATGCTTAAAGGACTTGCATTCCAATCTCCAAACTGAACTTTAATGCAAGCTGTGGGTAAAGAATATCATCTTCATTAAGCATCAACTAGCAATCAAACAAATAAGAACATTTCAAAGTAGAATTCCCACCCTGCAGGGTTCCAGTGAAGGAAATAATAAAGTGAAATATGAAAAATAAAACTGTTCTTCAAGAAGAACAGATCTAATTAAAAGGAAGACCTAACAACTTCATGGATTAATTGGGAACCAACTGAGATAATTAGACCTCTGGGAGTAAGATTACACCCATCATAAACTGCTTTTTTCACAACTACAGGTTAAGTGTTTAAAGCTTTAATTGGGGGCAGCACTAAGAGGAAAGTGGAACTTGCACAGAAGAATTAAGATTTGGTGAAGCAATATCCTGAAGTACTTTGGCATCGTTAAAAACCACATTATTATTTTTCCCCAAGTGCGTGGGATTCTTCGAGCCAAGTTGACAACCGTGGTTACAATTTGTACCAATCAAAAAATGCTCACACTATTATACTTTGACCTATAAACCACATGTAGCTGCACTGTACATTAGTAGTTCAAATACAGTTTCACCCTCTGTGATTACAGTTTAAATGAGCTGTTATTTTAACACACACATACACCATAATAGTTTCTGCAGCCAAACGATGTCTTTCTGGAGAAATCTACCCTGAGAATACTACACTAAATTAAAAAAAAAAAAAGAAAAAAAAGAAAAAAAAAGAAAAAAAAAAGGAAAAAAAAAAAAAAACAAAGAAGAATCTAAAGACCTGCAAAACTGCTGCAAAGATTAACTGCTTCTCAGAATTGCTCCAAGGACTAATTTTAGTTAAACCATTTGAAACAGAAACAATTTAATACCATAATACAATGTCATGAAAACTATGGCATCCAGCTGATGAATTGTGCTTCCATTAGACAACTTGGAAAGCATGGTAGGAAAGCTTTACTAACACAATACAAAAGGTGGTCAGTTCCTGCTTTCATCCCCCTTTAGTGGTAGAAAAACACCTGCAGAAGAAAGAAATTACATATTTTCTAAAAGCACCATATGCTCTTTCCTAAATGATAACATTTAAGATAAAGACAAGTTCTTTTCAATTATAAATTTTATTTGCACGCAAAATAACCTATTTCAATACTGACTCACCATCTTTATTTTTGAGATTATATACAACAGATGAGAAGGTTGAATTCTGGGAATGTTTTAAAATACCATGGAGTATACATGGGATTGGATTTATTGTGGTATAATTTTAGTGTAAAATGAGTTATGTGGTCCACAGGAATCCAGAGAGCTATGGGTGTAATTAATAACCCCTGAAAATCTAATCTAGAAAAGTTTGAAGAATGTTTTTGAGATGTGTATTTCAGCCGGTTGTAAACATGTTACAAGGTGCTTCTCTGAACATGCATGGTATGGCCTGTGGCTATTTTTTCAATTTATTAAAATATTTTCAGGAGGTCTCAAGCCATTCTTGGACTAAAATAAGGGAAGGGGAAAAAATGTATCTAAAATTCCTTTATTGTAATTGCTTCACATTCACTTAATCTTGTCCCAGTCTTTATCAAGCTGTCAAGCTCCAGCTGTTAGGCTCTACCTGAATAATTAATCTGTAGGTACCCATTTAGGCATGATGAGTTTTTTGAAGACTAAGAACTACCCTACAAGCCTGATATGGCCTAACAGGTATCTTAGGGACTTTTACCCACTGCTCTTTGTATCAGGTGCTGCTTGGATGTGCCTTGGTTCTTGTCCATCTTACCCTGCCTCCTCCCTCCCACTGTTACAGCTTAGGATCCTCTCTTTTCTGCATTTTAAACTCCATCTAGTAACATGAATCTAGGATGAAGACGAAGCAGGGGTGGAAGAAATTGTTCAGACCAATGGCAACCCATCATTGTGTCCCACAGACTGGCAGATTTCTTGGTTCCCTCAGTTCTCTGCTAATTCTGGTCTCTGACCATGTTCATATTTTGCTCTTTGGATTGGTACACTTTGCAGCTTTCCTTGTTCATGATTTTTTCTAGCTCCAAAAGTCTCTAGAACTATACCAAGGAGTGACAGATTAATTGACATAACTACAGATGTCAGTTTTAGTCAATGAAACTGTGTGATAAATTTAGTATAACACCATGACTTGGTAAGATAACAATAAACACATCATTAACAAGTGACATCTAATTTGTAACTTGGTGTGAGAAATAAACATACAATAATGAAGTAGATCTTTTAGCAATCTTATCAAACACCATATAATCTTGATCTCTCAAAACACAGACAAAAATCTCAAAAAACATTGCTAAACTATTTATAAGTGCATTGCATTTGAAGCCAAGATTGTCAGTTGATTCTAACTATTTCTATATGCCTTCTGGATTCAGGCACTAATGAACCAATAGCTATCAGCATGACTTTTGCTGAAATACTGTTACATTAATGAGTTTGGATCAGCTGCTCAAGCAGTTTGGCTGAAAAAGATGTCTGCTCAGGAAATATATTAAGGGAGGCAAACATAAATGTTAAGTTTTAGCCCCTTAAATTTAGTTGATTGCAAACATGATGCCCGAAACCTTTTTTTGCATTCAGCTCGATTTGACATTGCACTGAATAAATTAGACTGTATATAAAACTGCCTTGTTTATCTTTCATGCAAAAACACTGGGACAAGTTCTTCTCTTTATTATACAATTCATAACCCAAATGATATCCTATGTTACACCAGTGTAAACCACTGGTGAATTTGTCACTATAATATTGAAGTCAGCATTATTCAAACCTTAAGTTATTCCCCAGTTGTACTATACCTCTATATTATCCTGTCTGAGACTGACACAAACTCCAGTGGGGTCACATATCCCTAGAATTAACATTCTGGTGTGAAAAGGCAACAGGGATTTCCATATGACATTGCTTAAATTAATTCTTTCTGTTGTCTTCAGTACACTACTTCCCTGGAGCACCTTTAGTCATTCAATCCACATGGAACGAGAAAGCTTTCTGTATATTAGTCTATTAAAGGAACCAGAATATGAGTCACCAGTCATGTACCTTGACTTCTAGGAAAACCTCCTCAAATAATGGTGATGATTAGATTATATCTGAATGAATTGCCCTTTGCACCTGTGAGAAGGTAAAGATGATACACTTGAAGCTGATGGCTCAGCACTGTGTAGACCAAAAAACGCATTTGAAAAGGGAGAGGAAAACCATGTCTATCATCTTTTCACCTACACATTACTAAACTGTGCCCTTGGGAGAAAATAAAAAAAATAAATAAAATTTAAAGTGCATTCAAGCCAATTTAACTGGACAACCTGAAACTGAAATTCCAAAAGCAGTATTTAAAAAATATTTTAGTGACACTTGTCCTATATAGGAAGCAGCTGCATTTATCTAGTTTAAGTCAGACACCAGCACTTGGGATTTGTTCAGCTCCAGGGCTGTATCATAAATTCCTTGAGGGATTCACAATTCACCAAATGACGTATTGTTATTATCACCAAAAGTCAACCGTATTCAATGAAACAGTACTCAGTGGGCAGCAATTCTGCAGTGTATAATTACAGTTGTCGTTTCCCATCCCACATTTAAATATGTTTTCACTATTCAACTTCAACAACAACAACAAAAAACCAAACCCACCTCTCTCCACACCTCAAAACATCTAAGGAGATCAGTTTTAATATTTAAACAATCCTTTATCTTGGTTCTTTGAATAAATTCCACCTGTATTATTATTTCACTGGAAAATACGGATTTTCCTTCCTTCCTAGCATTACTCGGTTCTGAGATTTGAGGTTTCTTTTGGTTTTCTTTTTGAATATATGAGACTGCTACCAATTACAATTATCAGCTGCAACCACATTCTAATTAAGGTCTTGTTTCTCTGTTGATTACTGTAAATGCCTTGAAAAAAGCAAAAAACCCTATCCACATCTTTTTTTTTAGCACTACAAAAGACTGTGTTGCTCCAGTTTATGAGTTATGCCATTTTATGCAGTACTGTTGGCATCTTTAGCTAGTAAAAATCCTACATATTTCTCACATAAAAACCTAAGGTTGTGTTCTCAGTTGCACTTGTGTAACTTCAGAAAAATTCTCTCAGTCTACAGACTTTTGAGTTCCTTGCTAATATTTAGAAAGCATAAGTCCTATACTTATGTTGGAATAAAGGGCAATAGACCTAACTCATAGCTCAGGAAGTTACAGATGTGGTTTCATATATAAGAAGACATGATATTCTTTATTGGTGTAATAGGATTAAAGGGTCTTGCAGTACGTTGAGCATCCAGTGACGAATACTATTTTATCACTATATTATACCTCCCGTCATTTAGAGAGCACCGATGAGCATGCCCATACATATCCTGAGCAAACACTGTCTGAAATACCTTTGGAATAACCAGCAACACAGCTACATTTATGCAATGCTGAGAAAATAGGTCTTTGGCATTGCACCAGTAAAATGTGACCTAGTACATTTGCTTGGTGATGTGCCATCTGATGCAGATTCATTTGCCTGAATTAACATTAGCTCACAGATCCATATATCGGAATCTATGTCATTATGTTACTTTTACCCTAGTTCAGCGTGCTATGAATTCTTTCTGTTATACCTCTTCTGACATCCAAAGGTAGGTGTGCATTTCTGTGGCAGTGGAGAAAGACGTATGATAACAATTGTCCTGAGGACACTAAAAAACCACAAGCCAAAGATTCTCATTTTGTCTCTTAAACTCCCCTCCCCTCTCTTTCTCTTCCTTTTTCTTTTTCATATGCCCATATGAATTGTGACAGGATAATTCACACCCTATCCATGTCTTCTCATCTGAAATTTTTAGTAACCTACTTGGCTGGCTGTTTTGGTTTAGGTTTTTTTTTGTTTCTATTTGTTTTCCTAAAGATGAGATGTTCCTTACAACTTTTTGAAGATATATAGCTTTGCATCCATAAAACTTTTAGCAGTGGCAGTGAGATTATGAACAGAAATATGAGAGATGGTATCTCTGACCATCAAATATGGATGCAAATCAAGTAGTCAGATGCAGTTATTTCACTGATCTAGTTTGTAGATAAGGAATTGTGCATCTGTTCCTCCACCTTTCTAAAACATGCCACTGAAAACTGCCTACCACACCAATGAAAAACACACGTGAAACAAATGCACTCTCAGAATAAATTTAAGTATGGCTGTAGAAAAGCAAGAAGAGTACATGAAGCTGCTATCTGCTTGGATTCACCTTTCTGTTTAACACGTGCTTGAAATGACAGTAATTCTAGAGTTGCTTCATGCATCTAACTGCAGACTTGAACTCTGCAGCCTTTCTAATTGGTCTTGCTTGTCACACTTAATTTGTTCTGATTTTATTTTAAACAATTATTAAATACAAATGAAAACACTAAAAGCTATTTTGCTCCATTAGCCTTGTGCGTTCCACTCTGTATTCAGGCCCTACATCAACAACTGCTGCAGCAATACTGTTTCTTTCAGGATAAAGACAAAACATGGACTACATCCAACTTTTAATCAGCTGTACAGATGGGTTTATTTCACAAATGCACTAGGCTGCACAGATGGAAGTTCCTGAATGCCTGACAAGGTGTTAAAATGGTTACTGAGATTACAAAGGAATAAAAAAGCAGCACTGGAAATTATAATTAGTAGGGACTCTATCTCTTAAGGGCTTATTAGTTCAGAACTTAAATTTTGTCCTTGGTGTGTGGAAAACGGTTTGCAGAGGGGGAAAAGGTAATTACATATCAGATTAGCTATGATAACTGTTTTCTGTCCCTTAAGAATACACACGATCTTACGAATATCTAACTCAACTGTTATACCTGATACAATACCCACTGAAACCAGCCAAAAGCATGACATAATATTTTTGACCATGCAAAGGCAGAACAAATGGAGCAGCAGTTTGTGCTCAGTGGCATACTGAGCATCAGTTAAAAAAAACCCTGCAGATATCAGTGGAGAAAAATAGCTTTATAGACGCTTAATGGTATTACGCTTTTGAGCAGTTTTATTATAAACTCACAGATTTTATGCCTAAAAAAGTTAACTGAATTATCATACTTGGCTGAACAGGTTACAGCATTCATCACCTCATGGAATACTGTGCCAATTTACTATCATGATGCCAAATGTTCTAAACTGTGTTTTGGAAATAACACTGTAATAAAAGAGGTCATGAATAACTGTGATCATTACAGATTCCTGTGCTCTTGTTTGCGAGAGTGGAGGGCTGCAGAGACAATGCTATCTTTATGCTAAGAGCACTAACCTTTTCTCCATCTTTAATGTGATAAGTTTTGGATCATTCAGGGAAGAAATAAGGTATCATAAGTGCCTCTGCAATCTCTTTATATATATAGAATTGGGGACAGTTGTGTATGGGTGAATCAGGAACCAATGCACTGGAAGCAGCACTGTAATTTTATGCAGAGCGTCGTGCTGAATATTTTATTCATAATCTGCTCTTGAGAAGATCTCTGATCTTTCAGTACTATGAATAAGAGATGTTTATTGTCTAAAACTCTAGTTTGTCTTCCATGCTAAAGACTCAGTTCTGAGATGACCATAGTACAGAAACGTGCACACGTGACACCATATAGATAGTAGGTACCTTTAAATGGATCAGATTCAGATAAGGGAAAAATGCTTTACTAGATTCCAAAAGATACAATGATCAAGAAAAACAGTAGCACTCATTTTAACATGAAGCTTAGAGCAGAAGAGAAAACAGCTTTAAGAAGTGGACAATAAAATCAAAAGAATCATGGTGTGACTGGCATGTTTGAATAGTCAAAGAAGACATAAAGGCAAAAATATTCCATAAATGGTTGGGATTTTTTCATAGAAAAAAGCAAGAAAATATACAAGGTTGTAGAGGTCAACTTCATTCTAATTCTAAGTAAAGTAGTACATATCTGTAGGGATTTAGATATAAAAAAAAATAAGGTGGACATGAGCAGGAAATAAGATAACATAGGTTCATTAAAAACAAATTCAGCCAAACTAATACAATTCTTCTTGACAAAATTAATTTATGTATGACAAAAATAATAGTAGTTATTGGCATTAATTTCTATTAAAAAACCCTATCATCTACAACATTTTACTAGTGAAACTAGACATTAAAATAATCTTTACACATTACATAAACAAATAAAAATGGCTAATTAGTAAGTGTCAAAATGTAACGGTAAACATAGAGTCATTATCAAGCAGGTTCATTTCTACTGTTATTTTGCAGGTCCCAAATCTTGGCACTGTAATTTAAGATTTTCATGAATGGATTAAACAAAGAAATTAGGGATGAAGTTTACAGATGACATAAGGATTTGGGGAAAGTGAATAAATAAAACAGGCGACTGATTAGGAGGAATTTTGGATCACACTGGAATTTGGGTGCAGGCAAACTAGATATTTTAACATTACCGGATGTAAAAAACATAAATGTGTGATGGGAGCGGTAGTGGGCAATGAACAAACAGAAAACCTTGCAGACCATGTTTACACAGCTGGGGAAGTAATTACATCCAAGAGGATTTGAGGGCTGTTTTGGATAATTGGCTGAACATGAGGTCCAAATACAAGACAGCAAACAAGACGACTAACATGGTCCTTACATACGTTATGTTCAAAAGACTCACAAAGTTATTGCAGATTTTCATATTAAAATATGACCAACGCATTGGATTTGGTTTTTATTTCATGCAGAGGAGACCATTACTAGAATATGGTGTTTGTCTTTACATCAGGAAGAAAACCAATAGAGTGAGGGAGTTCAGAGAGCTATACAAGACAGCTTCAAGGCTTCAAGAACTGCACCTGTGAGAATCTCAACAAACCAAATAATAACCTTTAATTGTATTAAGAATTTGCTGACAGGAGATGCTTTAGCCTGGCAGACACAAGTACAGCAAGACTAAATTACTAAAAACTAAAATTCAACATACTCAGAAAAAAATAATTTACATTAATTTAACAATACATTTCATTATAAAAAATATATCAAAAGTTCTGGGAGATTCACTGTTGTTGAATATTTTTAAAGCAAAACTGTTTTCTTCTAAAAAAGAAATTCTAATTAAAGGAACCACCCATAGAGGAAACCTTGTAGCTTTGTTAATGGAGAAGTACATGTTAGACTATCACCTGGCCTTTCCTGTCTTTATAAACAAGAAACAATATGAAATAATATCACTGTTATGTTATTAAATTTATTTGGTAAAATATTGAACTAGATAATGCCTATACAATGTCTGTGCACATGGCAAGATCTACATTCTTAAGAGGTAATATTGACACACAGGTGTCATTCCATTGTTTAAATAAATTGAAGTTAACATTTTAGTCAATATATGTAATGGCTTCATACTACTCTACAGGGTAATCTAATAAAACGCAATTAGAGTTTTTAGTTTATGAGGTTGATTTCAGCATAAACTTATTTGTAAATAATTTATAGTGTTTTAAGATTATGAAATTATTAAATAAATTTATAAAAATATATTACTTCCTCATTAAGGAATACAAACGGTAGATTGTCTTATCACCAACAGATTCAAAATACAGCATTTAAAGAGAATATATTTTATCCACATAGGGAATCAGATGTTAAATTATACACCATGCAGATCAGTAAATACTAGGATGGAAGACTGTCAATGGAAATACCAGCAATCCAGGAGGATATGTTATATTTCATCAGTATCTACCTCTTTGTTTAAAAGAAAATTGCAAGGCGATGATGTGCTTGGTAAGGAATGGTGATAGACAGTGGAGTGTAATGCTGATGTGCCATCTCTCAAATAAGAAACAAAATCAAGATCCAGATCACTGGGGATTGCTTACAGTCTCATTAAATATTTCCCCATATAAAAAATACTATCAGTGTTAGACTTGGTGACCTTTGCAAACTTCATTTTGAGTAATTAAATTTTGCCCAACTCAGACATCTCCAAACTTACATTTATCTGACAACACAATCAATTACCCTATAGAGTATCCATTTCCATAGCAGCTGGGAATTAATTTTTAAAATTAATAATATTAATAATAATTTCTATAAACTTCCCACCCTTAATGAAGCATTCCTGTTTCCTACAGAAACATTAGAAAATAGTTTAATGTCTTTAGAATATAGAAGGACAGACATCAGTGAAATGAAATACACTTCAAACACAGTCTTTATTTCATCTAATTTTAGATGTCACAACTTAAGTCACCTAGTGTAACCTACTTAGATAATCTCCTTAGCTAGACCTTGGAGAAAAAACACACAGTTACAGAAGTAAACCACCACCCAACCTGTTAGAATTTATCCTCAGTTCCACTTGCATCACTACCATAACCACTGCTTAAATGTTAAAGGAAGCTTAAATGACTGTATGTGAGATGAAGCCAAGCATCTGTTCTCCAATTTCACAAGAAGATACATCAAGGCTGAATTTTAGACCAAAAGTGCGTGCCATTCTTTTCTAGACAAAGAGAATTACATATGAATTACCTCCTCCTTCCCCTCCCCCGCTTTTTAATACTAGTGAATTAAAAAAATGCCATGTAAATTTCAGAGCATAGGAGTCAACTGTGGTTTCAGGTTTAACGTGCACATCAAGAAACAAGAATCCTCTAAAAGTTTATACAGTCCGCTTATGATGGATTTCTTGATGACTAAAAAAAGATGTATCTCCTGCCCATTTTCAAAAAGCAGGAGGATCACCAGGTGAACTGCAAGCCAGTCAGCCTAGTCTCACTACTCGGCAAATCCTCCTGGAAGTCACATCCAGGCGCATACAGTAAGAGCAGACTCGAAACAGCCTGCATGCATTTACCAATGGCAAAATGTGCTTGACCAGCCTGATTGTCTTCTGTGATGAGATGGCTGCCTTGGGGAAAAAGGTGTCCAGTGATGCTAGCAAGGCTTTTGACACTGTCACCCACAGTATCTTTACAGATAAATTGGTGAGATATGGTTTGGACTGGTGGACTATCAAGTGCCTGGAAAAATTGCTTGGACTGCCAGGTTCACAGGGTTGTGATCAGAGGTGTACAGTCCATCGGGCAGCTGGTTAAATAGGAGTGGATAATGGGGTGTCATGGTTTTGGCTGGGATGGGGTTGACTTTCTTGCTAGCAGCTGGTGTAGTGCTACGTTTTGAATTTGGGATGAGAATAGTGTTGGTAGTGCACTGATGGTTTTGGTTGTCGTTAAGCAGTCAAGGCCTTTCCTGCTCCTCAGCCCACCCCACCAGCAAGTAGGCTGGGAGTGCACGAAAGCTGGGAGGAGACACAGCCAGCACAGCTGACCCCAACTGACCAAAGGGATATTCCATTCCATATGATGTCATGCTCAGTATATAAATCTGGGGGGAGAAGAAGGAAGGAGGGTACATTTGGAGTTATGGCATTTTGTCTTCCCAAGTAACCATTCCATGTGATGGAGCCCTGCTTTCCTGGATATGGCTGAACACCTGCCTGCCCATGGGAAGTAGTGAATGGATTCCTTGTTCTGCTTTGCTTGCACACGCAGCTTTTGCTTTACCTACTAAACTGTCTTTATCTCGACCCACGAGTTTCTTCTCACTTTTACTCTTCCAATTGTCCTGCCCATCCCAGCTGGGGGGAGTGAGTGTGTGGTTGGATGGTCCTAGTTACTGGCTGGGGTTAAACCATGAGATGGGGCCAATGCTACCTTTGCATCTGATGTCTTGACTGATAAACTGGATCATGAGGCAGAGTGCATCCTCTGCAAGCGCACAGACAACACCAAGCTGGCGGCAAAACACTCCGCATGCTGGAAGGCCAGGCTCCTATTCAGAGGGAACTTGACAGGCTGCGTAAATGGGCAACAGGTACCTCAAGAAGTGCAGCAATGGCAAACATAGAGTCCTGCCCCAGGAGGGAATAACCCCATGCAAAAATGCAGGCTTGAGGCCAACTGGATAGAAAGCAGCTTGGCAAAAAAAGGACTTACGGGAGCTCGTGGAAAACATGTTGAATATAGCTTGTCAGCATGGCTTTGCAACATGGAAAGCCAACTGCATTCTGGGCTGTATTAGCAAAAATGTAATCAGTTTGAAGAAGGTAGGGATTCTTTCCCTCTTTTCAGCACTTGTGAGGCCATATCTGGAATAATGCGTCCAGTTTTGAGCTCTCTGTTTTGAGCAAGGCTTTAGATCTCCAGACATCCCTTCCAACCTAAAATATTTTATGATTTCATGACTGCTACTTACACGTACCTCTGCCAGACCCATTAAGGATACCAGTCAGAGAGAATTTTATGCTTTAAAGCTTACACACTTTGTTGAAGTCTTAGAAATCTGTAGTCCTATAGACAATGTGACTTTTCACATAGTGGAGGACCTGTTTTCACTCAGCCTTGACATACAGATAACAAGCACATTCACTGAGAGCTGGACGTACCAAGCCATACTGAGTGACGCATAGAAGGCAGATGAGGAGGCATTCCAGTGTTCTTTCAGGTCAAAGTAAAAACCCACATTTTGAAAAGTTGGATTTCCCTCCAGTTAGTCTTGGAACAACATGAATGATAATATAAATAAAAATTTGCAACTACTGAAAAAGAACTAGGATCACAGAATACTTCAAATTTGACATTAATCCAAAATACATCCCTATGCACATCCCAGTCTTACAAGAGATGATGGCTGAGAAACAAGTCTCTTGTTCCATGTTGTTGTTAGCAAAAATTATAAGACATGAAATGGAAATGACTTTTTCATGAGCAATACTACATTTTTGACACTTATTGGCTGGGGAACTATTAGGAAATAAATAAACTATCTGAGGGTTAGAAGAAGGATAGTGATCTATCAAACATATCAATATACTATGCATTCCTTGAAGAAGCAAACAAAACAAACAAGTCCAAACTAAAAGATATATTCTGTGATGAACTTGAGTAATGGTGTTTCAAATGCACTACAGAAACATTATTGTGAGTAACAGAAGTGCATAAATAGTAAAGAGAAGGTGTAAAAAACAATCAGGAAAAAGATTTATTGGTATTAGTAATGTCAGCAAAAGCCGATTAGTTTCACCATTTCTTAACTTCTGGCTGTGAAAATAAAACTGTTTCTTGGAATACGCATTCAATTGATTTTCAGCAGATGAGATGCAGTAAATTACAGTCATCCCTGGCAAAATTAAACTTTTTTTTTTTTTAAATACGTCTATTGGAAAATGTAGGTGGTTATGATGGCTAGCTTTAGCACAGTAATTCTGTGATGATGACAGTTACTCAAAACCAGGAAACCTGGTCCTCCCAGTCTATACTGAAGTCCTGGAAAATGTTCTGATCACCAGGCTAGAATATAAGTATTCTCCACTCTTCCTACAGAAATCTCTTGTAAAATCAAGAATACAGATATTTTAGTCATGAAAGTAAAGCAAACAAGGCAGCAAACAAGTACAAGCACACAAGTACAAGCACAAACTGCGGAGAAGGAAGTCCCTGGCTCCAGTTCCTACTCCCTACTCCCAAGGATTTTATTCAATGCTGCTCAAATGGAAAATGAAAAAAAATAAAAAAGAAAGAAAGAAAAGAAAAAAAGTCTTGAATGGATTTCCCCCTCCTAGGTTAGTAATCCCAACAGAAGACAATGGAGCCATTCTTTCTCTTGTGCTGTCTTCTTTTGGACACATAAATGTTTTTTGTGTTAAATGTCACTTTTCTATCATGTTGATATTGGATGAGAACATGAGAAACAACAAAAAACCCTGTTTTATGATTTATTTTAATATGCAAATGGTCATCAACACATCATTCACTGCATGTATTGTTCTGCACTTGCCACTGAAATAACTATACCCTCTAGTCACAATTTTGTTTAATTCTCTTAGCATAATACAATACATTGCTAAAGTTTCCCTGCTATCTGTAACACATAGTGGCTGGACACATGGCTTTCACCAGAACTGTGATAATAAATTATCCAGCCAAAACAAATCTAAATGTGCAAGGAGATTATTTGCCAGGAAGAAAACTATGCTGACTAAATGAAGGAAACAGGCAAGAGGGAAGTAGAACAGGATATTCTGGCACTGATTATTTTAGTATACAGTAATGGACATTGTACTTGTTGAAAATGAGAAGCAGACTACTGGATACATAAAAGCCTCGTTGTACAAATGCAAAGACAGTTTTTAACTAGTGGATGTAATTCATTTCTCTTCACAGCAAACAGACTGAAGGCACATTTCCCTTTATTTTCATGCATTTTTTTCTTTTTTTTAAAGTGGGTTCAACTGGATTTTATTTTGGTGATTACCTGAGGCAGTTTTTACTGCTTAACAGCTTCCTTTCATCCATAAACATAAATAGGTGTTTTAAATTTGAAAGCAGAAAAAAAGATAGAAACCTTATTTCTCTGAGAAAGAATTGCAGTGGAGATTTTACCATCTGGTAGTGCTTGATTATTGAAGCTTTATTTTCATTGGTTTTCGAAAAATATTACTACATTCAAGCAAGTAGATTAAATGCTATTAGCTTTAATATCTTTTTAAACAAAGTAATCTGTTGAAGTGATAATGGATTTTAAAGTAAGTATACTCATTACATCGGTTTTTACACCATTGTGGTTTCCCTGTTGGCCACATGAATCTCTAAACCTGACATTGTTAATTACAATTATAATATGTGGTATGTGAACTCTTGATTAACTTCATACTATATTTAAGGCAGACATAAAGCTAATTGAAGAATTCTACCGCCAAACTTAAACGGTGTTATTACAGAAGCCCAAAAATACTGCTTGTCATTTCATTCAGTTGGAAATGAGCTGCACAAGATTTCCAGAGCAAAGCTACCATCTATTCAAGCCTTGAAAATTAAAGTTTTATTTGAAAGGCGATCGGCTAATTCTACAGGCATGAGACAGGCACTAGAACTCGTCAAAAATTTATCGATGGGAAAGGTCTGAAGCTGTCGTGCTTTTACATGTATACCCCAATTTAGATTTTTAGCTACTTTTACTTGAAAAATTGGCTCCGACTCTCCACATGGCTTGAGGCATAGTTTCAATACTACTTTTTTGTGTCAAAAACACCTGTCTTTTTACTTTAGTGCCAGAAGGGCTTAGCATCATGTCAGTGAAGTAACACAGCCTGCACATTTATAGGTGTCACTCACTTTACCATCTGTTTTTTAGGATAACAGTCACCAGTATCACCCAGCCCCTCCAGAGGCTCTAACAATCTTTATGGATTAAGGTTGAGATCTACACCGACGAACAGCTAGGGGTATCCCACCACTTCCAGCTCATTCTATGTGTCCTTTAACCTTAAGTTTGTGAATACCTCATCCTAGATGAATTCAGTTACTATCCCTCATGCAAAATTTTTTTGTCAGTAGCATCCCACCACTTCTTTAAAGTGTTACAGCAAATAATTGTCAAACAAACGTCTGCATGTTGTACACTGAGAGAAAACTGCATGAGTATAAACACCAGCCCTTGCACCATGTCCAAACCTACACCACAGGCAGCTTACTTCTAATCTCAAGAGACAGGAGTAACATCATCACTAATCCTAAATTACATTTCATTGATAAAGTTGTTAATGAGATAATTTGGCAAATGGATTAATAATAAATACATATAGTATGAAAATCCAGGCTTAATTCATCTATTAGTGAAAAAAGGGGGTTACTTAGAGAGGCTTTTTATTTTTATTTTTTCCCCAGAAAGTACAATGTATTAATCCCTACTTCTCATCAAAATAAATAAATATATAAATAAATAGTGCCACAGACCACATTACATGCCTTTTATGTACCAGTGCAGCTAAGAATTTTTTACAGACATACAGCACCAAAGTCAGAAGAGAGAGAAATTTTGATCTAGGAGTGACATCTCAATACTGCTGTGAGAAAATCTATAAGCTAGTGGCCTTTAAGTTGGAGTAGCAGAGAGAAAAAAAAAATCCTTTAGAATAGCATTAAAGCATGTTCAAATAGTTGCCTCAATTAGGGACCTATACAATCCTAAAATATGAGACAAGCTGAAGTCTTGCAGTAGGGCCAAATGGAAGAGATAATATCAAGCAAGTATCCTTGTGTGATCTGATATATATGTTCTTCCAAAAACAATATGACCTTGACAATTTTTGGCACATAAACATTGTTTTATACTTTCTCTGATGTTAAGGTATTAATTAAAAAGCATTTAAGTCACCTATGACTTGTCCTTGGCCTGGAAGTATAGCACTTTATCAGTTCTATAAGCCAGGAGGGCCAAATAAATGTTACAAATACATTTCTATGTTAAAATGCCAGCAAGGGCTTTCTAATGGTAATGTTTCGGTTGTTAAAAGCCTAATGTCCTCAGGTCTAAAGGAACACAATGAGAACAGATTACAAAGGTAAATTTTCTGCTAGCTGAATATCTTCCAGATAGATATCGAAATGTATAACCCTGTCCAAATTACCTGGAATAACACAACCTCCTCTTTTTTTCTGGCTCATGCATCATAATATACCATTCACATCTTATTATCCTCTTCATTACTTTCCTTAGAATAGGACATGTGTAAGGGTGGACAATGATCAGTGAGACTGCCCTGAGCAGCTATAAAGTTTCGATGAAGTCTCCTCCTTTCCTTTTATAAAGCAGGCAGACAGATGCAGCTGCTGTCCCACATTTCTCCATAGCTGAGCTGCCTGTCTGCCAAGCCAGTTAGTTAGTGAGTTTGAAAGCAACGGTAAACATGCTAATGTTGACAAAATGAATTTCTAAGCCAGAGTATACTGTACAATTGAGAAAAAAAAAATTGTACTAAATCTGGGTGTAGACTGGAGCTATTAAGCAGCACCTTTTGGAGAGTCTAGAGAGATAATTCTGCTCTCTCCCCTCACTCTCTTGCTGTGATTTGTTTCAGTTTCTTGAATGAAAACTATTCATTTCTCTGACAGGAGATGGTGGATGCTGTCCAGCCTTTCTCTTGTACACTAAACCCATTGGGGCAGGTTCTTCCTCTCTTCCTCTTGACACCAAATTTGCTGCATTAGTTATTTATTGGTGAAACCATGTCTCTGTCACCAATGTAGCATACCTTCAAAAGTAATTTAAGCAATCATGTTAATGTGGCATCACTAGGACTCTGTAATTACTGTGGTCTGCGTGGGGACACTTTTTTGGTTGTCATTAGATGTTGGTTAAGCAGTGCTCCTGGCACTGAGTTGTAGCTGGCCAGTGTTTTTCCACTAGGCCCAATTTTCTTCCCATTTTGAATTGGAAAAGAAGCAGCCTGAAATTCCTCAGCCAAGTCAGCTTGTTCACTACATTATGACATTTAGGCTGTGTGGGTGGAGGGGGTTGAGAGTGGTACTGCCTTGCCATCCCTGTAAAACATTTTAGTCTCTCACAGAGCAACACAGCAGTGTCAGCGCAGTGGTCTCATTACTGTGGAAATATTACATGTAGCCATTAGTCTTCTCCCTTCAATTAGCGACAGCCAGTTAAGCTGTGCTCCCAGCCTGCTTTAGCTGTTGGCAGCATTGCCAAGTCAAACTTGTCTCCCATTTGGAAAGTAAACTGGGGAAACCTACCGTTCACCAGCCACACTCTGTGGCTGTGAAAACAAAAAGGGCATAGACTTGTTTGAAAATATCATGCAATTAATTTACAGGTAAGCACATGTCACAGGAAAAGATTAAGGAGAAGATCTTCATGATACGCAGGTGATGCTGTTAATATGGCACAACTTCTGGAGTGCCAATTCACAGAGTTTCTTTTGTTTTATCTTAGTCCTTTTTTTGGTCAGTTTGTTTTTTTTCAGGGGTGTGGGAGGAGTTATATACAACAGGACAGGTTTGAATTAAGGAATGTTGTTATGAGAGCTACTTTTTTTCAACTGGACATAGCAGAACAGATTTGAAAGGTTAGCTGTAAAAAACAGTTCTGTCTTCTGCAGGTGAAATCCAATTCAAACTGGCAGAAAAGAGGATTCTCTAGCTTGAGTGATAAAGGAAATGCAAAACTGAAGTTCCTCTGATAAATCTTGTGGGGCAAAAAGCCTACCAAAATAAATGGGCATAGCTTAACTGATGTTAAGTGGAATCTCATTTATTGATAGAAAAAGAGATTGGGGTGTTATATCTGTACAAGAGATCCCCTAAACAGCTGGTGCTGAGATATGATCAGACAAGATCAAAGTTTGCTTATGTGTTAAATCAACATGAGATTTCAGATTTAAAGAACACGAAACTTTAGAGTGTTCAAAATAATGGCTCAGAACTGCATTTCTACCATCTTGAATACAGAATCAAAAAGCTTGAAGACAGATAACAGTGAAAGCTTATTGTAGTCTGTATACTTTGGCTCTGAAAACATGATTCTTATCTGTATTTGTGCTGTAATTATTTTGCTGTTTTGTTTTACCAATGAACCCAAAAGTTCATGGTTGTTAAACACCTGAGCATACACAAACTCCATCACTGCTTCCATTGTTCAGTCTATCAAAAAATCCTGCGTTCTTTTAATTAGTTCTCTCTAAATGAGCTACTCCTGTTATATATATATCTATCTCATAACTGGAGTGCTGAAATCTGTACAAGTTATTAAGGAACTAAATTTTGTAACAGTTCAATGAAAGAAATTACCTTTGCAAGATAACTTTACATAATAAAAATAAACTTTGAACCTATCATTACATTTCTTTACAGCTCCAAAAACAATAATCCTAGTTTGCCAAGTTTGGCAATCCAGTTAACTTCTCTAACATGAAATATCATTTTCAAACAAGACTTCTGTAGGTTATCCTCTCATGTGAAAATACTGTATGCAGTTTTTACTACTACAGGTTAGGTAATCCAGCACTTGGATTGAATAACAAGCAGGGATCAACATACTGCAAGTAGTCTACTATCAAAACCCTTCTGCTAAATGACAGATGGCTGTCAAGCTGTAAGGAGCCCACTATCAAGGCTCTTAAAAAAAAAAAAAAAACAAAAAAACCCAACAGAAAAAAAACCCAAACCCCTAACAAACAGAAAGAAAATGTATGAACAAGTTCCATGTATTAACATATCCATATTGGTGAGTCACCTGTGGGCATTTGACCTACTTCCATGATGTCCTCCTACAGTGATACAAGCTTTTCTTCTTCTCAGCAGGTAGTAATCTTCCAGGAAGAACTGCTGAGAACTGCAGGTATCCCTACTTGCTGATCTCCAAAATTGTTTTTGGTGATATGGGCATTTCTGCAGTGTATGTAGCTTTTGTTCTCTCTTAATTTTCCATTTTCTCCTGACAGTCCAGAAACAATATAGCACAAGAAGATTATAAGGTCTGAGAGAAAGGTCAATACTAGCTGCAGTGGCAAAGTCCTATGCACCTTCAGTATGCAGCATGTTCGTCCTATGCACCTTCAATATGCAGCATGTTCAGCATTATTTTTGCACATTTTATAATCACGTAATAGAGGTCATTAGTAGCTTGTTAGAAGAAGACCCTTTTGGGTATCAGGTTTGATTTATGTTAGCTTACTCTTCCTTCACATTGTATATCTCCCACTGAACTTCTACCCGTGAAAAGTCAAAAAATCTGTATTATCACAAGGCTCAGGGATTCACTTGCCTACTTCCACTTACAAGGTGCATTAATTTAAGCCTAATACAAGTAGATGTCCCAGTTGCTGATGTGTCCATTCATTTTCTGCTGTATAGGTGCATACAAAAGAATTACCCTATCTGTTTAAGATCAAAATAAATAGGTTTTATATTCACAGCCCAATAAAGACCCAAAAATTCAGAGTGAGCAAATGCTGCTCTGAAAATGTCTCTCTCAAAAGTAACTTCCTATGCCCTTCTCCCTTTCCCTTTCCCAAATTTCAAACTGAAAGTAGAAGGGAAAATCCTTCTGAATTCATAACTCAGGTAACAAATAACAAAGATAACAAAGTCTTCATAAAATAACCCAATTGTTTCTAATTGTATTTGTAGAGCAGGATGTTAAGAATATAAGAAAATGCATTCTCTGCCATGATAACTATTTCATATTGCACCACTGTAGGTCAAAAATAAAAGAATAGTATATGTTTCAACCTCAAATACTCTTTGGGACTGATTAATACAATTATACACAGTTATATTTGCACTGCAAAAAATTTCCATCTAAAGGCAAAATGAAGTTTACAATTGCCCTAGGCTCTGCACAAATTAACACTTCATTGAATATTAATGAATTACTCTTTGTGACCAATTGCTATGCAAATAATACTTGTGTCAGAATTTATAATTTCATTTATTTCAAGATAAAATACATGAATATTAACAATAAAAAAACCTTCCACAATAAAGTGAGTAAATCAATTAAGACACATGCCACAGTATTACTAAATTAATGGTTTTGTTGCTGATTTTGCACAACTAGGTAACATTATACTTTCATACTAATTTCTAATGATTATGAAAACTCAGCAGTATCCTAGAATTTATCTCTATAAACTGCACTTGGATTTGGTTTGGAATCAAACATTATTCATATTAGTTGTATCATACACCATTCTAACTTATCAGTTAAAAGCAAACTAATACTGAACATTTTTGTTGACTTCATCATACATTTTATACCACCAAGTCCTGCTTGCATCCTTTTTCCCACAATGATGAGATTTTTTAAATCTTTTATGTGATGTTTATAGAGGTAGCTTGCAGGACCAAAAGCTGAATGTCTTTGTCCTTCTAAGGCAGACTTGGGAGAAAAGAAACTGCTGTAAAATCATCTCAGTACTGAATAACCAGTATTGGTTCTACAAAAGTCATATCAGTTCTCTTTGCTTGAATTGCAAGGTTGTTTCAACATGCTCCTAAAACAAGGTCTGTCGAATAATAGAGACATTTTTCATAATAATACTTTAAATATAGTCTATGAAAGGTGAGGGGAAATATGTCTCAGGTTTCTCTGTTTCTCTGTGAGGAAACTTGGATTAAATACTTGTGTTTTGCCAAGCCCGTGGGACGTAGAGAGAAAAATAATTTTTTTCTAAGTTTGTTTTTGCAAGAATAAGCCATACTAGAGGCAATTATAAGAAACAGTAAATAGCTAAGAAGTCAGAGAAGGAACTAAAATATTAGTAGCAATAATACAAATTCCACAGATTATTTTTTTTTTAATTCACCCTGTATTGTGGAGACTACACTAACAGAGAGCTCTTTAATTTAAGAAGATAGTCATAAAGTACAGAAGCTTTTACTAATCTCATGGCATACTGATGGTGTTGAGGTTATTAAAGTGAATTATATAGTTTTACAAATGGGATCAATTCTGAGCACACAGTACAGTCAGGAGTGAATTTCACTACTACGAAACAAATGGATAGAATTAATTATGGTGTCAACCACTCTAGGAGAGGGCATCATGCCAGCAGAAGACTGAACAAGGATATGTTGTTTTCTCCCTTTTGCCATAACGGCAATTGTTTCCTTGTGCTCCACTTTCAAACAGATGTGTGATCCCCAGCACAAGAAACAATTTTGAAAGCCATCATATTCAGAAAATGTAATATATATTGCTATTGTATTGCACTGTTGCTGCTGCAGTAGTGAGCTACTGCGAAACACCTACCACACAAAACTACATTCACGAGCTATATTAACCAAGTATCCTTGTCCGAAACAAATTTATGATAACTATCGCTCTAATTTCACACCACTGCAATTTCATAATATTCTGAAATAGGAAAGCTTCATCTCCCAACTCTACAGAGTCAATGCTGAGCTATTAGCCATGCATTAGAGGAGGGACTGGAAGTCCCACCAGCAACTTAATGCAGCCACTGTAGCCAGAGCCATGGACTCAATGAAGCAATACTTTTCCTTTTGCTGTCAATCTTCAGTACCAGAGCAGCAGGGTTTTATTTTATCTTTCCTTTTTTCCCATTTCACAAGGGTATTTAAAATTTGATCACAACAATGGTTCAGTTCATATGCATATTACAAACTGCTTTGGGGACTGCTCAGTGCAAAATGGGCGGATAATGTTACAGATTAACTTGACTCTGGAGTGTGAACTGTCAGCTATATCCTTTAGCTGGGGAAAAGATTTTAAACACTACCTGGAAAATTGTGAGGCCTAATCTTTCTGCTGTGCTGGCTTGCAGTATAATCCGAATAATGTGAATGTGCTTTCCATCTGACTGAGGCAGGCATGCTGTTAAGTGATTTGAGCAATTTGCCTGGTATAATAACCAGTTTTCTCTGTCTCACTGGATGCCAGGAACTTCCTGAAAATCTTTGCCTATGGCTTGACACAGACTGCTGAGTAGCCACAAAACTGTTTGATAAAAGCACCAGTTTTTTTGTCCAGTATAAATCAATAGAATCCCGCTGCAATAGCTGTATTTGACTACAGCACTCAGCTGTTATCAAGTAGGGGACCTGTTCTGACTATTTTAACTTCAGAGTACATATCTTTTTCCCAGCTGGTCTTCAACACAGCAGGGATGGCTGTGGTGTGTGCTCAGTGTTTTAGCCAAAGAATGTTCAACATTCACAGCACTCCACTGTCCTCCAGAAAAAGATTAACTGAAAATGCATTTCAATGCAGATATCAAATTGTTTGTATAGACCGTGATTCCTCAAACGTGAGCTCTTAAATCTGAACTGGAAAGATTTTCCAGTAATTTCTCCTGTCTTTCCTACCTGACATTACTCTATTTTTCTAGGACAATCTATCTCAAAAAGCCACATCTCATACAAGTAATTATACACATTCTTGAACTTGAAAGAATTTATAGCCAATGAAAGGAAGTTGGAAAACATCTCCTAACACTAATGCTAAAAATGCTATTGTCATCACCTCCTCTGTACTTTTTACTCATGAAAACAGTTTTTAGGTGACAAGAAAAAATATGTTTTATGGATAGACTCATGGCACAGTAAGAATAATGAACTTTGTTCTCCCTAAAATTGGAGTTACTTCTGGAGAAAAATAATACGTCTTTTCTAAATTTCTATGCCACTAAAGATAGAAAAATGCCACAAGTTAAATTTTTCTTATTCTGGTATTATTATTTCTTGTGTTTTTCCACTTTTCACTTTATACTTTGCAGAGCACGGACATCTGCCCAAAACATGTGTGATCCCAATAAGTTGGTCTAAGAAAAGGACAAAGCATCTGGTGATGGCAAGAATTTATTTTTCCTTGAAAGTTCATGTAAATCATGGGGCTGATAATCTTTCATGAATTCTTGGTTCCACTGACGGTGATAGAATTTTTGACCTTTACTCCAGTGAAGCCAGTTCTTCAATATGTGACAGACCTCTATAATGCAAGGATATTTATATTTCCCTATGGTATAAATATGCTGTAGGAAAAATTATAAATATTTTTGAGTTTACTTGGCTATGAAACTGTAAGTGTCATATAGTTTGCTGGTGAAGCAGATAGTTCCTTCATGTTCCCCATGCCACTTGTCATATTGGGAAGGCCAATATCCCTTTCCTTCCCAATTACCCTTCAGAATATTATGAAAAAAAAAAAATTACTTCAGGCCCTGATTGACACACTTATTTTCCAAAATTTTACAATACTTTTCTGTATGGTCATCTCAGTGTTAAAATGAAATTAATTATGACTCTAAGCTTTTATTTTACATATCTGCAAACTGATGTTCAAAGATGTTAAATCATCTGTAACCTGAAATAGTGAAAAAGAACAGCAGAAAAATCCTCCAAGGGTTTCTGTCACTTAGCTGGGTGTCAAAACCACCCCTAAGAATGCAAAAACCACCCCTAAGAATGTATCTATCTTGGATTGAGCTGCCCCTAACAAGTAATGCTGTAAATAAAGGATGTTTCCTTACAATGAGCATCAGAATATTAAAAACCGGGAGGTGGCTGGCAATTCAGGCTTCATTGTATATTGAACAGGCTTTGCTTTGGACACAAAACATTCAGAGAAACCTTGAACACTTTTCTAAAACACCTCTAGCTTTTGTAACCTGATTTTCAGCTGACTTCCAAATTTCAATTTGCATAATTTGAAACCAACAATTCAATTTTTTGTTCTGAATCAGGATGTACAGCACTGTTAGCTGCTCACTTTGACCTGAGTTCCTGTGACAGCCCTCAGAAGTTATCCACCCTATCCTAATAAAAAAGTGAAAAGGTAAAACTCTACATATCTGCCATATTAGAATAAAGAAAAACAAAGGAATGAAGGAAGGAAAGGGGAAGAGAAATGAGAAAGAAAGCCTGCATGTGCCCAATGCTAAACTGAAAAAAAAACCCAAACAAAAAAGAGCTTGAATATCTGCGTGCAGATATGACATGCTAATATAGCCAAACACAGTAACAGCCAAAGGGGATCTGCTGCTTAGCTGCCTCGAGTAATTTTAAGTAAAGTTGTCTCCTAAGCACACACAGTTAACTTATACACACAATTTGTGTAAGGTTTTCCAAAATGCTGCAGGAGATTCAGCATGTTCAATACCACAAGGTGCTTCCTGTTAGCAACTGTTTCCCCATTTCTTCCAACGACAACATTTTTTCAAGCCTCTCCCTCAATTTTTCAAGTAAATTATCTGTGGAAAATTGAAATTTACTCCTTTAGACGAATAGATATCAAGAAAAAATACAAAAAAAAAAAAGTGTTAACACAGTCTTCATAGACATATCCAGAATAGCTTTGTGATTGTCAAAATTCCTGCTACTTTGTATTTTTGATTAAGGCAGACTCATGATTTTGAATTTTTGCTCAGGGAAAGAGGATCCAGTTTTAAACTCAGCGATTGCCATGTAGACTTCATGCTCTAACATGATGACGAAAGTTCATACCTCCCTATGTTTTGAGAACGCTAATATCTATATATTACTTTGTAGAAGCAATTCAGTCTGTATCTCCTAAATACACCACCTAGGTCCTATTTGAACTTGAACAAGTTATAATGAGACACTCTTTTTTAATATAAATTGAGTTTAATTAGAACTTTGATAGAGATTTAACCTTTACTTGATGTTTATATGGGACTGAGTATCAACCTATGTTGAAATATACTTGTTTCCAAACCATGATTTGGTTTTATTGTAGCCAAAAGGGAGGCCTGTTGCATGCATTAATTAGATGCCCACTAAGTAACAAGGTTAGTATTTACTTGCTTGGAACACAGACAAAGCACACTAAAATTGCATAACCAGGTACAGTATATAAACATATTTTAACATTGTGAAAACATTAATAACATCTTGCAACGCAGTGCAGCACTAATGTAAAAATAATAGCCTTAACAGCAAAGAAGCAGGTGGGGTTGTGATCTGGTGGCCCAAACAGGGTGCATAAAAATATGAAAGTATTAAACTCTGCAAGATGAGAACTAAGGATGCAGAGTAGGCAAGAATGATTTCGGGTAAAACCAAAATAATCCTGCAGAGCAGGCAGCCAAGGTGTCCGATGGAACCAGAATAATCCTGCAGAATATGCAAAACCAGAACAAGCTGTCATCCCGAAAATAAATGTCAAGAGAAGCTGCTATCACCCAATTTTCTTTGGGGGAGGAGACAGAGGAGCACAGAACATCAATGGTGTTTTATGGGGAAGGATGGGGAGGAAAGAAAGAGGCAGACTCTGTTCTGACTTTCAGTCTCAAATTTTTCTCTGAACTGATGGATTATAGCTATCAGTACAACTAAAATGGCATCACTTCAGTAGCATTGTACACATGCAACTAATTTAAGGTAAGCTTGTTATGGATGATTGATAGTGATTAGGTACTAACCACTGGCAATGTGCATTGTTAACAAATCCAGTCAATCCAGTCAAGAGTCATTTTGAAGCTTGAAGCTGGTTGGTTTTGGAGTCTTCTCCCATCACATTCCCATCACACGGCTCTCAACTTCCTAGTATATAGAGATCTACCGGCATTCAGTTGCAGTGCTATGTTTACATTCTAAATTTTCACGGGACTTTTACAAAATCTTCTAAGTGCTTCAAGATTCATCACAATAAAGCAAGGAGCAGAATGAAACATGCAGAACTTTTCCACCTCATTTTGTTATTTTCTTACAGGAAGATGTAGTCTTCACAAAGTTCCATGGTTTTGTAGTGTTTTTCTTCTCCTTTCTGTACAAAATGTTTCTAAGGTAATCACCTCAAGAAAGACATGAAAAGCAAAGATAATACTGCCTATCGTTCTGGCCCATATGGGTGTACTACATATCTACTACATATGTGTACATGTGTACATATACACATCAGATACAGGGAATATTAGGACCGACTTCTGTATCTCAGTTTATGAGCAATCACTTGTGGCATCTTGAAGTCACTGCATTTGTGTACACAGACACACACACATATATTATTAAATATTTTGTAGATACATAAATGCGTTTCAATAATAGGGCAAGAAAGAGAGAGAGAGGGAGAATCTGGTTCTCACATCTCTCTCACATTCTGAAATAGTCTTTATTAGGTATTATTCATTAGGTGATCATTTTACAGAACAGATTGACTTATATATACATAGTTAAAGCTCCTCTCCCCCCAGTTGTCTCTTCTTTCTGGATATCTCTGATAACACAAGTAGCACTTCTATGAGACAGACCTGCAATTAATTCTCCACAGCATAAATGCTGTAGCATATAGAAAAGCATAGAAGAAGAAAAAAGGAACCACACCAAATCCCCCATATTTAATGATTTTTAAAATCTATACTCCACTTGCTCCAGCAGCAAACTTTTCAGTGTATTAAAAGAAAGAAAAAAAAATAGAGATAACAACTATATTTTCTACTTATTCAGCGAAATAGTGTCTGATACTTAATCCTACATCATCGGAATAGTTTATGGAAATAGTGATGCTAATGGTGAGACTATCAGTGGGCTCGTTAATTTGTAGTGGCTATTTCTCCTGACCTAATTTCCTTTCCCGCTTGAAAACTGTTCGAAATTTCATCTGACTACAATCAGGTTTATTGGAAATATTAATGTCTGTGCTCTCCCCATAAGCTACCAGCAGGGTAATTGACTTGAAAGATGAATTACATCTGCATTAACAGAATATAGAGTTGTAGTGTGGAGTCTGGTTCTTTGTCCTTTACTGCCCTCCCCTCCTTCATTCTGAATGTGATTCTGACAATCGAGAATTTTCTTTTTTTTTTTTTTTTGAGAGAGAGACAGCCCTAAGAGATCATCATCAATAATACACATTAGACACTGTGGTTTATTACAGAAGGTTGTTTATTCAAAGGTTAGGGAATGACTCTTGAAATCTAGTGTCTGAAACAAATTGGAATTGCTATGAACTACAGAGCCCTTCATGATATTCATGGGTGTGTGATACAAGCATAATTTATTGACATTATTTGCCTTAAAACTAAAAAAAAGAGAAAGGAAGGAAATATCTACTCTTTTAGATAAAGAATACTCCCAAACTGCTCAAGAAACATTGTTATAGTGAGAAATTATCATGACAGGGGGAAAAAAATCATTAAAACCTTGTATTTAAGCCCAAATTGAGGTCTGTCCTACTTACAAAGTGTTTAAGCATGCAAAAATCAAGCACACAAAGAGACACTGAATGCAACCTGGAAACAAGAATGTGGCAAGAATCTACAGCTCCTCCAATAATTCAATGCTCGTGGTATCTGTGCCCTTATCTTTAACACGACACTGTTACATGCATATATAACCTCTTATGACAACATGAAATTTTCTCTAAAAAATTCAATACAGAAATATAATGCTGATGACATTTCAGCATTTTCTGTCATTTTGTAAAGAAGAAACAATTTAATACAAAAACGAAAAGGAAATTCAAGAGAAAGACATTTTGGTTTTAAAGGTTTACATCTGTAAATGATGTAGTTTCTTCCTCTAAAATAATTTCGTAATCAATTCTTACCAGTATTTCAGTACTTGCCTTCTCAATTATTCATGCTTTCAGGATAGCACATGGACAGCAGGATTTGAGGGAAGGAGACAGTGGGAAAGGTAATTTATTATCCGTAACCGAACTGCTTCAAATACCTCTCTCACTATGTCCATCTTCATAGAAGAACAGAGGATGAAAGCATAATAAGAGTGTTCCATGACACAAGGCTTAGATCTCAGATGGAAAAAAAATACAAAAGCTATTTTCCTTGCACTGGGTGAAGGAACCAGACAATTGATTAGCCAGATAAATGAACCAAATTAGTCTGAAGGCTATATAGTTTTTCAGACACAAAACCCAGGCAACTGACTACAAAGTCAGTTCAGCACTGACATTATCATCCATACTATCAATAACAGTGAAACAGTATTAGCAGGCTTCTGTGTTGATTTCTTCACTCCAGCTCCTTCTATGACCTCCAAAGCTTCCTCAACCCATAGACTATTCCTACATCTTTTGGATCATTGTCTGATACTTGTCTCATACTGATGTGAAAAGAGACCAAGAATTCTTTCTGCCTCCCATTTCTATCTCCTGAAGTACTAAATTATCTCTTGCTTACAGTATCTTTTCCTATTTCTACCTCTGATTTAAACCTTGTTTAAATTTATTAAAATCATCAAAGTTTAATAGTAACAAAAGCACTCCCTCTTGCTTCTCCCATGCCTCAAAACGGAATTTTCTGTTCTTAATGCTTTGTTAATAAAATACAGTTGATATACGGTTGACACTATGCATAGGCCTTTACACCATTTTTTTAAGTAATCAGTTCTGCCTTTATACTCTTTGAGAGACCTTCGGTCATAATGAAGTAGTTAGACACTTATACAAGTGTTTTTATGACAGAATGTTTCTACTTACAAATACATAGCAGTTATAAAATTATGCAGCCGATTGGTGAAGAAGTCCACAATTCATAAATAAAATTAATTTATGTGATTTCCCATCAGTTGCCTAAGATATTTTGTCATTTAGATTATACACACAAACAATTGTCTCAATTACAACAGTTGTTCTGAAAGCTCTGTTTGTCCCTATAGACATCAGCTTTAGAATTGCTTCTCTCAGCTCCTCAAAACCTGTAAAACATTCAGAAATCATTACCACAATAGGGTCCATGCCCCCCCTAAAAAAAAAAAAAAAAAAGATATTTCTAGTGGTGACAAATAAAACCATTCAGAATATCTGCTCTTGGACTTGGACGTTCATGAAACAAAGATTTATAGTACTTCTGTTGACTTTAATTTCACCTCAGGCAGTATAACCTCTTGGGTTAATAACTCCTGATGCTCACCTCTACAGAGGTCAGTATCACAAAAACTACGCGATAGCACCAGCTTCAGTTAAAGTTGAAAAATAGTTTCTATTATAGCTACCTGTTTTCACACTCCCTGCTTATTGTTGCCTCAATGGCACTCTGGATAACTAGAAGCACTCCCAAAAACCCTCCCTGCTCTAACCCAGTTATTACTCCATAACACAATTTTGTTTCCTTGACCAAAGAATGGGAGATCATGGATAAAGTAGCCACGTTATAGGTGGTGTCTAAAAAGTCTATGTTTTGTTATAATTCTGATAGCAACTTTTATCAGTGAACAGCTTCACCCTCTCTTTTCAACTGTCAGCCTTAGCAAGAACCACATGCAGTGAATATCTGTTTTGCTGATGGCATACTGTCAGAATCTCTGTTCTTAAGTTTTCACATTTTTTAAGCATGCCTTTGCTTGATAGCAATGACACTTAACTACTGTGCCATACTGGAGTCCTTACCCTTATATCTGAAAATCATAGTTCATTAACTTACTGAAAGGTTTTCTGGTTTCTAAGACTGAAAGAACAAATCATGTGGTTTCTGTTAACTTTCAGATGTTTAGTCATAGCGACATTTACCAATTCATTCCAGAAAGAATAACAACATGGTATAAAATCTTTGTAACTTCTAAATAGCATTTTCAGACATTAGAAGACAGGTAAAACTGGATTAAACACACACACACAAATGTTGCATGGAAAGGTATTTGACATATAGCTTCCATTTTCTCGATTATCAAATGGCTGTACTAAAACCAAAGCAAGGTTCAATTTATCTAACCTAAGTTTTCACAGAGACTCAACTCTTTTTCTCTGTGGTATCATTCCCTTTCAGAGAGAAACTCTTTAAAGTGGTTTTTTTTTAAGATATCATCAGTTACTCATACAGTAAGATAGGATTCTTCCTTTTACCATTTAGGATGTAGATGTGTCAGTCCTTTAAAACTAGAAAGTTCTCCAAAACTAGAAAGTTCTAGGACGTAAGCAGAGATTAAAACACATCTTCAAAAGAGCTCAAAAATTTCTAAATAATTTTTTCTTTCTCTGTTTTGCTTTCTGACAAATTCCTATTTTCCAAGACAAAAAGGGGTGAGATATTTTTGAATACTTGCTATAGCAAGTTATTATTACTCCATCACTATCATATAAACTCAGTGGTGGGAGGAATGGAATTTCTCCTTTTTTTTTTTTTTAATTCTGGTATTTTCATGATGGACCACTACAGGCGGATACTTCCCTGAAGCTGAAGAAAACAGAGATTTTTCCCCCACTTTAAAATATTGTTACAATGCTTTGCTTTGATCTTACACAATTTTTTGAGCAATGGAGATCTTGCAGTGTCTCTCAAGGTGGCAATTAAACTGCAAGCAGCAAATAGTACTTATAATTATTTTTGTAAGAGAAATAGAGGAATTCTGAAGGAAAAGGAATTACATGCAAGAGAGAGCCCATTTAAACTTTAAAGTGCAATGTAAATAGCACTTTTCCTTGAAGTGTGCCCCTCCCCTTATCAACTACAGTTAGTAATATTAAACATAAATGGACAACTGTACTTCTGTTCAGCAAGATGGAAATGCTATTCAAAATAGCAGAATAAAATATGTGCTAATACTGACTTCAACACAACTTTACATTTAAGTCTAAAGCCCCCAAACTTATTATGGGGAAAGCGTAAATTTTCCACTGGCAAAAACATACCCTACAGACACAGCATGCATCCATGGCAATGATAATTCTGATTTCAATTAGAACTTACTAGCTCTCTTGTGCCTCATTTTTACAAGGAAAATAAAATTGAGAAAAGCATCACTGTGATTAGCTCCTACAGCCACCTTTTCTGAGTAGTCTGAAGTGACAGCCACAGGGGTAAAAATGATTGTACTAAAATGTCTACTAATGAGGCCCCTGTAGTACTGCTCCAAGAAGGACCATTATATGCTACATTTGTCAATTTCATCTCTTTGGCTTTCTTTTTATCATCTGGAAAACTACTGATTAAGAGAAGTTTCTTTTTAAGGTTTTATACTTGTTTAACCTTCATAATAATGCCTGTTTCCTTCCTGTACAGCTAAAATGTTCCAAACTAAAACATTAAAGTGTTCTTTACTTCCTACTGACTTTTCTCAGTTTCTTCAGACTAATATATACTTTATGATAACAATGCACAAACTTTTTGCTGGGTTATAGAAAGGGAGGCATGAAAAATACCTGAAAATATCCTTGTAAATGCAAAGCAATGTGTTGAATGGAAAATAGTAAAACTTTTTCTGTTCCTGTGGAAGACACATTCATGACACAAGTCCTACTATCTCTGAGATGAACACACAAAAAAGAAAAAAGAAATGAGAATTACAAATAATAAAAATAATTTTAAGTAAAATAGAATAGTAATGCAACAAAGAAAGAAAAATTATAAGGAAGAAAAAAAAAAAGGAAGAGTCATAGGAATAGGTAGTCACTATTTGGGTGACTGAAGAGGAGGAAGAAGAAAGAAAATTGATTTCCAAACATGAATGATGACAGAAACTGATAGTAGAATGTCCTACTGCCATCATTCTGTAGACTATACTTGCAAAATAGAAGTAAACAAACAAAAAAAATGCATATATGGCTCTTAAGAAGCAGCATGATCAGTACTTGTGCACAAATTAACAATTACATTCTAGGAAAAAGACAAGGTTCTTCAGGAACACACATCTTATTTTTTTATGTCCCTAAAACTGTAATATTAAGAAGCAACTTGTTTTCATGTGTTGTAATCTAATATCATGGCAAAGAGAAAACTGAAACTGAGTAAGAGACCAAATAAGGAACATGGGTATGGACTTCAAAAAAACCCCACAACACGCAAAACTGAAGTTTTTGCTCATGTCATAAAACAATAAAGAAAAAGGACCATTACTTTGTAACAACTTTGAAGAACTATAACAGATTAATAAAGTTATAACAGATTCAATAAAATTACTGAAAATACCATGTCTCAAAAAAAGGGCTTTTTTGTTGTTTTTTTTTACAAGAAAAGCATGTGTGCAGTTGGGCATATGTATAGATATATATGCATAATTTTTTCAACTTTGGGAGTTCAAGCACGTGGTCATTATCAAACTGTAACTTTTTAGAATGCTCTCTAGGCTAATTCAATCTTTACAGAAATATTTTTGATGGATTACAAGGAACTAGCTCAAATGAGGGCACATCAGTCTTGATTAATTCTGTTGTTCTGTCAACTTTTGAAAGATGCGTGCATTTTAAAGACATGCAGCTTAGAATGAGAAGTCTGGAGTCTTGATAAAAGTGAGAGAAAATGAATGCTTACTTTTATCTTCCAGTAGAGAAAGACTAGTTAGTGGTTTTATATTTCTATTTTAAAGATCTTGAAAATTTCTTAGAATCTGAAGTCAGAAATGCCAATTAGAGATTAAATACCTTGGTTTTGTTTTCCTTTGGTTCTCTCACCCATTCTCTAGGCATTAGCTTACCTCTTTTCCTAACAAAATAACTTTGTATACCTGATTAGTCACTGTGTCTTGCAGACTTATTATGTGATGATTAGACTTTACATTTTACACAAGTGGGCTTTCAGATATTTTTTGTTCTGGTTATAGAAATCCAGTCATTATGTATGCCAAGTGTAATCTTCCATGGCAAGGAAGATTAACCTGCCACTAATACCACTTGGCTTTGTCTCACAACACAAATGTCTCAGATTTCTGTATATTGTTTGTATTTGAGGGATTTTCAAACATTGAATCTACCTTATCAAAGACTACTTCATATTTTAAATATATATAAATGCAGACTATATTGAGGACCACTGTCCTGAAAATGGAAATTAAATTCTATTATCAGATCATCAGACTGCTTTATCAAACCAGCTTAACACTGAATTATTCCATTTTCTAAGATTTTAACAGCCCATTTATTCAAGAGTGTTTGTTATGTTTTCCTGAAGGTGGGAATGAGCATGAAATATAGTCTCCAGTACTCATACAACCCAATTTAAAAGAATCTAGTAAGCCGAGACTTTTAATGTCTGTTAAATATTTTGGACTCTATGGGAATACAATTGGACTATTCCTTTCTTTATTAGGTGAAGCCTGCAACAGTTCTTTTCATCTGCCAGTTTCTGATTATTAAAATTGCAGTGATTTATTTCACCTTCAATATTAAGCTGTTGTTTATGAAAGCTTAGCCCTTCCACTAAAGTGAAAGTTGCATTAATTCTGAATGAAAGAAAGATCTAAATCCTTAAATCAGCCTCTTTCTCCTCAGTCTTCTATAGCTGTGGAAATGTAAAAGCTGTCACTGGAGATAGAGGTTATCCCTTTCACGTATTATGTTTAGTTAAAACATTACTTCTTTTTTTACCATGTGTCATCCAAACTTTTTCAGAATCTTGTTTGGATCTTTGTCAAGAGAGACACAGTCAACACTCTGCTCATTTCACCTTTTCAATCTTAATGAGAAAAAGTAGTCCTTCCGTACAGCCTCTGTTTTCAGAATAGTTTGCTGAGAGTTCAACAGTTCCCGTGTTAGCAACTGTAAACCCCACAACTATCTGGTTCTAAAATAAATCAGGAACAAGGCCAGGGTGGGTCTATAATCCTTTTTAAACAATCCAGCATGCGTTGTAATAAATGTATGCTACAAAAGAGCTCTAGTGTTTCTTTTCTGTTGTTAAACAAGAATTTTAACAGCTTTGGTTGATTCTAGCACTACACTCATATTTTTACTTCTCTGTATAAATTGCAGCATGCATACCAACCAATTTAGTCCAGTCTTACCTATAATTAATTCGCACTACTTTATATCTTATCATAGCACATAATCCCAGAACTGAGGACTAATTTCCTCTTAATTTGCAGTACTGTACCCCTGCACGCACAGGTTAAGAAGCATTATGTACTTCCCTCTAGATCTTTTTCACCCCTTTTATAAAATAGAGACCTTCTGATAAGTAACTATTCCTCTGTCTCTACTTATGCTAAATGCAATCTCATTTCTTCGAGACTTGCTAGATATTCTATAACTTGTATAACTTTTCACGCTGGTGTCACAGTCTGATGTGTAGTTATTTAATGATAGTAAACTTCTTTGAATATTAAACTGCTCCTTAGATGCTATTAAGCCAAAAGAATTCTGTCAATTGGAGTAAAATAAAGGTTTTTCTAACAGAGAGATATTAATTGATCAAAGGGAATGTAATTCAATACACTACACTTTCCTCCCATATAGCATGCTGAATACCTCAGTGCTCACCCCATTAGTCACAGTTCATTTTTACTGAAATGTTTCCCCTTTTTCCCTTACTTAGTTCACAATGTAACTGTACAATTTCTTCCAATTTACATAAATCATATTCAAATACATATGAGCTAGAATGTTTATACTGATGAGCTGCTGTCAAAAATGTTTAGGACACTATTTGAGTCATTTTGTTCTGAAATATGATTGCAAAACATGCAGGTCACTACTGAACAGCGAAAATACTGAGAAAATACTGTTTGATGAGTTGGAAAGGTAGGAGAATTACAACACCAAATGCCAGATTATTATTTTATTTCTTTCCTTTTGGAATCTTCTGATAATTTTTCTTCATCCAAGTTTGAAATTTTTACTGTTTCTAGCAAATTGCCCTGGCAATATTACATTCTATCTGAATACAGTTGTGTGGGATTTATTGCTTCACACTACTGAGTGGAAAGGATTTGCCAGCTTGGGAAAATGCCAGAATTTGCATTTTAATAAAGATATGTCAAACAATAAACTTGCTTAACATCCTGTGACAGATCTGGTGAAACTGTGTCTTCTAAGTGTGTATTACTGCACTCTCTATGCTTTTCTGCAGCTGTTGTTTTAAGAGAGACAGAGCTAAAAACAAAGTCATGCCTTAACTTCTTTTGCAGCCATACCTGAAAACCTATTACTGGGGTACCATACCTGAGTTAGAACTGCAGTGATATGCAGGAAATTTCTTCCAAATTCAACACCTAGCCTAAAAAAGACACAGTTTGGAGTCGAGATGAAGGCCTGAATTTCATCTGCATCATGAAGATACAAAGCTGTTTAGGAAGGCAGCTGCAATTCAAAAGTGATCAGAAACCCAAAGATCTAGCAGTGACCACAAGATGAGAGGGTTCAGTGTGCAGGCAACTGCTTACAGTTTATAGGACTTTCCCCTTTAGGTATTACCTTTACTTTCTAAGCACATGTGAAATATAGTACCACACTATATATAGTCACTCAAAAAAAAGAAACAGGCTTAAAAAGCAAAAATCACCAACTAAAATCAAAGCCATTAATTATTTTTGAAAATATTACTATAGCAATCCTACACATCACTGACAATACTACGACAACAGCGGAAATTGTCAGACAATGACTCAGAGACACATCATAATAATTTGACATAAGTGGAACCAGGCAAGTGTCTTTTGGATTCGATATATGAAAACTGGAAATACTAAGTCAATAGATGTATTACTGATTCATTCCTGTCTTCTGTCTGCCACATTTTATTCAGTTACATTTGGTAAAAAAAAAAAACACAATAGAAACACCCCCTATATCCAGAAAAAAATAACGATCCCTGCATTTTGGGTATCTTATTTCAAAGACAGTCTCTGGGATTTAATAAATTGCCTATAGGAATTGTTAATGCCACATGAAGCAAATACCCAGCTAAGGAAGTGCTGTGGAGACCAACCAAAGCAAAAAGATTTTTTATAGCTCATCAACTTTTCAAATGGAGCATAGAGGTGATGAAGAACATTTCTTTGATCTTTGCTTCCATAGACACAGAAAATATAACAAGCTTACAAGATCTTGGGTTTCACTGAAGTGCAAAAGAGTAAGTCAGAAGCTCTTCCCTGTAAAAAACCCACCTGGTCAGGCAACCTGCATTTGAGCCCAGGAATTCATCAAAGCAATGACCATCACATTTTTCGTGTGATTTCTTGTTTTTATTCACTGAAAACTTCCAAGTAAAGAAAGATAAGATTATTGTTCTGATTACTATTTCTTTGCTTTCATTCGTTTGCTTGCTGGTTGATAATGAAGCCAGTCATGCAGGGATAGACATGCTGGAGCAAACTACTCCATAGTCTACCTCTGCCAACTTTCAGTCATAATTGCAGCTTTAATTTGTGCCAGCTTTAAAGTACTAGCTTTCATCACAAATTCTAAGTCCCGTTTTCCACCCTAAACATCACTCCTTGCAAATGGCATGAAGAAAACTACAATTACTTAGGTACAGTGTGCTTTATGATAAGACAGTAGCGTAGAGAAGGTCTGTTGTAACTCCTTATTCAAATCCAGTCATAATTCAATGCTGAAATGTCACCATCTTTAAAAGGGAACAGCATCTGGCCATGACAGATACCTAATTACGTTCATGTAATGATACATTTTTCATGCAAATAGTGGATGAAGTTTAGGTGCACCATAAGCTAAAATATAAAAGCACTAAACACATTTTACCTATAAAAATTGTGTCGTTACATTTGATACAGGTGCCCAAAAGGTTTTCTAATAGCTAGAAAATACTCTTTAAAATAAAGACTAAATGTAAAATTATTTTATGGTTTTAAACTGAGAATAGCAAAACTTCCTGACACCCATTATTTGCCCACTTTTTCTTTGTAAATAGTATGGCCTTTGAGACATAGCCAACCCTTCGCTATGGGGAATCTGATCTTCCTTGGAATTATAGACTTTTCTACAATGTTATATAAGAGTATTAATTAATAAGAAAATCTCTCTAACACCCACACAGCTGAAATTTCTTCTTTTTTTTCTACTTTTTTTTTTTGTGATGCTCATTACTCTAACTTTCAGATTTTAAAATTCACTTTTGGACAATAAAAGTGTTACTTGTACTTCAAATATTAAACAGTCTTTATTTCCAAAGCCTTCATCCTGAAAACAGTCTATTCCAAATTTTGTTGAGGGCACCAATTCTTAGAACAAATCATGGCGAGCAGGAGAGTGAAGATAGAGTAGCAGCCTTGCAGCTGTCTTTTTTGGTACCAGCAAAATATATTTTCGATCAAGTTGCAAATACTTTTAGGATTTTTTTTAAAGGGTTGTTTGGTTTTGTTTTTTTTTTTTTTAGTTTGTAGAACAAGAACTGCAAGCTTCCCCTCAAAGCCTCCAACAGAGATCAGTAAGAAGTAGAGACAGAATATTTTATAGACAGATGCTCTTGCAAACTTCAGCATGCCAGCTAAGCCATAGTTGGCTACAGTTTTAAAATCTCCTGGAACATGAAATTGTCCTTTCTCTAAATATACCACCTTCCAAGAGCTCTGGGGAGATGCAAGGGTACTGAAAAGATACAGGAGGTGCAAGATGGGGGGAAGAGGAAGGGAGTGGGTGGTAGCCGTGTGAGCTGGCAAACTCTACTGGAAAAGGACCAGAATGTCATTTGCCAACATGTTAGGCCAGCACTAAGTGCTTAGATAGGGGACTACAGTTTGCAGCTATAGTGAGGGAACCAGACAAATATATTTAAATGACCTGGTTGGTAATTAATGTGCTTGGAACGAGGTTTTCTTATAAGGTGCTGAAGACATTACTGCATGGGTGTCATCCCACTTCTAGCTTCCGCAAAAATTGCTTTCTCTATATTGTCAAGGAAATGAGTTACAGTTCACTGTATAACAGAATGGTCTGGATTATGAGAGAACACTGAAAACGAATAAACCAAAAATGTTGTTTCTGTATTCAGCCTTTCTTACTTATGGTACAAGAATAGTTGCCTAAGTCTTCACTGAAGGCATAAGTAGCTCTGGAAGGCAGATCTTGTAAATGAAATTAAACGTACATGGGCTGATTATTACATTCATACCTGAGACAAGGTAAAATAAAAACAAGCTGCCAAATGCAAATTTCAAAGGCTTAACCTATGTTTAATTTTTCAATTATTTTTTAATTATTGAACTGTAGTTCAATATAGCTGTTACTCAAGAATTGATAACCTTTTATCATGTTGCATAACAAGGTATTTGTATATCATCAGGTAAACTATTTTGCTAAATAAATGCAACCTCCAACACTAGACCCCTGATCATTCACCTTGCTATATTAGCTTTTGGGTCTGTTCTAGAGAGTTTCAACAATCTCTCTACAAGCAAATTTGCCACGGAAGGCTTTAGGTATAAGTGCTGCTGATATGAACCACTCAGTGTCAGAGCTGGATAGCTGACCATGCTATACTCTTTCAAATAACACTACAGGCACGGTCAGTATGTTTAAAAAAGAATTCTAAACTGAAAGAAAACCAAACCAAATAATTTATTTTTCTTTTTACTAAACAAAACAGTTATTTTCCCTGAAGTCATGCAAAAATATTGTGCACTAATTAGAGAAAAAAATTACTCATACTGTTGTCCAGCTGGACTAGATTTATATGATTGCTTCAGTCTCAGGCTACACTCAAGAATACTCATAGCTTTCATGTGATACAGTATGTGTGACTCACTTGTTAAGCTGAGGTGGTTACAAGGATTAAACTACACTTAACTCTGGACCAGTGCAAGGATTAATTAAGTTGTTGATTTTAATATTTGAGAACCTTTATAGCTTAGATCTTACCTTCCTTAGAAGGTACCTCTTTATCTGTGCCGGATGTAGTAATAGAAATCGGAAGAAATCTTGTTAACAGGGTCTTGATTCACAGACAGAAAAGCCAGAATATATAAAGACTCTACAGAGGTAACTATCTGGAACTTCAGAAAGTTTGTTTTATCATATAAAGAGTGACTCCATGACAACAGTTTCAAAAGTGTAGCTACTCCTTCTCTGAATCTTAGTCCAAACGTTACTCCAAAAATCAGTCAGTGATAAAAAATATTTAGACACAATGTAAGACATGGATTTGCCTTACAGACATGTGAATGCATGCTACGTTTAGCCTAACAGACCTGAAAGAAAAGGACATACATGACGACATTTACCAATGTGAAAGAACAACAGACATGAACAAATCACCATTCAATAAATTACAGAAATTCTCTTTTTTTTTTCTGTGCAGACATTTAATGTCTGGAGAACGCAATATACAGTCCTTTGGCAAGTAACATATCAAAAGAACAACCAAAAATGAACTGAGTAAAGACCCTAAATTGCTATTTAAGGGACAGTTAATATTCTGAGCTGGAATGAAATTTGTTTTTTAGTTCTCACAGCAGTTTCAGATCTTGGCTGAGATTCAACTATAAGACATAGGTTTTGGATTTTAAGCACCACAGAATAATAAACAAATAAATATAGACATATAGCTCTTCTTCTTCTAGAGGAAATTATTTCACATAAGACATTCTTGAGAACTTTGTCTAATCTAGTTTCAGATATCTGAAGAACTGATACTTTCATTGTTTTTTTATGCAACATTTACATAAGGCAATTAAAATACATCAACACTCATTCTACTGATATTTTCAGTGAAATTAATTTTAAAACCCTTCTATGTATAAATTACAGAGTAAATGCCTCTTTGTAAAAAAGTTAAATAATTCTTCCTTCCAAAGGTGTCAAAAAAAGCCTTTTTAGGGGCTATATTTTGCATACCCATTTAGCACAAGCTATATATCCTTACTTATATTGAACTTTCCTTTAATGCCAGGCCCTTTTTTTTCCACTTTCCTCAACACGTCCAATATATCAATATCTTTCTGAGATTGAAGAATCTAGGTTTGGAGCAGACTTCACAAATCCTGCAGACGAATATATTTTAGAAGCATTAACTCATAAGCACAAGAGCTCTCGATCCCCAGGTGTAAGAAATCAGGAAATGAAGGCAAGAGACCAGCATGGCTGAGTCGAGACCTGATGCTCAAATTAAAGGGCAAGAAGGAAACGCACAGGCAGTGGAAGCAGAGACAGGTATCCTGGGAAGAGTATAGGGATGCTGCCTGGTTGTGTAAGGATGGGGTCAGGAAGGCCAAGTCACAGTTGGAGCAGAACTTGGCAAGGGACATAAAGAATATTAGGAAGGACTTCTACAGGTATGTCAGCCAGAAAAGGAAGGTCAAAGTAAGTGTACCCCCTGATAAACACAACTGGCAAACTGGTAATAACAGAGGAGGAGAAGGCTGAGACACTCAACAACATTTTTGTCTGACTTCACTGGCAAACTCCCTCCCCACAACTCTCAACTGGAGGGACTGCAAGGCAGAGACTGGGGGAGCAAAGTCCCTCCCACTGTAAGAGAAGATCAGGTTCGAGACCGCTTGAGGAACCTGAACATACTGGAGTCTATGGGACCTGATGAGATGCATCCCAGAGTCCTGAGGAAATTGGCTGAAGTAATTGCCAAGCCACTCTCCATGATATTTGAAAATTTGTGGCAGTCAGGTGATGTCCCTGGTGACTGGAAAAAGGGAAACATTGGACTTGTTTTTAAAACGGGTAGAAAGGAGGACCCTGGGAACTACCAACCTGTCATCCTCACCTCTGTGCCTGGGAAGATCATAGAACAGGTCATCCTAGAAGATATGCTAAGGCTCATGGAGGACAGGCAGGTGATTTGAGACAGCCAGTATGGCTTCACCAAGGGCAAGTCTTGCCTGACCAATCTAGTGTCCTTCTATGATGGAGTGACTACAGCAGTAGGCAAGGGAAGAGCTACAAATGTTGTCTATCTGGACTTCTGTAAGGCCTTTGAAATGGTACCCCACGATATCCTTCTCTCTAAATTGGAGAGATAAGAATTTGAGAGGTGGACTGTTTGGTGGATGAGAAATTTGCTGGATGGTTGCATCCATAGGGTAGTGGTCAACAGCTCAATGTCAAGATGGAGGTCAGTAACGAATGGTGTCCCTCAGGGGTCCATATTGGGACCAGTAATGTTTAATACCTCCATCAATGACATAGTGGAATAGAGTGCACCCTCAGCAAATTTGCAGATGACGCCAAGCTGAGTGGTGCAGTTCACATGCCTGAGGGATAGGATGCCGTCCAGAGGGACTTGGATAAGCTCAAGAAGTGGGCCCATGTGAACCTCACAAGGTTCAACAAGGCCAAGTGCAGGGTCCTGCACCTGAGTCGGGGCAACCCCCAGTATCAATATAGGCTGGGGGATGAAGGGATTGAAAGCAGCCCGGCCGAGAAGGACTTGGGGGTACTGGTGAATGAAAAGCTGGACATGAGCTGAGTATGTGTGCTTGCAGTCCAGAAAGCCAACTGTATCTTGGGCTGCATCAAAAGAAGCGTGGCCAGCAGGTCAAGGGAGGCAACTCTGCCCCTCTACTCCACTCTTGTGAGACCCCACCTGGAGTACTGCACCCAGCTCTGGAGCCCTCAACACAGGAAAGACGTGGACCTGTTAGAGCGGGTCCAGAGGAGAGCCACAAAAATGACCAGAGGGGAGGAACACCTCTCCTATGAGGACAGGCTGAGGGAGTTGGGGTTCAGCCTGGAGAACAGAAGGCTCTGGGGAGACCTTATTACAGCCTTTCAATATTTAAAGGGGGCTTATAAGAAAGGTGGGGATAGACTTTTTAGCAGGGCTGCAGTGGTAGGACAAAGGGTAATGTTTTAAAACTAAACGAGGCTAGATTCAGACTAGATATAAGGAAGAAATTTTTTATGATGAGGGTGGTGAAACACTGGAACACATTGCCCAGAGAGGTAGTAGGTGCACCACCTCCTGAAGCATTCAAGGCCAGGTTGGATAGGGCTTTGAGCAACCTGATCTAGTTGAAGATGTCCCTGCTCATTGCAGGGGGGTTGGACTAGATGACCTTTAAAGGTGATGATTCTATGATTGAAAAATTAGAAACCTCAATATATAACATCTACAATACCAGAAATTCTATCATATAATCTCTAAGAGTACATTTTGCCAAACCATATGTTTGTTTTATTTTAAAATAGGCTTAGAGGTTTGACTTGGTTCCATTTTCCTGCTACTTCCATACCTAGCTCTCACTTGCTAGTGATAAAGACAGCAACTCTTTATTAAAATCAGCTACACTGCATTTACCATTTATGGTTTTAAGCTCATTTTTCAGACTGAGATTCAGCTGATTTGCACATTCAAAAACTGGGCTTTGTGCTGGAAATGAGTACACTCCTGGAAGCACCTTACTTCAGTTATCTTCAAGAACTTACTGGAGAAGAAAAGAAACATTCTCTGAAGAATTACACTTAATGTAGAGAAAGACTGTGATAACTAGCGTAGAATATACAAGCACCATTTAGGTAGACAAAGGTAGGAAAGAGGAAGCCCATTCTTGGTTTCTAAAACGTAGTGGATGAGAAGTTAGCCCCACAGAACAATACAACACCTGAAACAACAAGCAGTACCTCCTTCCATGCTCAGATACCCCCTAATTGCAAAGCAATTCCTTTGGTTGCTTTTGGTTCAAGATCAGCTGATACATCAAGTGAATTGAAAAGCTGTCCTTGAATTTTACTCCTTACCCAGATCCTGTGACAAGCTCCAAACTGATGGATAAAGCACCAGATTCAGCATTCCTGAAATAGGATCTGAAGGATGAAGGAATATTGGAGACCCTGAATTCATTCATTTGGCCTGGAAGAGGTTGCCAAAAACAAACAAAAAAGGGCAGTAAGGATATCTGATTTTCTGGGACCTAAATGGAGGTCAGCTCATTTAATCTAAGCTTCCAGAAGTATCAGATGGTAGTTACTTAGTTCATTACCTACCCTTATATTAAGGGGTTTAATATAATTTTTTTTTTCTGAAACACTCCCTATGCAGCTCATATAATTTTTACAGATTTTGTTTTTTAAGAGAGAGCAGGTTGATAGAGCTGTTATAAATTTATTGTGTATAATTGATGTATGTTTAAATTTTTCACATGGAAACTTGCATGAAAATTGGTCATGAATTCCCTTCCTTCAAAATTACAGATGATCACTGTTCTCAGAAGTTTTACTCTCCTAAGTCATCTTCATTGATATAGCCTCAAATAATCTATACTTACAAATCATGAGAAAAAAAAGAGAGACTTCTGAGAAGGCGCTCCCACTCTATGGACACTCATGCATAAGCTTAAAAACCTAATTTCATTATTTTTTAATCTTCAGGTAGAGTTAAAAATGAAATAAAAATCAATCTTAGTGCTGTACTCCAGAACAAAATTTGACCTTGCAATTCATCTGTTCCTACTGTGCTTATGAGTTACAGCTGTCTATCTTTCTTCAGGCATAATTTGACATTTTACAAAAATCATGGTAAAGCTTCCATAGATTTCATGCTAGCACTCTGGGGTTCACTAACTTGTTTCAGAGAGCCCAGACAGCAGTCCATCTTTCAACATATCCTGCCAGTGTTTGTGAACCTAACATCATTAACGCTTGCAATTCAGAATGCATCTTATGAGGGGTGCTGATCTGTATTTTGGTTTCACAATAAACTAATTTATATTTTCCTCACAGAAGCAAAGACAACAGAATCTTTGTGGATTACACAGCATGACCTGTATAAATAGAATAAAGAAGCAGCTGGCTCCAAGGGAAAGAATCATGAAGTATCACATGATAACACAATATAACAAAATATATGCAGAATTGAAGCTGTGCACCCTAAGTCTCATTACACAAGATGTGAAAAATTGCCATTGACTGAATGGAAGTTGCACACAATCTGTAGACAGTGATTTCAGACCCTCTGAATGCTGCAGTATTAGAATAAAGATTTGGGGCAGGACCACATACTTTGTAATTTTCAATCACTTGTAGGTCTCAATCTAGTCACTGCAGTAGAAACCTAAAACAATCTTTAGAATGATTAGTGCTTTATTTCAACTTGTCAAATTTATTTCAAAATCAGTATTGCTTATTGCATAAGAATTAAATGTTTGGAGGGAGGTATGTTCATTGCAGTGACCTTAGGCTCTTTAATAATACAAAAACAATACATGTGTTTCTCTCTCTCTTTTTTTTGTTTGTTTTGTTTTGTTCAAAAGTTTCCTAGTGCCATGTTTCCACATCTTTAAGTAGCATTACAAAAGAAATTTGTAACACGACAAATGAAAAATTTGCCATAGGTTTCTGTAAAGACCTGTAAAGGACATTAGGTGTCTAGGTAACTACTCTCAAGGCAGACTTCATTACGAAGCTGCACACCCAATATATTGAGCTCCTTGGAATGGAATTTGTAACAGTGTGCTGGGACATCTTTCTTATGAGGAAAGGCTCAGGGACTTGGGTCTTTTTAGTCTAGAAAAAAGAAGGCTGAGGGGGAAACTTATCGATACTTATAAATACTTAAGGGGAGGGTGCCAGGTAGATGAGAAGAGTCTTTTTTCAGTGGTGCCCAGCGATAGAACAATAGGTAACGGGCACAAACTTGAACATAGGAAGTTCCATCTTAACATGAGGAGGAACTTCTTTCCTTTGAGGGTGGCAGAGCACTGGAACAGGCTGCCCAGGGAGGTTGTGGAGTCTCCCACACTGGAGACATTCAAAACCCGCCTGGATGCCGTCCTGTGCGATGTGCTGTAGGTGACCCTGCTGGCAGAGGGGTTGGACTAGATGATCTCCAGAGGTCCCTTCCAACCCTGATGATTCTGTGATTCTGTGACAGGTAGATAGGGCTAGTCATGGAGGAGAAGAGCTATGCTGATCAATTGGAAACACCCAACAGATGCATCTTTCTCTCCTAAACTTGATCATACCTTCAATCTTGAGCCAAACATCTCTGTGAGACTACAGTTTAAAACTTAATTCAATTCTCCTTTAACTTTTATGCATTTTTTATCAGAAAATTTGGGGTTTTCTTTTTCTTTTTTTTAAAAAAAAAAAAAAAGGGAGGTGGGTTAGAGGTTAACAGCCTGAATTTTTGCCCTGGATTCTATACCTTTCTTTTAAAACTGCTTTTGCATTAAAATCTTTGGGAAAACAACAGTATTGTAACTGAACCCAGAAAATGAAGAGCACACACATGCCAGAATGACTGGAAATATGCTACTAAGCCATGATTCCTTTTGTTTGAACTCTCTTTCTTTTCCTACACCACAGATCTTGGGTTCCCTGCCATACAGAAACTGCACTAGCTTCAAGTAAAGGCACTAAGTGTCTGTGATGTCAGATTTGTTGCCAGATATGATTTAAATGAATAAATACAATAGGTTCAAAACTTTCATTCTGCACATGTGGAATAAAAGGATGTGCACTGTGATCATTATGTGACAGGTCATGACACATGCTCCTCCCTGAACAGTGCTCTGCTCTGTTTCACCAGAACGCTGCACGCTGCTGTGCTGGAGTCCTGTATTGCAGGTTGCCTCTGTCTTTGTCCATCTCAAAGCAAAAAACGGTGATGGCTGGTGCTTCATGCTGTACTCAGCACATTCAGCAGATGCTATGTATTCATAAAATCCACTTGCTGGATGATATATGCTCTCACAGGGATTGTTTGCAGGGGTGACCACTTTGCGCCTCAACATATAATGATGAACCACCCACTCTAGGAGAAGATCAGATTCAAGCCCACCTGAGTAACCTGAAGGTGCATAACTCCATGGGACCTGATAAGATGCATCTGCGGGTCCTAAGACAACTGGTGGATGAAGTTTCTATGCCACTGTCCATCATATTTGAGAAGTTGTGGTAGTCTGGTGAAGATCCCACTGACTGGAAAAGGGGAAACAAAACTCTCATTTTTAAAAAGAGAAAAAAGGGAGACCTGGGGACCTACAGGCCAGTCAGTCTCACCTCTGTGCCTGGAAAGATCACGGAAACTATGTTAAGGCACATGGAAAATAAGGAGGTGATCAGTGACAGCCAACATGGTTTCACTAAAGGCAAACTGTGTCTGACAAATTTGATGCTCTTCTCTGATGGGGTTACAGCATTGGTGGATAAGGGAAGAGCAACTGACATCATCTACCTGGACCTGTGCAAAGCATTTGACGCTGTCCCACATGACATCCTGGTGTCTAAATTGGAGAGACATGGATTTGGTGGATGGACCACTTGGCAGATAAGGAATTGTCTGGATGGTCGCACTCAAAGAGTTGCAGTCAATGGCTCGATGTCCAAGTGGAGAATAGTGATGAGTGGTGTTCCTCAGGGGTCGGTACTAGGACCAGTACTATTTAACATCTTTGTCAGCGGCATGGACAGTGGGGTTGAGTGCACCCTCAGCAAGTTTGCCGACGACACCAAGATGTGTGGTGCGATCAACAGCCTGGAGGGAAGGGAAGTCATCCAGAGGGACCTGGACAGGCTTGGGAGGTGGGCTTGTGCGAAACTCATGAAGTTCAACAAGTCCAAGTGCAAGATCCTGCACATGGGTTGGGGCAATCCCAAGCATAAATATGGAGAGTGGACTGAGAGCAGCCCTGAGGAGAAGGATCTGGGGGTGTTGACTGACAAGAATCACAGAATGGTCAGGGTTGGAAGGGACCTCTGGAGATTGTCTAGTCCAACCCCCCTGCCACAACAGGGTCATCTACAGCAGGTTGCACAGGATGGTGTCCAGGCGGGTTTGGAATGTCTCCAGTGTGGGAGACTACACAACCTCTCTGAGCAGCCTGTGCCAGTGCTCTGCCACCCTCAAAGGAAAGAAGTCACGCCCCATGTTTAGATGGAACTTCCCATGTTCAAGTTTGTGCCTGTTACCTCTTGTTCTATCACTGGGCACCACTGAAAAAAGACTCTTCTCATCTACCTGGCACCCTCCCTTTAAGTATTTATACGTATTGATAAGATCCACCTTCAGTCTTCTTTTCTCCAGACTAAAAAGACCCAAGTCGCTCAGCCTTTCCTCATAAGAGAGATGCTCCAAACCCCTAACCATCTTTGTAGCCCTGTGCTGGACCCTCTCCAGCAGTTCTCTGTCCTTCTTGAACCGGGGAGCCCAGAACTGACCACAGTACTCCAGATGTGGCCTCACCAGGGCAGAGGAGAGGAGGAGGAGGACATCCCTCGACCTGCTGGCCACACTCTTCTTGATGCACCCCGGGATGCCATTGGCCTTCTTGGCCACCAGGGCACGTTGCTGGCTCATGGTCATCCTGTTGTCCACCAGGACTCCCAGATCCCTTTCCACACAGCTGCTCTCCAGGAGGTCAGCCCCCAACCTGTACTGATGCATGGGGTTATTCCTCCCCAGATGCAGTACCTTACATTTGTCCTTGTTGAATTTAATTAGGTTCCTCTCCACCCAACTCTCCAGCCTGTCCAGGTCACGCTGTATGGTGGCACAGCCTTCCAGTGTGTCAGCCACCCCTCCCAGTTTTGTGTCATCAGTAAACTTGCTGATGGTACACTCTATCCCTTCATCCAGGTCATTGATGAATATATTGAACAGGACTGGACCTAGTACTGACCCCTGAGGAACACCGCTTGTTACTGACATCCAACTGGACTCTGCACCACTAACCACAACCCTCTGAGCTCTATCGTTCAACCACTGTTCAGTCCACCCACTATCCGTTCTTCTAACCCACACTTCCTAAGCTTGCCTGTGAGGGTGATGTGGGAGACAGTGTCGAAAGCCTTGCTGAAGTCAAGGTAGACAACATCCACTGCCCTCCCCTCATCCACCCATCCAGTCATGCCATCGCAGAAGGCTATCAGATTAGTCAGGCATGACTTCCCCTTGGTGAATCCATGTTGACTACTTCTGATAACCTTCTTTTCCTCCAGATGCTTGGAGATGATGCCCAGAATGAGCTGTTCCATCATCTTTCCAGGGATGGATGTGAGGCTGACTGGCCTGTAGTTTCCCGGGTCATCCTTCTTGCCCTTTTTGAAGACTGGAGTGACATTGGCTTTCCTCCAGTCCTCAGGCACCTCCCCTGTTCTCCAGGACCTATCAAAGATGACAGAGGGCAGCCCAGCAATGACTTCTGCCAGCTCCCTCAGCACTCATGGGTGCATCCCATCAGGCCCCACAGACTTGTCGGTATCCAGTTTACTTAATTGTTCTCTAACTTGTTCTTCTTCAGCCAAGGGAAAGTTTTCCTTCCTCCAGACTTTCTCTGTTACTCACAAAGTCTGGGACTCCTGAAGGCTGGCCTGAGCAGTGAAGACAGAAGCAAAGAAGGCATTGAGCAACTCTGCCTTCTCTGCATCATCTGGCACCATGGCACCTGTCTCATTCAACAGTAGGACCACATTTTCCCTGGTTTTCCTTTTGCCTCCTATATACTTAAAGAAACCCTTCCTATTAGCCTTGACATCCCTTGCCAGGTTCAATTCCAAGGCTGCCTTGCCTTTCCTTGTTTCATCCCTGTGTACCCTGACAGCCGCCTTATACTCATCCCAAGCGGTCAGCCCCTTCTTCCATGTACTGTAAACTTCCTTCTTCCACCTGAGCTTTTTCAGAAGCTCCCTGCTCAGCCATGCTGGTCTCCTGCTTCTCTTGCCTGATTTCTTGCTCTTCGGGATGCACCGATCCTGAGCTTGGAGGAAGTGATGCCTAAATATCAGCCAGCTCTCTTGAGCCCCCTTACCCTCTAGAGCCCTCTCCCATTTCTCCAAGCAATTCTTTGAAGAGATCAAAGTTAGCCCTCCTGAAGTCTAACGTTTCCACCCTACTTGTCATTTTGGGCATACTGCACTTAATCCTGACCTCTGTCTTCTCATGATCGCTGCAGCCAAGTCTGCCCCCAACCTTAACATCCTCCACCAGTCCCTCTTTGTTTGTCAGTACTAGGTCCAGTAGTACACAGTCTCACCTGTCTGTAGAAGGCCTCATTAACTTCCCCATCCTGATCAGGCGGCCTGTAAAAAACACCCACAACAGTGTCTCTCCTGTTACCCTGCCCCTTATTCCTTACCCACAAGCTCTCAACTTGCTCTTCATCCCCACCCAGGGAGAGCTCAATACATTCCAGTTGCTGTCTCACATAATGAGCAACTCCTCCACCTCGCCTCACTGGCCTGTCTTTCCTAAAGAGAACATAGCCCTCCATGACAGCGTTCCAGTCATGCGAGCTACCCCACCATGTCTCAGTTATTGCAATGAGATCATGACCCTGTGACTGCACACAGATCTCTAACTCCTCTTGCTTGTTCCCCATGCTGCGCACATTAGTGTACAGGCATCTCAGAGAGGCCAATGAGTGTGTAGTTTTTACCCTAGAGGGGTGGTGGGCAAAATCAACATGAGCCAGCAACGTGCGCTTTCAGCTCAGAAAGCCAACCGTATCCTGGGCTGCATCAAAAGTAGTGTGGCCAGCAGCTCAAGGGAGGTGATTCTGCCCCTCTACTCCGCTCTTGTGAGACCCCACCTGGAGTACTGCATCCAGCTCTGGAGCCCCCAACATAATTAGGATATGGACCTGTTGGAGCAGGTCCAGAGGAGGGCCATGAAGATGATCAGAGTGCTGGAGCATCTTTCCTATGAAGACAGGCTAAGACAGTTGGTGAAGTTCAGCCTGGAAAAGACAAGGCTCTAGGGAGACCTTATAGCAGCCTTCTGGTACTTAAAGTGGGCCTACAGGAAAGATGGGGAGGGACTCTGTCAGGGATTGTAGTGAAAGGATGAGGGGTAACAGTTTTAAACTGAAAGAGGGTAGATTTAGATTACATATTAGACAGAAATTCTTTACTGTGAGGGTGGTGAGACACTGGAACAGGTTTTCCAGAGAAGTTGTGTATGTCCCATCCCTGCAGGTGTTCAAGGCCAGGCTGGATGGGGCTTTGAGTAATCTGGTATAGTGGAAGGTGTCCCTGCCCATGGCTGGACGGTTGGAACTAGATGATTTTTAAGGTCTCTTCCAACCCAAACCATTCCATGATTGTCTGATTTGGAATTCACAGGTCTGACAATAAAATATTTAGTTCAGCCAATTTGGGTGTTGCCTCTGTGCATTCACATTGGCATATTGTTAGATATATAAACTTTACCTTAAAAACCTTAGGTACTTACAGACTCTCCAGCATCAAAGCTATAAAGTAATTTGTTTGTTTTTCCTTTGAATTGCCTTCTACAGCTTAGATGCTAATCTCTTTAAACACCAATCTACATTGGGAATTTTTTCTCTCACTGTTTCTATAGTCTTTCCAATTTTTAGTTGTACTTTCAAACTTAGATAAAATCCAGATTCTCATGTCCAGCACTTACTACTTTGAAACACATAAACAGTTCTCTGCTTACTTGAATATGCATTCTGTTGTCATTAAAAAGAAATTAAAATGGTGGAAGATAACTTAAAATGACTAGGTAATTTTATAAAAAGAAATTACCCCAGGTAGCCAAAGAAGACACCCCAAAGGAAATTTAAGGAAGAAATCCCATTGGTCAATTTGAGATTTTTTTATATTCATTTAAAAAAATAAAAATAAAAAAAACCCAACCCCAAAAGCCAAAGAAACTCTTCTTGCTGATACTGTGCTTAATTTCAGTTGTTTCCTCCTTTGGTAACAATATGCAAAAGACAAGACCAGCTGTAATCACAGACAACAATGAATAATTTCAATGTTAATATAATTAACTTAATCTCTTAGGGTTTTCTTAGTTGTCTTTTGCATACTTTTTTTGAAACAGTGGGTCACTAGCAGTTTATAGGTCACCACTTGAAAACCACACTATGGCCTTATGTTCTGGGATTAATATCAAGGTAGTATTTAAAGTACAGTAAGAAATACAGAAAGATGATCTAATTTACTGCTCCTGGCTTTTCATTCCATTAAACTCCAAAGTTAGAGTGAATAATAGCATGTCAAAGCAATCTCCGGTTTCTTAATGAATGCCGCGCAAAAAGGAATTTTAGGTAAAAAACTAAGCTTTCACTTTCTGAGTTCCCATTTCACATTGGAAATATTCTAAATGTGCTGGAAGGGCTTAAATGGTTTCTCTCTATAGACTTAGCTCGTGCTGTTAAACTCAAAACTAATTTTGCATCGACTTTAATCAGAGGAAGATCAAACACCTACTCTTCTTTCAGACCTACTTCCAGCAGGAAAGATTCAGCCAACTGGAATAAAATAAAAGCATGACATAAGAGGTTCCCTGAAAGAGCCTTCAATGTTAGTCATACCTGTAATGGAGCAGCGTTATGAAAAGGTGCTTGCCTTTGACACAAAGCTACTTTTTGTAACCCATGGCCACAGTGAGCATCGTGCAGCACATCCGTCAGGGGCCTTCATGCAAGTACTGAAGGATCTTTGCTGCAAGTGGGCACCCATTACTCCCACCTTCTCCCAGCATCACAGTCTCTCAATTTTGTCTCTCTAGCCTTTGCTTTCTGTCATTGTAACACTGACAAAAGCTGTTGTGTTACACATTGTTTACTGCGGCTGGTTTTTGGTACCACAACATCTGGCTGCCAGATTTGCATGGTAAAATGGATATGGGCACTGTAAGGCTCACAGAAAATCTGGGTTCTGTTATCAGGCCTGTTGGTGACTTCCCGAGACACTTTGCTCACTTTCTTAACTGATCTCTGCATACTAGCTTTTACATGAGTAATAATATATATAATAATAACCTATACACATGGCTACATGTAGATAACATTTTAGCTGAGAACTGTCTTCATTTTTTTAGGTTTTTTCTTTCTCCCCACTTAAATCCATTAGTAAGATGGGAGAGGGAAATTTACATCATGTTACATTAACTGTCTTAATTTCATCGCTAACATTCAGTTTAACTGCCATATTAATGCATCAAGAACATTTAAATTTTTTTTAACATAAAAAAGGTAAAGAAATTTTGTTGAAAACATGAACTGGCCCACATTAATTTTGTATGCAGTAAGTATGAATAATGTATTTTTGTATGTATCATTTTGTGTTGTATAAATTCCTCTTTGGCCTTTTACCTTCCACCAATGATATGATTTAATCACTAGCCTAATTTAAATCAGCAGCAGCGAAGGGTGTCAGAGCAACAGGCATAGCAACTGGAACCTTGTCAGAAATTCTGTGTTAAATATTTTTGCTGTATATTTTTTTCATTTGATATTTCCGACTTTGTAAAATTATAGCATAAGGTAACAAGCAATGCTCTGTTCAGCATAATAATTCTCCCCTCCCAGTATCAAAGCTTGATAGAATAATGTCATGTGATATAGCAAAAGGCTGAAGAATAAGAATAAGAGTAAAACAGAAAAACTGAACCTAGGTGTCAGTTTGGCATGCAATCAAAGCTGTCGACTTCTAACCACTGCAGCTGCCTAAGCTTTGGTTAACCTCTCATTGATTTCCCCAAATAGGTTTTCATCGAAAGAACCAAATTAAAAACTGAGATTGAGGGCTGGTTCTGTAAATTGAAAAGTGTACAAATGAATTTCTGGCAAATATACTTGACAGCTTTCATCTTTGTAAAGCCTCTGATTCTGAACCTAACAGAAGTTGTTAGAGGTCAAGTTGTTTTTTTGCAAGAAGGGGAAACAGAAAGAGCATGAAACAAAATGTAATTATTTATTTTACTCTATGTTAAGGAATTATTTAGTGAATGAAGGTTATTTATTAATGAATTTACTGTTTCTGACAATCAAATGGTGTAATAAAAAAAAAAAAGTACAGTGGAGATCATCTGGAGAAGGAAAAAAAAAAGAGAAAAAACCCCAACCAACAAAAAAACCCTCTTGTAACAAATCCCTGTGATCTGCAGTACATTGTCATGCTGAAGAACATGCAGTAACAGCCATTTCACTTTGTGCTATTTCCTGATTGCTACATTCATGTACCCAAGTGTATATACCCAATCTTCTAAAGAAAGGTCCAGGCTGTGAGGGTTTACAGTGCTGCAATATATAAGAAATATGACAGCTCAAAACAGCACTGTATTAAACACAGAAAATTGATTTAAAAGAATCAGCACTGTTGAAACATTTCAGAATACAATAGTTTTCATTCCTTTCCTACAAAGATCACTGACTACTTATCCACTCTATCCCTATCCATGAAGCCTCATTAATCCTAAACCAGAAACAATTAATCTTATACATCATGCATGCAAAACCTGAAACGTCTTTCTTATTCATATTTTGGATCCTCAGAGGCTACTAAATTCACTACAAATGTTTGATCCTACTCTGCTCAAATCAGGTGAATCATCACAAATGAGGAAAACTTTTTAAAGCTATTAAGTAATGTCTGTGTATCTCACCCTGATGAAAGGAATAGTAACAAAGCTTTTACCTAAAAGTCTAAACTTCTACAGATGAGAGGAATCCCCAGCACATACTTGGCCAACTTCCAGTTCAGTCAAATAGAGTCGGTACATTGAAGGTCAATGGCAAATGCCCGATGCCTTTAATCAGGATAAAGGTATCTTTACCTATGCTTCTTCAGTCATTGACAAAGATGGTGCTGAATTACATTTTATGTATCACTTCTGTTTATCCCCACAAGATGCTTTTGCTAGCCTACGCTGACATTTCATGTCCTTATTCAATTTCTTCATTTGAAAGCTTATCAAATTCTGCCCTCAGTGACAATCATGTGAGCTGTTCTTACAGGTTTTGCTGAGGACATAATCTGATGTCATGTGGCACAAAAAAGATGGATAAAAATGTTAGGCATCCATACACCACTTCAATCTTTTCCTGACTTTCTTTAACAAATTCACGGGATATGATTTGGAAAAAACAACAACAACAACAACAACAACAACAAAACCCCACAAACAAATGAAAAACCCAAACCAAAGCAAAACAAAAACCCAGGATGAACTTGAAGGCTGTGTTTGAACTCCAGGCTCAGACACTCAAAGTTAGGGATCCACAATATAGGTGTCTAAACTCCAGTTACGGGTGGTGAAGTACTAAGACTTCATTCAGTTGTCTAAACATGAGGTCTGCTAACATTTGAGATACTATAAAGTATGCTGCATGCTCTCTAATACAGTCAACTACCCATTACAAAGCATACAATTAAGGGCACCTAAGAAAAAAATCTCAAGTAAACATTAACAGAAAAAAAAAATTTTGTGACACTATAATCTTCAATCAAAGGAAATGCACACCCCCCCAAAAAAAGCGTAAAACTGATATTTTTGTGAATCACACTTGTACCCTTTTTTTATCCTACTCCACCTTTGCATTTAATGACAGATCATAAAACCTTTGAATTATGGAACATAATGTTCTTTTTCATTCTCTCCTCCTCCAAGGGAAAATGCAATGGAAAGCATTTCGTTCGGTATGGAAAGTAAATTTATTTTTATAGGTATAGGACAGGTGAAGAAAACTTGTGAAGAACTGTCCTCATGCATACTTCTTCGCCTCTCCCACCTACAAGATAATTATTGGTTTATGAAAACAAAATACTGTAAACAATGGTATACAAACAGGAATGTCCACGAGACTTCTCATACAAATATACTACCAAACAAAACCACTTGGATAACCTCTATGGCATCCTCCTTCCCAAAAAATTCTGGCATCTTAGTAACATTAAATAATAGATGCATCTTCCTCAAAATACTCAGATACATGAAAATGACCTTTTTGTTCTGCAAAGAAAAACAGCTTTAAAAAAAATAAATCTGTGGGAGTACTTTAAAATGTCCTTTTTTATAGTACAATTCAGTACTATAATTCAAATGTGTTTATAATACTATATCCTGATGATTTTTTAAATTTATTTTATGTATGATTATAGTTGTGGAAGAAAGGAACATGAAAGTTGTTGTACCTCTTTAACTCCTGTGTTTTGAATCACTATATAGGACCAGCCTTTCCAAAACATTTCAACACCTTCTTCAGAAAGAGGAATAAACCATCACCATCAAATTGGCCAGGCATATGTATGACTGCTTTCTGTTTCACACTTCAATGATGTTCAAAAAAAAAAACAAAAACACATTGTACTATTTGAAAAATTAGACTGAAAGATAAGAGTGCCAGTAAAGCATGTAGGAGATAAAAAGCTGAAGACAATACGCCCAAACAAAAAGATAATTATTCAGTACTTTAAGAAGTTTTTTACATTCTCCTTTTTCTCTTGCTGGGTGCAAATGCATAATAATATATACAAAGTGTCTGTTCTATTCATGAACTTGCATACAGTATTTAAGCACAGGCAGGCACTAAATATATGCATAGATATTTTGTATGAACACATTAAGCATACATATCAAAATATTTCTGTCATGGTACATTTAATAAAGTGGGGTGAGACCCAGCCTTGCAGAGAGGCTTGCTAATCTAGTGAAAGGGGCTTTAAACATCTGGAGATGGTGGACAAAATATCCGAAACTTTGAGGAGGGATAGGAGAAAGCAAGAAAGTGCTCAAAAGTAAGCATGAGACATGAAGAACATCCCCTGTGAACACAGCGCAGCTTGAGAGGGCTGACCTCACATGCCTGTACACAAACACATGCAGAGTGGAAAACAAATCACAAGGAACCCACACAGGCTCCTCAGGACAAGTGAGGAGGAGAGGTTGCCCTCTATGGAAAAAGGCGTTTTGTATTCATGGAGCTTTGCACTGGAGCAGGTGACCAACCAGTCCACAGCTGATGGGTCAAGAGCAGGGTGGGTGCAGTGATGAGTGTCTGATAAAGACTGATTTATCAAGAAGAGGAAATGAAGTCTCCTTTAGAAAACTGTGGAAAGCCTCACAATCACAAGGGTGGTTCTCAGGGGGGATATGAACCACCCCAACATCTTCTGAAAGGGCAAGATGGTGGAGAACAAAAATTTCAAGCGATTTCTGGCAAAAAAAAACCCTGGTGTAAAGGTGGCTGACAAACTGACCAGAGAAGACACTCAGTTGGACCCATTACTCAAAAAAACCCAAGCAAAAACCCACACCAAAACCCCCCACAAACCTAGATTTTAGAAAAGCAGATTTAAAATTGTTCAGGGATCTGCTTGGTTGGGGTTAATGGAAGACTGTCCTGGAGGGTAAAGGAGCTCAGGAGAGCTGATTGATCATCAATGACAACTTCCTCACAGCACAAGAAAAGACCAGTGTGATGCCCAGGAACCTGAACAAGCACAGCATAAGGTCAGTGTGGATAATGTGTGGGGAAATCCTGACTGAGCTCAGCTGACTTACAAAAGCAATTACTCTCTTGTAGTTGATACAAGTGAGGACTGTGAAGAATAAAAAGACACTTATACCATCAGCAAAAGAAAGACAAAGAAAAATGTAGGGCCACCACTCAAAGTAGTGGGAAACCTAACAGAAAAGGAGACAGAAAAAGCTGAGGTATTAGATGCCTTCTTTGCCTCAGTTTCTACTGGTAAGGACTGCATCAAGCCTTGCAGGCCCTCTGAGCCTGTAACAAGATCTGGGAGATTGAAGAATTACCCACAGTAGAAGATCAAGGTAGAAAACAATTAAGTAAATTGGACACAGGACAGGATGGGATGCCTCCAACAGTGCTGAGGAAGCCAGATAATGTCATTGCAAGGCCACTGCCTATGGTCTTACAAAGATCTGGGTGATCAGAGTAGGTTCCTGATGACTGGAAAAATTGCCCATTTTCAAAGAGAAGGAGGAGGATCATCAGCGGAATTGTGGGCCAGTCAGCCTAGTCTCACTACTCAACAAATCATCCTGGAAGCCACATAAAGCCAGTCACATAAAGGAGGAGGAGAAGACCAGAAACAGCCTACATGCATTTACCGATGTCAAAGTGTGCTTTACCAGCCTGATTGGCTTCTGTGATGAGATGGCTTCCTTAGTGCAAAAGGGGTGATGCTTGATGTTAGCAATGCTTTTTTTTTGTCCATACTAACAACTTGATGAAATATGGTTTGGATGGGTGGACTACCAGGTGGCTGGAAAATTGCTTGGACTGCCAGGTTCAAAGGGTTGTGATCAGAGGTGCACAGTCCAATGGGAGCTGGTTTATAGGGGTGGATAATGGGACCAATGCTGCCTTTGCATCTGATGTCTTGACTGATAAACTGGATCACGAGGCAGAGTGCATCCTCTGCAAGTGCACAGATGACACCAAGATGGTGGCAAAACACTCCACATGCTGGAAGGCCAGGCTCCTATTCAGAGGGAGCTTGACAGGCTGCGTAAATGGGCAACAGGTACCTCAAGAAGTGCAGCAATGGCAAACATGGAGTCCTGCCCCAGGAGGGAATAACCCCATGCAAAAATGCAGGTTGGGGACCCACTAGATAGAAAACTGCTTTGCAGCAAAAGACCTGTTGGTCCTGGTGGACAACCATTTCAGCATGTCAGCAGTGTTTCCTTAAACAAAGGACAGACTGCATCAGTAAAAATGTAGCCAGAAAGCTCAGGGAGGCAATTTTTCCTTTCTATTCAGCATGTATGAGACTGCATGAGGAATGATGTGTCCAGTTTTGAGCTCTCAAGTACAGGAAAAACACTGGAGTAAGCCCAGAAAAGGGTCACCAAGTTCGTCAGGAAGCCAGAGAGCAAAACAAAGGCCTCTCAGAGCTGCATGTGCTCACTGTCAAGATGGGAAAGTTATTGCAATTTTAGCTACTTAACGAGAGGGCCTGGAGAATATGGAGCCAGACTCTTTGTGCACAGTGATAGGATGAGAAGCAACAGAGACAAGCTGCAGGAAGGAAAATTCTAATTTGATATGAAAGCAAAAATTATCACAAGGTTGATCAAACCCTGGAACAGGCTGTCCAGCAAGGCCATGGCAAGCCTTGGAGATAGCCCTGGAGAAATGCAAAACTTGAATGGTCAAAGCCCTGAACAACATGATCTAAATTATCCCTCTTTGGGTAGGACATTTTAACACATGATCTCTGAAGGTCCCGTCCAACTTAGATTACTCCATGATAATAGAACAGTCCTCCATGCATATAGCAAGACTATTAAGAATAATCACAGGCCTAGCCTTAATATATTTTTATTTACTTATATATATATAGTTTTCATTTTTATATAATATTTCAATGGATAATAAATCAATTTTTTGGTGCGTAATACACAAAAAAGCTAATCATATATCAAAGCTTATCTGTGTAAATATTACACATTTTAATATTAGAACTATTTTTAATCACTTAAAGTGTTCTGATGATGCTATTAGAAATAGCATCAGATAAATTGTCTGACAGAGACAGTATGAAATGAGTTGTAATAACATAAAAAACCTGCACTCCTTTGTACATGAGCTTCATCTTCACAAAAACAAACAAGCAAGCAGAAGACTTTTAAAGAATAAAAAACAACCACCATAGCCAATCAAAAAACCCCAACAACTTCTCCCTCTGCTGTCATTCATATTCATTCCATTAAGGTCACACAGAAAGTACAGCTAGTGGCTTCAGATCATTCTTTCAGGATAGACGGTGATCAAGTTGGAGGCAAATCTATTTGCTGGAGATAACAGACAACCCCAAATTAATCTAGTATATCTTATAAAGCAATCACTGACTCACAGAAAGTTTATGAAATTTTGAGAAAGAGGAAGAAGCTCAGGAAAGTTGAGTCAAACCCATGTTGTACTCTCTTCCCACAGAGTGGAAATCCTCGAGTGAAGGATATTTTCAGAACACAGATTGGGAAATCACAATAAAATTTGATTGCAATGAAGTTTTTTCTAATTGTGGTTATGACATTTAAATTAACATCAACTGTTTGATTACTCAACCCTTTTCCTCCTCCATGATGGATAAATATTTAATGAGAATAATCCCCACTGTGACTGTGAACAGTGTAAAGAAGTTAATTTCACCTCTATTTTTCCTCAGGTCCCTGAGAAACCAGGTATAATCTGAGGAGTTACAGAATAACTAGCTTTCCTCCAAATCTCTTTTTAAGTGTTCACCAGAAAGCTAATATTTATTTAGATATACCTAAAGGAACTTTGCTACCCCAGGAGAAATCCTGCTGAACTTTACACAGGGCAACCATACTTAGAGTCAGGAACAGTACAGAATAAGTGCAATTTTTTACTTAAGCTAGGTCTTCAGTCTTAGTTACAGATGTAATCACTCAAAGCCGTAGTCTGTCTGACTCAGATGTACTGATAACACCTCGTTATCAGTAGCACTGGAAGGAACACATGAGGCTCCTTTCAAAACCAGATATGAGGAAATCCACACAGGGGACTATTACATTATTTCTGCTAAGAAAATATGCCTCAAAAATATCTCAGGAAATCCAGCAGCCAACAAAGTTAGTATTCACTACAACTCTTTAGTTCTATATTTAATTACTGTATATTGTATCATGAGGAGAAGCTAGAGGTAGAAGAACGCTATTAAAACTACATAACCCTTCTAGTGTAGGAACCGGAGTAGATCCACAAGAGAGACAGAAAAACCACCAAACCCCCACATATTTTAAAATATTACTTAAATATAAAAATTCATGACTGACATTCTTTTCTCTTGCATACTATATACAGAGACATACATATAGGATAAAGGAATGCCTTATTGTTTTATTCACTAAGAATGGAAGCATTTTTAGTTTGAGAGAGACAGAAAACCAGGAATATATTGAAGTACTAACAGACAGAAGCATCCCACTTCCAATGGCAGATTCCTAGCAAATGTCTTCACCCAGAGACAAAAACATGCACTCTTTATACAAGATTATGATTTGCACTAGATGCCAAAACAAGGGTGAGAGAGAACATCTAGATTTACATTCCCATATGAGCCATTAGACCTGTCATAACAACGCTCAGACAGACACTAGAATACTTTTCCTTAACATCGCAAGAGAAAAGAGCAGGCAAAGAGGATAGTATGTAAGAGCAGTCTGGAGGCACATTTCTCCAAGAACAGAGAGACTTGGCCTAACCATTTCAATTAATTCATCGCATATATTCCAGTTTTTCTACACATATACACTCTTAACTTACTAAAACGTAGGTGAACTACTTGATGAAAGTATTGGAACATTGTATAACAAAACAAGAATGAATCTATCTTCACCCCAGTAGGGCACTTGGTTTTCCATATGCTGCTTCATGTGCTTCTGCTGTGCATCTGTCTCACAGAAAGCATTAGATGGTTAGATTCACTATCAATTACAGGCTGGAACAAGTTTGATTTCAATTACAGCAGGAGAGGAAAACAGCTGGGATCCCTAAGGGGAGGTGCAGGCACCAAAGGGGTGAATCAAAAATCAGAATGGTACATTGCATGCTACTAATTAGGGAGAAAAATGAAGTCAAGATGTGTATGTAAACATTTATTTTTATATAAACCTGAAGTTGCTCAGTTTCACTGCAACCACATTTGAGACAAAAGAGTAGTACCTCGTTGACCAGCATCTATTTTGATTCATCTGAAAGAGCTGTTTCACAAGTAATTTTATTGACAGTTCTAAACTGAAATACAGGTTACTTTTGAAAACAAAGTTATAACAAAATCTAATTACAAAGATCTGTGTTTGTCCAACGTCCCTGAACTACATTCATGTTAAGAGACTTCTTTTACCAGCTAATAGGCATAGACAGTTATGATCAGAACAAAATAAAAATTGTGAAAACTTCTGCTAGGGTTAATAACAATATCTGTGTATACAGACTCCAAAAAATAAAATGTACAGAGCATTCCTCTTCTCAGAATTCTGACTCAAGCAATTATTATAATCTAGCTTGAACAGCAGAGAAAAAGCTACATTTTTTTTTTTCTTTTTACATGAAAAAAAAATATTCTTGCATGATCTACAGCTTGGAAAAAAAGTAATTTATACGGAACATATCAAATGAGATTTTTGAATAGTCTCAGATTCTTTCCTTAGCCCATTTCCTACAGGTCTGTGTCTCTTTCCTCTCTCAAAGAAAGATTCTGTTACCTAAGGACAAGCTCAGTCATAAGCTTCATGCTCTCAATATATCCTTCACAAATCTGCCTCCTGCTTTTGATTATTCCATGTGGTTTTTCTCTCTCTTATACATCCAAACTGCCAGATTTGTGTGTTCATGTGTTGGGTGGGAGGGGGTGTTTTCACCCCAAAGGAACAGATGTTAATGTTATCAATGCCAATATTCCTAGAAGGGATCATTTTGATCACAAGTCACAAGATAGAGTCTACCCAAAAGCATTGCTCAGATAAATGGGACCATGCTACATCTGCCCATCTGCAAATAACAAAATTAACCTGGTTTGAGATAGAAAGCAAAGCTGCATTAGCTGAACTCCATCACATAATTGTTGCTGACTTCACACTTCTGTAACACATTTGGGTTGGGAGACCCAAGTGATGGGAACCTCAGTGACAACTGCTAGTTGTCCTTACATACGGATGATATCAAGGAGATTGGCCTGAGGCTACGTGACTAGTGAGGTCACATGGCTCACTAGCTTGGCTTACAGTGGTTTATGCCAACAACATGATTTATAAAGCAATAAAGAGTTAAGACAATAACTCCTCCTGAGTAGACACGTCCATGGGCATCTGGCATCACATAGAAGGGTGAGCCTGAACTGTGCACACAGGAGTCCAGCTGAGAACCAGGACACAGACATGGTTCACAGTTGGAGTGAGCGTCCTGTACCCCTGCATGCTGGTCTGAACTGGGCTGGAGAAAATGCAGCTTTGACTGGTGTCTATATGTGTGTGTGTGTGTATGCATGTGTGTGTGTTGCAGAACAGGTTTCTTAAAAGACAAATTGCCATCCACGCGCTACCATCTCTCCCACATGCTAAATACGTTTTAGATTATTCATCACTGAGTGTTGTTTCCATTCCTACATCCATCCTGCCTCAGCCCAGTTCCCCCACAAAATCGTGCTGCCTGAACTGTTGCTTAATCAGGTACACCAGACACTTACCTAAGAACTTCTGCATTTAAGCTTTAGGTCCAGCTACCACCAACATTTAAAGGCAATGACTAAAATTTAACTTCAAGAAATAGAAAAACCATTAGGTCTGAAACTTGTTTTAAGAGGTGTTTTTAGATTCGGTTACATACAGTGTTAATGGAGATTTGCTTTGCCAAGAATCCTCCAGAAAGACTGTAACTGTTATTTAGATGAGCAAAGTACTCACAGGTAATTCAACTGTTTTTTTAAAAAGCAATAATACAATACATAATGCATTGCAAAATGAGCAGACCATCAACATTACTTAGTTGTTGCTCAGACTGTCAAGACCTACCAATATTAAAATGACAAAAATAAATTTAAATACTTAAAATGCTTTCCATAAGTACAGGGTTGGAGGATTTTTTTGAAGCCTAACATTCACATGGATGGAAAAGAAGCTTTAATTAAACTGATTAGGCAGGCTGCTGTTGTCACCTAAAAAAAAAAAAAAAGCCCAAAGTTTTCCATGCCCAATATCAGCTGGTAGAGAAAAGAGAATAAATTTTCAAATTTTTTAAAACCTAGGACAAGCATGGGAAATAGTTTACTCACTTGTTTAACTCTCTTGAAGAATTGAACCTAGCTGAAAAGGCTGATAGAGTTCCAGAAAATCTTGCAGAAATTAGCTTAAAAGCTTAGAACTTTCTTCCTGTTTAGCTACTTTAGATCTTACTTTCCAGTAATTAAGATCCAACTTCCATGAAAAAGATTTCCCTAACACCTGTAACTCTTGAAAGACCACCTTTTACAATGTAATGTACAGAATAACATACTTTCCCTTAAAAAAGTGGACTCGACCATGAAGCATTACATATCTATCATTCTTAGAGCTTTAAATAAAACAGCACATCAGGACTTTTTATTTTATAATTAATATCCAATGAAATAAAACATAAGAAGTGACAGCTTTTGTGAAAACATTACACTCTAGTACTCTTACAAAAAAAGACATCCCAAAACTGAGCTAAGAGCTCAGTTTACTCTCATATGGTACTCTATTGCCTGAATTCACCTCAGTGTGGTCTAATCATTCTCCATTGCCTTAACAGGAATTTATATATAGCTATAAGCACCTAAACGTCTTGTATCTGGAGCAGAATAGAATAGAATATTTCAGTTGGAAGGGACCTACAAAGATCATCTAGTTCAACTGTGAATCCCACTTGTTATTGTGTTCACTTTAAATTACTTTGTCCTAACTGTGTATGATGGCTTTTCTTCATTCAAAATTTCCCTCAAAAGTCTTGTGTTACTGAATTAATATATAACCACAGCATTCGTTGTCATTAGAGAGGAGATAGATAAGATAGATATCTAGATTTATGTATCTATAGCAATTTTATAGTACACTAATAGAGATTCAACAAAGTTTACGCAGAATATTTTATACTAAAAAATGAAAGTAATTCCCTTATCTCCAAAATTCCTATATTCAGGCTAAAATAGCCTACTATTAAAGCTAAAAAGCCAAATACCCAGTAGGTAGTTAGAAAATACAGTTTTAAATTTAATGTCTGATACTGGAAACTCTAGTTTGCAGGAAAATTTCTTCTTCTGATGTAGCTTACAGCAAGTTCCACAGAGTGCTTAGTTTTGGGGAAAGAGGCCTATATTATAAAGGAAGCAACTTTTACTGTAATCTTGTCAGTTGAATAGTTGAACAAATGTAATTAAATGCATCATAAGATGCAACTAAATTTAACTTGTATTTATTACTTTTGATCTTTAAAACAATTGGAAGTTCTGAAGTTCTACATGGAATTTTCTGGTATTAATTTTAGAGAGACTCTCTTTGAAAAGCACAGAAAGAGGCCAGATAATGCAGTCCTTTATTTCAAACAAAAAAAACCAGCATGGAAACCAATGGACTAGACTGGAGTTCTGCACAGAGAAGAAACTGTGCATCTAAATAGACCATGGCTCCTCCTTACTGCAGAGCTTTAGAAATCAAAGCATTGAACCCTGGTTCTTCTCTGATTACTGCCTCTGAAAGTGGAGGACAGATGGCATCTACCAGACTCATTTTCTGAGAAGTCCACATGGTGCTTAAAAGGAGATTGTTATTTTCCTTGGCTTACTGGGTTGGAGTCCAAAGCAAGCATTAAAGACGACTAACAAGAGGATGCCTGGAGAAAGGTGCTATTCAGTAGGCCCAGCTGTGAACCATGAATTGCTCTGATGGGCAATAGCTAACTGCTTGCTTGTCTGAGTAAAGATAAGAGAAAAGGTCTTATTGTAACCTTCAACTGAGCAATTCTCTCTTCCCCCTGTCAGATGCTACTGCACAGCTCTAGTTCACTACAGGCATTACTTCAACTTCACACCAGTGTCATAATATGAAAAAGAATGGAAACACACTTGCATAAATTTGCAGTAATGCACTTCTTACACGCCCTGCAGGAGTTTTGCCCATTGAATTCAGTGACAGCAGGGCCCAAAACACCTATCTTAAAATGAAATATTTATTTTATTTATTTCAGTGGATCTGATATCTTACCACCCATGGTTTGTCAGGTACCCAAATCTCCCACAAGTACTTCGGCATATCTCCAAAATTCAGTGCCTAAAAAGCAATAATATTTAAATAAAAAAGATGTGTCATTCTCGCTGCAGATCTGCAGATAACCCACCTCCCCAACGGCCCAATATTGGTAATATAGAAAGCAAAATGTGAGCAAATTTCTGTCTAAGATAAATAAATAACTTTTTATGAGGGTTCACAAACTTCAGAGGCCATAGCCTAGTGTTACCGAACATATGCGTGGTAACATTTAAAATGCTACATCAAACGTCAGTTTGGTTTCTGAAGGCTGATTGTATAACATTTCGCTGCAGCCAGGCAACAGATTTTCAGAGGGGTTTTTATTGTTCTGTTTAGTGAACTACCAACTGAAATCGCTGTCTCATAATAAGAAGAAACTTTTTTTTTCATTTAATGCACTATTAAGCTTTTTATTAAGATATTATTAATCAACCCTGAGACTCTAAAAAGCAAAACCAGCAGATCTTTAAAACTGCAATTAAAGCTGTGTTTAATGTGGGAGCATTAATGGATGTTCATGCTCTGTTACTAACTGCTGAATATAAATAGCTCTATGTACTTCAGGTTCTCTCCTGAGTATAATACTCAGACACCCCCAAAATATCATGTCCCCGAGGACTCGAGCCATAAGGACTCTGTGTCTATGTGACTGTAAAAGAACTGGAGGGGGGAAGTTCAGTAGGTTACCAAGTTTGCAGAACCTTCAACACTGCCTGTTTCTAGAGGAGCTGAATTGGTTATCCAACCTGACAGCAGAATAGTACCACAATAATTCGAAACAATCTAAGCCAGAGCATGCATTTGGAAGGACAATCAGAAACTTTGGTATCAACCCAGCACCAGGCCTTTTTACTGTTTTACTCTTTTTGAAAAAAGAAAGCTCCCCAGAGAGAGAACATTACATTAAGACTAATGTTTCTGGAAAGTCAGACAATTTCAAATCTGTTCTCTGTAGAGTAATATGCCCAAGTTGCAAACAAGCACTCTGTGCACCATATCAGAAAGGACATTAGTATTCTATATAGAATGGTTTATCTGCTCCTTTACCATCATATAGTGGGCAAAATCCTCAGAAAACCTTACATCAAATATTACTTTCACTCACAATGGAAAACACATGTCTCTTCCAAAGTTCTCCCAACAGGTACCTCAGATATCTCACACAAGTTCTGAGTTCTTGGAGAACTATATCACAGTTCTGAAAGCTTTTTAAAGAAACCCCCTTGAAAGCAGAGAGTCATCTTAAGTATTTTATCTACCCAAAATATTCTCCTCTGATATGTGAAGTCACATTTCCAACTAACTTCAGGCAGTCCCTTCTTTGTCATCCAAAATTTCATTTGAAAAAAAACAAAACCAAAATGCTTTACACAAGCAGAAATGTTATTTGGTCTTACACTCTGAATGAAAATGCACTTACACAATCCATGGAGATTAATAAGTATAGTTTAACAGAAAGGTAAAAGCCACTGAGAATGCCTCATTTCAAAATCTGCCTGTATTTCCTCTGATATTTTACATATGATTGTTTTCCTCATTTACATGAGCACAAATGAAGAGCAATTCACCCAAAGGCAACAGAATTAAACTGGTAAAAAAGCAAAGGAGGAGTCCCTGTGGATAAAGCTCTCTTTTCAGAATGTGTATTGCACAGTTTTATCACTTTGATGATGTGATGAATTTTTGAAGGCAGACTCCATGTTTCCAAATACCTTCTTACTTGTTAGAAAGTCACCTTTACAGAAATAAGTTACCTTTGCAGAAATAATAACTATTGTTTCCTGAAAATAATTGGAAAGGAATCACAAGAGTAATTTCAATAACAACAAATAATGAATGTTTACCCCATCCCCTTTGCTAGTTGAAAGCTAAGGGATACCATCAAAATAAAACAGGAATGGGTAGGAATAAAAACTCATTCATATAACAATCCCAGATTGAAAAGACATATGCATGGCATCATTAAAAACTATGCCTTTTTTCGACATAGCTACTTTCTCAAAAAGCAGAGTACTGCTACATCAGCAGTGAAATATGTCTTTCTTGCTTTCCCTTGCTTTTGGGAATGGTTAAGATCATTATGTATTGCAGGGCCAGCAAATAGAACCAGAGAAGCAACAGCTTCAGAACAGCTTCTCTGGCTCCCCATACTTCTACAGCTTCCCTGTGCCCACCAGCACATGGTAGAAAGCTGTAAAGAAAGTGGCTCCTGCTCTCAGTCTCACAACCAGTGGCAATTCCAACTGGAATTAAACTTGGACCGTACTCTTCACCCAAATAAACTACAGCTAGAGGCTGAGGGAAAAAAGTTTTTGATTAGGGGGGAGGGGGAAGGAAGAAAAAAAAAAAGTAGCTGTAAAGAACGAGTAACATGAAACATTTTTTTAAATATTACAAAGAACGGTTTGAAGTTCTAACAGGAGATAAGTCCCTTGTCCCTGAGGTCAGTGTAGAAAGTACTCCCATCAGCTGATGACCTAAATTCATGATTTCTGAAATGCCTCATGACTGCCATACATTTAAAATTCAGGGCTGGGTTCAAGAGGTCTTAATTATATATAGCTTCTTCCCTAAAAGGTGTTCAAAAGTCAACATAATTTAAGGTATCATAGAACATGCAAGATTTGTTTCTGTAAAACTTAGTACAGTTTTATCTTTTTCTTTCCAATTGTTCCTCTATTTCAAGAGCTGACATCAGCAAAATCCTTCAACCAAAATGCACACTGGCTTTTTGTTTCATTTATCATCCAACATTTACAAACAAAAATGTTGTGGGAATATCTTGAGCTAAACAGTTTGGATGGAGGAGGGAAATGACAAAGTCAGCATCATAGATGAGATTGCAATCCAACAGCAAGGAAGATAACACAGAAAAAAACTTGCCAATTGCTTTTTCCCAATAAAATGAACAGATAGAACCACAGACCTCTAAGAGTAATGAAAACAACCTACTGTGTCATCATTTTATGCAAGAAAGGGAGAGAGAAGATTAGCCTAAAACTCCTACAATAATATGGATTTTTTCAGCTGACAAAAGCAATACTATATAAAATCTTTTCTGTGCTTTATTTCTAATTACCTTCTATCCTTTAATGAACAAGAAAGCACTTGATCTTGAAAGTCCTTGTGCAGTCAAAACTCCCACTAAAATTAATGGGACGGTTTTTCCAGCCTAAGAGCTCTGAGATCAGTCCTCAAACTTAGCTCTTTCTAAGCTTCTTCCATTAATCAAACTTCTTAGTTTTTTTCCTCCTTTTCCACTAGGATCATGTATTAAAAAAAAAACAAAACAAAAAAAAACAGACACCAGAAATCATAACCTTGCCTGAGGAATAAAGCCTGCTGTACTTTGTTATCCTCAAAGGTTGAGCTCAATTTCACAAGTTAAGCACTGACTCTGAAGAACCTTGGTTACCTGGACACCGAATACTTAATTTTGGCCTCTGCAGACAGTTTGTTCAGATGTTGTCGCACAGCGCCTGTGGATGCTAAGCTGTCTGAATCACACAACTGAAATGTGTGTACACAAACTTTCTAATCAGGCAAACCTCTCTGACACTAATGGATCAAAACATAAGGGACTCTGAACAACCTCGTGTCTCACTCCCAGCAAATAAGGAGTTAAGGGACTGAGGTTCAATGCCCATTTCTCCCATCTAGCCTCACACAACCTGCAATATATGTCTGACATTTCAGTGCCTAAAAGGAATAAAATTAAATCCTTATTTGTATGCCTCAATAAATCACTTCGATTTGCAGACTGTTGGTCACTCATTTCAGGAAAATTACAACTCTTATATGGTTTAAAAAAACCCCAAACAACACATAAAAACCTAGCAAGAAATTTCAGTGTTTAAAAGAATTTACTGTCTTTTTGGCTGCAATACAGTGGCATCATTACCCCACCATAATTCTCGATTTTCTCCCACTGAAATAGTATAGGAGGCTCTTGCACAGAAATAAAAATAAAATACAACTGTAACCTGTCAAATCAGGTAGTACTAACAACAGTGTCCTAAGAAAAACTATGAGACTTGTTTATGGCTGATCATTAATAGGCATTAGCAAGGATAATTTCCTTTGTTCATTTTTACACTTCAACAGCACAGCAGTGTATATATACTAGAGAACTGACAGGACAGCACAGCATTTAATTGCTCATTTAGACAGCCTGTGAGAGGCTGTACTGCACCGGCACGCAGTCTAGAAATGACACAGTTCTGCACGGATTCTTACATAGGATTATACCTTCCTGTGAAGATGCTGCAGTATCTGTGAAAATTCTGTAACATTGCCTTCATTTATGAAGAATCCAAGCATAATGAACTACTGAACTTCTAATTATAGGGAAGAAATACAAGATCCAGCAGATGACAGAAAGAAGGAGAAATAAGGATGATGGACTGACTTGCACTTTGACACATTAATACACATACACACACGAAATACCTCCACAATAAACATTCAGTTGAAGAAGCAGCACCAGATAAGTCCTTGCCAACTCACTGAGTTCTCTTCTTTGCCAGCTGGCATGGTTTAAATTGACTTCGGCATTCTTTTGCCTACAGCTTGCCTTTATTTTTAAGTGCTGTAATTTATATGACTTGAAAACACACAGAAACATATTAAATAAATAGTACCTACTGGTGATGGTTGCTCATCATGAAAGAGGAAAAAAACCAACAGAAAGTAAAAGCAACAACTACATCAGTTAAAGCAATTTTTCTTGGTTTCAAAAACAAAACCAACAAAAAACCCCACATAGGCACAGTCACTTTCCAAAGGATGAAGTAAAACCTTAAAAGGCAAGTTGTAATTTATTAAAAAGAATGAAAGTAAGAATACAATGTCAGTGTTAGAACTGAAAAGTTCACAAGACATGCAATTATTTTCCTGTGTGAGCAATTAAGTGTTTTTATTAGAAAGACAAATGAACATTTTGTTAGATAAAGAAATCAAGTACATTTTTCACTGTTTGTTTTTGGTTGTTGTTTTTTTCTTTTTTTTTAAACCTGCTCTAGAATCTACCCATACTGGTGTTAGCAGTGAATACAGAACACAGAAAATCTAGTAAAAGAAATGTCTTGGAGATCACAGAGAAATTCTACCCCATTAGAAGAAAGCAAAAAGAGACTTCATAATTCAGTTTCAATTCTCAAAACATGTGCATTATCATAGAATCGTAGAATGGTTTGAGTTGGAAGGGACTTTAAAGATCATCTAGTTCCAACCCCCCTGCCATGGGCAGGGACACCTCCCACTAGACCAGGTTGCCCAAGGCCCCATCCAGCCCGGCCTTGAACACTTCCTGGGATAGGGGCTTCCACAACTTCTCTGGGCAACCTGTTCCAATGCCTCACTACCCTCAGAGTGAAAAATTTCTTCCTGAAATGCATTCCCCAATGTAACGTATATACTTGCAACATAATACTCTATTCTATCAAAATTTTACTGTTACAGTCATGTCTCTTAGTCAACATTGCCTCATGGACTTATATTCCCTGCCTTTGTCCAATAAATCTTTGGTACTTGACTAGTAACTGTTAAAATGAGATGTAGAGAGGAACTAACACTGCAAATACAGTGAAAACATAACAGTAAGCTCACCTTTCATATTCTACAGTGAATTCATTGCTGTCATCTATTTATTGTCTATGTAATATCTAATTAAAGCTGATCTCCTGATGTGAGACCATGTGATAGATATAATACTTTATCACATGTAAGGTACTGAATATATAATTTCAACAGCAGACCTTGCTTATTTTGAACGCAGACATCTAGATGCAATCCACATATAAGGAGAACATAATGCAATTATTAACTAAAAACATCTTGGTATTTCTAGTACAGTGCAATTCTTTATGGCTGAAATGGGTCTGGACTGACTGTTAATGATGACAGCTTATAACTGGTTTCAGCTATAAAAGATTAGATTGTCATCCTGCAAATATCAAATTATTGTGGTTTTTTGCTTCTTCAGTGTTGCCTAAAATTATGATCTGTGAAGTCTTCCATCCTCATCCCAAGGGCAAACAAAGACATGGTCATATAAGACAAAGAATAATGTGTGGTTCTTGAGAAACAGACAACCACTATTTAGGCTTGTGTGGATTACTTCTTCGTGAAATAAATTGGTGGTTTCAATTTAGCTTGAAGTAGATGTGATTTATCTATGAAAAACCACAAGTAGAGTACTTATTGGTAACTCTAAGGTCAAAAATGTCAAAGATTCAAACCACTACCTGACCAACAGTGACTGGCTCTTTGCACTGCTGTACATTGCACTACACCTATTCTGTGGATGCACTGTGACAAAAGTGGATGATGAAGGTCTACATTTCACCTCTCATGACAGTGAAACTACAGAAGGGTCAATTATATGAAAGCACAGCAACATCCAGGAGACAGATTGTTTCAGTATCTGCAGCATTAAGTTAGCAAACTATATGCAATGGGAAAAAGAAAGAGCACACTTTTATACTCTCCAGATATTTCTAAATGCTAAGTAACAGTATGCTAAAAAAAAAGAAAAAAGAAAAAAGTGAAATAGAATCTCACTTTAAAAGCAATAAAATCTCTCTCTAATTTGCTCTCTCTCTCAGAGGCAGCATATTATGTTGCAAAGGACAATCCTTTACACTTCAGAAGAGGACTCGAGTCTGGTGGGAAGACTCAGTCATGCAAAGCTACATTTTACCAAAATCCCAAAGGTAGATGTGATTCAGCTTTGAAATTGGCACTATGATTCAACATACTAATTTTTGCCCAGTTTAATGCTTTGACTCCAATCCCGTGAATTCTATAAGCTCAAAACCATGCTGGGAATAAACATATACACTGAGACTTTTTGGTAATGATCAGGCAGCATGGCAATTCTCTGTTATGAAGTGAACAGATTATGAAGGGAGAAGCAGCCTCCTGGTTGAGAAGGTATGGTTAATTATTGTTGCCATTCAAAGAAAATAAGTGTAAACTTCTGACAATAGAAGAAAATCATAAGGAGTTTATTGTGATCAGTTTATTTTTCTCACTATAAAGAATAGTGATAAAGTAATCCTAATGAAGACCATCAGGATATCAAAGAAACAAAGAAAGAAGCTTGAAAGAAACTTCAGAAGTTACCCTGATTACAATGCATAGGATATGATTGACTGAGCCCACTGTTAGTAACTTTTCCCTTTCACAAACTGAAAAAAATATTTTGTCAAGATTTACATAAAGAACCTACATTGTTACAGACATTCCTATTCAATTATTCATATACCTTGTTTCTAGTAAGTCTAATCTTATTTTCTCTTCTGTCTGAATGTCACAAATTTTATCCCAGTTCTTACACTGATGTTAATATTAGAAGGAGGGGAAGGAATTGCACTGAGGTTTAACCCATTACATACTTAGTAATACTATTAACACAGCTGCCTGACTAATCAGTCAAAGGCTGATTCATACCCTAAAATATCTTAGCTGCTCTGTATTGATCCCATTGTCATCCATTATCCCCATACTAAGAAAAAAATAACACCTTCCCTATTGTGCTTCTTCATAAACATGCCTACCTTTTAAAATAAACAATATAGTCTTCAAACTCTTTAAAATTTTTCTAAGTCAACAAAAGCCAATCTTAAAGTAAAAACAACAGTCAATATATAAATGCCGTCTTTGCAGTAGTTTGGATAGCAAACATGTTCCATTCATGTGAAAGAACAAGATAAAAAAACCTTTTTCAACAAGATAATGGCAAACAACTCAAAGGTCTAAAATCTTGGCTTGTTATACCATCCCACACTAATCCTGACATTGCCAGTAGTTGATTTGTATCAGTGAGTATTACAATATAATGTAATTAGTAATGGTAATATTACCACAAATAGTATAAACAGCCCTGCTCTACTGCCTTTAAATTAGTTTTGTAAGCATGTTAATAACATACCATCAAGTGTCAATACAAATCCTTGACAGCTTCTTGAAAAAAGATTATGCATGTCTAAGCAATTTTCTCATACACAGGTTTTCTTTAGAAAACATGCTGTCACTATTCCATTAGCTCAAAAGGGAGTGTATGCATAAAAGAATCTCTGCTAAAGAAGTCTGACTGCTAGCCAAGAAAGCATATGTTCAATAGTCTGTATTTACTGCTGGCTCAGATAGGGTTGTAGGTACCACAGCATCAAATGAATTTCTTCTTTAAAAGATGACTAGCACTTCAGTGAATCCTTTTGATTTTCGAAGGGGGAACCCTTTGAACGACACAAAACCTCATTTTGACAATATTTCAACAGGGACTGTTGGAATGAAAACAGAGTAGATTAACAGATGTCTACAGCAGACATTTTAGGTCTGATCCAAAGTTTGAAGTCCACCAGAATCTGGATGGTGTTCTAAACTAGTCACCTTCCTGAAACCATTAAAAAAGAACTCACGCTCCAAAAAACCACCAAAACCAAACCCAAAATGAAATTCATATATTTTTGCTGCATATCCTACCATAATTTGGGGGTGTCCAACTTCCAACAGTTAAATGCTACATTATTGGCAAAGGTAGAAACACAGTCTGTAACTCAGTTTTTCAACTTGTACGATGCTGATCTGCGCTCTAGAAGTGCCACTGCTTTTACTAGAGATGGAGCCCAGCGTAGGTGTTAGAACTTCAGTGTCTATCATTTTGCTGTCGAAAAGTTCTGCAAGAGGAATCTTATCATCATTGTTCAAAGATATTTTCCATACCATCAGACAGTTGGATGATTTGATTCACTTTCCATTTTGTATGGAACTATTAGCTTAATAAGACATTCAGAATGCCAATAGGTATCCTTAACACTATAATATGATGCATATGAGGTTAGGGAAAAGTCTGTTTTGTCAGGTTAAATTACACAGAGATGGAAAACAGATTTTTCTCTAATCTCATTTTTTTCGAAACAGTGGAACCATTTTAAGTCAGTGTCCTTCAAAAGTTTTTATGTCTACAATCAATATCTTTCATGGAATATTTCAGTCCAAATTTTTACAGTTTGGTTACTGCAAGCAAAGATATAATGGAAGTGTGAATTTGTGGGTTTTGGTTGTTTTTTTGGAGGGGTGGCATGTTGGGTAGATGTTGTTGTGGTTACTGGGGTTTTTTTTTGAAAGCACACAGAATCTTAACTATGGCTATTATTGACAGAAATTTACATTCACAGGTATACTCACACAGTCTCTCTGAAGGAAATTTCATGTTACATGACTATATTAAATATTTTCTGTTTCCACTTATCAATACCTTCACAATCATTTTACTGAAATCATAATCTTCAGTAACAAAACTCACCAATTCTGACTTTTAAATTTTCCCTCTTGCTTGGGAACCCAAGAAAATGGAAAGATGGGTGAGCCATCCTAAAAAGAATCCTTCCCTTGACCCTCAAATAAAGCTCTCTTCCCCTTACACAGATGGATCAGTCATCTATTTCCACTTCTGGGGCTAAGTTGAAATTTTATTGCTGCTTGCCCTGTTTTGATTTCATTTAACTTTTTTACATTTTAAGTGGCTGACGTTTAACAATTACTAACACTACGCTAAAATATGCAACAATTTCAGTTCTTGAATTCAGGGTCATCATGAAGTCATCCCAGCTGTAGTGAGGTATTCCACTTAGCGAAGAGGAAAAAATCCTTCAAGATCCCCAGTATTTAAGGATTGCTTAGGCTGTGAAAATTAGAGATCTATTACGTCTTTCATTTCTATTGCAGATGGCATGAAAACACAGAGAAACAAGGTATGAGTCTTCCTTTCCCTCCCCTTGCCTAAGACAATCATATAGAATGAGGACTGACCAGGATAATACCGTTCTGACTCAGTTTCAGTTTAAGCAGCCAAGATGAGCCTCTTCATTACTCTTAAGCTACCGACAAAATATAAAAATCATTCACTCGATTAGTCTATTATATTAACAACTTAAAAAAATACCAGTTGTGCAAGTTTTATATTACATTGACTTTTAGTATCCTATTGCAAATCCAATATTCCCTGATGTGATACAGAATCCTCTGATGTAATATAGCAGCTGATAACACAGCAACATATTTGAAGCTTTTATTAACTCTGAAATCCAACATAACTTTTTCATTATTTTCATAAAATTCAGTATTATCTTAAGAAAATATTAGCACAACGCTGAATTTAGAATCCATTTTATCATGGTAATTACTTATGTCAGATTTTGCAAAGGTAGATTGCGGTTAGTGCTATGATACCACTCCTATGTTTAATTATAGAGAATCTTCTAAATTCTGCATTTAGGAAAATAAAATAATTTAAAAAATCCTAAACTTAAAGTATACATGATGGGTTTAGTGCCAAAAGAAAGTAATTTTATGAAGTCTGAAAGAAACTGTGAAAATCATGTTAGAAGTTAAAGACAGGGAAGGGAAATATATAGATTAACTTTTTAATTGCATAAATTTTGTCTAGTATGTTTTACCAAAAACATTTGCTGCAGTAGTGTTGCACAAAGTTCTTCAAATTAATTATATGGATCATTCAACTAATTGTTTTACTCCCCAAACAAATCCTAATCACCAAGTGTATCACAAAGCCTTTTTCCCTACACAGCTTTTATTTGAAGTGTTATATAAAGCAGGTCACTCTATGTTCTCTCTCTTTTATATACATGTATTAGTTGTTTATTTGTATTTGGATAAGTAGGAGGAAGACATCAAATTCATGGCCTCCATTTGACTGGGGATTGGAGGAAAACCTCAACAGCTGAAAGCAGACAACTTGGAAATTTGAGCTAAAGAAAGATCCACATTAAGATGCCTGAGACTTTAAAATCCTCCGTGAAGATTAGGTACTAAAGAGGAAGACCCTGCCACCTTTTAAATTTTCTCATGAGGTTTTCAAGCCAACATCACTTGTTTACTACTTTAGCATTAAATTACATAATCTATAGTAAGTACTATGATCCTAATTACAACAGAGTCAGTCAGACTTTTTCAGAATTGCAGAAATTAGGAGAATTGCCTTGCTTCCAGGTCTAGGCATGTACAAAGTAACTGGGTACCATGACTAAGACAACCCCATCTCACCACGTTTCTGCCTGACAGACAGTAACCCCAACTAGAAGGAAAAAAAAAAATAAATAAACAAACAAACAAGCAAACAAAACCAACCCCCTCAAAAGAACCAGCCATAAATATTTGAATGTGCCACATAACAGGTAGTGAGTTGTTGGATCAGATGAACTCCAGAGGAACTGGTTCAGGTCAAGGACCTGCCTGGCTCAGTATGTTGTCTCCAACAATTTTGACAACTTTTGTGAAATGACTGCAGTACAAACCAAGAGATAAGCAACTATCCTGCAAGCTTTCTCCCAGCTTCTGACTATTTGAAAATCATCCTGATGATAGATATTTAAAAACCCACAACTTTTTTCAATATTTCACTTATTCAGGATAATTTCTTCAACAACTGATAAAAGTGATCATATGAGTAGAACAAAATTAGCTAAAGCTGAACTGGCCTATAACAGGCAACTGTGAGGCTTTAGGGTATGGTTTTGATTTGTCTGTTTCTAATTCTGTCTTTAATAATGGCTACTACTTAGTGACTCAAACTGTACATATTTTTGACTCTTCAGTATTACTCTTTAAGCATCTAGTAACAGAAAAAAAGCCAAACCACAATTTTAAGAAGTCCAGTTGATACAAATAGTAGCAACATATTTATTTAGTATTCTGTCCATACAGTGATATTCTCACTATTACAGAGTTCAACAGAAAGATGCTACAGAATGTCTTTAGCTCAAAACACTACATTTCCCACTGTGTCTCCCATGACAACCAGGTTCCTCTAAAAACAAACTACCACCAGAAGGCATCAAGAGTAGTAGAAAGAATTTCCATTCTTCCTTCTGTTGACTTCACCAGAAAAATTGAGCTTCAGCACTTTCAGAACTAAAAGCAAAATCTTAGTTTTCTCTTGCAAATTTCGACACACAAATGAATCAAGAATTTCATCAGCATACATTGATAAATATAAACAAACCTGATTCACTTGATCTAATAGAAATCTCCAGCTATCTCCAGATATAAAATTGAAAACGTAAGTAACAGAGCAGGATACAAGGGTAGATACCAACAGAATTAAGCAGTTGCCATTTGCTAAACTCCAGAGTTTAGCAAACATTCACAAATCCCAGCAAAAGCTTTTTTAAGGAAATTTTTTCATTCTGTGAATTTTCATCGAGGTTTATGTGATCTCAGACTGCGCTGCCACCAGAAAGACAGCCCTCACTTTCTTCTCTTTTGCTGGGCACATCCTTTGCTATGTCAGTACTTAAATCACGTAGCTCACCAGTTATGTCAGTTCCTTGAACTGACTGAAAACTAGACCTGCCTCCCCAAATTATTATTTTTCCCAGAACAGCCAAACAATCACTACTGCTGACACAAAAGAGGTGGCAGGAACAGACAGCTGGAGGCAGGGAAAAGAGCACGACTTGCCTTTTTGGCAGTAGTGTGGTCAAAACTGATGCTGAGAGATCAAAGAGAAAGCTAGAATATTATATGACAAGAGCTGTATCTCATTCTGTATTCTTCTCCTGAACTGGAAGAGCATGAGATGAACATGAATTCCCATTAGAACTAGCTTTATTATACAGCCAGCTAACACCAGTATTTTTTCACTATCTGGAACGATGATCTGATGATATATGGTATTGGAAGCTAGGCTATCATCACACAAGGGGCACATTGAGCAGGATCTTGACTTTGTAAAACTTAAGAAAACAAGTTCTTTAAAAGAAGTAGCCACAGAACCAGAGGATTTGGTCAGGAGCACCTGCCAAAGTAGTTACTTTGCTGTTCCCTTGGCAGCTACTAAAGAAAAGGTTCATCAGACAACTGCCACAATAAAGCCCATAAAAGGTACCTACACTGCATTTAAAGAAGGAAAGAGAGCCAAAACAAAGTGCTCATAGTAAACTATAACTGCTTGCTCTTCGGGTCTACCAGCTGACTTCTAATTTCACATTAAAGGGAGAGAAATCACAAAAAATAAAATAAAAATATGTCTCCATGAAGAAAACAGATAAGCCGTGTAATACTAACCCTGCTTCAAACAAAACATGGCACAGAACCTTCAGGAATAAAAGGTAATGATTTTTCCTACCAGTGGTCCACCCCTGACAATTATTGGAAGTGTACTTCTATAAAATTTACTTAGCTGAAACACTGCAGATTTAGACTGTTTGCCTTGAATATTTACTGAGTAGTATCAGTAACCACTTCTTCAAATCAGTGCCTGGACTTGGAGACATACTGTGGCCTTTCTTTCCAGAAAGAGCAATTTGCAACAAAGCAATCTTACAACTGAACTTTCAGAGTAAGTACATTTCTATAAGTCTTATAAATCTTCAGATTGCACCTGAAAAGAGCAGTCAAAACTTCTGATTTAGATCTTTCTTTTAAATATTTTTTTAATGACAAACTCAGAGTGTACAATACAAGGGATTATTTAGGTGATGATTTGAAACCTGACACTTTTCCAGATGTATTTCAATCTCCTTGTTAGTCATTCTCCCTAATTTAGTGTCAACCTTATTACCTACATTTAGTTATTAAACTGTTGTCTTCATAAATACCACAATGACAAACACTGAATATACCCTAGAAATATTAATACGTACTCAAATAATAAATGTATCTGAAAAATAAATCATTTAAAGAATGTTTTCACATTTCCAGAAATCCATACAGATCTTCTTCCCTCTCAACTAATGTCAGCTTTTGGCTTTTCCAAAAGCAGCCATGAAAATAACTTGTTAAAGGTAGGCCCTCAGAACAGGGATTAGAAAAGGGGAGACAGAATATCAGCAGCAGCCTGTGAAGTTACATTCATTACCTACAAAACCCGTACCTCAGCAGTTATGCCTAAACATTGAGTAAACTATGTATATGTTGCCATTTCCAACCACTGAAAAAGGCAGTATGGATGTAAATAGAGTCCTTAGTTTATTTTTAAATCCAACATACCTCTTATCTTAAGACATTTCACAGTGTCAAAGCCCTAAAGCATTCACTTCTTACTGACGTTTGTTTAACTGTGTGAGATCTGAGTTGAATTAAACTCCACTATTTGATGAGCTGCACCAATCTGATTTTACAGCTTCTGCTGTACAAATGCCCAATTCCCTTGCTCTGATCCCTTCTCTTACTGAAACAGATCCAGTAATCTCTGTCATACACTGAAACCAGCCTCAAAGGAGAAAGCATTTTCTATGGCAGTTCTAGGGAGACTGACACCATTGTTAGACATTACTAAGCTCTCAGATATTCAATCTCTTCCAAGTCAGTGAATTTAAAAAGAGTTCCTTGTAGCACGGGGTTCACTGTTTGATATTTTGCACTTGAATGTATGCCAACTCACCTTTCAGCCCCATTGGTTACTAAAGTAAAAACATTTGTATGGTATTTGTTCATTTTTCTGAAATGGGAAGGTTATTTCTTAGAGTCTAACAACCTTCCCACATTGATACAGCAGGAAGGTCTAGCATTCCTTTCAATTAAAATGCTGTGCTTTTCAAACTGAGTGAGAAATTTGATAATGTAGACAGCACATGTAAAGCCTGTGGCTTGCAAATGACTGAGAACTTGCAATCCATCATCTAAAACAAAACCCATAAGAACTGTCCTAGCATGAAAGATATCTTTCCCAGAACTATTATCCATTGGCATCCTGCACCATTTCACACTGCTACACTGAGAAAATATGAAAGTGTTCCTGAACTGTTCAGAGAATACAAATGCATTTGGTCTTTGATTAATTGCATTAAAACCACAAATGTGAAACCTCCACACAGAGAAATGGGTGAATAGGACACTTTTTTCCTCTTTTATTTTTGTCTCGTTATAAAAATGTCCCAGTTTTCACTTTTAGGAAAGATGCCAGCAATGCTGAAATACACTGAATATGTCCAAGTGTTGGCCAGAATGAAAGTTTTGCCATGACTGGCAAGCGTTCCTATAAAGGATATTGGAGGGGAGGGGGGAGTATAGTGAAGAAGGATGAAACTATGAGGCTTTCAAGGTGATTTTTTATTGATAGTATTATGCACTAATTTTCTTCTAATAGTTGGGTTCTAACCTTTCCCATGTCCCCAGTGTATCAATTCTGTACTCGTCCCAGTGAAATTAACCTAGTTTTCAGTTTTCAGTTTCTCTTCATATTATGTTCTGTCTCTTCAGAAATCTTGGAAATCTGCTTATTGCACCTATGCCAGACATACGAAATCTTACTGCCTTGCCTTGCAAATCAATCAATTATATGTTGCTAGCAGTAAGAACAGCAACCCAGACTGAGTAACATCTAATCCAAAATCAGCACCTTGAGTTTGATCTGTGCACGCTGGATTATTGAACTATAACAATTGACTAAGAGAATTTATGATGCTATTAATATCTCTGATCATTTAATTAAATTTCTATGGATGGCATTCATCTGTTTTCCGGCCATACCTATATTGTGGGCCATTTGCAACCGGAGTAGACCTGTAGTCCGTCTATATTGTCAGTTAAAGAGAAGCAAGCACCTACCATAGATGAGATTGTAAAAGTCCTGATCGTAAAAGTCCTTTTTTCCCCCCTCTAGCTGTAAATGCAGACATCTGTACTTCAATAGAAATATGAGAGGCAAAAAAAAAAATCAAAACAAAAAACCAAACAGGCTTGAGAGTGTTTACAAAATTCCTCATTGCAAACCATAACAAACTTTGCAAAGCCATTGAAAAGAGACAACTTACCAGAAACTATCAACTGTGCTAATCAAATTTTACGTATGACAATATAATGCTTGGTAACCTACACTTTGTGCAACATCACTGAAAGGGTTCAAAGTTCAGATGTGAAAAGTGTCTTAAATCAGATTTTTCTGAGAAATGCTCAGAATTAAAAGTGTATTTTTTAAATGTGCTGCCATATGTTTGCATATCTGGGAGGCAAAAGATGTAATTTGTAGCATATGTGTCCTAGCAAATTATTAATTGTAATTGGGTAGGGGAAAGAGTACACTGTAAACTACTTCAGCCTAACCAACTCTGCTTGTCATTTGACTGAATGAGAAAATAATGAGAAAAAAATAGGAGACTATAAAAATTGAGTTTTCAGGAAATATATATGATTTTAGAACAATGACCTAATAGTCCAAGCCATTTAATCTATAAACATTGTTTGGGTTATTGCAGAATCTCGAGGTCTCAGCCTAGACTGAAGTACCAATGCTACAAGCATGGTGACAACAGAAAACAGCCTTGCGGGCAGAGGGGGAAAGAAAGACAAAAGAAAAGTAGCATAATGGAAGGAGAACCCGCACATCAAGAAATCATGAGTTAAATTATTCGTACATGCAAAACTGTTGTAGAGCCAGTTTCTTGAATCCAGAACGTTAGCCACAATATCATTCAAGTTAACAGTTTTATTGTGAAAATTAATTGCTAAGATCAATTTACCTAAATACAAGAAAAAAATCAGTTGTAAGAAGTTCAAAAGAAGGGGAAGTTAGGACATAATTAATGGGTAAGAAAGGATGTATTATTCACACCAAAAGAAAAACTTACAAAAGCTTATGGACAATAATAAGTTGGATGTATCCAAATCCATAAGACCTGATAGGATTCTCCAGAGAGTGCTGCACTGGCTGCAGCACAGCACTACTTACTGTAGTCCACTGTCTATAACTTGCATGACAATTAGACGAAGTCCCTGATGGCTGTAAAAATGCTATCATTACATTCATCCCTAAAAAGACAAAAAAAAATGACCCAGAGAATAACAATATAAGCTTCTGCTAGGTTACTGACTACAGAAATATCATAGGATATGTCTCCCTGGAATCCTTTTCCAAGCACATGAGGACAAGAAAGAAATCAGGAATGTGAAACATGGATTTACCAATAGTAAGTCATGCTTGAAAAACGCGATGCCTCTAATGAAATGCCTGGCTGCAAAGAGCAGTGGATGTAACCTATCTTGACTTTAGCAAGCCTGTAGACATTACATCCCACACTTTCTTCATATGAAAGCCTAAGAGGCATGGACTAGAAAAAAGGATTGTTAGTTGCGATGAAACTTGGTTGCATTGCCATGAAACCAAAGGCTGGGCATCTGGCTAACAGCTGGTAACAAGCAGACTATCCCAGTCATTGATATGTGGTTCCATATTGTTCCATAACTTAACTTACACACTGGACTATGGCACAGACCACACCCTCAACAAGTTTGAAGATGGCAGTAAAGCTGGGCAAGTGCTTGACACAACGCAATCTTGATCCAGAAGAACCTGGATAAACTTGAGGACCAGACCAACAGAAAACTTCTGAGACTCAATGAAGAAAAATTTAAAGTTCTAAGAATTAACCCCACGCGGACTAGAAAGTGGTTGGCTGAATAACAGCCCGGCTAAAAGGGGTCTGAAGTCTATGGCTGATGTCAGGTGGAAGGTGCATCTCATGGCAAATAAGGCAAGCTGCATACATTAGGAGCACTGTAGCTACAAGTTACTATCCCCCGTTACCCAGTATTGTTGAGATTGCATCAGAAGGGATGTTGAAAAACTCATGAGACTGCGGCAGGTAACACCACCACTCATGTATTATTATTACTATATTACCATTATTATTACATTTATATATTATTATTATCACTACACGTTTTAAAAAGGTGATTATTCAGACAGGGTAAAAACAGGTAACTGATCTTCAGTCACTGCTGTATGACAGACAGATGGTAACCATATTTTAAATCATGTCCCAGGGCCAAGAAAAATGCTTGTTGTGTCTATATGACCTCTCTCAGTATCTAACAACACTATCAGTATTTTGGACTACTATTTTACAAACTCTGGGACATGGATGCATAAGGATAGATAGGTAGATGGTAACTGAAAATACCACATAACCATACCAACAAGAGGCTTGTTGTTCATACACTATAATTTGCATGTCCACGGGATTTTTTGGAAGGAGGGAGGATTTTTTGGTAGGGGGAGATTGAAGACAAGGGGGTGCAGAAGGAGAGAAGAATTATTAATAAATCAGTGAAGAATGACAATAACTGTTTTACGACTCATGACCTAAAAATAGTTATTTTAATCTAGAAATGAGTTTTACACAGACACAGAGAGAGAGAGATAGAGAGGCCAAAACTTTCAAGTTTTCAGATAAAATATGGATGGTTGACAGCCTGCAAGATGATGATTTGGTTTGCCACCATAGATTGTAATTTTTTTCCATAAGTTCATATTTGTTTTCCACAACTCAAAGCGCTTTCATTGGAAGTGAACAAGACCAGCATTTGGAGATTGGCAAAATAGCTTCATTTGTCTAATGCTGTGTCGCTCCACAAAATAATACTTCCTCATAACTCATCAAATGACATTGATGAGAGTAGCAATGAGCAGAAGGACAAATTAGCAGTGATATTTGCCAGGTAGCTTTAAGTATTTAAAAACAGCACATGGAAAATTATATCACTACAAAGCAATACAAACAAGGGAAACTGAATTTGTCCTCAAAAATCTAATTCTAGTTGTTTATTTAAAAGTGTATACTTACTAGAATGGTAACAAAAGTAACAGAACAAAAGATGTTGCTATGAAAATAGAAGGAAACACAAGATAATAATGAGAAATTTATGCAATTGCAGATACATTTAGATACCTTGGTTTGAAGATTATTCAGTCCAAATAAAAACAAACACGTTCTGAGACAAAAGGCACAGCAGAAGCATGTGGAAATTGAAAAGATGCTTTGGATTTCACAACATCAGGAGGTGTACTATCCATAATGGGCATGAGACGATTTCTCAGGGAGTTTTGGCATACCAGAACAGAATTTCTCCTCTGCGCTCACTTGAAGCACTGAGAATGGGACAAGTAGCACAGCTGCCTGTAAAAAGATTTTGCTCTCTGAAAGTCACACAGAAGAGCATCACTTATGACAGCAATAGACTTGGAATATTTGTAGGAATTGTGAAACTACTGAACTGTCGCACAATGCTGTCATGCAACAGATTTAATTTGCCTTTGTGAAAATTACAGAAATAACAGAAAGGAGAAATGAATGCTAGGCCAGTGTATTAATAAAGCAAAAAGAAAGAAATGAGGAGAGTTTAGGAAAAGGTTGAGTTAATAATAAAGATCATGCTAGTCTAAGGCAAACTTCGGGTTTCCACATCTTAGAATGTGAAACTATTTTCTTGTGTAGTCTATTTTCTTAAGTATTCTTGAAGCAAATAATTTTTTTCAGTTTCTTAAAAAATTTCTCATTAAAAAATAGTACGTAGTTTTTTAATTTTTTGTTTTCTGTATGCCTAAGAGTAGCTTCATGTATGCCTAAGATTAGCTTTATGTATGTCAAGAGTTCAAAACAAGATGGTGAACACACAAGTCTTCCTCTGTATCCTAACTGAAAAGAATTCCAGTAAAATCGAAGGACATATGGAATAAAGATCTAATCTGGCTCTGGAACAGGACTAACAAATACATTATTACATAGGGTTACGTAATTTTTCTTTTTGCCCTTGCCACTCTCTAAATTTAGTCACCTTCTATTTGCCTGAAACTTTTACCTACATTTTCATCAAGTTTTCTTGTCTTGGATTATACTGGAAGGAATTTTTCCTTGTTGATGCTTGAAAAAACAGGAAAAAGACACAACTCAAGTATTTATTAAAATGCCACAGGTGAAAGTAAAAAAAAATTATGAAAGAAACAGTCTTTTAAATTTTGCTGCCTCTTCTGAGGTGGTTCAGTCATGAAGCCGAAATCTATTAGGGAGCTAGGTTGCTGAGGGGTAGTATTTCTGAGGAACCTGATGGTTAATGCTCCTGAGTTTATTGATTGAATAGCTAGCAGGAATAAATAAATAAATAAATAAATAATAAGCTTTGAATTTGCAACGCAGTTGGAAGGGATTTAGAAGTCAGTGAGACTGCCATTTGCAGAATGGCAAACGCCTATAACTGAAATTCTAACTGCATATCTAAAGAAAGAAACACTGTTAGTGTTTGCTTTGAGCCCTGAAATTAAAAGACTAGAATGAATTGCAGGATGTCATTCCCTTGTTTCCTATTCCAGGACACGACAAACTCTGTCAATGGTTTTCTTAACTGATATTTATTGACTTTGCCCTTAATAAACCTCCAGTGATGACAAGTCTGTCTCTCCAGGTAATATATTTTCAGATGATGATGCTTTACTACTATTATAGGAAGAAAGTTTTAACCTGAGTTTTCAATGCTGCATTTTAAGCTAATTACTTCTTCTTGTATCCACCATAGACATAACACAGAGAACAGATTATTTCTTGTCTATTTACAGTAGCGTTTTACATGCTAAACTTCCTGCATGTGATGCAGCCACATAAAGCCTGATTCAATGTCTGACAAACTCAGTGCATAGACACTGCTCTAATCATTTATTATATGTTGCACCAGATGTCCCACAGAGCCATTGCTGTATTTTTCCCAGCAGGAGAGGAAGAAGGTGAAAAACCTTTATTGTTATCTTTACTTGTATCAAGCACTCAGATACCACAGTGATGAAAAACAGAAGTTAGATAGGCTCCCTACTTTCTTTCAAGAATAATTTGCACACTTCCAAGAATTGAAAAGGCAGCTGCTATGTCCTGAAGTCTTCCCAAAGCAACCTGCAGAAATGTCACCTACAGCAAGTTTTGTAATATGCACATGATGAGCTCTACCAATAAAATCTAGTCAAAAAGCTATACTATATAACAAAAAACAAAGCAAAACTAATAATAAAAATGTTATTTAAAGAAAATTATGAATATTCTACATAGCTATCGCACAGAAATGTTTTCTGGCAATTTTTCCTTTAACAATGCATCTTTTTTACTTTTGAAGGTAAGGAATGATTACATTAATACAATGCAGGTACCATCTAAAAAACTTGTCCTAGCCATATTTCCAGGCCTAATGTAACAATTAGTTTTTCTCAAACTACAGGGTGTTTTTTTAAACAAAATCCAGGTATGTCTTCTAATATTCCAATTGTCACTGCTTATCAGTCCTTACTCCCTCACAGGCAAACAGGTTTTATTTTTAACAGTAACAATAAGAACCAGAAATACCAGATAGAGCAGCAGGATGAACTTCCTTATACAGGATGAGAAGGAGAAAAAGGAGAAGCTGTACACACTTGTTACAAACTTCTTTAGGATCTTGAAGCATTCTCCCTATTTACTCCCTGTATGGCTACATGACCAATGAGTTGCTTCTATGATTATCATCACTACCTGTTTCTCGCCCCCTAGATTCTTTCAATACAAGCTTCAAAAAGAGCTTATACAGCTTAGTGGAGGAGCAATGTATTGAGTTTTCAGGTTTTTCCGAGTCACATCAGGATACTGGACATGCTGGCTTTTGCAGTCAACGTATCTGTGAGTGTGGTTTTCTCCAGCAGACCACTCAATCAGTATTAACTATCAGGCAAAACTTAAAGAACATATTTGTTTAAAACCACATTTCCAATGATGAACTGTACTATAGCACTATGTAAGAACAGAATTCATTACTAATACAATTAGGATCTCCCTCAGCTATCTAGAGTCTTCACTTCTGAAACTAATTAGCCTCTAACCAGCCCCAGGGTTGTCATGCCTTGAGAGTTCTCAAATATGCACCTACCTTTCTCCTATCATTAAAGGTGATATTATAGTTACCCAGAGTACTGCTCAGAAAGACCATCCCTTTTCCCGACCAAACCAAAATGAACACCTGCTTCCTCTGTTTCACAGTTCTATGTTCCCTTTTTGTCTATCATCGGTTACTGGGGTATCACCTTGGAATGCAAAGGATTAAGTTTTCTCCTGGTCCTGATCCTCAAGAAATTCTGATTAAAAATGTTATTTTGTACTCCAGTATACTTCTGGTTTTTGCCATTTACCCATTCCAGCCATCTGAAACTGGTGAAATTTTATGGACTATATTATTAGAAAAATCAAATCTACAACTTTTTATTTTAGGTTTCTACCTTTTATTTCTCTATCAGTATTCTATAAAGACCAAACATCTGCTAATAAGGTCTTCAACTGAAAAATATTCCCCTGGGATATGCTATTAGTTTTAGAAGGAAATTTCTGGAGACCGTCACAAAACCTAATGAGGTTCGTCTATTCCTATCCTTGCTCATGCTGTAACATTGTTTCCCCATTTTCAGCAAGTACAGAAGATAGCCCAAATAATAATTACTGGACTAGCTAAATTGTAGATGTATTTTTACTTATTGATTTTTTTTAAAATTTGTTTTCAGAACAGTAAAGTGTAAGTTGTATTTGCAGGGCAAAAGAGAACAGGGTGGGGGGGTGGTGAAGAAAGAAGCGGGGGAAATGCTATCCAGCCATGTAGATGCGGTTGATAAAATTTATAGCTAAAAATTTAATATGTTTAGGGCCATGATGAAATGCTTATCATCAGCTTGCATTGCCCGTAGTTCTTGCTGATTCCAGCCCGCTCAGCGTATCCTGGTAATGAAATGAAATGGCATGGGCCCAGTGCCTGCGAAATAAAATTCATTTCATTACAGTTCAAGAGGTTTTCTTTTTCTTTTCTTTCTTAGAGGCTGGACCCAGGAACATACAGATCACAAACCTTTATGGGATTCTTCTATTTTTTTCTCTGCTTTTGTTAAAAAAAAAAAAAATCAAAACAAAAAACCAACAACTTATGATTTCTACCTGTTGCTAAAAGAATAACTAATATCCTACATTTAAATTTACTGGTGGTGACTCCAGTACAACCTTCCCTTAACTCCAGCTATGGTGTCATAACTTCTGAGAACCTATTTTAAGAAATTCCATTCAGAATCAATGTCACCACTGATTGGGTAATATATTGGCCTCTTCTTCCTCAGTTCCTCCTTATTTACTCATTTACCCTTACCCAGCCATGGTGATTCCAGCTTAATAGTCATTTAAAGGTTACAAAACACCAACGAGGATCCATTGCCACTGGCCCTCTTCCCTGGGGGGAAAAAAAGAAAAACCCCAAATCTGATTTCTGATACCACAAAACAAGAATGTTTTTGTTTGCTTTGGTTTTATGTTACCCCATATAACAGGTTTTCCACAGTTATAAATCTATGGAGAAGCATAATTGACAAACAAGTAGGCTACACCTAAAATACCACATTCCAACAAACATTACATCACTATGATTCATAATGTTCCTATGAATTAAATCTTGCTACAGCAAAGTTTATCTGTGTAAACTGATGTGCATACAGTTTTGTTCAATAGCACTGAGAACAGCATTAGTCTGTTAAGCTCCAGTTTTACTGTACTCTCCCCTCAAAACTTTTATTTTATTCCTCCCTCCCCCCAATAAAATTGTGTTTATTTTTTGCATTAAAAGCATACTTAACACTTCCTAGAGTTACTGTTAGTTTTAAAGCCAAATTCAGACCTTGCATTAACCCTGCAAAACCATGTGTTTCCATTAAATAGACTATATAGATGTCTCAGAATTTGGCTTCTAGTATTTCATGCGTTCAACAGTAAATTGAATGAGCCAAATAGATCCATACTTCTGCCATATAAAGACAAATTTTATAAAGAGATACTTATTCTATTCTTAAATGTGCTAACCTTTCTTTTTCAGGATAAACCAAAACAGAAGTCAGTCTGAAAGCTTTTGGCATTGATAACACAAAGAACCTATTATTTAATTTGTATTAAATCCAGGCTGGAGCTGCAGAAACTCTCCACTGAGGTGTATTGCTCTTTTATGAGAAAACTGACTTTTAAAAGCAGAAGATGAAAATACTTGCATTAATAATCTTCTTCCAAAGGATGGATAGGTACAGTGATTAAAGTGTTATCTTAGGGCTTTAATGACCTGGGTTCAAGTCTCTGTTCTATTTTCCTTATCTCTTTGAGACACAAAGCTACATGACTTGTGTTCCCAAACTAATAAAAATACCCAGATGCTCAAGTTTCCTTGTCCTTGAAGATACTTTCAAAAGTTTTTTTTTTAAGTTAACTACTTTTGGTAGACACAGACTTGATCCAACTAAAATAAATTAATTCCAAGTGGACAACATTTCACCATGATATGCAGTGTAAAAAAAATTCAGCTGCCTTGGAAAAGCAGAAGCTCTTGAAAACCGTTTAATGGCTTTCTACTATTGTCAGGTAAAATATCTTGAATTTGAAACATCTACTGGATAGAAGCTACAGAGTCTTCCTTTCTACACTTCTGAATAGTTATTCATATTAATAGACCATAGCACCTAGTCAATATAATTCATACTTAATGGGTTACAACCTAAACCGTTTTCTGCTTTTTTTTTTTTTTTTTTACCTTGGACTAATCTATAATCCCACTTGTCTGTCATTTTCCATTGTCAGACCCACTCTGAAGGCCCTCATTAGAGCAAATGAGGGGATGAGTGGGCAGCAAAGTTACACAGTGCCAATTTGGCTTTACCTGAATGAAAAGTGCAGCTAAATCTGTTGAGGGAGAAGAGCCTAACACTTTCAAAACAGAATTACATTCAGCTAGGTGCTGAAGAAATTAATTGTTCTACAGGACTGGGTTACTGACCTCATTAAAAAGCCCAGGAACAATCAACTTTCCAAATTTTTTTTCCAGATACATATCTGCTGCCCTCTGATAGCACATCCCTTGTTGGTAAATTTAACACAGATCTTTTGAAACAGTAACAGACTGCTTTCTCCTGTTGTTTTCTGGACCTTATAGAGATTGTCATTCACTCCTCCTTAAACTGGATTATATTTCTCTAAATTATTTCAAGTCTCCACAGGGTAATGTTTTATTTTTTCCGATTTGCAATTCTGGCACTCTAAAACATCAGACCTAGACTGGATTATGGCTGCTGCATGGGAGATCTGGGCATTTTACCAGTAAATCTGACCAGCTTCAACATCATTAGAAGGATGATGACACTTTACTGCCTGCTTCCCCAAACACATGCCACCTCCTTTCATTTAGCCTTTGGTTTACTAGCACTGCTTCTGAGCTTAATGGACAAAAATACCTTTTCCTGCATTGGAAAGTGTAGCCTGTCATTAGAAAAAATGTAGTTTTCAAATTTGTTTACAATGGACCTGTTTTTCCCAGAAAAAGAAAGTTGGAACAGAATTAGTTCTCTAATCTCTGTCAATAAGATTAGAAATTCAGTTTTATGGCCTGTATGGATTTGAATGCAATTATGGAGACCAAGTATTACTGATGTCTGATGTATATTTGGCAGTTTATATTTCAATCAAGAAGGTCACTACTTTTTTTATTGAGCTGCAAAGAAGAGGAATTTAAGTATAGAACCAGGTGTATCAGTGGTTTGGCTGGCTGAAATATGTAATAGTGATTGCCTTTACTATGGGCTTAACGTGATGAATGCAGATAGTCATACTGATAAGGGTCAAAGGAACTAGAGAAAAATGGAATGGGTAGTAATCAGTAATGAAAATGCCAACCTGCATTCTGAAGGAGACACAAAGAATGAATAGTGTGGCAAAAAACATCTTTCTCCTAACAGACATTGTTTTCTGCTAAGGTTAGACACGCATTGGTGGGTGCAAGAAAATGCACCCCTTCTCCTGTAGTGCACTAGGTACATAATAGATACATAAAGATTGCTGACTCCAACTGCTCTGTTAAGAAAATAAAAATATATAATGTATGCGAAAATAAAAATATATAATGTACGTAAAATAATTTAAAAAAAATCTGCTGAAAGTGTATCTACATCCAGAAGGTAAGCTGCTGCACTTATTAATGTATCAAACATTTATGATTAATAATAACCTCCTCATGACTGAGTTAACGTGCTGCAGATTTCAGAATGAGTCAAGTCAATCCAGGTTAAGTGATTCACTTCGCTGATTATTTGCCCTCAACATGAATTTGATGAGATATGTTGCCTCTGGAATCTGTTATCAATAAGTGCTACAACCTCCAGCCACAGTTGAGGGCTCAAAGCCATAAAGTACTGCAGTATTGCACAAAAAAATCCTGTAGTCACTGCAGTGAGGTTTATTGAAGAAGTCTTGATTACCATGACAGTAAACTCCTCTAACCACAGCCAGTATAGCGAAAGGTAGTTACAAAATTTATCGAGTCTTGTTCAAACCAAATATATATCTACCCTCACTCTTCATTTTTATTTTTCTTCATCACTCAGAAGAACATAATTTTTTGGTTTATCACAAACCTTCTGTCTGTTCTGTCCTCTAAGTCATTTGTCACACTCCTCAAGGTCACAGGGAAGTCTCAGTGGGAAAGCATGTGCGTTGATTGATTGGTACTGTGATGCCTATGTCTGCCAGGGCTGCTAAATGAGCTTTTCTCCCCTCTCCCCATACTCTCTTGCCTTCAAGCAATGATATGATTAAAAGGGGGGGGGGGTGGGGGGGGGGGGGGGGGGGGGGGCGGGGGCAGGACTTGAAGGGAGAGGGGGGAACAACTTAAAGAAAAAAAAAATCTCGCCTGTGAATCCAGTTTAAGGTTCGTAAAGCAGTATTATCCCTGGGGATCGAATTATCTTGTATCACTAATCCCTGACCAGTTCCTGGGTAACAAAAAGGACATATTTTCCCTAGAAAAAGTAATATACAAGCAGTTTGAGAAGAGTGAGAGAACAAAAAGGACAGAGAGAGACAGAGCACAGGAATGAGAAAGAGGGCACACGAGAGAAAGTGAGAGAGCAAGAGCAACAGCAAATGTGAGCGGGACACGGAAAGAACAAAAAAGAGAAAGCAAGTGAGCAAGAAAGTGAGTGTGCCAGAATGAGCAAGCAAGACACTAAGTGAGAGCACATACAAGAGAGCACATGAAAGAGACAGAGTACGCTTGGGAAAGAATGTGAAAGCGAGTGAGCATGCATGTGAGAAAGACAGAGTGCAATGTTGTGTGCAACTGGTGTGACAGGAATAGTTTGGAGAAACATGTGCAAGAAAGTGAGGCTGAGAGCAAGGAAGAGTGCATGGATGACAAAGGAAAATAAACGAGGAGAAACCAAACATGGAAACTCCTTTCCTGAAAAAAAAAAAAAAAGACACAGAAACTTCCCTCTATGGCTTATTACTACTTACAACATTATTTAGAAAAAAAAAACCAAAACAAAACAAACCATTTTAACACTTCTGGTAACTGTATTTCTAATATATATCTATTAACTATGTTTAAAATACATCTACTTCTGATTTTGAAATGGACACTGACTATATCTGATATATTAGATGAAAAGCTGTGCTTCTCTGAACAACCCCTTCCTGTTCATCTCTTAGAAACTCATAAACACATAGTCATGCCATCAAACAGATTTTATCTGCGGCATCCAGAGGCACCATTTTAATTTCAGAGAGAGAAGAAATCTGAAAGATTGTGACTGCAGTAGGCATCAGTGGCTGGTGGATTATCATAATATCTCCACTAAGAAGATCTCAGATTAAAACAAAACTCACTACCATAAAAATGCTAAATAAAAAAATCACATTCCTTACTGATTTATTTGTTCTTCATAAATATGCCTAATAGCCAGTACCTAGAGGGGTGTTCTTCTTCTGCCCTTCAGTCACATCAGCAGTCAATAAACAAGAGATACTGGTGACAAAAACAGAATGAAAGAAACTGTCCTTCTCCTGTCACCTCACTGGTTTGTCACTTACATAGTATAAAAAATTCCCACCCTCCTCATTTTGCCACCCAGCTTATACTCTCATGCAGCAGGACTATTAAACACATTGACCCCTAAAGGCCTTTCTTAGTCATCTCTTCATGACTGGCAGGCTGTGTCCACCTTCTGCGCACGACTCTGCCTAAACCTAAAGGCTAGCTTGTCGTTTTCTGGATTTGGTGGGTTTTTTTTTGTTGTTGTTGGTTGTGGTTTTGTTTTTTTTTTAAGTTATTTAAAATTCCCAGCTTCTAAGTTCATTCAGTATCAAAACCACAGGCAGTTCACAAGGTACATGAAGGTACACCTCTTAAGAACCTACCAATATTGTCTTGGGTTCTACATAACCTAAATAAAAGTGAAAGATATCATTATCTCCTGTGTAATAATTAGCCAATAAGAACAGTATGTCTAATTTTGTGTTTTTAATACAGCATAGTGTGCAAAGGTTCAGCTGTGGCCATCCATGCTCAAGCCACACAAAATTGCATTATATCACCAACTGAAAAAGAGATGAATATAGAACAATTTTCCCACTGACAAAAACATAGCAACAGCAAAAATAATTAGAAGCAGAATTAGTCCACTCTTAGTGAACTAGACCAGTAATACAAAGTTACAAAAAAATCCCTTGTATGAAAATACCAATTTTCTGTGCAATGGCAAACTCACACAATTCAGAACACAGGAATAGTAGTAGTACCATAGTACTCTACCTTTAAAGCTTTTTTACTACTAAAGCTGGAAAATACATAAAAGTAAGCATTTTCCAAATCTTGAGTTACACAATGAACACTTAAATCAGTTACGAACAGGTATTGATATAAGGTCTACTATTAAAATTGAGTAATTAAAATGAGTGATCAGTTACACAGAACAGATGTCAAAACCTAAACACCCAATCCCTCTAATCTTGTACAATTTTGAAGAGTATTGGCAGGAGAAATATAAACAGCCACTCATTTGTAAATAGTATGCTGAATTCTTTAAAAAAAGGCAAAACAAAACAAAAAGGTCAGAAATAATGGACAAACCATTTAGAGTGAACACAAGATTTTTATTTTTTTTTTCTGGGCAAACTCATTTTCACTAAAAATTTATTTCACATTTGCCATTAGACTTGTATAAAATCTGAAAGATAAACCTCATGTTAAGTGGGCACATCAAATATTTATGAAGAACATCTAAAGTTTTCAGTACAATAATTGGGATTACCTCACAAGTCAGGAGTGAAAATAAAGAAAATGTCACCATAAGGCATTGCATGTCTCTGTAAATATGGTACAGGATACATTACAGGCACACAAATAAAAATTATAGGAGTAGTCCCACTATAAAGTAGAGCAGGGATATGTATTTTTTGATTGAGAAAGTCCCTGAAGTATAAGGTCACCTTTCCTGAGTGTTTTGCTTTGGTTTTTATATATATATATACACATATAAATAAGGAAAATCATCTTTGATATATATTCTAAGTCTGTATGTCATTTTTTGGGGGCAACTCAAGATGATTTCTTCAGCAGAGGATAAGAGGTAATACCAAACACAGTAGTAAATGTATAAATAAAGCATTGGTGATGTGTATAAGCATATGTGTGGTTTCTTTGCTATAACAATAGAAACATCTGCTTTGGGACATTTTTGGCTACTGATTGCAGCATACTGTTAGCTATTTTGTCTGTATATCAGTAGAGAAAAGAGAAGCTGTATGTAGTAAAACCCATAGGTAATGAGCAATAAAAAGAGAAAACCTTAAAAAGAATTAGTTTGCAGCAACATCCCAAATCTCAATGCTATCACAAACTAATCCACTCAGTTGTAAAATTATACCGGAAGCTTTTTACAAGCAAGCTTTCCCAGGCAATCTAACATTCCTTACCTTTGCCTAGGACAGATATATTGCAAGCAAAATATTTGTCTTAATCTTTCTGCATCTAGAAAACATGGAGGAAAATCAATTAATGTTGTAATAACTTTTTTTTTTTTATGCTCAGCATTAAAAATTGTTTAGTCTGACTTCTGGGGAAGGGAATGTTGCTGTCATCATTATTTCACGTATTTAATCTAAACTGTATTTTTACCTTCTAAACGATAGCAACTTTTTGAAAAATTGCTAACTGCTTTAAAATTATTTGTGGAATTTTGCATTCTATTCTCCCTCTCAAGTTATATTATAAAATGACTGGTAAGTTTAAAACTGAAAGTTTATCATCACAAAAGGTCCAAAGTTTGTTCTCACTCTCTCCTTTAAAAAACCAAACCACTGGAAAATAAAAATTAATGGGCACTAACAAATGTACACCAGTGAAAATGTCACTGTTTCAACTGAATTTTGTACATCCTCAACTCCACACCTTTAGTTCTCTACTGTCTAGTTAACATTCAGCTAAGTTAGACATCTGTCTTCAAAAGTGTCAATAGAGTACACATTGAAAGCTTGAATAAGAAAGTTAAAACAGTGTATTTTACCACTTAGAGTTTCTGCATCAACAAGGCTATTTGTTTTGAAAAGCAGCAGGAGCACTTTCTCGAACTCTTGTTCCCCACCCATAATCCCTCAGAGCAAGTAGCAAGCACTTTTTCTTTTTTTTTTTTTTTTTTTTTCCCCCTAAACGTCCCTCAGCCTGTCTCCAAAGCCATCAGATCTATGGCACCTCAATAAATTATTCAGGCCCGTGCTTCTCCCCGTCTTGCTCAGTTGTGGGACTTCCTGGCACATATCCCCATTAAAATCCACGGACATACACACGACCTATAGAAAATCATGAACATTTGTACATTAAATCCCTCAGACAGCACTAATCCCAAAAGCATACAGCTCTAGTTGCCTTACAGAGCCCTCACAGGGCAGTCCTGTTCCCTTCTTGTTTCATGCCTAACCTACGTTCCCATTTTATAAATTTTGATTCCCATCTTCTCTCTTCCCCATTCCAGTTGTTTATTATAGCTCAGGATGGCTTCAATGCACGATACTGGAGCTGTCACTTGTTCTAAATCCTCCTCCTCCACCTCCCACCCTCCCCCTCCATGCTCCATTCACTCCACGAACAGCTGCATCACAGCTGTCAGGGTGAATGGCAAAGATGTCCTTTTCTGATAAGACTGTGCCTGTGGCACACAGAGTTCCTTCGAACAGCTAATTAGCAGGAGATAGGCCACGGCAAGGTTTGGTGCTGTCCGTCAAGTCTGCTGGCAATGTCAACACCATCAGCTGAGCTGTCACGTTTGGTTCCTCATTTAGGGGGACTGGCAAAGCCTCTTTTTATGGCTAAGGAAAGGTGGTGGAGTATGGGTTGTAGAGAGAAAGTGGAGGGTCAGGCTCTGTTAGTATTCAATACTATGTTTCATACCTACTAATGCCCTTTCTATGCATGTGTTTTTTCTCTCCCCGTTAGCTCCTCTACTAAAAACTCACAACTATGAGAGCAAAACAAGACAAAAAATACAAAGGTGAGATAGTCTATTATTTTTTTATAGAGAAATAGAGGCTAATACACCTGCAAGAGGCTTTGTATTTGTGATTGCAGCTTTTGGAAACTACACTGTAAAAGTATTCATCTCCACGAAAAAGCTTATTTCTAATAAATAATAAGCCAAGACCTTACAATTTCTTGTGATTTTTTTTCCCCTTCCACAGCAAAGCTCACTACGCATGCACTGAGCACTACAAGCACATGTAATTAGTTGAAGCCAAACTCCAGTCAAAATGACAACCTTTGGACTGCAGGACCGTTTATTCATGAAGATGAAAATGTAGAAGGGAACAAGAAAGTAAAGTAAATCTCTGAGTAGGTCACTATAGAGCAAAAGGTTCTGGGATGCCCATGGGGAGCTGCCATATTTAATTTCAATGGGTTTATGGGTTTTAAACATCTGAGATGCTAGAGCTAAAGCACAATATTTAGCTATGGCCATTAGTGTGGGCATGGTGCCGTTGCATCAGGAAGATGCAATCTGAGCACAACCATTATGCCAAATTTTAAAATACAGTGCAGCTTAGAGCTATAAAATAATTTAAGTTGGAAGGGAACTTGGGAAATCATCTAGTCTAACCACTCAAAGCAGAGGCTAACTTCAGAGCAAGACCGGGTTGCTCAGGGCTTTGTGTAGTGAAGTTGTGGGAATCTCCAAGGATGAAGATTCTCCATTGCCAGTTTTAGCTTCATGCAGCTGAGTACAAAATGGCTCTTCTCTCAAGTCACACCTGGGAAAAGACTATGCCTGTGGCATGCAGAGTTCTTTCAAACTCTTGCTACCTGTGAAGTCTTTGTACTTCACAAAACACAGGCATGGCTGTTGCCCAAGTTCATGTAAGAAAGGGATATCTTTATCACACGCTTCTGAAAAATATCATAAGGCTATGTGTTTTCAATGCAACATCTATGGAAAAAAAATATTCCAGACTGTCAAAAGGACCAAGCTCCTATATCAGTAGAGCACATCTCCAAAAAGGTTTGCTCATTTTTTTAAACTCTTTCCCCCCATTTGTTTCTTAATTGCATTTTTATTTTAGAGTAAATACTTAAAAGAGGCAAATCTCAGGTTTAGAATTAGTAGCTACGGAACCCAACTGTTGTGATGAATAAGTTTGTAATTTATTTCTCTTCTTTGTTTTTATTACTCACTTTTCATTTGATACTGTTACATGAAGAAAGAGTGACTAAATTTTTTTTTACTTGAATGATTTGCCCATCATAGTTTAAAATTAGCTCCTTAAGTGCCAATATCTAATGTATGGCACAAGCACACATTTTTTAGCAAAGAAAAATTGGACTGGGTTGAACAGGAAAAAAATTAGAAAAAAATGGGGTTTATATTAAAAAATATGGATGTAGTGGTACTACCAATTCAAATGGTTCTATTTCCATATGGCTATAATTGATCGCTGGCAAAACTAACCTTAGCTTACAGAATATTTTTGTGATGCCATGCTGAAATTAAAAAAAAAAAAAAAAAGTAGGCTACATTCCCTCATCTCCCAGAAATATTTTTCCCTTGTTTGGGTCTTTTACCTCAATCAGTAATCCTGTTTCTGGGTTGTGGTATTTTTTATTTATTTTAAATCAGAAGAAATAGCTACTTTAATAGAAGCAATTAAGTTTTATGCTTCTTATTACTGGGAGGTAATTGGAATGTGGTTATCATCTAGTTTCACAAAGGTACAGGCACATACTTAATTCCTCAAAATCTGAGTGACATTTCCAGTTAAATATGGAAAAAATATTTCTTTCTTTCCATCAAAATGTTACTCCTGATTTTCATTTAAACTTTTTTTAAGGTCCTTATTTTCAAACATCTCTCCCAGACATCTGCATCCAGGAATTTCACACTTGCCCTTTCTGCCAAATTTATGAAGGTAAAGCTTGAAATTCGCACTCATTAAAATCTCCTTCCATCAATCCTTCAAACCTTGAGAACTTTGATTTCTATCTGACATTGATTTTTGGATTTCATCCCTACAAGGAAGAAGTCTTATCAGAGACAGTCATACACTGCACACCGGATGACTTGGTAAAAGTACTTCAGCTGAAGCATCAAAGACAGTGACGGGGAACAGCTACCTGCATTGAAACACAGCCTAATGTGACTTCCAGTAGGATTTTAATTAAGATCATAGCATTTGGGAAAAGTGGAGTATTTTACCTAATTCTTTTTTTCACACTTTGAGTTCAAAATGTTTGCCTAAAATGGAGAATATAAAATTATTCTATATTTTATCTTCTATTTCAAAACAGTTACCAAATAGCCTAATTTAAAAGCTTGGTCAAAAACCTTATTATATGATCAGTTATATACACTGCTCAGTTGTTACTTCATAAAAGTACCTCAGTAAACAAATGAAGTGCATGCATTTTACCTCCCAGATGAAAATTAACAATTCAGAACTACAGAAATAGCAAAGAAACAACAACTACTTTACTTCAGCTGTCAGCTGAATTCAGTGAAATGTAAAATAAGATTTGGTATGTCTAAGTGCACAGAACAAAAAAACAAAAAAACATTTTCCACATATGACTGCAGAATACAAATCCATCAAGATCCACAGAATACAAAGATAAAATACAGCCCCTGATCCAGCAGGCACTTAAACCACAGATTATGAAGGTTAAAAACAAACAGAGAAAAAAAACCCAATACACATTATGTTTGTCCTGAACTTCTAGGTGTTTTTTTTTTCTTGATATTGAAGGCCATGTAATAGGCCAGGTCAACTCTTGGCCAGAGTGCAGTAGGACCATTCTTATGTATGCTATTTGATTAATCAAAAGAAATGGATACTGAGATTAATTAAATTCTTTTAGTTAACATAAATTTTCACTCATTCAATCATACCTTCAGTGAAAAAAAAATGTTGTGATGGGAAGAAGTAAATAATTTTCACATTGTATTTCTGAAGTTCCCTTTTTAAATTCAGCAGAATGAGGTACCAGCTATGGAAGAAGCACCACAACTGTAGATTTGAAACACCTGAAAATACACATATTGTTGTGGCAACTGCCAGAGGACACAATCTGAACCACAAGACAATTACTGGAAAATCAAAAATGCAATTGTTTTGACAAGAAGAAGAGTGAGGAAGAATAAATATATAATGTCCCCTGTGAAGGAAACAGGGGAAGAAGAAGCAGCTTTAGAAATATCCATTAAAGAAAAAAAAATCCCACTTGAAGGGTGTGAGGGGAGTGGAATAGTATATTTTTTGCCATTTTCCAGTCAGTTCTACACTGCACTCAAATTCCATTTGCTCCCAGATGTAAAGTGAACTACATTAATTTTCCACCTGCTTTCACATACCATTAAGCTTCCTGAAAATAAGCATTATTCTGTAAATCTGAAAGGATTTCTATTTTCGAATCCTCATGATTCACCCAGTTACTACAGTGATGTGACCGCTAATTAAAAGTACATCCTTAGATAAAGAGCAGACCACCTGGCATTACAGAATGATTTAAAGCACTTCTGGAGTTCACACGATGAATTCTGAACTCTTTTGATGTTGGATTTTTAATTTTATGATGTCCACATTTTGTTTGACTCGCCTGATTATACCCTATTATGACAAACATTTACACATGTGCTTAACCTTACACAGAGCTCCCTCTCTGTTTATAATGATCTGGTTTCAGTTCCTCTGAATTGTGTCTCCTATTTCTTCCAACCATAAGGAATTGATTTAACCACCTTCAACCACAGAAGAAATCCTTGCTTATAGAAAGATTCACTGTCTGTGTTGAGGCTGAGTAAAATTTGTGCTGGTCTTATGGAAAACCACATGTGCAGCTACCAAGGTCTCGTCCTTTGAGAGAAATGAGATATGGCAAAATGTTCACCCCAAGCTGGAAGTATCCCATGTATATCAGTTTAGACACAGTCATTTACTTTACTGGCAATACTGATAGGGTGATTTTTTTTTTTTTTCAGAGAAAATCTCTAAGTCATGTTTCTGAATAACAATTCAAGGAGATGGGATTCAAAAGGAATTCTTAACTCAGACTGGTGATAATTAATCATCAGCAGCAGACTCCTTGTTTATCTGGTTGAGATAAATAACTGTTAAAGTTTGTTTTTATTACAAAATTCATTTTGCTAAAAGTTTTTACAAAACAGAAGATCAATGCAATGCTTTTTTAAAAAAAAAGAAAAAGAAAACCCTTCATGGAAGTAATTATTTTAAAATAAAATAACAATAATAAACATTCACACTTTATTCTTAGTCATGGTGCTTAATGATACATACCTGGCTGCAAAGTAATGAGAAACTCAATATAAAAAAAATTAAATGTTTAATCTGTAATTATTATTACCTAGACACCATACCAGCAAAAGACAAATATCCTGTAACAGTTTTATTTCTCAAGAAAAGATCAAAAAGTATATTAAATAGAAGAGCTGTATAACTCAGAGTTGGAAAGAAAATGAAAAAGGAAATACGTATTTTTACTGCTCATTATTACAAAACCTTACATTCTATTACAGATAGGACAGATCCCCTTAGAGATCCATTTTTTATCCTTTATTCACTGTACAAACAGGTATGTAAGAGAAGCAAATACTGTCATCAATTAAAATAGGATCTCTGTGTGTACTTCCATGAATGGCAAGGCAGCAAACTCAGTCTGAAGGTTCCTAATTCATGCTTTAAGATATTACACTGTGTTCGTATGCTGTTCCATACTGGTTTTTATTTGAGCATGCAGTAAAAGCTGTTGCCAAACAGGGTTTACTGAGAAGAACATTTAATAATGTAATAAAAAAGGGGGATAAGAGAACTGCACTAATGTCTCGACGTACAAAGGTGAGAAAATGCAAGAAAAGACTAACTTTTGAGCGGCAGAGGAATTTTCTCAAATTTGCAGAGAAAGTGAGTGCATGGACATGTATGTCTCATAATCTATATCCCATAGAATGTGCTTCAGGTTGGTGAGTACAGAGAAACAAAGATTTGAATTTTTCTTGAAATTGTAAACCACTGAGCATTTAACACAGTCACTTATACTAATCAAACACAAAACACACACAAAATAACTCTTCTGTGTTTCTTATCAATTATTGATATTTTATTTTAACTTCCTGAATTTCTCCCTTCCTCTCTTAGACAAATGTACCTTCAGATACACAAAGGGGTCTGAAGGGATAGAGGAATCCAGAGAAATATAGATCATATTTTTATAAACACAACTGGATGAGCCAAAGAAGCATTCAGCTACATCCTTCCTGTTTTGTTTATTCTAAAAAAACCAAACCAAACCAAACCAAAACCCAACATCAAAACAGAAATCTACACTTCCATTGGCAGAAGTTTAAAACACATTTCTCTTCTAAATTTAACAACTTACATCCCCACTGTTTCTGAGTGTATACCTACACTGTAGTCCCAGATGCAACTGCAATCGGACCTCAAATATAACCTAAGCAGCTTGTGGAATGAGCTGAGGAGACTCCAGATGCTAGACCAGTCTACCCAAGCTCCTAAAGGATGAAGGGTGAGAATATTTCAGCCCACACTGCACACAACACTGCTGCATCTAAATTGGTATCTACTTGATCAGGCACATGTATATATATATGTATATGCTGCAACCATATTGTTGGATTGCAGCATAAGATCAACCTGAGATCTCACTTAGGGTGTTTCGGCTGTTTTTTTATTCTACCTCCAACATGTCGGGGGGGGGCGCGGGGGGGTGTCCCTTATACTCCTATAACTGCAAAGATAACAGACAAGCTCAGTCTCCAAATTTGTCTATTCTCTAGGAGCTTTTCCACTCAGACCAGTCTAAAGTAATACATTTTTCATCCCATTCCTTTTCTGCTGTTGCTGAGATCATCATGAAGATCTGTATAGTCTGTATAGTGCCCAGTTAAGCATTCCTAGAGAATCCTAGGAAAACTATTTTTGGACATTTATGAGTAGATGAACTCTAGCAGCTCAAGTGACTCCAGGGGACTCAGAAGACATATTCCAACTTTCAGGTGTGTGATGGAATTTTATACCTCCAAGTTTCCAGCCTCTCATGTTCAAATGTCTTTAGTGGACTAAAAAAGCTACATAAAAGAAACAAACAAAAAAATCTTTTGTGATAAGAGCTCATGGCTATGAGCATCAAAACCTGAAAACACCAAATGATAAGCTAAGGCTAAACTACTCAAATTGAAAGTAGTGAAAAAACGAGAAGTTATATTCATCCAACTCTAGGTACCTTCTGAAATTCCATGGCTGCTGAAACAGGTTCTCTTCACAGTTGGACAATGGTGTTTTACACTGATGCTATTATCACACTAAATTGGAAACTTAGAAGTTTGTCACAACAATTTTAAAGTTGAGGAAATCATAGATAAGAATGGCCTGGCTTTTCCACCTTTATGGATTAAGTAACCCATTCCGTAAGCAGTTTCTCTCAGAAGAAAAAAAGCGAAGTGAAGATCTTGTGTTAAGTAAGGAAGCTTTGGCTGAGAGCTGGGAAGCACTTAGAATTCAAGGACAAGTCTTTAATCAAATGACATGAAAACACCAAAACAAAAAGGTAATCATTTTGTGAAATGATGAGTTTGATATTACTAGCAAATCTGCTAATGTTGGCAGGTCTTACAAAAGACCTATGTTGCAAGTTCCAATAAACTGTATGCTCTAAGTAAACATTTCAAATTATTGCATCAATGAAGACTATCCCATTCCTCTGATGACATGTACTGTGAACCCAACATGCCTGTGATGTGTCGCTGATCATATCTATGTGGAGTTGACCTCGGCATGCTAAGTCGTCATTTGTCAGAGAATTCTGGAACTCAGATTACTGAGCTAAATAGAAAAACAAAAAACAAAACCCAAAACCTGAGTAAAATGAAATAAAATAGAAAAGCAGTAAGCTATCTCTGCAAGAAATTTCCAACTATGGAATCTAATAAGAGTTGCCAAGTTTAATCAGTACTTTGAACTGCCTGACAGAAAAGCAGTATTTCTGCAGCATATTTTTAGGACCATTTTACCTCACGGCATTCATGTAAAATATTTTTCTGTTGTTTAGATTTATATAATCAGTATTAATAAATTAATAGGTTCCAGAAGACATCTTAAAAACCCACAAAAACCCCACAGAAAACCAGATGGTTGAAAATGGCAACAAACTTAATGAGGAAACAGCAACATAAAAGAGAACTCTCCAAGTGATCAAGGAGAAAGTCAGTGACACAAACATGAAGACTCCCTAGAAACGTACCTCATAATGTCTTTTTCCAGTCTTCTGCAAATGAGAAATTATCACATAGGGATTTCATGCACAGTTGTGAGAAGAATACTGTCAACTTTGCTAGGCTGAGTTGCAATGAATTTGACTGCCAAATGATCGTGAAAAACTAGTCAGCTACTCACAGCTCAAGGTGATTGCCAATAACGAGCTTCACTGCAAAAAAATAACATCAAGTGCTCCAGACAAAGCAAGCCACAGAAATTACTGAAAATATCTGTAAGTTAGAAAGTCCTATAATTTTACATGAGAAAACTGAATTGTTCATAAAAACTCAGCTCTAGAGCATGGATCTCTGTTAGAGCTCTGCCTAGTCCTAAATTACCATACACTGACTATATACAAAGTCTTCACTGCCAGGTATCTAGGAAACTATGCGCCTTTAAAACACTCAAACTAGATTACTGTTATTTATCATATACACTGCTACATGTTACAATTCTTAAGCTAATACAAAACGTGATTGCCCGATTCCCAAAAGAATAAGTGAATACATAAACCTAAGCATCTCATATATTTTGTTCCTTCCTATTTCTATACTGCTGGAAAGTCAAGGCCTTGATCCTCATCCAAAGGCTATCAACATATCATGACCCATTTACATCAGTTATTGACTCCTATTCAAATGGCAGCAGTCTTTAAACCCACAAATAATATGAATCTCAAAAAGATGAGAGATAATATGTAGTTGGGTCATTGGCAGGACACAAGGCAAAAATAAGAGCTGTAGTTTTGACCCTACAGTGGTCCAAATTATTGGCAGACCAGAACTCAGCATGCATCAAGAAGTGTGACTCAGCATTGAAGAGAATAGACTTAGGACAAATACCCTCCCCACTAGTTTGTGGAAAATTTATAAACAATTTATTTTCTCAGCTAACAACTGCAACAAGGACTTTGGAGACTGAAAGAAAGGACACCATAAAAATCCTTGCTCATTCAGAATGAATGAGTCCTTGCCAGACCCAGATTGATCTTCTCCTAAAATGGTATCTTGATTCCCAGTCTACCTACTTATAACAAGTGTTTATGGGTGTTGCAGCACTTTTTCTTGTGATAGGGGATATTTAACAATGGATACATAAGCTAAGAATACTACGTAATGATTAATACACTCAAAACGATTTGCCAACTTCAGTAGGGTACTGCTTTGCACTAAAGGTCACTGAATAGGAACCTTAGGTTTTACTTTCTCACCAGCAAACAGCATACTTTTACAGCAGTATTGTGAAACTCTAAATGTTTTCTTTTGAAATACTGCTCCTTTTCTATCTTGTGAGAGAGACAGAATGAATTCAGAGGCCTCAATAGTACAAGCAAGTATGCTTGCCTGTTATAACTGCTCATTTTCCTGAAGAACATATAATTTCTCTGAAGGATCTGCTAAATTGTAACAAACAGTATTTCTGAAAAGTCACAATAAACCATAGGTTTTTAAAATACCATTAGATAGTGCTGGGAACTTGTCAGATCCCACACAATTCATTCCCCCATCCAATGACGCATGGTATTTGGCACATAATGTACTTATGATTTTTGTTTGCAAGAGGAAGACATTTTTTCCTCCTATGATTCTGACCTTTATTCTTGTTATCAAATACTCTTTCCAATTTCATTGAATTATGCAAAAGTACCGCTTGTGAGTAATGTCAGAAGGGTTTTGTCCATCTCTTGGAATGAGATATTTGACACAGTTTATGCAGTCAGCTTGTGTTTCCAAACTCTACTTAAATAAGAACACATTAGATTCAAAACCAGTGCAGACCCATGAAAAAATTAGAGCGCTGTGTGTTTTGTATCTCAGGATTAGCTATTACATCTAATCAGTAATTAAAAATAGCTTAACAGAAAGAACGGTTCCTCTAACCAAGTTCAGAGATTTCCTCACCAGTAACGGAAGTAAGCACTTGTGGGGGAAAAAAAAGTGCTGATACTGATTCAAAGAAAAGTAGAATTTCATTGTACTTTATGATCCTTGTTACCACTTTTCTGCAAGGGTTTATCCAGCTTCCAAATATCATTGTTATTTTAAGATGACTAATTAGTTTCCTTATAAAAAAAAAGTCATTCAACCCAGGAAGGCATCTCTTTCATTTTAATTATGTAATGACTATTTTCAGTGATTGGCAAAAGTTCTTCCAAATGCTATATTCAATCTGTATTCAATCAGGGACAATCTGTACTGCCTACATAGCATTACCTCATCTCACTGGCTTTTACAGCAGCTACATGTTATCTATTGAGATTTTAGGGTGTAATTTCCTGTGAATGACAGAAGCTGATAACAGTCCAAGTCATGAAATTGAGAACGATATTCACTTACTTTTTAGAATATTGAAAATATATGCTACATCAATTACACAAATAATTGAATATTTTTGTTTAAGAAGCACTTCAGTGCCACTACCCTGCTGGAAAGCATTAGCAGTGTATGCTCTTACTTAGTTGCTCCACCTACCCTTCCTACAAGATCAACATTGTTCACAAAAGATCAATAGAACCATTATAAAATGTGTTCGCTATAATTAAGGAGGCAGGAGTCTTATATTCATGCTGCAGAATGTAATAAAATACCAACAGACATCAGGACTGAGTTAGCACTCTCTCAGCTACACCAGTTATTCCTCACTAAACCATGTTTTATTTATTTATTTGCTTCAAGTACCACCAATTTCTACTCCCTCATTAAGAATCCCATGCTCTAAATTTAAAAGCCCAGCAGGAAATTTATTTCTTCACATCCTTTGGTGAGGAAACAGAGTTTAAAGAACACGGAGTGGAGGGAATAGGTAAGGACTATACTCCAAGTTCCTTATAAAAAAAGGTGGGAAATTTCTTAAAAATTAAACAGAGATCAAAATAGGGCTTTCTTTTGGGGAAAGAGGAAGGGAATCAAACAACCATTTATAGATGTTTACATATAAATATATACATATATAGACTTAGGCTAGTTAGAAGGAAGACATTTTTTATGACGGTGGTGAAACTCTGGACCAGGCTGCCCAGAGAGGTGGTAGATGCCCCATCCCTGGACACATTCAAGGTCAGGTTGGATGGGGTTCTGAGCAACCTGATCTAGTAGCAGATGTCTCCGCTCATTGCAGGGGGGTTGGACGAGATGACCTGTAAAGGTCCCTTCCAACCCAAACTATTCTATGATTCCATGATTCTGTGATATACACATACAGATCTCGTATGCACATTTATATAGTTTTACACCTGAAAATGATCTTACTACGCTTAATAAACATTTTATTCCTGCAAAGCACATAACTGACTTTTAAATTTTTGTGGGGCTGAAACCTGAAGATGGAAGACTGTGATTTCCATTTTGCTTATTCAACAACTTTTTTCAGTAACAATTCCTACACAGTCCTCAAATTACGCGTTTACCTGAAAAAGGATGTAGACTCTTGTCTACTACGCCTGATGCACACTCAGTCAAGTTTGGTTCATGTTAAATACTCTTGGAATACATCCCAAGCAATTTGAATAAGCACACAATTACTCAAAGACTGAAGTATATCACAAAAGGCTGTTGGACCATAACAGCAAATAAAGTAAGCACACACTGTCTTACATCACAGCAAATACCACAGCATAATAATAGTCCTAGAAGAAGAATATTTACAAAGTTGTAATTATTTTTAGCATCATATACTAATAGTGTTAAGTATCTACACATATGGTCTGTAGAATATTTGCACATTCAGAATTGGTATCAATGACTTGTAAATCAGAGAAGCATTAAGTGTGCACAAACACATCTATAAATCCTTAAAGCAGTGAGATTATTACTAAGTGGAAAGCAAAAAAAAAATAATCTTGCAACTATGGACAACACAATGATTTAAGGAAGTCATCAGAAGATCTTCTACTGAATGTTCATCTACATGTCTATACAAGACAACAGAAATTGCAATTTCAAGAATTGCTAGATCTATAGAAACAAACTCACAGTGTTTGTTGGCAGTGAGTATCCTTTTTTGACAGTAGCAAGTTTGTTATGTCACACTCTAGAAAGATGCTTAACACTGTGTTAAAACCCGCATTCAAGTTTTTCTTAAAGCTGGAAGGGTAGTCTCAGACAGAAAGCTGGTGAATCACAGAATACCATACATTTTCTTTACAATTAAACCTGTCAAATTTGCAATTGTACCTATTGCCATAAAAATGTATTTATTTTATTATGCAAAATGACTGTTTTTTTTGTTAAATGGTATATCACTAAAGAACATTTGAAAATGAGTAGTCTATCAGTTTGGAAAAGGATTTGAAAGAAATTAGCACCAAAGTGAAGTGAAGTCAAACAACCAAATGTCCTTTTCCTTTAGTCCTGAAGCAATTTTACCAGCAGAATACCATCCCAAATAAACACATTTATTATCATAAACTTTTACAATGAAATATTTCACAACTTTATATAGTTGTACAATACTGTATTGCTCCAATGTAAAACAGCAATTTACAAGAGGTCGAAGCAGGGACAAGGTACAAAAGGAACAATTTAGAAACACCTCTAGGGCACAAAGGGCTGGTGTTAGGAGAGCAAAAGCCCACCGAAAGCTGACATTGCAATGGACATAAGGGGCAACAAGAAGAATTTCTGCTATGATGCTGATAGAGAAAGGGGGAACAAGGAAAATGTGGGACTGTAACTGAATAGCACAGGTATTTTAGTGAGAGGAGGCACAAGCAAGGCTGAGGTACCCAATGCTCTATTTGCCCAAGTCTTCACCAGCAAGGGCTCCCAGGCCTCTGGGAAGAGGGACAGTGTTCACAGCGGAAAGAAACCAGCAGTGGATGATGATTGAGTCAGGGGTATATGTCATGATCAGACTTGAGACATAAAGATACATAATATTGATAATGGTTTTTCCGTTGCATTCCAATTAGAATACATTTAGAACACTCAGCTCTGTGGCATATGTTCATAATTAAGCGTACCTAAAAGTATCAGAGAAAATTACTCTTAAACCAGATCTATTTTTAAACACCTTGTTTTAAAGTGAATAAGAGACAAAATAAACTAGTATTGCTTGATAATAATTACATTACAACTGACTCAAGTCTAACAGTGTATTTGTTGCACATGTAACAGACATCATACTGCAGAAATATAGAATAAACCACTATTTCAGTTACCCTTTAGAAATAATCCACCAAAGGTTTGCAAATAATATAACAAATGTACAATTACAGTGGGATTGTTGGTGATTTAATTAAGAACTGAAGAACAGCACCCTTTTTGAAAGTAACCCAGCAGGTTCATAGTAAATGATCTGTAATATACAAGCCAGACTAGCTCAGCTAAAATCCAACAAAGCATTAAGGGCGCCAAGGAAAAAATTGCAGAGAAACAAGTGATTGGAGAATGGCAACCAAAACCTTGCAGTTTAGGAAAGCCAATCTTGTATTTCAAAGTCCAGCTGCAAAGATCATTCACGTTCATTTACTGTCTGTCTCTCCATCTTACTATATCCAAACTGCATGCATTTTCAAGTCACTACTCACAAAGCAGAAGGAATGCAGAAACACTTTGGTATGGATCACAGTTTTTAGATATCCTATGTCTCTTTCTCATGTTCAAATGGTTCATAACCATTATATTTGAATTTTATACCCCTGATCTGACCAAGCTGCCGTGGGTATGCGTTTAAATAATTTCTCATCAAAATATACTTTGCACAATAATGGGGTCTGCCTTGGTATTTCTCCACATACAGTTATTCTCTTGCCAAAAATTTATTTCCTAGAAGCAAAATGCAATGAAAGATTTCAAAATACAATAGGATAACACGCTAGCCCAGCTCTACAGATCCCCAGTACATGCCGCTGTGATTTCCTCAACATTATGCTTCGAATAAATTGAGACAAGAAATGTAGGCATTTGTAACTTTACAACAAGATGAATAAGAATGCCATTTTGGTCCAAAGACTGCCTTAGGAATAATACATCAGATATTTTCATTAATAGCTAAAGGAATTAATTCCATTTGCTGCTAAGTAGACTGACTCTACTTAAGAACTGAAGTGTTGTAAGTATAGTGAACATACTATTCGTATTGTACAATTTTATGAACTTTACACCACATAATTAACTCCTTTTACATATTTAATATGAAATATGACCTTACTGCAGTGCTAAAAAAAAAAAAAAAAAACAACCAACCTCCTGTGCAGTGTATTTCAACAGAAATTTATTTCTGAAACAGGTGAAGTACAACACTAATACTGGTATCTGATCAAAATAAATGATTGCCTATCTAAATATGGAAACTAGTTGTATTTTAGCTCAGAGTTCAAATTTACCTCTTGTTATAAAAACTGCAATACAATTTTAATGGAAGATACCTTTCTAAGCACCTGTCACAATCTACCCAAAAGCAGATGCATTTCAGCAGCTGTTATAGATGTGATTGGACATGTAAGCAAACAGTTCGAATGACAATTTTTCTTCAAATATGTTTAGAAATTTATGGGAATAGAAAGCTAACAGAAATACGATTTATTTTAGTAGATATTAAAATTAGGGACGTTCTGAGCACACAAAAAATACCCTATTCATTACCTGCACAAATACATGTGCACACCCACAAAAGTGTTCATTTCAGATTTTAGATAGAGAACATATTCTTTATTTGGACCTTAGGACAGTGAATGTAATAAGATCTGGATAAAGATGAAATTTTGAAATAAGTTGATTCATGAACCTAGGCTATAATATAACATAACAATGCAATCTCTATATACTGTCTTAAGCTTTCTTCTCCGCCAACTTTGCAGAAAAAAACAATTACAAGCAAGCTCCAAGGGGGGATAAAGATACTAAATATGAAGACAGGAAGACATTCAGTATGACTGAAAAGCCTGTTTTTTTTGACTAAGATCACTGTTTTTCCCCTCATTTTCAATCCACAGAACAGTCTAGCCTGCTCTGAAATTTTAAATTCTATGAAGCCCAAAGAGATACCAAAGCTAAGGTCTGTTCCCTCAAGAACAAATAAAATCTGCCTTTAAGATGGAGGGAAAAATGCTACAGTAACCTACAATTGACATTCATTCTGCATCTGTTCAGGACACAATTTTATTTTTCCTATTCTGCTGACAGAAGAAATCAAATCCATCAAGTTGTTGATAGTCTTAGAGATTTCAGTTCAGTACCATTAACAATCTGATAACCATCAAGAGAAAATAAAATAATTAGTGTCAAGACCTAAAATCAAACGTATTGCATGAAAATATCAGTTATTACTTTGACAGAGCTCAATAGCTTCTTACTTTCACCAAGTGTGAAGCACCAAATCTTTTAAAATCAAAGTACCAGAACACATCTGAAGAAAAACAGATTATTTTTCCCAAAAGGAATTATAATCTGCTCACTGTTTTTTTCTCTTTGGTTCTGATTTGTTTGATACAGGAGAAATAAGGAAGAACGGATTTATCTTTCACTGAGAACCAGAATCAAGAACTGAAACAGTGTCGCATAACACAAAACTCCTCCTTATGCTCCCACCGAGCGTGAGGGGGAGTTTTGGGTGAGGAATGAATGCAGAATTATGTCCTCAGGCTTTACTCACCTCTTATTTGGAGCACCAGTGTAATTGTAACTGACATAAAAAAGGCCAAAAACCTGCTCCTGCAGCAGTGCTTTGACTGTAGAGCTTCTTATTCATGCTCTTCAAAATCATATTAATGCCAGTGAATTTTCAAAGGGAGATTGAAATCTTCCTTCAATTCCACCATTCATAGGGTCCTCCCACATGACCCTGTTCAGTTCTCTTTTAAAAGGAGCAGTAATGGCTGAACTATGCCTTTGATCCTGCCACCATTTTTTTATATTCTAGCAGTATAGAATTGATATAGTTTCAGGGGCTGCTTTGAGAGTCTTTTTGTAGTCGGGAGCTCAATAATTCCTGCATTTAGGCTGCAGGAGGATCAAACCACAGCAATCTTTCAGGCAAGATCCTTATCTTGATACAGGTACAGGCTAACTCCAGCCATGAACTCATAATAAACTGCAATACTTAGTCTTTCATCTAATTCTCCTATAAAACCTTGATATCTCTTAAAAAGCATATCCTAAATATATGTGAGCCACATTTCTTTTCACATTCACTGAAACTGATCTCACAAGCTTAGACATGGGAATTTCTGAATGAGAGATATATTGTATGAGGAAGAATCTATAAACTCAGTCACAGAGGGGAAAAAAAATTCTCTTTGAAATCCTTTCTTTGTTTTAGGCACAAAACCTGTACAACCTCTGCACAGCAATTTTAGAGTTTATTCTTTAAATCCAAGGTCATGTAGCCATAGCAGCTAGTTCATGCTCAGAGGGGAGGTAATCATCCTCTGTTCTTCTCAGCAAGTGCTCTTTGCTGAGGTCAAAGAAATGGGGCAATGTAACACTGGAATCCATTACAAATTAGCATAATGTCACCACCTCTCTCTGTGACATTTAAAATGAGCACAGATGAAGGACAGTGTGGAAAACAATGCAATTACAAGTATCTGGATCCAACAATAGTTCTGGGAATGAGCAAGGAACCAGAACTGGATGTAATGAATACTTTAACAAACTCCAGTATTCCTTGTGTTGCCTTCTTTCTCTGTCACCACCATTAAACAAAACAAAACAGAAAAAAAAAAAAAAAACCACTCAGAAATTTGTCAGACACTCATTTCTGAAGGCTGAAAATCTGAATGAAACAATACCACCAGCTTTCATCATGTACAAATCCAAAAAGAGAAAATAAACATAAAGGTGAGAAGAACACCATCTCAGCACCACAACGCAGCACCGCTGTGAGGCAATCTGTGAAGACGAGATCTCTCTCTGCTTTTACACTGATGTCTAATCAGACTTTAACACTTCTAAAAATTCACAAAAAGGCACAAAATATAAAGAAAAGGGAAAAGAAACATACAAACCCCAGAAACAAAATGCGTTACCTTGTTTTGCACAGTCCAGTAGTAATGTCACCATTTCAGCTCTGCTCAAAAATATGGGGAAAGAACAGATCTTTAGATAACAGGACAGAGTGAGAAACAACTCAGCTCCTTTTCAGTAAAAATTAGCAACTTCCATTTCTTTCTACATGCTGTAAGCTTTCTAAAAAAAAAATCCCAAAAATGTGGAAGTAGCTAAAATCTTCAATCTTAACGTATTCTGAAAACATTTTTAATTTTATGTCTTTTCTGAAACATGATAGCTAATTAGTTATTTGATTATCATAATCAGAAACACTAATCATTGCAGTCTTGATGAAAATTCAGTGATTATCCCAAGAGGGTTGCGGTCCAGTAAATGTGTTGACAGGCTATTTGTTATTATAATGGCAATGCATCATGATAACATATAGCAGAAAACAAAAGACAATTACAGATTAATACTATCCACGATACTTTAATATAGGAGAAAATCTAATGTGGCCTCCAGGTCAAATTATGTGGTTCCTACTCAAGCAAAATTTCTTATAACACCAGTTTTGCATTCAGAAGACTCTAGTCTCCTAGTGAATGAAAATACAAATTTCACTAAAAGAACCAGCAACCAGTGCCAAGCCACATCATGATCCCTCCTTCAAATTACCACACAGTTAACTGAAAAGTTAAAGAAACTCTGTTTTACTGTTTAGAAGTACAATCAAAATATTGCAGGTACCAAAAAAAAAATATATATGAAACAGCATCTCTCCCTTTCATAAAGTTTCTTCTCTAAATTGTTCAAACACCTAAAAATTATTTATTCTATATAATCATTATTATATATTTTTACCTTTATATTAAAGTAACCTCCCTTTTGAGAAATACTTAGCACTACCAGACCTTTTCTTGTGAAAAGAAAACTGACATTAGCTAAACTACTTTTGCCCAAGAAGTTGCTGTTTTCCAGCCCACTTGAGGATTTATTTTTAACCCCATTCCTTCAGCCTGTAATTTCTTATTTCCACTTTCAATTTAACAAGATGAAAGTGGAACTGTTCAGAGATGAAATAGTCATGGAGTTGCTTTAAAATACTAAATTACTATTATCTGCTCCATGACTTGGAACCCTTTTATCTCCTTCTTGTTTGTGCCTTTTTATTTTTATTATTTTCAGCAGGTAATATTAAATGTCATCCAAGCTCTACAGAAATGCCAATGCTATTACTTTTCTTTTTTTCGTCTTTCCTCTGCAAGACTAACAGCTGCCAGAATTGTGGCTGTCAAAACTGGCAGCTGGGAACTTTTCCCATACTTGCCAAAGAGTTGATTGGAGATATGCAAATAACACTTCTCCAAAAATTGTCCAAGTGGTCCCAAGAGGCACAACTGAGGTTAGATACTTCCTTTACAACTCTGTGAAGCCACTGTATCTTCCAATCTCCCAGAAATAGAAAGCAAGAATTCAAGACAAAGAGATGTCATTTTCACAATGACTTCATAGAGTAGCTGTCTATCACTCTACAGTGTAAACGTATATGGCTTCCATTGTCACAGTATCCAAGCAATCTCAATAATTCACGTATATATACTCCCACCGTGACTACCAAATTTAGAAAAAATTATTGTTATATTTTAAGGCTAAGAAACTGAGGCACAAAAATGCAAAATAAACCTGGTACAATACACATAAATTTTATGGATTCCTGTTAATGAATGGGAAATGAGATCCCACAGAACATCTACTTCAACTATATAAAAGGAAGAAAAGCAATTATATGTGACTCATTTGTCAGACATTTGGCAAACTTGAGGAAAACTCCAGGAAATAAAATATCTGTGGGCAATTTATTCCAGTGGTTTACTGCCTGATAAGCTTTTATGTCTTTTACCCTAACCTTAATCTTTAGATTAACCCAATTTATTCTTCCCTTTCATTTGGTGCCCAAGAAAAGCAATTGATCATTGTCCTGTTTGCAACGAATTTTTGCATAACAGAGACCTCATATTTTCTCTGAGTCTTCTTTTGTCTAGATTAAATAAAACAAATTTTATCAACAATTCTTTATAGGTCATGTCTTCAAACCCCCTCATCATTCTTATTCTTCTCTTTTGGACTTTCTCTAGCTTGCTCAACTCTTCCTTAAACCACAATGACCAAACTAAACAATATACTAGATGTGGCCTTAGAAGCATTGACTTGAATAATTATTTTCCACATCTTGCACACAGTAATTCTGTTAATATATTTTACAGGATTGCATTGTTAATTCATGTTTAATTTCTGACCAACTATCACTTGATTAGCCAGAGACTTTCAGCTTGGTGCATTTGATTTCTCCTTTCTGCGTGTAACATTTCCCACAAAACTCGAATGAATATCAACTTGTCACTTTAAAGGTGTTTCCAAAAATTTTGAATGCCCAACAAGGTCTCCACACATGTGAAGTTTGTTTAAAAATTGATTTTATCTGCAAGTTTTACAATGATACATTAGTCAATCATCAAAATTATTAATGAAAACACTGAAAAGAATACTCTGTCCAGGACAGACAAATGCAGGAATCTGTTGACTTGCCTTCCTTAATTTGAAGGGAGACTAATTGATTCGTATAGATTACGTGATATTGATTAAATGGAGTCCAAGTTTGCCTACAGGAATGTCATGTGGGACAGGATGAAAGAGTGTACTAAACTCAAGGTGTGTTACACCTACAGATTTCTATAGATCTGTTACCCTGTCAAAACCATTCTAGAGTCAAATTCACTTGTAGTTATTAATACCTTGCTCTAAACTATTTCCAAGCATTCAGGTCAGAACGGCTATGACACCCTGGTTCTCTTTTTTTCCTTATTTTGAAGCCCAGTAATATATTTACATTTCTCAAACTCCCAAGCACTCCCTCCACATCCATGAGTTCTCACAATGTAGATGATTCAGAGAAAGCTTTCATTCATTAATTTTTACCTTTATTAATGAATTTTCGTTTTTAAGGTCTTTCTTCTAGGCAGCCATACTTCAGCATGTACCTCATCATATACATTATGTCCTCACGTTCCTCATGTACCCTATGTACTCATTAAAACACTTCCATTGGGTATCTGGTCCAATAATTCTGTATGATGGTGCACGAAGACTGAAGCAAAGAACCTCACTGAATTCTTCAGCTTTCTCTACATCATCCTATATTTGCTCTCTTCTTTATATTTTATAACAGAAAGAGACTATTTTCTTATTTTTCTATGTCTATGAGTTTGACCTAGACCTTTCATTATTTTTTTTCCTCCCACTTTCAAACTAACATAGAGTTTTCACTTTGCACTACTTTATTTTATCTTTATTTCCAGGTTATTTTTCTATTTTTGTGCCTAGCTACGTATACCTTTCTTCCATTTTTATATGATTTCTGGTTTGATTCTTTCTGGTTTAAGTTATCAACGAGCTTCTGATGCAGTCATAACAGTATTTTACGGTGCTGCCTGTCCCTTTTGCACCTCTCAAAAGTGTTTGCAGGTGTACATCTACCACAGTCTGTGTCTCCAGTTCTCAGTATACATCAGGCGATCTTCCTCAAGGAGCCTACTTATCTGTTCCCTAAATTTGTCAAAGTCTGTTATCCTCATTCTACTGTCATGCAACTTCCTCTCTGTGAAGAAGAAGATTGAAAGGTAGGTTCCAAGTGTTTACTCAAACGTGTTATTCAAATATGTTCAAAATACGAGTCTTAGTTGGACAGGGTCACAAACAATTGCCATGCTCAGACTAATAAACTCAGGTCTTCAGAATGTCAAAACAACACCCCACACCCTATCCCACAACTCTCTTAATTTGCAAAAACTTTTGCACTTTTTCAGGAAATCCCATGTGTCTCAGTATAAGCTTTTCCCCTTTAAGTACTAATGGTTGATGATTCAGAAACATGACTAAGTATAAATACTGGTACTGCATTATCTAGAGGGAAAAGCATTTGATAACTAGACACAGTTAGCATTCTGTTCTGTGATCAGCATCTTGAAGAAGGTTCACTTGCAGTTTGAATTCAGGAGTCCTGGGAAGCACAGTTTTTAATACTTGCTAGCAACTGGGAAAAAAATCAACACTGTTTTCATTAAAACTAAAGAGAATATACATCCAGAACAGGATGAATACTAGAATAATGGGACTCCAGAAGACTGACTTGGGTGCCAGAGAAACTATGAAGTGTTTTAAAACGCGATCATAACATGAAAGGCAAACTTATTTAAAGGAAAACAACAAAAAAAGCTTAAGTAGAAAAGAAATCTTGCATTATTAGAAGGCATATAATTTGTCTAATAAGGTGCAATTTCACTTTGCCACAATTTACATGTTGGTAGCTACTTCACAATAACTAGCTGCAAGCCTGGTCTTACTCCTTTGCAAACAGGAGGAGGGCAAACACATTCTGTGGGGTCACTGCACACTCAACCACGTGTCAGCATACTGTAGCTGACATTTGGCAACCTAAACCTTGGATCACATCAGAGAAACTGTTTGTGTCGACATCATCAAAACCAGTTCTCATCGATCACCAGCGTTACTGTTAGGATAGCCTGAAAATATTTTGGCTAAAACATTAATTCCCTTGAATTTTTAACACTTACAGTGTATTTTGTACATGCCTAAACAAGACCGGAGTGATGAATTTTGCTGTCTAACAGAGGTGGTTTACCTCAGCAAATAATTTCTCACATTAATAACCTTTCTTACAGGAGTCAAGTGACCTCGTATAAACATATTCGCTTTTTCTATCAAAAATTAAAACATGTAGCATGATTTGACAATCCATCATTTTCCTTCCTATGAAATAATAGAAAGAAGGTGCAAATCCCAAATGTGTTACATGAATTATGTATGTTGTCTATACACTACAGAATTCTGAGAACATATGCATTTCCATAGCTTCTAATTGCGCTTTTTACAGATAAGATGATTACCACTGGGAAGCAGTTAAAAATACAGACAGACAGTCGTCCCCACCCCACCATGACTCCAGTCCACCAAGAAATCCAAAATAAACCCACAAAGATGGCATCACTTTACAAAACAGAAGAGCTTTTTTAAACTTTTCTTTGAAAGTACAGGAATAGGGTCACATTGCATTTCATAAAGATGGGCCTGCAACTGTAGGAAAGATTGTTATAATACAAATTCTTATTATAAGGCTGAAACTCAGGATGCATTAATATGAAATGGGATAGTTTTGAGGGTTCAATATGTTGAAGAGTTTGAACATAATTCCAAATATTAGTTGGCAATACATACACTTCAGTAAGAGAGCAAGAACAAAGTACCAAATAAGTTCCTACAATCTAAATACCACTTAACAATATGCCAGAATTGCTTTGTAAAAGCCCTGTCTGTGTCTGTTCAGAACATTAAATCAAACCAAACATTTAAAGCTAGTAAGCAGAAAATTTTGTTTCCATAACCAATTCCAGTATTTAAAATAAAGGATCATACACAGCATTAAGCAAGACAGGTATCCTACTTTTTTCCCTCAATACTAGCAGGATCACATAGCTCAGTACAGGTGAAAAAATGAAGACATTATTTATTTTTTATGAGCATAACCAAAAGAAAACCACGGAAAAACTGTCCCAAAACATTAATGAAGTTGAATAACAACTTAAAAGGAAAAAAACCAAACCATGCTTTCAATAGTGTTTTATGCTATTGAGACCAAATCACTACTATTGATCTTAACTAATGTTCCTATCACAAGTTTGCTTTTGTATTTATAATAACACAATGGTAATAACTTTCAATTTTAGGTAATCAAAAACATAATTTGAAATTTAGTATTTTATTCATGATGGTTACTGAAATATATGTTTGTAAACATAATCAAGTACTTCTGGCTTAACTCATTCTCAGAGTATCACCCACAGAGTTACTAACCCTGACCTATTCCTTTGGAATAAAGCACACAGCAGAACTCAGTATGTGAAATGTGTGAAAGCAAATGTAAAATAACCTGGGTCAATAGGGTTTATTTATGGCTACTGGATAATATAAGTCCAAAAAATTTCAGAATAAGAATACAGAAAAGCTTTTTTGTCATACTCCAGTTATCAAGAAGCATTAAAAGCAAACAAGCAAGCCAAATGCCACAGTTTCTTAATATGGTAAGGATATGGAACATAATCCTTTACAAAACTACTTACATACTAAATTTGGTATTCACTGTTTCAGTAGTGGGTGCAAGAGTGTTTCATAAAAAGCTATAAGAGGAAGAAGAGATGGATAAATAAAGATAGGATTTACAGTCAGAATCATATGAAGGACTTAGTAAAACTGAAAATCTCTGAAAATAAGCCAAACTTTGGCAAACCACAGAAATCTACGTTTCAGCACAGACTCAATGAAACATCTACTAAAACAAAAGCAAATAACTGCTGTAGTTGGGATATCATAATGTGACAACAGTCTAAAGACTGGATGAGATTCAGTTACCTAAACAGAGATGTCTAATGCCATTTAAAATGCCTCGGAGACTCACTCACGTGACAGATTATGACATATCACAGGGTAGATAGAACATAGGACTATTAGGTGAACTATACCCTTCTAGAAGAGCAGCATATTTGGGCTATGCCAGGGCTTCCCAAACTGCACAGGACAATTATGTTCAGGCATCTGAAGTCCACCTAAAGTATTTGTATTTTTATTCCTTACTTCCCTGATACAGACAGTAGCTAAGAGACTTTTTTATTGTTTCCAGGCATGTAAAATTGCATACACACTTTTGATTTCACCATTATGCACAAGCCTTTCTTTTCTACCTGTTCAGCTAATTTATTAGCACTTTAAAATAATGCCAGTGTAATAATTTCTGTTCGTGTTCATTCTGCTCTTATCCTTAATAGGTTCATCCTGCCTATCTTCAGGTAACCAACTATGGTACCTACATTAACTCAGTTTTTGTTCTAGATTATCAGCGTGATTTAATCCACCTAATATCTGAACCACCTTCTGCAGTTACCTCTATTTTCCTTTTAACTATCTGTCCTGGTTTGAGTGACACAGGACTAATTTCTCTTCTAATACTTGAGAAGACTGCACTTTTAGAAGACTATCATGTCTGAACCTGTGAAAATATTTACTTTAGAGCCAGCTATGGTGTGTGGGTTTCAAGGTCTCAGTGTTTTTGAGCTTGCCGAGTACAGGGATGAGGAGGAGCGAGACTTGAGCGCTTGACCCAAGCTGGCCAAAAGGATTATTTCATGAATGTCACATTCAATATAAATTAGAAAGTTTGCTGCGAAGTTCGCTCTCTCCCTTGATGGCTGCTATCCTGAGAACTTCTTGCCCCTGTGTCACACCCCTGAGGCCTTCCCTTTTTCCTGAATCACAGAATCACAGAATGGTCAGGGTTGGAATGGACCTCTGGAGATCATCTAGTCCACCCTCCCTGCCACAGCAGGGACACCTACAGCACATTGCACAGGATGGCGTCCAGGCGGGTTTTGAATGTCTCCAGTGTGGGAGACTCCACCACCTCTCTGGGCAGCCTGTGCCAGTGCTCTGCCACCCTCAAAGGAAAGAAGTTCCTCCTCATGTTTAAATGGAACTTCCTATGCTCAAGTTTGTGCCCGTTACCTCTTGTTCTATCACTGGGCCCCACTGAAAAAAGACTGTTTCCATCTACCTGGCACCCTCCCTTCAAGTATTTATAAGTATTGATAAGATCCACCCCTGAGTCTTCTTTTCTCTAGACTAAAAAGACCCAAGTGCCTAAGCCTTTCCTCATGAGAAAGATGCTCCAATCCCCTAATCATCTTCGAAGCCCTTTGCTGGACCCTCGCCAGCAGTTCCCCGTCCTTCTTGAACCGGGGAGCCCAGAACTGGACACAGTACTCCAGATGTGGCCTCACCAGGGCAGAGGAGAGGAGGAGGATAACCTCCCTCGACCTGCTGGCCACACTCTTCTTGATGCACCCCAGGATGCCATTGGCCTTCTTGGCCACCAGGGCACGTTGCTGCCTCATGGTCATCCTGTTGTCCACCAGGACTCCCAGGTCCCTTTCCACACTGCTGCTCTCAAGGAGGTCAGCCCCCAACCTGTACTGATGCATGGGGTTATTCCTCCCCAGATGCAGTACCCTACACTTGTCCTTGTTGAATTTCATTAGGTTCCTCTCTGCCCAACTCTCCAGCCTGTCCAGGTCACGCTGTATGGTGGCACAGCCTTCCAGTGTGTCAGCCACCCCTCCCAGTTTTGTGTCATCAGCAAACTTGCTGATGGTACACTCTATCCCTTCATCCAGGTCATTGATGAATATATTGAACAGGACTGGACCCAGTACTGACCCCTGAGGAACACCACTTGTTACTGACATCCAACTGGACTCTGCACCACTAACCACGACCCTCTGAGCTCTATCTGTCAGCCACCATTCAATACACCCTAGTGTCCATTCATCTAACCCATACTTCCTAAGCTTGCCTGTGAGGATGATGTGAGAGACAGTGTCGAAAGCCTTGCTGAAGTCAAGGTAGACAACATCCACTGCCCTCCCCTCATCCACCCATCCAGTCATGCTATCGTAGACGGCTTCCCCTTGGTGAAGCCATGCTGACTACTTCTGATAACCTTCTTTTCCTCCAGATGCTTGGAGATGACCCCCAGAATGAGCTGTTCCATCATCTTTCCAGGGATGGAGGTGAGGCTGATGGGCCTGTAGTTTCCCGGGTCATCCTTCTTGCCCTTTTTGAAGACTGGAGTGACATTGGCTTTCCTCCAGTCCTCAGGCACCTCCCCTGTTCTCCAGGACCTATCAAAAATGATGGAGAGTGGCCCCGCAATGACTTCCACCAGCTCCCTCAGCACTCATGGGTGCATCCCATCAGGCCCCACAGACTTGTGGGAGTCCAGTTTACTTAATTGTTCTTTAATTTGTTCTTCTTCAACCACGGGAAAGTCTTCCTCCAGAAGCCGTAGCACTCGCCATGTCCCACATTTACCGTCCACTGCTGGGAGTGCACAGCTTCCTAGTGATAGAATTGGCTGAGTATAATTTTTGCATATTCTGTATTGGTATGAGGATCAATATCAGTTCTTTAGTGCTATTAAAGTTAATTATCTAATCTTATTCTATTAATCTGTTTATATTTCACCTCCCGGGTTTCTTTGTTTTTCCCGATTCCCCTTCCCGGATGGGGAGGAGCCATCAGGTGATAGAATGATTGTCTAAATGACAATAAATTGTTACGGGTTTCTCAAACCATAACACTGTCAAAGAAGTGCTACGTTTAGCACTTCACCTGACTATTCAATTTTAGAGGGACCCATAGGTCAGTTCTCAGGTGTGACAAAACTGAAATTCCACAGAGATGTGTGCCAATTGTAACAAGATGGCACTTAGAAACATAGAAACACGGAATCGTTTAGGTTGGAAAAGACCTTCAAGATCATCATGTCCAACCATTAACCTAGCAGTGCCAAGTCCACCACTAAACCACGTCACTAAGCTCCACGTCTACACATCTTTTAAATACCTCCAGGGATGGTGACTCAACCACTTCCCTGGGCAGCCTGTTCCAATGCTTGATAACCCTTTCTGTGCAGAAATTTTTCCCACTATCCAATCTATATTTCCCCTGGCAAAACTTTTGCTGTTTCCTCTCATCCTAACACTTGTTACTTGTGAGAAGAGATCAACCCCCACCTTGCTACATCCTCCTTTCAGGTAGTTGTAGAGAGCAATAAGGTCTCCCTTTAGCCTCCTTTTCTCCAGACTAAACAACCCCAGTTCCCTCAGCCGCTCCTCATACGGCTTGTTCTCCAGACCCCTCACCAGCTTTGTTCCTTTGTTCCCTGGACATGCTCCAGAACCTCAATGTCTTTCTTGTAGTTAGGGGCGCAAAACTGAACACAGTAATTGAGGTGCGGCCTCACCAATGCCGAGTACAGGGGGACAGTCACTTCCCTGGTCCTGCTTACCACACTATTCCTGATGCAGGCCAGGATGCTGTTGGCCTTCTTGGCCAGGTGGGCACACTGCTGGTTCATATTCAGCTGGCTGTCAACCACCCCCAGGTCCTTCTCCACCAGGCAGCTTTCCAGCCACTCCTCCCCCAGCCTGTAGCACTGCATGGGATTTTTGTGACCCAAGTGCAGGACCCAGCACTTGGCCTTGTTGAACTTCATGCAGTTGGCCTTGGCCCATTGATCCAGCCTGTCCAGATCCCTCTGTAGAGCCTCTTCACCTCCATTTTCCTCTCATCTCAGATACACTAAGGGATAGGTGGCTAATGACAAAAATTACTTTGTGGTTTAGGACTGGAATTGAGAATGAATCGTGGGCATGTCTCCATGCCCTGTAATTGGACTCAGCTGACTGGGATGGGATGGATACAGCGGCACTCAGAGCACAAAAGAGAGCTCTTGAAGGAAAAAGACCTCAGACCTGAAGTCTCATATTTCTTATTAAAAATAAATCATTTATTCTGCAAAACAGCAGCACAGCTCTCAACCTTAACTCTTTACCCAATTCAATTTTAGAATAATTCGTTGCTCTATTGCATGATATTTTTCTCAAGTCAATCCAAAAATATGAAGAGACCTGATCTGAAAAGAGAACCTCTGGAGATTTACCCAGATTTGACTAAAAAAACCCCAAACATAAATGTAAGACCTTCTCCCGAAAACCCAGCAACCTCTCCCACCCCATACAGGCGGGTGGATATATGATCAATACTAACCCTGCATTACACTCATTTACTGCTTCAGGGCTTTCTGTGCTTATCGAAAAAGCAGATGGTCTGTCATATGGAGTACTCTCTTCTTTTGCACTACAACAAAATCACAAACCCTCCTCCAAGGGCCTGAAGTTTTTGCTCCTGCTCTGTTCTCTTCCTGGTGCCCACAGGAACAGCCAGAAAGTACAACCATTGTAACTTGCAGTAGAGCAAAAATTGCATTTCATTCTGAGGGTTCAGTCCAATTCTCAGAGTTTGTACAATAAACTGACTGGTAAAATATTGTCAAGACTTTGCTCTCAATTATATTAATTTTTTATACGATCTATTTGATTAGAATTTATTTAATTAAAATCACTTTATCCATTACATCCCCAAAATGCAGGGTTATTTACTTTTAACAACTTACAGAAAGGTCTTCATTCCTGAAGGAGACAAACTAAAAATGTACTTCAAGTTGAAAACAAACAAACAAACAAAAGAACAAGGGAAGCAGGCAAATGCTGGGAACTCAGAAGGGAGCTAGAAGTATTGTGAAAGCAGAAGTTGTAATGAAGCAGAGAAGACTGGAGAGAAGTTGACATTACTGGAGGGTTCTCCCAGACAGCAGGCAAATGTGGGTTTACTGCAGTGCAAGAAGAAAGGCAGAACAGGTTTAAAGATATAATTTTGCAACAAACCAGGCTTCATCCTTTCTACTCTTCATGGAATATGTTTTTGCTGAAATTCTGTTTTTTAATGCAAATCCTTCAGACCCCCAAGAAATTCTCCTCATGCACCCACACTGTGTTTTCTGGCTTGAATAAGTTTGTTAGCAGATAAACACTGCCGCTGCCTCATGCTTGAAAAGTTTTGAATGTAATTGACTGTCAATGATATGATGATTTATAATGCAATCTGCTGCTACTTCTGCTGCTGCAGATAACTCTAATTTGCCTCTATTGTATTAGATATGATGAACTTGACAATCATTTTCAATTTTCCTATTTGGCTTTCATTCAGGTTGATGTGGCCAGTAACAGTGAATTTTCATTGTTCTCCCCCGAAAGCAATGAAGGAACAGGAGCTTGTTTTATATGAAGCAGTTGGCTGTTTCCAAAAGACTCATTTATTGTGTGATGAAGCTTCTGCCAAGCAAAATATTTAGAAAAAGTGTGGACTGAAAGTTTTGGTTTAAATCTTTATGTTTTATTGAATCAAATACTGGCCCAATTGTGCTACACAGAAGGGAAGATAGGCGACAGGGAGAAAAGGAACCTACAAACATGATGGCCACTGCACCAGCTGGTTAAGATTACACAGTTCCATAATTCTGGTCATACTTAGACCTGGAGGCTTTGGCTTCTGTAGGGAAGACAGTTGAAAGAGATTGAGATGTTCATGGTTTCTGTTTTGGGGGAAAACTAATAAGGAATGGAAAGGGAAAGTGATAGAAAAGACCCCAGTGCATATAAAAAAGAGTTTAAAGACACGCTTCCCAGACAAGCAAGTGCCATTTGACAACCCATCAATTTACAGCTGTGCTATCTTGTAAGGCAACTACTCAGGAAGTTAAAATATTTGGTTATTACTAGCCATAGAGATAAGCAAATCAGTCTTAAAGTGATACACATTAGACTATGAAAAGACTTTGTGGCTTTGGATAAACCAGCTTCCAACCTATCATCAGCTGTATTTTCTCTCCTTATGAAGGAAAGATAACGGCACCTGCACTTGTTCTAACATGCTTTGGTATGCACAAAAAAAGGTAAGACGTAAAAATGACATATTTCCAGTCCACATAACAGCTTTTATTTACAGATTTGCATCTGTTTCCTCACCTAGCAAAGTTTTCATAATTAGTTGCAATGCAGTTGCAATGTCACTCCAGCTACCATGTGGAAGAATGAGTCAGGTCCCATTCTGCCTTATCCACCACCAAAAAGGACTGGCATCTAAGTTTCAATAAGTAAACTATTCTGAGGGTAAGAGATGAGAGACGGATTTGAGATCTCAAGTTCAGTTTGAACAGCTGGCAGTTACACAAACGATTTTTTGACTTGCGAGCTAAACACATTTAATATGGAAATAATTGAGAAAGTATAAATATGGAACTCCATGCTGTCATTTTCACATAGTCACCTTTTTGACTGTAACTGCATTTCAATAATGGCATGATTTACAGTGTCATGTTTTCTGTGTATGAGCTTTAATCCCATTCTCATTCATCCACAATAAACTATACTGCTGTAGAGGTTAATTTAGTTTCCAAATAATACGAAGGAGATTTTTTAAAAACAAACCTTTCAGAAGCTTAGGCCAAGTTTGGGGGGAAAATTAACTGTTTTTCTCCTTTTTCCCCAATTAAGTCATAACTAGCAATCATGCTTTACACTTCTTACTTACAGTATAAAATATCACCAACAACAGCATAAGTAATGTACTTTTAAAATATGTGGAGGGCACAAATACAAAGGCTGAGAGGAACTGATATTGTTTGCTGGGCACTTGTTATAGAAATTCAGGATTGGAAAGCATTAAGTGATCACTTTTCCCTTGCAAAAAAATTGTGAGAATCTATAACTAGACCTTAAGCATGCACTTTAAACATTTTACTTCTTTAGAAACAGGAAATATTTTTATTAGTTGAATGATATGCATTTATTTCCTGAAAGGCTAGGGATTTATTTTTTTTTTAAATAATTTGTTCGCAAAGCTTGTAGAAGAAACAAAAGAAATACCCATCCTTGATCAACTTAGGGGAAAAATGCAAGCATTCCTATAAAGTGTTTTCAACAATATAAATTTCTACTGTATAATATAGAGTCACACCTGAGTGAAGCAAGCTGCATCACTTCACCTTTAATGGCTGGAGTTACTGAAGAAGAGATTTTGTTTGGAGACAAATGTGAAACACTGATTACAGATTCTAACGGGGAATCAGCTAGAACAGCAAAGGGAATATTATGAGGTGGAAAAATGCCTCCAGTTATATACAGATAGGACGCGAGGCAACAATTTAACAAGATAAAATCTTTTGCATGTGGCCTGTCTTTCAAATAGAATTTTACTTTTACTCTCCAAGTAGAAGTTCAAAGATGTTCTGCCACTTCTGTTTTATTCACACAGAGCGACAGTTACAAATAGAAAGTTAGCAGTGATCTGTGGCCGTACACCGTGACAGACTATATGGATTGCACTTCTCTACACCAGGTAAAGTGTGTGCTCTGACTACATACACACAACAATTTCTCAGTCTTGAAACTCAATGATGAGTTAAACTTAAATGCAAAAAAGCATCAACTGACCTGAACAGCCCTTGGAGACAAACAAGAATTGCAACTTCATCTGGCCCATGCATGCAGACGTAAGCTTTCCTCTTTTTTTCCCAATGAAATAAAAAGAAAATCTCTTTCCTTCAGTGCAAAAGCAAGCAAAATTTGTTGTTTAGCAAATATCTTGTTTATTACAACTGGTTTGTGTCAGTATGTCCCAACTGCTTCAAAATTTAAATGCCTTTCAGTCCCAGAAAGCAGAGGCAAAACAAAAGAGAACATTTGACTGAGAAGGGAAATGTAAAGTTACAATGTAGCAACACTGCAGAAACTTTGCAAAAGCTGTATGTTCCTACACGTTTGATATCATATACATATTTGCTATTATCTTTAGGACTTTTCAGATGATACCTTACTCATAGGTTAGTAAAGCTGGGAAAAAACCTCCCGAGACACAGGCTGGTTATGGTTGACATACTAAATTGTAATTTATCCCCTTCTGTCTATCGTGTTATTCGTAAAGAGAGGAAGAAAAAAATAAAGGCAAGTTTTTTTTGGTGGCTTGTTTAATCTGCTAAAACCTATTCGAGGTAATCCCTGCTCCACAGTGGCTCCCAGTGGGAGATGTAAGCTGGCAGCAATACAAGCATTCCCCCAAAAAACTGCAACTGAGACATCTCTTTTAAAATATACTCAAAGAACAGGGAGCTGAGATCTTAAAAAAAAAAAAAAAAAAAAAAAAAAAAAGATTTTTCCACATGCAGTTGCCAGTGTGGCACCTCAAGTTAACAACAGAAGATGAGAAATCCCCTGTGCCTTTATGTGGTAACATTTAAATGGCAAGTTGTTGAACAATGTGTTGAAAAATGAGCCACCACACATACATGAGCTGAGCACATGGTTCCTCTCTGGAGTTGGCCTCTGGGGCTTCAATCTTGTAAAAAATTGCAAATTTTCAGCCTTCTATACTACAAGCACCAGATTAAGTTTTTAGGATGTCTGTATATCTTCATCAGGACAGTTACATATCCTAAGTGTTTTACTTTCCCTATCATGCCAACGAGATTTATGAATATAAATTTCCAGGCAGAAAAAGGTATTCACTCTTTAAACCAGAAACCCTTTGAAATTTGGTGCCTCTATTCACTGCTCTATCAAACAAACTAAACAAAAGCCACACACAAAACACCGCCTGAACATATCACACTGTATACAGCCCCTCTGAACTGTGGTAAACACTACCTGAATACTGCGACGTGAACAGACCTCAAAAAATGAAGTTATTCTTAGAGCTTCTATGAACACATGAAAGCAATCCAGTGATGAAGAAAGAACTTCCTAGCATTTTACAGTGCAGCTTTGCTACTGAAGCAGCAGCATGTAGTTAAAGAATTCAGTTTTTCTAAAGAGATGCTTCCACATGCACACTTTGATGACAGCATCATAAGTGTATTCTGATCAAGAAAAAAAGAAAAAAAAGCCCTCACTATTTTTCCTTCATGTTATCCTTTCCTTCTCCTCTTCATTGCTAAAGAACACAGACCAACATTTTCAGAACTGACACTTAACGGCTCAGCTCCTGAATCCACGTGGGGTATATTTAACTGTAATTTTTATTCAATTCACTATGGGTGCAGACACTTAGCTTTACACACCAGATCTGAAAGCATTGGTTATAGTTCAGACAAAATTGTGTCACTGGGTGGGAAACCATAATATCAGAACTGGTGAAAGGCTGTGTTCCTTTTAGATTGTACTACATAGCAGAAATAGAAGAAATATTTAAAAGGCATTGAAAGAGAGGTGGTGTGGTGTGGGGTTTTTTGAGAAACTGAACTGTAAGAGTGAGAGAGAAAAGGGGAATTTAGCTGTCATGCAAAGAGCTGGACTGCCAGCATTAGAGACAGTTTTCATTTACAGAGAGAACTGCAAGAAGCAAAGAACACTAGCATGCTTATTGTCAGTGAATAGCATAATTTAACTTTAAAAGTACCCCTGAAAATGAAAAGAAAGTCAATATAGCTGTGATAACTGAACTAATCTTTGCAATCTCCATTCAAGTGACAGAGTAAAATATGTATAGGGGACTCCAAATCTAAATCTTCTGTCTATGTCATTGCAGAGGTTTTTTATCTAATTTAAATATTTGTAGTCGTTTTGTTGTTGAACATTTTATTATGAATAAATAGCATTAAATGTATTTCCTGATCTATACCTTTAGAGGGTGTTGTTAGTGTTTCAGTTCTCTGACATCAAATACTTTCTCAAACAGAAATGGCAATGGCATTTGCTAAAGTATGTACTTTGCCTAAACGGCATTTAACCAAAACCAAGTTTCTCCTGTTTCTAAGCCTTGTGTTCTACTGAATTTCAGTTCCATATTGGCAGCCCTGTTGTGCAAACCACCTGGAGCTGGGGATCACCTGGCTTCTGGTTTTCTTGATGCACAGACAGAAGTCCCAATGCTTATGGAAATTTTGTGGCTGCATGCATTTAAGCATGCCTTAGGGGCCTGATTTACCAAATTATCATGCAGATTAGCATTCAATCAGGGTGTGCACCTACACTTCCTTTCTCTGGGAAGAAAGGGCTTAGAAAGGGGGGAAAGCTTGGAATACGAAGGTCTTGCAGAGTCAGAATGTGACCAGTCGATATATGCATCCAGCCCTGGGGCTTTGTGTAGCTAAAGCCTCAGGCCCATTTCTAGGACCTGACCTTGATCTGTGGTTTCTGAGCCCGGTTTTCTAATACAGTGCAAGAAAAACAACTTAAAATACAAAATGGCTTTCAGAATAAACAAAATGTTTTCTTTAAGTGTCCAGTGTAAAGAGCTATTTTCAGCATTGTTTGGCTTTTTTTTTCTTTTTTTCCATCTATGCAAAACACCCTTCTGTTTTTCCTGTTTAGCAACTTGAATTTCAAAATAGTAACGTAAAAGAAAATGCTCTGGATCAAATCCTTCAAACTTGTCAATGACTCTGAATTTTATAAATGACATCAAACAGAAAAAGAAAAAAAAACAAAACTCTTTTACAATCACAGGCTTTGGTGTTGCATTCTGTTCTGGTAAACAGTGTTCCAGTGGGATAATGCTTTTTAATACCAGTAAACATCATACTAGTTAAACAGAGATAACATTACAATGCTGTCAAAAAATCTTATCACAGAAGTTAACTCATGATGACAATGGGCTTGTGTCACTTTATGGAGAATAGCAGCAAATTAAACAGAGGGAAGGTTTAGGTGCCTATCCATGAGGGTTCCATGTAGAACAGGAAAGGACTGCACAGGTGCAGCTTCACTCTCCATCTAATTGCTGCCTGCCACTGAAAAAGATAATCCTAGTCCTCTTCATCTCCCAGGACTCCTGCAGCCAGGAGATAGTTGGTTCTTACTGATTAGTGGAAAAAAAACCATTTTTTTTTTCCTTTTAAGGGATACAAGATAAGCAACAGGAAGCACAAGGGCATAAGGGCTGGGAGCATCCTTGTTGGCAGCAGCCTGTAATTGCATCAGATTAGGTATAATGTGATACTATGCCCAAGGCCATCTGAAGTTTTAGCACTGCCCATTACATTTTGATAGACAGAGAAGGGAAGAAGGGAAAGCTCTGCTGTTTATAAGCATTGCTGAACTACATACCCAGATGATGGAATTGGAGATTATGGGAGCCATTTGCTAAACAAGAAGTCAATGTCTCACAAATCCCCCCGTCAACCCACAGGTCAAGCCTATTATTAGCAGTATCCTAAAGAAAATTGACACTTTAGGAAGCTAAATTTTTTTTAAACACCAAATCTTCTAGTGTGAGGGTACATCTACTCCTATAAATGCTTCTGTGACTAAAGTAGAATTAACCTCCTGTGTATCCCGTCTACCAACAAGACACTGCTCTCTGTGCTGCAATAAAAGTGAGGTTTCAAAATCATTACTATGAATTCTTCCTTCCCACTGTTTAGTCTAAGGCTGCCTCTACCGTTCTGACTTTGGAGACTCATAGATCCCTGTTATAAGTAATAACTTACTTGCCCAGGCAATTACTGGTTGTATCTGACCACAGACGGTTTTAGTCAGAAGCTACAAGTACAAACACATCAGGCTTAGCTCTCCCATTTAAAGCTCCAGTCAGGAGGTCACAGATGATACTGGAAAGTTCGTCCAGAACACTGATAGTAACAGAGAAAGACAGGTAAATAAAGCAACTTCTTTCTCTGTTGCCCCTATAAACTTTCTGGGTATTACCAGCAGCTGTCATGGGTACAGAGGTTAGGACTGGTTAAGACTGGCATTGATACTATTATAATAACTCTTACATTTCTTCTTCTTTGGATTAAATGATAAAGTATGCCCTGGCCATCTCTCTTCCAAACACTGCCAAAAAAATGACAGTGGGAAATATTTTAATGCACAGAATTGCTAGTTCTCATTGAAGTTTGTCTTTTCTTTTTTTTTTTCTTTTTTTTTATTTTTTTTTTTTTTCTCCAGTAAACTGACAGATCTTTCAAGGATTTAGCTTCTAGCAGTCTGTTAAGCTGACAATAGTAAAAGGTTCAGGATGGGGGGGGGGGCAGGACGTGAGGATAAGAATGACAGTAGATAAGATGAAGAGAAAGGAAAACCAAATATTCTTGCATAATACCTAAAAGATTTCCCCCTCCCCCCCCCCTTTAGAGTAAAATATAGTCTGTGCATCAGTTTCTACAAAGAGACTGTAAATCCAAGTTATATAGCCACATACCAAATGCACCAAGGGAAGCCACTTCTCTTTTTTCCTTGATAAGGTGTCCCCTTCTGCTGCTACAAGATGAGTAAATTACTCCACCTGTCTAACTGATCCCCAGTATCCAGCCTGACACTGACAATGGCAGTGCACCTGTTAGTGTGATGGACAAGTGATTGGCAGCATGGCATTTGCTGCTTTCTATAATAAGTTGGTTATTATACAATGATGTTGACAATCTAGAAAGACTGCAAATATTAAAGTGTAACTAGGTACAGGTTTGAAAAAGAAAAAAAAAAAAAACAGGTTATGGGTGAAATGTGACCCTGAATAAATTTTATGCCAAAGGCTTCTTTCAGTTTGAAAAGAAAAATATCAAATTTTAAGTATGACACTTTTTCTTAGGAGTAAATTATTCTATTTATTTGTAGCCACCAAATGTCAATTCTGAGTTTTCCCATAAACTAAGCACAAGATTGCAAGTCACTGCCTTGATCAGCTTCTCAGGCACATTGCATCTATAAAAATAAAAAGTGTAAGCAGCTGCAGTTACATTCTTTGTAAGGATATGCCTTCTGCAGCCATAGTAAACTACCACTTTGAAGCAACTACTCCATTTTCTTCCCCATGGTCCTACTGCAGGTCTTGCATCCATACAGGCATCACTCTGGAGCAAGTGTCACTATACTGTTTGAGGACAGACAAAAGCTTCCCCAGCTATTGGCAGCTGGAAGTCTGAATGGCTTTGGTATTTAACCGTTACCTACGGCGCCAGTCTGTAGGCTATAAAATGTACTGGCTCACCTTGGAAAAAAGTATATCGCTCCATTCTGGAATTCAGCAACTGATAAGAAAATTTTAGCCAAATGAATGTTCCATTTAAATCCAGCGTCTTGTTTTCCAGCTGTTACCAGTATCATGCAGTATGAACCCACTGTAGCAATGAGGCATCTTTGAAGCCATCTCATCCCTATCATATTTTTCATGCTAATTTTTAGTAGCGAGGAATTAGTTTCAACTTTGAAATGGGGAATTTTATTCCCAATATTATTCTTGCTAGCATTAGTTATCATAGTGGTTGACATCCTTGCTCTTTACTTAAATGTCTACAAACTTTCGAGGAGCATATGTTTTTTATTGTGTCAAACTAAAACATGACAGTGCCAAATTGTTACTGTTTTCCATGACAGCATTTCACCCTGGAGCTGTGATTAAACAGAAGCAACTCAAGCAAACTATAAAACCTAAAGATTATGACGTGACACCCCAAAAACTATAGAATTTTAATTATGTTGTTTACATAAATGCTATTTGACTTTCCTTTTCCTTTAACTGTGCTATAAGAGATGTATAATGATGTAGGTTCTGTTCAGAAAATGACCTAGTATATGAATTTTACACGGTGTTCTTATTAAATTGATAATCCTGGTCCCAATGGCTACGTTTGTCCTAGTAATCTGAACAGCAGCAGGTCACCACCTTGAACTCTGGCACATATGTATCCACATGGACAAATTGTTCACTAGCCTGTAAACTGTCCACTGTCTGGGCTGTGAAAACTTCTTACAAACCCTTAACACAGTTCAAGCTGTCAGTATGGCCTGAGACTGCTCTCCCAGAAGGCAACCTTTTTTGGGGAGGGAGAACAGACAAACAGGGAAGGCAGACAATAAATATTTAGGTGTATGGCTGTGATCAGTGCTATGACATTTGAAGAATGGAATTTTCCAAATCCTTTTGTTAACTTCTAATCAAACCCAACAAATCCTAGAGAAATGGACAACACATGGAAATATGTGCTTTAAATCAACGTTTAAGCAGTAAGCCTTAACTGTCCTTATCATACCTAGATTGTTTTCAAAAAAGAGAATAAATACATTGTGCAACCTTACTAAAAACTTCCACATTTAATTTTGAAGTGCACGGCTTGAAGTTTTTCTGCAAAGAGAAGGCTAATTGCTGATTCATGATGTTACTATTAGAAAAACATGTACAAGAGTCTAGTCATAAGATCTCCTGAACGGAAAAATAGTAAAGCTTAGAAATGAAATCATCATATTGTGTGCTCACACGACACTGTTAACAACTCATGTATTTATTAATAGCTGATAAATTAATAATGTCTTAATAAATTTGTAATCCACAGTAATTGATTATCCACAAATCTTTTATAAGCATTTATAAGCATTTAGGTTTATAACCATGGGTTTCAACCACATATTGCAGTTTCTACAGATCTGCATAAAACCATACATAACACATGGTATTCACAAGTGCAACATGCTCAGAAAATACATTGAAATAGCTTCTAACCCTTTTTAAACATTAGGAGTTATTTCAAATAATTATTTCTTATATATAGCTATTACTAATATGTACATGCACACACAGAGACATATGTACACACACACATACAGAAATAGTTTTTTGTTCTAAGTTTAGTGCGGGAAAAGTCACTAAATTAAAAAGAATGCTGAAACAAGCAGTTACACACTCTAAATGACTGCTGCAATGCAAAATTCAGTCTCACAAAGCTTGCATAGTGACCTGAAATCTATCATTTTTTTCCAATCCAAATGCTATTTTTCAATTCAGTGGGCCTCAAGCTTTTCAACAAACTGGATCAATTTGAAGCTACTCATTCAAAAGGGCTTCTTAAATGCCAGTCCTAGAATTCAACATGACAGAAGAGACAAAGAGTCATCTTCATTTCCAGTCACAATCAGCTGCGCGCACAGCCCCACGTCAGCGTAGGGCCACTGGACTGTGCTGTAGGCACAAGTCACTCAGGAAAGAACAAACAGCTTTCCTTTTTTTTTTTCCAAATTGCAATTAGGGCAGGAAAATTAACTTTTTAAAATACAAAGTGGTATTTTTTAATATCACTTCCTTTGGACAACTCACCACTATTATACCAGGGTACGAATGGAAGAAATGATTGCTTTTTAGCTAAGCAAATGGATAGTGAGCCCTTCCCACATATGGGAACACTACCTACTTTCAGTGACTTCCCTTGGTAAGTGCTAAACTCAGTCCTCAACACGGAGTACTTTAACCTGCATAAGCCCTAACCACGCTCAATTGCAATTATACAGCACAAGCATATGCCAGAGATCCTATACCAGAGAAACGGTAACAGTTTGGGAAAGTAACGGTCTATGATGGCTGTGAAAAACTGCTACTATGATACCGTGCTTGTGAAGGAGGAGGTGGTAAATGAAAGTTCAAAAGACTCTGGAGCAGCTGCTCTGTCTCCAATGCACACCTTTACCCACGTAACCTAACTCTTTGATCTCTCGTAGAAATTTGTCTGCCTTATGCTGTTTGCAAGAAGAAGGTACGTCACTGCAGATCCATTTGTATGCCGCTGGTTTGTTTCTATACAAATGCTTTAAAAAGAGGAAAATTCGCTGTGCTGGTGAATAGCACAGAAAGGAAGAACTAAGCGTAGGAAGCATAGCTCAGGTTTCAATAAAGGCCACAGAAACAGGAAAGTACATTAGGGTTTTTATAGGAATAGTAACAAAACCACAAAAATAGAAGAGATTCTGAGATATTCAGAGGATTGAGAAAGTTCCTTCTATACTGGTTTGGACATTTACATGAAGAAAGTGTAGAACCAGACAGAGAGAGTAGGACAATGGAAGAAGTAAAGGTCTATTCAAAGACTTTTCCTACCTCTAAAAACTGTCAATATAAAGATTTGAAAGACAGAACACAACAGGCATACTTGCTTTTTTTTTTTTTTTTTGACCAGGTATAACTTTGCTCCCTAGCCTTTTTTTTTTTTTTTTTTTTTTCTTTTCTTTGTGCCATCATCTTCTCGTTTGCTGTAACACAAGCTAGCAGCAGAACTGGTATGTCAACTGGATACAGTGCCCCACCTTCAACTCTTAGTTCCTTTGAAGCCCAGCAGAATGCTACATCTCATGAGATGGCACCCCATCTGTCCAGGTTTTTGAAGTGCTGAGCTATCCCAGCCAAGCAGACAGCATCCTGGCACATCTCTCAGAGAAGGCTCTCTGCTCTGCTGTGATGCCACAGCATCTCAAGTGTGGAAGGTTAATAGTATGAAAAAATTATGAAATATTTTCATTTCTAGAGAAAGGAAAGATACATAGAGCTGGCCCCAAAACGCATTCTGTGCTCACATTTAGCCGCTGGTTTATGAACTGTGTCACATAATAAATTAACATTCCTGAAAACAGAACACCTGTCTTGCCCTTTTGAAGCTCAGCTGCATCCAAACAAATGAGGGCATGTGATAAGTGTCCTTTCCACAGTACAAAAAAGGCCATAGGTTTTGTTCACAGCCAGTTCTGCTGTGTTGTTTTGCTTGCTTTTTATTTTCCCTTTTTACAACGTTTCTGATTGATAGTTCTATCAAATCTGTGGTAGTAACTAACTGGCAAACAATGCTCCAGTGGAAAAATACAACAGAATTTAATACAGGTAAAAATAGAGTTCTACAGAAGTTTTTTCTAAAAATGCACAAAACACCTATGGTGTATGGGCATCTTTTAAACCTACCTACCTCATTTTCTAACAGCATTATATGGCCAGACAATACACTGAAAGTGCTAGGTATGGTACTCAAGTATTATTTCCACTAGCAGATATTCAGTTCAACAGAGCAAGTCACTGAAATTATTGTCCAAGACTATCCCTACCTATGTATTAAACAAATATAAAATTTAGACATATACAGTAGGCAATCTGGATGTGGCTCATAATATTCTAGGTTTTATAAAATGTTTAGAAATTATTTTTTTTTTAATGTTACATCCTAATAACTCCATGGGGTTTTATTTTGTAAGGCCATCCTGAACTGTCACAATGTGGAGAAGACTGAATCATCAACAATATCACCTTGTCCTCTGTTTACACTGAACATGTGATGGGTATCTGTGAAAGATACCCACTGTGTATGTTGCGATATATATTTTGCAAACCAGTATAATTTTTTCCAGAGACGATAAGAAGTAGTAGTGTTAGTTATAGGCATGCTTCATCATATTCTTTTAGCCTCACAGCCTGTATAACACATCCAGGTACCAACTAGGTTACATTAGTAATTTGATAGACCCAGCATCTGTCAAGATTTCAGTCGAGAAATCTATTAAATCTACTGAAAATGAATCTTTTGACAAGTCGTGCTATAGTCCTAGTAACAGTTCTATTCTTTTGTCATAATAGGTCTCTTAGCACCATCACACAATTATGAAATCATTAAGGCACAGTCCCTCTTCTTTAAAGGGTAAGAAAAATCAGAAAAAAAACTTCCCTAGTATAGGACTATATTCTAAATAAAATCATGTTGTACCAAAACCACATGCTACAGTTGGGAAAGGTCCTTCTACTGGCCATTGCTATAATTTACAGCAGAAAATCAGAGTTAGCATATATTGTCCCTGTACTCTTTTCATTACTCTGAATCAGAAAATTAATTTTATTTTTTTATTTCTTCACTGAAAATCTGAAAGCCAGCGCTAATCAATGGTAAGCTATGATAGCTGCTAGAATGCAAGAAATCTCTTGTCACCTTAAAGGTAACAGACACTTTTGAAGTCTGGATGTAGAACTTCAAATTTTAACCCTAGAAGCAGTATTAAAATCAGAGTGTACTGATTAAAAAATCTCCTGAACCAAGAAGTATTTTACCGACTTCACTGGATTTTGAATCTGGACCTTGAAGACTGGTACAAGACAACATGACCAATGGAAATGGCATTACATAAAGCCCTAAACATTGTATTATTCAAAACCTTTCTCTGCACAGGGGTGATGCAGAACTTTTCTGTGAAGCAAAGAACAGGTACACACCACACTAAGATCAAGCAGATAAATCCTTAAAAATTTGCTTCATGTTTGTAAGAGGAGAAGTTAAGGAAATACACCACCTTGCTGTACAGGATCTTCAAGCAAACATTTAACAACCTCCCTAAACATTATGATCCTGCATTTAGCATTATTAAGCCAAATGCCTGTGAAGGCTCATTCACATAGTCCCATTAAAAAAAAATTTCATCAGTGGACTAAAACTACAATATTACAAAGTTTTTTTCTAATTATAAGCAAATATTATCATCCCAAAAAAGTCCCCCTAAAAATAAATAAATGTGAGAGAGAAAAAGAAAGATGCAAGCTTTCTGTGCGTTTCTTAGTGAGATCAGTTGTCCTGGTCTTTCCCTTCAACTACACGTCTTTCCCTGGAAAAAAAGGTGAAGTGACGGATTTTGCATTCAAAAGCACAGATACACTATGTTCTTTTACTTTACTCATAAATGCCTACAATGATGCAGAGAAAGAATGACAAGGGAAGGCTTATCATTAATTGCGGGCATTGTGCCAGTTGACTCCCTCAATACAATGCCTTCTCAGAATCTGAGGAAAATGAAATATGTAAAAGAGAAGATCAGAAAGCCTAGAAAATCTTCATGCAAATATTAAAATGAGAGGCAAATCAGACGAGTGTGTGTGTGTGTTCTTGAGAAATTCTACCCCACACAAAGAATAGGAAATTAATTAATTGCACAAGAAATACTGTGTGCATACATTATGCTTTTCTCTCACTGACAAAAGAAATACAGACACAAACATTTTTACATTGCAAATGTACTTCCTAGGCCAAGTTAAGACTTTATAAATAAAAATTGATCCCCAACATTGCTAATTAAAAAACATTTCTGAGTGATATTCAGATATTTCATCCAGAAATCACAGTATTTTGCCTGTTGTGCATGTCATAGTACCTAAGTTTTAATACTGATTTAAGATTTAATGTTAAAGGACTAGCCACTATTCTTAGTTTTCAACACTGCTCAGAATATTAGTGAAAACTGAACTGTCATTTCTATAAAAAAACAACCACAAAGTCACACTAGATTGATTTGCCTTAAATACTTGGGGATGTCATTATTTAGCTGAACAACAGTTTTTATCCAGTAAGTTCTCCCTGCACACTTTAAATGAGCAGCTCAGTGTGACAGAGGAAACACAACATTCAGAACAAGTCATTCATATGTGACAACATAAATGATTCTTTCCAATGTGTTGATGAAAAACATATTTCTATTTGTTTGAGGTATCACACATCATAGTAGAGAATCCTTTAGACTGAGTCCATTCATCAAAACCCAGTGAGTATGTTAGCAGACGAGTTGCTGGAACACTACACGGTTCTTTTTTCAAAAAGCAAAATTGACTATATTCAGAGGTTAAAATGTAAATAGTAGAAACTGAAATGTGACATAAATAGTATCATTGCAATATGATAGAAAAAAGGCAATAAATGAATAATCATCTAGCCTTTCTCCTAAATGGGCTCCTATTGAAAGTTTCCAATGAAACTTCAGAGTAGCACAAAACTTATCTCACATCTGTTCATATTCACCAGCTTCCCAGATGAATCCGATACATTATAACAGAAAGTTAGAATTCATGATTTAAGACAAAATCTGGTTTTGGTTTGGGTTTTTTTTTTAAAGAAAACAACAACTCTCAGTTAATATTAAGCTCAATTTAATCCTTAATGTAAGACTTTCACAATCCCTTAAAAATAAAAATGTGATTTAAAAGGAAAAAAAACAACCAAGCCCCAACCCAACAGCTGTATGCACTTTTAATCTTCAGGAAAGCATGTGTTTTGAGACTTATGTTTGTTTTTAAAACATCTGTAGGCATTTTATAGAAAATTACATTCTGCAAAAACCAACATATTGCAATCACACATCATACACATTTGTATTCTCATCTTATGCGCACCACATCGATACTTCATCTAATACTGATATAATGAAAGTACGCACCACCTACAAGTCATTAACACAATTAGAATACATTTTTTTAGTTGACAACACTTTCAGTTGCAAGAAGAAATAGCATTATTTTAACTAAATCCTTATTTCATACCATAAACCATATACTTTTTTTTTTTTAATTGCAACTGGGAACAGAAAGTAGAAAGCCACATAATTCCCATTTGAACAGAAGGTGAGGATGATGTGTATTTACAAGAAAGTACTCGCTAAAGATATTATTTCTTTTTCTTTCTATCCTAACTTCAGTATAACAGTTCTTAATGCATTTGGCATACACACCTATCAATTGATCAATGCCTATTGAATTACATAGGCAAGTCTGGGAAAACCATGTGATATACAAATCTATCTAAGGGTATATTTGAAGCTTTCTGCTATCGTCTGAACTCTCATGCTCTTCGGCATTCAGCTTAATTACACAGATGTTTTCACAGATGAATACTGACTCTAGCAGCTACTCTTGCATGGAGTAGCAGGCTGCTGACAGGTGGCTGTACCATACTCTCCATTCTTACAGAGTAAAGCACAATGCACTTCACCGGCTGCAAAGTCAGTGATACAAATCTCTCTTGCACTCTGGCGAGACTTTTTGCTAAGTACAGTAACACTGCTTGCAAACCAGACATTTTTATACTTATATGTCCCCCCCTACCCTCTTTCCTCCACTCCACAACACAGAAGTAACACTTTGTAATTCATGCACTGCTTCCAACAGAGGAGCAGTGGCTTGCACTGACTCACCTTGTGAGCGGATGCTCACATGCCGGTGGGAAATGAAAATTAATTCCTGCAGATACACTGCACCAGGTGGCTCAACTGTTTTTTCCTGGATATGATGGAGGTGGGAAGGGAAATGGGAATAGGGGTCTGCAATAGAGACAGGTCTGCACCGGAGAGGCAGGAAGAACATCACTTAAGGCAGGGTGTCTATTTTTGCTATTGCAGTTCCCAAGTCAGTCAGATCCAAAGAAGAACACAGGTTGTTTCCTTACATGTTAAGTAGTGCACATAGATCCTGTCTAGTAACAAGAAATGTATACTTTCTGTGCCTCCTTCAGAGAATCTGTCCCTTAACTATGCTTCAGAATAACCCAGAGTTGTTACTGATACTGATACTGATACTACAGACCTGTAAAATGAGGCACAAAATGATCAATTAGAAGATTAGAAGAGTGTTTTGGGCATTCAAAAATCCAAACACTTCATGTTCACACATATCTCTACAGGCCTGAGATAAGGACCCACATTTCTAAGGCTTTCTCAGGTGCAAAACAAAGTATTTCCAAATTAGACATCTTTTAAATTGGGATAGGAGACACTGCAAAAGCCTGCAGTGCCAAAGTCCATTTCATCTCTACATATATTATTAATTATTATTACCCTCCTAGAAAGAAAAGAACTGGGCTTCTAATCCAAACATGTCTAGCAAATGTTCAAAAGTTTCTGTCAAGATGAGTTAGCCTTAAAATTTTACATCTCTCCTGGCTATTAAACCTGACTATAAAAATGTTAAGATGTTTTTCCTGGAGCAGAAGTTAAAGACAACACACTCAAGTGACAAGGTCAAGTTTTATGAGACGAAGAGAATGAACGTACGCAAGGTCCAGATTCCCAGTTGTGTGAACAGTCAGAATTGGTTCAGAGAGGGATCTAAAACAAGCCTCTCCTCTATTATTGATGAAAAACAGATTTCCATCCTCACTTCAGTAAGGCAGAAAAAATACCTGGATGGTATATGACTATTATGTTAACTCAGTCCTGTCTCTTTGTTGTCTAATCAGCATGATGATGTATGCAGCTCCTCAAGCAGCCATGCTGTAAATATGTGACTCAATGACTACAAGGGCAAGTTATGAAATCTAAACAGAAACTGAATTTAAGAAAGGCTACTTTCTCTTTTTTTTTTTTTTTTTAATACCTTCTACCATCATTTAGCAAGTACAGAGCAATAATGTTGGTCAAAATGCAAAAGCTGAATGTGAATTCATGTGAATAAGAAGATTAATATCTCCTTCTTACTCAAAATATGAACATATTTTAAGCCTCACTAAAAGTTAATACAAAAAAAAAAAAATTTCAACAGTATAGGTTCACTGCCCAAAGTCACTACATCTGTTGTGTAACTGCCTTGAGCTTTGCTATGCAGTTGCACAGCCAGATTGAGCATGCCCAGCAATATGTTCAGCAAGCGATGGATTTCAGCTGTTTCTTGTCCTTATGTATATACCTGTTTTGACAATGCTCTAATATGAAGAACATTGCTGTCAGAAGCAATCTTTTTGCAACTATTATGCATAGCCTTTCAGAAAACCATGCAGAAGAGCTAAGGAAGTTACTGGGTTTAGGAAACATTGTCTTAAGGTGTTTAATCAAATCCTTACCTGTGTTTACCATGTGAACTGCTGAGCCATAAATCCTTCCAAGCTAACACTTCCCATTCGCAGTCTAATGTGCAAATGGAAAGTATGGGTTTATATACACAGTCATTTGCTTTATTAGAAACCAGTACTGACAGCCCTTTGGGAACACTAATACCTGGTGATATTTTCTGCTTTTTAATACTAAAATGAAGACTTCAGTTTTAATACATGCAACGTTGTTGTTGTTATTGTAAAAGCAGATTTGTGTTATTCAGACTTTATGCTGTTTGCACAGTAGGTCTGGTTACATGAATTCTAATTATCTTCAGCAGAAAAAAGTGGAAAATTCTTGGAGTCATGAATTTCTATCATGTAACAGTTTCTTCTTTGCAACTAACATACAGAGATGATAGAGAAGATACTGTTTTCCCTTCCAGAAAGAAAATAATTATTTTCATAGAATATACTGCAATAAAAAAATGTGTATTTGTTTAAGAGATCGTACTGGTTAACAACAAATGAGGCCTCACAAGCTTTCAGTCTGATAGAAAAGGAGATGAATTTTCTGCAAAGCAGCTAACAGCTAAAGAGGGAAAAAGATATTTTAGATAAAAAGTCATAAAAGCATACAGTTCATCTCCAGAAGCAGTTGGAGCTAAGACTCTACCCCAGCAATAGCTCAGTCACATACTTAACTTTGTGTTCTGCAAGGATTAAAGGTGACTATTTGAAGCTCCTGAACCAAAACATGCAGTTTTGTTAAGCAACAGGTTAACAGTCCTGGGGTTTTTATGTATTTTTTTTTATAAACAGTAAGCCTATTCCACTATCTGAAAAAAAAAACCTCTTCAAAAGATATTTCCTCCAGCTCCCATCTATGTGTATGTGATTACAATACTATGGTTTAAGATTTAAGTATATCTGTTCCAAAAAGAATCTATCTTTATCTTGAAGCATCTCAACCTACTAACCATAAATTTCTAGAAATAAATTGCTCTGACATCCTGCCCTAAAAAGGGTGGAGAGTAACAGATGAGGTAGCACGGCAATATAAAAGCTTTCCTCACTTTTTCTTCACAGAATTTATGGCTTTTCTACCCACTGTCACTTGGACAACTCCTCTTTTTCCAAGTATTCACACTAGTCTTTCCCCTGATAAACCGTTTACATGACAATTGACTATCACCTTTTATTGTTACTGGATTCTTATGTCAAGAACAGGATTCCAGACAAGGAAAAAAGTTGGGAAAGTTGGTTTGTTTTTTTTTACTTTTGTTTGTCTGTTTTTACATCACAGTAAATGAAATACTAACTGTCACTTTAAAAGGAACTTGGGCAGTGCAAAATGCATTTTGGGAACTTTAACCACAATACTGAATCGTTAGTGACCTGCTAAAAATGACTTAACAATCCATCTGAAAGCACCAGCCCTGATTTACAAAAGAACTCTGTTTACTGGATTGGGTATTAGCTTAATATGTATTCCTACTTTTAAACCATTCTGTTTAACTTCTGTTTCTAAGGATCACATAACTCAAACATGAACCATTCACTGAAGAAATTATATCCCCACACAGATGAGTTCTGATCTTACTAAAAAGGTAGCAGGTGACAAAAACCCAGTAGATTACTAATGTACTAATTGTAGATTACTGGCCTTTCATGAGAAAGACAAGAATAAGATTCCTGGCTCCAGTATGCCAGAACAACACTGCACTCAATATTTAATATTCAGTACTTTCTCAGCTTCCGACTTCCACAGACAGCTAAAACATCTCTATCTTCAAAGCTGCGTTTTGAAATGTACTTAAAGTAGTCAATTAATCAAGCTAATAAGCGAGAAAAGAAGTTTAAAAAGTGTGCTCTAAAGAAGAGATAAATTGGTCAAGAAGAAATATAAGTACACATTTCAAGTGTAAGCACCTTGTCATACTAGTGCGTTTGTGGTAGTTAGATAGCAACAGTCATAACTCCTATTTTCTACCTCACTGGAGTTTCTGCTACCAGCAGCAGCAGAAAAATATTCAAATCTTCATGACTTTTGTCTTTGAGAAACTGCATCTGTGTCCCATTATGAACAGGAGCAAATTAATGAACTCACATTCCCAAGTTTTTACATGTTGAGAGCCGCTTACAGGAAAACCTGAAAAGAGTGAATGTCTGTGTTATGGCATTCCTATAAAATATTTAATATGTTCTATCAGTGATATTTCTTGTGTCTTCTCTGTCTCCTCTCTCACTCAAAGTTTTGCTCTTCTACCTTCTCCTTCTTCCTCAGACTAGGTTTCCAATATTTCAAAAACTTGCTGAAACATCAAGGGTCAAACTCAGGCTATCAGAGAGAAAATAATTTTTACTTCACTCCAGGAACTCCCCAGACCCCATGCTGGGCACTCATGGTTACACAACTGTGGAATAGGACAATGCATGGATTTTGTATGAAGTGGTGGATTCCAGTAAAAACAAGCAAACACACACTTCTCCGTTTTCTTTATATTCAATTCCATCGTGGAATTCCACAGCGGAACATCTGTCTCTAAAAACTTAAGAAATGAGGAAAGTTTCCTGAATGCTAACCTCTTCTGATAAAATTATTATCTTTAAAAGTGGCTACATTGTAACGACAAAGGATGAATTGTATCGGTGGAATCTAAAATAAACACAGTTTAGATTATTTGGTGGGGAGATGAGAGCCTGCTTGAAATGCATCCTCCTCTCATCTGAGGAAAACAAGCGGTTTAGGACTTTTGCCATACTTCTGTGTCTTCATAAATCTTATGCTAGACTCATCATCTAATGATGATATGAGTCAGTTTATAACAGTATGTTTGAATGCTGTTGGTCTAAGATTTACAGCATAGAGTCCTACTGTCCTACATGTAAGGCAGGAGAGAGAGTTTCATTCCACTGTTCAGTGCTGTAGGTCTCACTGTTCATACAAAACAATAAACTGTGGCAACTTGTGATGTTTAACCACTTAGGTTTCTGCTCTATAAGAGAAAACAGAAGCTGACATGAGCTTGCAAGCAAAGCAGTCTTCTACCTTTGTCAAATTAAATAAAATATGAACTTTAAAGATACTTTAGTGCTCCAGTTTCAAAATGAATTGTTACTCTTTTTTGTAGCACTGCTAGAGAAGCAGGTTCTGCTGGATATTCATCCTGACTAGTCTTAAAAGTTGAAACTCCAGATAGGCCTATCTTCATTTAACCTATAAATATAAATCTGTTTCATTTTATGTAAAATCTAACTCTAATCCAGAAGGAAGAATAAATGTGTCAAACTGGAATTTAATAAGGAAAGGAGTAGGAACAGTATCCTGTTTTTTAAAGAAAGTTTCTTTCTGTCAAGATACAGGCACCACACTTGTAAGGGTTGTAAACAACATATATGTTTTCTTCTGCACTTCCATAGTAGAGAATTTAATTTACCCTATGAGAAATAAACTCATGTATATTTAAAGAAAAAAAAAAACAAAACCCAACTGCTCGAACTATGCAGTATTTTACAGTTTATAAATCCCTTATCTTAAAAATCTACAATTTTCCTTACAACAAGCACTTCAGATGATAACCTACTTATTACAAAAAAAAAATCAGTCATAGCAAAAGGGGTCATTGCAGTAGAGGGTGCAGACTATGGAGGGTCAGAGGCAGAAGACCACTTGCAAAAACAGCATTCTGGGATAACTTCTCATCCTGCCATGTGTTTAACCCTTAGCTACTCCAGATTATGAGTTATACTGCTGTGGATGTTTCATTTATGCAGACCATGTGAAAATATCATAATTAGGCTATTTTCTCTGATGGGATGCTGATCACTGTATACTTGCAGAATCCAGATACTTAATTTAACTCCTTGGGCAGAAATTCTGTCAACATGTTCAGATATACAACATGAGAGAATGACCAGGGATGCTTTTTGTGCACTAAAATTCTCACACCACTGTATAAATTGGCACACTGAGGCTTGGGTAACAGAGATCAGATTATGTTATTTTGCAAATTCAGTAATAACTGAAGCTGCTTTGGTACCATAGCCATAGAGAAAAAAAAATAATAAAGGAAAACATAGATAGATACATAGATAGATAGACAGACAGACAGATGGATAGATGGATGTGTGGCTATATTTCAAATTTAAGTTTAATCTAAATGCTCTTTGCTATGCATGCTTCCTAGATATGCAGAGTCAGAGAAAAACCCAATTTTTGTTTTGTTTATGTACAACACATTTTTCCTAGTATGAGGTAGCTGAAATTTTTAGATAGAAATATCTATTCCTTATAAGACAGCTGAAATGTTTAGATAGGAACACCTATTCCTCACTGAAAAAAAGTGTGAGATTTTCAGATTAACTAATTAAGAAATGTTTGAGCACATCTTTTACTCAAGAGAAGCAAAGCACAAGTGAATTACTGTTTTTTGCTAGAATTCAAAAAATATTCAGGATGCTCATTAAATACAAAACAATATGGATATATTTGAGAGACAAAATCTGATGAAAAATCATCTTTAATGTGTAAGATGATATGAATATACTGATATTTTTAAGATTTAGAAATAAATCTTAATTGATGCCTTAATGAAAAGTTCTTATACTATGCAGCATACCTGCTAGTTCAAAAGGAACTCTATGTCAGGAGAAAAAAAGCAATAAAGAAGGTTGTGAGATTAAAGCCAACCACTTTACAAGTCTGGAATATTTATCTATTTATTCTATCTTTAATTCATTTGACCAGCTTCTTTCTGTCTGGCCCATTTGGTATACACTTTTGGTCTGACCTTACTGTCTGGGGATCATCTCAGAATGACAACTGAAAATACAGCATGATATGCAGTATGCATCTCCTAGCTTACTACCCCTAGAAGAAAACAATAAAATACATAAATAGTGAAGAAACATGGGGAGGCAAGATCCCCTTACAACCACTTTCAAAGCAGAAAAGAATAAAATAGTGAAATTTTCTATGTCTCATTAGAGAAACCCATATATAAAAAAGATATGTACTTATGTCACATCCACGTACATGACTGACTACTTCACTTCTTGTTAAATGAACTGCATACCTAGGGATAAGATTCTCCACTAGCAACTTGCACAGACCATTACACCTCTACAAAGCCAAAGAAGCTTTTGAAAAAAATCCAATGTGTATACAGTACAGCTACACTAATACATACTTTGTCAGGGAGATGTTAATGATAGCCTGTAATAGTTTCACTGACATTCATTTATAATCCTCTTCCACCTATTTGCCAAACAAACTTCCAGCATTAGTATTATATGAAAGTATTTTTTATCAGTATAAAGTTAAAAAGTCATTCTTGTTGGAAAAAATGACCACCCTTGTCTGTTTTACTGCTGTCTATAGTTGCCATTTGCTTTACTTAGGGCTGTAAAAAAAACAGATTTCTGCTCTACAGCAAGAAGGATGCTGCTATTACCTGTGAGCTGTAAACCACGTAGCACACTGCTTAGAAAAGAACTACATATTTCAATAGGGAACCAAGAGAAAATTACAATTTGTTTAGAGATTGACGATGCTTGAGTAAGGACAGTGTTTTGTTTAGCTTTGCTATTTTAATAGCAAGTCCTGTACCTATTTATAGATTATCTCACCTTTAAATAAGTGACCCCATTTCTTCTTTGGTTGGTTATTTTTTTATACAGATGTGCTGCTTGTTTTAAATAGTTATCTTTTCAATTTTTTATTTTTATTTTTAAACAGACAAATAAAAATCATCTGGGCCATACCTGTTAGACTTTCTTAAAAAGAAAAAGAAATCAAAGAAAAAGAATTTGCTCATATATAAATATAACACAGCTAACCATACACTGTTAGAATACAGATTGAATGTGTACATATATGCATCTTAATTGGTCTAGCAGATTTCCAAACTGTTCCTTTACAGTTGTTGAAGAAATAAAATAAATTAGTCACAAAGCTTTATCTGAACAATTAGAGTAGGTTTGCCCTGTCTCTTCTGCTTACTATTTTGAGTCATTCTCTTGTTTTAGGCCTGATCTTCTCCGCCAGAGAGCTCAGGGAGATTCATTAAACATGGCACAGGTGATTTCTAAAACATCCCTGTAGCTACTGACAACCATTTTCCATCTGAGGACTTCTCACTATCCAAATTTTCAATTTCCTCAGGAGCACATTTTCATAATCCCTATTTAAACTTGCCATCTCACTGTCTGCTACTAAAAAACTGTGCAGTTCCAACCCAAGCAGTAATACTGGGGCACAGGTAAGTGAAAATCTGAAGCCACACGCTCCTCTCATACACAGGCAGAAAGCTTCACTGATCACCTCAAAATATGACCCTGACTTTCACTGGCTAACCTGCTGTCCCAAAGAGTGAGGTGATCCGTGAAACATCTCCTTAAACATTGTATTGTACCCCTCTAAGCATTGCACTGAGGGGATTTGTGCCCTGTAACAAACTTTTTTTTTCCTTACCCTCCATGCCAACATTCACAACAGGTCATTTTGGCACGTGTAGCTTTCCAAAGACACTAAAAAACATGCCTGCAAGTGCAGCCTTTTTCTTTCTTTCCAAAACATCCTTACAGATCATGGAAAACTGGGCACTGACAACTCTTGGGCAAAAGGTGAATTTCTTACTATGTTGCCTAAGAAAGCTTAATACAACTAAGCCTGCCCATTTATGCAAATAACAGATAGGCTGTATCATCAGATATCATACAAAACCGAGATTCCAACAAAACAGTAAAACTTTTTCGGCAAACCACCGAAGCGCCATCTGGCTAAAATAAAAGTTATTTTACAGCTCAGTCAGAGATCACAGACATGAAAGCAGTTTTATTCTGATCAATACTGATATGGTTCTCAGAATCGCAGCAGAAAGCACTCAACCAGAATCAGCTATCAGCTGAAGAAATCTGACCTCCAGGGCTGGGATCCTATCATGTTTGAGACCCAGTCACAACCAAACAAAATATTGTTCACTTACAAATTAAACACTGCCATGCTCAAAGCTGCCTTCTCAGGAAAGGGGTGAATGAATTAGCAAGCAGACTAACTTCAAAGAGTCCTTTATAGAGAAGACATATGTAAATATCAGTGCTTTGATCAACAGTGTCCATCACCTGTCTTTCTCCCAACACGCTTCTACTATTTTTCGTTAAAAAAAAAAAAAAACAAAATCAATTATAGAATAGGCATCTGCTCTAAATGTTGACTATTGGGCTGAAATACACCTGGAAAGCTTTTGAAATTTCCATTCCCTAAACAATGCACTACAACTTTAGGTAGAAATACAGTTTGTCTTTAACAACCTCTTATATTGAAGGAGCTTCATGGGAATTAGCCCATCTTTATTTTTAAAATCACAGATGTTATTCATAATGTTACTGAGGAGTTAAAACTTCATGTCATAGGTTACTTTCCACATATCTGGAGCCATCTCTTCACAGTTAATAGAAAAAGATCACTACATACAGACAATGTTATAATCAGGGAAAACAAAACAAACCAAAACAAAACAACAACACCCCCCAAAAACAACAACAAAAAAACCCTAAAAAACAACCAACCACCACCCCAACACCCTCTTTCCCCAAGGGAAAAAAAAAAAAAAAAAGTAGGACTAATATTTGAGAAAACTGGGTTTTTTTCTAGACTGCTAACTCTGTAGCCTTCCACCTCTCTGGGACTGTTTCCAGCCACACTACATGGAGTCCAACCTGACTTTAGGATTCTAGCTGATAAGAGAATGCAATTAGTTTACTCTCACATCATTATGCAATGTGGTATTCAATGAAGGGGATCCATGAAAGCGCTGCCTCTTTTGTCAGACGACATTTTTAGAGCCATTTCATCTAGAAAAGAGAGTCTTGAGCTCTGCAAGCAATGGACAGCACAGGTTTACTGTTCAACACAAGACAGCGCATAGACCCTAATCTAGCCCTTATCTCCACCAGGTACAGCACATGCCTAGGAGAAGGCAATAAATCAGATGCATGACCAGTGCTAATTCAGGCACCATTGACTCAGAAGTTATGCCATATTCTCCTGCTCCACCTTCAGGATGAGGTCTCAAGCCATCACTGAGGCAGACTGTACAGAAAGAGAAAAATTGTTGTCCGATTGCTTAGAAACTTCCCAAGAGAAATGTTTTCTTCAAGGAGAAAGAGGGTTTCTCAGGGGAATTTACGGGCATAGCAGCATACTGTCCAGCATGGGTATCCTATATCTACCATGAAAGCCAGATTTGCTACTGTCTTGATCATTGTGTAGTGATCTGTACCTGGATAAAATGAGCATAAAATGCTGTTTTCTTCTAGTTCAGTAGCATTTTTACACTCACTTTACACCACGGTAAACGATTATACACATTGCAAGGCAGTGAAAGTCAGGTTTGAAAGGCGTTACTTTTTACCTGTCTTTTGCCATTTCTCAGCAGAACACAAGTATAAAAATGTTGCCAACCGCCTCCAGTAAGAGGCGGCTCCATCTGAGAATTTCAAAGCATTTTGCAAGCAATCAATTCCTTCCACATCCACACAAAACAAAACAAACCTCCCATATTACTATATAGTCAAGGAAGCTGAGATACAAAAAAGTTACCTAAGATCAAGGATAAGTCCATTGAAGAAACTCATATGTCTCCAGGGGACCTAATTCCCGCTCCCCCATCCCAACCCCTAAGCCACACCCATACGTTGCAATAGCATTATCCATAAAGGCCCTCATTTAGTTTTCTATGTACTGCAGTTGCTCCATCTCTCCTTTTCCTTTTCTCCAGGCCCTAGAAAAGAGACATTAATCTTCCTCTGATACAAACATCTGTTTTTCTGACATGCTGACATTTAGATGTGGACAGCAGAGAGGAAACAGTCGAGGAAGTTCCTGGAGTGTGTAGAAGATAACTTCCTGAAACAGCTGGTGAGGGATCCAACTAGGAAAGGCACCCTGCTGGACCTCTTGTTTGTGAACAGACAAGGACTTGTGGGTGATGTGATGGTTGGAGGCTGTCTTGGGCATAGTGACCACAAAATGATAGATTCTTGGAGAAGAAAGGAGGGGGGTCAGCAGAACTGCCACCTTGCACTTCCGGAGGGAAGACTTCGGCCTGCTTAGGAGCCTGGTAGACAGAGTCCCTTGGGAGGCAGTCCTAAAGGGCAAAGGAGTCCAGGAAGGCTGGACATTCTTCAAGAAGGACATCCTAAAGGTGCAGGAGCAGACGGTCCCCATTTGCCAAAAGACGAGCTGGCAGGGAAGACCAGCCTGGCCAAACAGAGAGCTTTGGCTGGAACTCAGGGGAAAAAATAGAGTTTATGACCTTTGGAAGAAGGGGCAGGCGACTCAGAAGGACTACAAGGAGGTCATGAGGTCATGCAGGGAGAAAATTAGAAGGGCCAAAGCCCAACTAGAACTTAATCTGGCTACTGCCATAGAAGACAATAAAAAAAGGTTTCTGTAAATACATTAGCAACAAAAGGAGGGCTAAGGAGACTCTCCATGTTCTATTGGATGCGGGGGGAAAGATAGTGACAAAAGATGAGAAAAAGGCTGAGGTACTTAATGCTGCCATTGCCTCAGTCTTTATAGAAAGACCAGTTGTTCCCCAGCTATCCAACCCCTGAGCTGGAAGACACAGGCAGGGAGCAGAATAAAGCGCCATAATCCAAGGGGAAATGGTGAGTGACCTGCTACACCATTTAGACATACACAAGTCTCTGGGGCCAGATGGGATTCACCCAAGGGTACCAAGGGACATGGCAGAAGTGCTCACCAAGCCACTTTCCATCATTTATCAGGAGTCCTGGCTAACTGGGGAGGTCCCAGTTGACTGGAGGTTAGTAAATGTGACACAAGAAGGGCTGGAAAGAAGACCTGGGGAACTACAGGCCTGTCAGTCTGACCTCGGTGCAGGGGAAAGTTATGAAGCGGGTCATCTTGAGTGCCATCACACAGCACGTACAGGACAATCAGACGATCAGGCCTAGTCATCATGGGTTTATGAAAGGCAGGTCCTGCTTGACTACCCTGATCTCCTTCTATGACAAGGCGATGCATTTAGTGGATGAGGGAAAGGCTGTGGCTGTTGTCAAGCTAGACTTTAATAAAGCCTTTGACACCATTTCCCACAGCATTCTCCCGGAGAAATTGGCTGCTCATGTCTTGGACAGGCATACACTTCACTGGGTATAAAACTGACTGGACGGCTGGTCCCAAAGAGTTGTGGTGAATGGACTTAAATCCAACTGGAGGCCAGTCACAAAGGGTGTTCCCCAGGGCACAGTTCTGGGGCTGGTTCCCTTTAATATCTTTAGCAATGGTCTGTATGAGGGGATCGAGTGCACCCTTAGTATGTTTGCGGACGACACCAAGTTGGGCAGGAGTGTTGACCTGCTTGAGGTTAGAATGTCTCTACAGAGGGATCTGGACAGGCTGGACTGGTGGGCCAAGACTAACTATGCAAAATTCAACAAGGCCAAGTGCTGGGTCCTGCACTTGGGTCACAACAATCCCATGCAGTGCTACAGGCTTGGGTAAGTGTGGCTGGAAAGCTGCCTGGTGGAGAAAGACCTGGGTGTGTTGCTCGACAGCCAGCTGAATATGAGCCAGCAGTTTTCCCAGGTGGCCAAGAAGGCCAACAGCATCCTGGCTTGTACGAGAAACAGTATGGACAGCAGACTAGGGAGGTGATTTTGCCCCTGTACTTGGCACTGGTAAGGCTGCACCGCAAGTACTGTGTTCAGTTTTGGGCCCCTCACTACAAGAAAAACACTGAGGTCCTGGAGCGTGTCCAGGGAACGGCAACAAACGTGGTGAAGGGTCTAGAGCACAAGCTGTATGAGGAGCGGCTGAGGGAACTGGGGTTGTTTAGTCTGGAGAAAAGGAGGCTCAGCAGAGACCTTATTGCTCTCTACAACTACCTGAAAGGAGGTTATTGCAAGGTGGCAGTCAGCCTCTCCTCACAAGTAACAAGCGATAGCAGAAGGGGAAATGGCCTCCAGTTTTGCCAGGGGAGGTACAGATTGGATACTAGGAAAAAATTTATTCACAGAAAGCATTCTCTAGCATTGGAACAGGCTGCCCAGGGAAGTGCTTAAGCCACCATCCCTGGAGGTATTTAAAAGACATGTAGATGTGGTTCTTAGGGACATGGTTTAGTGGTGGACTTGGCACTGTTAGGTTAATGGTTGGACTCGATGATCTTAAAGGATTTTTCTTACGTAAATGACTCTAAAGGATTCTAATGTGGTTTTGCACCTCTTCTTCACTTTTCCTCCTAGTGGGTTAAAGCTTAAGGTGTCTTTATTTTGAAGGAAAGGGTAAAAACAAAAGCAGAAAAAAATAAGAAAAATGAAGAAGAGCAAGACAAGCAACAGTAAATGGTTCCACAATTCTCAACAGATGATGCTGTGCTGTGACAAATCAGGCTTCTGTCATAAGCTAACAAAAAGACAATACAACTTTCAAAGGTCATCCCTGTTTTAAAAACACTGCATAAAAACAAGATGTTGCCTTTAACTGTTTTTTTTGGCCAACAACTATGTACTTCTTCCCTTTCCAAATGCTGACATGAGTCAAGCGCTTGTGAAACACGGTTGCCACTCAAGGAATCCTTAAGGCAGCTGAATTCCATAGAAAATACAAAAACCAGCAAGGATAACAGCAGCACTGCTTTTTTGAGATGGTGCCATTTATCTAATAGAGGGGCCAATCAGACCATGTTTTCCTCAAAGAAACCAGCTGAAATTCCCAATTCTTTTCAGAGAAAAGGTCAGGCTTAGCTTTCATACATGCTTATATTCAGCTGCATGTGAATTAAGAATTTACCAATGCATAATTACCCCTCTAGTAGATGCCTTCCCAGCAGGTACTTCTTTTAAAATCACATTAATTATTAGGCCCGAGTGTGGCACTAGCTAATCACATCACAGGTTATATAATTTCATTGTAAAAGTCCTCTCTAAGAACATTGTACACAGGCTTACAAGTGATTTTAAAAGTGTAATTCCAATGCTGTAGCAGTAAATGCAGACTAAAACAGGTTTAAGTATTTCCTGTACGTCCCACAGGAACTCCTCTTAGAATTTCCTCCGCTAAGAGACTTTAGTAGACAACCATTTTTCTTTCCTCAATGCCATTTGTTGCAGTAAACTAGCACTTGTTTATCTGAACTGCTACATGTGCAAAATGGAGATGTGATTATCTATGTCCTTTAAGTCCCTTTCTCTCTCCTCCTCTTCCACCAACCTGTCAGCATCAGAAAATTCACAGCATAACAATTACGACACTTAGCATCAAAAGCATGTTGCTATGACCCTACTGTTTTCTTCAGATACAGTGAACATTTATAAGTCAACACTTGCAAGACAGAGAGCTGAACTGGATCTCAAGATAGCATAAAAAAAACTACCACGTTGCGATGTGTGTGCAATCAGCCATACAGAGACTTAAACTAAAAGTGGTCTTATTATGCAAACAGTAGTCTCTGGTATGCAAATAAATACAAACAAAGCAAAACACCGAACTCTTGAATAATATCAGCTGCTGCTAGCAATCAAGAAATCATTTCTTATAATCACCTAAAAACAAACAAGACCCCCTGTTTTAAACATGGTTGTCATATATACAACTAAAGATATGACAGGAATGCATTTAAAATCCAATTGTCTACACCCATTTCCTTAACAAATGGTGGCCCTTTACAAGCAGACATTCTAATTAATCTATCTATCTTGCAACTGAGCCATCACCACCAGCACAGCTACATATTTCCATTAGGGTTACAGAATTTAATTGGGTAAACCAGTTTACAAAAGCAGAGTAAACTAATATACATGAGAGGAAACTTTAAGCAGAGAATAGATGCAAAGAACAGACAAAAGATGGAAACTGCAGGTTTTTTTAAGGATTATTAGTGGCCTCCACTTACTTTTCCCCCTGCCCCCCTACTAAACTAAAGAAGAACAGAAGGGAAATACACATAGTTTTGAGAACGGCCAGGAGCCAGTAGTGCAGAAGAGACTCTACTTCCCCTTTTGTTTGAGTTCTTGCAGCAGCTATACCGAATCTGCATTACAATGCTTTGCCTCTGGGCAGCAGCAATACCATAGTATACTACGGTTAACTATAAATGTTTAATCACTGCCTATGATCTCAGCACAGTCCACCAGTTTCATTTTGTGAGCATGGGCCAAGCTGTGCAGAAATATCCTAAATCAAGGTTTAACAGCATCAGTTAGAAATTACTCTGGCTGTGAATCCTCTTATCTCCTCTTATTCATACTACCCAGCTCTGAAGGCAGACTGCTTTTCCAGCACAACTGTTAAACCTAAAGATGCACCCCACAATGCCGAGCACGTAGACAAGCAAATTAACTCTCAGTCACATTAATGTTATCTAGACCTTAGTGATATCCACACTCCTACAAGCTACAAAGCCAGCTGTCTGTTCTCTGTGAAGCTGAAAAGTCATAGTAGTACCCAGAAAAAGTGAGAAAATGAGATTGATCAAGTTCATTTCAGTAATGCTGTTTTGCATAAAAAGAGGCTTTTTGGTAAGTAACTAAAGAAGAGATTTCCTTCTTCACTGGAAGAAGAAATAAAAACAGGAAACAAACAAGGCAGGATATAACAGGAAGGTCCATTATATGACATGTTAAACTGAATTTTCAGGCCCCCGGGGCATAAATAGTCTAAAGAGGGAATGAACTGACATTCAACATCCTGTAGGCTAATTATGAGCAACTGCACCAGTAATCCTGAGTGAACTATTCACCTTCTTCATTGACAGAAATGCACTGGCGTAACCTGACTTTAATAACGGAATGGTGTCTCCAACATTGTGTTTTAATGAGTTCTGATTTGATATTAGTAACAGCTTGCCCCATATTAGTGTACTGGTGATGGCCTCCTACAGTTTCTCTTTGAAAAGAAACTAAATTAGGGTCATAGAACAACAGATTTTGTAAACTCTAGTGAATAATCGAAAAGACAGGCACTGATCTGTAATGAGTATATAGGACATTAATACAAGGATAATTTTGTAGCTCAAAAGTTAAATAATCAAGTCTGTGTCTGTGAAATATGTGCCAGGTATTAACATGTGTCTATATTTTAGACAGTTAACTAGATGTGTAAATAAATAACTATTTCTGCGTGCAAATAACTTCTCTTTGCAAAACTACATAGCCCCTCACCATGTAATGCTATTTTCCTGGTATTCCAATGGATGATTCTGCTGTGCACATACACATTTTGTGCATTTCCTTCAGTAGTCATTTAGTTGTTTTACCCGAGTTTGGAGGAGATACCATTGAGCAATTATTGCACAATATTTGGAAAATCACTGCATCATAAAGCCCCACTGCTTCGACTGAGGTTAAAATGTACTTTTCAAAAGTGTCTTCTTAAATGAAGGGCAAACATTGCTCCCCCAAACAAGTACCACACCAAGTACACTCAGCTGCTCTCAGACAGGAAATTGCTTTTTTCTAAAGAATGTTTAGGGATTCTTTGGCTATATGGTTTTTTTCCACTCTAGCAGAATGGGGTTGCAAGACGTTGTACTGGTAGAAGGCACAAGGATCCTTTCTCTAAACCAGACACAGAGTAAGCCACTCAGGTATCCTGTAAGTAGAATTACCAACTTTATTTAAAGACCTCTTCCACACTCTGCAGGCCTTGTATTGGTTATTCCACTCATTTTTACCTGACATTCCACAAAACAGTTCTGATATTTGTACATTACCCTTTGCCTATTGCTTTAGTAATGTGCATCTTCCCTTCAAAATTACACAAAACTGCTTAGATACAGGACATGTCATATCTCTTTCATTTTCGAAAAGAAGGAGAAAAAGAAAGATCTTCAGGGAGCCAGTAAGAAAACCTTGCAGTGTTTGTTTGCTTTCAAGCATTATGCATCCTGTACAACAGGTCAAGCTTTTAACTTACTTCTGCTCTCTGCTCACTGTAACAAGTCAATAAGATAAGGGACCAGATCCCACCTGCAAAAACAAAGGATGCATTTTGGAAGCCCGCTCTTCTCACCTGCTCCCTCCACTGAAAGCAAGAGGCATGCCTATTTTGATATTGTTGTTGTGAAGGGCTCATTAAATTATTGCTCATAGCAGGGGGCAAGGATACTTTTGACTAAATCTGTTAGCCAGACTCCTGCAGTGACTCTCCTCTGGATTCCCCAGCAGGCGTCTCTTTGAAGTGCTTATAATAAATGGAATACAACTGGGAGAAATCAGAAAGGGCAATGTTGACAACTGTCATAGCAGGTTATAGCTTGAATGGCAACTGAGCAGAAGGTCTCTCTCTCTGTGTCTCTCTCATACCTCAGATCTCCTTAGCATCATTTCTGGTAGGCATCCAACCTCCATTAGCAAGAGTTTCTGGAAAATTGCATTTCTCCCTAAATTCTCTGTCTGTGCTGTAAACGTAATGCACTGTTCCAGGCCACCAGGTCTTCTAGATGAAATGGTTTTGCAACTGTAACAGCATATCCACTATGATAGGCGAAGTGCCAAGATATAATTAGTGATACATAACAGAAATTACAAGCAATATTAATGGAGGATATATTTCAAGGAAAGACCCATTTTCATTCCAGAAGCATTTTTATGCCATTATAGAAAGGGCAAAAAAGTTAATGCTACTAAATATAGTATAATTCCTCAGCAACCATTTTTATCTGATGAATGCTATATATTTATGCTGTATTACAAATTGCCTCATCAATTATCTCATTTCATCAGCACTAGAAAATTCAAAATATATGACAACTTTAAAAGAGCCACTAATAGCTGATAGTTTCACATACTACTTAATATATTGTGAAAACACACATGCTTTTTAAATAAAACTTTTTTATGTACTAAAATACACATGCATACTACTTTAGTTGGTAATAATAACCGTAAGTTCCCCTGAAGTCAGGAAAATGATATGGCATCACTGTTCCAAGTGTTCCAATATCTAATAATGTTTTCAACCTTTTTTAATACCTTGCTTTGCAATACCAACCTCTAAGGTGAGGACTTAAAACCCCAAGAAAAAGTTAAGACACCTAACAAAAGCTGTTTGAAGGCTAAATATAAGAATCAAGGAAAGCAAAGAAACAAAGGTTAAAAACCCCAAGATTTCACACACAAAAAAAAAAGCCAGTCTAGTCTAGTCTAGTAAGGTGAAAGGCAAGAGTTGCTTGATTTGAGATTTCACTTTTTCTAATCAGTCTAGAAAATTCCTGCTACAGCAGAGGCTGATGCTACACAATCCAATAGGCTTTTACGAATCCTAATTTCTATGATTCTACAAAAAATTGTACACCGAGTTAGTGGGAATTTAAGCACCTCCAACTGAAGGATGCTAAAATGTAAGCTAACACTGAGCAATAGCAACTCATTGTGCTCTTGTTCTGAATGATAATTTGGTGCATGTGTGAGACAAGCCTAAGGCCTAACCAGGACTTCCCACGGAGAGAGGAGGAACAGGCAGCATGGTATGAGCCCCACAGCAACACTTTCAAGTGCTGTATTTCAAAAATAAATCTCAGACTATGCATGGTAGAGAGGACACAGGGACAGAAGCATTAATTAATCCTCCAAAGAACAATTTTAAGTTTTCATTTTTTCATTTTTCAAATACTTTCTGAAATCCATTATTCATAGAGTATCTGAAGAACAAGAAAAAAGTATATCAGTAAACAAAACATAGTGGTGATGAAAACAGAGCACTGCTAAACTGTGCAAGAGTGTCAAATTTGAAGAGAAATAGCAGTTTCAATAGTTACCATGAGAATGAATAATGACAAACTATCTGGGCATTCAAATGTTAGTCAACATATGCAAACACGGAGGAGATGATCTTGGACACTAGGGAAACGATTTGAAATAAGATACCACATATTCTTCGAAGTCACTTCTCCTAATACAACACTGGGTTAATGTCACTGGCCTTCAAGTTAGCTGTCGTACTATTTAACTACAAATTCCAAGCTAACCTAAGTTTTCCTATCAAACCAGTGTAATAACTATTTTAAGGTTGGCCATGTGTGGGAGATCACTGATGCAGAAAAAATCACATCACTAAAATATTTGTCTAATTAATTCTCAAAACAGATTGAAACATAACACAAAACAAAAAGTGCAATTGTACAGTTATAAAGCAATGTCACTTCTCATCTTGGCTAGGGACCAGGGACTATAACTTCTATGCTTGTATAGCTTCTCAGTATGCACCAACACATCTCCGTGCCCATAACTCCATTCTCCAGTTGTCCGTATTGTGGACTTACTATAAGAGAGAGACATTGAAAGTCAAAAGGACTCTGATTTTGGCTGTAGGTGATATTGGACTCATATACAATTGTCATTCCCAAATCTGATTCAACATAATTGCTTTCAGCTTCCCTTAAAGCAACAAAGACATGCTATTTCTCTACTTGCACAACAAAAAATTCCATAAATATCTCTAAGAAAAATGGATGAAAAAAGGCTTAGATGATTTAACCCAGCAAGATCCTAGTCAGGTTAGACACTGACTATCCATACTGTCTTGGCGTATGGTTGTGAAGGGCTCTACAAGCAGTTTGCTGTAAAATCTGTTGACTACATTGATACTTGTTTTCTAAGCAGCTCCTTAAATCTCTTATTCCATTCCAAAATGTTTGCCCAAAGAAAACAAGAAAAATTACTAAGATATTCCTTCTATTTTTACCCACCATAAAGAGTAAGATCATACTAAGATTAGCTGATTCCAAGGCTAGCCTTTCATTTTTGTCTTGTTCCAGAAGAAAAAGGAAAAAGAAAAACCCAAACCCAACCCATATTTTAGTAACAGTGATTCAAATGTCATCATATGAAACCTTCCCAAAACACCTCCACTGGTCTTTTAAATTAAGCTGGCTGGCTGTGCACTGTAGCACTAAGAATCACAGAAATTTCTATAGGTGAAAGTAGCAACTGTCAACGTATGCATGGTAACAAAGACCAAAAAATAAAATATTTTACAAAAAAAAAAAAAGAGAGAGAGATGAGAGAGAAGAGTAAGGTTGCTTTTACTGCAGCAATGGTTTGGAATGCTGCGACACACATGAAAATAAAAATAGTTGCTCTAATGCAGGCCGAGGACTGATCTCCTCTAACAAAAAATAGGAATTTTGAGAAGCTGGTATTTAGACAATTAAAACACCAAAAATTAAAAATGACAAATCTAGCTCCAGTTTTCAAACTAGAGCATGAGTTGTATCAGGGAGCTAAGCCCAACAGACAGTTGGACTAAATTATCATTGTGGGTCCCTTCCAACTGAACTATTTTATTCTATAATGTTTATTTTAAAATAATAGTAGCATTAATAATCATTATTGCAGATACAGCAGCAACAATGTTGATCACTGAGCATATAGAATAGGTGCTTGTCGTACAAGTTTATCAAACTCCAATTTTCCATGCACCAAGATTTAGAAATTGAAACATATACACATGCTATTGCCAAATAGGATGAAAAATCTTAGAAAGTTTAGGTCTGGCATTTTTATTTGGCTCTTAAACTAATATCCAGAAATCATATGATAATCCAAATCCTACTTTGGGATACTTCCAATAGTTAAAGGCACTGAAAGCACTTTTGTTCGGACACATTGCATATTCAAAGGCAAAAGAAAATGTATGTTGGAAAGAAAATGTTTATTTGCAGGCTATGCTGGAAGCTGAAGTGGCTTTTGTACCTTAATAGGTAAAGAAAGTACATTTTTATGGTAGAAGGTAGGTGTCTTGGTACAAAACTTCAATTTTAAAAACATCTTCCCAGATGCTATCAAACCCTGGAAGTGTCCACGTTACATAGATTTTGCAGAACCTTCGTTTTAGAGATCATTAGACATTTCCAGATATTACCCCAATATTTGATTATTTAGGGACTTGCTAGCTTTTGGCACAACATGCTAGAACTTTACTTTTCTCTTACTCATCACTAAGCTGCCTGAGTACTGACTTCAGTAACAATATGCACCATAACTGAAACACAGTGCACTGCTTTATATCAAGCCCTGTGAAGACAAACTTGAGATTTAAGGATAATACTGCTGTTCTGAAAGGTACAACATCATTGCTCATTGTGCTGTTAGATGTTTATTTTCTTCACCAGACTTTAGAGACTGAATCACTTACTGGATGAACTGGCACATAAGTTTCGTAGTAAGGAGAGCTATAAAAATAGTCTAAGCTAGAATTTGAATGCAAGGCATTAAAAATGTATATGTTTTTCTATATAATGCAAATACACGGTAATCTTAGTGAGCACTAACCTTTTATGTGTAAAAACCAACCCGATCAATGGGATACAAATGAAAATGTGTTTTTGACTTTGGAAAAGGAAAAGAAGAAAGAGTAAGATTTTTCCTCATCCTGATGCAAGAATAAAGCTCTCTATTTAAAAAAATTATAAGAATGATCCCTGTTTGTATCATACTTAAAAAGCCTATATTTTTCCTTTCTGTTTCACGACAGTAAAAAAGGACTAATTCTTATTTTTAATATTCTCATTTGACTAAATTAGAGGATTAACTGAAAAACCCAGATAAGATACAGCTAGTTCAATTTGTTCAATGGAAACATTCTTTAAAAAAAATCTTTCTCTCATAAATCTTAATAGTGAAATATATAAGGAAGAGAAAAGGTAAGAATCTCTTTTACTTTGCAGATGTGAAATTAATTACAGAGATAAGTGAGTTACCAAGGGTTATTCAAAATCTTTGAAGAAGCTAGAGACTGAACACCAGATCTCAGCCCAGTGCTTTATCAGCATATCATTTTTATGAGTGGCACGTCGTCAGATCTATTATACTATTAAAAATACACATTCTTACAGCCTCCTCTAAATACACAACCTATTCTATTGGGAAACAAACAAACAAGCAAGCAAACAACCCACAAGTAAATATTAGGAGAAAGAAGAATCACTTTTCTGTATAAATCATGAACACATAATCTTTCTTCTCTTCAGAAATTTGTATGCTATCAACACAATTTTTGACCGCAGAACCATGTGTGGACATTCTTACAAATGAAGTACTATTCAATAAATCCTACTTGCTTATTCAAAATACTGGATGTAAGCTCTCACAGAGCTTATGGGATGCATTTTAGACTCACAGATAGAATCCAGAGGATTAAACACAAAACTTACATTGGTGGTGCGGATACAGCAGGGAAGTACTACTGGGCAAAAGTATACCGATTCATGAAGGATGAGGCTCAAAAAGGATAGTAAGGCGTCTTTGTCACTCGTACGTGGGAGGTTGAGGCATATTTAACTCCATATCACATTATCAAGATGCAGCTCTTTTACTGATACTCATTGCTGGACACACTTCCCCTTGGTTGTCCACAACAGGTCTTTTGCTGTTCCTGAGGGAACTATGTCCAGCAGGCTATAGCAAGTGAAGCCTGCTGGAGTATTATGGTTCAGCTACAGTTAACTTCTCTTTTCAACTGAAAATACAATAAAAACAAACCCCAGATCCAAACATAAAAACGTCTCACACAGCTAACATTGGACCTGCATTCAGAAATAGTTTCACCCGGCACTTTCTGCAGCGCTCCTATTAGCATGACGCCTTGCCATGGGACAACAGATGCTTGGTGCAGGAAATCCTGGATAGGTTTCAACCTTTGAATAGAGATTCTGCACCCATTTTCAATTATAGGAATTCAGTGTATGACAAGGGGAAAATGGTTAAGAAATTATAGTATGTCTGCTTAATAACAGCTACTCCAAAACATGAAGAAAAAGCTATAAACCTGACTTAAATCTTCCACGTGGAAGCATGGTGCTTTATCACTGAATCAGTAGTTTAGTTTCCCTTTTAATGAATTCACTTCCGAGACTCTGAGAATAAAGATACACATATCGAACACACTGTTCTCCCTTTATTAAGCAAAAAAGATCTTGCTTCAGCCTTAATTGTATTTTCCTCAAACAGCAGGAAGAAATAATTCAAATCAAAGCAAATCCAAATATTCTTTAACCCCAAAATTAAGAGTTCAAAATCTGGACAAAACATTTTAGTGTTGACTGGTGATCTACTGCAACTGAACCACAAAGTACCTTCACAAAGACGTAGGAAAAAAAAATCTAAATTAATATACAGCAGTTAAAACACACCTGAAGAATACTAAAATAAATTAAAATAAAGCACTAGGAAAAAAAAACCCATTTGTTTATCCACTTCAGGCCTTTTTAAATCAAACTTGTTCTTATTATGAAGAGGAATGCCTTCTAACATAAACCCATTCAGTACTCTCATTTGTACAATAGTACAGGTAAACCATTAGAAATTAGTAGAAAGGAATTTTCTTCCTGAGAGTAACACAAAAGGATACAGCTTTACATCTTAAGAATGGGTATGTGTTTGTTCTTAGGAAGAGTGAAGATGAAGGGAAAAAGAAACAAAGCAAAGCCAAAAAAAAAACCCCAAACCAAACCAACCAAAAAAACTCCAAAACCAAACCAAAACAACCCCCCCAAAAACCCTGCATAGCTCTCAGTGCATTTTGGGGTGCAAATCCCCAGGAGACGTATTTCTGCTGTGGTGTAAAATATACCACAGTTGCTACCGCTCACATTTTTACATAATAGTGTATCCATTACATCAGTCCATTAAGGACTGCCCCACCTAGCAGATGCTGAGTAAGCACTTCAGCAAATAGCTCCCACCGTGCTGCCCGTGGCTACATTGCTAGCAAAAGCAAAGCTGGCTCACTTCAAGCTAATTGGGAATGTCTACTTAAACTGCAGTATAGCCATGGAGGTTACCCACCACTGTACACAGTTACTAGACAAGCACTAAGTGGACAGGCAGATCTGGGATCCAACCCAGTTCGCAGAGAAAAGGAATGACGACTGCCTTGGCTCTGAAGAGGACAGAGGGACAGTCACACCAGAAGCTCCAGATACCTAACACTGACATCTGATTTCCCTGCTAATCCCTGAAAGCCACAAATTTTGCGGTCAATGTTTTCCACCGCTACCTGTGTGGAAGCTGCTCACAAATGAAGAACGTAGGCTGGAAAAGCCTACACTGAATTTCCACTACTCTTTGAAGCATCCCCTGTCTCCTCCCACTTTCACCTTCTCCCATGAACACAGCTGAAAGGAACAGTAGTGGAGGACTACGGTCCTCTCACGTAAAGGGTAAATGATGGATTATTCAAGTTAGGTAGCATGAACTTACCTGACCATGAGTGGTTGCATTTATCACTTCATACATGACTTAACATCCATAGGATGATTTTTCTCTGCTTATTTGAATGAATATGTGCTTTAAAAACCCTGCCAGGCTATCCAGGACTGTGAAAAAGAATTAAGTTTAATTGAAGCCAATGAACATCCCATTTACTTAGTAGAAACTTCAGTTTCTACCATCTTCCTGGAACATTTTCATCTTGAGATGCCAAAGTGGGGAGAACCCAGTCCCACTACTGACTCAGCCAGGGATGAGAGACAGTGTCGGTACACATCCTGTAACAGATGGCTTCTGACTGCTTAAAAAAATAAGCAAGCAGGCGCTTCTATAGCTGTTTATCTTCTTTTCTCTCTCAGGCCTTATAGATGTAAAAGCAGCAGAAGAAAGTGGCAAGATGTCATCACTGTTTCAACACCATGCAGAGGGAAAGCAGAAAATACAACTTTTTGGTATACTCATCAGTTTGAATGAAAAGCTGCACATTATTTATGAGACGTGTGAGAAACAATCCATTGTACTGAACAACGATAGTCAATCCTAGATATAAATTCTCCACTGGTCGATAACCACTATACCCATTCCCTTAGCCATGAAAATGACCTGACAGAGCCATAAATTTACACATTGTCCATTTTTCACAGACAACCCGCCCCCCCCAGACTGTCTGCAGTGCACCAGCCATGACATTGGTGTAAACATTTACTCATTTATTATTTTATGCTGACTGCTTTTCAGCTTCCTGACAAAAGACAGGCAAGTAACAATGGTGATATAACCTGGGCCAGCTTCAAGACCCAAGCGCAGGCTGAATATAGGTTTCAGAGATGGCACAGTGTGCTAGCACTTCCTATCCCAGCAGTACGCTGGAACTCACTAAATATAGATTTTCTTTTAACACAAAAACTTCCATTAATCCATAAGGTTTCAATTTACTCATGCATAATACAAATTATCCACCTACAAGTTTCTTTCAGAGAACCAAACCAAAAACTCAGTCTAAACTTACTGAAAATCTTAATAATGCCTGGCATTGACCCAAAATCTTTCCAAAGAGCCTGACTGATAATTAGTACATTTTCAATGATTTGCCTCTTTTGGGGCCAGTGTTCTAATGGGTTTTAGTGCTAGCAAATCGGTGCTAGGATTTGTTCTGTGCATTAACGTGCACAGAGTGTTAAGCTACTTATTTGTAATGATACTGTTCCTGTAGGAAAGCCTGCCTTGATTGTTAATGATACTTGAGGCTCTTAATCTTAAAACAGAGGGGGAGAGAAACTGCAGGGTGTGGCATAGTCTGCTACACAGCTTGTCATTTACTGAAAATAAAAACCTCACTTAATTCCATTGATAGCACTCAGAATATTATAATAGGCATTTAATTTCCTAAACAAATTGCACTTTAAGAAGCTGGGACAATCTCTTAAATTACACTATTTTCATTGTTTATATTTGTTGTTGTTGTTGTTTTTTAATATAGGATATATTCAAAAGTGATTTATTCAAAAAGAATAATTTGAAGAAACTTGACCTTACTTTCCACTACGCTCACATAAATTTTTTTTTTCAAAAATAGAAGCACAAATAAAAAAGAACAGTAATATCTTAGTCCTCTTCCAGATTAAACCTTAAAGATTGCTGTATGATCAGTATTACTGCACTGCTGCCTAATAGTATATACTGTTGATACATTAATTGGTTTATTGATTACTTTAAAGTTTTACAACTTTCCATTCAGCCCAATGTGCCCTTGTTGTGAACTCACCCAAAGAATTACCAGGTTCAATAACCTGAATTATATTCATTAATACTATAATAGACATATGTAATAAAAAAGAAAAAGAACACAACTATTACCTTCACACAAGTAGTCCTATTGACTTCAGTAAGACTGATTTTACAGAGCAAAAAAACTGCCCAGTCAATCAAGACTTTGAATATCCAAAACAAAAGCTGCATATTCACAATATCAGACTTCTGAGCATCACAAACTATAATAAAAGTAAACTGGAAGCACAAGAGCTGTAATGCTTATTCACATGTAGCTGTGGTCAAAAATGTTATGACATCCAGAAAAAAATAAAAGCATGAAATCTATGCTGACTGGTAAAGTATAGTAAAATAATGTTATGCCAGATTGCCCTGATGCTGTCAACCTTTAAAAATTTCATTCCAATCTTCCCAAAATATTTTGAAAATATAAATTGCAGAAAAAAATAAAATAAAAATTCTATCTTACCTATCCAGTTAGGAATTCGAATAGAAAGTCAATTTGACAAATTCCCTGTGAAACATAAATTTCAATTTTGTCACAATTCTGTTATAGAGTTGAGGGTGCACAGACATTGCAAGAAAGAATTCTGGATCCCTTGTAAGTATCAAGCAATTCAGCATAGATATACACACACCATAAGAGACATCTGTGGGACCTGAGCTTGGCTCTTTCATGGGAAGCACTATCTTTACCCTCTAGAGACAAAATGCCAGTTAATGTACAAAGTATTATGTCACAAGAGAAGTAATTTGATGTTTGTAAATAGATACATATATTTATAGACGTACCTATATAAAAGGGAGTACTGTTGACTAAACAAAACCAGAAAGCAGTAGAAAAGCCTCTAAGCATAACAAAAAGACGTGAACTCAGCTGATGGTGCAAAAGATAAAATGGACAGGATTCAGTATGGAAATAAGACACTGAAAAGAGGTCAAGCGACTTAGTGAATCAGCTGCTGACCTCATATCAAACTCAGTCCTAATCATAGAGAATGAAAATTGCTGTTCGTAGATGGCTGGAAAAGGCTTTAAGCCACAAACCCATTCTGGACTTAATATAGTACGCACAAAAACATATTATCATCCCTTACCCAAGTCCCTGAATTGTCTAGCAGCAAATTATATAAAATCATCCTGCATTTTCATTCCCATTGATTGCCAGTCTATAGCTAAACGAATATATAATTACATTTGTAATAAAATACATAAAATCTACTCTTAATTTAGTGCTTTAGAAATCATGTAAATACCTAAGGTGAATAACCCTGTTACTTCAAATACCTCTCAAAGAGAAGCCTGCCCTTATGAACTGACTGGAGTGCACAGGGAGGTAGAAAGAGTTTGGTATTTTTTGTTCTGTTTCAGCCTTAAAAAGGTCAGTTCCAGTGAGAGAATAACTCAGAGAAAATTCCCCTAAATCCAGCATTTATGGAAAGAGAGAAAGACAGACATCCACATGCATGCTGACTCTACAGTCCTATTCTTAGAATATCCATCTACCCATACACTGCAACATGTTAAGGTTTTGTCAGAAGCACTTTTGGACCCAGTAACTCACTTGTAGCTGTCATTATCCTAAATATTTCCTTACTGAGTGGCTATACAGTCACTGTTCCCAAAGCGCATTACATAAGTTACTTCAAAACTGTTGCATATATGCTGTCAAATTACCGTAATGCCACGTGCTGAAAACACCTTCCAAGTTATCATGCTTGTTATTGTGGTTGTCAGACATGGCTGCTTGCTCCCGATTAACTGTACATAACACCAAACTGGCTAACACAGGATTTGGATTTTTGAAGATAAATGCCAAGATAAAGCCCTGACATCACCCCAACCCACCATCCCAAAGCATTAGGTGCAAATCTATTTAAGAAAAAAAAAAAAAAGATCGTTCAGTGGTCAGTTCCCTGGGGCAAACATGCAATCCCCCAAAACACTGGCACTGGCAATAAGTATGGCCCCATTCTCCACCTACATCTACAACAAGCCCATTTGATAGTAAGGGAGAAAGAAAGTCACCAGATGTGATGGCTGGTGCCTTGGTAACTATCAGAGTAAGTTATCCATACTGCTTGTAATCAGGCTAAAAGTTCCTGAGGCTTCACCATCTGGAATTTTTTTGCACAGCAACTCTAACAAGTTTTGGTTTTTCGGGTTTTTTTTTGACTATGACTGGACTTCAGTCAGCAACAGTTTGGAAGTAAGCCTGCTTCTTTTCCTTCAGGTGAGTTCTACCAGCAATGAAAAATAAAGCTTTTTCTCTTGAGTGAGCTGTATTAGAAAATAAGTTGAAAAAACAAATACATTAACGTGGAAAAAAATCAGAATGCAACAGAAATAAGAAAAGACTATAGACAAATCTCTCTCTTGCCTGCTGTGTCTCCTTTACCTTCCCCCTCAAAAAAAAAAACCAAAACCAAAACCAAACCCAAACTCACCAGTTAACTATTCCTCTGCAGGAGACCCAATGTTTCCCTAGAAGGGGTAAATATAGCTTTCCAGCAAAACACTTCACAGAAAACGTGTGTTGTTGTTGTTTCAAAACAATTTAGTTGAATAAATAGAGCATCTCTTGTTCACAATGTGCTGTATTTGATCAGGAAAATAAGAACACAGGGTGTTGGAAAGACAACAAGCTTGATAACTTTCATTAATCTCTCATAATAGTCAATTTCTGTATATATTGCCTTGCAAAGATTTGATAGTGACTTAACTGAATTTGATAAACATCAGGAAAAGAGACCCCAGAGGCTCTCAAAGCTAACCAGGAAAAAAAAATACATCTAGAAATATCATAAAACATTTCTCAGCAAAATGTTCATTTTCATTCTTCTCTGGAGATAGGGAAACTTTGATAAATTCAAATAAAACAGATTGAGTTTAGGGAATGAACACCAAATGCTTATCCGTGCTATCTTCTCTATCAGTTATTAGGAACTGCATTTTGAAAGATTAAAGAAGCCCTCCTTTCTCCCCTTCTTTAGCATCTTCTCCCCAACCCCCGCATGACATTGTCACATACGCATTCCTCTAGTAACCTTCTGAAGCAAGTAAAATCTCTAGCTAAAAACAGCAACACACAATTTCAAATGTTTTTGGAGCTGAAGTTACACTTCATTACTAATCAAAAATTTTCAGAGTTTATTCAGACCTTCTGCATAAAAAGCTGATGTTCATCTGAAGTGTGATCCTATTCTGTAAATTACATTCATAAACAATATAGAATGCTTCTGCATTTTCAGTATGCCACAGGATTCACTATCAAATTTTCTGAATTTATAAGTCAGTAGACAGTCTTTCAATCTATCTGGTCCTTGCAGACTCAGCATGCTACTTGTAAGCCAAGCTGTTGTCCTTCTGGCTTCGTATATTGCTGCCAGCACTAAAGATTTGGCAGACAAAATTTCTCACTCCGTAGACACAGCACAGCGGACTGGGGTGTGCTGGACATTCCCAGATTAACAGATACTTCAGATGGTAAGTTAAGTGCAGCTCCATGCTGCAGTACAAAGCAGCATCAGGTCAATTTACTAGCTGTACTGCATTCATATCATGTTCCTCAAGGCTACTAGTTCTAGCTACATAGGCAGTGTATGTGGGCAGCCTTTAGAAAATATGCTCTGAAAGTAGAACATTGTTAACATCCTGAAAGATGAATGAACTAGAAGACCATCCACTTTGTTCTGCCACAACTCTCCCAGGTTTACTGGGTTAACAATAGCATTTCAGGGGAAAAAAAGAAAAAAACAACAACAAAACCCCCTCAAAACCACAATAGCAAAGAAAAAAAAAGAACTTACAAACAGAACCAATTGTTAATATACAGTTTTCTTTCTTCAAATGAAAGATGCAAAAGTGATCATAAAAGAAACCAGAGGGCAGCATGTGATAGAAGTTCAATTCAATCTGTTTTTCAGAGTAAAGCTGTGCTTAAAATATCATTCTGCCTTGACTAACCACTTCCTTTCTAAGAAAAAAATTGAATGGGATGATAAGATGTCATTGCTTGCTACAGTAAAAAGGATCTGAACACAGAAACTCCCGCAGGTCTTCTCCAGCCCTAAGTTCCCCACATGCTGTAAATACGCATGTTGTCCTTTCTCTATATTCTGTTCTAAAGCTGCCCCGCGAACCATCATCCCTGGTGTCTGCAGCTCTGTTACCAGGAGAAAACACCAACATTATCACTAAAGATTTGCTACTGGATCAATTCTGTAGCTGTTGTAAATCAGCATAGCTTCAGTAACTTCAAGTAAGTGATGTTGATTTACAACACCCTGAGGATCTGGCCCTCTGTCCTTATTACTTCATTAATCTGCATATTCCCGCAATGTACACCAATCTTTTTTCTAAATTACTTTTACTTCAAGCCACCTGTTACAAGTCTGATGTGGATTTATACAGAGTTCATACCATACTTTCTTACTTATTTTTGAAGAAGCATTGCCCTGAATCTGTTCATGGTCCATAAATGATCTATATGGCTGACTGAATCAAGCCTGAGCTGGTAGCTGTCAGCAGGTATGAATTCAATTTCGCAAGACAAATCCATTAGTATCTAAACACTATTAACAGAGTGGAGAGGGAGAAGCACATTTTTTCTATCCCAGGGAATAAGAGGCTGGCCAGTTCTGGTAGGAAGGTATTTGATCAGGTCTGTCAGAGGCAGAAGACCATGGTGAATACCTTCTCATAATAATGAGTAGCTCGATCCCAAGAGAAGAGAAAGTTGGTGTCGGGAAGCATGTTTTATCATATTCCTTCAAGACATCCCTGAAGCTAAGAGCCCAGCAGGATTCAAAGGAGGTTTCGATATTTATATGGATAATAAGACCATCAACTGCTACACTGGACAGTATGCATTCTTTTTTGTAAGAAAATAAACTCTCATAACCTTGCTAGTAGAAATGCAGGATAGAAACAGGCTCAGTGGAAATGTTGCTACATTTCCATTTTGGAGTTTTCCGTAGTTCCCTTAATTTCCCTCTGACACTCTCTACTGTTAAAAAAGGACCCTGAGGGAATATGACTCTGATCCTCCATGGCATGGCCTTAAAATCAAGGAACACAGTCAGTGAACGAAAACCTAACTGCTACATTTTATTTGCAAATTTATTTTTCAAAAATAAAGTGTTGTTTTGATCCCCAGTTTAAAGTGAGGCACCAATAACCCACATCAAATTTGTTATGTGGGCATTTAAACACCTCCAGAGTCCTCTGAAAGTAGCACTAACATAGAAGAAATAATTTAGATGGAGTTAGAACAACTCTTTCTTCTGCCTAAAACCTGATGTTTTTCGAAAAGCAAATGTCCTCAAATCATTCTCTGCAGAAATATGCAAGGTTATCTTTAACAAGTCAGCATTTTTCAAATGTTACAATACTATAGATCTGAAAGGGTATTTTTCATAAGCTTAAAATAGAATTAATTGAGACATCACATACCATAGTTTATTAACAAGCCCAGGCTTTTAAATAGCATGTCCAACCACAGGAGGTATTTAAGGAGGGACATAAGATTCCATACCCTAAATGAATGAATATTAACATTGACTTGGAGAAGGTTATGATTATTTCAGGCTGAGAGCACTAAGGGAAAGAGAAAATGTACTTTGAATACGCTAAAGAAGGACTCTCGGTAGTAGCAGAGGTTTCCTGTACAGACCTAAGTGTTGGGCAGAGTGCAAGAAATGGGATTTGTCACTCCCAGATTCACTGAAATAACTAGCTCCAAGAGAAGAAGAGTTAAAGGTGACCATACTGTAATTGAGATAAAGTTAATTGTACATATGATTTACACACCTAGGGAACAGGAGTCAACTGAGTGTACAATTTAAATAAAACTCCCACCTTGCTGATTTCTTAATGCAGTTCTAACAGGTAAGGAAATACAACTTCTTAGTCATCCCCTCTTCAAAATTTATTTTGGGCTACAAAAGGTTATCTTACTTATCAAGTAAAATTCTTGTCAATAATAAGGAATACTGTAACAAATGTCTGCCTTCCTTCCGTAGGATCAGGATCTGTAGGCCTGTATATAGCCATCAGTAACATACTACTTTTAATATTTTTTTCCTACAGTTTCTGGGAGAGAGAATAGTTGTTAAATGTTCTGATTTTCCCCTATATATTTCCAACTCGATAGGTTTGCTGTTGCTATTCTTTCTATGCACTTATTGTACATCAAGGAGAAATCTTGTTATCATGTCTGTTCCAAATGCTTATCGTCAGTCAAGCCACCCACCATTGCTACTTCCATCCTTTAGAAAATAGCATTTCTTGGGATTTAGGGGCTGTTCTGTGGACACACATGCACTGAGTTTGAATCTCCCACTGTGTTTCAGGAATGACTTCACTGAAATTGCCTGGGTCTTCAGAGAATAAATATTAAGTGGATTTCAGTCACAGAAATATCAAGACATTTGTTAGGCTAAATGAGAGTGTATGAGGCAAATGAATGGGTGAGCCGTTTAAAATTTCAACCTAGGATTTCCATGCTGTGATCTCTCTTCCTACCTCCTTTCTTCTCTCCTCCTATTTCAAAACCTTAACTAGTTTGTTTGTTAGTCTTCAGTCTTACAAAAAAAAAAAAAATTGCTACCTGATACCCTTCTAGCTACAATAATCCCATTTTCCTACTACATTTTCTATCTCCTCAGCCTCAGCCACAGGCTTCTTATCTGAAGTCACTACATACTCCACTAGTAAACTATTACTTCGCATCACCTGCTGCGAAACACAAAGTCACTGCAGAAACTAATTAGGGACCTGTAGCTGGCAGGAAGCAGTGACTGCTTTCTGCAGCTCCTCGCCTCAAAATAAGAGCCTACACAGAACATACCCTGGTAGTGAGCTGCTATGCAGTAAGTGCAATGTGCATTCACTGATCAGTGCTGATTGCTTCTCAGTGAAGACCATTCACCATTGGTAGTGAAATACCTACTTTTCTCAGGATACACCTCATCATTGATAGTTACTATTAATCAGCTACTGCCAAACACAGAAACCAGCCAGTACCAGTCAATAACAAGTAGTACCTGTTCTAAAGGGCCTACAGGAAAGATGGGGACAAACTTTTTAGGAGGGCCTGTTGTGATAGGACAAGGGATAACGGCTTTAAACTAAAAGAGGAAAGATTTAGACTAGATATAAGGAAGAAATTTTTCACTATGAGGGTGGTGAAACACTGGAATGGGTTGCCCAGAGAGGCGGTAGATGCCGCATCCCTGGAAACAGTCAAGGTCAGGTTGGACAGGGCTCTGAGCAACCTGATCTGGTTGAAGATGTCCCTGCCCATTGCAGGGGAGGTTGGACTAGATGACCTTTAAAGCTCCCTTCCAACCCAAACCATTTTATGATTCTATTATTCTATAAATACATGGAGTCCCCACTATCCAAGGCTAAATAATTAACTCTTATAGCAATGGAGGTTTACCAGCCTTTCATCTTATGATACCCCCATACCTGAGTTTTTCTCTTAGGTTTTGCGACAATAACCTCCCACCCAATTTCTACTCTTTAGTAGTCAAACATAATTTTCCACCTGCATATCTTTCTAACTGCAATAACCACAATAGATACATTTCCCAAGCCCTTCTCTTCTTTTCTTCGCCTACATATGGGTACCCAGCCTACAATCTCTCTAAAAGTTGTTCAGCAGATAAACTGGAGCAGCAGCCACAGCTAACTGCTGCTCAGGCAATGATTACGTGCTACCTCACTGTCTCTTCCTTGCCTGCAAGCTTGTGAGGTGGTAGCCTTAGTTTATGGCAGGAACAAGGAAGGTTAAAGAAATGCTTTGATGTGTCACATGAAGTATGGGTTGCCAGGGGTGCACTTAGATATGTAGTCTTTCCTAAGGTTAATTTCTTTAGAATCCACATAATAATAGATGTGGTTGTTGTCATTTATTTTTTTTTCCCCTTGCTTTTCAGGTTATATCACAGATCTTTGGCAAGGTCTTGCCTAAGCAGACTTACTTTAAAAAAAGAACTGTTAAAAAAAGATCAGATCCTAAAGTTCTGGAAAAATGAATGCCCCCATTTCCCATTGTTTTTCATCTCATATAATATGCTCTTATCCAGCATTTTTAATCTAAATATCTTACTGAGGTCATCAGCTTGATCTGTATTTTACAGATGTATAAAACAGATAATGAAGTGAACGGATGCTCCGTAAGATAGTTTCAGAGCCAGGAATGAATAACAGTGCTTTAGGGCCACGAAGATGATCAGAGGGCTGGAGCACTTATCCTAGGAAGACAGGCTGAGAGAGTTGGGGTTGTTCAGCCTGGAGAAGAGAAGACTCTAGGGAGACGTTATAGTGGTCTTCCAGTACCTAAAGGGGGCCTCCAGGAAAGATGGCGAGGGACTCTTTATCAGGGAGTGTAGCGATAGCACGAGGTGTAACGGTTTTAAACTGAAAGAGGGTAGATTTAGAGTAGATATTAGGATGAAATTCTTTACTGTGAGGGTGGTGAGACACTGGAACAGGTTGCCCAAAGCAGTTGTGGATGCCCCATCTCTGGAAGTGTTCAAGGCCAGGCTGGATGGGGCTTTGGGCAACCTGGTCTAGTGGTAGGTGTCCCTGGCCACAGCAGGGGGGTTGGAACTAGATGATCTTTAAGGTCCCTTCCAACTCTAACCATTCTATGATTCTATGATTCTATGATGCTTTGAATCCCTTTCCAGTGTACTGTGTGTGCAATAATAAAGAGCTGTGGAGATGGCTGTGAAACAACAGAATCACCCTAGTTGAAGTGATTATATAGAAAAGTTTGAAAGGAAGTGGAAAATCAGGCCCTGGATGAGACATAAAGCGAGTAGATAAACCAAATGTATGTTCCTCCTTTATTAACTTTCTTAATGAGGTTATCTCTGACTATCAGGAACTCTAACGAGACCAAAAACCATCTATTTTAAATGCCAAGCAAACGTCTGTTAAGCAACAGACTCCCTCTTCGTAGGGCTGATGCTCTCGAATCCTAATAGTAACTGACAAGATTTCCCCATCTGGACTCTTTTTCTTTTTTTTACTTTGCATTTTGAGTATGTGACACAGCGCTGTGCAAGGGATTGCCTTTACAAGCAAAGCTGTATGTTTTTTAAAATGGGTGAACAGCATTGTAATAACATATGTGGAAAGATCAAAATGCAATTTCTTTTTATTATTCCTATTATTGCATTCCCCCACACAATGGCAACCTCTTCAGAGACATCGTCTGCAACATAATATTGATTTAATGCGCCACTTCATATGCCTGCCACGTCCTCAGATTAAAGATTTAAATTAATATGACAAGTGAAACACTAAGAAATTCGACAAATCACCAGATAGGCTTATCCACACAGGGTACGCTTTATAGTAAAAAAACCCAAAACAAACAAAAAAACCCCACCACAGCAGCCACAGCTTAGGCGTAGGCCAGATTTAATTTACTTGATTGATCTTGAGATCTTTGAGTGCAAATTCATTATTCTCTTATTAACTATTATCATTATTGGAATTTATAAGGAACCTATAAACCTATTAAACTGGTCTTAAATGTTGCAATCTATTTATTGAACATACCAACAATGAAAAATTAATTATTAAACAACCACCACAGGAAAACATCAGTGGCCTTGTCACCTCAGAACTAGATTGATAGCGTGTTACCTTCTGGAGAGTGGGGCCCTGCAACACTCAAATATAAACCTTGGAAGGGTAATGCTGAGTATGTCACAGCATAAGTCACATTTTTAATTTAATGTTTTATTAAATGTTAGATAGAATAAATTTATCCAGGCCTCACAGACTCTGTCTTAATAAATGAATTGGCACTCTCTCAGATGTAAAAAATGGTCACAGCCTCTCAAGGGCATCAGAAACCCTGAAGCATAAGACACCAGTAAATACAAAGAGCAAAGGCAGCATGGACAGTGATATATTTGCAAGCAATGCGGGTGAGCCAACAGTTTCAAACTGCTGAGGCTAACAAAACAAGGGCAGTGAACTCCCAAAATGGGAAAAGCACCTGCAGTAAGATGCTGTGCTTGAGTGCTGTTGCACGAATGTGTCCACTACTGAAAAAAGTGGAAAGGGTATGGGTTTATCACCCTCCTGCTACTATATTTCAGGATATGTTTGTACATTTAAAATTTCATGAGCAGTATTAATAATTTATTTTTCTCCTGTCCTTTAATTTTCTAAGGCTAGACTTTGAAAACAAAAGGCAGGGAGATGATATATTCTCTCCCTCCTCTGCAGTTATCTACAGCACCTTCACTTGCGTTTCCCTGTAGAACTGCTGTCATTAGCAATATATAATTTGGCTAGGCAAAATGGTTACAAGTTCCTTAGTCAAAACCAATATGCCCCTGCCCTGGCACACTCCTCCAGAGACATCCTAAGATTTCCGCAAGCAGCTCCATTTCGAAAACATTTGGCTTACATAAGGCAGGACAGCTCAACACTACCACTCAAGCAATGAAAGGCTTTCACAGCACAATCGAGCTGTACTATATATTTCCACAGACACTAAACTAAATGATTGTAAATGGCCGTTAAAGCTGCCAGAAAAGTCCCCTTCCCCCTAGTGTCGAATAATAATAAAAAAATACTCAGCATGCTTTTTTTCCAAACTCTAAAATGTTGGTGTTCAATAGCTATCCATTTCACATTGCCACACGTTACACTGTTCGCCAGCATATGAACAACAGGTTCCAATAAGCAACATGCAAAACCACAGAGAGCAGTGAGTTATGCTGAAAACGTCTTCTCCTGCAGTCTGTGCTTCTTGAATTCAGGCAGCTGGCATCGTCTTGTTGAATGCACAAGATCATTTGAACGAAAAGGTAAAAAGGAAGAGGACCCTGAAACTTCCTTTGAGCCTGGGATTTTTACAGAAATTCAGGAAGCAGATTCCCAGCATGTAAACAATATAAAGGAAAGTGAATAACAATACAAAGCACATGATTGTGCTTATAAGTTCAAAATACATGATATTCTTGAGCTAACTACGTGACACTTGTCACCCCACTTATGAGTCCTACAGCTGATGTGAGAGGAAATTGTGACCAAACCAGCGTTGATAACACACCGTTTTAGTTATTTCTGAGCAATGCTCGCACAGCATCAAGGCCTTTTCTGTTTCTCACACCGCCCCGCCAGCGAGTAGGCTGGGAGTGCACAAGAAATTGGGAGAGAACACAGCTGGGACAGCTGACACCAGCTGACCACAGGGATATTCCATAGCATATGATATCATGCTCCGCAATATAAGCTGGGGGAAGAAGGAGGAAGAGGGGTCATTTGGAGTTATGGCATTTCTTTTCCCAAGTCCCTGTTATATGTGATGGAGCCCTGTTTTCCTAGAGATGGCTGAACACCTGCCTGCCAAAGGGAAGTAGTGAATGAATTCCTTGTTTTGCTTTGCTTCCGTGCGTGCGCGTGGCTTTTGCTTTACCTATTAAACTGTCTTTATCTCAACCCACAAGATTTGCACTTTAACTGTGCTGATTCACTTTGCCATCCCACTGTGGGGGACTGAGCAAGTGGCTGTGTGATGCTAATGATGGCGACTCATTTCAGAAGTGGTTTTCTTCCTTATACTTTGTTATCAAATCACCTTTCTTCGGTGGTGGGAAGGAAGATGGACTAAGTTTTAAAGGAAGTTTTTTCAACAGAAATTCTTTTAGACAGTTTCAGCTACTAAGAGAAACTACTTTAGTACTTTGTAAGAAACTACTGCATTTTGACTGCATTTTTGAGGTACATTGCTTTGTAACTCAGGCATATAAAAATGCTAACACTTTTAAGCAAGAGTAAGTGTGTACATAAGCAAGCAAATAAATATATTTAGTACACACATTATAAGAGAGCAGAAAATCAAGCATATCATAAGTAGCTCAAAATGTTCCAGCTGCATCTAAACTTACCCTCTTGAAATATGACTCCAGCTTTTGCCCAGTCCACGTGCCATGATTTCCTTTCCAGGATTATCAGGACACTGAGAAGAGGGACATGGCAGGTGTCCTTCTTTTGCAAAAATATGAAATTCACATCCTGTTGGGAACATGCTCCCTGACTTGGACATTTGCAGGGCTGATATGCCCAGTGCTACAAATACATTCATAGTGTCTGGCTCCTGCTCCAGAGTGAAGAGAAATTTGACAGTGGTGGAATGAAAGGGCTTATCTCTTTACTCCAGAACAAAGAAGATAGTGACTGATTGCAGCAGTTGTTACCCAAGGATACGCTCTCAATCCAATATATCTGAATTCTCTCTATTAAAATGACAAAAATGTATGGGAAGTTAGGCAGGGGAAGGAATGTGAAGTGATAGTTACAATAATAAGTAAATCTTAATCTTTTTCTAGTGCTTTAACATTTAGCACTTTTTCTAGAACTGTAAAAATCTCAATATTCAGTAGTTATAAAGCTCGCATTGCTAAATATGTGACACTGCAACATGCACTACTTCACCTTCTCTCTATTAAGTGGCAGAATTTATGAGCCTGTCTAAAGAAAACTGTAGCCATCAGATATCTAATACAGCCTGTGCCTTTTCTGCAGCCAACCAAAAGATCAGATATTCTTGTTGAATAGGATAAATGCCCATATAAATTTATTTCAGTAGTTTCAGGCAGAAGATAACTTGCCTAAATATTTTTCTTGCCTGTTACCCAGTATAAGGATGCAAGCTGAAATTCACACTTCTTTGCTAGTAAACAGGTATGCAGCTGAAGCCTTCTTTCCAATAAGCTCAAACAGACTTATAATAACTGGCATAGGATGCTCAATTTCATCCACAATATAACATATACAGTACCATTCTATCTACAACAGCTGGCCCAGTGCAAATCTAAACCCAAATCTAAAATATGATGCAATTTGGAAAATCCACATACTGTCAAGAATGTAGTACTCCAACATAGTGCATTTCTGTAAAAGTAGCCGCTCAATACAGATTGATATCAGACTATCTGTACTATCAGTACTTACAAATGGGAAACCCTGAATCTACTACCTATGACTCGCATATAAGCTGCATCAAAACTAAGGATATGAACTTTCAAAACTGTATCAACCGAGCCAATTTACAGTGAGTCAGCAAAGTGAAAGTCCATCAAAGAGAACAGCAAGTGAAATAACGGCTCTACCAATTTTAACAGAAGGATTCTCTTCCTATTTCTCCCCAAATCACAATCCTTTTTTAATAAGGCACACAATAATGGGAGTATCTAACAAAAAATGTCTCAGAGATAGATGGGTCTCAATGGATGATTGCATGTCAAATGTTTTTATCCTACACAGCATAAGATAACAGATTGGTAGGCAGACAGTTAAATGGATAGATACAAAGCATTAGCATATGTGTGCATATATGTCAGTGCATGACTAGAAAGCTCCTTGGCAATCCCATTAAATGCCAAAAAGACTTCTAAATGGATGTTAAATACAAATTAAAAAATCGAAACTCTGTGACATGTAGGACGTCTGTCCATTAGTAACCTTTGGTTTTGAGGATGAAAAATCGAGATTTACCATCCACCATTACAGTGACTAATGAGCCAGTAAATTTACAGAAAGATGAATGCAGAATTCTTGATTTCTCTTTAAACAGGTGCCCACAACCCCAATGAATTATTTTAATCAAAAACAGAGGAGCCATAAATACTGTGAAAGGACAACGTTTTCAAGAACTCACCCAACCCTTATGAACATAAATGAGACTTTACTGTGGTACCATTACTTGTGAGTATAAATACTTGCTCTTTTACTAAAGGCAAATGTTTCTTAAACAAATGAATTCCCAAAAGTCGTATGCATTATAAATGCTTTCACACATGGAAATCATGGGGATTATAGATTACAGTCCATGTTATAGTAAGAAAGAATTATTATCCTTGGTGACTTTGGGCAGGTAATTTCATTTTTCTTTCTCCCCTTTGCATTCCTATTCTTCGCCCGTGAATCCTATTTTTCATGTAAGCTCTTTGAAGCAGGAATTATTTATATATGTACTTCAGTCCTCCAGTATTGACTGGGGACTCCGGGAACAATTGCAATACAGATATAATAAATGTTTGGATGGATATTCACAGGTGAAGGTGTGATACCTACACTATCGTTACCATTACCTATGAAGATGCTACTGGGTTTGGAGTATGTGCTGTACCAAGCAAACTAATCTCCCTTTTGTCAAAAAACTTCTGCTCATTTCTAACAGTTTCTAAAGTTCACTATAGACTTACTTCATTTATAGTCCTTATCACTGCGTTCCTCCCTTTCTCCCTTCACTTGTCTTCTTTCTGTCCCTCTGCAACATATTGCTACTGTGGGAGGTATTCACACTGTCTAACTTTAGTCAACTAATTTAGGGCTCTGAATCACCCTCTAGGAGTGCCTACCTCATAGAATATGACTATATATGGAATAGACATTTTTAAACTTAGGTGTTCTAATATGTACTTTCTTCAAATACCCAAAGTAGCTTGGCCTAGGTGGTGTTAATACTTCCACTGTATAAAACACTGCCTGTCAACAGTAAGCGAATTTATGTAGTGTTCAGTTTGCAGATATTTTTTCACTAACTTAACACCTCACTTTCATTTTCTCTCACCTAGATTTAACACAGTAAGCACATTATCTGTAGGAAAGCATAAAAGAAACAAAGAAAGTAAAAAGGTTAAATGCATATGGTATTTACCCATGGAATTTGCTAAAACATTAGTAGAATTTAAAGAGCACGTGGCTGCTCAATAAATTGCAGCATTCAGCCAAGGAGGCTGCAGCTGTAAGATAGTACATCAGTCCCATGCCTAACCACGTCTTGACCTTTCTTCAGAGACTGTCAACAAAGGTGCCAATTAGAGCAATGATTAGAGCAACACATTTTGTGTTGTGCTAAACACAACTGTTACCAAGGGGACAAAGATCATACATTTTGCTTAACACTGGATTCCTGATTGGCTCAACACAGACCTACCACTGACAACTACTTTGGTAAGTCTCAAGATGAGAAGCAGGTAAGTGCACCACTTGCATACTTTTCTTTTGATCTCTTGGGACATCGAAAAGCTTATACTGTAAATGTCTGAATGATTTCCTGGTACATTGTTGATTTTGTTTAGTTTATCATCTCTCCCACGCAAATTAAGTGATCTAAGAGTTTACTAAGTTCCTTTTATATGAGGATTTAATGTTAAAAGTATTTGTTTCCATATATCACAACTAATTAGGTCAGCCATAAATTATGCATCTTAATTCAACATATTGAGAACTGCAAGCCAGGTATTCAACATCTGCTTCTGAAAGCTTCCCCTTCAACCAAGTCATAAGAAAAGGCTTTGATCAACGTATGTATCAACTATCAATTTATTTAGTTAAAGAATGTTAAATGTGATAGCATAATGTGAGACAGAAAAAGAAGAAAATAATTTTTTTTCCATCTCAGTTGCAAAATGAATGCATTTGATTTAGACAAAACTTATAGAGGCAAAATGAAAAAAAAAGTATAGTTGAATATGGACTGTCTGCAGCATAAAAAAAGCATTGTGTTCTGTACTAATGGTAGGGAAAAGACTATGGGATTATATTATAACATTAAGCTTTATCTTGGGTTTCCATTAATAGGACATATGTTGGTGATCTCATAGACAATATAATATAAAGACCACAAATCTATTTTAAGTGTACAGGAAAATGTTTAGCTGACATAGGAACACAAAGAATGATTTTGAAAGAAATAAGGCATTTCTATCCATGGATCTTTAAATTTATAAAAAATGTACATCTGGCAATTAGTATTAATTCCTATTTATCAAAAGTTTAATTAAAATGAGTGGAATTAGTTTTACTCAACACAATATTGTTTTTCCTTCCTATTCAGATCTGCTGTCCACCACACTAATTACTAGGAATTGACCATCCAGGGAGAACCATAAGGATATGATATGGAAAGATGCAAGATCTGTCCAAGCAGGTTTTTACGAGGAGGATTTTAAATTGAATCTGTATAAAGGCGTACAGACTGACACTCATGATAGAGCTACTTACTTGGATTTACCAGTTCCTGGGAAGTGGGAAGAACTTATATAACATGCCCTATTTTAAGCCTCACATTTCTCAGTTAATGTTATGGACAAACTTCAAATATTTGGCTAAAATTTACAAGGCAGTTCAGAGATGTTTGCATGCAAACTCACTACTGCTTCATTAAAATTTGTCTTTTACAGTTAGGCACAGGATTAGAATGTTTCTTTACCAGCCATCTTCTTTGTAAATTAAACACTGTGGCATGTGTTTTTTTTTCTTTTGGTGAGAAAAAATATATTGTACAATAGCAAGCTATGATGTAACATTGACACTATTATCAACACTTCTGCCTGTACTCTAAATCTTTAAATTGCTTTCCTAAAATAAGTCTGGGACAAAAAATTCCAGTGCCTTGAACATACACATACTTTTGAAGTTATAAAAAAAAATCAATGGAATTATTTTACATTTTAAAGAAAAAGTACAAACTTTATAACTTTGCTATTTTGGGTTCTTCTTCCCCCCCCCCCTCCTGTAGCCCTAACTTACGATTGCATGAATAGCACCTGCTCAATGGAATATGAAATGAAACCTAAAAGTTAAAAGCCAATCTGATTTCACTGTTCAAAATCAGTGATATCTGAAGTTAAACAAAAAACCTGATGAACAATGAAAAACAAATTAGAGAGTGAAGCTATGACAGTTACCACTGCTATTAAATTACATGGAAGTTAACTTCTATTAAGTTACACACTAAAGACTTGCCTTTAAAATGAAGATATTATTCATGGGGCAGCATCCTTTTTACAAAACTACAAAGATAAATACAACATTTAAATCTTTAGACTAGAACATCTTGAATTTTAATGATGCTCTTGTCTGATATGTTTGTACAATGAATGGTCAGTAAGATCTTGGGAATATATCACAAGAATTTGCGATACTGTACTTAATTTTGATAGGAAAAGATTAAATATTTCCACTGATTCAGCCCTGAGTTCCATATCAATTAGGAAAATTCAAAGGAAGCACTCTGATAGTTATGTTTTCAAAAGGCACTCCACTCTAGGGATGGACAACATTCACACCTGCTGATGTTCACATGTTACTAATTATATACTAATATACTTAATCCTTAATATGGATGAACAGGATATACATATCTTGTGGATAGGCAAGACCTAAGTATCCTGTGAAATCTGTGTTTGTTAGTATGAAGACATAGAAGTTTGTTTTAGTAAGATTCAGCAAGGAGAGTATTTTCTTCTCTAACAGATAAATGGAATGATATTTTGTACATTACCTGTCAAATACTTGATTTGATAGATTCTCCATTTCTCAAAGTAGAATCAGTATGGAAAAAAAATATTTGAAGTTAATGTAATAATTAATGTATCTGTCCATCTAGCTTTACTGTTTTCAGCTGTTTCCTTCTGGGAACCATATATAATTCTGCTCTGAGAGTTTTCACTGGATGGTTTGAGGATCACAGTTTGTCTTACATAGACAAGTATAATTAAAAGTGTCAGGAAAAAATCAATGTCTTTGAAAAATAGAGTTCCATCATTAAAAAAAAAAGAGTGAAATCACAAGTGATTTGAGAGTGTTCATAAAAAACAGCTTTTCAACTGTATCTTTGTCATATTTGGATGAAATCTGAGTTCCACTGAGATAAAAAACAAAATTCCCATTGATTTTTACTGATACAATTTTTACCTTAAGTGAATTTGTAAGAATTGAATAGAACAATGGCATATGTTTATGTCTCTATGATTATATACATGTGGAAAATCCCCACTAAGGGCAGCAACAATGCATTGTCCCAGTTCTTGATTAAATGTAGGATAGATGAGTAAGGATCTTACACAGAAACTTTTTTATAGCTGTGAATCTCAGGAAAAAAAAAGAAAAAGAAAGCTGCTAAAATGCAGAAAGGTTACCTTTCATGACTCATAATTTTATTAGTTTTCTTAGCCTAAATAAAAAAAAATCATAATCATTTTAGGGTTTATATAAACTTGAAATGCACAGGTACTAAAAACGCCACCCATGCCTGCTCCCAATAGTTACAGAAACTCCCATGACCTGAAGCTGATGGGTATCTTTTCACAGATTTAAGGATATAAAACAGGACCTTCCAAACAAACAGGTATGTTAGCCAATATAATCCTTCACAGCTTATTCCCACTGCGTTGCTTCACTTATTATCTTGTACATTAAAATTAGAACCACTGATACTACTCCCCAAGAAGAAGTCATTACTGGGAACTAACAGGATGGATAGAGGGAAGATATTAAAACATTTCATTTGAAAAATGCAGAAGCTGTCATGGATTCTGATATCCTAGTAAAGACTGGGGAACACAGGTGGATGCACAGCCTTTTAAGGAAAGGAGAGAACCAAGAAGCCTGCCTGAAAAGCATTGATAAATCTTTCCTATGTTCACATTAATTTTGATATAGGTTCTAGAGAAAAAGAAAAGGAAAAAAAATCCTGTGAAAAAATGTGCCAATTCTGCACTGGAATATTATCAGGATACAGATTTATTTCACACAGCGTTTTAATGCTTATTTATTGATGCATTTTATCATGGTGGGTTTACATGAAAAATAGTGCACTACAGGCTTTGTTTAATGACTGACAGCCTTCTAGAGATGTTGAAAAGTATTCTGTGATGTTCTCCCAAATGGCAATGCACCATTAAAAAGGCATATATTTATCGCTTAATACTATCTGAATATACACACATTTCAAGAGATATATTAACCCACATCAAATGCAAAGCATGGATATTTTCAGTATGAAGCCAGTAGCAGGCACAGTATTCTCAATGTTTTCCATATGCATTGTTTCTCCAAAACTCAGCCTTCAATCACTTAACATTAAGTCATTTGCTTAGGTTTGGCTGGCAAACTGTAAAGACTTACATAACTTTTTATTAGGTTGCTGCTTATTTTGCAAATATATTGTGAAAAGCATTCAGCTTTGAATTGTTCACTGCAGTGAGCTCGTATTTTTGGCATACATATTTTTTCCTGTAAATTAACTAAATGGCACATAGTACAGTTTCTGTTCTTATATTTGATGCAAAAGTGTCATTAATATAACATTATGCTCATTAATAGGTGTGACTGTACAATTTATGTTCTATCCCTGTCACATTCTTATGCTGCACAAGCACTGTGGTATTTTAGAACGTTCCAAAATTAAGTGAAGAGCACCAAGTTTTCTTTGTATTCTTCCTTTAATTAAGAAACTTTATACTTTTGATTGTGCTATATTATATTGATAATTTTTGTGTTGCTATGCATGAAAAAGAAAGGTCATGGTGGCAAGTTTTACTGTTACTCTCTTATAACTCAGCACCCTGTATTTGCTTATATCAAAATAGCTCGCTCAAGGAAAAAGTATATATATAGTATATATACTCATGTACACACAGATATATATATGTGCATATATATGTATTTACGTATAATTGGTCCACAGATAGCCACAGATTATATTCCATGTTCTGCCCTCAAATCTCGTTAGGCTCCAGTACTAGTTGTAGAGAGGTTACTAGCATTTTAATAGGCTCGTTCAGAAAAGAAACACTTGATACCGTTTGTCAACTTCCCTTCCACCCAAAATAGTTTGGTTTTAGGGTTGGGTGGACTATGGTATGGAAAATACTGTATTTCCTTCAGATAAAACTTTGGCAATATTGCGAGAAGTTCTAGTTGTCCTTATAGGTCCTTTACCAAACAGGTAGGGTCTGAGTTGCAGGTGACCGATCACATTTCCACCAATATGTTCAGGATCTCTTTTAGTGTCCGTTCTGAATTCAAGGCAGTGGCATGCATCTGTGCAAGGTGTCCCAAGCAGTCTGAGGAGCCTTCCTCTGTGCAAGCAATCTTCTTTGTGAAGAAAGGTGGTGGAGTCTGTTGCATACTGTAGGCAGTCGGGGTTGATGAAGCAGACATAGACTCTCTCAGGGAGAGGATGGGGAACACTTGAGAGAAAGAGAGAGAGATACCAGGAAATAAGCAGGCCTAGGGGATGTCAGGACATATAAAGCCTCAATATAAGTTTGCCTTTCCCCTTTTCCACAAGAACTTTGGGGATTCCAAATCTTAAAATATCTTGTTTCATACCAGATTTTGAAAGAAATTCTGGAAAATTAACAGCTGCCTAGACCTTACCACTAGTTTCCTTTTCATTTTCACACAAAGTCTTAGGTGTAAGAAGTAGATTCTTATATTCCTGCCTATTTAGACTGATTATAATCCTGTTTTTTAGGATTATCACCAAGACAGTGTTAAGAACTGCTATGTTAAATGCTTTCTCTCATCTTAATTTTGAATGCGTCTGCCAAACATACTGAATAAATTAACCACTGTCCTTAACTTCCATACTTGTGGTCACAAAGAGCATAGCTGTCTGTCAAGGATTTAGCTTTAGTTGTGAAGGTATTCATCCATAATCTTGTTAGAATAACTGAATAAATGTGGCAAGAACAATGTTCCTCTGAAGAGACCAACTCAGTCTCTATCTCAGTCAGAGACTACGTCATTTTGAGATAAGATGCAAAATGAAGCTAAACTTTTCTCAAAGATAAAAAAATGCATATATATTGTCAATTTTCATTACAGCAAGAAGTTAACAGCAGGGTGCTTCAAGGCACCATACAAGGACCAGGTGTTCAAAATATATTCATTAATGTGAAAAAAATGACTAAACAGCAACATGGCAAAATTTGCAGATAACACAAAAATATTCTGTTAACCAAGTCTGAAGAAGACAGGAAACTTCAGAGGTAACTGACCAAGCTAGATGGATGGGCTGTCTTAAAAGAAGTGAAAATAATTTATTTAAATGGAAAGTAATACATATTGGTGAAAAAAAAAACCACCTGTAACAAATCATTCACTTTACCAGAGATCTCAATTAAGAGTGCCAACTTAGGAAAAACACCTGGGCCTCACTGCAGACAGCTCAATGAAGAGCACTGCTTAATGTGCAGATGCAGTCAAAAAAGCAAATAAAATGTCAAGATGCATTATAAATGAGTTGAGGAATAAGAAAGAAAATATAATGTCATTATATGAATCAATAATTTTCCCTCCTCTGGAACAGTGTGAAGTACTGGTCACCCCATCACAAAAAACGATATCACTGAATTAGAAGGTATTCAGAGAAGAGTGATTGCGATAATTAGGCATATAGAGAAGCCTTCATGTGAAAAGACTGACAAAAATTGGAATTGTTAACCTTAGAAAAAAAAGATGAATAAGGAGGGATATGATGAAAGTATAAAAATGGTAAGTGGCAAAGAGAAAATAGATCAGGAGCTTCTGTAGTCCTGCATCTCATAATTCAAGAACAAAAGGACACTAAGTGAAAGTGAAAAGCAGCAGCTCCAAATCTGATAAAAGGAGATACTTTTTAATGCAGCACATAATTAGATTATGGAACTTGATGCCACAGGATGTCACCTATGTCAAGACCTTACCAAGATTCAAAGAAGGACTTGGCACTCACAACTCTTGATATTCTTGGGAATTTTTTGCAGACTAACCGTTGAAAAGTTTTGAAAGGGAGGTTATGTCCATGTTTCATGATTTAAGACAATACTTCTAAAAAGAATTTGGAGAAAAGTTCCTGGAAGTAGATTTTTCACATCTCTGGCTATTTGATTATTTTGTTCTTTGCTTGCTTGTTTTGTTTGCATTTTCTCTTGAGACATCGAGGCAGTCTTGGAGGGAAACTGTGTATTAATGAATCACTATTCTGATCCATTTACTATTATCCTAGTACTACCCTAGTATCTTAGTGTCTCCTACGAAATCCTAGTATTAGGACTTTGGTCTTCCCTTTTGCAGAGTAATTGTCCTATGCTCTATTGTATTCCACTCCACTCCATTCCAGTTAGTTGACTGGATTTGCCACCCATTGTCAATTAGTATAACCGTTTCTGTAAGCTATATAGCACTGTGTGCGTGTTTGGAGCAACTGTGAAATTTCTAGATGCAGAACCAAATGCATTTTTGCTGTGGCAGCTATACAATTGATTCCATGTGTCTGAATTGTCTTCAAGCCCTACCTTAACCTCCAGCTATGCTATTGACACCTTGCTTCACATCCTGCAGCTGGAAGACAAATGCAATGTCTCCAAACAAGAGACACTTTGCTTCTTATGCTTCCTATTCGCCACAGTTTCCTTACCACAATTTTTTCTCTTTTCTGCCTGTCTTGCTGCTCAGAGAGATAAGGTATTTTCCTTCCCCCTTTTGTTCTTAAACTATTTCTTTTCTAATTCATTAGCTTTTCTTTCCTTAGTTCTTTCCTACGTAAAGACTTTCACTGCAAGTAAATAATGATAGGCACAAGCCTAAAAAAGCTTTTCATAGAATCATAGAATCATAGAATGGTTTAGGTTGGAAGGGACCTTGAAGATCATCAAGTTTCAACCCCCCTGCCACAGGCAGGGATACCTCTCACTAGACCAGGTTGCCCAAGGCCACGTCCAGCCTGGCCTTGAACACCTCCAGGGATGGGGCTTCAACAACCTCTCTGGGCAACCTGTTCCAGTGCCTCACCACCCTTAAAGTGAAAAACTTCTTCCTAATGTTTAATCTAAACCTGCCCTCTTCCAGCTTAAAGCCGTTCCCCCTCGTCCTATCACTACATGCCCGTGTAAAAAGTCCTTCCCCAGCTCTCCTGTAGGCCCCCTTTAGGTACTGGAAGGCCGCAATAAGATCTCCCCGGAGCCTTCTCTTCTCCAGGCTGAACAGCCCTAACTCTCTCAGCCTCTCCTATTTTCCTCAAATCAGATTTGTTAACTGAAAACTCAATCAAAAAGAGGGTGTGAAAGACACTTGGTAGAAGCAGGATCATTGATTTTGAACAGTATTCTCAAATAATTCTTCCTTCTACTGATATTAATTTCATTACATTCCCAAAGCTGGGGAGAGGAGGTGGGGGTTGAGAAAACCTTTAAGTATTTACAATACTTATCTGTTAGAGGTTTTGGAGGAAAATGGTAGTAGTCTATTGTTATTATTGGTCTTATAGTAAAAGCCAATTTAATTATGTAGCATTAAAACCACCTACAGTTTTCAAAGATTAAGATTCAACCAAATTGTCAGAGGCCTCATTCAACAGAAGATATTAAACTAGATAGCAGGGAGATAAACCATACCACCTTTATAAAGGTTCAGTTAACTGCTACTAGTGCTTTCATCTGACACCTACCCAGCACAAATCCTGGTAAGTTCTGTGTGGGATTTGAGGGCAACTAGAAAGTAAGTGAAGATATTGGGGGTGGGGGCACATAGATCAGCTGCGTCAGTAGGGCTAACTGGATGAACAAAATGCTGGAGGGCTCTAAGTGCCTTGAAGAGAAGCTGAATTCAGCCAGTACTCACAAAATGGACACTGCAGAGAGACCGTGAAGATACGTGACCCAAAGATTTGCTGTGCTTTGCCTCCTCTCCTTCCCCAAAAACTTCCTTCACTGGAGGTTTTCAAGACAGGGTGCTAGATAATCTCTTCAAGGCTCTCTTTCCCACAAAAGGTTCAACCAGATGATCTTTTGAGGTCCCTTCCAACCTGGTCTGTTCTATGATTCTGTAAATTGCCTCTGCTTTGGTACTGTTTATTTTTGTCAGCTTTCAGATGCATGCTTTGCTAATCAGACACGGTCCTATGATTTTCTCCTTTTTTTCCAGGAAAAAAATATTAAGGTAAAATAAAAAGTTTGTGTTTTACCTCTCTCATCTTCAGCCAGTATATCCTGCACAATGCTACAAAGCACCATGTGGATTACATATTTTGTGTCAGTGCTGTCTTTTGAGACATCCACATTGCACTCACCATATGGTTTAGCTAAGTCTGAGGGTTTGCAGTTAGTCTGCAAGACTGGGTTTAGGCTGAATCCACAGGACATGCACTGAACACACTCTGCCATAAATACACTTTTGTAGTACAACGTTCAATAGCAAAAAAGGAGGAGCTGGTTAGCAACAGCAAGCAATTTAATTTTAAAAGCCTAGAAGAAATGGATCCTATATTACGTGGGATAATAAAAAGTATGAATACTGCTGGTCTCACAGGAATATAAAAAGTGTTTCCAGCCTATGAGTATTTACAAACATGAGCTCAAGATAATTGGTATGTGTATTGTTCTTCACCTTTTAAATTTTTATTAAGACTTAACTCTCATTGATAACAATTCCACAATCATGAAACAATGAAATACCTTTAATTTGAAAGCCACCTACTAGGAAAAGAATATATTGTATTTTTTCATATTAAGTACTACACAAATGCAAATAATATACCCTAATGCTGCATAAATACTGTATTTCCAGCCATATTTGACCATTTTATTTTTAGTAACAACCACTTAGTTTATAAGTTAGCTTCTTTCTTGGTATTTCATACTGTGAAAGAAGTAGCAGAACATCTTATCAGGAAGAGCAGATTTAGCTAAATGATCACTATTTTGCAACAAAAAGTTTTCACCTAGATGCCCATGCTACCTTTTCAAGTCAAGTCCTCTGTTCTGAATTTTGTCATCAGTTAAAAAGCATGGCCCTGAAGTCAAATATTATTTTCATATGAAAAATCTATATAATTATTGAAAACTATTCCAACTAATTTACTTTCCCTTTCTCAGCAAAGAAGCATAAATGCCAGCCAACTATTAAAATAAAAGATAAAATATTTCATTACGATTATGCAAAATTAGGTTTCCCACAATAAAATTATCTCATTTGTGTTACAAAATGCACGCTATCTTCTTGTTTTGCATATTAAATCTAAACAACATATTGTGATTTTTTTCTTCTACCTTATATTGGGTATGTGTTATTTTGTCATACATTGTGCCTGGTATGGACAAATAAATACACTTCTCTAACCACTAAAACAATCTTCTCATGTTAGAAGTTCAGATCCAATTAGATTAGGTAGAAATGTGCATGGAATGAAATATGGATGGGATAGATTTTAGCATCTCAGCTGAAGAAAGGGCAAACTTTTGTTTAGTGTCACCATACACTTGAAAATCAGTTTTGGAAAAAGTACCAACAAGAAGTGTATCGCATCTGCTCCCATTATAGCAAATTTATTCTTAAAACAGAAAAGAGAATTCATGTCTATTTTAAATGACAAAAAAGTGAATGTGTAGAATGTTACAAGACCCCACTGAGCTTTCCAAACCTGGAAATATCACTTACCCAATTACAAGTTAGGCTTCGGTACCAAAGCTGAAACTTAGGGATGCTCTTGAGCGTACTGAAACAAAAGCCTACTGAGTTTTATGCTCTCCAGTCTATTACAATTTTATCTATATAATATATACAATAGTATTCAATTCTATGCAGAGCTCTCTCATTTGTTTGTAGCTTTCTCTACACATTATTTGGGATTTGGCATACACTGTGCTTAACCTCAATCCAAAAGTGATTTTTCTTTTTACGTCTCAGTATGGGAGATTGAGCTATGCTTAATGGTTCTGAATTGGTTTTTCCTAAGGCTGAAAAGCTCCTTTTTCTCAGACTTTTCAATCAGGAATGGTGTGATTGGAAGACACCAATGGTAAAGTACAGCTTTTTTGTTTTGTAGTTTTTATCAGGACGTAAGCCACATTTCCATGAAAACAGTTAAGCAATTGCAAAAGCTTAACCATACTTAAGTATAAACATAACTAATACTTAATTATACTTACAAATGTAACTAATACTTAACATAAATATATGGTTTATGCATATATACCTTTTTCTTTTTTAACCCTAAAATAAACCATAGGGTCCCAGCAATAACAAAGATAAAAAATTCTCTGCTTCTACCGTCCTAGAATAAATTTAATTCTTTGGATTGCTGCATACAATATCACAGAATCACAGAATGATAGGGGCTGGAAGGGACCTCTGGAGATCATCTAGTCCAACCCCCCTGCAACAGCAGGGACACCTAGAGCAGGTTGGACAGGATTGCATCCAGGTAGGTTTTGAATATCTCCAGAGAAGGAGACTCCACAGCCTCTCTGGGCAGTCTTTTCCAGTACTCTGTCACCCTCAAAGTAAAGAAGTTTTTCCTCATGTTGAGATGGAATTTCCTGTGTTCCAGTTTGTGCCCGTTGCCCCTTGTCCGGTCTCTAGGCACCACTGAAAAGAGTCTGGCCTCATCCTCTTGACACCTGCCCTTTAGATATTTATAAGCATTGATAAGATTCCCTCTCAGTCTTCTCTTCTCCAAGCTAAACAGACCCAGGTCTCTCAGCCTTTCCTGAGATAGACAGTTAAGATAGACGTCTACTGCTCTCCCTTCATCCACCCTAACAGTCACTCCATCATAGAAGGCTATCAGATTGGTCAAACATGATTTCCCCTTAGTGAATCCATGTTGATCACTCCCGATAACCTTGTCTTCCTCCACATACTTACAGATGACATCCAGGACAAGCTTTTCCATCATCTTTCCAGGGATGGAGGTGAGGCTGATTGCCCTGTAGTTTCCCGGGCCCTCCTTCTTGCCCTTTTTGAAGACCGGCATGGCATTAGCTTTCCTCCAGTCCTCAGGCACCTCTCCTGATCTCCATGACCTTTCAAAGATGATGGAGAGTAGCTTTGCAATAACATCTGCCAGCTCGCTGGCACTCATGGGTCCATCCCATCATGGCCCACGGATTTGTGGGTGTCGAGTTTCCCCAAATGATCTCTAACCCAATCATCCTCGACCAAGGGAAATTCTTCCTTTCTCCAGAATTTTTCTCTTACCTCCAGGGTCTGAGATTCCTGAGGGCCAGCCTTAGCAGTAAAGACTGAAGCAAAGAAGGCATTCAGTAACTCCTCCTTCTCTGCATCCTCCATCACCAGGGCATCTACCTCATTCAGCAGCAGGCCCACATTTTCCCTAGTCTTCCTTTTACTACTGACATACTCGAAGAAACCCTTCTTATTGTCCTTGACATCCCTTGCAAGGTTTAATTCCAAGGGGGCTTTAGTCTTCCTCATTGCATCCCTGCATACTCTGACAATGTTCCTATATTGCTCCCAAGTGGCCAGTCCCTTTTTCCATGTTCTGTAAACTTCCTTCTTTCATTTGAGTATTTTGAGAAGCTCCTTGCTCATCCATGCGGGTTTCCTGCCTCCTTTGCCTGATATCTTACTCATAGGGATGCACCGATCTTGAGCTTGGAGGAAGTATTGCTTGAATATTAACCAGATCTCTTGCACACCCCTTCCTTCTAGAGCCTTAGTCCATGGGATTCCTCCAAGCAGGTCTTTGAAGAGGCCAAAGGCAGCTCTCCTGAAGTCCAGGGTTGTAATTCTACTTTTTGCCCTACTTCTTCCACTCAGGATCCTAAACTCCACCACCTCATGGTCACTGCAGCCAAGGCTGCCCCCAACCTTCACATCCCCAACTAGACCTTCTTTGTTTGTCAGCACAAGGTCCAGTGGTGCACCTCTCCTCGTTGGCTCCTCCACCACCTGTGATCTGTCCCAATTTCCTTTGTCTACATCTACTGTCTGATACGGAATGAACATTATTAAAACATTCCAATATTAAAGTGAACATAATATCAGATTTGTAATGGCTTCCATGAAACTACTGATTTCTCAAAATCAGCCTCTAGTCAGGACTCCAAAGTTTCCAAGGGCAAAGATGTGCAACACTTATCCATATAATTAATCCCATGATATTCACTACTTACATGTGTAGGGTGTTTGTATGATGAGGCCTGAAATAATGATTTTGCTCTTACCCGGTAGTTATTTAACCAGGAAGGTCAGTTTTCTAAGTTCTAAGTTTGTAAGGGGCATTACAGAGTGGTCATCTTATGCAATGAAGTGGACAATTACTACATAGGATTTTTGTTTGTTTGTATGTTTTCCCTGATATTATCACTGCTAGTAAGAGGAATTGTGAAAAAGCAGTCTCTGGGACGGTAAGACTTTGTTGAACCACTGCTGAGATTGACATACTGGATTATTCTTTTACTTAGTTTATGAAATTCATTGGATTTTCAGATCATGGTAACCAGAGCTATCTCTTGAACTACTCTTCTTCATTTCCCTTCTCCTAATCTGCAGAACTGTCAGTGTTCAGACATAAGAAAAGGCTTTTTAGCTCCCTCATTTCTTCCAAAAGATCTCAAAGTAAAAAGCAGCCAGTTGTCTCACCAGAAGAGGATGCAAGTGGACACAACTATCACAAGAGGCTTCTGTGACTTCCCAGCGTACTTAATGCCTTCTTTGCCTCAGTCTTTAATAGTAAGACCGGTTGTTCCCCAGCTATCCAACCCCTGAGCTGGAAGACACAGGCAGGGAGCAGAATAAAGCGCCATAATCCAAGGGGAAATGGTGAGTGACCTGCTACACCACTTAAACACACACAAGTCTATGGAGCCAGATGGGATTCACCCAAGGGTACCAAGGGACATGGCAGAAGTGCTCACCAAGCCACTTTCCATCATTTATCAGGAGTCCTGGCTAACTGGGGAGGTCCCAGTTGACTGGAGGTTAGTAAATGTGATGCCCATCTTCAAGTATGGCTGGAAGGAGGATCTGGGGAACTACAGGCCTGTCAGTCTGACCTTGGCGCAGGGGAAAGTTATGAAGCGGGTCATCTTGAGTGCCATCACACAGCACGTACAGGACAATCAGACGATCAGGCCTAGTCATCATGGGTTTATGAAACGCAGGTCCTGCTTGACTACCCTGATCTCCTTCTATGACAAGGCGATGCATTTAGTGGATGAGGGAAAGGCTGTGGCTGTTGTCAAGCTAGACTTTAATAAAGCCTTTGACACCATTTCCCACAGCATTCTCCCGGAGAAATTGGCTGCTCATGTCTTGGACAGGCATACACTTCACTGGGTATAAAACTGACTGGACGGCTGGGCCCAAAGAGTTGTGGTGAATGGACTTAAATCCAACTGGAGGCCAGTCACAAAGGGTGTTCCCCAGGGCACAGTTCTGGGGCTGGTTCCCTTTAATATCTTTAGCAATGGTCTGTATGAGGGGACTGAGTGCACCCTCAGTAAGTTTGCAGGTGACACCAAATTGGGCAGGAGTGTTGACCTGCTCGAGGGTAGTATGGCTCTACAGAGGGATCTGGACAGGCTGGACTGGTGGGCCAAGGCCAACCATGCAAAATTCAACAAGGCCAAGTGCTGGGTCCTGCACTTGGGTCACAACAATCCCATGCAATGCTACAGGCTTGGGTAAGTGTGGCTGGAAAGCTGCCTGGTGGAAAAGGACCTGGGTGTGTTGTTCGACAGCCAGCTGAATATGAGCCAGCAGTTTTCCCAGGTGGCCAAGAAGGCCAACAGCATCCTGGCTTGTATCAGGAACAGTGTGGCCAGCAGGACTAGAGAAGTGATCGTCCCCCTGTAGTCAGCACTGGTGAGGCCGCACTGTGTTCAGTTTTGGGCCCCTCGCTACAAGAAAGACATTGAGGTTAGATATTAGGAAGAAATTATTTACTGTGAGGGTGGGGATACACTGGAACAGGCTGCCCAGAAAAGTTGTGGATGCCCCATCCCTGGAAGTGTTCAAGGTCAGGTTGGACGGGGCTTTGAGCTACCTGGTCTAGTGGGATGTGTCCTTCCTTGCCCATGGCAGGGGGGTTGGAACTGGATGATCTTTAAGGTCCCTTCCAGTCCAAACCATTCTATGATTCTATGAGGGGCTGGAGCATGTCCAGAGAAGAGCAATGAAGCTAGTGAAGAGTCTAGAGCACAAGTCTTATAAGAAGTTGCTGAGGCAACTGGGATTGTTTAGTCTGGAGACAAGGAGGCTCAGGGGAGATCTTATCACTCTCTCCAACTACCTGAAAGGAGGTTGGTAGCAAGGCGGGTGTCAGTCTCTTCTCCCAAGTAACAAGTGATTGGACAAGAGGAAACGGCCTCAGGTTGCACTAGGGTAGGTTTAGATTGGCTATTAGGAAGAATTTATTCAGAGAAAGGGTTGTCAATCATTGGAACAGGCTGCCCAGGGAAGTGGTTGAGTCACCATCCCTGGAGGTATTTAAAAGACGTGTAGATGGGGCATTTATGGACATGGTTTAGTGGTGGATTTGGTAGTCCAAGGTTAACAGCTGGACTCGATGATCTGAAAGGTCCTTTCCAACCTAAGTGATTCTATGACTCTATGAACTCCTGACATGGGATGAAGGAGTAGATGGGGAAACTTGTAAACATGTTACAGCCTGAGTTTTTCAACATCTGGATGATGAGGTGAGGTACATATGGGCTATAGATATTCTGTCCTCGACTCAAGCTCAGAAAGAACTGAGACTCACAATCACATAGTCATAAATTCTCCAAGGGAACGAGTCTGCTACAATTGTAGTTATTCATATGAAATTATTTAATTCTCACTAGTTATTAAGATTTGCAATGCCCAAGTGGCAAGATTTAGTGCTAACACAGGCTGCAATTGCAACGTAGTATGTCAAAAGCCAAAGGATAAGCTCTCTGCTGTAAACGAGATGATGACGCTGAAGAACTGAGAGCTGGCACTTGGCCAAATCGAAGATTTGTATAGGACAAATGGGATGAAGAAATAATCTTAATCAGCAGTGGATAATTTTTGAAAGAGATAACAAAAAGGTAGTGGTGCTGTTGTCAATCATAACATTATGTCTCACTGTCCTTAATTCCTCTGGCCAAATTAGAAGTAGTATCTGTTCCTAAACTGTCCATGCCAGCCGAATTCCAACACAGTTAACTCCAAATAATGAATAACCTATAAAGCAACCATTATTCATGACTTTGGATGTTTTAGCAAACTTTTTCTAAAGCAGTGTTTATGATCGTGACTCAGCCTTATCAGGAATGAGTAGCAGGTGCATAGTGTATGAAAGCAAGCTAGTATTTTGTTGATTTGTTACTTTGCTGTGTGCTACTTCTCTACCTAATGTCTTGGGTAATTTACAGATTTAATCTCCATGAAAGTGAGATATTTGAAATAGTAGGTTGGTCCCAACATTCTGCAGTTACGTCTTCATCCTCCTATAGCTCTTCCAAGCTACTTCTCACATGTCCTAGTGGGCAGTACTTTGGGCTTTGCAAGAGCAATGGGCCTGTTTAGACTATAATTAGCAATTGCCTGAAAAAGATGCAGCATTACTGAGGACCCAGTGAGACACCTATAATTACTCCTTGTTCAATAGGACTAAATACAACATTATAGCACTTCTACAAGAAAACTTTATCATGGTTCACTCTGGGTTTTTGCACATATTCACCAACTTCTAATTTGGAAAATTCTGTCTTTTCATTATATTGGGAATTTAATTTAGCATATTGGCAAGGATAAATTAACCACAGCAATTTCCCAATGATCTGATGTAGACAGAACAAGTCTCTGAGTGAAAGGATAGAAAGGCTAATGAAATACATGCATCACAGAAGGCAGTGTGCAAGAGGCAAAGCCTCTTAGAAATTCACTTTGTAGCTTGAAAAAGATTTATATTTTTCTCTACTAACGTGTAAGCAAGTTATTACTGATACAGAAACCCACTGATACTTACAACCTTAAAAAAATAATACAGGAACACTTAATTATAAGGAGGGATTTTATGGAACAGAATTACAATTTGGACATTGTTTGGGAAGGTCATTATTTGCCATTCTTAAGCATGGTTTAACTATACGCAAATATCAATGACATTATATTAAACATCCCCCAAGTGACACTGTATGCACTTCATCTGTCATTCTCAAGGTACTCTGCTGCCCTCAAAGGAAGTAATAGGTAGCATTTGAATAAATGAGCAAGCTATAAAATCATATTTCACTTTGAGGAGACTTTCCTACTACTTTACTGTCTACAGAGAAGTGGCAGGTACCTTCACCTAGGGGCCATTTTCTATGTGCTTGTAGACCAAAGGGCTCTATTTGAAATCGCAGCAAGAGTTCTCCCTCTGCCCCTTCTCATTTAACAGAAAGTTTGTACTGTGTAACCTTCCACAGGGTAGAGCAGAGGATTCACTCTCATGAATCCTCTCAGCTTGAGCATGTAAAACTCTTTATTATTACCATGACAGAAATCTCATTTTCCAAGCATACTCTGTCTCTTGCAGAATATACACGGTTTAAATGCAGATGCAGTCAAAATCTCATTAATGACTCAGATCAACAGCTGCCATTGATCGTTAAAACGTAAATGCAGTGACTTCTAAATCTTAAAATGACATAGCAGCTGTGCATTTTGGGAAATGAGAGAAACTGTGACTATAACATAACAATCCATGAATATTTTCTTCCTGCTACCTAGGTATTGCTGAGAATTTTCTAGTTAAAATGAAAAGAACAACATAGCCTTTATTTGACATTTTCAAACTATCTGATAAAAAAAAAAGAGAAATGTTCCAGGTTTTTCTTGATGTCTATCATACGCTGCTTTCTTGATGTGTATATATTTTGCTTTCACTCTGCAAAGAGTTGCTTGAAAAGAAACTTGGAAAGCTTCTCCCTTTATTTTTAAAGCACTAGATTTTGTAATCCCTATATTCTCTAAAGTAGCATATCTTACTGGACTACAAATCTTGAAATACAATGACATTTTTATATAAATGAACCTAAAACAACACCTGCTAGTAATGGATTAGAATGCAAACTGGGCACAAGTTGCAAGTTATGGCCACTAGTGGGACATGCTGCCTTCATCACTTATCATTGCAAATAAGGTTATCTGGCAATTAAAGATATAGAGTAATATAAAATAAAAACTAAAAATAACGTAACATAAAAAAAATCAGGTGGACATCACCTGAGATCCCTAACATTCATAAACAAGTAGCTCATCTCTATTTCTCAATTCATATTTAAATCCTATGTATTTAATGGGGATTGAGAAAGATCCCAACAAAGCAAATTAAAAAAAAAAAAATAGAGTCCCATTAAGAAACAACAATAATAAAAAAAAAAACCAACAACCAGTAACAAAAAAATCATGGTTAAAAATATTTTAGAACTAAATTTAACTCATAAAACCAAAATTTGGAACAGGTGTTTATGGAATCTTTTCAATTTGCTGTGACATGCAATATGCAATCTAATTGAGACAAAATAATAACCAATCAAATCATTGTCAAGTACCTAAAATGACTGTGTGTTGCAAATGAGTTCTCAGGGAAATCAATGAAAATTACCAGGTGACTCCATCTCAAAATGGCTGTGACAAAGAAAGTGCAACTGGAGTTTTGCATGGCAGTAATACCAGCTGTCTAGGGGGGCAGAATTTAGGGGAAGCCTAACAGCTGCAACCATTCCCATATCCAAAAAAATGGGAGAAAGCAAATACATCCCTCTCACAGGTGTCAGCCGTCCACCTCAGACACCTCACCAATTCAACCTGCTAGGTGTGTTGAAACATTATTCCTTAGGTAAACTCCCTCCAGTGCCACATGTCCCACTGTCTGGAAGAACTGATGCGTCTGTTATCATTCAGGACGCTTAATGAGCAAACTCTTAATAAATTACTGTTTTGCATCTTTTTTTTTTTATATTTTGGTGATGTAAATACTACCATTTTGATCTGTTAGTGTTCTGGTATTACTCTGTATTAAAGAAAGGCAGTAGCAAATCAGGCCTCAAGAGTTGTTCCTCATAAATTCCCTGTCATTTAAATTGCTCTATGGTTTCAAATAAAAAGCAGCACATGCAAGGTAACACGTTGGAAAAAACCACATCTTTGCAAAGAGCAAGTAAATGCAAGCTCATGAACAGTACTTATCTAGTCACTACAGATTAGAAGTTCCTCCCTTTTCCATTCACCTCAGCCTGAATCACAGTCATTATTTCAATATACTTCCAAGAACAAGTAGTACGGATATGCTCCAGGGCTCTGTACTGGAACACTAAGGAAAACACTGGCAAAAGCTGCAGACTTACGATGCATGAATGAAGAAAATGTTTGTCACATGGCAGAAAAAGCCGCTCACCTCGTACTGCTAGTCTTGTTTTGCTGTTATTAATTATTTATCCTTCCCCTCACAATCAAGAAAAACAGATAGATCCTTGAATATCCTCTCAATTTCTTCTTGACTTGTAGGCCTTCACCTACTTATCAAGAAGCCACAGCCTCAGGAAGCTGTCTGTCTCTGTACACCAAGGAATATTTGCATGACTAGCATAGTAATTCTGTTTCAGGCATGTGGCTTTTACAGTTTAGCTGTCGGCATTGCAAACAAATGGCTTAATGGCTTTGGGTATCAAACACATACAGAGCTGTGCCAACTGATCAAGAAATAGCTGAGTAGGTATGACCTGTGATCATATTTATTGGCATTTAATTTAAAACCTCTTCTGAATCATCATTTGCATCATCATCTATGTCTGATCTCTTTTGTTCAATAAGTCCATGCTTCTTGTCTGCTAGTTCTAAAAGCAACAAGAAATCAAAACTCAGGACTCTACTCCTCCACTCAGAAACTTGAGAGTCAATAAAGATGTGTAGGAAGAGATTCCTCACCTTGATTAACAACATGGTTGAAAGGAGCAAAGCTCCCTAAAAGTAGAGCAAGACAGAGAACAGCCCGCCCACCCACAACACAGGTATAGTAAAACAAGAAAAGCTGGCAGCGCATACTGGCACCACAAGACCAAATCCTTTTTGGCTAAAGTGCCTCGAAGATTTCTTAAACGAACTGAGATTTGACAGCAACTCAGGCAAACCTCTCTGTGTACCGCAAGTGCTGCATATCCACAGCAATTCTAACAAAATGATGTATTTAAAATGATGTAAGAAAAGATCATGCTTTTGAAGCATGACACAAGTACAACAATCCATCTAGTTTTTAGTATACTGCAACAATTAATGCTGTCGTGCATATTTTATCTTGAATGTTTTGCCATTACTGAAGAATTTGCTTGCTGTTTCTGTTAGGAGAAACAAAGGAGTCATCAAAAATTTCCTTCACACAATCCTGTTTACTTACAGTAAATGTCAGGATGCCTGACTTTGTCTAAAAACTGGAAACTAAATACAGCTTTCATGCTCAGAAATAAACATTATCAGCAAAAAAAAATCCCTAGAACACAGAAAGCTTTTTTTTTGGGGGGGGGGGGGGGGGGGGGGGGAGGGCATCTTCACAGCAAAATGGCCATGACTACTGCTCGTGCTTTTAACCACTCACCTTCACAGCTGCAGCCAATAAATCCACTGGCCTCCGAACTTCAATTTCAGAAATACCTTTTATTTCTTCAGGTGAATAGGTACAAGTTCTACCGTGCAGCCAAACACTTTGTGGCACAGCTTCTACTGTTTCCAGCAGTGACTACATAAAAGAGTGTTTAATTGTTCCTTCTGTGTAGCCTGAAGGAAGTATGGTGAGCCAGCCTACCCACTAATTTAACCAGGTCTGTGAACAAAGTTAGAGATTGAGGTTAAAGAACTTAATTTAACCCAGTTTAACAGACTGGTCAAACCCACTGTCAAAGGCCTTTCCCCTACCCCCCCCCCCCCCCTTTTTCTTTTTTGGACCACCTTCTGGCTTTCAGCCACCACTGAAAACCAAGCTTCCCCCCTGCTTTTTCTGTTTGTTTTTTGTTTGTTTTTTTTTCCCCCCACAAATGTAGAATATCCATTAAATCCAAGTAGTTACATATCGCCTTTAAAATAGATTGTTTTCCATGTAAGTACAAATTTCTAAGACTACTTTTCCATAATATTTTGGGTATTTTTGAGACTATTAATCTACAATGTGAAGATCTCACATTAGATGCAGGGCAAAACTACATCTCTAAAAATTCAGGCTAGAATACTCAGTGATATATATTCCAAATTGATAATATACTTCTGACCACAGACTGTCACTATTTATATTAGCAAGGAGACCTTCTTTCTGTCAGTCATCAAAAATTGAGCATCATTTTCATCCTGACACCAAACTTCCCTCCAGTGTAAAGGAATTATCTATTGAAGAAGGCTACAGCAGCTCAAAATATTTTAAGTTCACATGGTGAAAATACCTGTCACCAAGAATAAATAGAATCTCATTTCCTTTAGATGTGTAGTCACTGCTGATATTTCAGTCTTGGACTTTGCCTGGACCATTAACAATAATTAAACAAGATGCTCATGTTCACTCTGTTTTAATATTGTTTTAAGTGTCCAGAGGAAAATGGCAATGTTTAATATTTAAAACTCAAACACTTTGATTAAACATTAGTGTGTTAAACTAATATTAAGGAAGGCTGAAAACGAGTTTATAGAACTGTCCGTAGGTCTTTTGGGTTGCAACCGCCAAAAATGCTTTTTGAAATTTCCCATGTAGGCATTTCTTTTTAAAAGTAGCCTGACCCCAAGCTCACAAATGTCAACTGTAATTAATAAGCAACATTTCAAAATTTGTACTTGGTGTTGGGCTGTGCAAAAAGATGCATGTTTACCATAAGAAACAGAATCTTCAGGATTCAGACTAACATCAGGTATGAGTGTAGCAACTCAGTCAGGACAAAAGGTACTCAGCAGCAACTCACCCTACTTACTCTCTCGAACAAATAATTAATTTAGACTCTTTCTATTCTCCTAGAAATAAATGGAATTCCCTAATAGAAAATATTAAGCTGATAGGCCTCTCAGTCAGGTCTGCAACTTTCTAAATACCTGAGGAATTCCCCTAAAATCTACTAGGGTTGGTCCAAATAAGCTTCTACACCTTGGAGCCATTATCCCTCCTCTCAAGATTCATCCTTCCCCTTTCTTCAGAAATATTATTCTACATCAATCATTTATAAGAGTTCAGTCCTGTTTCTCCTGAAAATTCCCATCACAGCAGTTTGAACTCAAACTTCCAAGCAAACCTGCAGGGATTTTTCCGAACTCAAAAAAAAAAAAAAAAAACTCCACAACAAAACCAAATAAAAAAATGGAGAGTTCAGATTTTGAATGAATTGCTCATTGCAAAACATATCCAAAGAGGTTTGAGACCAAAAAAAAAAGCAACAAAACAGAACAGAACCCAAGGAAAGTAGTCCCTAGAAACCAGCTATTCTCAATTCTGAAAAGTTACAGGGATTGCAGAGAGGGATAAACATCAATTGCCTGGGTGCAAATGTAAAAGGCTTCACATTTACCCATTTTACATCATAGCTGCAAATTATCAAAGTGCAATTTCCACTGTATTAAGAGACAGCATATTATGCTTCTAGCTTTCAGTCACGTTTAATAAAGAGAAATTCTTCTACTGAATGAACAATACCCCTTGGCTACTTTTAATATAATCCATTGAGAATACTACAGTATTCCATATATTTATAAAAAGTATTGTGTTTCTTTAAGGAAATACCCCAAAGAAACATTACTGTCTTTTTTCATGTATATGGAATAAAACCACAAATAGTATAAGTTTAGTAGTTGGTTTTTTTGGTGGGGTGGTTTGGGTTTTTTTGGCTTTAATTATTGACAACAGTAGAAAGATTGTTTAAGACTAGTTGTGTCAGAGTTTTGGATACCAAGTGTGACAGGCTCTGCAGGTGTACAGTGCTTTGCCTATTGATACAAATTGAATCTGAACATAGCAATTTATTCAGCAAATCAAACCAATCACTGCACTGCAGTTTTCTCTTTCAGCTCTCATTTCCCAACCAACTACTCTTAACCACTTTGCTACTTCTGCTTTACAGCAAGGTTTCAACTGCTATTAGTGATTGTTTTATGGTGAGGGTATGGGGGTTTAAAAAATTTTAAAGACTGTTATACCCTTCCGCTGCTTCCATTAAGTGCTGCATCATTCACATCTGTTCTATATTAGCTGACTGTCTCCAAACACACTACCATTAAATGTACTTCTCCCTTACCCTAGTAAAAAACTAACCAATGTTACGCCATGCAAAGCATTTAAACAGCTTGCAAGTGAAATTTGTTCTAATAAACTGTGAATATTTGTCCAAAGAACAAGTTTACCTGAAATCCTTCTTTTTCATTAAGAACCATACTGAAAAAAAGGTTCTTTAATGCAATTGTGTTATATGTTATTTTGTTAAAAGATATTTAAGCTAACCAGTCCTCCAAAATAACCAACATGAAAAGATCAAAGAATGAAAATTAACACCAGATTGCCCAATATATATGTGAGGAAAGAGAAGTAACCAACTCAGGAAAAGCAGACTGGCAGCCAGCTAAAGGGGGAAAAAATAGAGCAATCTTACAGTGTTGAGCCAATATATAACCCTGGATTAATAGCTAGCCTTGGCAAGGCTCAAATGTGAAGATGCTCACATCGGGCATCCCAGACTTGCTGCTACCAAAGGTTGTTGCTATGGTAACCAGTGACAGTCAGCCAACAGTAAAATGAATTTAGAAAAGATAGTTAGGAAATACTCAAAGGAAGAAAGAAAAAGAAGAGAAGGAAAGAAATTTGATGTCTGTAAGTTGATGCACAGTTCCATCCTCTGCCGCTTGCTCTATGGCAGCAGAGGAATCCATCACCAAAATGGAGCTGAATTTCCATTTTACCTCCATATTTGAAGGATATTCCTGCCTGTATGAGTTTCTAATTGAAAGAAATTATTGTCTCGTTCATGCTACAGCTTGTCAGTGACTCAGCAACCCAGCAAATTCAGCCGCCTCTGAAAACTGCATGGAACTATTAGCACATTGTTCTCATCTAAACTGTTTACAGGAAGCCTGGAGTGGCCCATTTCTGTCTTTTGCCTTTAAATCAGCCTGGGGATGGTTTCACCCTGACATGTAAAAGGACTTAATGGAAGAAGTATTTGTCACTGAAACAAAAGGATTTGGAACTTTACAAATCTGGTGGAAAACTCAGTTGATTTTTTTTTTTTTTTTTCCAAACAAAGAACAAAGCAGAGACTGGTCGTTTTAAAAGCAAAATTTGGTTCAAAGGAGGCTAGCTGGAACTGAAGTCAATGGACCATAAATCACAGTGCCCATGCCCAGCTGTGCAGCGCTGCATGGAAGAAAAGGTTTTGGATGGCAGTGTCCCTTAGCGATAGCTGTGGATGTGTATGCCAGAGAGGTAGTTATTGTTGTTTACTTGCTGTGCTATCAACGTGGTATGCTAGAAAGCACACTTTTTAGGAATCTGTGTGTATGCACTATATTATCTTATCTCTTGCAAAATGTTGTCCCAGCCCCCTGGAAAACTGCTGCTGGAGTACTGGCAGAAAGAGATAAAAATGAAGTACTACGTCTGGTAAAGCTGAAGTGCTGAACTAGACTTCCCTACAAGCACCTTTTCCTAAGATTGACTGTACGCCACGATTAAGAGGATGAACAAGAAAACCTCGTATTCAGCCCTAGAAATCTTCAGCTGTTGATTTGTGTGCATGCGTTTTTCAAGCCTAGAAATGGCATGAAGACGGGTAGAGACAAAAAAGCTGAGAGACAGAACAAGCATGGAAGAAGCTGTTATTTTCAGAGAGTAAATATCAGAGAGTAAATATATAGAGAGGCATTTACACAAAAATGTGCATTTACAGAAATAGCAGGCACAACAACGGTTGGAGAAATTGGCCAAGTTTGTCTCCCCTTCCAGCCCTGGGAGCATGAGGGCCCAAGTCACTTCACTTCCCCTTCTGAGGTCATGACTTGGGAAAGTCACTTAGTCGTGCTCTGCTTCATTTTCTCCATAAGTAAAATGGAAAAATACAGACCCACTCAGCCTTTTAAAACTGCTTTCATGTTTAAAGAAATGAAAAGTGCTAAGTGAGTGGTAAATATTGTTTGAGTAGATTAATACTTGGGTGATCAATATACATTATGAGACTGCTCTTACTCATCATGTTTCCCACAGCTAAGGGAATGCAAGAAATAATAATATGATGATGATTATAGCTGGTAGAAATGCCCCTAGTGAAGGCTGCCAAGTTTCCTAGAATGTAGGGAAAGCTATGTTCTCATTTACTTGCACTTTATTGCAAATTTTACTGTATGAAACCAAAATTATGCCTGTCATCTGAATCAGACTGGGTCAGGGGTTTTATTAATTGATGTTTTGTGTTGACTTGATTTTACCAAATATTTAAGTGAAATAGTTTTTTATTGGTTTTGAAAATGAAACAAATTAGAACCAAGTAATTTAGCTAATACTCATGAGAATTCTTCTAGTACTTTCTTTGAATAGCTTTATGTAGGCTTTGAGCTATAAACAGATACTAAGCAAAAAAAAAGAGTAGTGAGATCCCAGAGCTTTCTTTTGCTAGATCCATGAAAACAAGTCCAAATAGATTTCATCAAGTTACAAGTTTCAAAAGGTTATATGCATTCAAAAAATAGGGCATATCTTTTTTGGTAAGGAATCAGATTTCAGCTACGAGTATATGAAACATTCCTAGAAGCACACACAAGAAAAATAATGTTCTAAATATCTGCAGAGTAACCTTGACAGTTCCAAAATATTTTTGAATTTTAGATTTAAAACACTTGATTGCAACCCTGTCAACAAATACTAATAAGAGATCAGAAGTATCATTATCTAGATGATTTTTATAGAAAGTAAGCATATGGTAGAACTTCTTCTATTTTCCTTCATATTCAGAAAGGATAGCAGGTATTTTTTTAACAGATAAGAGCAACCTGTTATTTTTCAGTAGGTGACTCATAATACTCACCTAGATGATTACTATCTCTATAAAAAGCTAGATCATCCAAAGTACAGTACAAGACAAAAAGTAAACAGAAACCTCTCATGCAAAATCCCTTGTTTATTTATTTCTAAAGCATTCGAACCCATAGGAATAAGCTCGGTGGTCTGCAAGAATGATACCAGAAGCAGGCCCTCGTGGAAGCCTACCAGTTCCTCCAAAGCTTTTCAAACCCCGTGGTCTACTCGCCACCCCCCTTTGTCAGAGGGCCTGTATTGTAGAAAGCAAGGGTGGACAACGATGAAGCTATGGAGATTTTCACACTGGAAGAAGCAGATCCTCCTTTCACAGATGGTGGCTCCACATCTGTATTTCCATTTGCATTCTCTTTTGAGAGCTTCAAGAGAATCACAAAAGTGTGAGTAACTCCCGCCCATACAGAATCACCCACTTATAAAAAATTAGGAAAGGAAAAAAACTCTATAGCTCAGAATATAAAGTTGCTCTGAGAGGACAGGTAGTTTTTTGAACATCAGTGTATCTTTGCTTGTCTGCAGTTTCCCAACATCTTCTCACCGTAGTGCCAGACCATCCCTGACATAAATTGTTGCTTAAGCTATTACAAAACTTGGGGCAAGCCAATGTAACAAAGTGCTTCTACTTAGACAAAGCTAGCCTGACATAGAAATAAACAAAGGTTCACTCATCTATAAAAAAGGAGAAGATAGGCCAAGAACTGAAAAAAACAAGCACTTTTATCTCATAAGTGAAATAAAATCACTGTGATAATATGTACACTTACAAAGGCAAGGTAAGAACTTGCTAGTTAGCCATCTGATCTAAAGCCAATGTCACATGAAAGAGTAAGAAGAAGTCCAGAAGAAACATCCGTGCAATACCCACTATTGCTAATTATAGGGATAAACATTACTTCTCAATAAGAAAATACAATTTTTTTTCTGCTTAATTTCATTAAATAATGAAAACACTTGTGCTTCTTTTAAGTACCTTTGAAGTGTTTGGCACTAGTCCTAATACTTTACAGAAAAAAGTCCCCTTTTTAGCTTTTAAAGCAAGAACAGTTAGATGCTAGTTGTCTTCTAAGAAAATTGGGGTTTGCCTTTCCTGAATTCATTAATCATTGAAGTTTACCTAACACTGAAATAGAATCATAGAATCATAGAATCATAGAATCATAGAATCATAGAATAAGTGAGGTTGGAAGGGACCATTAAGATCATCAAGTCCAACCGTTAACCTACCCTGATTTAAAAACACCCACTTCTAAACCATGTCCCTAAGCACCTCATCTACCCTTTTCTTAAACACCTCCAGGGATGGTGAATCCACCACCTCTCTGGGCAGCCCATTCCAATGTTTAATAACCCTTTGAGTGAAAAAATGCTTCCTAATATCCAATCTAAACCTGCCCTGACATAACTTGAACCCGTTTCCTCTTGTCCTATCACTTGCCACGTGGGAGAAGAGGTCAGCCCCCATCTCTCTAAAACCTCCCTTCAGGTAGTTGTAGAGGGTGATAAGGTCACCCCTCAGCCTCAAATACTTTTTCCTGCAGAAGACCTCCTTTTGTCTTTATCTTTATTCATTTAGGGAACAAGTATGTTTTTTTTATCTAAATACAGCTTATGAGCCAGAAATTTTCTTTATGAACCTTACCTCTCTTTAGGGGCAAATCAATGAATCTGAGGTTTGCCAACATGCTTTGGATTCAAAGTATTATATTTTGAGTACTCTTTCTGTGGGAACTAAATCCTAATACAAGAGGTGCTGAGAAATTCAGAAAGACTCTCTTTGTCTTCAGTGTGAGCTAGGTTTAATTTCCAGTTATCTCAAGATATTTATTCAGATAATAGGGAAAAAAAGATGGGGTTATCACTTTGGAAAACTTAGCTCAATTTCACCTTATTCATATATTTTCTAGTTAATCCAGAATAAGCTTTTCCTAAATATTTCCTATATATTTAAAAAGTAATTAATTTTGTAAAGTTCTTTCTCTAATTTCTTTTTAATTGGAACTGAGAAGGAAACCGTACATACACAAGCAAAACTTAAAGAACAAAAAAGAATCCTGGCAAAACCACAAGCCAGCCAGACTCCTTTCATTTGATCCTTTGCTAACAACAAAAGAGTTTAGCCAATAAAGGGCTTAGCTATTTTTTTATTTTATTTTAAATTGAAACTTCTTACTTGTCTTACCTGCAGAATACCATGCTTAATTATCTGCCTGCCAGTTTCTATCTGCATTGGTGCTAGGAAGCACAAATGGCCTTGCCTCTAAACCTGCTAATCTGATGGTCTGACCCCTGATAAATCAATGTTATAATCTATAGCGTGCTGCCTTTTGCTTTCACTGTGTTGCATGCTTTGATGAATATCTGCCTTGCAGGAGCAACATATGAAAATTATATCATGTGCAACTGGTTTGAACTGTTGTACAATCATGGGACACTGAGCTACTCTGGGGAAAAAGTTAAAATGAACTACAGTAGATAAATGCCAATTTTAAGGGGGTTGACATTATATTATATTTAAATTAAGGGGAGTGTTATCCTGGTTCCTTCCTGCTCTGAACCTGCTGGATTTTCCCTTTCAGAAGATTCTGATAAAATACGTGATCATCCTCTGCCAAGGCTCTCAATTCCTCTTTGGTGCAGATGGCAGGGTTTATATTATAAAATTTTAATGACCATGGACCTGCATAGCAATGTGAGGTACCAGCACATTTTCAATAACGCTAGGCGTCTGCGAAGACTGGCATCGGGTGATATTCCTACTGCTGAAATCTACGTGTCCTAGGAGGCAGGCTTCGTGGGAGATAGAGGCAGCACCCGAGAAAGCTCCATTATCATGCAGCAGTCGTACAGATGAAATGGAGATTTATGAATCCCTGCCAAAGAAACTATATTATGGACTGTAAATTAAAAAGGGGGCTTAACACATAGTGAACTACATGCTAGAGAGGCTGATTTCCAGATTGCCCTGTCTATTCAGGCCCAGGCAGCTGTAGAGACCACCCCTCGTTAAGCGGTCCTGAGCTCTCCATGAAACTCAGACATTCTAGGTTTGAAAAGGCAACTGCCAAAGCTTTCATAGTCACGGTGAAAAAAGGAATCCTGAACTGTTTCAGCAGGCATTTTACTTGCAGCATACTATTGCAGTATGGTGACTAGGACGTAGTGGATTTGTTCTCAGATGTAGTTCCAATTTCTTCCATGGAGAGACTTCAGTTTTACTGCTCTGCAAGTCATAGTGCATTGCAAACTCAAAGGACCAGATTTTGGTCTCTGAATTACTGCTGCTGTTCATGAGTCACAGTTTTTTCAGATCTGCCGCTGCACACTGGTGATACTTCCAGCCGAATCACTAGATCCAAATAATTAAAATTGTTTACTATGTTTTCATGAGCATCTTTTGGAACGTTCCTCAGGGAAAAATATAATATTGAATGAAAAGAAAAAGATCCTAAGATGTGAAAAAGTTTTTAAATATTCTCAGGAATAGAAAGCCTGCCCAAAAACCTGTAAGGTAAAAGGATAAATTCCACAGTGCACTATCCCTTTGCATATGCCAGTGTTTCAAGTAGGACACAAGTGATACAACCTGTAAGATTCATCTTGAAATATATTCAAATCTGCAACTGGTGTGTCCAATGGCTAGGGCTTTCTCAGTGAAAGAGAAATGCATAGCGCTTTTTCTGATAGACACCCAACATAATTATTTCCTTTTCAGTTTCCACCCATCTAAACAAAAAGCTCTACATAATAAAACACAAAATAAATTTACTCATCCCACATGTCAATTCAGCTTTGAGAGGCTCACTCTCCCACATTCTTTATTATATTTCATATTGCTTTAGAAATTATCTTACAACCTTAAGAAAAAGATAATTTGTCTTAGCCCTCCTACCCTTACCAAAACATTGAAAAGAAGCAGCAGAGTAAAAGGGAAAATCTTCCCCTCGACTGCCCTGAAACAGGAAAAAGAATACAAATTAACTTTCTTTTCTGCTTATTTGTACAATTTAAAATTATAAAATTCACTTCACACTTCAAACCCCTACAAGGACACTTTGCCTCAAGTGAAAGTAGTTCCACACGGACCATTTTGTGCTTGTCTAATGTGTAAATGTGCTGTTTTATGTTGAAGTAAGTATAAGCAACTATACAGTGCGTATACAGCAACTCAGCTATCACTTGAGCCCCACAAGTGCCATGCCCTAAGGCATGCTACAGGCCATGCTTCATAAGGCAAGCAAAGTATTTTCAGTGGACTATCTGCAGTGGCATAGCATATAACAGAATATATTCTAGACCTGGTAAAGCAATGCGTTCCAGAAAATATAACATTTTTTCTAGAATGCACAAGGATAACACATTGTGAGGCCATTTTTGGGAGTGTATCAATTGTGTTTTAAAGCCCACAAAGTTCTACTACAGAGTTCTGGATAAGAGATCTATTCCTTGATTTATTCTCCTTTTTCCACAAACATATTTCTGTTGACTTTCCCAGAATAGGAATATTAAAGACAGCCAGCACACCACCATCTTCCCACCAGTGGTGAAGTACTGCTGGCAAAGCACATATGAGTATGACTCTGTGAATAACGGTCTTTGTAGAAAAGATCTTCCCAGCTCCACAATGATGAGTACTAGGCAGCACATAGCACTGCTAATGCACAGTGTGACAGACAATGATAATCTGAACTGCATCTCCTCAAGCAAGGCAAAGAGAATAGTGATTTTCCAACTTCAGGAGATTGCAAAATGTAAACCAGACCATAGAATCACAGAATCATAGAATAGTCTTAGTTGGAAGGGACCTTTAAAGGTCATCTAGTCCAACCCCCCTGCAATGAACAGGGACATCTTCAACTAGATCAGGTTGCTCAGAGCCCCGTCCAACCTGACCTTGAATGTTTCCAAGGACTGGGCATCTACCACCTCTCTGGGCAACCCGTTCCAGCGTTTCACCACCCTCATTGTAAAAAATGTCTTCCTTCTATCTAGTCTAAATCTGCCCTTTATTAGTTTAAAATCATTACCCCTTGTCTTATCTCAGCAGGTGCTGCTAAAAAGTTTGTCCTCATCTTTCTTATAAACCCCCTTTAAGTACTGAAAGGCTGCAATAAGGTCTCCCCTGAGCCTTCTCTTCTCCAGGCCAAATAACCCCAAATCCCTCAGCCTGTCCTCATAGGAGATGTAGTTCCATCCCTCTGATCATTTTTGTGACCCTCCTCTGGACTCGCTCCAACAGGTCCATGTCTTTCCTGTGTTGAGGGCTCCAGAGCTGGACGCAGTACTCCAGTACCATTTTACAGCACCTGGAACCAGTCATCCCAATGTCTTTTGATTTAGTCCCTATGACTGTAATTTCAATGGTGTGCAGGAAAGGACACACAAGTGGAGCACAACATGTGAAGAGCTGGTGCTCCCACTCATTATCATCACTTGCATCAACAGCCCTGCCTGTGCTCAGCTCTCCTTCCACTGGCCCAGACCTTGACCTGACTCCCAGCCTGGCCTCAGCCTGTCCCCAGGGAGGTGCCTGATGCTCAGGGCTGAGGCTGCCTCCACTGCCTCACAGCTGCTCTGCTCCTGGCTGGGGTGGTGGGGCCCTGCCCTGCCACCCCCATGGGGAGACCCACAGCTGCCAGCCCCAGCCTGCAGGGAGCCACTGTCCTGCGTAGTGCCCAGGTAGCAACCAATTCCAGCGTACAAAAGATGAGGTGACCACAAATACCTATTTAACAAAGCAAAGAAATGGTCATGATTTTGGCAATAAACCCAAATGCTCTTCTTTGTTTATGCCAGTTTTTTCCTATCTAGTTTTACAAGCCAAACTCTTCACCTTGTAAATGCCCGGAGTGATGCTAGGTAAATCCAAGTTGTTTTTTTTTTTTTTTTTTTAATTGTTCTGGTTGATTCGTTTCGCACAGCAAAGCTCCTCACTGAGATGAAGGCTCCTTGTACACAAGCACCTACACCATGCATCTGTAATCATACTCTGTAAATGGCATCAGCAAAAGAAAGGAGTGACATTTTTTCCTCTTGATCACAACAGAATAAACAACATTTTAAAGGTTAAATTATTCAAATTCTACAGTTACCTGTAAAAAAAAAATGACGTCTCTGCTGTACCTTCAGATTCCTTACATCCAATTATTTTGATTTTTTTTATCCTGTCCCAGGCTTTCTGACTACTGCTGCTTAAGGGGCAAAAAAAAGTGTTGTAACTAGTGGCAACTCATTTACTTCCACTGATAGCTACAGCTCCCGATACAAGGCTTTCAGCTCAACTCAGAGAAGTTAGATGAACTACACAGCAAGTTAGTAAAACGGAAGCAGACAACACCTAAATGCACATCACAATGCCTTGTGTACTAAGAAAACCCTATTTGGGTGTTAACTTTAACTTTTTTAAGGTCAGAAAAATGTGGCAGTCATGGGGAAGAAATACTCAATGGTACTTAAAGCAGTCTGTGTAGAGATTATGGCAAAATAATATAAAGAAAAACTAGGGAATTCAGTCTGAAATGCAGTTTTAATTGATGTAAATCCCTGGAATCCCACTGTTGCCAATGCTACCAGTTACTCCATGGAGTTGATGGAACCATAGCGGCTCACACCAGCAAAAAATCTGACCCTTCAATGACAGTAGAGATTATATGGTATTCAGCAAACGTCATATAATTTGTTAAGAGTTTACTGATTTTGTGGTTATCTATACAAAAATTAAAACAAAATGAAACAAGGGATTCTGCAAAGTACCTATGTGTGACAGTGCAAGGAGAATTTAATACAAAGACTCCCTTAGTGTCTTTCCTGTCAATCCCTTACAGTCCACTTCCTTTGCCTCCCAGGAACACCCCTGCTGCTGATCCCCCTGCCTCTAGCTTTGATTTTGCATGGATTATCCAAGATGCAGGTTTACACATGAGGATCCACTGTTCATTAACTCAAAAAATACAGCAGTTTGAGAACTGAAAAGCAACAGAGTGTGACAATCCCAATCAGCTTGTCTATTCCTTATCAATCCATGAAAGCTATACCTTTACATCCAGACCTTTTGATCCAGACCATTATTTTACCCCATTTTCTGATGCTGTTCCATTTCTCAGGTTGTAACACCATTAATCCTTTCACCCAGTTACAAAAAATAACTAGAAGGAATCAGGGAAAACAGCCATACCACACTGTGCAAAGTAACACTATGACTGAGCTCATAAAAAGAGATGCTGACTGAGGAATTTAAAGTTTTTTCAAACTTTTGATCTTGTTTATACATGTGAAGGTTTGATGTTAAAGCTTGATGTCAACTGTAAAGAGAAACATCTCTCAAGACAAAAATAAAAAACAGACCTCCTGTTGAAACGTACCCAATCATAACCAACAAGTTTCTGATCTTGAAGAGAACATCATGCGAGTGTCTTGCATTTAATATTATCTTATGCCAAGCAGCCCTACTTTTTCTTCTCATTATATTTTCTTCGTAGATAAGGGTTTGGTTTCACACATTCGATAAAAAAGAAAGTTGCTGGAGTAGATGTTCAGTAAGTCTTATTATAATAACTACCCTGTTATATTTGCTTTGCACATGGGTCCTGAGATAACATGCTGTTTTGTGAGGACCCATGTGCAAAGCAAATATAACAATTATTCTTTTCATTTGTGATAATCACAATTATTAGTAAGCGGATTCATAATAACCCCTTTGTATTTAACTCTGAGCTCGAGCTCAGCTGAGGAAAATATGAGTGTCATTTTAAATATTTCTTGATTTAATTTGTTTTCTGTATTTATTACTTTTAACTTTGGTTGCAAAATATCAGGAGAAAGAAGTTATTCAACATTTAAATGTTACATGCACAAAAGGATCTTAGTGAAAATTAGTAGAGTTTTTTGCCTTCTTGTGATGATATCACAAGGTATAAACCAACATCTAGCATCTAACTGGATTTGTTAAAAACTGAGCTACTTTGTTTGATGATATTATTCTGGTGATAATAGACGAATGTTATTTGAAACATTTCACCATTAAAAGGATGCTAGTAGTCTTTGATTCCAACAAAATAATCTTTATATGTACGCAAAAATGTTGCAAATAAGATACAGTGTTGATTCAATATAACAAAAGAATGACTTGAATATTTGCTTCTAGTGGCAATACAAAGGGCTTTGGAAATGGCATAATTATGGAATTGTTTTGGCTTTGGGGTGTTGGAGGGTGGGGGGAGAGGCTGTTCTTATTTTTAAAGAGAAATCCAGAGACAGCCTAGATATGCCACATGTGAACAAAAATTGCTGTTCAAATGTCACTCATGACCTGACACAGACAGGGAAAGGTTGACAGACATGTTAAAGCATACAGAAAGGCTAGAGAAATATTTTGCCTTCAACTGGTTTATTCATCTTTTGTATATTCAGAGAGGTTTAAAATGCATTCCTATCCACCTGTCAGTGTTCTTCTAATGAACCCTTCAGCAATATCCATAGAAGGTAATGGAAAAGGTTCATTATACTTGCATGGAGCAACATAAAACAAATGTTTAAAAATCAGAAAAGATTACAGGACAATTTATTAGCATTTGCAATGCAAACATGTATTTTACTCCTGACCTTGGTCAGACATTCAGGTGAATTTGTATACGTGTGTTTAAAATATGATTGCTTGATAAAAGCAAAGTGTGACAGTACATCAGCAGCTGAGTATTTTTAAGCATAAGATCTAATGGCTTTCTGTATACACAGATATATTAACCCCATGTGTGAATCACAAACATCATAGGGAAATAAGTTCAGGAACCTGACGTAAAAATTTCAAATGTTAGTGATAATAAACCAAATGCAGAAGTTCTTTAATGACAATGAACAAAAAACTAGTGGGGAATGCAAAAAAAAAAAAAAGTGGCATATGGAAAAGACACATGGGAAATAAGAATATTCCCGAGTATGCTGGAAAACCACAGTTTTCTGGTGAAAGTGATTAACTATATTGTATATTTGCCAAGTATATTATTTGCATTTCAGATTTCTTTAAGTCAATGGGTTCTCCCTAAAGGCTCCATAAAAGGGATGAGTTTTGAAAAGTTATCTGAATGAAGACAAAAGACAGTGATTTAACTCATGAACTGAAGTTTACAAAAGTTAATAGTGAGATCTAGAATAAAAGCCCAGAAGGAGAAAGGTATTAGGACAAAATAGAGAACAAGAGATCAGTAAGAGACACTCTGTAATAAAGAGAATTAGAGAAAAAGCAATCTATAAAAATAAGCAACTAAAGAGCTGGGAAGAGCTTTGGAGGAGAAGGTTTTCAGTCTAATATAAAGTCCGTTTGCATTAACAGGAGTCTTTTCATTGACTACAGGGGATTTCTGATCAGACCATATGAATTTCACCTTGATGATCTGAAGGCATTTTCTTTTTCTTTAAACCATGCAGACAGGAATACAGCCTGTGTCAAAATATCATCATAACTCTAAATAATGTAAATGTATATCTGTGACTTCATTGTCCATACCTTCCATCAAAGGTTACACAAAGTAATAAGTGAATGCCTTGGCAACTTTTAAATTAGTATGTACTAATGCACAGGACTACTCTGTTCTTTTCCAAACACAGATCAGCAAGCAGAACTTGCTAAAAGTTACGTGGAACGTTGCTATTTCAATCTGCTAAAGTTGCCTCACTGGAATTCAGTGAATCACGATTTAACACGAAGAGCAAGGACTCTCCACATAATCCAGCCTGTATTTCCTGTGTATATGTATAGTCAAATCCTACATAAACTGACAGCATTTTAGATCAAGACATGCAACATCTTACAGTCAAATGAAATGCCTGTATACTAAAAAGTAAACGTAATTCTTTTTCTTGAAATTGAGAGTTGTGTAGGCAGTATCCCATCCAAATTTAGGTTGGGTGTACTAGAATTCTAATAGCAGGTAATCTGAAGAGCTCATTAGAGATATGCAAGTAATTCATTACCTAAGTGTGTCTAATTTAACTGTATTTTCCCCTTGAATGAAGCCTGCCCTAGTGGAAATTAGTGATCCAGCCCACACACTTCCAATCCTGTCGGCACTTTCAGTTTACATTTGCAATTTTTTTTAGAATTCTAAAAATGACTTTCTCTGTCTTCTGATCTCCACTGGGTATTTATATGCAGCAAGTATAATTATGCTTTTGGCAAGCTAGTGAAAATTAAACCCTTATGAGCAAGGGGAAAAAAGAAAAGAGGGTGAGGAAGCAAGGAAGAGGACGAAAATCTGGTTTAAAGTGAATTTATCACAACCTTACTTGTGTATAAGCAGAAGGCAGCTACATATTGTAATCTTAAAGCACACTTCTAGGAGACGGTGACATTTGGCTCGTGCTTAATGAAAGCTGAGGATGGGTATTTTATTGATTTGAACGGGGAGTGTATCTACTGGAAGATACTAAAGTAATGACTTTGGCAAGTTGTCTTGTTTTAAATATCAAATCATCTGCTCCTAAAAATCCAGTCTCACTGACAAGCAGAGATGTATCTTGTATGGTAGGTCTTGCAGCACTATGTACAATATACACTCTGAGCTCTGATTTTCATATACCTCACTTGCACTTTTTTTCGTCAGTAACAAAATAACAACTCCTGCTAGTACACCACCCTGCTGTCTATTTTAATTGAAAACTTTACCAGGCTTTGTTCTTTCAATAGTTGTAAAAACTTAACTCAAAGTGAGGCACATTGTAGATGAGGTATTTGGGGGCATTCAGCAGTGTAACACTTTCCTTCCTTCTTCATACAGTCCAGCATCTTCACAGTACCCAGGAGTCTGACAGCTAGCAAATCCTGCCCTGTGTTGTACAGGTGCAGTGCTTCAGAGAAGGAAGGGGCTGTGAAGAGCCCTTTCCCTGACACCTCAGAATAGCACCGAAAAGAAGCCTATTCCATACAATGACTAAATACAGTCTACAGAGTGTATCCTGCCATTAAATTAGGTCATGAAAGTCTCTACAGCACCGCCAAAGGTAGCCCTGACAGTTGTACTCACAGGACAAGCCTGGGATATATACAATTAATTTTTCAAGAAATTTAAAGAAATTAAAGAATTTAAAGAAATTAAGAAAATTCTGTGAAACTCTTCTGCCTTTACTGGCTGGGCAGAGCAACGCCAATCATCCATCCTGTGCCAGTCTGTCTTTAACAGTAATCCTCACACTCTCAAACAGAACCTGAAAAGTTTGCTCAGTGGCAAGTTTTTCTACTCAGATGTGTCTTTCATAGCTAATTCCTCTTGAAGAAGAAGCCACCATAATCTCATAAAAATTTCACTCCATAGAAAAAGCTGACAGTCTCAGTTGCCTAATTAGAGCAAAGAAAGGCCACTTTCAATGACTGAAATGTCAGCAGTATAATTGCACAATAGTTTTAGCAGACAAAAGTATTCTCTCTGAGTGAAACCATCTGAAACTGTTTTGTAGTGTGTATGAGCTATGGGTTTGTTCAGCAGAATAAATACTGAAATGTGCACATCGTAGATGAGAGAAATCACAACCACAAACAGTTAATGGATTCCTTCATATACCAATACTCTTTTGTCATTATAGTATACTTCTGCCTACAGCAGCAGTCAAAGATAATTTGCAACCTGCTGTAAGACAAACTATGAAGAGAATTAGCCATCATGGTACTTCTCTTCAAATCTGCTTGCCCCTGAAATGGAATAAACAAAATTTGGATTACTGCAAGAGTGTGTGTTTTGCACACAGAAGCCACAGAAAGCAGCATTACTGCAAGCCTGCTGGGAAAGTACAATAAAAATAAATCAGAATGAAAGAAAGCACTGTGGTTAATACATAAAGATGGAAAGCCAGAATGAAAGGTTAAGAGGTGGGAGCTTAATGGTTATTGTCCTATCATATTTTAAGAACCTGATCTTCATTTTGCCAAGGTAAATGTAGTGCCAAGTAAATGCAGGTCCATATTTCTAGCCTTGATACTTACTTATGAAGATGTTGGGTGTTATTCACTTGGCAGAACAATCCTTAAAATAACAAAACATATTTTGTAAGAACATTGTGTAAAGTGAAGGTTAAACTGAGTTACTTATTTGTTTAGAGGGTTCTTGGTTGTCAGCAAATGATGCAACACAGATCTAAGTGGAAGCAGAGTGGGAAACTGTTACAAAGACATGATCACATCTTGTGATAAGGAATGGATAAACCACTTAATTGAAGGGAGGGAGTATGACCTTTCAGCAGTAAATCAGTATGAGAGTTGTGAGTCTGTAATCACCATTTTGAGAAGCATGAATAGTTGCAGCTAGAAAAGCTGTCCTGCCCAGAGAACAAAAAAAAGGAAGAAAGGACAAAAGACACACACAAAAAAAAAAAAAAAAAAAAAAAAGAAGAGACAACATATCACGGCCAGAAAATTTTTGTTTTACTGAATAAACTCCGGATTTGACAGTCAAAAATGTTTCAGTGTAAATTAAAGTTTGAATAGTCTTGGACTAGATGGGAAGCTTTGTCAAGGGAAGTTAAGAAGACACTACTGTAAAAAGAAAAAAAATGACAGGAAAGTTGCTGAAAAGTGGCATTTTCCTTATTACTGCAAGTTCTATTCAGCTTCCCTGAGGAGTTCCTCTGACTGTATATTCATTGACCCCAAAAAATATTTGGGTCCATGCTTGCTGCAATAGATGAGCTGCTGATGAATCCAAAAGAGAGTTTTAAGGGCTCCCATCAGGGCAGTTAGTCATGCCAGGGGTGCTCTGTGAAGGAGCCTGGAGACTGAAAGTGCTGACAGGTCCAATTCTGACTGTATTTATTTCCCATTCTGCAATGGGGACAGCCTCAAGAATCCCAATTCCTATCAGAGCCATAGATCCTAAAACCCAAAGTAGCTGATCACTAAACTGAAGTTGCTGGTCTGTCAAGAATGCCAGCTTCACTGAGCAACTGCAGGGAGCCTATTTAAATTCAAAACGCTATGTGCCAGCACTCTTGAAACTTTTTTTTTTTTTTTTTAAATTTTTGATTCAGCAAATTGCAAAAGGGTTTCTTTTTCATCCAGTTCAGACTGAACTTTTTCTCAAACCATAAGATTCCCAAATCTGGATTCCTTCCTCTAATAGTGTGCAGTGTTACAGGTTGTTTAAATCAGATAGAGGTTTCAGCTCTGCCTTTTGTAGTTCTTATGGTTTTCTTCATACATTTAGTCCATCCTTGGTGTGCATTATTTGCATTATTAGCTTTTAATTATTCTGCATTTACCATAAAAAAGCAATCAATCTTGTCATTTGAAAGTGAAAGTTAGAATACCAGTTGGTTAGTTTGCTAGTTTTTATACAGCACATGCAGCTCTGTGAGAGGCTTAATTGATGAAGCCCAGTTTAATATGGCTTTATGCCTGGCATTTCAATTATCCCATGTGAGCTCTGTTTTTCAAAGCTTAGTTCAACAGCTCTCTCTTGTGAGGACTCGGATGTCTAAAAGTATAGTTTATATACTGTATAAAGTACATATACCTAATCTCTGACAAATTTGCCATATTTATCAGAAGGCAGACAAAACACGTTCAATGTCTAGGAGATTAGTGCATTAGTAATTGCAAAAGTCACAAAGAGCTTATAAATAAAGTCAACTAAATGTTTTTTCTCATTAATAAGTTCTTATCATAAACTCCATTCCTGCAAACTCAGTCCTCCACAGATTCCCAAATCTGTTCCCGTGCCTGTTTCCCTGTACAGTACCAAGTTTTACCCTAAGTCCTTGAAGCCAGACTGGCTTCTGCTTTCTGTCTCAGTGAAGCTTTCACCTTTCCTTCACAGCAAGAAATGACTACCTCTGATTCTATTAAAATGCATTTTATGTATTTTTCAGGCAGGATTATTGGCTGTAAGATTAATATGCACCTCTAGTTCCAGAGGTCACACTGCCTCTTTAAAAAGAAGCACTTTCTCTTTTGGCCATTTGAATTTCTCAAGAATTATCCAAGGTAATACACCTAACCTGGAATAAACAGTGAAAAGAAAATCTGTAAGACTGTAGCTATCTATTACTGTAGCTTTACCTTTGAAAACAATCCTTGTGGGTTTTTTTTTTCTGAATTTATTATTATTAATAACTTTAGTGGTCATGTAATCTTGAATGTGCAAGGCGTTAAAAGATATACATGAATCCCTAACACTGATTAAAAAAAAAAAGAAAGAAAGAACAATTGCCTTCAATTATGTGAGTTTTTATATCCTGAGCAATGTAATTGTATTTCATAGGAAATTTTGTATCTTTTATTTGTCAAAAAGAATATGAAAATCCATTTTCCACTGTTTGGAAGCGACAATTCTAATAAATGAATATTTGCTTAGGTAAATATTTTTGTCTGACCATAAAAAAGAAAAAAATCATACAGACTTGGTTTTTTTGCAGGCTGAAAAGATGGGCATCTATTGCACAGCACACATATATGAGACAGTGAAAATATGCAGTGAGGACTGGCAAGCCGATATGTTTTTTACACACTACACATGAACGTTCCCTGTCTTACTGCAATGACCTTATGATCCCTGGTGCCAAGTGTTCAAGTCCCAGCTGTGGATTTAAACTCAATCTCATTTTGAGTTTCCATTCTGTTGGCAGCGGAGTCATTCTTCACTGCACTGCTCAAGCCAGAAAAGGCTTCCTGACTCGGAGGCAGACTCCGATAAGCAATGGCTATAAGAGAAGTTGTAATTGCACAAGCTCTTTCTTTCCCCCAACAGGTATTACTACAAATGAGCGTCATTGAAAATTCTTCTGAGCTTTAACAGGGTAGATAACCTCATAGGCAATTGTGAATCTAACACGGTGTCCAGATTAGCAAAGTAGACAGAAAAAAGGCTTGTGTTATTTAACCCTTTCCCAGCAAGCATGGATTTTTGTGGTAAGTGTTTTGGGTTTTTTTTATTTTAAGAAAGTATTGTGAAGGAAGATGAGTAGGTAGGCCTGGCCTGAACATTAGTGAAAACTGCACTGCTGAAATAATACAGCAGACTGTTAACACCACAAAATCATGTAACCAGAAATTAGGGAATGCCAGAATAACAATTGCTCTGTTTTCTTTTCCCTTCTCTGTACAGGAACATTGTAAATGACATCTGCTATTTCTTCTCACCGAGTGCACAGATCAGGCACTGCTTGTTAAATAGCAGCTATTCTGTGCTTACTTTGTCCTCACTATTCAGTGAATACACCATACACCCTTTCCAGCATGCTGTTCAAATCATGACGTGATACCAAAATATTAACTTCCTCAAGGGTTCTTGATTCTCCCACTATAGCCTTTTAGGTCTTTCTAAATATTAACAGATTTATCCTCACAACATCACTGTACAGTGTGCAGTACCGTTGCTGGGCATATTTCACGAAGGAAAGCTGATGTGCATCTGCTGAAACCAAAAATAGAGAGGTGTAAAATAAATTTCAGAGCTCCAGGGTCTTGCTTTTTCCAGCGGTCGGCCCTGCGCAGCCTCCAACAGGCTCTACACAGGTACCCCGCTGGCCTCAGCTGCCAGGGCAAGTGCAAAGCACTCTGCACGTCAGAGTCAGTGCATCGCAGCCTGTCACACAGATAATAAGAAACACACAGTGAGCGAGCCTTTGCTGAAATGAAAATTTCATTTAAGTCACGTGTTGCCAGGCTAACTTCAGGCACAAAAAAAAGTTCTCTTTGCCAAATTTCCTTTCCAGTCAATGAAGAAGGCGACTTAGCATGTTTGGCACAGGCAGCTGATCTGGTTTTCTGACCATCGATATCAGAGCGATCCTATAGAAGCTTCTAGCCTTCCAATTAGCTGTCACAAATATTTTCTAACTCTGAGCTTCTATTTCATAGTTCTTTTCCAACCCTGAGCTACTCATCAACCTGTCTACCAACATTTTCCTCAGTGACCGTTCCTGTCTGCTCCTGCTTTCCCAGATTCATAAGCCCCGTTTACCTTGCCAACACCATTCATCACCTTTGCTCCTATCTCCAGTTTTCACCTTCCCGCCTAGCTGCAGTCAGCACCACCCATGGGCTACCCTGTGCCTCTCAGGTGGCTCCTGCCATTTCTTCCTCCTGCTGACCGAGGTTTCTCTTCCCTCCAACTCTGCCATTTCCTAGTCCACGCCTGTTCCTCACCTCACTGCAACCAAGCCAGACTGCAGTTCTCAGTTCTGTTTGGACATCAAGTGGACAAATACTGAAAACACAGAAGAGAATCTCCCTGTGGAGACCAAGAGCCCTCTGGGAGGACCATGTTGGAAGAAAAGAGCTGCTCACCCTGATATACATGGGTATAGCTATTTAGGGATGGTTCATGTGCAGTCAGGTCACACCAGTGATTTCTGAGAGATAAAGCAAGCTCAATTCAGACACAAATCACAGACTTTAGCTGCCAAATGCTAATGCTGCTACTGAGCCAGGGCAAACTGAGGTATTTTTCAGTGCTTATGAGTGGACTAATTGTGGGTGTTTTTCCTAAAGAAAGAGCAAAAGATACTTTCTTACTAATTCCAGGTTCATTTTCCAAAGCACAGAGGGACTAAATTTCCTGTAGTAAACAGTTACAAGAGCATTCTCTGGGTTTTTTTTAAATTTTTATTTTAATAATATATTTTGCCTTCATCTCATAGTTCTCTAGACATTTTCAAAAATCTGAGCCTAGGCAGATCTTGGCAAAGGAAAATGTCAGATAATTTTGGCAAAGTTATAAGGAACAGAAGACAGTCTCCTAGTGAAAGGTTCTTTATTCAAGAAATGATGTTACCACTTCACCTACGAGAGTTTGCTCATATGGGTAAATTTTCCGGATTCGCTTAACAGTAATGAATCCCTGTGCTGATACACTCACTCATTCTGGAACATTTCAAACAGCCTTTACAGGCAAAATTATTGCACTTGGTGGGCCTAACTCAGGATTCCTGATACATCCACATTTCTGTTTCACTTTAGTGGATTTTAGCCAAGTAAAGCATAAACTCTTGTTCATTGTTCTGATAGAGGATTAGTTAGACCTCCCAAGCTAGCAGTCCATCTGCTCCGCCAGCTAATGCTATTGTCCCGGAGACACCACCTCCTTTATTGTTCCACCAAACAATCCATGCCAGCTCTTTTCTCAGCTGACACTGACAAGTACATGTCAACCCGTTTGCATTCTCCCGCACACATCTGTGACATTGAATATAGCCTTTCACGGTTTCAGGCAGTTTAAAGCCTAGTAAGAGCTAGGAAATATGCTACTATAAAAATAAGAATATACTCAAGCTTTTAATTGCAACAGATTAGTTTATCTCATCAATACAATGTCCAGATTTGCGTGTTTACTTTGCTTCTTTCTACCCTTCGCTTCCTAAAGACATACTAGTTAGCATTGCAACGTAAAATAAAATGTTTTAAAGCATTCAGCAAATTTAAAATATACTTACATATAAGGAAAATCCCTAGCAAAACATGCTTCGGTAATTTTTTAATAGATATAAGAGTGGAATCTCTTTCACTGGAGACCGCTTTTGGGGTTTAATCCACAAAATGGAAGGACCAAAATAAGGAAATCAATTCCTGCCAGTAGGTCCCTGAAAAGCTCTTGCTAAATAAACTGATGCAATCTCAGTACAGGACTTATAGTCAGCAATGACAACGAAATTCTCATTACTCCCAGCATCTCAAGGAAAAAGCAAGAGATGGAGTGAAACTATAGTTGTTGCAGGTGGTAGAAATCCAAGATTATTGATAAGGCACAGACCAAACTCAATGCTCTATCCCTTACCATGTCTAACACTCCTTCATTCAAACCTCATGTGAACTTCATGTGATCCCAAACAATACAGCCTTATTTGCCAATGCCAATTAGTCAATGATGGAAAAGAAAACAATGGATGGACAAAGGCATTATACTTCAAAACAACAAGCTAAAATTGCGATTATTGCCTTCAACACACAAGTATTTAAAGACAGAAACAACACATCTACTTGTTGGCACAGTGTCTATATAAGATATTAAAATATAAACCATCCACTTTTGCTGATTCATGTGGCTCTCAGGGAGTGTTATTTACTGGATATTCCAAAAAGGAGCCAAGCCTCCAAACCAGAAAGGGAAACAAGTGTCTCTCTGTCATGCCAGACCACACTCTTTCTCAATGTGTCCTTCAAATGACTTCTATGGTGGTTCTCAGCTTCTGATGGGGAACCACAATGACCACAGCTCTTGGACCAGGGCAATAGGTGATAGGTACCACCTTTAAAACAATATAATAAAGGGGAAACCCCACGCACTCTCTACAGATAGTGGGCACTATTTTAAAATCTTAATTTCATTTACATCAATGTAAACCAGTCTCCAGAGATTTCTCTAGAGTGAATTCTGCCTCCAAATAGGAGGCATCTGACAATTATCCACCAGTGTCCCAGTTTAACTAAATTGGTTTTAAATTGGAACAACTTGTTATACGGAAGGGGGAGTTGAAGGGGGATGTAGTTTTGCCTGAGACACATGATTAGATTTAAGCATTGAAAGGGAAGGTCCCATCCTCTGGACACAGGCTGTCAGACCCACACAGCCACTCCCCCCGCCCTCCTTTTTTTGCCTTTTGCTGAAAAGCATTTCAGCAAATGAAAAATCTTAATTATATTTTTTACAAAGAGGGCAAAAGCACTCATAATTTGTTTTAACACAGGCAAGCGCAGCAAGGTGACATATAATCAAGCATTTCCAGACTGATGTATTAAAATGCTTTTCTGCCAACTCCTGCCCTGCATCTATGATGTAAGAATTCTCCTTCATTATTCCTTTTTATTATTTTCCCATGCAGATCACCATGACCCATGCTGATCTTCGTGAATGTAGATGGTAACAGAAAGTCCCTTCCATCACAGCAAATCTTTTTTTTTAAGCATATAAAAGGTTTGTTCATTAAACACACAAACAGAAAACATTCCTCTGAGCAAACTAGTTCTCTGATTTATCTATAACAACCCAAAGAACAGCGCTAAAAAGGTGCAAGGAAGCCAGTGAATCAACAGTATTTCCTTCTTCCAACAAAAGGCTGCTAGTAATTGGATGTCAGGGAAGAGAGAAAGAAATAGGAATATTTTCACATAAATTATTCTATAAGAAAAAGAAACCTGTATATATGTATACAAACACACGCACATACATATATACACACGTCAGCTGAACTTTGTCTGCATTCTCAGCATGGATGGCTTTCCAAACTCTGGTGTTAACCTAAGAAAACAGATCCATCTGGTCCTGACTGCTAAAGTGTAGGAGACCTCTCTTCAACAGCAACCAACTTCTTCCAAATTGCAAAGCATTTCAGCTCCCCTAGATTAGAAAACAGTAGACTGGAAAATTGCAGGAGATTGGTTTCTACAGACTCTCTGTTTACAACTGCAGTCTGTAACAAGACAGCTATGACTCGTTCTGCAAAGGAGCTTGCCTGCAGCAAGTGCCCCAGAGGCGAGTGAGGATCTTCTGTTCGTTCCAATAGTAGATATCTAGCAAAAATCAGTGTGATAAATCTGGAATTCTGTCTTTCTTCCTGTCCTCCTTCGATTTTTAGTATTACTATTATTTTCACTCAGGCAATCAGCCTAAATATCATTAAGAAGACTAGAATCTTGGCTGGATTTAATAAAAATATTATGTGGAGAAAAAATATATCCAAGAAGTAATGAAATAACAAGGAATTACTATAAAAAACCCTCTTATAATCAGATACTGCTTTTATCACATCATATGCATTAAACTTCTCTGAACTGATGTCCTTTTCATCCTAATGTACTAAATTAAATATCTGTTCCTTGTAGAATTTGATTCATCTAAACTAGATTAAAATCAAATCATGAACAAAATCAATTTCACTTAAAGTACAATAATCCCAGCCCACTGAGGCCCCCTTCTAGTAATCACAATAAATGCTGTCTCTACCACCATTGCCATCCCTTATTTTTCCCCCTAGCCTTTCACTGGATGCATAATTTTCATATAATATTATAAATTATGACCTTGTATATCTTATTCATATCTTATTAGGGGAAGTTGGCCAAGAAGCCAGAGGCAAGACAACCTTATTCAAACATTCCTCCAGGGTTTTCAGGTCAAGTCATTTTTTAAATTGGGATTGGTATAAACCTCAAGGGATTTCTTGATTTAAGAAAGAACTACAAATATTTAAGCTGTTTTGGGGGGATTATGCTGACATTGGATCGTGGGATTACCTCCCGCATAAGACTCAAGGGATTTGGACTGGTTCAGCATCTCGTCAGAAAACTGGGCAAAAACACTTCTTACGTGATGTTAATCAGATATTCAATCATTCCTTGCTGAAAGCGTGTCAAAAGGTAGCAAACAAAGGGAGAGGGAAGCAATTGCTTTGAGATGGGTAGGAAACAAAAGCACTCCTCGAACATACTGTAGCATTTTGGCTTTTTCATAAGGCAGCACAATTCCTGGTGACAATGGGCCAAAATTGTGAAAAAAGCTTCAAATCACTTTTATACCAACCTTTTCAGATCTTGCCCCTTGGATTTGTGGATGATCGCTACCAGGTGGTATCTAATTAAATACTTTTACTAATAATTAATAACACTTGGCACTTCTACGACCCAGCACCATTTGTCTCGGAGCACTTTAATCTAATAACCAAGTCTGACAACAATCTTCAAAACCAGGAAGCTGCAATTGTAGCTGATGTAGTTGGAACTGTGAGAAGGTTTTAGGCAAAACCCTCTCTGTCCTAGTCAGATCCAGGCTCTGACTCAGATCTGAGGCCAGGCTTGAATTGCAATTGAAACCATCCTGTCAAGAACAGCACTTTAATAAATTCTCTGACCATCAAAAGTAAGTGTGAAAAATGTCATTCTCCTTCAGTAATTTCCGTCTCTCTTTTCTTTTTTTTTTTTTTTTTCTCCTAAAGCAGAAGTTAGAGGGGGGAAATGACAGGAGTTAAAGTCATTCACCACTGGAACAATAAAAGGAACAATAGCCAGCAACATCCAGAAATAAAATGGCTACTTGAGAACTGTATCTGCTTGGTTCTGCCAAATGTAAAGGGTCAATGCCAGACTATCATACTGAGAAAAATATTGCAAAAGAAAACGGATTTTTTACAGAAGGAATGTCAAAAGAAAATTAGAAGTCACTCTCAGAAAGGAGTAATAATGTCTTGTCAAACACGGATCCAATCCCCTCAACTAAAGTACATTTTTTTAAAAAACTTATTCAACAAATAATTAAAACAAAAGCAAACAACAACCCTAAACTCACATTTATTAATTATAAAGTATATACATGTCTAGTGTGGAAAACTGAAGGGGTTTTTTGTTTTGGGCTTTTTTTTTTTTCCCTCAGCTGCTCCACTGAGAATTAAGAAAATGTCCTTCTTCAAAGGCATATTCTTTACTCCTTTATCCAACCACAGCACCATCGAGCACATCTCTACTCTCTACCCATGTAGCCTCACATATCACCAGTACAACATATTGTGCAAAGACACAATCAAGGTTAGTTTCAAACTGCAGAAGCAGAAGATAAAGGAGACTGGACTGTGATAGGAAACTCAATCATAAGTCTGTACTTTTTAAGGGTCCCTGACAGGACTCACTGTTGGAGAAATCTATCTCTCGATGCATAGAAAGCTCTTACGTGACAACTCCATTGAACCAAAATTTAGCTGTAACAATCTCTGTATTTCAAACACAGGCTTTCTTCTTTCTATCTTTAAGGCAGCACAGGAATCACACTGTACATAACAACAAAGATTGTCTATGCTGGAGAAAAAAAAAATGAAAAGAAAAAAAAAACAATCCTAACTAAACTTGACAGGAAACTACTTTCCACTCACTCATGAAGAGATTCCAGCATCACTGACAACAAGCCCTGCTGATTGGGGTCAGTCACTTTTCAAGCCCAAGGGGACCGTCTTTTCCAACTTCAATCACAGTCTCATAACTCCTCTATAAATAAACATACCAAGGAGCAAAAAAAGCAGGGAGAACCAGCAGTCACAATCCACATACAACAGTGGCATCCATTAAACTGCAGTAGTAATGTTTGTGTTCTAGGAAGTCTGGAGAGGAAGGAATCAGTCTCCTTCACACAGATGAAACAAGCTTTATTCAAGCTATGTTTATAACTTTAAATGGTTTGGTAATTTTACAAGCACATCTGCCCAGACAAATGCATTATAAACATTAAACACCATCTGAGAAGCTTTTAACTTTTTATGCTCACAAAAGAAAAACGGCAACAGAATGTGTCAGATGTTTAACTAACACAAAAAATGAAAGTTCATTTTTAATGCTGATTTTGGATAAGATTTTGGTGCTTAGGATTCCAAGAACACATTTTTTTCACTGAATCTACAACTGAGTTTTCAAGCAATCTTTCTGTAAAACAGGAAAACATAAATCATGATGGTTAACCAAAATGTATAACTTATTTCATCTTAGTTGTATCACAAAATACTGATAATTTTACAGGGGAGAGCAACACAGTTTTAATTCCTATCATTGTGTATCCTGAGACAATCCTATGTGAAAGCCTATGTGTGTGTGGAAGGGCAGAAGCAGGAAGAGGAGGTTAGAGATTAACATTAAGAGATTTCAATTTATGGATCAGAAATGGTTATATTGAATACATATGAACTCAAATGTTTATATGGCTTTTTCTTGTAAAGGATCCACTGACCATTTTATCTTTTTAAGGTTTTTATGTGAACAGGAAATATTCCTTTGGGCAGTCTTAAGCCATCAAAGAAAAATGTGCACATGTATTTCTAAATTTCATTTTTGCTATTTAAAAATTAATCTGCATTCACGGCTATAGATCCGTTTCTAGATATACAGCAAGTCTCAGGATCAAAATACCCAAAGGAATCTCTTGTAACATCAGTATCTCTGAGACGAAAAATAAAATAAAATTAACTATTTTGGAAGTCCATGCCAGTGAGCATAAAAAACCTAGGAACTGTTTACTCAGTACAAGACAGACTTGCAAATTTTTTTCAACACATGCCATAAATGCCAGCAAAGAAGCATCCTAACATCACAGCATTATAGAAAGCTAGTGCTATCAGAACCTCAGGACATCAGCTTGTCCAGGCCCTTGTCCATCCCTGGAGGTGTTCAAGGCCAGGTTGGATGGGGCTTTGAGCAACCTGGTCTAGTGGGACGTGTCCCTGCCCATGCAGGGGTGTTGGAACTAGATGATCTTTAAGGTCCCTTCCAATCTAAACCATTCTATGATTCTATCTTTCTAATGTGAGGCAGGATTAAGCATGCCTAGCAGATATCTACCTAACCTATACCTAAAAACTTGCAGAAATAGGCACTTCACAGACTGGAGCATCTTTCTTATGAGGAAAGGCTCAGGGACTTGGGGCTTTTTAGTCTAGAAAAAAGAAGACTCAGGGGGGATCTCATCAATACTTATAAATACTTAAGGGGAGGGTGCCAGGTAGATGAGAAGAGTCTTTTTTCAGTTGTGCCCAGTGATAGGACTAGAGGTAACAGGCACAAACTGGAGCATAGGAAGTTCCATCTTAACATGAGGAGGAACTTCTTTACTCTGAGGGTGGCAGAGCACTGGAACAGGCTGCCCAGAGAGGTTGTGGAGTCTCCCGCACTGGAGACATTCAAAACCCACCTGGATGCCGTCCTGTGCAATGTGCTATAGGTGTCCCTGCTGTGGCAGGGGGGTTGGACTTAGATGATCTCCAGAGGTCCCTTCCAACCCTGACGATATTGTGATACTGCATAACTCATCTCAATGCTTGGAGAGTCTTTTTAGTTAAAAGTAATAGTATAATGCTATATTTTGTCTACCTGCTATGTAGGCAACCAGTGAATTAAGTACATCGCTATTCCTTCAATATTAGCTCTGTATGCTGGTTGTACGGCATCTGCCACAGGCTCTCTCTGGAGTAATATTATAAAACACATAGGGTAAAGGACTGGCACACAATTGTCAATACTCACTCCTTTAGTCGTGCCAAATAGCATCTCCCAGGTAGTCCCTAAAAGAAACAGGAGGAACCCGTAGCAATTTCCACCTGGTGGTACAAAGCAGGCCGTCCTCTTTTGGAGGAGGGTTGCAGAACGGGGGAGAATTTAGCCATATGGATACAAACTCTGTTGCATTATCTGAGGGCCAGAGAATGGGCCTGAATGTTTTGGTTTTTTTTTTTTTTTTTACTAATATAGTTCTAGCCAAAGGGAAAGAACATGTTTCTGTTAAAAAATAATTCAGACTAATTAATGCTATTCTGTTTTTCTGCCAACATATAAGCATAAAATTAGCATTCTGTAAATATTTAAGATGAGATTACATTTCCTCTGTGAAATCACATTTCTAATCTGTTCCAAACAAAAATACATGCCAACTCCTTGAAAGAAGAAAAACCTTCATGCTATTGAGCACCTGATTTATTAATAAAAAGAGCAATCCAAAATTAATATTGCCGTATACGAAACTTGAGCCTTTTTCCTAGTGCTGTCTGCTTCTGGGAATCCTGTGTACCAAACTTGAAAGGTTTAACTATTTCCCTTATTCCTGGGTAGTTGTATAAAGCAGCTGCCCCAACAAATCCCACTCAGTGCTCTCTCAGCAGGTTCGCTATCTCATTTAACATTGGCAGAACAACACGCAATGCTGTTCCATGAAAAGGGACACTGCTTTTTTTTTTTTTTTTTTTTTTTTTAATCACATGCCAGTAAAAGCTGCCTTTTTCACAGGAGGCTTAATGGTGAAGGATATACTTTCTCGTGTTGTATTGGTCTAACTCCACCACTGGTAAGAGCAGTGCGAGTCATGGCCTGCAGCCACTCTTCTAATCATAGCGCTAATTAGCTCGAGATAAAAGGACTAAACCTCTGCAATACTCAGTGGTGACATATCTGTCTGGCACCCAGTTACAGGATTCAGTAGATCTGTGTTACGTTGTCAGGTTCCCCTTGCACTTTCAGTGCTTGAGAATAGCTTTGCAAAAGCCAGCAGCCTGAACAAGGAGATGCAGAAAGCAATCAGAAGGAAGGAGAAGAGGAGAGGATGCGTAAATCCCACCTCTCGGATAGTATGTCACCTAACTGCAGGTTGTAGTGCCTCTCAGCACACTCCCTCCCCCTTCTGGAGTCAAGTGCTCCAAAAGGAGTAGGAGTCAAGTCATGTCTTTAATTCTTAAGCAAAACTGAAGAACAGGGAATGCCATCTGTCCTTGCTACTTCTCCCTCTCCATACACACATGCATACCGTGTCCTCGGCAGGGGCTCTAGTGACAGGCTCTCTCGACAGGTGAGTAGAGGCTTAGTCTGTCTTCTTATCCCAAGAAAGCTGACAGGAAGGTGGGCCAGGAGGAAGAATACCTGCTTTAAAAATACCACATGCAAAAGGCAGGGCTTTTAGCAAGCCAGAAGCTTCAGTACGTGAACAGCTGTATGCATATATTGATGCAGCAGATATTTTGGCACACGAGGACTTCAATACAGTGGTAGCTATCACGAGTTTTCAGGATTTCATTCCCATCTAAGTGCTGAACATACCCACATAATCTGTGATTTAAGTGATTAAAGTCCTTTAGCCCAAAATGCTCAATGAGTTTGTGTGGCATTTAAACTATGGCTTAGAGATTTGCCAAAGCCAGAGGAACTCAGTTTGGAAAAGCTCATAAGAATATTCAGAAATTCACTTGTGTATGGCATGACTCAAACTACTCTGATGACATTTGGAAATACAGCAATCACTTCCCAGCACTGGCAAAGTAACAGATTAGTAGCTACTCTCAAATTCCGCTGGGTGTTGAAAGGTGATATTTTCTATCATGTCGGATCATCTGACATTTCATGTTTTCTTACCAGCTAATCCCAATTTATTAAAGTCACCAAAGTAAGTGTTTTCATTAAAATAGTCAGAACATCTCTTTTAAATAATTTTCAAATGAATTCTAATCACCTACAGTACAACCTTAAGTTAATTTTCCAAATATTTTGTTAACATTTTATAGTTGTGGGTTTCTTTGATGTCTCCTTTTTATGAACTTACATCATATGAAGCTGTTGGCTTCACACTTTATACTCACTTTTTAATGCACATAATCATCTGAACTGGTAGTTAATTTGTTTTTGATTGTTAGAATTTAATTTTCAAAGTCTTTTTAATCATCTTGAGAATGTTTTCTCCAGCCTGTTTACGAGGCAAAGGGTTTGATCCCTGCAATAGGAGATTTTTTAATGAAATCATTATCCCATTTAAAGGTTGCGACTTCCTCTGTCACAAGAGCTAGCACAAGAACATAAATCACAAAAAATTTAACATGATGCATATGGACAAATATAAATGTTTTAAACATAAATTTGTAAACAGAAGTCCAAATACATTCTCTTACAGTAATAATGTTGTGGAATTAAGAGAATTTAACATAACTCTTTGCTTGCAATTCCTTGTAAAACTCACTCACATGCCCATGATTTGTTATTTTTTCAAGATGAGAATTCAGTTTTGAAGATCTGGATTCAGTTTTAAGGAATGTGAGCAGGGGCGACTCAAGCCTCTTCCCATATATCTGTGCTAGGTGATGTCTGAGTCATTAGGTCAGTCATTACCAAACCGTACACCCACTCTTCCTGACTATCATTTGGACAGAGGTTCTTTATCACATCAAATGTATGCTTGATTTTTTTTTGTAACCAGACTAGCTGGAAATTACAGAAAGGCCACGATGACTTGTTTTCATTTGCAATGTTAAGATACGTTTTTAAGTTGGCATTTTTAACCACAGCAACAAACATCCAGTGGCATCCACTCTCACTGCTGTTACTGCCTGGGTCTTCCTCTGCCCTCGCTGCCCTCCTCCAACCAGGCATAGCTGCCATGTGGATGACAGCTACAACTTTAATAAACAGAAAAAGGGAAAGTGGAAGCAAGCAGGCAAAGAAACATCAGCTTGCAGCCTTGCCAGGCTTGCTCCCTTGCCTTTTGCTCTTCTCAGACTGGATGAAGCTAGTAACTAATGGAGCCTGCAGGGAAAAGAGGAGTGCTGGGAAAGGAGGGGAGGGGCACACTGGTCACTAAGGCCACCAGCTACTGCTCTGTATAAAAAAAATTCTGCACTGATGTTAAAATGCATCATAACTCATAAATTAGAGCCCAAAATTAACTGCTTTGCTGCAGTCTACTGGTACTGTGTGAGCCGTCAAGACTGAAGCAATTATGTTCTCAAAGGAAGTAAGATATAAGCTGTAGATTTAATGCTAAGTCAAATTTGTTCCTACTCTAGGACTGTCACATCTGAAGTTAAGAATCTCCTCAAATTCCCTGTAAAGAATAACCCCAGCATCTGACCTAGACAATGTGTCTCCCCAGAAAAACCGGCTCTAAAACGCAGGACTGTCCATACGTTGCCATTAAGCATAAGGCAGTGTCTTCACTTGCCTTCATGCATCAGCAGTTAACTCATTATTCTATACAGCTTTTGAGAAATTCCTCATATAGAAAAGAAAAAAAAGTATAAAGTCTAAATCCACCTCACTGTGCAGCTGCGCTAGCAGTTCTCAGTGGCTTAAAAAGAAGCATCATTGACAAGCTTTTAGAGGCAGCTGCATCCTGTCCTCTCAGCTTTAATGCGTTGCTCTGGGTAGGGCTAGCTTGTGGGAAGGAGGGAAGGCTGCTGCTGCTGAAAAAGCTGGGGATATGAAGTAACTGAATTACGCAAGAGGTTTAGGAAAAAACTAGGGTGAAAGGGCATGAAAATTCAGGCACATGGAGATCTACTGAGCAAATAAAACCTTTTTAATACAAGAAAACAGCTGTAGTCTGTGGGAAAAGCAGAAGGGGAAAAAATTATTTTGGAGCACTGTGTTAAGTCTCGAAATTGGACTTTGCAGAGGAACTTGGTTTATTATCTAATGAACCACTTGATTATTTTAAATGGCAAAAAAATATGCTTCATTTTAAATTACACTTTAGTTCATCTATCTTTTCTTTGTAAATCCAGCTCTTTATAGGAGTGCCTGTAAACAGAAATAAAAGCCTACCAATTAATATATTTAACCTCTACCTGTTGCTAGGTGTTTCTGTGTGTACAGTAACTTGTGAACATTTATGCTGGGAAAAAAATCTATTTTAACCATCATCTAAAAGTTGTCATTAAGCTCTTGAAATTGGTAACCTTGCTACAGATATACTCATAGAAGGATGGCCTTTTATTTTTAGGTGAGTCTGGCATCAAATCATTGAATTATGGATAAACGTGGCTTTGATATTTCCAACCTTTTTCCAACCCTTTTAGGCTAGACTTCTTTCAGTGACTATTATAACATTACATTATTTGTTTACAGTAATTGAACTGAGCAATCAACACAAAAACAATGTGTTTGAGAGCTTCTCCACTTGTGTTACAACAGTCATTTATTAAATTACACACAGATGTCATTCAACTCCTCAAAAGGGCTGCCCTCAGGTTCAAGCCTGGATTACATGTATACATTGACATTCTATTATTAATGTTTCAGCCCTTTTTATTTCCTCTTACAATATCAAAATGAATTTTCAGTTTTCCTTATTTCAACAGAATGAATACAGTCTTCTTTGGGGTGGAGACTGGGGTGGTAGAACTGAATCATGACTATAAGGTAAAGCATATTTCTGCTTCTAATTCAAAATCAGTTGTGAAATTTGACATCATAACCTCTTGTTTTTCTGTTTTCTCTGTTTCACTTTGTACTGCTTCAGTCCATCTCAGCATGGTACAGTTACAACACTAAATCTACTTTTGTACAAATGCAAGCATCTCCTCCTAACACTATCGCCTACCAAAACAGCAAACTAAACTGAGCAGAGATGCCCAGACTGTAGCAACTTTAACTCAGAAGTAACTTGAGGAGATCAAATTCAAAGACATTCCTTTTTTTTTTCTTTTTCAGCTACCAACAATCTATGTAATTGAATTTGCATAAACTAAAATGCAATCTGGCTGATAGTAAAAAGAAACCCTTGCTCAAGAAACTCTGAAAGTGTGAAGAACTAGTTTTAGTAAAACCATGACTAGAATTTGCAAAAAGTTCTGGAAAGATTCCTGTTGTGTTGTTCAAGGAGTTCGCCAGTGATCACACATACAGATAGAGGACTTCAAAGGTATTTCTTTCCCTTCTGAGTTCTACTTCCCTTGGAGGATTCATTCTGTGACAGAGTAATGGTTAATATTAAAACATGACATACCCTGATTTAGACCAGTGGTCTACACTTAGGACAAGCTAGTACACGCCAGTAGCAGAACCCCTACAAAGCAAACTGACAAGTTCAATCACTTTTATGGTAATGTTGGATGAGCAAACTGACACTGATGGTAGAATGACTCAGTTTTTTCCCTCCTTAAGTCTGTCATGAAGTTCTGGCTAGACCCTGAATTCCAAACAGAATTTAGACCTAACCTGACCCATACTGAGTAATGGGACTCTGCTAATCCTGGATAACTCCGGACTAGATGCATACCAGAGCTTTTAAGAGAGGTTTCACATCTTTGGATGTTCCTTCTGGTAACTGGAGGTATTAAGAGGACAGACACAGCCTAGCAACATCTAACTGGCCAACTGGAACATCAAACCAGCCACTAGTAGAGGAGACACTTCTGAAAACAATAATGAATAGCTTTCTACTGCTTTTCTCACAAAAGCAGAGAATCAGCTTCACCTGGGAGATGTGAAAGAACATAGGATTGGAACCCATTTCTATGGCTCAGAAATCAGTGGCTCCCAGGCCTCTGAAACGCTAGCTGTGGATCAATGCTAGTCTCAGGAATTAAATCCCTGATGACTTTTAATGGCTAAAAACATCAAATAACTTGATTTTATCCATTTTTTATTTTAAAAAAATCTTCCGCTGCCCCCTTACGCTCTAGATGAATGAGATATTTGTATGGGGTTACCAGGTATGCACAAAAGGAAAAAGGTCAGCACCTCATGTTTCCTTAGGTATTGAGTGATCCAAGGACCTTGTATCTCCTTGGGTGGCAGCATCGTCACAGACTCCCCCTGGGGATCAGTAAACAGCCTGCCTTACTGCAGGAGCATGCAAATACTTTCCAGAAGGAGAAGAGGAAGCGCTGCCAGGGCATAAAGACCTCCCACACTCAGATATTATGCCTATTCCAAGCTAAAGTAATCAAAACGCCTTCAGCAACCATTGCTTAAGCAGTGCATGTCCTCCACTCTCCCTCCCAGAAGGCTTTAGGAGACATTAATTGAGTCATTTGTTTGTAAGTGTATGGATAGCATGGGATTAGGATGTATACTTAATGGTGGGTAAATGTCAAGATATATTCTCTTTAGGTAGATTAAATTTGATTCCTTTTTTTTCACTGCAGTAAGTTATGCAGCTTTAGAGGAGTAACAATTGTTATGGATGTCGCACCAAGCAAAAATAATGCAACATTTCCAATTTGCAGTCCCAATATACATTGGCCCAGCCCTATGATTTAAAAGCTAGGCCTTAATTGTCTTCTAGCCGTTACTCTTAAGATGAGAAAACCCTTCCTTTCTTATGCCCATTTACACTCTCTCTTTTCACTTTCTTAGCAATAGTGTCCTAGTGCCTGAGGTAATAATTTATACAGTGCAGAACTACTATTCTGGAAAGCAAAATCAAAAGTAATCGCACATAAAGAAAATAGGGCTTCAAAGAGAAAAAAAAATGTATTTATTAGACAATTTTTAATAGTAACAAAACTGGGAGACATGATTCCTAAGCTCAACTGGCCGTTCTGTGTCCCATACCAGGGGGTATACACAGTACTAGTGTGACTGGACAGAGCTTTTATGGCAGTCACGTGCCTCAGGAGTATATGCCATAGCAGGGGATGCCAAATGGAAATGCTCCTACCCTTTCAGCCCCACCACAAAATCCATACCTGCGCATCTCCACCACCTCGATCTCAGGGAAATCATTGTAAAGAAGATGTATCTCTAATTTACTTGGTTTGAGTTGAGGACCACTGGAAAGGCTGTGTACCTCAGCAGGCTCTACCATACACCTTTTCACAAGGAATCAGCCTTCACTTCACTGCCACATGCACTCCAGCTCTTCCAAGCAGGCTCCTTGTCTCAAACTGTAAGCCCAGTGGCACTATCAATACCATATTCCTCATGGTTTTTTTTCAGTTCTTGTATTTAAGGCATGCACTGAATCTGCCCCAGGGCATGTAGAAAGTTAGGAAACCGTATTTCTGGTATTTCCCAACTGGCACACTACTATAATGTTAAACCACTCTATTCCTGAGTCTACCTATGCCACACAGAGGGAGTACAAATCTTAATTAATTTATGTTTGTAGAGTGTGAGCTTCTCAAAAGGAAGACACAGTGTAAGTAGAAATTACTCCTATTAAATCAGGTATTGGGGGAAATGATCACACATTGTGGACTGAAGCTTGTTCCTCTGTTCTTTAAATAGAGAGAACGCAGGCAGCAACGTCAATGGAGACTGCATTCCTTATCATACATTAGTTTATTCATAAAGTTCAAGCCAAAAAGAATTCTCCTGGCACCTGTTCTGGCACTCCGTGCTGCGAACCTGAGCTGGGGACAGGATCCACTCTTTGCAAGCGCAGACATTTCCTAGGTACTATGTGTGGTCTCTGTGGGGGATGAATCAGTTGTCACGGGTACTTTCTGTTTACAATCCCACCGACTGGAACTGGCGTCTGCTACAAAAAGACAGTCTCTTGTTGAAAGCAGAGTACTTAGGAGCAGATCCTGGCTAAAGGGATGAAAGAACTTTGAGGGGGAAAAAAAAAAAAAACCCAGACCAAAGGGAATGAAGAGAAGGAGCCAGAAAAAGAAATCTCAATATTAGCAGAAAGAGAATTAAAACTTTTATGCAGATAAGTGAATTTCTTATGTAAATAATTCTAAAATCAGTTATCATAGTCTGGTAATTTGCCTCTATTGCCAAATATGCACAGTTATTTTTCATGTTTCTATTTCTATGATTCTATGTTTTTTAATGTTAAAATGTTATTTCAAGTAAACTAAGTACCAAAAAAATACATGAATTCCCAATCATAATCACTGACTTCTTGTTTGAGCTGAAACAAGTCACTTAACCTTCCTACACAATGGGAAACAATAAAATGTGTTTGTTTAGAGTCATGTTATGAGAATTACCTAATATTTTGCAGTGCTTTAGCACGGCCTGTCACTCTTCAAGTATGGCACTACCACAGAAAGCACAAAGGTGAGATCCTAAGTGTAAGTCTTATTAGTTACACCATTAACGGTGTGAAAGTGCAGTGAGGATAAGTGAGGGCAATGATCACTCTGTGCTTTGTCACAGTGCTACTTCATGTATCATCGCTTCCTTTATCAGAGCGTATCTCACTCATAAAAAGGGGTTCCAAGCAAACATGAAAGATAACAAGCAAGAATGCAAAATGAAAGAGAACTATTACGCCCTTGTTTCCTTTCTCAGCTGCTAGCACCTCTCAGAATAACGTTCAGCTCACTTCAGTGTTACATTGTCATTTTTTTCCCCTTCTTTTTTCACTCCAGACTTCGTTTCTATCTCGGGCCTGAGCTGCAATGCCTTGGCATACTGTCAAAGCATTAGTATGAAGAAACCACAAAGCAGCAGCTTCACTTGTATAGCATTTTTATTTTAGCATTAGAGCAACTGGACATCTCTTCTATGGTTGCTAGGCAGAGGGAGAGAGTGTGTGCATGTAGCTCTGGATGTATGTGTGTACATGCAATGATGATGCCCAGCCAAAAATATCTGTGACCTTACCAGCCACATAAAAACCTAGAAGTCACATACATTATTGAGAAAGAAAGCTACCTCACTGCAAAGGCAAGAACCACCCCAAATCCTCAGGAAACCGTATTCCTTAAGTTCATATCCCATATATGACCACCACCTAACTTTTAACTCCTGAAACTTATGTTGCTGCTCTGTATTATGAAACAAGTACCATAGAATTCAGACCAGTGCGTAAAGTAGGAAGCCTGTCAAATTCCAGTTCACCTTTCTCTAGCTTCACAAAGAATTTTTAGTCTATCCAGACCCTACAGGTTACTTTGCAGACTATTCCTTTCAGTGCAGTCATCTGAGCAAATTTTAAAGAGATGCCACAGAACTTTCCCTCAAAGTGGATTTTGAAAAGATTTGTCAAAGTTGCACTGTCTTGAGATACCACCGAAACATTTTCTATTTAGAATAAGAGAGACGTTTCAAGTTTCCTTGAGGCACATATTGTTTTCCATTGCTCATTTTCCCACACCTTAAAATGCCTGTACATATAGAGAGCAATTATTGGTGATAGCTCCAGAGAAATAGACAAATTGAAGGAAATTTACGGATTCCTGGAACTAAAGGAGTGTTAAAAAGCCCCATGGAAATGGCTCCAACTTCCTGTCCCCCACCTATAAATCCCCTAGGAGTGTCCGAGTTTTTTCTCTGTGGCTCACCAACCTTGATGGATGAGTGCATCATAATCAACAACTTACAGAAAAACTGGGAGGGGCTTTAATTACAAATATAAACATTACCAAAATAAGCATAAGTAAAGAGTTAGTTTAAACAAGGAAAGCATCTATGTAGCAGTGTGAGAATTAAGGAATTAATAACTTTTCTGATATTGTTTGATTTTTTGTGCTCTGTCAGCTACAACACCATTAGCCTATTTGGAGAAGTTAAGAAAACCTAGTGCTTTAAACAGAAGGATTTGCATGCATTTATGAAAATAAAGCACTGCCAAAGCATCCCTGTAAACTAATTGAATGAATGCATTGTTGCTATATAAGGTTAGCAAACAGCAGGACATGATTCTTAGAGAAATGCTACGGTATCACGTTTTTGGACTATAATTATTTATGACTTGCCCTTCCAAAAAAGAAAAAAAATAAGGAAAGGAAGAGAATAAAGAAGGGAACAAAAAATAATTCCAAACAGCTAACGCTAAACCACTTCTACCGAAGTGCCCTAAAGCAGCCAAAGCATTCAGCAGCCAGCCAGATCATTTCATTTCCTCTCACAGAAATCACTCTAGGGTTTTTACAAAGCAAAGCAAACAGTGAATATATAATTGTGCAACATTGTTTTAAAATTAAGGAAATCCAACAGACAACAGCTGAATGTTTATAACATCAATGTGTTGGTTTTTTTCAGCTTGCTCTTTTCTTGTTTGTGAGCTGGTATTCACCAGTATTCATGTGGTGTATTTTCATCCCTCTTACTAGAGGGGTTTACACGGTAATGAACAGAGTGTTTTTAGAAGGAAGGAAGATAACTGCATTTTCAAGGAAAAATAATAATATCTTTCCTGAGTGTTCTAATGAAAGTGATGGAAAGGTTTGTAAGTAGTGGTGTAAGAAGGAATAGATCCAGTTTTTTGTATACTTGATAGTAAATTTTTTCCATACTTGAGATCATTAACAATTTTCAAATATATCAACAGTTGCTATAAAAGGGAAGATGATGAATTTGGAAAGAAGAGAGCCAGCTGTGAAAAGGACACCGTGGACTTAAAGCAAAGGAAATGTAGGTTAGACACTAAGAAATAAAACAACTTTCCAAGAGTAAGGATAATGAAAGACTGAAAAGATTACATAAAAAGAGACTGTTATTTTCCACCACTGGAAGTTTTTTTAAAAAAAATGTGTAAAAAGTATTTATCAGGAAGGCTTTATAGACAGGCGAATCTGTCTTTTGGCAGACAGCTTTCTTGACTGGGTGATCTTCTTTGTCTTCTGTCAGAGAAAACTATGAAGTTATGAAAATACAAGAAAAGAGACAGGAAGAGAGAAAGCCATATTAGCTTAATAAACATTCTTATATTGTTCTGAATCACTACCCTTAAAAATGACTTGTTCGTGTTACATGACTCAGAACCTTCTTCAGAATTTATCTGGGAAAAAATTAAACCTATGTGCCGAACCACGGGTGCTGTAACAGTGAACAGAGCTTTAGTGTGGGATTCAAGAGATCTACATCCTATTCCTGATGCTGCCTATGACCTAAAAGGTGATTCTGGTCATGACTCTCCACTTGACTCTGTCTTACTTTCACAGCCCATCAAATAATATTTACTTTCTTGTTCATGTGCTTCTAGATCTACTGGTGCAAATCCCAAGTCAGAGATGATGATGATGATGATGATGATTGTTGTTGTTGTTGTTGCTGCTGTTGTTGTATTGATATTACTAATATTAATATTTAAATCAAGATAATCAAACAACGTTTAAAACTTTACACTCATGATGGTTTCTATTTGTCATTGTTCAATATTAAGACAATGCAAAAATGTAACGTAGCTGATAGTTTAAGGATTTTATGTCTGTTTTTAACTTAGCCTCAACAAAAGTATTTAACTTCCCCTTCACATGCATTGCCCAATAATTAAAATATATCTAAAAACCCTAAGCAATACAGAAGTCATACATATGCCATTTAATGATGGAATTAAAATCTTGAATGAAAACATGTCTTTGGACTACTCCATCTTCTGGACATTCACCCAACAACACTACCATGAAAATAATCAGTGCTAGCAAACGTACCAAGGGACTGAAACTCAACCGCCTGTTAAATTACACAAATACTCCCTAGCATAGTTTTATTGCTGGCCAACTAGGCCTCTCCCAAACTATATGTTAGAGAAGCTTTAGGAGTTAACAGTATTCTCCACAGGCAATTTGCCTGCACTCACTTTCTTTTGTAGACCAGCAAATTTTAATAATATGGACATGGGTCACTCCATGACAGTTGACCTCACTGGCATCAACAGTCCCAGGCACATTTAATTTCCTAGTGCAAATCTTGCCAAGCAGCTCTTACGTTAAATAAACTAATTTTTATTCTAGCTTGAGCCAAAAAGAAAGCAAATGGTTTCTATTAATAAAAGTTTGCTGCAGCTAATTGGCTGCAATTTTACTTCTTAATATATTGGCTCTGTCCTCTAACTAAATGACAGCTTGATGTGCAAAGATTTAGGAACCCCTTGTGTTACTACTAAATAGGTGTAACTTCCTTACATTTGAGCTATCCACACACAACCTTACAATCTTCTGTTAAGGCTATCCAATCACATGATGTACTTTATAAGACCTATTGGTTTTTAAATACCCATGTCTACAATATTTTTCATCAATTCAGCAAACTGTAGCTGGCTTCCCTTTAGTATAAAAGTTTCCTTTCCAGCAGTACAAGGAAAGTCATGAATAAAAAGTCAGAACCACACTTGTTGTTTCAGGAAGGTGTCTCCCTTGTAATGACCATAAGCTCTACCACTTTTAATGATTAAAAGTTGACTGCACATGGCCCAGCCTTGTGGCCAACCATCTGCTTTCTTATGATACCACCATATCTCACAGTCAGGTAAAAGTTTGGCTTTGTAATATAGCTGTTTTGGCTACTTAATCTTGGGACTACTTATTTGTAGCACAAGGCAATCTTTAAAATAACCCTGTCCACAGTAGTGAGAAGTTAGCGGACTTAAAAAGCAGAGGAGTGGTGGTCTTCATGAACTGAAGATGTAGTAGTTTGCAGCTCATTCAAATGACAAGTATACAGATTAATAACTAATGTATTATTAATATGTATTTATTTCCTCTGCTGTATCCAGTTTTATAGCAGGATGCATAATTAATGTACTATTTTAATCATGCTATAATAACAAAAGTCTCACAAAAGCAATACACAACTGGATTTCTTGCAGTCAGCGATGTCTAGTGGGAAGCATTTTCATGTCAACTATAAATAAATAATTAGAAAGATAAACAAAATGCATGTCACTGGCATTATTAAGGCAAAAGGTCTTTCTATAGTTTTGTTAAATATCAACAAGAGACACTGTAAGGTTTCGTTTCTGTTGTTTGTTTTTAAACAAGCCACTTGAAAGAGAATGGATTGGAAAAACTCAGCCACTGAATTACTGCCCTGGCCTTCTTATAAGGTCTGATGTGCCTCAGTGGTTTATTTCTTATAAGCTGCTCACCCAGCAATGGGGAAAGCAAACTGACAAGAAAAATGATCAGCAGTGGGAAAAAAAGGTAGGATGGAAGGAAGCATTGATTTCTCTAAATGGAGAATGCAAGTCTGCACACTCTAACAACAAAATGCATGGGTGAACAAGAAAAAGCACTAGCCCCAGGACTGGCAGTTCAGTGTAACTCGTGATAAAGTAAATGCATGGGATTTGGCATCTATCTATGAACTCTGCTGTGCTTCTGCCCTTGCAGCAGGACACCTTTGTAAAGATCTGCACTGAAGTTTAGTTATGTGACCCTAAACTGAAATGCGGCACTGCTTTCAAATATTACTCCCTACTGGGTACTGTTAATATCTAATTAAATATTAAAAATTAATAATGACCAAGTAACATAAATAAATCTACTTAGTATCAAATATATCAATACTTTATGATAAGAAACCTCTCTAGTAACTACAGAAGACTTGAATTGTCTAATCTTCTGAATTATATAGGTTATTATTGTAAAAAATCAATAGCATTCTAATACATGAAAGTGATGTTAGCTAGGTCCTTTAAAATCTAAAACCAGCAATAACAACCAGCAGAACTTTTGTCCTTCACAGATGTGGTAAGTCTTAGAATTAGAAAATACTCTGTTTGTTTTTTATGTGAGATATTGATGCCTCTGTTTCTTACTGTATTCTATCATCATAATAGCTGTTTTTTCCATTTACTTAAGTATAAATGATTATAATCAGCATAAAAAGAACATAAGTGGAGAATGTAACTGGAACCAACTACTCTACCAGTGGACATGGCCACAGTTCGTTAATTTCCATGAAATTTTATAAATAATGCCGGGGGAGAGGGAATTGGAAATCTAATATTTGGAAGCCACTTAGCAGTCTGTTATAAGTGCCAAAAATTGGACCAAAACACAATTATTTAAATTCTAATCCAAACAGCGTTGATTCCAGTGGACAGAAGTATTAATGCTCACATCCATGATGCAGCCTTATCAATGCTGAAAAAGTTGCAGAATTCCTATGTTAATGACTGAGAAGAAATTTCTATTGACTGTAGAGTATAAGATGTGGGATGGTTTATCTGGCAGTTTTATACAGTTCTTTACAGAGAGTTGGTATTTCTGGTTAAGGAATGATAAAATGACAACTAAGCAGCCAAGCTGAATCCCTCTGAAGTTAGTAAAGCTTGAGGAGACACCATAGAAATAAGATAAATATTCCTTTGGGAACAAGTTGCATGGAGTAACAGGATGAATCCCAGCTTTGGCATAGCACAGCTTTGTGTACTTTTTTACCATGGGCTGTGCCAAACACACAGACATCTGTATTTTTCACTTCAGCCATAATCATCAGGTTTGAACTCAGCCATTCAGTTTTTGTGGGGAGGTATGTGATGCTTTTTACTATCTTGGTCTTTCTTTTGCTGTTTTCTGTGATTTTCCATTGTGTTTGTCATGCATGAAGTTTTGAATTCCCCTTAAGCTTTTAACCGCTACTTGTAAATGAATTTACTTTTATCTTTCTTTTAATATGGCAAAGTAGTTTCTCACTCTGATGGTCATGTCTGCTGCCATAATCAGCTGGCGACAGAATGCATATTACTATTCTTTTTATTTATTTTTTAAACAAGAATTTTCTTGGGTTACTTGCAAGGAGTGAGAAAGAAGGATATAAAATTTTAAAGAGAAGGCTTCCAAAGATATACTTTTGCGAAAAAGTAGAATCACTTGGGACTGCCTGCAGTTGGGAAGGTTAAAATGAATCAACTAAAACTATGAAGTTAATGCAGAGAAATTAAAACACATTAAACTATATGTAGATGCTCTCATTCTGAATTAAAATGTCTTTATTTTTTGTAGTTTAATACTCCCTTAAGCACTCTACTTCTCAATAAGAGTTTCCATATAGGGGCTTAATGGTCCTTAATTTAGCTGCATTAACTTCATACTTCTAGTTGTTCTCCCACATAGAATTGCCATAAGATATCTAACTACTGCATTTACTTGGTGATTGCACAGTTAGGAACATACAGGCATATCTAAGCGGTGCCATTTATAACAGCATTAATTTGAAGCTCAAAACTATTAATACAGAACTATTAATGCAAAACTATGGACACTTCAAAGCTTCTTTTAAAATCCGTACATCTTTTTAAACAGTTCTCTTCAACAGGAGACCTCGAAACACTCTGCAAAATATGCAAATACTGTAGGTCCCATTCTTCTGAAGAAGTGAAGCAACAGAATTTAGGGTGAAACCCATAAAGGAACTTAGCATCATTTAGGTCTTCCCAAGTCTGTCACTTCCTGGGTAAATGCTCCAAATGAAAGACAGCACTACTTTATATTCTAAACGTGTTTTGAATGAAAGTGGCTGTGGTCATGACTACTTGCAGCTGTCTGTGTGTGTTAAGCTCCCTTGCAGAGCACCTATCCAGACTAGATCCCCATGCGATTTAGGCACAACGATGCTTACTGTGTAAATCTAAATAAGGTAAAGTGCAAGTTGGACTGCTCTTCCAAGATAGCAATGCTTCTGGGAAAATCCCGACAAAAAAACTTTTGGCTCACTTGGGAATTTGAAAAATGAAAACCTACACCGCCAAATGTCTAATTAACATGAAAATCATGAAATATGCTAACAAGTGTGAATAAAATGGCTGGTGAATATTTGAGAAGTTCATAATGGCATAGAGATGCTTTCCAGGCTTACTGAAAACCAGTCCAGGCTGGAAGAACAGTGCATTCTGGCATAATTAAATAACTCTCAGGTTGTCTTTTAGGAGAAAGAAAATAAATAAAGGAGTTCAGTTCTGCAACCCAATTGGACAATGCACACTTTATGACCAAAAAAAAAATCACCCTAGAACTATCAGGTAGAATTGGTAGTGTCATCTGGGATTTTAGCCCTGTGGGCTGGCTGATGTGGGAATTGAGAGATGAGATAGCAGAAGATTTAGTCTGAAAAAAAGAAGGAACAGGGCTTCTAGCAGCACAAACATTGAGAGAAATGTGGATTTATTTTTGAGATTAAAAAAAAAAAAAGGAACAGTTTGTCTTAGATATGCAGAGGGAAGCAAAAAGAACAAAGATTACACTAAGGTTAGGGTCCCAGGAGGCAGGAGGGATAGTGAAGTTGTAAATGGAGACAGAAGGGAGGCAGAGGATAGGGACTGAAGGGAGAGATAAGAAATGGTTTATGTTACAACAAGTCTAAATGTCATGCACTTCTTTTCCCCCCTTTCAGCTTAACAAGTGTTCTGAACCACAAGAAACATGGATGGTATCAGGAAGGTAAGGTCTTCCCAAGGGACTACTGTCATGGTAGGATTATTTCTTTTTACCTCCCCAACACTGACAAGTGCGCTTTTTAAAGTGTTCTGCTCTTAAATCATCTAATTTATGCCTTAATAATTCAGAGGTTTCAGAAAATATTCAACAAAGCAATATTTACTGTAGATGCTGAACTAAAAAAGAAAAAAAAACCCAAAAAACAAACACCACAAAAAACGAGGGAAGAAGCATTTTCAACGTGAAGTTATGAATGTGAAGTAAGTAGATGTATCACTTCAGATGTATTGCATGAATGTGCAAGAGCAATAAAAATATGCACCTATACAGACAACAAACATTTTCATGTTTGTACCTGAACTCAATGTTCAGGTGTACTCAAAAGCAGTTTAAACTGCCCTTTGCCCTTTCCCCCTTTACTCAGGGCACATTTTCCCACTCCTCCTCGCCTGCAGGTACTAGTGTTCATCTGACACCCCCCCCCCCCGCCCCCCCCCCCAGAAGCTTATGTAGTTCGCTCAGCCAGAAGAAAATTACTTACTTTGCTTCAGTATGGTTTGTTTTCTGTGGACATGGCAAGCAGCAACAGCTCAGAGAGGTCAGACAGAGCAGAGGATAGGGACTTGCATCTGGGGGCGAGGGAGGAGATACCTCCGCTGGGCAGATTTTGCTGGTTCATAATGCCAGGGAACCTCAGCAGGGAGGATCCTATCCTGAAAGGGTCAAGTGTATGTTTGCAGTTCTTCAGTTGCACAGTTTAACTTTGTTTATCCCCATTATAATTTTTTTCAGTTACTCCACAGTTGATCCATATGTGTGGAGAAGTATATTTATGCACCAGTAATGGCTTTCATTACAGTTCTGTGGTTTATTTCACATAAAGGTGAAATGTGAAGGACATTACCAGGCAGTTCTCAGTTCTCAAAATTGTTCTCTTGTTTCCTTCCATTACTGTTCCATATTTTGTTTTTTCTTCCTCTTCTTTCAAAATCCAACAGTACAATCAGTGCGTAAAGTCAATAGCAATGAAATGAACATTTCTGCAACACTTCTTGTTATAGCGATTGGAAGTTTGCTCTCTACTGATGTTTGTTACTAAGCAAGCGAAGAGAAACAAACCCAGCTTTTAAACTCTGCCATGTAAAAATCAATTGATTAGAACAATAATACTGCTGATGTTTTGAAAATGAAATCACCTATATCTGGAATCATTGTGTTGTTACTGTATACACAGAACTATCAGTCTTTCTCTTAAGTTTCACTAACTCCCCCTACCCCCAGTATTTTTAATGTACAGTGGTTCTGATAATGTCCTCAGCGTATGGGAAAATTTATCAAGTTGAGGTCTTACAGAAGAGTCATTCTTTCTGTTGCTTTAAGCAAGGGAAGATAATCTACCACTGATCAAAATATTTTAGCCCCAAATAATGCTGGTTCCTAAGTCCCTTGTGAAAAAATACAATCCACTACAAATGAAGGGAAAGGATTGGAATCATGCAATTATCTTGCACAACTGGCAGAGAAAAATTAAAACAGGAAGAAGTTACTTACAATGCTCCAAAAGAGTCAATGAAATCATCTGCACAAAAGCTACCATCATCATTTGCAATGTAGGTCTCTCCTGCCCATAAGAGACTTCAATTTTAAACACTAAGAAGCTCATTCATTGGAAAGGTCTTTTCAAAATTAATTTTGACCATGCCTCTGTGTTCCTCCAAGCTTCCATGTTCATTCAAGCACAGCACAGCTATGGCAGAAATGGGTGTTATTTTTCTTTAGGAATCTGTCTGGCCTTATGTCTGCTTAACTCATTTGTCACTCAGAAACTGTGGTATGCGGTGATAGTCTAAAATTTTGAAAGAAATGCCAGTATTTTAAAAAACACACAGTCAAAGAACCATATAAATACTTCATTGGTAATTCAGGATCATTACCAGGGTGTATCCAAAGAGTAATCTCAGAATAAAGAAGCTATCACGTTCTAAACAGATAACAGATAATTATGATAATTACCAGCCAAGTTCCACCTTCCTATCACCCTATAGAGGATGACCCTATCCAATTTATTCCTTCTCATAGGAGGGGGTCATTTTCACCTCACCAAAAGTTAGCCTGAAAGCTGAAGTCTAGACTTTCCCCCCAGTTACTGGAAGCAGGTACCATCAGAAAGTATTCTTTCCCTCCCATCATAAATTCATATCTGTTAAACAGCTTATTTTTGTGTATCCTGTCCTTTCCTAAAAGATCATTTCCGAACTCAGAGTGATTAAATACATTTGCAAGACTTAGGACTACCTTTGAAATTCAGTTAATGTCTACACCTATGTTAACATCTAAGAAAGGGTCAGACAGACAGATTTCTCCCAGAGACCTTGTCTACACAGGGACATGCAGCAAAATTATTCTGCATTTAATTTTTAAAGTAGATTATTTAAACTACATTAAATCTCTGGTAGTCGTAAGTCATTTGGAAGGGAGTTAAGTTAAACCAAATCAAGGCAATTTTTATTCTGAATGAACATCTATACAGGGACTTAATTAGGTTTAACTAATCTACTTTAAATTCGTTTTTACAGATTAATTTTCCCGAAAGTCTCTATATAAATAAGCTTTTAGCGAACTAAATTTAGTTTCAGCAAATTATTACCAAAAACTCATTCTGTTTCAAACACGGATTGTGTTTTGGTAGGTATTTCCTTGTTAAACTTTGACTACCAGAACATATCACAGAGGCAACATGGCATTAATCCATTTAAATGTCACTAGTAAACTGACTGGCTTTTTTTTTAGTGAAATGGCCTTGGTTTTAGAAGATTAGTTATTTAAAATAATGTTTTAGAGGCACTGCCACATCCAAAAGAGATGTGTATGTTTTTGCAGCTGATTTTAAAATGTCCTCTTTTGTTTTCTTTGTGCTGTAAAATGCAATTTAGACAATACACAAGGAACATTCTCACATAGTCCCACACAGCAGAGGCCTTATTCCAGTTCATCTTTCCTCTGTTACAGTAGCAAAAAGCCAGACCCGAAGGAAAAACAAAGTTTAAACACTGGTTATTTTCCAGTAGAGGTATTTTGAAAATAAAGATTTAATTTGAATTAATTTAATTTAAAGTGAATGTGTTAATATTTGGAGAAATCCATACAAATATCACCTTTTTTAGAAAAATGAACAATAACCTGCAGTTAATTTCCTTAGAAATAAAGAAGGATATTGTATCCTACTGATGACAACATTAAGGAATGGGATGTGGTTTAAATTGTCCCTCATACATTTAAGGAGTGTTTCTTATTTCTTTTTCTGCATGGGAACATAATAACCTCAACATTTTGGAAGCAGGAGAGGTTAATGAGTGTTAGGAAATGTGGCTACTACCCCTAGTTCTATCTTAGCTTTCTTAGTTTAATTTGGGGCAAGTCATTTCCCTTCCTGTACCTCACTTTCCCAATATGTAAACTGTGGCTAACAATATTGAACTCCTTTGTGAAGTACTCTCAGGTCTATGGTTGAAAAACATTAAGAAAAGCAGAATACTGTATTACTATTTTAGTATTAAGGATGAAACACTGACACAATGATATAAACAACAGATATTAGATGTGTTCAAACTACTAGCAGGGAAAAAAAATAGAGTACAACAATAGAAAGTGCAAACTGATACATTTACAATAGAAGTCTAAAATCATAAAACCTCATATTTTTCTGAAAAGCAATGAACCTAATACTTCCCCTGGATTTCAACAAAATGCATTACAGCATAGCTTAAAAGGGAAAGTGGTTGGGGGGGTAAGGAATTACGTTCAGGTCACATGAATTGATGATAAATATATTAATACTACAGCATTCACCTCCAACTGACTGCTTGGAAACCAATGAAACATTATAAACACAAAGGTCATTGCAGCCAAGAAATGAGGTGGATTCCCAAGATGGAGTCACTAAACACAGAGAACCCTCAGTAGTAAAATAAAGAGCTGTAACATAAAAGTTCTCTCAAAATAATTGTCTCTGATGCTGAGCTGGCTTTACTCAAACAAAACTACAGGCAGAATTATGTGTATGGGGTAAAGGCTAGGACACTTAATGACATCAGCTTCAGTGAGGAGAGAGTTCAGCACTTTCCATCCTTCACCACCCCAAAACAACTGTCAGACAAGGAAAATAAAATAATGAATCTGAACAGAATGCGAATTTGAATTAAGCAGTTAGCAGTAGTAAAATATTTATTATCACTTTGCTTAGTGCTATGAGCACCTTCAGTGCTTTCTAATGTCAAAGCCATTTTACCCAACACAGAAGAGGTCTCCTTGGCTTATAATAATGGACTTTTGGAGCTGCTTCCTTAAACCTTAAAGCTGCTAAAAAAAATCTTTTTCACATTATTTTTCTCCATGCTATTCTCTCTTAATTTTTTTCTTTAAGAGACACTAACATCCTCACATCCTTCCTGTGAAACACAAATTTCTCAGGGAAGACAGGGAAGGCTATCAGCACTGTGGTCCCTCCTCCATCAGCCTTCATCATTACTTTTCACATTATTTGATGACTGGAGACTGTGTGTGGCAGGGCATGCAGGCAGGGAAGGGGGAGAAAATACATAGCTCTGATTCCATTCCAAATTTATAGTAAAATTAAATTCCCTGCTCTCCTGGCCCACAGTCCACATGCCTTCTCTAAAGCAGAGGCACGATTTAGCCTGGTTTACCCTCTGTCTGACCTCTACAAACAGTTTATGTCTGAAGCTCACTTAGGAACAAGCTTTAGCAGCATTGCAAGTACTAATATACACCCAGAATATTTCTGCAACAGAGGAATATTCTGCCATTTTCCCTAGCTTTTTATCCTTCAGTATTTAAGAACAGCCTCTTCCTCTTTCTAAGCATGGGTGCCACACTCCTCTGTCTGATCTATGACCTGTGTATGTTTCAAAAATATATGCCAGTCTTGTGCTTTTTTACCATTGCTCAAATGTGAAATATTTCTTTTTTTTTTACATTTTTTTCCCCTTAAGCAGGGATCATGTTGAAGTTATCTGACACAACCTATAGCTTGTCACACAAAGCAGAGGAAAAAGCATGAAGGGACCTGTGGTGAAAACAACAGGTCTAAGTGGAACGCAATATAAGGGGCTGACACTGCAAACTGGATAACATTCATGTTCACCACTTGCAAACAGAGAAGGAGAGAGACAATTCTAAGGATAATAACTTAAAATACACTTAAACCCTTCATTTACTTCTTCTAAGACCAAAGGTTAAAAGTAAGTTGGACACCTTGTTCTATTGCCTGTGCTCACCCTCAGGTAATAAAAGAACCAATGAAATATAATAATGGGTCCCTCTGCGCCATGACTCTGCATCACATCTATCACATACCTCAGGAATATCAAACGTACTCTTATGGGGGATTCAAAATCACTAGCGTGTGTTTTAAAAAATGCAGCAGCCACAACATTTTCAAGTGGTTTTCTACATTCTTTCTCTCACAGGTTTTTTTTGTTCTTTAATGATTTATCAGATTATCTGTACATCATGAAGTATTTATTTTCTTTCTAAACAATGTCCATCTGAAAACATCTAAATAAAAATATCTAGTATTCTCACAGCTGCTCTTACACCTTGTTCATAGGTTTTCTCACCTCATCCCTGCTTTCTTTAGTTCATCAGCCCCTCTGGAAAGTAAACTGTATATTGATATATAGTTTTGATTGTTAATATCTCACGCTCACTTTGTATGAGAGTAAATAACTAAAGCAAAAAAAAATAGCACTAAAGGATCTCTTGAAGTAATCCCCATGTGATTTGATGTGAGCTATGGAGCTGAACTTGACTCCGTGATATTGATTTAATGACAATTAATACTGACAGTCTTCCCTTTAAAATTCTCAATACTGTGTAATACCATGAAAATTTAGATGTCTTTAAACTACACACACATAACAATTCCTATTAATGCTAATGAAATATAGTAATAAACCACAATTCTGTCATGTTAAGAATTTTGCTTAGAGTAGTGTATAAATGCCCTGAATTAAAGTTCAAAACACATATAAGAACTAGGTATTATTATTCCCAGCTTACAAATAGGAAAACAGGCACTGCAAGATTGGTTTGCAGAGTTTAACATGCAGGTTTCTTTCCACAAAGGTATTACTGCAAGTAGTGGGATTTAACCATGTGCTTAAAATTTAACACATCCTAAACACTTTCTGCTTAGGAAGTGTAGTCTGAGCCCTACGTGTGTGTCAGTGACAAAGATGTAACACACAACTTTGGCTGCCAGTCTCAAGCTCCTAGCCATTTGTGCAATGAAGGTAAGAGTTGGCTTAATGTCTGCATACTCTAAGCATACATATTGTTCAGCAAGCAGTAAAAAGCATGAAAGGATAAAGTATGGCTTATAAGGTAAGCACTGTAGCTTCTCCTTGGTTTTGAAAAACAGTAATTCAGGCTTCTTCTAAAATCATGTTCTCTCTCTCTGTTCTACATTCGACTCCCTATTCTTTCCCTTTTCTTTCAATGTCTTTAAAAGCTGCTAACATCAGCTGCTTCTTTGTGGATTTTTCTTTTTGCTTCGTTGCCTACAAATTGCTCTAAGCTCTTCATTCCCTATGAACCTGTTCAGCTGGAGCAGAACAGCTGTACAGCAGGCTGTTCCTAGTACACCTCTGGAAAATGTATAGGAAAATGATAACAAGCTATACAGACTAAAGTTTTTTGTCTTCTGAAGATTTAAGAGGAGATATATAGTTATATATATTTAAACCTGCATGCATCTAAGCAAATGTACAGTTGGGGAAGATAAATAATCATTAAAGTACTTTTCTCCAGAGAGTAAAAAGTCTAAAATTCTCAGTCTCTGATTTACATCCCCCAGGGTGTCAGAGGATGTCTAACCATGTCAACTGGAGCGGAAAAATACTGCATGTCAGCACGAGAAGGCCTGATTGCTATAAAACAAATGTCTTTTTAGTTCCTCACCTCCTTAACCCCCTCCCCCATAGAAAAAAAAAAAAAAAAGTTCACCCAACTGACTCTCATTCTTTAACTTCTTACTTAGGTTCAAAAGATAATGAACACCAGTACTCATTTTCCCTCAGAAAATAAATATATTTTCAGAAAAAGCACCGTTGTTTTGTTTTCCTGGTTTTATTTAAGAAATCAAAAACAATAAGACGAGAAACTTGAATACAAGACTCTGAATAAAGGACAGACTTTTGCAGGGTAGGAGAGAATGTGTGAAGAGGAATAGTTTTGAGTTTTGTTTGAAATTCTCCAAAAGGATGCTTCTAGCTGAAGAAAATCGACCCTGAGTTTCTGATCAAAAGCTTAAAGAAGGAGATGGAAAGATTGCTACTGACTTCTAAGTGTTATGTCTAAAGGACCTGGTTTAATCCAGGAATGAACTTCACTTTCCTCTGACATAGACCTGCTAGATCAAACACATAACATGGGCTCAGCAAATCATCATTTCTAATGGTGATGCTACTGCTGTGCTTTACAGATCTACATGAACAGGTTGGATAAATCAAGCTACACTAATGGTGTAACATCAGTGACTGTAATGGTGCTCTTAGTTAGCCTTAGAGGGGGTGGGTTCACATTTGCCAGATGTTTAAATATTTTCTGATAGAATTCTTTACTGGAAGGTTTTGTTAGGACAATATTCTGATAGCATTATAAAATTCCATAGAAAAGAAGGCTCTTTTATTTTTTTTTAAGCATTTCTGACTGTCTCAGAGGGAGAAACAAACAGGAAAGTAGCATCAGTGAATCACACCAAATGACACAAAAATTATTCAATTCTGATACTTCAGTAATATCATAATACAGTTTTTGGTGCCCTTTTCTTCCCTTACTTCCTGTTCTCCAATTTGTTTCTCTAGATTTGAGGCAGTGCTCCCCCGCTGGCCTCTCCAGGCTGCCAAGGACAAGGGGGAGGAAGTGAAGTCAGCTGTGACCTCCTCCCCATACTAACTGGTTGCCCTTCATCCTGACATCAAACGCCCCACGCAGGGCACTTGAGACAAGCATGGGACCAAAGGTAGCTTGGGGGCTCTGAAGGAGATGAAGCATTATTTATGCTGTGGCTAGATACCAGAATATTTGGAGGTCCCAGTACACCTGGCAGATACTAGTGCTACAGACTTCACCATGGCCAAAGTATCCTTGGATCTCCGAAGAACCCCACAAACCTCCGTTGATTCTTGACTGAAATGTTTAACGGTGTTGGGATACTTGGAGGATCATAAAAGACTCAAATGGCATTAGAAGTATTTGGTATAGCCCATCATTACTGGAAAACACAGCATTTCTAGAGTTGATGTCATCCAGCGCTGACACATAGGAGATCACACTACAATCTGAAAATCAAATAAAAGCCCAGAGCAAACCCCTGATAAAACACAAAATAATAACTATGGGATGGCTCATTAACTTCCAAAGTTCCAAAGAGGTTGAAGATCTCTGAAATGTCTGTCCTTCTGCAGTGCCTGCAAGCCTGATAGGAGATTTAATGAGTCCTCTGTATCAACACAGAAAGAAAGAAATGTTCTCTCATTTCCAATTCAGCTAGCTGTCTTTTTACCTCCGTAAAAATACAGTTATGCCAGAGATTACCTGCAATTTAACAGCACAGTGTTCTGTTTCAGTAACATGGATAAGATGACCAGCTTTTTAACAGTTAAAAATGGATGCTTTTATGCAGTAAATAAAAAAACCTGAAAATTAAATTTATTCTAGAATCCATTTTTATTACTACTTTTCTCCAAGAAAAAGAAAATCAGTAAGAGGAAGGATTTTTCAATACAAGTAGCACGTCTTAATTCTTCACCATTCAAAGTGTTGAAGTGTGAACTTCACTAAATTCTAGCCCCTGACAAGAAAATCTTCTTAAGATGATGACCTATGAACTGATAATTCCACACATAGCATGTTCAATATCTACTGTAATTGTACATACAGTTTAGTTTATTTATTTCTTTCTCAGAATTACCTTGGAAAGTTACAATATCAAACCAGGAGTAAAGACATGCAAAAGCCTCCAGAAGCAAAGGGAACAAATTCTGTTAAGTTTAAAAAATTCCATTGTAACATCACTGCTGTGGGGATGGGTGTTAAGTGAACAGAACCTGGGTGTGTAGGTGGAGAAGGATACAATCATTTCAGTCCCTTTCAAAAATACTGAACGAATGTTGTGGACCTGATACTATGGCCTAGATGGATTCCTCCTAATTTTCAGACTCTTCCTAAACCACTAAGCTACCTCCCTTATAACCTGACCAAAAAGGACCAAAGAACTGGTGGGGTTTATTTCATCTTCTTTGCAATAATTTGGCCATAACAATTGCCCTTGACACTGCATTATCAAGAACAAATTACTGCATAAAACCAAATACGAGTTGTACAGGTTTGGGTTTTTTTTTCGTAATCTTATCTTCAACTATTTCCTTTTTAAAAGTGAAAAATTCAAAATTTTATCCAGTTTTGAGGTCACTCAATACATTTGTGCAATACAAAATTCTTATTAATAATAATCATACCTAGAGCTTAAAGTTGATAAACTGAATAGATAGATACAACAAAACAGGAAAATAAAATATTATTATGGAGGGAAATAGGTTATTAAAATTAATGTGTATCTCAGTCAGAGAACAATGTTTACACATGTACTCTGGTACATACTAGATAGTTACTTGCCCCCTTGAAAATCTTTTATTTTATTTGCCAAGCAATTTTAGCATCGAGTTCTATTGCAGGAATTACACTGGCCCCAATGCACACTATCTGCAGCAGGTTTCAGCATTAGCCAAACTGTACCTAGCATTTGCACAAACCTGAAATTTAATCAAAAGATAAATGCAGAAGAGTTTTATTGGTAATGAAACACAACTTAATAAAGGCATGAGCAAGATTTAAGAAGAATGGAGGATTTGCAAAAAGTCTTCTCATGCTACGCTGCCCCCAAATAAACAATGAAATCTGAGACCTTGTTCAGGTAGAGTATTGTTTTCAGTTATCACGAGGCTGATGGGACTGTTGCCTCCACTTAGTTCTTAGATTTAGTGGAAAGGTTATAAATTTTCTGGAAGATGGTGAAAGAATGTTGTAAAGATGACAAAAATGGAGGGATTGACACAATATGTTTTCTGAAATACCAAGCCATAAAGTGAAATAAACAGGGGTTTATTTTGTTATTGGTTGGTTGGGTTTTGTTTGCTTTGTTTGCCTGTAATTGCAAACTATTCAAAACCATATTTGATGAACAGAATGATGAAAGCTACAACATATACACCCCAGCATATGTTGTCAACTCTTTCGGGATTAGCTTGGGGAAACTGACTTCATCCTTGTGATACGTGGGGCTGTGATAAGTTAGTATCATCTACACTCAGGATCACCTGTCTGATGATGCTAACAAACAGCATGGATGTCAGGTGCCCAAGGCTGTAACAGCATTTCACTTGTTTCACTCACTGTGCTGCCTACAGCAAGTTAGCGCCTGACATACCTAACCAAGCAACAGCAAGCAGTTCACGGGATTCAACCAAAAAAATAAAATAAATTTTGAAAAAAGCCTCACCCTGGTGGCAATAACATTATGCTATGTAGATATTGCTGAATTAGGTTTTTTTTTTCCCCCTCTTAGACTAAATTTACTGTCACTGTAAAATACAACCTTACATTCTCTATTCCTTAGAAAATATTGTAGCTACAGTTTAGGCTGTTAAAATCTCACAAATAATTTAGATATCTTTGGCATGAAATTTAGTTATCACAGCTTTAGTAAATTTCCTTTAAGTGCTTTAGTACATTAGTAGCCCTGGCATCACTGACAACCTGTATTATAACATGGGGCAAGTTTTTCTTCCAAGTTGTCTAGTTACAACACAACATCCTGAAATCTCCTATGACCTGATAGCAGAGTGTTTCACATGGGTATCTGATGCTCTATGTCTTTTTACTGATATGTCCAATAAAAGCCTCTTGATATATTAATCCTGAACATATATTGTAAATTGAAAGATTCAACTTAACTCTTAAGTACATTCTTCCACAGTTGTTTCCCTCCTATACACACACCAAAAGACAAATCTCTCCTCTAGCTATGGAGTCTTTCTTTAAGTTCCCCAGGGCAGATTTAATACATTTTCAGCAGTGTAAATCTCAGTCTTGTCTAGCCAGGAAGCTCCTCTTTCAGTGACTAATACTAAATATGCATAGCTACAGAGTCCATCTTGTCATGTTCAACACTCTTGTCCCATCTGAAGACAAAAGGGTCCAGGAGTATATTCTCTTGATTGTCAACTTTCCCATTCTTCAGCTTCTGCAAATTGCACACACAATGGTAAAACCTCATTCTGCTTCACGTGGTAGAAAATATTTTGAAGGACTTACTTCCTGAAAATTCCCTAAGTGTCTCCACTTAACTGCTTTAAAACATCTTCAGCCATCTTGAAGTGATGTTACTGTGTCATAAGGAACAGTTGTTTCTAGAAGGTCAAACAGATGCTACCAAAGTGTTCTAGAAAGTGTTGTCACAGATATTACCAATCCATTTTTATTTTTTTATTTATTTTTAATTCTACTAGTGAAATTTTCATGTAAAAATCATTCTGTGATCATGCCACTAGAGTGACAATGTGAGACAAAGAAATGTATTTGCAGTAATGTACTGCTCAGTAAGACCTGTATTAATTCAGTTGTAGTGACTAGTATACATGAGGTTGAGTTCAGCTGGAAGAGATCAACAACAGTCATCTAGTCCAACTGCCAGATCAATTCAGGCCTGACCAAAAGCTAAAGCATGTTATTAAGGGCATGTCCAAATGCCTCTTAAACACTGACAGGCTTGGAGCATCAACCACCTCTCTAGGAAGCCTGTTCCAGTGTTTGACCACCCTCTTGGTAAAGAAATGCTTCCTGGTGTCCAGTCTAAACCTCCCCTGATGCAGCTTCGAACTATTCCTACACATCCTAACACTAGATACCAGGGAGAATATCTGCTAAATATTTATTTTTTTAAAACAATATCAGGAGAAAATCTAAAGGGATGATATTAACATATTATGAAATTTAAACAAGTGAAGGAGAATTGGTGCAAGTTAATTCTGAAGGAGATAAGATTTTGATGTTATTTTTATTCTTGTTTGCTTTTTTTTAACACTTTCATGTTAATACCACGTTTCATGATTATCTCTCATGGTAGGACAGTTATGACTGAAAATTGCTAGATATGCTAAAAACTATTCCAGCATATAAAAGGTCCTCTGTAGCAGACTAGAGAATCAGGAATGTTCACACCATCAAATCCTCTGACTGACTGATCATGCCAAAGTGATTTCCATTTGCTGAAGTGTTCACTTTCATTGTGCATGAATAATGAGGGGCTGAATGTGTCACTCAGCAAACAAAACTGTCAAGTTCGACTTTTTCTGATTTTGGCTCAAATGCCCTTTTAATAAAAAAAAAAATGTGTATTTACCAGTATAAAACTTTCCAGGAATACTAGCAATTTGACTTTTGGCATGAACACGAATACAGGAAGGTCAATGGAAAAAAAATCCCTTCTGTGGAAATTTAAACTGACCTAATGGGAGGATAAAACATAATTAAAATATCTGCATCCTGCACTAATCAACCTGAATCTATTCAAACTGACTAAGAGGAGGACAAAGGAAAATGTTGTTCTGCTACCCAATAGAGAAAAAACGTTACTGACAGATGACACTGTGAAGGCCAAAGCGTTTAATGTCTTTTTTGCATTACTTTTAATTAAAAAGGTCAACAATGAGGAGGTGACTAGCATAATTAATACAAACAACAAAGGAATGATTTCAATTAAAAATACAGACAGAAAAGGTTAGAGAGTACTTAAGTAAATTAGTTTTCAGAACAGATGTGCCTGATGAACTTCCTCCTAGGGTATTTAGAGAACTAGTAAAGCTGTCTTAGAACTATATTGCCATCAGAAAAGCAGTCTGTGAAGGACACGTGAGGTATTGATCAAATAGAAGAAAAAGAAAATGCAATGCTCATCTTTAAAAATCTAAGTAAGCAAGAGTGTAGGAATAACAAATTTGTCTGTCAGCTATTAAGTCTCAGAGAAGTTCTGGAACAAATTAATAACGTGATTTGTAAGTATCTGAAAATATGGAAAGGAGGTAAGGAACAGGCAAAATGAATTAGTTAAGAATTAGTCAGCCCTTTAAGGACAAATCATGTCAAGAGAATTAAATCCCTCCACAAAATGGTAACAGGTCTTGTGGAGAAGTAAGTTGCAAGCAGGAGAGGTGAGTTGCAAGCAAGGTCATTTATGCAGCTCTTGCCTCATAGAAAATTCTCAAACACACAAAAAAGAAAAAGGGAAAGCTTGACTAAGTGGTACTAATATAGTGTGGGTGCAAAACTGATTAGCTAACTACGTATAGTGTAATCATGACTAAACTATTGCTAAAAAATTATTTCTTTTACTTTTTTCTTTCTTTAGCAGGCCTGTTTAAAGCTTTAATAATAATGTGAGTGATGGAGAGATTGCTTACTGTATTTAAAAAAGACACTTAACTGGGCTTACCAGTATGTTGGAAGGTCAGTTAGAGTGCTAAATTCTAAAAGGCAGGAACAAATCTGTACAAATGCAAGATATAGAACAAATGGGTGGGTAGAGGGTTTTCAGGGAAGGATCTGGAGATCCAATCTAGAAATAAATAAAAAGAGCCTTTGTGTTGCAAGAAACACATCCTTGGATATGTCAAACTGAAAACTACCTGCAGAATACAAAAGACAAACCTTCTGCTTTGCTCCGATTTGGGGAAAACCTCAGATGGATTGTTTCTGTCCTGTTTTGGGCAGCTTAAGGATATACGAACCAACAGGAAAAAGTCCAAAGGAGAACTATCATGTGTCTGACCAACAAGGAAAGATCTGAGATTTAACAACCTGAGACTGTTAAAGCTAAAGAAGGGGAGGCTGAAGATAAAGATGATAAAGATTGGAGGAAAAAAGACTTTTTTTTTTTTTTTAGAGAAAGTCCTGTAGTCCTTTATACACACAGCCTGCCAGAAATACTACCTGTATGTTTAAGAACTACTATAAATCATTTCTGCAGAGTCAAGCCCCCACAGCTGTAATGCCATAGGTAGCTATCTATATCTGAAATTATAGAGACTTCTGGAATTCTTTGCTACTTTCTCAACCATTACTTGATCAGACCATTTGTTTTCAGACTGGAGAATAAATCAGGTTCAGGCAGATTCAAATTTCACTGAAAAATTGCAAGAGTGATTCGAATATGATATTTTAAAGCTCATGCATACAGTTTGCATACGAAACTCAAAAATGAGTATAGGAAATTCAGCTATGAAACTAGAAATGGCTACAAAAGCTGATGCTATAAAAATACTTGCACACACAGAATGATGTGATAATGAGCCATACATCAGAAAAAAATTATAGCAGACAATATGAACGGAAAGCATACTTAAACTCAAAAGGACACCTGTGCCAGCATTAAAAATGATTTATTACATGAATTGCAGGTCAGAGCAGACAATACATGCCTACAAGAATAAACCAAGAAAGGGTCTCTTTTGACTTGAAATTGGACTATTACATGCATTTCTAAATCAGTGTGTCATCTAGTGCAGTAAAATTAACTCAAATTAGCATACTATAAACAGCACTATTAAGAAATTTAAAGGCTTTGAGTAAACGAAGAAAAATTCAGCTGAAGTCGTCACACAAATCTTAATTAAGGCTGCTGTCTTTGGAATACAAAAGGAAAACAAAAACACAACCTTTGGACGAGTAGCTGCTATTCTCATGCAAGTCAATAAAAAAAAAAAAGTACTGTAGCTCTGTTGGCAACTAGTAAGTCAATGGTTACGTCACCTTGGTCAACTACAAAAAAAACCCTTTTTGTGTGTGTAACCTGTCCTCTCTGGCTTCACTTTCTCATCATAACTCCAGCATTATAACAACTGCATAAGTAATAGATAGATACATATGCAGGCATACGAATTGGTTGAAGCAGACTGATACATGATGGTACAGAATACACTTTCAGAACATTAATTGCATACAATGAAACTTCTGTTTAATTTTTTTTCAATCAAGATTTGTATTTTTTGTTAAAGGTTATCAACACATTCTTAATTTTTAACTTAAGTACATAGCATCTATTTTCAGAATATGTGAATCATTTCACAATTAGCAGACAATATCTTATAAATATGGTCCATAAAATTTATTAAAATGTTCTCCTGGATAAGAAAGGCTCAAAAAAAGTCAATTTCTGTCGTGTAGTTTTCCATCTTCTTATTTCTACATTTGTGAAACATTCACAGCGTAATATAATGCACACCTTATGTTTAAGAAACATTTTCTGGCAAGAAAAAGGAAACAGTAAAATAGCATAGTCATGTCTAAACCCATGGTTTGAATATTCATTACACTGAAATCAAACAGGATTATTCAGAAAAAATAACTATAAATCCTACAAATGTGACATGCAGACTTCTGAAATAGGTAAGGACATACACTGGATTCCAGCTTTCTCATTGTCCCTAGATTCCTTATCCAATACATTGAGTAATGAAGATGAAGCAATGTACCACAGAGGGTGAAGAAAATGCCAGGGCTTTTCCTGATTGGGGGAAAATTATTAGACTTCAACCCAGATAAAAGAGTCTCATGTCAAATTAAGGATTTTTTTTCACTCAGGATTGCTACCTGTGGTAGCAAAGGATTTCACAGTGTCCCTAATTCTCAGAGTTGCATCGAAGCACCCAATAATGCACCATGAGGACTGCAGACTGCCAACCTATTCTCTCTCTGTGGCCAGTTACCACCTCCTCTGCTGGGACTTTTGTTGAGACCATTTTCTTTATGACTTTAAGAGCTGAAGTTTCCCTGAAGAAGAGAACAAGTGAAGGAATAACGTGACCATAAACCTGAATTATCCTATGTAGATGAACAGGTCTTGCAGAATCTAGATCAGAGAACATGTGAAAATACGCTCTAAAACACATTCCCTTTTTAATACTCTGCCACGCAAGAAAGGACAGCCCCTCTTGTATCCTTGACAGAAATCACACGAGAGAAGACAGGAAATTAGGAGCAATGTCTTTACATTGTTTCTATATATCTACAATTTCCTTATATTTATCATTGTAAATTACCATGCCGTATAAGACTACTACAGAAAGATCATGTTCAACAGGTGGCAAATACTATCAAAGAAAAAACATGATATTTAAGATACAGTGACAATCAGCTCTGTTGTATAGGCAAGCCTACGAAATTCAACATATTTTGTTCTGCACTGATCTACATCAATATAATGTTATACTGAGTTCCTCCTAGTCAAATACCTGATAAATGAATCAGTTACAAGAAGCAATTGAGTATAAAGCAAGACTCTGAACAGGTTTCCATTGCATTTGTCACTGCAATAAATGAATAAATCTTTCAAATCACTACTTCTGGTACATTCCCCAAAACCCTTATCATGAAACCTGAATTGCAGCATTCTAAGATATAGAAGCTTGCTTCTTGACAAACAACAAGCGTGCTAATTGTCTTGCTTTGCCTTTCATCCTCAGTAATTACTTTTGTTCCATATGGTGACAAGCTAAGTGCCTTCTATTTGCGTGTAAAAAAGCAGCGTGATCTTCTGATACCAAAACTGCCCACATTTTGTGTCATGTAAGAAGTTGGATTACCAAATCAAGTGCAGTTGTGTGTGTTTGGCAACATAATGGAAACTTTTGCTAAAATTTTCCTTTGTCACTATTATAGTTGAGTCTAGTACAGATAAAAATAGTGGAAAAGACAGTATTAAAGCAAAGTTTCTTATCTTTTTACAGGATTGCTGGGATTCTCAGTTCTCAGTACCCTACTTAGAGAAACAGGTGCTGACCATCCATAAAATCAGGTCCATTCAATAACCAATTCTGACTCTTGCCTGTGGGGCTAGTAGGGGCAAAGGCAAGAGCAAAAAGAGCAGGAATGTTAAGCCAGTTGATGAAAAAACAACCGTGCTCCCTACTCCTCTAGCTTCACCCTATGCTTATGCTACTTTAAGCCTGTCTTGCTGCAAAGACCTATTTATTTGTTTCTTACTTTCCTTGCTGTTACCAAAAATGAAGCTAACGTAGCGAGAACAAGAAAATTTGGAAAAAATTCTGGTGCATACAATAAGCAATGAAAAGCCTTTTATGCTTGCTGCAGTGTTTTATAAACAAAGGGAGGAAACTGCCATTTTTGGCCCTTTCTGTCAGTGGGGGGAAAAAAAACCAAACCCAACACGTTAAAAGTCTTAAACACCATTTTCTTAAGAGCTAAACTATGGTCAGCACCATTTCAGCTATTTCTAGAGCAAATAAATTTCACCCAAAGTATTTACTGCAAGTCTGGAATACAGACAGACTGTCCCAAAGGTTAATTTAATTTTTTCCAATTTAACTCGCTCTCTAAAACCCACACAACTTTGAACAAGGATCTCAGGAAATAAATTGCTAGAGTATGAAACAGCTTTATTAATTCTTTGTAACCATGACCAGCACTTAGGTAGAAAGAACATTCAGGAATATGCCAATGGCTTGCTGTTAAGCTAGAGTTAAACCAGTAAACTTGAAAAACTGTTCCTATCAGGTTTTCTTTAAAATAAAACAAAAAAACTTAAATAATAATATTATTCCAGGGTATTTTATTTTGAATTAAAAGCTTAGATATAAACATTTGCTTGTGAGAGGAACAATTAAAGTACTGTGAGATTGACATAAGTAGGCAGCTAGTAAATTAAAAAACCTTGAAAATATGTCTTGATAAGCAAACAGGGCTTAAAGAGTAAACATGGTGAAATATTGGAGATAAGGAATAAATTATATGTTTAACTTCTTTGTAATGTACCAATCTAAGGAGTAAAAATAATATGTAAAGAAAGTTATGTATTTTGGCAGTTATACCATTTTTAAATAACACAAATTTCATACTCACCCTGTACCTCAGTTTACAAATCACCATACTAGTAAGTATTATACCAACTTTCCCTTAAATTAACCCTGAGTGCATTTTTCACCTTGCAATACGGATACAGCCTATAACTACTATTTTCTGGTAGCAGCTATCCTTTCCCACATCCAAGTGCATAGCTCTCTCAGACAAACACACACACACAAAAGAAACTTCTTAGGCTTTGGAAATAATGCAAAGAGTAGACCGTTACTCTGGTGTTTTGAGACCCTCAAAGCAAATTCCTTGACTGAATAGGCAACCAGAACATACTCTGAGCACAGCAACAGGGAATAAAAAAAAATATTTTTTTTTTCCATTTCCATTTCGTAAAATTACATTATTCAGTTACAACTCCCAAGAAAAGAGACATTTACCTAAAATGAGACCATTGGGTTTAACAGGACTCTTGAAAATCATCATAGGCTTCTCCTAAGCAAAGGGTGTAAGAGGAGCTGCCATATCTGAACGTAGTGCTAATGGTTTTCATCTTTTGCACTTTAGGGCTAAACTGAATATTTTATAGAGAATCAGCGTAGGAAACTCTTGAGGAAAAGTAGCCTAAGAGATTCTTATGAATCAATGTTTCCTTATGTATATTTATTTTTCCTCACAATACTCTCAAAAATGGCAGATTTTTTTTTAAATCAAAGCTTCTCTTCTTCCCTTAAATAAAAGGCCAAAGCAAGAACAGATTGCGAAGCCATTATATTCATGAACAGAAAAAGAGAGGTTAATTCAAAATTCTATGGTCTGTTGAACCCAATATCCGCACGTTCCCCAAAGCAACAACAAACGCACCACGGAAACTCAATCAAGGCATCAAACCCACTCCAGCAAATGTGTTGTGCCAACCCATTATTAATGTTGCCTCTCAGGGAAATTCTGTATCAGCATGAACTTGCTGAAAATATTTTTCACAAATTCACATTATACTATTTCCTTGACATTAAATGCCAAAGATGGCAAATTAGGAGAGGCCTGAGAGAGGGGAGAGATTCAAGGATGAGTTCTGTTCACAGAACCAATCTGATGAACAAACTGCGCAAGTACGTTCAGAAAGGGTTTAATACACGGACATTAGCTGTTGGTGAATTTGACAGGTTATAGACAAGTAAGCTGTCCTTGTGCAGAGTTTCTGTGGACTCATTTTCCTGTATTCCTCCCCATGCCAATCACAGGAACAGGAGTGAAGTATCGGTGAACGAGCACAGCTGAATTAAGCCATTCAGCACAAGAGTATGGAGCTTAATTGTGTTCCCTCACATCTTTTCCTACTGCCAAATAAAACCACCATTGTCCTTGCTGAAGAATTCCCTTTCATGTCTCAAGGATCTCTGCCAACTTAGTTGTGAGAGTCACACTGCATGCCCAAGTGGAAGTGAGGGGATCTCACGTCTCCAAATTTATCCCTTCACCCTCTTTTTGGCAATAGAATTTGAATGCAGTAAAGCACTGCTGAACACACCGAGAAAGTTCATTCAGTAGGTGCCTGCACAAAAAAAAAAAAAAAAGTATTTTTACAATTTGGATGCAAGCTACATTGAAAGCTTTGTATGCATGTCATCTGAATATGCATGTTAAATGCATGCTAACTGCATCTCAGCCGCACAACTTTAAAGTACAAACCTTATCTGCGGCAATAATGCAAACGTCCACTTTCATAGATGAACGGCTGCAGTAGGTGGGAGGGGGAGGAAGAAAGGAAATATTCTGTCATGTGACCTAATTAAAACTGTAGATTATAAAGGAAATTGATGGCACAAAAGTTCAGATATTAAACACATATTTTTAAAGATTCAAAATCATGTTGAGATGTGAGTATTCATTAGCAGGCTCTGTGAGACCAGGGGACATTAGAAGAAATTTCACAGGAATTTTCTGTAATGCCAGTGACTGCATCACTCTGAAATCCCATAGGGGTTTTTTTAGAAAAAATATCATTCAATGAAACAGAAGCAACAATGAAACATGTCACATCTGAAGCTGTTATGTCATTATGGCTATCATCTGGCTATCACTGATACAGTAAGTGTGTCACACACAAATATTATTTAGTAATCAAACTCAAGTTTTATGTATGTTCTTACTTTTTTTTCCTTAAAAGATTACTTATTAAAAGAAAACATGACAAGCAAAAACATTTTCACTGAAGTGAAAGCAAACAGGGACTTTGCTGAAATATTAAATAGCACATTGAAGTATGAAAAACACAATAAGGATAATTCATTCAGTAGGAGAACAAATAGAATTCTGTATTCATTTCTTTAAATGTCTGCACTGAAAAATCAGCTCTTGGCATGTGTCATGCAGCTGGGACAAAACCAGTCTGTAATTTCATTCGGTGCTCCAGTTGGAATTGATTTCCTAACACCTCCTGCAATAAGGACAAACTGTTGTTTTTGCAGAAGTCTGGGCAACTAACCCTACAGAAAGCCTCTAAAAACACACTGGTTGGGAATGGAGGAAACTGTGAAATGCACAAGCCAACAGTTTTATTTGGTAATAAATTCAATCTTTTGGCATAATTGCCATATGGTACATGATTTTCTTTTTTTTTTTTAATGTTTAGCAGTTTTTCATATGAAATTAGTGTTTTTCTTTTGTTTTAAAAAATGTCTTTATTGGGGCAAACATGCTTTTCTTACTTTCTTTTAAAGTCCAAGAGTCTGCCAAAGGTAAGCACATACTCACAATACACTGCTAGGTGGATGTATATTTTGTTCAAAATCGTTTTAAGAAGAAAGCAATACCCAGATGAAGATGGACCAGAATCAGGACTGTAAATTAAATCAAACACACAAAAAAATGAGATTTATAGCACATTTGCTCCTTCAATCTACAGCTCATTTATTCTAAATACCTCTTCCTAATGAGTAATTTTCTGGATGTCACCACAATTTACTAGGGTCAGCATCCAAGTGTAGTACAAGCAACATATTTAAATTAGTTTATTTGGTCAGGAAAGAGCAATATAACCTGGCATATATCAAGAAATTATTAATTTGGCTGTACTCAGGGACAAAAACATTGCTGCTGCAATAGAGGAGCGGCAAGATGGAAGTAAAGTATCCTTTTTGATTGCATAAATGAGATTCCTAAAAAGGTGCTGAATAAATATGGATCTAGCATCATTCCTCCAAGGAGGATATTAGGGTTCCAGCTGCTAACTGTAAGTGTTTGGATTCAGACTGTGAGAAGCATGAACCAAGATCCAGGCTAATCTTCATGCCTCAGGCCCCGGAAGAGAAAAATCCTGCCCCTCAGTTCTTACTCCCTCTTTTCATCCAAGGTGCTCGAGACCCTTTAACATTTTTTTTCCATGTGGTCCAAGGCGGGAGAACAAAGACAGAAGAGTGAGACAGCTTTCAGTTTCTGACTCTCCCCTTCTACAGACCAAAACTGGAAAAAGTATCTCAAGCTTAATATTGTTCTTTTTGCTACTGGTTTCCTCATCGTGCATTATAAAACTACCATTTATGTGGGGGCCTAGGTTTTCCCTGCACTGGAGAGAAAGGGAAGTTAAAAATCTTTTAATTAGAAAGCTATCCTGTTAATGCTAAGAAGGACAAAACCTTATAGCCTGATGAACTTAAGAAAAGCATTATATGATTTCATAGGTCTGTAGCACCCCATTCATAACAATGTGCAGCATATTAACAGTAAGGAAGCTTTTTCTTTAAAAGAAAGCATGAAAATACTTTAGGTAAAATCATAACTATCCTAATTTCTCAATTCAGTGGGAGTTTTGGTATGTGCTAAACTTGCAGTAAAAATGAGTTATGAAAATAGCTGTCATATAGGCCATTTTCAAAACATGAATAATTCAAACAAGTTCCTAATTTTTTTCCTGAAAAAATATTAAACTCTGTAGCTTGTACAATTAATGCAGCTGAAATAGTGAGACTTTAAAAGCAACCACTTATTCTATACAATAACATTTCATTGGAATTTTTATTGTGTTTATTTTCATGGATCTCAATAGACAATATATCCTGCACAAGGAAAAAATGTAATCCATTTTACCGACAGTGCACAGTCAAAAGAGAGATGGAGTTTGCACTTTGCATGTTGTGAACGAAAATTGAGAATATATGTAATAAGCATCTCTAAACCTTAATGAGTTATTGAGCTGTGTGTCTCCTAGTGTGTCAGTGATTCTTTTTAATTTATTTTCTAGTTTCTACACAACTTTTCTGTAGGAAAAGAAAGCCCACATGAAATTAAAGTGAAAATATACAATGAAGTAAAATTAATAAAAAGCAAATGCTATCCAAATTAAACCTGTATTTGCCCCAGGGTAAATGCATGGCAAGAATCAAACCAGGAGTGACTATGGCACTGAAACTCCAGCCAGAATCATCCCTGGGACTTCCAGAAAAGGGTACTTCTCACAGCTATTCTCTCCAGAGGCACACATGTATATGGAGACAGGAATGATAGCTGCTGCTTAAAATACTGAACATTTGTTAAACATTGAAGGCAAATAATTTCATTTCCCCTCAAGATTAGTTGAAGGAACTCAAACAAAATACATATCTTGTCTTCGCAGTTCTTCCAGCAACCACAATTTTAGCAAAACCATCCTAGCTCAGAATTTGGACGGAAAACATCTAAGTAACAAATACAAGTCACAAAGAAGTAGGTGTATACGGGATGGAAATAAAAATACTGTCAGATTGGAAAAATATCTAAAGGATTGTAAACAAGTGTTGTGGACCAAAGATTCTGTTCAAATGAAGGGCAGGATTTGGGAAACCACTATCAGGTTCCCTCTTCCACCACAGGCTTATCATATAACTTCTGCTAAATGACTTAGGGCAATCAAATTCTTTTGTGGGCCTTTCAGTCCTAGAGCTGGAAGTCACCTCTACCCATAAGAAAACAATTCTTACTATATTTAACATGTCCATGTCTTCCAGATCCACAGTGACAGCAATATCACAAAACAGTTCTTCTGCTTAACCATCTTTGCCACTGAAAAGCTTTTCTAAACATCTAACATAAAAAAACCTTCCTTCTATTTCAAATCAGTATTTTTTGCTTATCTAAGTTGTCTTACTCACACTCTCAAGTGACCTTAGTATAGAGACATACCACACATGAGCTGAACTACATCAACGGATCATGTCTAATTACACTTCAATTAACATTGGCTGAGTCTGCTATTGAAACTCAGAGGATATGTAGTGACTGTGAAGCTTCTGTAACTCACTCATGTCTGATCTGGGCATGAAATCCATTCCCTTGCCTTATCAGGACTGAGCGCCTCATCTAGTCCATCCAAATCCATGAAGGAGTCTTGCTAGATCAGTTTCAGTAGTAAGCATTCCTGGATCACACCTAACAAATCTGGCACTGCATATGAATAGTTGTTGCCGTTTCATCTAGCAGGTTAAAGCACATATTCTGAACTGTGCTGAAGCCAGGGAGATATTAATGTACAAGTTTTACGACCTATACAGTGAAGTAAAGTGGAATTAAACTAAGAAAAGCTTAACCTAAGAGTAGCGTTTCACTACTACATCATTGCTGCATTCAGAAGAGAGGGACAAACAAGAGGTGGTCGGAAAAGCAGGCGAATGCTCTAGAGTCACCACCTCAGAAATGACAGGCAGTGGTCAAAGAGCACTCTCATAGTCAGGTAGAATCACTAAACCAAAAATTTAATTTAAAAAAAGAAAAAAAAAAACCAAAAAATTATTCACTAATTTCCAAAGTGATTAGGAAGTATTTGTTGTCATTACCCCAGAAATGCATACCGCTTGCCACTGCTTGTGTGTGGTACAGTCCTGCAGCCCTGTAGCTACAGCACTACTCTGCAAGCCTCAGCAGAGCCTTGCTGGCAAAATATCAGGGAAGACTTCCTAATGATACCAAGTCTGCCAGACTTGAAGATGATGTCCCAACAAGAATGGTTTAAACACAGACACTTAGCACGTATGAGACAGGTTCAATCAGACTGCTAGAAAGTAAAGAGTTGCAAAGAGCAAAAAGTACTAGATACAGATGCCTTCTAACACCTTTCTTCTATTCATCCTGAAATAAGCTAAATCTCCTAGTGAAATTGTTCAGTTCTAAAAAGTTGAAGTCCTAGAAAATTCTGACTAATAAATAAAAATGCAAATTTATGTTCCCACTCAAAGATTAATATAAAAATCTAGTCCCTCCCTTCATTTTTTCTCTACTTAGTATTCAGTACATATTTGACTATGCTAGTTAAATGTGATCCTTAGCACTCAGCCTAACTTAATAACTTATTTATCATCATGAGTATCTGGCAAATCCAACTTCCTAAAGTATATTAAGTTGCTTTTACGAGCAACTTAACTTAGCAATGAGGAGAAGTTATGCACCTTCACAGGCTTACAGAGAGATCCTGCCTGCTTACACACCTTAAATCTCTTCAGTAACTGCATAAAAATACAGGCACTTAGGCCAGGAGAAATAGTTCAGCAGGCATCGAATATTAAAGCACAAATTAGATGGCAACATTAGAAAATTGCTCCTGAACACCTCTTTCAGAAAGATAACTAAAAGACTTTCCACAGCCATTTATTGTAATAATACACAGACCTCAGCAGTCAGACAAAGGCCCCCCAATGTGATATCTCAAGTCATGTCACAGCTTTCTGTCTTTTTGCTCATGGCTGTCCACTGGGAAATACATTTTTTTTTCTTTTTTTCTTATTGCTCTGCCACATTTCAAGACAGGTGAATGAAGAATGAAGTCAGTATACACGGAAGTTCAGTATGTTTTAGAAAGGTCTCTTCTTGAGCATATTAGCTCCTATCACTGGGGTGGCCATAATGTTGCTGCTGAATGAATGCTTTCGTTATATTACTCATATTATAGTACACACATCAAATACACACATATGCACATGTACACATTTTTTGCACTAATGTTATATGCAATATGTTTCTCAAAACACTTAAAGAGTTATCAGAGTATTAAGAAACACGTATAACTACTCATGGGAACATAATCATCATAAAAAATAATTAGTAGCAAGGGCATCTAGGTATTTGTGAACGCATCTATCTGCTTTTAATTTAAAAACCATGATTCCAAGCCAGCCAATGGACTAATGTCTATACGTACCTGTTACATTTTCATAGACCAGTTTTGCTTTCCATAAGGAAAGAATACCAAGGTTAATCTTGGTACCATTAAGTGACACATAATAAAACATAACATCTGCTTGCAATGTGTATTAGAAGAAGGTGGTGGAATTTCCAGTCAAAGTACTATTTTTTGGATAAATTTGAACTTACTGGTTCTGCCAAAGTTCTCAAAGTTTCTGCAAACGTTAATTAAGATTCATAAACTTCTGGTGATAAGTATTTGAGAAAATACAGAAAGGGAAGAGGAACTTTTCAGTAGAATTGGTAAACGATTAGTCCAACATCTTATAGTAACTTAAAGGCAACATAAACAAAACAGCGTCTCCTTATTTCTCACAAATTCAGGCTGGCGTTCTCCTGATCCCAAAGCAGAACTTGGACAATTTTTCATAGGTAGTGAAGACAAAATAGCAATCCTGAAAACCCAGTTTCTACAGTATCTGTGAACCCCTCTACCTTTCCCAGGTGCCGTATCTTGGTGTATTGGATGGACATGGCAGGGCTTTGATATTGCAGGGCTGCGGGGGCGGCCTCTGTGAGAAGCCGGGGCTGCCGTGCCGGACACAGCCCATTCCAGCCGGCTCTGACCAACCCACCGCAGGGCATGGCTGAGCCCTGCAGACAAGATGGTGACACCTCAGGGGAAAACAACTTTCAGAAAGGGCAAAATGTCACACAGGCAGAGAGGAGTGAGGCAAAAAAAAGTGGGAGAAACAGCCCTGCAGACACCAAAGGTGAGAGAAGAAGGAGGGGTGAGGAGGTGCTCCAGGCAGAGGAGCGGAGATTTCCCTGCAGCCCCTGGATACCGCATCTGAGCAGATATCCACACGGCAGCCTGTGGAGGATGCCATGCCAGAGCAAGTTAATCCTGAAAGACTGCAGCCCATGGGATGGACCCACACTGGAGGAGCAGAAAAGTGTGAGGTGGAAGGAGTGGCAGAGAAGAGCTGTTACGGACTGACCCCTACCCCTCACTCCCCATCCTTCTGCACCGCTTAGTGGTGGGGGAAAGGTGTTGTTTTAATTTGTCTGTGTTTTTCACCATCCAATTCTATGTTAGTTGGTGATAAATCAAATTTATTTTCTCCCAGTCAAGTCTGTTTTGCCCATGATGGTAATTGTTAAGCTATCTCCCTGTCTTTACCTTGATCCATGAGATTTTTCATGTTATTTTTCCTCTGTCCTGCCAAGGAGGGGGAGTGAGAGAGCCACTGGATGGGCGTCTGGTGTCTGGCCAGGATCAACCCACCACGCTTCATACACTGAAGATTTTCACACATTTAAGGTTCTGCTTCTGAAGACACAGGGAAGAGTGTCAGTTTCGACAGAGCTCAACAGTTTCACACCCAGAGCAGACTTAAACCCCATCAGGATCAATAAGCTAGATGTTCTTCTGCCTCCTTTTTCTGAGGGCTTGATCTTACAGGCACTCTCAAGCACCTGTAGCAGATTGAGGTCTATACAGAGTGCCACTGTAAGTACCATTTAAAAAATAAAACCTGGCTGCAGGAAGAACCATTGGTCCCAATTATCCAGTAATTCAAGCACTGATGTAACAGGTGAGAGTGTACAGTTCAATTGTCTTTCAAGAGTATTCCAACTCCTATTGCCAAGTAAAGTGTCCTAGTCTGATGAGACTATGAGCTATGATTGGTTATTTTTCATTCCTGCTGCTGAAACCACACATGATGATCCATAAGACAACCCCTTCTCCCTGCTATTAGCTTGCTTAAATAGCTCTCTCCTCATCGCAGTAAATTTTGTGGATTCCACCCCAGACACAGCACTCTCCCTGTGCACTACATGGGTGGCTGCAGAGCTAGTCAAGGTTCAGCCTGGGAGACGGACACGCATGCAAGAGTTTGGCATAGCAATGCTCAGGATACAGCCCTTGTTTCCTTTTTCACATCTCAGCATGACTGCTTCCTTCACAACTTACATTAGTAAAATAAGCACTGTTGTGAATTTAATGATGTCTTCGCCTTTCACTGGCAACAGATTATGCTTGTTAAAGAGTTTTTTTCTTTGCTATTGTTTTACATCTAGTTTCCAGCACTACCTGTTTTTATACACTTCTTTCCATTCAGCTGAGAAAAAAAAAAAGCTATAGTAGTAGCCTGAAAAAAACAAAAATGCTTCTTATTCATTTTCCTCCACTCCCTGGGAACCAGATTTATGAAACACTATGAAACAGATATGAACTATTTTATATTACAGAATTTTCCCCTCCTCCACCATGCACCCTGCATTTTCTGTTAGCACTGGAAGGGGGGTAAGCCTGTTTATGTGAGCCAGGGCACTCCTGAAAACAAGATTATAAACCTCAAGTGGCTACAGCAGAGAAATATTTATTCTATTTAAAATAAATGGAGCAACTCTTGGATTATAACTGGAGTCATATGTTATAAATCACCTTATTGAATAACACAGCCTTGGAACAATCACTGTTCTGGGACACAGCCTTCTACTACATAGTGAAACTTTCACAAAAACAGCTACAGTCTATGTTGCTAATAATAAACATTGAAAAACTAGAAATGCTTTTCCGTCCTTCTTGCTGGCCCTCTTTAAATGACTTTGGGCCTAACCCTTAGCCAGACATAAACTAAAAGCTATCTTGAAGGCTAAACCGATAGGAATTTCTTTCATGCCCTTTCCTGAACTGGTGCTTTCTCTGCTATCATTAATGTATTATCTTCCATTAGTGGAGCTTATGCTTTTCATGCTGTGAGAACCTAAACTCCAGACAGAAATGTTAAGATGCTACATCTGCAGGATAGGACTCTTGTGTGCTTCTTAATAGTGTAAAGAAGAAAACAGTACCAAATCTCATTATCATCAGAAGGGTGAGAGAGTCTCAGGAATTAAAAATAAAAATAAAAAAATGGAGGGTCCTCACTGTCAAAACAGGGGCAGTTAGATACCCTGAATTTTCCACCACTCCAGACACGTCAATCAAAGATAACACAATGCAAGAATATCTGAGTGACACTTCAAGCTGCATTCATAAGCAACCTGCCTCATTCAAAGTCAATGAAGAGACAGGACTTACAAGCCCACACTGGAAAGTTATTGAAATGTGACTGACATCTCAAAGGAAAAGTGTCAACGGGATAGCATGACCCTGTGCTGAAACACTGCAAGGTTAATCAAAGTTATGGCAGTCGGGAGCTAGAAAGACCCTACCTTAGATTGAATTCTTGTAGTCACAGCAGTGATTGGGCCACTATCTCCTTTTCAGTTCCTCTGCCGCTGACATTTGCACCCCAAGTTTGTATCATTTGTCCACTCTTCTTTTGGTTTCATTTTAGAAAGATACTAGTGGATGTCGCCTGAGAGAAGGTTTTATACATCTGAGTAACGATAGGTCTCTCTTTTCCTCCTCTGGGACTCACTGTGCTGTTAACATATGATCTAAGATAGTAAATATACCATTGAGAGATTAAAAGAAAGTGCTACAAATCATAGAGTTATTGCTCAAAAGAGAGTAGGTAAAGTCTGAGTTACAGGATCAGTAGAAGTCCTCTGAGCTTCCATGGAGCAATAAAGAAAGTAGGTAAGACTAGCTCAGACTGTTTCTTAAAGTTTCCTATCTCCCCAAGTCCACAGAGTTCCTGACAATTTATTATTTACCAGTATCACATCAGGAAATACTACATGGACATATCTCCTTCTTCCATCATCCCACCGAGCCCCTAATTTTGTAGGTCAATAAAAACTTTTTTTTTCCCCATTAATTTGTGTAAATATGTTAGTAACTTTCACTTTTATTCAGTGCTATTATGGTTAAAATGTAGAGCAGAACTATCCATTTAGCCTAAGCACACTCTGCAAAGTAACAAAGCTAGTAACAAAGACAAATTAAAGAATACAGGATACAGCCAATGCAATAGTTATGTTCATATGTTCATGGTTACAAAATACAATCCGTAAGTAATTTAAGCAAGCATGACTTACTTTTATACCAAAAAAAAAAAAAAAGGATTTCTCTAGTTTATTTTCTTCCTGGATGGCATATTTTTGCTTTCTTGAGTTTACTTCATATGTTTCTTGTTTTCTTATTCTGTCAGCCCATAGCAATATCTCACAGATACAAATAGCACCTTCTTGACACTGCATATCATTAGCTAAAAATGCTAGTGGCCCTATTCTGTTGGTTTCATTCCCTGCTCCTCCTCCTTTTCTAGAAGGCAAACAGTCTAGAAAGTAAATATGCGTCTTCCCTAGAGCCTAAGGACCTAGAAACCTTTTTCCTTCCACAGACTCACTGTCTCATTTCTAAATCACTGCCTGCACTGAATGTCACACAACATTTCCATTATGGAATCAGTCCTCCAGTCAATTATTTAATTAAAGGAAGATTTAGCAAGTAATATCCCTTTCTCCTCCAGTAAAAAGATAACAGCAATATGATAACAAAATATTTATTTCTTTTTTATTACTTATTTTTAAAACCAATGATGGGGAAACTTCAGATAGGGGAAAGATCACCTTGGGAATGTATTATATCAAACATGACCAGCAAGGACTTTTCTTTTAGGAAGAATAATGGTTTAATGTTTAATTAATCCTATCCATTTCTGCATTTATGGGAAGGCGAAGAAGAAGAGTCTGCTTTATAATGTGGAAAATTAAATATTAAAAACTTTGTGCCTATTTGACTTTACATTTTCTTGTTATGAATGGCTATTTTCACTTTATTTCACTTTCTTCAAACTACAAGAGACAGAAGCAATTACTGCAGCTCTGCTGAACAAAGGTATTCTCAATGTACCTCTGATACCGCCTTGCCAATCCCAAAACAAAACAAAAAATTAAAAACCATTTAAAGTATTAATGGAACCTTTAAAACTCACATTCAAAGTGACGCAGGTTACTCAAGATTAGAGACGGCCAGGGAGAACTTCAGAAAAGCTGAACAAAGTTACGGGTTTAAGAAACTCAACAGATAAAATTCAGTATAGACAAGAGGCCATACACACTGGATGAAATAATGTGAATTGTCCCTATGTACAAATGGGTTCTAAATTAAGTGCACCTATTCAGAGAAAAAGATGTGGAAAGTATTTTGGACAGCTCAATAAAACCATTTGTTCCATGTACAACGGTAGTCCAAAAAGCCCAACAATATTATTAAGGCCTGAAGAATTCAGAGTACTAAAAGAGAGAACAATAATGAAAATAAAGCCTTTAAATACAGTGACCTTAAATACTCTATGTTCTTGTTCTTGCCTTGTCTCAAAAAGCAGAATTTAAAAAAAAATAAAAATAAAAAGGTCCATCCAGAGGAGAGCAGCAAAATAATGAAGATGTTTAAAAATATGATAGCTCCTGAGCTGGAAGAAAGTATGGAGCGGAGGTATGAACAGTCTCTCTGAGTCACTCACCTAGCAGCCATTTCTGCTTCCTTTCCACTTCTGAATGGCACCTCTGAGAAGTGCCCTAATACCCCACTGCTGCGAGAGCCCTGACTTGCAGCTGCTCCAGCACAGAGCCCACCCTGCACCCCAGTCCCCGCATGGTTCACAGCCCTGCGCCAGCTGTGGCCGCATATTCCCCACGCTGTGCCTGCAGCCAGGGCCAAACCACCCCACGCCAGAGAAGGACAAAGTGCTGGGGGGCACCCACCTCCAGCCCCCTACTCACCGCATGGACATTGTGCCGCAGGGCAGGCTCAAGCCCAGATGCTAAAAGTATGCATGTTTTAGTTTGTACTGCTAAAAGTAGTACAAATAATGTAATCTTTATTGTGGGCCTTAGATAATGCTGGGTGGAAAACTTCTAAAAGGAAACTTCTTCCACATTTCTCCCCTAGCACTCTCTCGCGCCATCGTTCCTCCACTTCATCCTCTCTCATGTCCTAGTCATTTTCTCCTCTATCCACTTTCGACTCAGTTATCCTTCCTTTCCTGTTTCTCTTTGTTCACTCCTTACTTTCTGTGTCTCTTGCCTTCACAAAGGTCCCGGAGGTTAAACAGAGCCTAAATTGAATACAGTTTTAAGCCTCCCATAGTAAATCATCTCTCCCTTCCACTGCTGAGTGCTTGATCTTCCTCTCAAGAGATGCAGCCCAGCAGGCTGCCAGCAATTGGCTGCGCACTATGTTGCGCCCAATACTCTGAATCTGACTTGTTCAATTCACATTCAGACCCCAGTCTGACTACAAGATTAAAATCCACTGTCTTGTCCCATCTGCTACCAGCCACTTCCTCACCGCCTGGTTTTGGGGCGGGAATGCCCTGATGTGCACTCTTCTTGCTCTTTACAGAAAAATTATCATAACTGAACTTAAATTTAACATTGATTTAGTTAAAATGTTCATGGAAAACCTTGACCATGGGACCACAACTACTCTGGTTCCCATTAAAATTAGTCAGGAATGTCACATAGCCTTATTAGGAAAATATTAGTTGCTGCATTTAGCTTCTCGTGTCTCAGTTTGATTTAAACCAGAGTGTCCGTGTCGCTGTTCCATTCTGACATTCTCCCTCTTGTTACTTAAATAATGCTGCAGTGTCAATGTACTCCCCTTCTCCCTGCGACCACTTAAACTTTGGACGACTTCTCCCCTCACGATCCCAGAGGTCTACTCACACCCCTCCTGAATTTCTGGCGATTGCTCATTATCCTTATTGATTACTGCCAATTTTCTGCCTTGTTCCATGCTGGCTGTTTTTTCCATTTTTCAATGGTTACTGAAGCAAGAACAAGAGCCAAAGTCTGCCACCCAAGTGTCTTTGCCATAAACCCCATTAATTTCTAGCCACTTTGCATTTGGTTTAGTGTTGCTGGTGTTACATTATGCACCTATTACAAACTGTGACGTCTGTGTGCAAATGTCAAGGGACATGAACCTCTATAAATACAAGACACTAATAATAGTCCATCCCAAACAGGCACTTTCATTTTATATTATTGCCTGTAAGTGGGACCCAGCACAGACGGCCCTGACAGGCAGCCTGGAGGCCTGAATTTCTAATTGTAACTTTGCTATCGGTTTGTTCAGCGAAGTTAGGAGAGCTGCGTCCTTCTCCTACCATCTGTAAAGTCAAGGTTACTTCCTCTAAAAAGCTTTTCAATCTACTCAAACAAATGCTTAGTAAGAACTAAGCATTTATTATTTTTTAATCACTGAGAGGTTTTAAATAAGCCATTCTTACAGAGCCAACCCCAAGGTTATACTTGAGCTCTGATGATTAACTGCTATTTTATAGTTATGTACAGCCAGTATTTTGTGTAAATACATTGGTTTCTGTGTCTCTCAGGTGTTCTGGCTAAGAAGCTAAGTGTTTGGTTGCAACCCAAGAGAAGATTTGTGGCCCTAAAGCCCCCCAACTTTTTCCCCCCCAAAAAAGACATCATTGTAGAGCAGCTAACTCAGTATGAAATCTAGAAAATGGAGTTGTCTGGCAAGGAATTTATTATTACAGAAATCTTGAAAGAAAATAAAGGTTTCAGATCCAAACCAGATATTGCAGCCAATAAACTGAGGATCAGAAACAGGCAACAAGTTGGCCTCTCTTCTAATGAAAGTCCATTAGGGACGCCGATAGACTGTGACTGCTTTTCTTACTAACTTTATTAATTAGGACCCTCAGGAAATTCAAAAGTAAAAAAGAGGGTGAGAGGGAATGTTTGCCAGAATTGCTGCAGCATGTGTCAAACCCCCTCACTTTTAAGACATGTACACAAACCAGTAACATTTTATCTGTTCCAGCACAACTGAGCTCAGTGGGAAAATTCCACTGAGTTCAGTTCACATATCAATTTACACTTAAGGGTAAAGTGGTTAAGTGTCATGTCTAATTGAATTGTTTTTATTACGGGTTCTGGTTTGTCTAAACAGCTTGGCATTCAGTACATTAAGGATGCCATACACGGGTAGCTCAAACAAGTTAATTCTGTTGGAAGTTATGAAAAAGAGAAAATAATATAGTACTTTTTTTTTTCTTCTTACTGCTTATTTTTACTGTTTCCAGACGCAGATTAGGGTCTTCAGGACACTACGTCTAACAGGCATAAAGAGCAACACCTTGCATGCTAACTAGGTTTTATTTTGTTTTGTTTTTTTTTTCTTTTGGAAAAAGTCTAAATAGTTAAAAGCAAAAGGAAGGGGGGGAGGAAAAAAAAATACAGGGCAGAAGCTATGCCATTCTTGATTTACATCTGCCCCACCCCGATAGCTCAATGATTACAGAATCCACTTTTAGAGCAAGTAATTCAGGTAGGTTTGGGGTTTTTTTTAAATAAATATGCATTTCTGATCTGAAAATTCAATCTGTTGTGACAAGAGCCAAGGGCAGCTAGACCTTTGAAGTATTCTCTTTACTTGTATTGAAATGGTACTCCCTTTCAGTACAAGGAGTACCTGAAAAGCTCCAACAGGTTCTTAATCATTAAAGCAAGTTTGTATTTGACTAACACTAGACCAAATATTTTTTAACAGAAAAAAATCAGAATCAGCTAAGTAAAACAACAGAAATAATACAGGATTATAAAGAATGCTCCCTTCAGTTTATCCCAAATCATATATTTGAAAGCAATTCCTTCTCTCTAGGCTTGGTTTCAGACCAAATGACTCGAGCTGGATTGCAGTACCCTCTAGATCCTTCAAAAGTCTTCTTTACATCACCTCTGCACTTCTGGAGCACATCTGCTCCCTGCACTTTTCACCAGCTCCCTGGCCCCTGCCTGTGCTAAAGGCTCGTGCTTAGCTGCCACACGGTCTCTACCCTCTGCTCTGCGATCTCCCCTACACGAGAAAATAAAGCTGCCTCCCTCCTACTCAGTAACTCCTTTTTTAGAGGAACAAAGAAACGAAAACAAATGCCATCCATCACACACATACATTCAGGAACCAGCGCTGTTCTCTGTTCTTCTCACAAAACATCAATGCAGGCAAGAGAGCTTCATGGCGATAATTGGGAGAACCACGCTGGAACATACATCACTGTCTGCGTCTGGTGCTATTTCGTATGCTCCGTGTGAGGATCTGAAGTGGTGACATTCCAGTGGACAAACGGTGTTTCAAAATAATACTAATTTATTCTGCAGCCTTGCACAATCTGCACTGAGAGCTAGTGGCAACAGATTGAATGGTACTACAGATCTCTCCAGCACAGACTCTTCTCCTACAAATGCAGAATTAAGTATTCATGAAGAGATTTCAAAGGTCTAAAATGACTATGGAGCTTTCAAGATGCGACACTGAACTAAGACACTGTCAAATAACAAGTCATAACTGGAAAGGCAAAATTTATCTCCTGAATATAACAGATACTTGTAATTATTTTTTCCCTATCTTTACTTTCAAAAATTAACTGAACTAAATTTCCAAAAAGAAACAGAAGTAAGTGACAAAATAGAATAATCAAAAGGAAATATAAGAATAAATGATTGGCACTAAATGGAACAGTTCTTTCCCCTTCCAGCCTTTTTTTTTTTTTAATCTAAGCATACAACAAAATGGCTGCTAGTTACACTTTTCTGATCAAGAGAATACAGGAATGTCTTAAAAAAAAAAAAGCTTTTCAAGCTCAGATTGATCCTTGAAAACAAATTTTGTCTAGAGGATACAATTTTTGAGACCAATTTTTATTACATACTTCTTTTAGCACTGCAAAACTCCCCAGAAATTAAAAAGATAATAATAGTACTGTGTTTTACTCAACTTACATGCACTAAATTCCACCAAAAGTTTCCTTAAACAAAGCAATATGGAAATGATCTAGCTGAGGTAACCTAAGGCACTCCAGCACAGCTGGGCACTTCCCATAAAGCACACCTGAAGAACTAGCCTCAACTCACAGTTACGTATATTCATTGGTGTAGCACTAATATGCGTTCTTGTACAGCAATAAAACAGATGGAAACTCAATGTGGCAATACTGAGAAAGTCACAACCATCTTTGCTGAAATTCCTCCATGCCAGGAATAATAAAGTCCAAGAGACAGATGGCCTAGACCAAGCAAAGGGCGCTGTCAGTCCAGCTCTACAGTAGTCTCTGCTACAGAGGATCATGTCGGAATATAAAGCTGAATTTGTAGCTCTGCTGGACACTCGAGGAGGACTCTCTGCAGCGAGTACTCAATGAATACACCATTTATTTGCTAGTGTGTGACTGCACCCTGTTGTATGGACTGCATGCACCGTGCAGAGGTGCAAACCCACATACGCAGGTCACACACTGGCTTCAGATTCACTGTGCCTGATTTTTCATTGCTTTGTGTGTAAAATCAAAATAAACTGTACCCACATAAAGAACACGCTCACTCAAAATCCTTTTCCCATATGCTTCGATTTGACATTGCTGAATAAAGGAATGGAGGGTAGGTTTTAACTGAATCAAATTACAGGACACTGCTTCTTATTTGAGGGATTGCTGGGAGATGAAAACTGAGCTTGACTTCAGTTTTGCTTATTATCTGGAAGGGGAAGGAGGAGGGGACCATTTATTTGTTTCTTTGGCTGGAAGGGTGTTTTATTACACATAAGGCAGCAAATGCATTGACGTATTTATTTCCCAAGGGAAGTGACAAATCAGTATATACCAGGAGAAACTTTGTCACTTCTCCTCGAACAAACCCCTCTGTTGCTCTGGGTGACTGCATATGCTCTGCCAACAACTTTTTTTTCTTTTTTTTTTGGTACAGCTTTTATGATGTTTGCCATTAGGTTACCAACATCACAGATAAAACACCCCCCACACAGGGCCAACACACACAGACACGCTCAGGAACTTGAGAGGGTTCTGGTTTCTTAGCTCAACTTAAGAGAAAAATCAAAGCTGCTTTATTTTTCTCTTCCTGGCATCTTCAGCATCTCTTTTTCACTCACAGTAATATACAACTTTTTTCAACCACAGATTTACAAATAAATGTTGGAAACAAAGCAGTCTTAGTGCATTAGTTTATCAAATCTTTTTCATATATACCTTCTTATATATCCCCTGTTACTGGGCCATATGAGACTAACATAGGGGCTATGGATGCACCACTTTGCTACTATAAGTAAAAAAAAAATTTCAAAATTAGGAACACAAAGTTGTTCTACAAAGCCAAAGCTTCCAAAGAAATTTTTTAAACACAAGAGATGATGATCTGTGTGTGTATTTAGGGAATAACACTTATTTTTCACTACTTGTGAATTTGCATTACATTATCATTCTCTAATTTGATACCTATACATACCCTTTTGTTTATTTTTCAGTTCAAGTTTATTTAAAGCACATAATACCCTAACTGTATACAATGCTTTAAATACTGCATTCAGAGCCACTGGCACCGCCCTGAGAATCTGTCCTTTCCACTTTGAGGCAAAAAAAGAAAATGTGTCACATCAGTCTCCTTAACTGTCTTACTGTTTTCTTCTTGTGGATTTTATGTACGTAAAATTCTATATTGTGTGGGGTTTGTGGTGGTGGTGGTGGGGTTGTGTTTTTTTGAGTTAAGTTTCCATAACGTGCGTGCAGGCACCTCTATGGAAATGTTTTGCCTCAGAAAGTTGGTACGTGAAGTGGCTGATGAAATAGAATGGACCAAATTTGATCAATGGGTCAAATTCATATTGAAAGTAAAAGAGAACAATTCCATTGCTTTCAATGAAATTCAATGATATTCAGTATTATAGCAAAGTACCATAGTATAAAGAGATCTTATGTGATATACCATACCTGGCAACTGTGAAACTGACAGAATAAATGACAAAATCGGTCTGCACAAAGTATCTCTTCTTCAGCGAGCTGCTGCATTGATTATAAAAGCTGCTGGAACTTGTAACTTGTTCAATATAAGTAACGTACATGCAAGCAGCTGATGTGTGAGTAATTTACATGAATCAGGTTTCTTCATTGCTACACTTCAGCTAATCATGAAAATGCAAAAGTTGTTTGGCACAGCAGAAAGCTCCCTCAGCTGCGGAAAAGCCGTTGGGTCCCACTATTCACAGTATTTGATCTTAAAACACTAGAGGGCTGCACACCTTGAAAGATCTGTACAATTCCATCGTGTTATGCAAGCTGGCTTTCATAGTCTCTGCGGTCTAAAGAGATGTCCAATTTTGCTTTTCTATGGTGTCGCTCCCCCCGCTCCCATTCTGCAATGGCAGAGGTAGCATTACTGCAACTCTCTCAGCTTCAGTTGTACCCGCAATGGGACAGTAAACAGTCTTTCTTCTAGAATTTTCTTCGCTTTAAAATAAGCATATTGTGGTGCCCTCTAACACTATCCTCGCTCACACTGATTTTATTTATTTCAGGCTCAATTCTGAAGTCACATAAGTGAAAAAATAAGACTCACACAATGAGAGTAAACAGTATCAGCACAGGGGAACTTCCATTTCTGTTTTGTATATGAGACTGATTGAACTAAGTGAAGCCTCCTGTCGTAGCAACAGATTATTTGTTGGGATAAACGGTCCTTTGTCTCACCTTTGCTGGAGCAGAAGTGAGAATAAAATAACTGAATAAGGGACTGCAAATATGCCCCCCTCTTTTTTTCTCCCTCCTCAATAAAGGGAAGGAATAGTCAGGCCAAGGGAAGTTGTACATTTCAAATTTGTTTTGTATCAACTTTCAGGATTTATAATATATTTTGTAGCCACTTCTGTGCTTTTTGGCTCCTAGTCATAAGAATGCATGAGCATTTTGAGGGAAGAAGGCCATGTGGCTCGTAAATAAAATATACGTGCATCTCCCTAGTTGCAGGGAAGAGTTTGAAAATATCACCCAGGTGGACTCAAAGTGTTCTAAAACCAAAAGGCAAACAAAATAAATATGAACTTGGTTATTTTTATACACTGAATGCTCTCTGAGAAGTCTGGAGTGCTTGAGGTTGTCACTGTTTGTTTTTCTTGCCAGCAGACTACTGAATTGTGATCTCTGCTTTGCCCGAGGAAGGTAAAGACAAATTAAAGTCGCTGAGTCTGTCTGCAGTGGGTCACCTTGAAAGGGGCAACCCTTAAAGAAACTAGTTCTCTCTGGGAGATGGTTTCTGAGAAAGAAAACAATATATGTGTGGCTTAAGACTCAGGAACACAGAACAAAAATACATTTCAGAAGATAAGCATATAAAGCAGGTATTTTCTGAGTAAAGCAATATGTACGATCAGATAAATATGAGAAGGCATGCAGTTACACAGCTATGGACTTGGGTGAAGAAAGGCTCCAGCAGTTTATTTTATTTGTACCGAAGTGAAGGAAGTTAGTTATGCACACTGACTAAAACTGGTCCAAGAGCACAGTTTATAAAGGAGGGAGGTGGGGGAAAATACAGCTTTACAGCACTGAAACATTCAGTAATCCATGAAGGAGAGGTGCAAACAAATGCAACAAAACCAAACTTCCCTATAAAGCCAAGGAACTGGCCAACTACTTTTAGTTCTGGTGTTATCTAAATGATATGCGTTCACAATATAATTTCAAAATTTAATTTTAATATTCAAAATTATTAAAAACATTTGAAGAAGCTCATTATCAAAACTAACATCTACCAAAATTTGAAGTCTGTTGATCTGAAAATTTTTTTTTTCATTTTTCTTAGCAGATATTTTAAATCAGTATTCAAAAATAAAGGATGCATTTAGTACAAATTCTATGTATTTTAGTCCCATGGGAGTTCATAAATACTTTACAAAGTAACTCTGAGAAACTTCTGTCTTTGTCTCTAAATTTTACTGTCAGCCAGCACTCATCTGCCTCTGATATAAAAAAGTGAACTGATTTTAAGGATTTAATTTCTGAAATGGGACTTAAACTATGCACGTTCACTAAGGCTCCTGAACCTTCCACGCACATACAGTTAAATAATAAAAAAGCAACTGTCAGTCTCCTTCATTTAAAGAGCATGAGATGTTCATCTGGTTACTCTGACCAATTCATAAACAATAAGTGTAATAAGCCTACTTTCTTTCCCACAGCACATTCATCTGTCCTCTAGTGGTTTACCTGATGTGAAGATGAGATCTTGGGAAGCAAGGTTATTATGGTCTTATTAACTAAAAACCTGTCCTCAGCGGTTAAAAACATGTCACAAATTAAGAATAATTAACCTGAAATCTATCCACTATGTGTCTGAGAGACAGGACTGAGTTAATTTTATCTTCTGGTTTTAGACAAGGCAGACAAATTTTGATGACAGATACTTGTATTTCTTTTAGGAGCTCCTAGTCTGATCTTCCTTGCTTTTCAGCTGTGGACCACAATAACCTCACCGGTTCCAAAGCTCATCTTCCAAACAAGGATATTTAATGTAGCACTAAATATCAAAATTTGGAGAATTATGCTCATTATTTTTTCACAGCAGACCTCTAACTTATTCTCCTCCCCCTTCCTCTTTTGTCTCAGCAGAAGAACAGCTGACGACCCACAGATGAGAGTTTACAGGGGAAGAATTGCAATACTGAATATTCAAAACCTAATCCTCCACCTTTTCATTCACAGATACCTGTAGAAGGAGTGCGTGGAGCAATATAGGTCCCTAAAAATACCTGAACCTTTTTTCACGTCTGTCCTCATTTTTGTCATCATTTTTATAAATGTAGGACACATGGGGCCTCCAGACAATCCCTCTTTCCTTTGCCAGCATGCATTCATCCTCAAACCATTTCTGCCCTGCACACAAAGGCATACACATGAAGTCACATGAAGAGGAAGATGTACTGCTTTGAAGAAAAGATGCAAGAGACCTTTCACTCTTCCTTCACTCTAGTCACACAGAGGCTTGGCTGATCATAGTAAAATCTTAGGACAAACCTGAAAACAGACTCATTCAAGTATTTTTAAGGAGGTAAAGTTGCTAGTATCACTGATTCTGTGGGAATTCTGTGAATGGAAAAGGGGTAGACTCCTGTGAAAGGAGTCCAAACCTATTCAAACACAGCTCTGAAAAATTTTGGCATCAGTTTAGTAATTTCCACCTAAGACAATGCAAGTAATCTGCCCATCAGCTTCTGATCTTTACTAAAAGAGCAAAGACCATAAACAAAATGTACTGCATAAAGAATGTGTTGCACCAATAACTATTGTACTGCCTGAAAGAATGGCTTTGCAACAGTACTCAAGGTACCTTCAGAACCAGGGGTCCTAACAATTTCATTATGAATTCTGCTAATTTACTTACAGAACTTACTTTCTGACAGAATCAAGGATTCTGGGGATTTAACACTAAATTTTAAAAAATGGATTTTCCAAAACTGGATGAAAGCAATAAACAACACAAATGGTAAATCACAGAGAATTCCATATTCTGAAGTATAATGTAATGGGTAAACCGATAACTAACAGCTGACCTCTTTCCTCGCTTTCTGTACTGAGGTGAAACTCTCAGACATATTCCTTTAATTTTTCAAAAGCAAGAAAATGAATAAAATACCCTTTCAGTGATCCTGGTATTTAAATAAATGACATTTATAATAGGAATGCACTTTTGCCTCCACTTTAGAACCCTTTCTTTCTCCTTTCTGAACAGCAGTTGTGTATGACAGGGAATGACAGACCATTTCCATTTCTATCTCTGATTCCCGTAGCCAGGTCATACTGTCACATGCAGAGGGAGAGGGAGAGGGCAGCTCATTCTGGCACCAAGGTCTTATCTGCACTAGCCAGTGAGTTGACGGACTGGCACCTGAGACCAAGCATCCATGCCCACCTTGCCGGCATGCAAGCATCCCATAGCAAAGTGATTCCATTAATAACCGAGTCTTTTGTTTCTGCACTCAGCTGTAATTGATGAGGACAGAGCCCATGATTCTTTGTGCTAAGATGTTCCAGCATTTGCTCCTAGTCTATTATGAGCAAATTTGGCTGATCTTCAGGGAGAATGCAGGAAGGCACTGGACGACCATTTGGGTGGCTTTCTCTATGCATTTCCCAGTGTGTGGGCAGGTTCTGACCCAGTAGAAGGCAACCCTCAGCAGACTCCATTTCTCACCCTCAGTCTAGACCTACCAATCTAAAGGTGTTTATCTAAAGAGAAATGCCAGTCAGATAAGGCTAACTTTGAAATTAATTGTGTAATGTATGCGTATTTGTGAATTTATTATGCAACTCACTTTACCATTTCAATGGGCTATTGATACTAGCTTAGATGAAGTTTAATAAATGAATACAGTCTTTGGACTAGTTTGCAGTTTGAGGCTGCTGGCAACTATATAAAAAAATCCTTACAATAAACCATACAATTCCTCAGCATTATGATCCTATACATCTAGGAATAGCTATTGTGAGTGGCAGTGGCTGTCTAAGAATATCTGCATGTTTATTGTTCCCCCCTGAGGCAACAAGCATTGTCTGAAAGGAAAGCTCTGTGTCTTGACTATCCCTTGAGAACCATAATTACAGCTATAGAGGAATATACCATACTGACTCTCAAGTAATTGAAAAAGACTGACAGGAAAATGCTTTCTATGTCCATTGCTCTGGGATCAGATCCTCTGAAAGTTAAAATGCATAGGCAATGGGCCAATTTAGCCTCAGAGTTAGAGGACTGAATATACCAACATCAATAGAATTATAGCTTTTCATATTGTTCCTGATTTTGGCCCAGTGCCTTCAAACAGAACCAAAATAAGTACTGAAAAAAACAAGCACTGCATTTCCAACATTGTTAATTCTAAATAATAACCACAGATTTTGGCATACAGCTGAGTGCTTTTTCTATCTAAACAGACCATATCTCCTGTTCATAGCTCCAACAGAGAAACCAAAGTCCATAGACTTGACAGAGAATCCAGGGTGAGGACATGCCTGACTGAAATACACAGTCAATGATAAATAGAAGAATTAAAGAAGCTAAATCATGCTTTAAATTTTACAGCAAGTTCATAATAAAACTTGAGATTGTTAGGAAAATATCTCAAGATACAAAGATCCACTCCTATAAAAAAAAGAGATTTAAGAAAAATGTCAAAGTACAAAATATGTATGTGAAGAAAACAGTATGGACTACAAGATTGCTTCAGATTAGGTTGTCATCACAATGTAAATGAATTAGGAGCATTCACATTCATTGTTCTCAGAAATTCTTTCTGTAGGCAACCAGGATAAATTAGTGGTCACCTCTAAAGCCAAAGCAGCCTTATAATTTATTGCAATGGATTAGGATTTTACCCCTGGTTCAAGTTAAATTATTTTTATGCTCTAAGTGAATACCATGAGACAAAAGATTTTTGACAAATCCAGTTTCATCTTCTCAGTCAACCTCCTCAAAGACAAATGCAAACAGAGTCAAATGTTATAACATTCCACTTTTCACATTTTTGTATTCTAAAAGACAAGCCATGAATTTGTTGGTTTGTCATTTGTTGGTTCACATAGATGATGGAGTTGATAAAGGATTTTACTAATTATCTATTAAAGTAGTAATAGTTTAAGAATTTTAATTAAGACAGAACATTTTTTGGTATTTTAATAGCTAGAAATGGACTCTCATCCTTAATAAAAACAGTCCCTAGTATTTTGTAATGCAAATTAATCTTATATAAGGGTAGCATCAGGAATCTCATCATCAAGCTCTTGAATGACTTTAATATAAACCCAACACATTTCTTCAACAAGCCAGCAAGAAAATTGCCTAGCACAGTATACAAATATTAATCTTATCTAAGTGTGAACCATACAGCTGCATTTTCTAATCAGAAGTAAATGACATCATACTTGGGATGATCTCCTCTATAATTTATCAGTAACTGAACATGCAGCAACAGAACTGAAAATATGCATGGATATAGCATAACCGTATTAGTAGCTAATTTACATGCTTTTAAAAACATCAAAATTGAGGGTGAAATGTAAATCAATGTAAAATTGAAATGTAAAAATGGTCTCAATGTAAAATTCTTCAAGATTTCAAAGGACTTAGTATTTCACTTTTATTAGGATTTGCAGAATAATGCAGAGACATGTGTCCCCTTCCATCTCTATTGTTCTAGTTTTGAAGGTCTTCATAGGATGTCTTCTTCCATTTTGAAACAAGTAATAAAACAAGGGTAGCTAGAAGTAATGTCAGTAAAGGTAGTATTAGCCATATTGCCAAGATTTTGAGAGCTGTTTAACACATCATCTGATATTGCCAAAATGGAGAAAAAAAAAGGCTATCTACCTTGCTTTGATCTGCTCCGTTAACTTTTGCTCTGCTAAAAAAAGTGTTAGTCAATTCTTCTGAAAGAGAAAACAAATCTAAAAAATTAAAACTGTGAACACAAGAGCTAAATAATGAGCCAGGTCCACATGAGAAACAGCTATTTGAACTTAACCAGGCTAGAATAAACCAAGAAGACTAAGCTAAGTATCTTGAAGGACTTCATTGAGAACAAGGATTAAGAATGAGAGGCTGGCAAAGGACATCAGGAGACATGAGTGATAAGAATTCAGAAAGAGGACCACATAGGAAACTTGTTTTCTTAGTTGGAACCCCCAAATCCTTCTAATCATTTTTTTGATACCACGAGGTGTCCAAACTCTTTTACCTTCCATACTCTAGTGTATTTTCTCTGTTCCCTGACTTAACTCAATGTTTATATTACTCACAATGTCTGACTGATTAATAGGCATACTTTTCAGACAGGCACAGAGAAGAAATTATCTTTTAAAAGGCAGCCTAATAGATCTTTCTTTGTTAAATCTCTGATCATTAAGGTCTGTTCATGTTAAAAATTGCTTAGCATCATGCTTGTGTATGACAATAAACACAAGGTTACATTTTGTAAACTACTAGAAATTCTTCATTTGTAATTTTGTGAAAGATTTAGTATTATTTACTGGGTTTCAGTGCTTTCAACATCTATTGTACTAATCACAGCTGCATTATATTTTGACGATGATAAGCCGCAGACTATATTCTGATACATTTATAATGCTCTGTAGGCATACAATAGATTGAAGACTGGCAGAACAGAATATAATAGAACTGAAAAGACAAAATACTTGTGCATCATTTTATCATGCTAGCAAACCTCCACTACTCTCATGAAGACAGGAAGAGCAAAGCTTTTATAATAAAAACTTGAATGGCTTAATGACAGCACTTCTCAACTCCTCATCCCTTCATATGATGTTTTAAAAGCAGACTGACCAACCAGCTCTTCGGAGAAAATCCTTTTGAGTACTGGTCCTTTTGAGAAAAAAAAATGTTTCATACTGTTCCAAAATGAGTCAGACCCAATTTTAGTAAAACTGTGTCTGGTATTCTATTCGTTGGTGACCTTATTTCAGTTGAACACCTGCTCTTCCCTTCCATATTCAGTCTCTTCAAGAGATACCTGAAAAAGCTGTGATGTCAGCCTCTCATACAAGCTTTTCTCTTCTGATTGCTCTTTCTATCCTACTCTCAATACTTTGCAATTTAAGGTACTTCATGGGTAGAAGTAAGGGGCGGGGGGATAAAATCTCACACGTACAACCAGTATTTCCCAGGACACAATGTTTTTATATCTTCTTGTTACCACAGAATGGTCTCAGTGACATCAGTCTTTTGGAAATAGACTTCTTAATTAAAGAGCAATGATAAGGTTCAAATTCAAGCAAAGGCTAGCTTCCATTTCAGTTCTGTCTATTTCACATACTTCTTAGAAACACTTTGGTTTTCATTCATGTGAAGTCTCTAATTTTAGCTTTCATTTTCACTCAGTTTGTTTCTTCTACCATAAGAGGAATTAGCATGTTAGTTAGCACAGCTATATCCTTTACACTTCTATTTGCACAAGTATAATTTCCACTGCACATAAAGTGTTATAAGACTAATTCTCACATTAGCATAAGGCAATCATTTACTTTCCATGAGTTTGAAAAAGCCTTCTAGTAGATAAATTCAGATGGTTACCTAACATAGCCATCATGTTTCATACTGTTGCAAGAGTCCAGCACCATAAAAGCAAGCTCTGAACCTTCAAAAATTCACCAGTTAGCAGCCCTGTTTCACAGAATCATAGAATATTTGAGGTTGCAAGGCAACTCTGGAGGTCATCTGGTCCAACTCCTCTGCTGAAGCAGGGCCACCCAGAGCTGGTAGCCCAGCACCATGTCCAGATGCCTTTTGAATATCTCCAAGGATGGAGACTCCCAGCCTCTCTGGGAAACTTCTGCTTGGTCACCCTCACAGTGAAAAAGTGTTTCCCCATGTTCAGGAGGAACCTCCCATGTTTCAGTTTGTGCCCACTGCCTCTGATCCTGTCACTGGGCACCACTGCAAAGAGCCTGGCTCCCTCTTCTTTGCAATCTTCCTTCAGGCATTTATACACATTAGTATGATCCCCCCGAGCCTTCTTTTCTCTAGGATGAACAGTTCCAGCTCTCTCAGCCTTTCCTCATAGGAGAGACGCTCAGGTCCCTTCATCTCAGTGGCCCTTTACTGGACTCTATGTCAATGCCCTTCTTGTACTGGGGATCCCAGAACTGGGTACAGTACTTCAGGTGTGGTCTTAACAGTTCTTGGATTACGTCTAATGCAACAGAATCCATCCCCAAGACTAAGGCTCCCAAATGGTATGGCAGACGATAAGTTAAGTGTTCAACCACTGCAATGTCAATGCATTCCCACTTGCTCAGGCTAGGAATCAGTTCTAGAACTTCAAATTTACAGCCCTTCTGCTGTATAAATTTATTTCAGTCATGCATCATGTCACACTCACAGCACCATAACACTACAGCATTGCAACCATGTTATTTTGTCATTTGGGCATTCTCAATATCAACCATCAAACCACAACTGTGTCAGTGGTGTAATAGTGGTACCCAAGGAAATAAACATCATCATCATCTGAAGGATGATGAAGATATGTATTTGATGATACATATTTTTATTGCATTTTTTGACTTTTTCTTTGTAGCATCATTTTTATATCAGTAAGAGCAAGCAGACTCTTCAATGAGAGTCATTGGTTTTAGCTAAGGTACACTTACACCAAAGAATTCCTCACAACATATTGTTTTGGACAGCTTGGAAGCAGTCCACACAAGCGGAGTCCTAAAAATAATCTTCCTTCTATTTCACTGTGAAATTTCTACTAAGTTACAAATTTATTATGAAACATTTAGCAGTCTTTATTTTCCCATTTCTAAGGCTATATTTAACTACAAAAATATTTTTGTGTTACTCTTGAGTAGGCTTCCTCTCCACGTTCATTATAAATGCAAACATTTATCTGATTCCCTCTTCCTCTTCCCCTCTATTAATATAAATATCCTAGCATAAAGATATACGTATATATAACATACGTGTGTGTGTTTTCTAGAACACTGTATTTTGCAAGGAGAAGCTTAATTGATGGCAGTGCAGCCATGATAACTCACATCAACTAAGAATCTGGTCCCCCTTTCCCAGACATGCTTTTGTTCATTCAGCACTGCTTTTGAACGTGCTAGGATTGAATTCCCTGAAAACAGCCAAATTTAGAGCAGACACAACATAGGAGAAATGAGTAAGCTTTCTTGTTTGTCCTTGCTTGCTCTCTCCTTCACAATATCCTTGACCCAAAGTAACCACTCCTAGGCATGAGATTGTAAATAGTCTCAATGCTCATTCAGCTTTCCTTTCATTGTCTGTAAGCTAATTAATGCACATACATTTTTACCTATACAGCAGAAATTGAATTGATCCAATATTAAATTGATAATATATGTATAGCAGAGACAGCTAAACAGAAATTTGTTTTAAAAATCTTTTCAAAACAGTTTTCTTTACTAATTTATTCTGATGTATTTGGTTACACACTCTATTCATACTCAGTCATATTCACATTGAAATTCTAATTTGAATTAAGATTCTATGGGTTGTCTTCCAGCCATCTGTAAGAACTCAGAGAACACAACCACAGATAGACTGAAGTAGTTGGTTTCCATGCCATGCCTTAAATTATTTTTGTGTATATTATCCATTAGCATGGGGAGCACAGGGAGCAACTATTAAAGGCTGCTTCTTTTTTTTTTTTGGTGGTGGTGGTGGTGATGATGTGGAGATCATTAAAAGAGAGAGAAAAAAGCAGCCATATACAAGCGAGAGATACACAGCCCAAAGGAAATAACAAATCATCACTTTTTCGAACTACTTAAAGGTGTTTGCTAATATGGTAGCAATCTGCTGTGAAGTCAAGCTGTAAATAGATTCTTTTGTGTTAGATTTGCATGCACGAGATGTTAATCAGTTCAGAGGCTCAGACATTCATGTTCCTCAGAGTTATAACAAAAAAGCTCTCTGACATCTCTATAAATGGAAATACTCTGAAAGAATTGTAGAGAGCGCTTTGTCTCATTTTTATGTTCTGTAGAACATTACCTATCACATGTAAAAGATCAAAAATAAAAAGGAAAGCTTAAGTACATGGCTAATTATACACTAGTGCACAAACTATGCGGACATTGTTTTGTTACATTCCACCTACACATAGCTAAAACTCAGCAACTCATGAGGTTGATCTACCTCTATGTCTTTGGATTACCAAGCAGTGCACTTTCTGTCACAATGTTCCTGTTCAGCATTCATCAGGTATATGAATAGCTCAGTGGACCCACAGTTATTGTAAAAAAGGGGAAGAGAATAAGGATTTCAAAGCTTGTTTCCTTGACCACCCTTCATTTCTAGGAAAAGCCACTTCTTATGCCATTTATCACTGGATTATAAGCAACTCTTCTCGTGAGAACAGTTTCTATATCCCAGATGCCAAATTATAGACTCAGATACATGGCATGCATCAATGAGTAGCTTAAACAATCAACTTCTATGCTTCTATTTTTAATACATGCAGATATTAAACAGGCAACTGAACTTAAGTTCAGATCTGACCCTCTCAACATGTTGAATTCCTAGTCTTGTTTTGCATCTGAACAAATCAAAGACCTTGTGTATGGCTATTGTGAGATAACTGATTCTTTCTTTGAGGTCTGTGCTTACCATGTACATGCAACCATTTTTTTTTAGCACTTCAGAAGAAGGGAGCAAGAATCAGCTTGCTTATGAAGTCATGGTGATTGCTACAGTTTTTACTTACATTTTTTTGAGTATTGGATGGGCGAATTTGGTAAGCTACCCAGAGAAAATCCCTGTTTTAAAGAACTTAATACCTAAGGCAAACAGTAGCATAAATGATGCAGAAGGGATATATTTTAAAAGTGCCTTGGAATATGCTACCTCTTCAAGAATCATAAAGAAGTGAGGAAAGAATGAGGAGTTATCTTTTTCCAGGTGAAATGGATGTGCAGCAAGTAGTCAGGACAAAGGGTTTCTTTAACTCCAAAAATACATGCTGGGGGAGGGGGAGAAGTTACTCAAAACAGCGTTCACTTTCATAGTATAGCTTTTCTGAATGCTTTTTATCTCTGCAAATCCTAATGCAAATCACCTTACCAACTGTCTCTTCATAGCATTGTCTCTGTCTTCTGTAGGTTGCAGACTATAGGGACTGCCCAGGTCTGCAAATCACCCCAATGACCTGAGTGCAGCTGGAGGATAAATCGGCTCACAGGTAAAGCCCAGATGACCTACAATTCTTCATCCAAATTTCCACAGGATTACATTGGTATGGGGTCCCTTTTGTGCTCCCATGTACTTCCTCAGCGGCACTTCAGATTGTGCAAATAAAAAAGTATCTACCACAAATGTGGGTACTTTATTTTTTCCTATAACTGACTCTAGAGCGGGCAGACGTTCCTCCTTCTCTGGAGCTACGTACCCAGATATTCAGTAGCAGGTCACCCTGGTGCTGCAGGTCACTTCATGCTAGCCCCTCACTCAGCTGCCACAGGGAAACAACATCATTGTATGACCAAATTTATGGTGGAATTCAAAAAGACCCTGACAAGCTGAAAAAGTCCGACTCAATCCATGGCAGTGGAAGTGTTACCTTCAATTTGCTTGTAGTAAAGGAAGTGAAGAAGGAAAAAGCTGGCATTTCCCCTAAGGCACTCACTCAGGTAAATTCTCACCTGGCTGTCCCCTCACTTGTGTTAAATCCATGTTACATCTCAAAACAGGTCTGTATTGATAAATGATTATGTAAACAATGACGGAATAAAAACAAAGACTTCCAGGTTTCCTAGTGTAGGCATCCTTTAAGAGTCAGACTGCAGCAGGACGTGTCAGTGTCACTTTGGAGGGCGTGTACAGGTGTGTGCCTAAGTCCTTGTTGAGTGACCTTGCTGTGAGAACACAGGGGTTCTGCCACAGCAGAAGATTAAGCATTTGAGTCTGGATAAAACTATCTTATCCTTAAACAAATGTCCCTTTCAAAAGCTTAATACAAAGCAGGTCTAGAAAGTCTGCAGCTATAATGATTTCATGTTTTGCTGATCCCAGCCTTTTCTACTGAAAGACTTTTTAGTGGTCCCCAGTGGAAAGTTGAGATCAGCATTTAAATGCAAGTCTGTCTTTTTAACATAAGTCCTCAGCAGCCCAGCAGCTCTCAGTGATACTAAGAATTTATAAATAGTTATGCATGGATACATATATATATGAAATGCATATCACACTTCTTTATGGGTGATGACTGTACATTCAGACTATTTTATTGTAATTTCTGTTGGGTTTTTTCCTCCCTTTCTCTATTAATGAAGACACAAACCCACTGCCTAACAAGATCATTTTTCTTGTTTGAAACACCTCTTTTTGCAGACAGTTAGGGACCAATTATAGACATTTCCCATCTTCTTCTAATTTCTATACCTAATGTAGATGCTTTCCTCTCCTAGGTAACAGGGATGCTACACGTGTCGTGGGGAATACGAGGCAAACACAATGTGTTCTTTCTAGCTCTGTATAAGTAATCCTTACAACCCATTTTAATGTGATAGATAATTTTACTGTAAAGTAAACTAGAACCCTCATGCAAGGAAAGCAGAAATCTGAAACATAACGTATCAACTTAGCTTGTGCAACTTGTAGATCCTATAGCCATTATTTTCTTCCTCTTTTCCCCTCCACAGAAACTCTATACAGCAAAACTCTTCTAGGCAAAAGGCTAACAAAATCCTCTTCCTTCTGCTGCGCATCCTGCTGGTTACATTGTTTAATACTAAAGAAATTTTCTTTTTCATTTTGAGGCCTTTTGGGAAAGCTGATCAGTGCAAAATGTTTCATGTTCTAAGGTTAAAAGGACCACTAGCCTGCCCATCCAGCTCCTCCTCTTACTTTGCTGCTTAGAGAAACCTGGCTAAATCAATCTCAGCCTCCCTAAACACAGTATACCAGACAGACTTGGTGCTTCTGTATCTGCACATTGCAGTTTTACTTCCCACTGTGCCCGTGAAGCAATGCATGACCTTGTCAAACCTCATCAAGTAGCGAACGTGAAGATCAGGATCCCCAGCCAGGGCTCCCATACCCTTAAAATCCTGACTTTGAAGGGGCTCCTCCACGCCTCCATTAGGAATAGCACACACTGAAGTTTCGATGCGTGGAAATTTTTCGTGGAATTTAGCCCATGCTTCACTTGATCCACTAAGAATCTCTGTGCATTTCCCTGGCCCTTCAGTCAGTATATGCCTCCTTTCTCATCTGCTGCCTGTTGTATCTGCCAAATTTCTGGAAGATTCAGTTCACAGTTGACCATCAAGAGCTCCCTGAGCCTCTTACTTCTTCCATGTTCTTTCCCTGTGGCAGAACACAAGGCATCTAACCTCTCAGCATTGATTTTTGTCACTTGTAAAATGGGGAAAATAATCTTTACTACCTGTCATGAATAAGCCACTATTCATCATTGATAACCAGAATGCACAATTCAAGATATCACACTTGGGCCTTCATCTTGCTTCCCTCAAAATCAGTGCAAAGTTCTCATTGACTCAAGCAGAGCAGCATGTAGCTTTTGCTTCTTTATGAACCTAGAAATTCTGTGATAACTGAGATATTAAAACGCTGGTTGTCATTGGCTTTTAAATAGACTTTCAGTAACAGTCATTACTTATCGCCACTACTGTCTCACAAAAGAACCAGGAGAATTAATTCAAATTTGGTTTTATCAGAGAGGTAAATATTTTTTTTAAAAGCACTGCTGGAGTTGTACTCTATTGCATGCGTAAAAGCTGATCCTGTTCACACAGCAGTCACTGAGAGTGTGAACTGGCTTCAATGCCATAAGGATAAGACTTTTATTAAATTTTGTGTTATCCCTCAAATTAAATGATTGGAAGGATTTCAATCTAGCATAATACCAGTCTGCCCAAATCTGGAATCACAGCAGGGTTTTTTTTTCCAAATCAGTGGATATTATTACTTATCATTGCTCACTGGAAGCTACTTCTTTTTTTTCTTTTTTTTTCAGACAGCAACAGCAACAACAAAATCAGCTTTTTCATGCCAGGAAGTTCTAGTCTGGAAACACAACAGGGACAGGACAAGATGGTAATTAAGGTTGAGAGCTTGTGGGTAAGGATCAAGGGGCAGGGTAACACGAGAGACACTGTTGTGGGCATTTATTACAGGCCACCTGATCAGGATGGGGAAGTTGATGAGGCCTTCTACAGACAGGTGAGAATCGCCACACAATTGCAGGCCTTGGTTCTCATGGGGGACTTCAACTACCCTGATATCTGCTGGAAAGGCTACACTGCTAGGCACGTACAGTCCAGGAGGCTCCTCCAGTGCATTGATGGTAACTTCTTGACTCAGGTGGTGGAGAAGCCCACAAGGAGAGGTGTACTACTGGACCTAGTACTGACAAACAAAGAGGGACTGGTGGAGGATGTTAAGGTTGGGGGCAGACTTGGCTGCAGTGATCATGAGAAGACAGAGGTCAGGATTAAGTGCAGTATGCACAAAATGACAAGTAGGGTGGAAACCTTAGACTTCAGGAGGGCTAACTTTGAGCTCTTCATGGAATTGCTTGGAGAAATCCCACAGGAGATGGCTCTAGAGGGTAAGGGGGCTCAAGAGAGCTGGCTGATATTTAAGCATCACTTCCTCCAAGCTCAGGATATGTGCATCCCGAAGAGCAAGAAATCAGGCAAGGGAAGGAGACCTGCATGGCTGAGCAGGGATCTTCTGAAAAAGCTCAGGTGGAAGAAGGAAGTTTACAGTACATGGAAGAAGGGGCTGACCACTTGGGATGAGTATAAGAATGCTGTCAGGGTACACAGGGATGAACAAGGAAAGCCAAGGCAGCCTTGGAATTGAACCTGGTGAGGGATGACAAGGCCAATAGGAAGGGTTTCTTTAAGTATATAGGAAGCAAAAGGAAAATCAGGGAAAATATGGTCCCACTGTTGAATGAGACAGGTGCCATGGTGACAGATGATGCAGAGAAGGCAGAGTTGCTCAATGCCTTCTTTGCTTCTGTCTTCACTGCTCAGGCCAGCCCTTGGGAGTCCCAGACTTTGTGGGTAACAGAGAAAGACTGGAGGAAGGAAGACCTTCCCTTGGTTGAAGAGGAACAAGTTAGAGAACAATTAAGTAACCTGGATACCCACAAGTCTGTGGGGTCTGATGGGATGCACCCACGAGTGCTGAGGGAGCTGGCGGAAGTCATTGCTGGGCTGCCCTCTGTCATCTTTGATAGGTCCTGGAGAACAGGGAAGGTGCCTGAGGACTGGAGGAAAGCCAATGTCACTCCAGTCTTCAAAAAGGGCAAGAAGGATGACCTGGGAAACTACAGGCCAGTCAGTCTCACCTCCATCCCTGGAAAGATGATGGAACAGCTCATTCTGGGCATCATCTCCAAGCATCTGGAGGAAAAGAAGGTTATCAGAAGTAGTCAACATGGATTCACCAAGGGGAAGTCATGTCTGACTAATGTGATAGCCTTCTACGATGGCCTGACTGGATGGGAGGATGAGGGGAGGGCAGTGGATGTTGTCTACCTTGACTTCAGCAAGGCTTTCGACACTGTCTCTCACATCATCCTCACAGGCAAGCTTAGGAAGTGTGGGTTAGAAGAACGGATAGTGGGTGGACTGAACAGTGGTTGAACGATAGAGCTCAGAGGGTTGTGGTTAGTGGTGCAGAGTCCAGTTGGACGTCAGTAACAAGCGGTGTCCCTCAGGGGTCAGTACTGGGTCCAGTCTTGTTCAATATATTCATCAATGACTTGGATGAAGGGATAGAGTGTACCATCAGCAAGTTTGCTGATGACACAAAACTGGGAGGAGCGGTTGACACGCCAGAAGGCTGTGCCACCATATAGCGTGACCTGGACAGGCTGGAGAGTTGGGTGGAGAGGAACCTGATGAAATTCAACAAGGGCAAGTGTAGGGTACTGCATCTGGGGAGGAATAACCCCATGCATCAGTACAGGTTGGGGGCTGACCTCCTGGAGAGCAGCAGTGTGGAAAGGGACCTGGGAGTCCTGGTGGACAACAGGATGACCATGAGCCAGCAATGTGCCCTGGTGGCCAAGAAGGCCAATGGCATCGTGGGGTGCATCAAGAAGAGTGTGGCCAGCAGGTCGAGGGAGGTCATCCTCCCCCTCTCTTCTGCCCTGGTGAGGCCGCATCTGGAGTACTGTGTCCAGTTCTGGGCTCCCCAGTTCAAGAAGGACAGGGAACTGCTGGAGAGTGTTCAGCAAAGGGCTACTAAGATGATTAGGGGACTGGAGCATCTTTCTTATGAGGAAAGGCTCAGGCACTTGGGTCTTTTTAGTCTAGAGAAAAGAAGACTGAGGGGGAAATCTTATCAATACTTATAAATACTTAAAGGGAGGGTGCCAGGCAGATGAGAAGAGTCTTTTTTCAATGGTGCCCAGTGATAGGACAAGACATAACGGGCACAAACTTGAACATAGCAAGTTCCATCTTAACATGAGGACAAACTTCTTTCCTTTGAGGGTGGCAGAGCACTGGCACAGGCTGCCCAGAGAGGCTGTGGAGTCTCCCACTCTGTAGACGTTCAAAACCCACCTGGATGCCGTCCTGTGCAACCTGCTGTAGGTGTCCCTGCTGTGGCAGGGGGGTTGGACTAGATGATCTCCAGAGGTCCCTTCCAACCCTGACCATTCTGTGATTCTGTAAGAATGTACAATAGCAGTGGGGAAAACACTACTTAGTTGCACAGGTTCCTGTTTTGACTTAATTTTAAAAGTTCCATAAGTATTTTTCAGAGGGAATTTATGCTAGTTCGGAAGAAGTATCTCACTTCAGGAAGAGTTCAGTCAGAAAAGAAGAAAGGCATGTAAAGGTCAGTAACGGAGGTATTTCTAGGAACTACACATTATGATTGAGTTAGGTGACTTACGGTATAGCCAGAGTATCATGTCACATCTACAGAAGCAGTTAGACCCTCTGTCTTTTCAACCAGGATATGAATGTAACACGTTTGCTGGATAAAATCAAGCATGCTTATGTAAATATGATCTTAGATAAACTTAAGAGTCACATAGCTTATGAAGCACCTGAACCTGCCTCATTTTACTCTACCACATTCAGAAGAAAAGCGAGCACAACAAATACACAAATAGAATAAAAAGACTGCTTCCTTTGGGCTGAGAGTACCATCCCTCAGCTAGCTTCAAAGATGACGTTCTGAGTGTTTTCAGGGGGCTCCAAGCAGATGCAGAGGCCAACCCTAGCCAAATTCTCTCCTCCAGTACCAAAATGGAATAATGAATTCCAGGCCTGGTTCTCTCTGAGATGATAAAATTAACAACATACTTCTCATGGCTATGTATCCTCAGTATCTGAAGCCATGCTGTGCCATTCAAGCTGCTGTATCAGTAAAAAAGCAAAACTGAAGGAATGTCTTTTTCACAAACATACCTATTTTTGCTTTTATTTTACAGTGACAACATAAGGGCAGTCAAATTCATAGACTCCATGGACAGGTAAAATAAGTTTTCAAATCTCTGATTAAATCAGGCTTCTTTCAATATGAAAAGACCTGAGCATTTCCCTGAAAATATCTTCAGCTTCAAAATGATTGATGTCCCTGCTGAATGGCAAGACAGGAGAGCAATCTGCAAGCAGTTATGTCTGAAGGAAGAAAGGAAGAAATGCAGGAAGAAGGGAAGGAAGGAGGAAGATAGTGTGTTTCTATATCAACATACATGTGCACTTATGCAGAAAAGATAGCATTTTTAATAAGGATTTTAATAGACACTAATATTTTAGAAGCAGCCATGAGTACATAGGAATATTCAGCAATATATCTTCCTAATACTGGTCTCTTTTAAAACATAAGATAGGAAAACTGAGAAATAGGGGATACCTCTGAAAAAAAAATACAATCGATTAGAGAAAACATCTCAATGTCTGAAATTGAATAACAGTTTTCCATTTCAAAACTAAAAAAGTGTATACAGAAGATGGCTATTTGATTGCGGTTCTCTATTTTACACTTACTTAAGCCTCCTACCAATGCACCCAGTTTGCATGCACATATACGACTAAAGAAAAAAAGCTCCTTTTTTTTTAACAGTGACTATTGTAATTAGACCTGTCAATACATGCAGAATGATCAGACAGTGCATATTAAACATGTTAGCTTTAATTCTTCAGGTATGACTGCTTTTTCTCATAACAACTTTTCAAACACACGTGGTGTCCTAGAGTCAGTCATGCTTGTTTCACCCCGTAACCAAGTGTCCCTTTTGGGCCTGGTCCCCAGTTAAGTTAGCATCCACAGACTTTGAGTTCTGGATATTCATGATTAATCCCAGGGGTTCACCATCCCCTGGGTTTATAATCCCAAAATATCAACCACTACGGGAGTAGGATACTGCTAAGATTCAGTGTAAGGGGCAGAAAACTATAATAATATATGTAGCTCATTTCTCAGTATGCAGTGTGCCTTCTCACACTGTCATCGAACCATACTAAAGGAAAAGTTCATCCAGCTTCATAAACTGAAGAGGAGTAGGGCACATTCAGTCTGCTTAGTGGCACAGTCCTTGTTAGTTTTTAAGGCAACTCTTGCTGTCGTAGACAACACCATTGCATAGTTCAGAGGTTACCCTTGGAATGGGGACAGTTCCCAAACTGCAGGACAGTGGTCAACTTGATTTTGGGAAAGATAGTCTAGCTGCATGAATGTGATCTGTGATATATTGCTTGTCCTCAGAGCTAAAGAATAGGCATTAGCTCTTTTACTTATTTTTATTTTATTCATTTTTATTTTATTGCTCTCTACAACTACCTGAAAGGAGGTTGTAGCAAGGTGGGTGTTGGTTTCTTTTCCCAAGTAACAAGTGACAGGACGAGAGGATATGGCCTCAAGTTGTGCCAGGAAAGGTTTAGATGGCATATTAGGAAAAATTTCTTCACTGAAAGGGCTGTCAAGCATTGGAACAGACTGACGAGGGAAGTGGTAGAGTCACCATCCCTGGAGGTATTTAAAAGACATGTAGATGTGGCACTTAGGGACATGGTTTAGTGGTGGACTTGGCAGTGTTAGGTTTATGGTTGATCTCGATGATCTTAAAGGTTTTTTCCAACCTATTATTCTATGATTCTACAATTCTATGATTCTATTTACTAGTCTTGAAACAGATATTGAGCAATTTTTTGCATTCTTTGTGGCTGTTTAAATTTAGAGTCATGTAAACATAGGCACATCCACTTAAGTCATTGCATAAATCCCCACTGTGTCAGTCTAGATGATGCTGTCCCTTTTCCAAATCTATAAAATCCATGATGCTATATTCTTTATGAAATCTCCAAAAAGTAGCATTTTTCACAGTGAAAACAGAGAACTGCATATTGCCAAAGGAAGAATGAGGAAATAAATGGCATTTACCTTATTTATTTTTGAGAGCAAGATAACTGACATTATTCTAACCCTAAGTGGAGGAAGAGGTTGAAGTGTAGCAATAAAACTTGTCAAGAATACTGGCAAAAGAATACTTGCTGAAATTTGCTAAAGGACTAACCACAGCAAAATAGAAAAAAGCCCCTTGCAGATATACATGAACATAGAAGATGGTGGGGGAAGGGAAGGGAAAGGAAGGGAAGGGAAGGGAAGGGAAGGGAAGGGAAGGGAAGGGAAGGGAAGGGAAGGGAAGGGAAGGGAAGGGAAGGGAAGGGAAGGGAAGGGAAGGGAAGGGAAGGGAAGGGAGGGAGGGGAGGGGAGGGGAGGGGAGGGGAGGGGAGGGGAGGGGAGGGGAGGGGAGGGGAGGGGAGGGGGAAGGGGCAATCAACCAATTCAATTTTATTCTAGAAATATTCCAACGTTTCCACAATTCACAGGGGAAAGGAGAAAAAAATCCCGCAAAACCATTAGCACATTATTTTAATCAGAAAATCAACAAAGGACTGTCTTCTCAGTAAAGTTCACATATGATTGTCTCAGCTTCCTGACACGTACCTTTCCAGATTGTTGCCCTCAAAAGACCCATGTCTCACAAAAAAACTTCCTAAACACACCATCTCATAGCTTGAAACTCTGTTTTCTGTAACAGCAGCAAGCCCTTAAGTAAGGCTGATGTACACATTTGTTAGGGCTCCCAATCTTCATGTCTACAATAAGACAGTGGAATTTAAAGCTGTAACATTTTTCCTCTATAGCTCTACAGTTCTTATGTGGGAATCATGTCCATGAAGACACATGTCCATGTGTACTTGTACTGATGTGAAATTAATTCAAGAGACAATATTATTGCTGACCATATTTTCTCTCTGCACCCATTATCCATCATGCTCGGAGGCACAGCACCATGGTAAACTGCAGAGAGCTGTCACTCAGATACACATAACTGTACCTCTTTTATGCACAGCAAGAACAAATAACATTCTTTGAAACAAATGTAAAATAAAATATTGGCATAAAGGATGAAAAAATGCCTAAATTGATCAGGTTATCTGTACTGTGAGTGCATACCACACCATGTTCTAGGCTTTTGTTCTGAGAATGCCTGCAACCTCTCATTTATGCAGTCTTAGATATCTACTTTCCACAGGAATAATGCAGAATAAACCTTATATTTACTCCTAAAATTTAATTTAAGCATATTTCGGGGGGGAGGGGGAAATTAATTTCCATTATTCTTCCTTTCTTTTTCTTTACCTAACAATTTTCTAATATAAAATGCCTGAACAGTGCAATGAGCAGATCTTTAAGACTCCTGTATCCCTGGGGAGTTGTTCAGCCACTAGGATATACAACCAAGCACCTTCATGTTTGCTGTCCTAAATCCATGAATCTTGAATCCCTGAGTGCACAAGTGGCCCAGTTTCAATAGAATAAGAACAGAATAGAAGGGTGGGTTTTTTTAGGTTAATTCTTTCCCTCTGTTTCTTGTTTGACATAAAGATTGATATACCATAGGCATTTTACCCTTCACTTTTTGGTCTTTGATTACTAGAGAGGTGTCAGAGAGTAGCAACTGTTTGAGTGCTAAAGCACTGACTCACAAGATTGAAATTCAAGTCCTTGCTCTGAAACAGACTTCCACATGTTACCCTGAGCAAGCCATAGAAGCAGTGCATGCCTCAGTTCTTAACTGTAAAATGGAAAACAGAAAAATCTTTAAAAACATGCTACATAATATAGTACAGTACATGACATAGTACATTGCAGAATATGAAAGGCAATCATATCCTATGGCAACAGCAAGTATATTCACACTGTAAATATAAATTAAGGCTAGTTAATCCCAGAGAGAGGGACATATTTTTCACAGAAGTGTCACAGATTCCAATCAGCTCTAATACCAATTGACTATAAGTCACTTGTGATCCTTGTATTGGCATCAGTCTGCTTTAGGCTAAGCTCTTTCACAACCTTGTGATATTTGGGCTTCCAGTACTGAAGGTATTTCAATTAATTTTAAAAGATCACTGAGATTTTTTCAACAATAAATAATTCTATCCGCTTCTGTAAAACCCTTTGTTTCCAACCCTTTAATTTTTGGCATAAAATACCTGCCAATCTCCCTTCTCAGTACTGAATGAAATATAGAATGGAAAGTAAAACGGAATAGGAAAAAAGAAAATGGTGATGCCAGTGAGAGTTGCAAAAATGCAGCATTGATAAAAACTCCTGGGATAAAAAGCCAGTGTGAAAGATGTGAAAAAAAGGAAAAAAAGACAGTTGCTACCTGGAGTGGAAGTTGGATGGTACTTGAGTAGCTGCTAATCAAATATTCACTGTTAAGCAAAAGAAGAAACTCAATATAAAAAGGAAACTGAAGGCACATGGGAGAGAGAAAGGAAGCATGTTTGAAATATGAAAAAGAGCCAAAGGAGGAGAACACTGTACATGCTAAAAGTCTCAGGGATTTGCCACATGACACACGGATGCGTGGTGAGACACTCCTTTAATGCTCAGCTCCACCAGTGTTCAATGACTTCAACAAAACTTCACATCATACCATGTCTCGGCCTGTCATAAGATCCTTAGTTGCATCTCCCATTATTTTTTGCCCTCTCTCAACTCAGCAAAGACATTAGAAATTTTCTAGCTGCCTTGCGTCTTTGTCCATAGGTGCTTCCTTACAATCATGACAGTTATAATTCACTGTGCAGCTTCACGTTTATCAATGTATTACAGAGCACAGTTTTGAGCCCCACTAAAGCCTCTAATCTTTTCCAAACCAGCCCTGTTTCTCATAGGTAGAATAATACCTTGAGCTTCTCGAGCCAAGTTGTTCAGTGTAGCTGAACTACTTTTTAGGGCACAGACAGCATTATCATGTCAGGAAGCAATGTATGTTATAGAAAAATGCCACCATTCACTGTGTCACTGGGTCACAAGTGCTCCTCCTTCTGAAAAGCCCAATGAATTTAGGCATATTATTCAAGTCCTTCCCACACTTCTCCAACCAGTCCTGAGAAGTCCCAGTGCTGCCCCGCAGCAGAAACACATTCCTGCTCTTTGTTCACCTGCTATAAAAGCAGCTGAAAATGTACAAGGCAGGCCCTGGAGACATCCAAGGCTGGTGGGATGCTCAACACCGCAGAGTCAGTCCAGCAGGACACCTGGGTCCAGGCTCATCTCATCAGCATTCTGCTGCAGAGGATGTGCTGAAAAGACAGCATACGCCAGATTGTCAGATTGGTCTGTGATGCTCCCTGCCTAGTGGGAGCCCTCGATATATACACATACAAGAATGCATTTTACAATGAGTATGTTTTTACATGTAATTATTTATGAAATATTTTGATTTCTAGAGAAAGATAAAATACATTCATCTGGGCCCAAAATGAATTCTGTTCTCACATTACTTTAAAACTTAATGACCAAGGCCAAGATTAAAGGTGTAAACATTCATATACTTTGGCAGCAAAAATAGATTAAAATCACAGAATGTGATTTATATTTTAATTATATATGTGAATTTCTATTGGACTTTATATGTGAATAGTGATATAATTGCTTTTACTGAAGATAAAAATCAGTGCTGGCAACTTTGTTCTTTATCTGTATATTTTTAAAAGCCTCTACAATACCACCATGACAAGATTCTCTTCTCACATGGCCTAATTCCTCTTACAGCTCTGAATATTGCCATCTCAGGATCTACAAGGTTGAGAGACATGTTTTTCTGCAGATGGCATGAGAGAAAAATTAAGACGTGACGTAGAGAAAGATGTTAAGTAGCAACAGACTAATGGAGAACATTTTGTCCTACTTTTGAGGAGCACATCAGGAACAGCTTGTTTTTACAGTGGATCCGAAGTATAATCACTGGCACTATATGATTGCTGTAAGCATTGCTCTGCACTAATCACTACCATATTATTGTGAGTTTTGCTGAGCATTTTGTAAAAGATTCATTGCATTCCTTTTTTTCATCACTTATCTTGAAAATTAATCAGAGATATCAAAAGCTCGAGACAATAAATAATGATTAAGTTGTACCTTTTAACATTCTGATAAGTTTCAGAGATTTATTGCTTTTCATTTTAACTAGTTACCAAGAATCTAAACACTGACTAAATCTGCCAGGAATCAAAACACTGACTAAACCTATGTATGGATTTCCTCTAGGTAAATCACAATATCTAAATAGTGGAAGTAAGAGATATTTTTGATGCAAAAGCGCCAAAGCCTTGAAGCATCTATTTCTAAATCTGCAGCATTCACCCATTTTTGCCATAGCAAAAGCCAAGAATTTTGAAGAACGGTTTTGCAAAATTATATTCACAAATTTCTATTCAGATATTGATCCAATATCCATACAGAGTCACTGCAAACACAAACCATGAGAAATCTATTTAAAACCTTCTCTTCCAAGCACACTGCTTTCCTTCAGTCTTGCTATCTTAGTTTTAAGGAGTAAAATAAAAAATCCACAAACCCAAATATTTGCTGTCCATCTAATTCTCCTCCTGGCAAAGAAGGAAAGAGAAAGAGAAAAAATACAACAAACCTGCCAGTAACACTTGCTAGTCCTATTACTGAATATTCTACTGAGCAGACCTCATTTAGTAGAGAGTTAAAACAACCAAGCTATGCAAAATCAGTTTGCATACATCAAACAGGGATACGCTGTGTACGTATGACTGATGGGTTGGGGGATCATGTAATCTGCTAAGCTTCTGAACCTGCTAAATGTGAACTGGCTCTTCCAAAATCTGAGCAGAAACAAATATTTATGAAACAAATATTTATGAATCTAATCACTGTTTGCCACCTGAGAAAACTGGCCATTAGGAGTGAGCCCTGACTGTGGAAATCATTGTGAGGGCAGCCATTTGCTTCAACAGATCAGTATCTTACTGTGGATTAATCCTGGTACAAAATGAATTTTATTTCCACCCAGTTGACTTTCAAAATGGGGAAAGAAACCTGATTATTCTTTTAGTAAAGCATTCAGGGTCCCTTGTGTTCTGCTTATCGTCTTTTTTTGCTATTTATGGATTTAGACATGCAAAGAGAAGTAAGGAAAGGGTTTCCTCCAGGATACAAGCAGTTTATTCTTTGTCAACCTCCAGTGCTGTTCAGAATTTGGCACAGGATCCCCTACAAGCTCAACGTTCGAGAGAAAGCTCGCCACAGCCACTTGGGATCTTCTCAATACCGTTTCTAGACAATCTAGACTGACACAATGCCTTTTTCATCTATACCAGATTTCCCTTAAACAACAACAATAAAAAAACACAGAAAAATGTTTCTGGTTTGTTTCTTCCCCTCCCCTTTCCTTAACTGAGAAAAATATCCTTCACTGTTTCAGAAGCCTAAGAATGAAACATCTTGCAACACTCCAGTATAAATATGAAAGCATAAATAATGGCATGCATCTATATTCATACACACTTCTACCTATATTCTATATAGATTTTCAATTCTCTCTATATAGATATGTATGCACATATATCTGTATTTGTTTTCAAGCATGTAAGGAACAGGATTTCATTTCATTGTTCAAATAACATGTACTAGCTGCAACAGCCATCAAGTTCCTCTGGCCTTTAGCCAACTGCAGGGGAAAGTTTATTTGTATCAGCAACTGCAGCAGACTAAGTAAAGGGCACCCTTGGGGTTTGGCTTGTGTAAGTGGGGCTGTCCGTGACCACGGCGCAGCAGGGATGGCTCTCGTGGCAGAAGATGCTTCTGGGTCCTTTCCCGCACGCTCCTGCGGCGCTGTGGGGCAGCAGGTCGCTTTCCCAGCGGTGTTACGGTAAAGGCAAAGCCGCTTGTACTCCCTTAAAAAACGTTTTTCATCACTTCAAAAACGCTATCTGTGGGAAGACTTCCTCTGACATATGAAGCAAGCTCTCCCTCACCAAACTGGGAGTGTTAAGGATAAATGCTGAGTGTGTGTTTGTGTGTGTGTGTGTGTATACAACATTCAGCCTCTTAAATTTTAATCGAGCTCATACATAAGTTTCTCTGCTGATGGTGTAAGTGTCGGAAATACAAAGCCTGCACACACACCTCCCAGCAAATGAAACGTGTCAGCAAGTGCTGTAATCAATAACAATATAATATTCTTTCCTAAATAATGGTACAGCAGCAGAAGTGTGTAAGACAGTGATGAATTATTCAGCAGGTCTGCTTTGCTGCTACATCGCTCCTTCCATGCTTTAAGCTTTCCTACAGCTGAAACACCTGGCACAGCACTCTCTGACTTCATCTTCATCTGAATACCTAAATCTCTTTCTTCCCTTGTATAAAAATTAAGTTACCTAAGTGCCTAGAGCTTTAAACAGTCTTCAATGGCAAAATTGTGTGATGTCTCAAAGTTTTTGAGTGCCTTATTTCTACTTGATAGCTTCACATGGAGATTTGCTATGTATGTTAGCAGGCAGCTTCATATTAAATATTTTTAAAAGCAAATGCTTCAGACTATGGAGAATTTAATTCATCAGAGGGTGTATGACATTCTGGACAAAGTATTCATTAAAAGACACATGGCAGATGCATTCAGCTGGTTAAAATGAAAGCCCAGGTTATGAAATGCTTATTCATATTGAACCGTATGCTACTCCCATGGAGCTAGAGTTGGTGTAAGATACTGTTAGCTAGAATACAGTACATACTAATTTAGTTTTGTAAAATAAAATTATGCAAGATATTTTCAGTCACACAGTGCTCTAAAAATGCATATATGTTTTATGTCTTGCGGCATGTAACTGAATACAGATTGTTATATGACCTTCATACACTGAACAAGTGTTATAAAAGTTAAGATAGACATGCAAATCTGATTCACAGAAGGAAGGTAATTTCTGCAAGATGAAGACAGAAAAAAAGGTTGAAATTTTTTTTTACAATCTCAAAGAAAAGTTAATGTATTTTGTTTCTGTTGTCTGTATTTAAGCTATTCTGGAAATAATTTAAATCTTTTTCTGGGTAGCAACGCATTTGTATCTAGAGATGTTCATCTAATCTGTCATTCTGCTAGAGATGGTGAGACACCTCTTAACGTATTTCATGTGCTGTGTGCAGCTCACATTTAAACGCCACAAGCAATACAAATCCGTCATCTCTCCTTGGGAAGCTGCCTGACTCTGTAACACAGCTTACCACTAAGTAGTTTCTCTGATACTCAAGCTATATTTCTCCTGCTTGATTCATGTTCTCCTTCCCATTACTTCGCGTTAACTCCCTCTGCCCCTGCTATCAAATGAAGGAGGTCTGATTCCTACCTGTACTAGCTGCTAACTGCTCTGAATAGAGCAGCAAGAAATAAATAACCCCCCACCTCAGAAGGTCACCTCTGTGATCTCCCCGCTGTCACGCCATTCCTTCAACACTCGCTGCTGTCCACTGTCAGAAGCAGGACCTTTGCTGTGACACCAGAAAGCTATTCTCCTCTTCTAGGAGACACCCACCGCTGGATCGCTACTGAAATACCTCAGCACTCGTGGAGGAGTATGATGTTTCTAAACAGGCAGCGCATTAACTCTCGAGCTCTTGCATGAGAAAGGTTTATAACAACAGTTTCACGCGCAGCCAAAACTGTTCGGCGCCACGTGCCTCTCAGTGGCTGGTCTACCAGCTCGCGGTGCGGCCATCAAACAGCGCTGCTGCCGAGGAGCAGAAAGAATGCACGTGGAGTAAGGTCACAAGGTTTCGACCTAGATTTCAGTCAGCAGGAGACTGCATCAAAAAATAAAAATTGGACGTACTTCAGTGTCCTTGACGAAAAGGCTACAGTCCTGAGTGAATGAGGAAAATAAGGTGCAACCTTGCCTTTGCGCCACTCTATGCGTGGCAGGAGGATGGAAACTGACTGTGCATCCGTTTGTCTGCAGCGCTCTCTGCGATAATGCGCTCACAGAAAAACACCTCTTATGTCAAACAAACTGCTGCTTGGAGCAGAGAAAATAGCTATCTATCTGACTCATGACCACTGAAACAGAAAATGTTTGCTAAACAAACCATTAAATTTTAACAGTAAAGTTTGGAAAAGTTGGCTGGGAAATCTATGTAAAAATACACAAAAATACTTATGCACAAACTATACATTCCTACCAGAATCCTTTCTTGTCTTCCTCTGATTCCAGAAGTTAAGACACATGACCGTCTAGTCACCATAATCATTAGGATAGGTTGACAAAGAAGCAATTTTCTTAAAGTGGTTTTATTAGCTTTGGCAAATGGAAATTAAATTAACTGCAATTTTTCACAAATGCAGTTACTCTAGCAACTCCAGAACACGAAGGAGAAACAAAATGCATTAAATATAAATAAGTGCATGAAGATCATAACTGTCCCTCCCTCTATCAAAGTGAGCAAGCAAATAATATCAGTTCTTCTACCTAGAAAATAACTATTTTCCATAAATCTTACATGTCCTAAGGACAAAATAAAACTCTTGTTTCTGTTATATGGAGGAGCATAATTTACTGAGGGAAACAATGACAAGACCACATATGAAAATATATTGTAAACTGTTATCTGCAATTCTTCAGTGAAATGATAAATCATGTTATATAATCTCAGGTGACAATTCAGATCTATTACAACTATCATCTGTGTTTATCCAAACACTTCTAATCTTAAATCATCACAACTATTACTTCACTTCTTCAAGTTCCAGTGGAATTTGTATATTAAATAGGCCTCATAAAACAAAGTTACAATTTGTCAACTGAAAATGGTACAACAATGAAATGATATAATCTTATTTTAAAGGGCTTTTGACAATGGCTGCAATAGCTCACTGTAACAATCCTATTTGTACTACAGCATCTTCACAGAAAAGACCCAATTTCTTTTAATTTCTTATATTATTGAATTTATTAGAAGCACGGAATTGAAAGCTTCCCTATCTCAAATTTACCAGTAATAGTTTTTCCTGTGAAACTTTCACAGGAATTTTCATTAGTACAGATGTAACTAAAGCAACAGAGGTTAACGTCCAATATATTTCCTGAATACTAATGGATGGCCAGTACTGCTGATGAACAGAAGCCCAACCTCAAGTTACCTACTGCCGATGGACATCCAGAGTCAAATCTAGTTCTCATTCCCACCCTTGACACAGCCACACCAGCAAGAATTTGCTTAAAAACCCAAAAAAAGCATTTGCAGGGAAAAAAGCCCTTACGTACATGGACAGACGAGGGAACAGATCATTTGCAATGCGCCCTACCACATGAAGGAGACCTTGTAATGGGTGCCAGACTGAGAGTATGTTGAGAGGGGAATGTGTTGGGCGGGAAGCTTTGTGAGGAACAGAGAAGCCAACCAAGATTTGAAATCATGTTTTTAAAACTGACATACAAAACTAGCTGAGAACTTTAAATAGGAAAACAAACAAACAAACAAACAAATAACCGTGACAAAAAGATGAAGATGTCTTCTCCCTCCCAGATTACCTGTAAAGGTTTCCCTGTACTTCATGCTCCACTTTCCAGTTCTTTGGTAGTTAGGCAAGACTTCCCTTGCACAGATATCACACCAAGTAGAAACATTCCTCCTAAATTAACCAATCTCATAAAATGATAGTTTCACTACTAGGTCCTAGGAATTATGTCACATATAACCCCAACTTCAGCAGTGTCCAAAGCTTTTCTTCGTGCACACTACTGAGACACCTGTCCCAATGAAAAACAAATAAAATGTGTGTGTCGGGGGGTGTGGGGGGTGTGGGGGGTGTGTGTTGATTTTTTTAATGATCTTATTTGATAAGTAACTGAATAGGTTTAAGGAGGCATGTGTTCATTTTCTACTACAGCTACAAACTTCATATGTCATCTTGCCCAAATCACTTAATCCAGCATGTTTGCCAGCTCAGAGTAAAGGACAACTTCCTATTTCATGCAAGATAGCGGCAATAGCCAAATTCAAAGTGTCGTGCTGAGACAGTACAGTGAGAAGGGCGACAATGGCTTCTAACCGCATTTCTAATGCCACCAAGACAGCACATCCATTCCTCACCAGGGTGTAGTAGGTCAGCCTCTGGAGAATCCTTTCTTGAGATACATATGTAGATGACAGAGCCTGTTTCTTACACAGTAGTAAGTGAACCCAGAAGTCCAGTGCTGCACAGGAAATGGCTTTGTCCTGAGATTAATTTTAAAAACAATAAAACAATTAAATATGAAAATTTTAATTTCCCTGAGCAAATCTTTTTGTCTTGAGGCAGGAAAGAATAAAATCTGAAAATCTGTGTAAAAATAGGGGTTTGTCCTTGTGTGTACTTTGAAATATGTTTTTTTTCACATGCATTAAGATCTTCTAGCACTCACTCATCTGCACTATCAGACTGTTTAGAGCACATTGTAAAAAAAGACAACTGTAGCTATTAAGTCTGTGTACACCAGTTCTAAACTGGCAGTATTCATTAAAAAATCAGTTAAATTAGTTTTAAAAATAATTTCCTTTTTCAGTATCATTTTTTCATGGTAAATATGTCATTTTAGTTCTTTATATCATCTGATATGGTATACAAATATACTTAATGCAATTTGTTTTGCAGCAGCTCACATTACCGGCATTCCCAAACAAAAAAAAACCAGTTCCTGAAATTTATACCATTAAATGGAGAAGAAACAAGGTCTATGAACATCTTTGGACACAATTCAACCCACTTAGAAACATTTCAAAAGCTCTTTGTGGTTCACCTCATAAAGCTTCTGCCTCTGGTCCACGAGTCCTGCTTCAGAAGTCTCCAAGTAAGATGCATGATGCATGCACAGGAAGAGACATGACTCTTTATACAAAGGGCTGTATTTTACAGCACCTACACCAGATTTTAACATAGTGTGGAGCCTTTTGGCAGTGATGCAGTAAAAATCTACATTAATCATCCAACTACGGGTAAGATTCATCTTACATAATGTTATGACAAGATGTTATAAGTTGGGGTAGCCACTAAGCTTCCTTGTATAGCAAAAAAAAAAAACATGAATCCCTGAAAAATTATTAACCTCATTTACTTAACCTTCCTGGTTTATGATGTATGATGCTTTGGAGGTGCCTCTGTCCATTGACTGCATAGTGAATCGGTGACCACTACGTTATTAATGTAGGCAACTCCATGAATAAGGATAGTTCCAGGACAGCATATGTACATCGTATCTCCCGAAGCAGACAGGAAAAATTATCATGCAGTTTCTGAACATCTCACATCTTCATTATTGAAACACCATCCCTCCTTGCCTCAACAACTGCAGTCTGACACACTAACAATCATACAAAACATGCATGAAAAAGATAATTGCCTTGGTCTGATACTTTCATCATATTCCTTGAATTATGTTCCTTTTAAAGGTTGTCTCATCTGTATTATTTACTTTGCCACACAAATTGTTATTTTTTTAAATGTTCAAGAACTTTCAAAGCTGACCTTCCACTTTTCCTCAGTTTTCCTTCCATACTGAGAGTTTGACCTCTGTCTCTACTGAGCCCATGAGTCCAGCTTCTGTCTTCCATTCACTTTCAAACAAATACCTCCCTGTATGCGTATCAATCTTGGTGAAATGACTCCTGGCTACTCACTTAAAAAGCTAATCCATTCTTCTTTTTTAAAATTTTCACTTGTAATTGCCTTTTACCATAAAATAACTCCTTGTTTTTCTGTATTCCACTGTCCCTTTGATTTTGTACAGAACTCACTCAATGTATTCTTGTTTCTAGGTGTTAACAGACAACAAAAACACTAACTTGAAAAATTAGCATTCTTTCCTAAGAGTCTCGTGTCTTCCTTTGCAAATGGAAAGCATACTGTTCTTTTTCTAAATTTGCCTAGCCTTCCCTTTTTACCACAATTTAACACTGGAGAGCTCTATGAATTGTTTTTGGTAGCTACATAAATTTACTACACTACAGATTGAAAAAGGTGTCCAGCTTTGTCAAATATAATTGAATAAAAGCATCCTAATTTTGGTACTTGCACTGGTGTCTCAGCAGAATGTTCTTCTTGTTCCCTGTTAGAACAATAAATATAGAACAAGGAGTTTAATGGTATTCTTTTTTAGACCAAACTGATGGGGTGAAGTAATTGCTTCTGGTGCTCACAATATCTGTAGCTAGATGAATTTACAAGGAAAGCACTTTAGCCCTAGAGCAAAATTATGAATATGTATCAGGCTCCTGCATTACATTTATTGTCTCCAGTACACAAAAATCAACTTTGGCATAACATGAAGAGAGAATAACTAACAAAATATCTCCTGAAGTAGAAAACTATTATTTAAAGTGACAGTCTCACCCTTCTTTTCCTCTAAATAAAGGACAAGGGCCTAAAACAATCATCTATCCTTTTTCACTTCTCTCTGTAGTCTGTTCACAAGCAGACTGCCATTAGGCATAGCACTGCTGACACCAACATTTTTATATGATACTTCTGATGACAGCTATTAATGCACCATCAATAGGAGACTTACAATACTAAACACGCATTAAGGAGCTACTACTTTCTAGCAGTCTGGAATTTCTCTAAAACAATCAAGGGAACTGGCAGAAGTCCTACTCTGCCATCACGTACAAACCAAAACAATTTGCATTCATCTAAAGGAGCAAGAAATAAGGCTTTTTTGATGCTAATCAGGGGGGAAAATACTCTTTAAAAGCAGATCAATCTTCAGATTAATAAATGGTTTAAGATCATACATTCAGAGAGAAGACAACTGAAACCTAAATAAGTGGGTGAATGTACAGCAACTGATAATAAACCCTCAAATGAAAAATGAAAAAAAGCAAAAACAAAAACAAAAACTGAAAGGACTGCAAACCAATAAACTAAATAAGATGGACTCTCACTGTGGATATCACTTACTGTCTGACAGTGTTGGGCAAGTCTTTCACACATTAGTTACAAGCCATGACATAAATGTTATTCCCCCAGATTTTTCTTAACATGGAATATATGATTTAGGAATCGTTTCAATACATAATGCCTCTACTTAACTTCTAGATCATATCACTTTATGGCACCGCTGTAGTATAGTAACATAGATTCAGAAGGCTGATATAAAATGCATATAACCAAAGAGAAGGAAACAAAGAACAGGAAGAAGCACAAACAGATGAAAAGAGTTGCATGTACGTTTTGGAAAAACACACAATGGCAACTAATGCAAAACTAAGAAATATACAGAGAACCACAGAACAGACATCCTAAGCCATATCAAAGCTATGTTTTTATGCAGTGTACTCAGAAAGAGTATTATATTCAAACTGCATGCCAAAAGATACCAAGCATAATGAGGCAACTCTTGTCAAAGTCTATTCCTAATACTACAAGCTTGTCATAGTCTAAAAAATATTATTTTCTGTGTGGGTTTCTTCTTTATTTTGCTTTGAATTTTCCAAATTTTGGGAAAGGGTTGTTTCCATATGTAACACTCTTTGTGTTCATATCTGGAAGCAGAGCCTAATTAGGAAAATTAAAAGACTGATATTTTCATGTGCATCTAAATACCTCTCATAAAACCCTGTCTGAGTTTTATTTTCATTTGAAAAGGAAAGAGCTTAGATTGTTGCTGGGAAATTAATCCTTGCTTTCGCTCCTTGTTCTGGCCCCTCAAACAGAAACTTAACTTCTGAAAGGTTAATTTTTACTATAATTGCTATAAAGCGGCTGCCCTGTAAAAGAGGCTTGTTTCCTAGTCAGACAATGGCTTTATCAGGGAGCTTACTGTCCAGCCATTGAAATGTTCATGTCAATGTCAAGTTGAAATACCATCATACTCATGCCAAGTTAACGAAAAAGAGTGTTCAGGCACTTACTGGAGCTGAGTCTTACTTTTCTCTCTTTTACAAGCTGTTTCTGAGCCAGCTTCAGATTTGACACAAGCCAAAATTGTTGGGAAACAAAATGTGTGATGGTTTTGCTCTGTATAAGGAAAAGCACTGCGAGCAACTGTTTCTAATACCCACTGGATAGCAGGAAAATCTACAGAGAAGGATCTTTTAGATCTTTCATAACCACAGTCAGTCACATAGCAGTATGTATTCTCTTTCCTTTACCAGCCAGTGAGGACGACAGACCTTGTCAGACTTCAAGAGAGTCAGCCTTGTTGCCATCATTCTCCTTCCTTTCTAGGCTGAACAGGGGACATAAAGAACCTGGGTGTTTTGTAGGACAGTCTTTGCCTCTTAGGAAGCGGAGACCTCACAGTGATACTCCAGAGCAGTAGATGTGACCTCTTATCCATAGACATGCAATAGCATGATGCCACTGCGTTCATTTTGGAAACACAGCTATTGTCTTGGTGGCAGGGTCGTGTCTTTGGAGGCTTGGGTTTTGGGGAGAGGACTGGAAGGTGAGTGTGCTTTGGAGAGTTCTAGAATGGGGAAATTCCTAATTCACTAAGCATGATAACACTGCAAGGCCATTGATCCCAGGTGCTAGTATTTGCAGACACTGCAGTAATTTTAACTTCGCAGGAGCCAACCTGTGCTATCTTGTGAAATCAGTCTACAGAATGCTAAGTTACCTTCCTCTGTACTGAACTGGATCCAAGATGGAGCAGACTGTACAGGAAACTATCACTTTAAAAAAAAAAAAAAACAACACCTCCATCCAGGGTACATTTTTAGGATGATGTCAACTAAGAGATACTACATTATCTGGAGAATGTCTGAGAGAGAAAGCAGGAGTCGAATAGCTACCGCTTTTCATCCAAGAATTCTGGCCATCAAATTCTCATGCTAAAGAGTTATGTGGACGGTGCGCTGGATGCAGCTATGACAGCATGAATGATGCTATAAGCTGTTTCTTCTATATGTTGTACAAGATATACAGAGAACTGGCTGGAGATTTTTAAATCAATCGACATCGGAAAGTTTTAAAGTTCCAGTGAGACTCCTTTGAAAAATATTGTATATTCTTCCTGTCATCACAAACCAAAAACCTGTCTTTTAAACAATTTTTAAAGAAGAGAACAAAGAGGATGAAAGTTCCCTTTTTCATAAGTAATCAAGAACCTATTACAACAGTGGTCAGCTAAGCCTACAGAGAAAGAAAACCTTCTGTTACTAGGAATTTCTGGTATTTATTGCACAGAGAAGAAAGGGACTTTTTTTCAGTCATGTTCACCTCAAAGTTTGCAAACATCTGTTTACAAGGACTACGATGCCCGGGAGCAAAGTAGTCAGAATGGAGAGGCTAACAACTCATGTTCCGGATAGGATGCTTAGCCCTGTCATCCTTCTTGCTGAGGGATCCCTGGAGAGATCTGGAAAAAGGATTTTTATAAGTCACTTGCTCTGGACAAAGCACAGCCCATTGAACCTATGTATTTCTAAAATATTTGCCATTAAAATATAAGAAATTTCATCCACACTTGAAGAAAAGCCACCCTGCAATGCTTAGATGGCTGTGGATTGAGCTGTAAAACTATTTTTCACATTATATGTTTTAAAAATTGAAATGGCTTTCTTAAATGAAGGAAGGTTTACTTTTTCAACCTGAACTAAAAGTTCAGCTCAAGAGAAACTACTCTGCTATGGTGCAACAGATTAAATGGAGAATTACTTTTCTTATTGGTTTTTTTTTGTTCTTTAGAAAAAGTCTTCTCTGGTAAAAAGGAAAAAAAAAAACCAAACAGAGAAATCTTTGTGGAATAAAAAGGGGCAGAACAAACAACTTGCATGCAATTTGCACAATAAAGACTTGCTCTACTAAACTGAATGAATAAAGCAATCAGTTTTAAGAAAGAAAACTTTTAGACAGATAATTTTCACCCCCAGAGAATTTATTTGTCCCAAACTGTATTGCATGCCTGTCATCAGCCACCACTCTTCAGTAAAGAGAGAGAAGTTTCCACAGGTTTAAAATATATATATATAACTGTGTTCTTCTGAAAATGTGTCAGGTATTTCTAAGTTTACAGTTTATATAATATGATGATTTTTTCATTTCACATAGCTAGTTTCCATTCATTCTTAAAGCATAGCTACAATGTCAACTTTTATCAGAAATGTATGTATATATACAAATATACATTAAATGTAAATATTGACACAAAAAGTATTTCTTTATGTATTCATATGTATTCTGAGCATCAGAAGAAGTAACGGATGTTTCAGTGTCAAATGACAGAATGGGAAGCACAGGCAGTGCATTTTACTTTGGCTGATACATACCCAGTTCAGACTTCCAGATCACTCCTTCATATAAGTCTCTGTGTATGAATGACAGCATAGAGCTGGTGGTCTGCTGGCAGAAGAATTCATTCTAATATGATTTAAGAGAAGTGAGGCTATTTCATAGGAATCTGACTCTCTAAGGTGCTATGATTCACTTAGATTGCTGTGTACATGGTACACTGTACTGGAAGTAATGAGGAAAGAAGAGAAATGCTGTGGTCGTGACACTCCATGTACTAAATGTGACCTATATGTCCTTTAGTTTAAAGTTCAGATTTCAGGTGAACTGTGAATGTCAGATTACTATGTGAATTTATGATCATCACTCCTTTTGCTCTAGGGATCCTACTTCCCCTGAGGACCTCATAAAAATATTTGCCCTGTCTCAACCTTTCATTTTGTTCAGCAAAGATCCATTGAAAAGGTATCTGTATCACAGCTGCAGTCCAATGTCAGCCAAAAAAAAACACGTACAAAAAGTTCTGCTGAGCTGCAACTCACTGCACTGAGCTGAACAAAAGCTTCCTTCCTGAAGAACTGCAAAGGCTCTACTTCTGACAAAAGCTCGCTTTCTTTCCCAGCTCTTTAGGATTCAGCATCATGACTTCAGGGATAGCTGTAGACATGCAGAGGTTATGTGGAGATTTCTGAGATCTGAGATTCAGTTCCTGTGATATTTCATAAATCACTGCACTACGTTTCTATGATGCTTTTATTTTCAAGTAGAGAAGTCAGCCTGCTGAGATAAACCTTTCTGGAGACAGTAGTCTTTAGAACTGGCATGTTGCTCTGGAGTTGTGGTCCTCAAGTGCACTATCACTTTCCTTACAGATTCATAAATTAATTTCAGGTATTATACAAACGCAATTTTAAACATGGGTTTAACAATGACTACCATTTGATTTGGCTCTGCAGACACTGTGGGTCCATTCCTGACAGATGCTGGTGCTGAATTTCTAGCCAGAATGTAAGCAAGGTTGAAATGTCATGCAAGCTCATTCCTTGATCTCTTCACAGTAAACATAGTGGGAAGAATCTCCTACCATTTTCAAGACCAGTAAGTGCTACTGTTAGGAAGGATTTTTTTTGCTTCAGTCTGAACACTGGGGATATCCCTCACTGTAATGTTGATTCATGCAAAAGAATAAACCCAGCACATCTTGTTCTTTTTTCAACACCTTAAGTATTGGAAAGCAAAATAATTTGAAAAGCTTGTTCATTTTAAACTTGTGTCAAGGGGCTAAACTATACTAGCTGCAATTTTAATCACAGAATATACTCACATTTGTTTGACTTTATGAGGTACATGAAGTATAGGGATTATTTGAAAGAAAAAAGGACATAAAAATGGGTTATAGGAAACTGAATGTTGTCCAAATGTAGCAAGCTGGCTCAGGTTTTCATGGAATTATTTGAAGGAAACAATATTAAGCGCTCATACTAGAAAAGAAATATGCAAGGCAGAAAGAGTGTTGTGGTTTAAAGATTAATGTGGTGCAAATAAAAGATTATTGTTTAAGTTAAGCAAATCTGTCAGCCACATCTCATAAATAGCCTCACATTTACTCTAACATGCAATTTTCATTCCCATCGTAACAATTGCAAAGTTAAAAAATGCAGTTCAAAATTTACAGCACAAAAGACAGTGCGGTTATTCTTCAAACCCATTAGCATGGAATCAGACTTAAAACAGCTCACATTTAGCACGTATTGTATTTTTCCCCACTGAGTTTATAACATTAGGTCAATTTGTTTTAAGTGCGTATGATCTGTTGAAGTGTCCTGCAAGTACTTCCACCACATTAAAAAAATGCCAAGGAAAGCATTTATGTATGTAACTGAAGTCTCTCATATTTGACTTCTTTTTTGTATCCAAGCAAGAACCAGGAGAAAGCATTATCCATTCCTTATCTCGTGAGAAGGCCAGCGAAGTGCAATTACAGCTGGTGGATCGCAAGTAACAACCACCCTGACACTGAACCTCTGGGGAAGGGATGTGCATGCAGATTTAGCTCAAGTGCTGAGATCAAGGGTAAGGCAGCCTTCCCAAACAGCACTACACTGCCCATAACTCATACGGCCCCTGGGTGGCTAAAGGTGCACCCAAGCTATGTAGCTCTAACTGCTGTAGCAGGGCAAAGGAAGTTTTGCTTTCCAGTGAAGTAAGGACAGCGTCTGTTAGTTCCCTGTGACAGCCTAGCTTTCAATAAACAGTAAGATATTTTCTGAGACGTTTAAACTATTTAAATCCTTACTCACTGGGCTTTGCGCTAGGAACACTGATACAATACCAGACGCATGAAACAATTTGTCATACTCACATAAAAGGTTGGGCATTATATTTACCATTCCATTATTGAGTTTTCAGCTTGAAAATTACAGGACTTGTATAAGTACAGTCATACTATTTTGAAGAAGGAAATGTTGTTCAAAATATTCTAGGCAAGTAATTTCTATGAGGTAAAAGAGATAAAACAAACAAACAAAGCAACCCTTTAAACCATACCAAACATGAAACAAAACAAAGTGTTAGAATTAAACTGTCATTGGATGACTGCTTTTAAAGTTCACTGTCTTCGTTAAATTCCCCTTGAAGGGGTCCAAAGGCAGAACTTAGATAAGTGTAGATAACTGACAACACAGAACTTTATTTTTAAGATTTATGTTTGCTTTTTACAAAAAAGCATAATCTAACCATGTCATATCTAATGTGTACGCAGTAAAGATTGACAAAAGCACATACAATGGTTTTCTCCATCTCCAAATTATTGAGTTAGCTAAAATGTAATGTGTGTGGGAAAGTTATAAAGAATTTATGGAAGGGCAATGTCTAATTAGTACCTGAAGTTGTACTGGGCTGCTGATTCTTATTAATAACACTTCCTAAGTGTGTTCAAAGGCATTTAAGCAAAATGAAAGCCTTCAGAAATGCATTGAAGCATTTAATGTCTAGATACTGTAGTGATAAGCCTGCTATAAAAGCCTAAAATAGGTTAGACAAATTAGACTGGCAGATAAAACAGAAAGAAACCATAGGCAAATAAAATACACAATCAGGTATGAAAGACAAATACACTTGAAAAGAAATAAATACAGAGACAAAAAAAAGTGATTAGATTTGAGGAAAAGTATGTGTTTGGTTATAAGAACACTGTAGTACCATAGCTTTAAATATCATGCATGCTATAAAGAAAAATGTATCCATATAACATAGCTGCTCTAGATTACAAACACCTTTTTTAAAGAAAACTTTAAACCTTTTTTTTTTTTTAAAGCAATTAACATTCCCTGGGGGAATGTGTTCTGACATACATGTGCTGTACTGAACCAGCTCTTTCTCTGATCGAACATATCAAATCGAAATAATCTGATCCTGCAAGGAATACTAGTATGCTACAGAATTAGTATGCTTAGTCAGTGGAGCAAAATAAGGAATTGTAGGTCATCTTGCGCTGTTAAAAACGACAAATGGCTTGTGACACCCTATTCCCCATTTCTTTACAACTATTTACGAGCACAGACGTAATATCTAAGTTGTAAACAATTAGGGTGAGGTGAGGTGAACCCCACCCTGAACATGGTTCTTGTCTTTCAGGTGATACAATGAGAATTTTGCATGCTTACATAAATTAGCTTATTAGAGAAAAAATACAAATATACACATAATGTTTGGTAATCCAAAGAAGCAAAAAGCCGAACTGCAGCTGAAGCATCCATGAGATCACATGCAGGGTTTTCCCTCTTCCTTGCACACCCATGGCAGTAATCAGGGTGTCGCAGGGGAGCAAAGAGATTGCTGTTTATTTACGCTGCCGGGTGTCGAGGAGGGATGATAAGAGCCCACTGAAGTTGCTGAGTGACTAAGGAGAAGTGAATTATACCTTTCCGAAGACTGACACAGTGTGTGCCACCCAGCCTCCTGGGATGTGTATTCAAAGGTGTATCACTCCCAAGAAACCAAAGTGTGCGGTCCAAAGGCTGCAGGCTAACAATTGCTGCAAAATCTGTGGTGACCATCGGGGATGGAGGATGAAGAGGGAAGGGCTCGGGGACACTTTTTTTTTTTTTTTTGCTTTTTAAGAGTAGCCTGAGCACCAATGGAGAAAAAACTCTGAGGTGACAGTATTGAAGGGGCGAGAGACTGCAACCGAGCAGCAGTGAGCCCCCACTGCCCACACTGAGCAAAAAGTTCATCAGCCGCATCAGCTGCCCGCTGAGCCACAGACCTGGCCTGTTTTAACACTTAACCAGATTCCCCAGGGCCAGCCGCCTGATCAGCTCAAGCTTCAGCTAAAGAAAATTCAGCGGAGCTGGAGGGAGGTGGAGAATCCCTTGGTCTGTGAGGCATCAAGACAGTGAGGCGGAGGTTAAGAAAGTTCCCCGTTAGATGACAAGCAATCCTCCCTTTTAACATTTTTATACGCCTCTTAATAGCAGTTCCTCCTGCATAAACTTCAAGCAGGCTGGGTCTGTGCAAACATCCTCCCCTCCCCTCCGCTGTGCTGGGCCTCTCGCTTATTCCCCGCCGGCAGCTGTGGCTCGGGAGGCAAACAGTGGTCATGCTGTTCTGTGCACAATGACAGACAAATAAAAGAACAAACAAGCTTGGGAGATTTAAAATCTAGAGCTGAGGGACTTCGTTGAGTTTCACTGCGCCTCTGTGATCCTCCCACTAAATGCGAGAGCTGTTTTCTTCAATAAATGAAGCCCATAATAAACATCTCTCCTCATGTCTCTCCAGAGCCCTTAGGGAGCTCTGCAACGGCGGAGCGTAGAAATTTGCAGAAAGGTGTCCTCTGATGGATTTGACTTACACGGCACCAGTTGTTATAAACTGCCAAGAAATGGGAAATGGGATGTCTCATGGCACCGATGGACTCTAGCTGTTAAAAGACGTTGTATCAAATGCATATTTGAGCTTTATTTCAAAGTAGTGTTTGATTCCATCAAACTATTTTTGAAGCATAAAGTTTTATTTATAAGGGCTTTTTGCCTTTCATACCTCCCTTGTACACTCAATTCAAAGTTCCTCTCCTTAAGGGCATGAAAAAAACTTGTGCGTTAATTAGCAAATTTAGATTTCAAAAAGTGTTTTCGCCCAGAATAATGAAATTGGAACATATTAAGTTGAAAATATATAAAGATGGTTCTAAAGTTGTAAAATGTAAGGCCAGGTGGTAACTGGACATCACAGAACAGTCAGAATAAAGTACGATGGAGGACAGGTTCAAGGTGTCCGGTCTCAGCAGGGTGTTATCGTGACACATATTGTACATGCAGAAGCTTACAAACTCTCATAAATGGACTTACAAGACCTAAGAAGTAAGTGCTTTATGATCTGTAATCAGCCCAATATTCAACGCCTGCTGAAATTAGAGAGGTTCTTCCTCTTTTCAGTAGGCTTAAAGTCAGGTCTTTTACATTCAGTATTGAAAAGTAAACTCAGGAAAGTCACTGACCAGTTCTTGCCTTTCCCCTTCATAAGGATCTCTCTGCCCAGACATTCTAAAAATCATGCAATGCTCCTTTAACAATAAATACCAAGTTTTTACTACTGTCAGAATTACACCTCATTTAAAAGGGAGATGAGTATCTGTTGTATCTTATGCACCATCAGCAAAATTACTTATCTAAATCTGAACAGAAGAATTTGTGTTAGTAAGCTAAATGTAAAAGTCAGAAACATGGATTTTTCACATATTGTGTTCACAGAACTGGCAATTAGAAAAGCCATCTTTGACTTCCTATCTACACTGACAGTAAAGTCATTGAGAGCAAGTACAGAACTTTACAGGCTTTTCAGACTAATTTTTTTCTGATTATATTTCCAGCAATCTTATCTCTCTAAAATATTTGCATGCAACTTGGAGTGATGGAGATTAAAACCGATATCAAGAAGGATGTAAAATATCACCAACACAGTAATTCTAATGCTTATTTACAAAGATATGTTAGCTCTTTGTACACTTCTCAGCTCAATGCTCCACAAAGTTCGAGATTCCAGTGGAGTTAGTTATAACTATCTGATTGCACTGTGTAATTTGGATTGGACATGGATCCAACAAACTCTGGGAAGATTCTGAATGCTATATGGATGATCTAGATAGATGTGCTACACGAGTATGCCAGCTCCCACAGCAATCATTCATAAAATATCTATTATTATTAATGGGAACATGATAGTTGTTGCTTCATTTTGAAAATTAAAAAACAAAAAAACAACCCACAATCAAAAAAGTGTTCTTAAAATCTTCAGTATTTATACGACAGAGAGAGTGCCTGCACAACAACTGCAATGTCATTGAGATGAGCTTGAACCTTATGGGAGGAAGTCACACAGAACTATATAACAAATTTCTGAAATAAAAAGGTAGCTAAATTACTTACCTGAACAGGGAAAACGTAAGCCACACCAAATATATAATCCTACTTAAATTATATGATACATGCACACACACCCACGCAGATTTTAAAAGGTTGTTCTATACAAGGTTATTATATAGAAGGATATATAATAGAAAAGTAAGCTAGGGAATTTCCTACATGTTTAGTCACTTTGCCAGTAATGCTAGAACTGTAAAACCTTGTAAATAAATGGATTATTACAAGAATATGAAGGATATAAAGAATTTCCAAAGAACTCTCAAAGTGGAAATAGAGATAAAGACTAAGATGAGGGGATATCCCACAAAACAACTTCTGAAGTGTTCTTATTTTGTTTATTAAATATTAAAGGAAGAATGAAACTATACCAAACATTAAATAAAAGAAAACCTGTGCTATATAGTGCATGCATAGCAATGCTAGTGACTTATAAAAGACCTGAAAGTATCTTTGACAGAATTTTATCCTCAGGATCCTGCAGCAACTCATTGTGTATCCTGTGCTTATATATTGTCAAAGGACAAGATAAGCCAAATTTACCTTTGTACAGTTTTATTAACTTCAGTAGATTTTTCAGTGATGGAAGAAGTGGGCCTTCTATCTTCCATTATTATTTATTGCATTATGGTCTTATACTTCATATCACTTCCTTTAGCACTGGCAGTATGGATAGTGTTGTAGACAAGCAAGAACTGTATCTTCACAGACAATGCTATGACTGTCCACTAACGGGTAACTTTGAAATGCTGGTAGATTTTTAGTTTGCATACATGTTTATACTTGAGTCAGACCTTCAGGCAGTAGAATATGTCAGAGGAGAACTGGGTAAAGATGAATGTTGGTCTGTCTAGTGTTAGTAACTGCCTGCATTAATAAATGATCACTTTGGCTTTGATCCTTCCCTGTGCCCTGGGAAGATAAGGGAGGTGATGAGAAGCAAGTTCCTGGTTCCTTCTTCTCAACTGCAGCCCCGTACCCAGTGCTTACCAGGCAGCTCAAATTTGTGTCACTAACAGAGGGCTTTTCATGAGCCCAGGGTGAATGGATGCCTCTACTGTTGGCTGTTCCCACTTCTGCCCTTCTCCTGCATCCAGCACACCCCTACGGACACCAGTGTCCATTTTGAGTTGGAGGGAATTGGTTGAGATTCTTTGGCTCTTTGTGAATAGCATACCAGTTATCACACCTGTTAATCTTTAGATGCACCGTATGTATATTTTTTATTACTATCAGACATAAATATTATGAAAAATTGATAAATTAGATTAAATTAGAGTGGGAGAAGCTAGATTTTATTTCTGTTGGCATGACCATCACTTTTTTGTTTTGTTTTGTTTTCATTATGCCTTCCACTCAAAAATATCGATAAACTTCTGTGTTTCAAGCCCTATCTTCTGTGATCTCCACTTCAATTACAGCACTTTTGACATTCACATGACACAATACAGACTGAGGACAGCTTTTAGTTTAAAATCTCTGCCAGCTGCGTCTTCCTACAGTTTTGTTTACCACCTGACATACTCAAAACACTGTCTCTGGTTTCCTGAGTTACTTCTCAACTGGGGACTTGATCTTGAAACACACATACACACAACTTTCTTTAATTTGCTAAAAGTGATTGTCTGTAGAATTGGCGCCAGTGCTCTAAGATGTTCTGCAAATGCAGAGAGCAAGGCACATGGGATCTAGCCGGGACAGTATGCTCTTGAAGTTATTGTCTGTAATCAAAATACTAAATCAGACAATAACAATAATGGTTGATGGTGTGTTTCATCTCTTTTACTGATAAATTGATAATTAAAATGAATACTCTTCTTCTGACATTTTACCATATATTCTCCTGAAAATTTGAAATGATGGATAATTTCTCTTTTGATGTTTTTTTATAAAGCTTCTTCACTCCTTGCATCTCTTTCTACAATCTTTATCATCCCTCTTTTCATATAATACTCAAAAATGTCATCTCAGGATAACCTTTTGTTTGACCTTTCAGCAGATAAATATCCTCTAAAGAAATCAAACTTATATTTTCCAATTTCCCACTTTCAAATCATCAAGAGCAGGAAATAAAAAAAATACTGTTCTGGTTCTTGTTCTTGAGCTCAAAACACCAAATTACCATTTGACCCATTTTAATAATTTAAAACTATTTTTCTTCTCTTTTAATCTCAAAAATGTCAATTAAACACTGTCAGTTATAATTATATCAAATGACATATCCTACTTCCTTTGATGAAAATGATTAGTTTAGAAATGTAACCCATTGCTATGCATTTATTAATTATATCCTTTAAAAAATGAATAAACAAAGGAACAGATCTAGTACTTTACCATCCCTGGAAGTGTTCAAGGCCAGGTTGGATGGGCTTTGAGCAACGTGGTCTAGTGGAAGGTTTCCCTGCCCATGGCAGGGGGATTGGAAATAGATGATCTTTAAGGTCCCTTCCAACCTAAACCATTCTATGATTCTATACTATGAAAATACCAAAGGTGAAAAGTACATCGAGGTATCACTATTTTCACTAAGGAAATCTGCAGAAGATTTGGATTGGGCCCATAAGTTTAGACCAAATGGGTCTGTTCCTGCTTCATTCCTTATTTTAATGGCTGAAAATCATGGAATAATGCTTCTTAAAGTACTACTTTTACACCTGTGAAAATGGTGAAATTCAGGCCAGGCTTGGGCCAACTGACTGTTGCTAGCTGGTGACTCATTGTACTGAATTTAGTCTTCTAAAAACCTAGCTGGAAAAAAGAAAAGGAAGGGGTGGGGGAGAGAGCAGGGAAGGTTGAAAGTAGCCAAATTGTGATTTAGAAATAGTCATCATTTACACAAAATAAGAAATTCATCTATGTATTTAAAAGATGGCTAATGGGAGGACAGAAAGGGAATTCTACACGAATGCTCATTGGTGTGTCTCTTCCCATCTCCTTCATCCCAATTGACTTCAAAGCTATTTTTCATATGCAACACCTATGAACTGAACTTCTATAACTGCAGTATTTGCCTTTAGGATTGATTCATGTCATTGGAAAGCCTTACAAATACTACTCTCTGATATTTCTAGCTGTATACAAGTGAAACAAGTTTCTTCCAAAGCCCGTTGAAACTTCTCTGAGTCTTCCCTTGACTTTGCTCTGGATCTGGCCAAATGTGAAAAAAACATACTAGATAACTAGAGTTCCTTGGTAACATTAGATGGTTAAATAAAATAAATAAATTAAAAAGTATAGATATACATTCTGTTGAATGCAGTTCAGAACATTCCTGCCAAAAATTTATAACTTCAAATATAACTTCTCAGTGGGGAAGACTGGAGAAGCGAGACTTAAAACAAAAGATATGGGATAGAAAAGATAGGCTGATTTTTACTTGCTGCTGACTTAATTCTTAAAATACTTTGGGCTGATTTCCAGAAAAATCTGTAGAGCAGGATACTTTCTGATAAATGCCATATGATTGTAGTGACACCTCAAATAATTAAAAAATGAAAGGAGACTTCTGTATCATACATGAAACTAAGACAAGTGAATAAAGATGGGATGTGAGTAGAACCTTTTGAAAGATCACAACCCAAATGTCACTCAGCAGAGAGATCATGATGGTCTCATGTCAAAAGAATCTTCTGCTATCAAGATCCGTATCTTTGCTCAGCAGAGATTAGCAGCAGTGAGGAAGAACAAAAAACCCCCACTGTTCCAATGTTTAGCAACTTCCTTCAGTCAATCAAGGAGCAAAGTGGACTTTATACATAACAGTATCAATACCTCTTCATCTGGCCAATCTGGGACTGGCCAAAAAAATAAGATATCCTGGAGAGTATCACTGAACTAAATTAATATAAATTAAATACATGCTCTGAGTGAGTTCAAGTATTTGCTTTCCCAGATGGACATAATTACATACGTGCATACAATGACAAAAAAATTTCAACAGTGTTCTATGCATTTAGAGTATTTAATGACACCAGCTGGTTCTTGGCAAGACCTTGCATTGCAATTGCCTCACTGAATATTACTTTTAAAAAAATGCAAATATTTTGATTGAAAAATCTCCAATTTCAAAGTCTGAAGTGCATGGCTTCACTATAGTTTGTGACAAACTATATGATGACTCCAACCAAGGCTGTCCCCTTGACTTGGCGAATAATGCAGAAAACTCACAATGTTTTCATTTATCTATTTCGGTTTAACTGCAGCTTGAAAGTCAAGATGTCAAATCAGGAAAACCTTACTCATAGTGACCCATGCATCAGATCAGTACATCACTTCTTCCTTCCCACTTATAAATTGTAAAAAACTTCTGATAAACAACTTAAATTGATTTTCAGTTAATGCAGATGCTAGCGGATACTATTTTCAGCAAGAACTCCCTGTCCTAGACTCCTAGACTCTTAGACTGAAGTCAGGCCCAAGCTTTTTCCAAATGAGTACTGATAAACCTTCATCTAATTAGTGGAAACTTAGAAATGCTGGCCTTAACACTTTTGATCCTTAACTCCCTCAAACATAGAAAGATAAAAGGTTTAACGTTCTGAAAGCATTTTGAAATCCTGACAGGAAAGAAAGTGTGGACAGTATCCAGGTCCGCCTTCTAGAAAAGTGCAGCCACAGCCCTATAACTACTGTAATTTCTAAGATAAAGGGTGATTCAGGTGGCCCTCCCAGGCTGCAACACCAGGCTTCCTCTGCCACCAAGTAACTGTGTAGTTAGACTGGAGAATCCATTTAAGTGACTGCACTCCAATGATTTTAATGGGGCACAGACTCCTAAATTCTTCTGTGGGCAGGACCTGTAGAGCAGAGTCTGCCTAACCTTAGATATCACTAAATCTTCCCATTGACTTCATAGGCAACCCTGGGGAGTACAATGTCTGAAAGCTTACTGCTGTTTCATATCTAAAGCAGGTATGTAAAAGTAGATGCCCTGACTTTTGCTTCAGTTATTCTGATGAGATAAGAGAAAAAGAAAGTAGTCTGGCTCCAACCTTCATTACGATTTTATGTAAATTATTTTGAGTACCGATTCTTACCCTCCAGTGCTTGAGGACCCTGAAGTTGAATTACGTTTTAAAGCCAGTTTAGCAAACTTTCAAAGGTTTTTGCAAGCAAAATTCATATTTGCTTGGAAATCCACACTGAAGGCAGCTGTATGTGTGTTGCAGTGTTGTAAAAAACACCTTTAAATACCTTAGTGTTCTTTTTCCATCTACCTCCCCGTACTTGCCCTATAGAAACAGTAAATTGTCTCTCATTATGAAAAAATCACACTGGAGAATTATTTATCCAGATAAGATTTTTTTACAGCATCTGTAGGCTGATTGTGTGTTTATTTGAAAGTCTCTAAAATGACTGACTACAGGACTGTCTTAAGAAATATCTGCAAAGATTGTGGTGATGGACGATAAGGAACAAAAAATCAGGGTAAATTAGCTTGCACAGGATTTCACAGACATTTCTACAGAACCCTTCTCTTTGTACTAATTTTATAGAATTTCTTCATAAAGGTAGATCCTTGCAAATTGTCTCATCGCTGTGCCTGAACGAGCTCTCAAATTACAAATATATACGTACATACTAGAAAGCATTCTCCTGAGGGTGAAGTTCTGGCATCAGGCTTAGACAAGAAAGGAACCTATGGAAAACAGAAACCTCAGTCCCGACTCCTAAAAGGTTACTGTTCTCAGTAAAAAAACTCAGCTATTTACAAGACAAGGCACAAAAAGATACCAAACAGCTTCCCCGTAGCCAAAATGAGTAATACATCTGGCTTTGATATTCATTCCCTTTCCAGCAAATGGCTGTACTAAGTTAGAATTTTCAAAATGTCGATCACTTTACATATATAGATTTAATTTCATTTAGAACAAGGCTCATTGTATAAATGCATCGTAGCTTCAAAGACAGGCTTCTTCAAAATTATAGTATGAAAGCTTCCCATGGTTTCCATGGAAATGACCTTTCACTATTTCCATGGTAATGGATCTAGTTTTATATATTTCTCTTTTATGAGACTTTACTATACCAACAAAGCTAACATCCAGAATACAGTCCTTAACTTATGGATGCGAACTCACTGAGAGAAGTAATCTGACTCCCAAGCCCCATGGGCACACTAAGCTTTTGTATGTCTTTTTAATACTGTGTGAGCAACAGAATTTTGAAAAAGATCACCTACTGCATATTGTCAGTAGAGAAATGCTGATATATTTTGCTCATTGCTATGTTCCTAAAGGAGTCTCTGGATTCATCTGCTGCAGTCTTTTCCAGACTGCTCCCAAAGGCAGAACAGCTGGAAAAAAACAAATGGATTGAGAGCTTAGAGTCTTTTATAAATTCCAGGCTGTTGCTCATATCCTGCTGTGAAATAAATATTTTGCTGGTGCATTTATTGAAAATCTATAGGTCTTTGAAATTATGTATCCATAGGCTTGTTGATCTCTCTTTCAGAATTTATGCTTGAAATTGTTTTTCTCTTCCCTTTTTCATTTTTTTATCATTATGGTTATTGTTGCTGTCATCAAAAGCTAAAATCCTGTTCTTCACCCAGGAGATAAAAAGAATGGAAGCAGTGGATTCAAAGCTGTAATACTGACAGCAACAGAGCAACCAAGGTAGCCCTGTCCCCAGCATCCTTAACATCTAAAGAAACCAGCTAGGCCTAAGGTGTTAAGTGCCTTAAGGTGTTATGGAGATGGGGCCTGGACAGAACTGTGCTGCCGCTGAGGTTCACAAATAAAAATCCATACCCTCCAGAGTGATGTTCCCGTAAGGTAAAATTTGGAAGAAAATTCCAGAAATATTTCAATAAAGCTTCTTCCAACCCCGTCACAATATCTAGGGTTTAATAACGAAGCAAATCCTGCCCATTCAGACAAAGTAAACAAAAGAAATCTGTGGGGAAACCCTTACAGAGGTGCAAATTCGTCAGAGAATAGCACATAAACCTGATTGAGCAATTTAGTCTGACTCATATATAACTGGTGATGATACATAAGAAAGAAAGAATTCTAGCCTGTCATTCAGATTTGAGTTTTCTGGGCTAGCCGTTAGAAGAATACCAATTTATAGAGTAAGCTAGACATGAGTCAGACACAGGTAGCTGCAAGACAATGATTGCAGGTGACAAAGGTAAAAGAGCCACTCTTCGGCATAAAATTTAATTTTAATGCTCTTTTTTGTTTTTTAACTAAAATTAGGTCAAAGCAGTTGGTGGTTAGAGGGCTTGTTCTTAGAAATGTCCTAAGAATTAACTCCTTCACCTGCTTCAAAGGAGATAAAGACCAACATATAAATCACTTGTCATTAAGTGGTCAACTGGTATAAAACCACATTCATCACTTTACATCACTGTTAAAGAATAACTGAAATGCTAGGATCATCACTTACGCTTTTTGTTAAGGTACTGCAATCACAATGACTATCAAGGCTGCAGCCTGCCATCACTGGAAACATTCAGCTCCATTTAATCCTGTTCCTTACACGTTTCTAAATGAAGTGCATTACCAGTAATGACTTTTATTCTGTATATTGAACGCGCAGCCTTGGACAGAGAAATATTGAGGCTGGAAATACTTAGACAGAACACTCAAAGAAATAGGAGGTTTAAAAAATACTCACCTCATCTAACTTTAAATCTCTACTGGGTTCGTGTCTACACATGAGCTACCTAACACATAGGGTTAAATTCACAAGACTGATTTTGGACACCTACTTCAGGATGAAATGAGATCAATCAAACTCCCAAATTGTTTGCTACTCTCCACTAACTATAAAGGATGTCTAGGTGATTAGATCATTCAGTCAGATGAATTTAATCCAAGATAATTGCAGAAGCAGGCAGTTGATAACATTAGAGGACAGCACTTATTTCTCAGAAACTTTTCCTCTTACATAGCATTTTGTGTTACCAGTTCTTTAGAAAAAACATTTAAGAGGGTTTTTAAAATGATTTTTCTTAGTGAAGTTTGTATTTTTATTCATAATTCCTATTATTTTTAGTGGATTTTTTTTTTCTTAAAATCCTTAAAATAAGTCTGTTTAAGGAAGGTTTGAAGCCTTTACTTAAGTGAAATATTTGCTTTTGGCAACCAGCTATTTTTGGATATAAGAATGAATTATTTTTTCTCTTAAATAATGCTGATTTTCCATTTATTTCTACTGTAGCCTGACATTCTTGTCACACTTACAAAGACAGACTACCTAATTTCTTGTCATGGTCTATAGCAAAGCTGTTTACAATGGTATTTGTATAGTGATTTGGATCAGAACAGTAATATACTATTTCCACTTTTAAAGGTATAACTCTAGATGATGTCAACATTTGCCTCCAACAAGATAATACTGTGTTATCCTGAAAAAGAGCTGTATCAGCAAAAGAGACTATCTAAGAAAGAATATTAATTAGAAAGGAAAACCAAAAATCAATAATTTTGCAAGCCTGGAAAGACTGGGCCAGCATAAGAGAAGAGAAAAAAAAAAAAAAAACACAACAAAACACACCCACAAAGAAGCCATGTCAAAATACTTTTTTAAATAAAGCATAAAAACACAAAGAAGCATGGAGACTTAACATTGTTGAAGTTTTCTTACTGTACGCCTGTGGTATGCAGGTGTGCCACCACAGAGCCATAAGTCTCCTATCAAAGACTTCTATAAAAAGAAGCACATCAATTGCAAAAATAATAGTTTCACAACCACAGTTTAAAAGTACACATGGAGATAAATACCAAGTGTATGGGTTGTAAAATGGTGTCTCCTAGTCCTGTCATTGAAGCACACACAACTCCAGCTCCTTCCACCACTATCTCCCACAAAGGACAGAGAAGTGAGGAAAAATATCTTAGGATAGGTTCTGCAACTGGCCTCTGTGGTCACCCTCTCCTACTAAGGAACGTGTGATTTTCTGGCATGAAACAAGACTTGTCTCTGTGATCTCTGAACATGCCTATGGGGAGGCTAGTTTGAAGAAGCTGGAGCAAAAAAAGCTCTCCAAACCACTGATAATGCTATTGTCAGGCATATTGCTGTGTACTATCAGACCAAAAAAGTAACGTCTCTGACAGCAAAATGAGCTCTTACATTATTTTGTAATTAACATATGTTCCAAATGATAGATTGTGTTTCAAGTACTTAACATTAAAATAAGAAACTAAAAGCAAAAGGAGGGATGATGTGACACTTCTGGAATTGGATTCGCTGGTATAATCTTTCTACACTGTATTTTCTGATCCATCTAAATAGCTTTGTAACTGGTTAAAGCATGCCCCATGCCTCCCAACTGTAGGAACTGTCATAGCCATTTGGATTCAGAAAAGGATTATGTTCTCCACTGTTTTTAATTAACATATTTCTGGCCATAGTCAAAGCAGTACTGAGGAATTTCCATTTAACATTTCTCATGTATCTGAATTCTAATCCACCCACTCCTTTTGATAAGACATTGAGTAGTGACCTGAAAATAGGGCTGCAAAGAAGTTTGAGAAAGAACTCATGGCGGGGGGGAGAAAAATTGCAGTGTTAAAAATCTGTTAACCATTGGTTACTAATTTAAACTGCTAATGATCTAACGGAGCTGGAGCTAAGACTCCCATTAATTAGCTAAGGTTGGCAAAACATTCACTCCCAAATATAACTTGCTGTATATAGTTTCATTTACAAGGGAAACAAGCTATAAAAAGAAGAAAGAACAACTCTGCCACATACTAGTGGCAATGAATGCAATAGCTGTGAAGCTCTGTGATGGGATATGACATGCGTTTCTCCATACATTTACATTTTAAACTTTTAATGAAAGCATATTGTCAGGGAATGCCAAGCCCACTATGTATTTTCCCTTTGCAGTGCTGTGACAAGATCCTGCTTCATGTTGCAAGCAAGAAAACATTTTGTATTAAATGCAAAGTGAATATGCAAGAATGAAATTGAACAAGTTCCTCCAGCATATCTGCTCCTCATCAAAAATCTAGGGGAAGCCTTTTTCAAAGACAAATCCATTTTACTCCATTTCTTATGAAGCAGGCTCTTATCAGGTATTTAGACACTGGCTGTTGGAAAATTCCTTCTTGCTTCAAGAAAGCTGCAAAGTAAAGATGCTGGAACACTTCCTGAAACTTCATCAGCAGAATAATTTTTTCTGTTAAGAAAATGAAGTTGAAATAAATGCATGCATATAGAAATAAGTGACTGAGTCTGACTGTTAAATGCCTTTTAACATCTAATGGATTGCTAATCCATCTTCACGGATTGATCATATCACTTGATATACAAAAACCTGCAACAACTAAAAAAATGTAATGTTCGTAAGATCAAAATAAGATTTAATTTAGAGTTCTTTCTGTAGGGTATTGTTTTTGAGTTTATCTATGTTCAAAACCTAAATTAAATTGTTCCTCTGGGTTCATAATAAACTATGTGTTTTTTTTTTCCTTTGATGATGGCTATCAGTGAAGAAATTTGAGTTCATCCTACCCCTACCTCCTACTACAGCTAGCTCCCATCTATCTTAGGTTTTTTTTTTGGGGGGGGGAGGTGGCTAGAATCTAACTCTTATTAAGATAGGCAAGGTTTATGTTGGTGTATGGTATTCAGTATGAATAAATGGCATAGAAACTGGCGCTCATCAGTCTCACGGGTAGCGCTCAAAAAAAAAATCCCGATACAAGAAGTCTGTCCTGCTTGAGGGAAGTTAACATACCCTTGTTTGACTACACCTTTGTTTTTACCACTACTTTACCAAGATATCGCAGTATTATAAAAATTTATAAAATGAAACTCAGGATGGGACTTCTGCTTGTGGATACCAGGGATCAATTTTCTGTCACTGAAATGAAATTACTTAAAAACAAACACAGGGGCCCTCAACCTTGGCTGAAGTCAGATTCTGCACAGGGGAATCCACCTATTCAGCACTGGATGACACAACCCCTGGCACAACAGTGAGCACTTACAAGCGCACTGTGTAATATTGAAACTAACGGGGCCCCTCGCAGATTTGGCCGCCAGCTAACGTGAGTCTGGGTTACACAATCAGGTTCTAAATTAGGCTAATCACTTAACTTTGGCAGTAGTATTGCAATAAAAAGATTCATAATTCATAATGGAGAAGGCGAAGACGTGAACCTTAGCAAAAAGACACAAAGTCATACATCAAGAGACAATTACGTATCTCAAATACCAGCAAGCCGAGCAGCCGATGACTAGCGTCAAAGCAGGCAACAGACAATGTGCCGACTTTCATTCCTGATGACAGTGAGTGTTTTGTTTATTCTGTTGTGCAATAACGTTGGTGTATTATTTCTGGTCTCTGGCTATATTTGCAAGAAAAGTACATGATCCTACCTCCTTTTGGTCATCAGTGTTTCCTCACATGAGAATACTTGCACATCCATTCCCATTTCCAGAATTAAAAGGGAAAATGGTTCTCTCGTTTGGAGTATCAGTACTTCACTGTAATTGAGTGTTGAGTTAGCCCTATAGCAGATCTTTAATGAGATAAATGTTATTAAAGACTGAAAAAAAAATAGCTGAGTATGGTGAAACTATCTATCTCTTTAGAGATCAGACGGCTCTCTGTAGAGCCTGAATTTCAGATTCTTTTTCGAAGACAATTCAGAACTGTTCTTCAGTCTTTTATGAAGGAGTCACTCGAAAAGAAAGATCTGATTTTCTGTAGGAATAGCACCATTAAATTTAAGGCATTTCTTAAGTAAAGTATTCAGCTGAGTATTATCTACCATTAAGATAATTAGGTCTAATTTTGCCTTGGACCTTAGTTGAAGCTTTGCAGTGGGAAATAATTTCTGGAAGAGTTTTACCTATTTAAACAGACAAGTTAAATAGGGGTTTTTGAAAGACATATAGATTCCTACCTCATTCTCAAATCAGATTTACTTGACACCAGAATTACATTTTTAATGTGCAAAAATCTAGCTAACCATAGTTAAGGAGCTATATTGGGATTTCCGAATGGGAACTATCAAGATATATATTTTTTCAGATAAGCAGATCTACAGTACCAGTGAAAGCATCTTGAAAAATTACAGTCTCATGATAATACAGGTATGCCATATGGGGTTGTCAAACATGTACATCAATGACCTAAAACTGTACCACTAGCAATTTTCATAGTGACAACAATGGGACAATGCTAAATGTTTTTTTAAGAATTTCATCCATAAAATTAAAAGCCTAATCCTCTCTTGGTTAAGTAAACAGTTAAATAGTAGTAAATTTCATGGGGAATAGACTATTATATCATCAAAAGAAAAATTATACCATCTTGTTGCTTAACCTTTTAAGTCACTGCTAAACATATAGCTAAATAGAAACTTCTGTTTCTGAGCAAAACAATTGTCACTTTTTTCCAGGTGAGGAAGGACAGAAATGAAAAATAATCATTATTGCAAGCTCTACAGAGCTTAATTACCTCTTTACTCAGGCAAATTCCCCATCGAGGACACCAATATTTTTACCTCAATAACTACGAATCATCTAATAACAAAATAGCATTAAAAAAACCCAGAGAATAAAAATGAAAGCTTGCAATAGATTTGACTGTATACTGTACCACTGCATCTTTCTCCAATATTTTCATATTTATTTTTTGTTTCCGTTGGGAGCTATAAACCAGATTTTTAGATACTCTAAAATAAACACATTTTTCTTTATATTTACCCCACTATTTCACCCAACTCATTCCGTATTGTCTCCTGGATTGAGCTGATACACAAAATACAGTATACATTTTATCTCACCCTTCAAGTCCAATACAGAGAATTTCTTGAACCCAGACTGAATCTCCAGCAGAAATTACAGAAATGCCAGGAGATGCTGTGTTCAATGGAGCAGCAATCCCTAATTTAAAAAAGACAGCTCTTAAGTAAATGGAGATACTGTATTTTGTGATATGGCACACCCGATTTAAATCATGATGATGTTAAACAGACTTATACACATTTGAGGAATGTGGAACTTTGTCAAGGTAACAGTTTAAAAAGATTTCAACAAGAAAATTCAACACAAAGCCTCAACATTGTACAAAACAACTTCTGAAACTTTATTGTGAATTTTAAAGTACATTTAGAAAGGATCTTATCCTTAATATCATTAATTAAAAATAAATTTGAAAGAAATCCACATACTAGTAGTTTAAGCAAAGTTCAGTACAGACTTTTTGAAGTCACAATATATACATTGCATGAGAGTGCAATAAGCTTCCAATTACATTAGGTATATATTTTTAAAATAAAGAGGTTTGATTTGACATATGTGAGAGGCATACTGTTTACAATGAATATGTTTTACAAAATATAGCAAAGGAAAAATGGAATTTAATACATTTTGAATGTACAACTACTTTATATCCTTTAAAGGTAGTTCTTTACTCAAAGTGTACAAAGGTCCATTTTTTAAAGGACACCTGTTCGTTTGCACTGTTCAACACTGATTAGAAATGATAGTTTTAAAGATTCATTACTATACATATCAGTGAATTCTTATTCAACTCAATGGCCACTACAATGAAGAAAATATTACAGAATCATTGACAGCATCTTCTTCGCTCCTAAACTATGCATAGATAAATACATAGCAATGGTGCCTATTACTACAATAAAAGTGAAACACTTCACCTGATTTTTGCAGCTATTCTTTGCATAAATATAATGCATTATATATATATTAGTTTATTTAACAATCAATTGATTGCTTATTTTAACACTCAGTAACATATAGAAGTACATACACTGCTATCCTTAAACATTTTCCACTCTGTAGCGGCTCTTAAGATTCAAAAAATCAACACTGTAAATTCATAATTCTCAACCTGGGGGAAAAGTATCCCTCAGATGGACTGATACTACTTATACAAGTTAAACCATATTATGAATCCATCGCGTCCACCTCCAAAATACATAACAGGAGTAATATAGTTTACTGTGGCTACTAACTACTGCATAATCATTATATAGGAAATCGTCACATCAAGTGTTTTACATTTATGATTACTCATTACACTATATCACACACAGAGCGAAACTTCCCCCAACAGATGGACCTCCTTTTCCACAGTTTTTCATGTTTTAGAGAAAAATCATCACACAGTGACAAAATTATGTCTTGAGAAGTATGCAAAATGTGTTTCCTTTTTCAGGATCGAAGAGTGAGCAGCAAACTATTAATTATTTTACAATCAGGATGTAAAAATACATCTTTAAAGAGAAAGTTTTCTGCACCACAATTAAACAAACCATCTACTGGGGGTGTGGGACTGTCACTCAAAACTGTGGGAAAAGCATACCAGAAAATTAGTTAGCCAATAATGAATTAAAAGTTGTACTTTCCTTTCAAACAGAGCACAGTAGGGTTATGTAATTTGTGTCCAACCACTCTGCAATGTGTTATCTGAACAGCTCAAAGCATTGCAAAGGCCAGGACAGCTTTGCATTCATTATTGCCAAAATAAAAGGATACACTGAAATGTGTAATAACCAACAGTGGATTTTTAACCACCACCAATGACTTCTGGGACATTAAGATCTGCAGAAGAGAGCATGCTGTTTGTTTTAAGAACATGGGTAGGGTGGAAAAAAATCCACCCTACGTGGATTTGCTTACCTACTTCTCCTGGACTTCTTCACCGTAGTTAAAATGAGCCTCACTGTCTTTTCAGTGTAACTGTCTCTCCTACGGAGAAGGAAGTTTACTCTCTCTCTGCAAACACTACCTAATAGGAGTGATCACTTAGAGGGCGGACACTCCAATTCAGATGTAATCCACTTTTGGCTGGGCTACTAATCCTGGAACCTCTCTTTGCTTTTTCATGCTAAATGTAGCAGCCTAGGCTTTCAGCCGTCATCCCTGGGAACAGCAGGAAGAATGTGAATAATTTTGCAGATCCATATGACATTTTTTACTTTTGCTGTCCACTAACCCACCAGAAACTTCATGGTGAAAAGCTACAAAAATACATGCCCCGATTTTTCCTAATATTCATGCATGAAGAGTGCCGCACGCCCACCAACTTCAGTCAATGCTACACTCCCCTGTCCACCACATGCAGCAGCACACAGAGTGAGACCTGTGGATTGCCTCAGGAACCCAAAGAGAAGGGAAATGAGAACTCCCTGGCATGGCTCTTGAAGACAAGGCAGGTTTAGAGACAACACTAATGGCATGCTGACAGGCTGTACTTTAAGACTTCTTTTTTTAAAAAAAATAATAATAATAACAGAAGCTTTACCAGTCAGAAACCTGCCCAGTGTTTCTGTATTAGAGTGTCACTTTCGGTTAAAAAGAAATCTTTTAGCTTACATTATGTGGCACATTTTTTCCCTATTTCTGTTCTAAAAACACAAAATAGCCCACCCCTTCCTTTGATATCTGCAAAGAGGATAACTGAAGCCTTCCAGGATCCTTGACAGCTTAAGTATACAGTAGGAATAGTTGACAATTACATTTGCTTTTCCCAGTGTGCAGAAAGGATGGCTAATGGAATTAATGAATCGTTTGCTGTTCCACTAGTAAAAAGTCTAAATAACAACATGACCTCCAGTCAACGCTGCCGAAGAAGTGGTTCCTTAAACAATTCACAATACATGAGAGAGGACCTCAGACAGCAACTTATAAATGTGTTTGTGTTTCTTCTTCTTTAATTCTCTCTCTTTTGTGTAGATCTACACAGATAAAGGTTTTACCGTTTGCACCAGTTGCTATTTGCCCTAATGACTAAGTGTTTATACCAAACTGGGAAGAAAGGAAAAACATCTTGCGCTACAGGCCAAGTTCAGCTATCATGAACACAACATAAACCTAAAACTTCCACTTAAGTCAAAAAAGTACTCCCGAGTTCAGATTTGTCGTAGAGCTGTAATAAACAATGTTTACTAGATAAGTTCCTTTCCAAAGAAAAGTTAGAGGTTTAAAAATAAAGCTGAATAGCTCTGTTCTTTCTTCTCCTTGTTTCTATTTCATGCAAATCCACTGCCATCAGTGGTGGGATTCTTAGTTTAAACCAGTGTGAAAAGAAACCAAGTATCTGTTAACAAACTTCTGATGTTTCATAGTGCTAAACAGTTTATTAAAAATACATTAATATCCCATAAGAACTTGGGGCTAAGATTGTTATTGCTGTTTTGAAATGGATATTTATCAAAGGGATAGAGGGGGTTTATTTAACATCAGGTCAGCACATGAATGCAGACTGCAAACCAATTTTTATATTTATATATATATATATATATATTTTTTTTTTTTTTAAGTTCTAAAGCTGGAAACACTCTTCCTAAACAGGAACTGTATTCCTTAATTATCTTTGAAGAGAAAGGCTGGACTAACCCTACATTTTTAATCTTTTTTAGGATTTATTTTAGCAGGATAAGAGGTTATAGAAGAGTAAAAAAATGATTTAGTACAGTGCCTACAATCCACTGATGCTTCCTGTAGCTGATCATCAAAATACTTAAAACGATAGTATTAAGTGATTTATGCGGTTGATGACATAAATGTTTATGACAGCCTTAGCCACACAGTTGCATCTGCTTGACTTTCACACACTTTATTTGAAGACATGCATGTGTAAAGATCAGTAGCAATTGCCAATTTGCCTGATCTACCACATCACCATACAAAAAACTGTTACAGATTTTCCCCCTTAGGTGCAATTTTGTCATACTCCATTAATCCTTTCAATCCTCCCCCAGTCCTGTGGACTTGTTATTTAGTAATCCCTGATTGTTGTGGTGAAGGAACATTGGAAAGTCTCTGCTGTCCGCAAGGCAGAAAATTACAATGGTCATCTATTAAATTTGACTCTTACAGTGCCCCCTTGGATCAAGCCCGCTTGTCACAATCACAACCAATAGCCATAACGTCAGGACAAATTATCACCAACATCCAAAATGTCAATTTTAAACTAATTTTGTGTCTTACAAAGTATCGCCTCTTCAGTATTCAGACAAAGGCGGAAGCCCAGCTGTATTTTCAAGGAGGGAGGGAAAAAAAAATCTTAAATCAACACATCACATAGGGTAGCTTCATTCACTTATGCATGTCAGGTTTTAGTTTTCAGCTCCCAACTGGGAACTCTCCCACATGATTGCAACCTATTGTGCAACTGAACAACTTGGCTTTCTTCCACTTGAGTCTGTTAAAGAGAGATTACTGGAAGCATTCCTTTCCAGGGCTGCTCTCCTTAAATATGAGATTCTCTATAAACACCAGCGTTTCTCTTTTTAATTCAACATTTTTACACTGCAAAGTAATCTGTCTCGATCTTCTCTCTCTCATATGCACACGCACACACACACGAACATGCACAAAGCCACAGGGTTTCCATCCCAAATCAAGTATGTGTATCCCTGTCTTTTTTCCCCCTATACACAGAAGTCAAATTCATCTATTTTTTAGCAAAACAAACAAACAGCCTTTCATCAGCTCAATTAATTTAAACCTGTAAACCTTGGTTTTTAATACTACTGACATGAAAAAGGCAACAGCTACAAGCTCCTAGCCAGAATTTGTGATTTATTATCTAGTGAAGCCTTTACAGAAAAGCTTGTTTGCTTATTAGTTGTACTAAGGTCTGTATTCAGTGACATATCCAACCACAATCTTTAATTAAGAAAAACCTGACTAAATATTTAGATATTTTAATTCTGAAATAAAATAAATAGGGAAATAAATAAACAAATAAATCACACAAAAATAATGAAAAGCTTTACAATCAACCACAAAATAGAGGAAATCTTAAAATAAACCTCTTGGTTATCTCAGATATTTAAGGTTGCAACATTTTATTTTTAAGAGCTGACTTGTCTTTTGGAACTACTGTACTTTCTACGATATCATCCTTCAGAAGTCCAGCAAGATCTTATCCTTTCTGCTAGAATAGCAGTCATGAGTGTGATTACATGATCTACATGCCAGCCACACACCACTTAGGTTTCTCGGCATACTGTAGCATGAATCAATCTTACTCACCCATGGGTGTAGTGTATACTACTTTCAGATCACTCAGCTAGTTTTGTTTCTTTTGATGTACACAGAGCATAACATGTGGAAAAATCTGTGCAGATGAATCATATTTAAGGTTGATGTGACTACTGAAGTCTAATGCAAACTTAACACATTATTTACCAAAAGGCAAACTGGAATTAGTTTCTATGACTAGTTTAAAAAAAAAATGCAATTTCACTGGCAAATTTCAACATTTATAGTACTAAATATAATCAGAAATGATCTACCATTAATACTACCCATGAGTCCTGGCAACAGTGTTTAAAACAGCAGGATACTCTTATAGTAAAACACTTAGCAAAATGCAATTTCTTATATGAAAATGAAAGGCTCAAATGCAATTAGTTTAAGAGATCTGGTGAGCATGGTGAGCAACAATATACATTCGACATCTGATAGAGACACTTGACTGGAAAAGAAAGTTTGTGTGTCCAATTCTGACGCTAGCAGCTCTCTAAAAGTCATACTAGTAGTACCAGATACCACGTACTTCAAGTCACACCAGTCTGCACTGCTGCATATCTAGTTTACATTTACACACTACATTTACACATGGACTTTGCCTAATGAGATGTTCAGGACAGGTCATCTCATCAGCACAGGCAGGACCCAACCATACCACGACCAACCACACAAGCCATGCCCCTGACAAGGAGTTTATCTTCTAGCACAATGCAATAGCGGTACAGCCCTACACATTGAAATCGTGGCACCTGACAGCTCACTCTTGGTACCAGCACAGTATTTCCCTGACTGAAAGTTTGAAGAGAATATCTGCCCAGCTCCTACAGGAGCAAAGATTCATGTGATTCCAATCCTGAAGAGTTTCACGTCAAGAAACAAATACTAAAATCTAAGTAAACCCAAATGGAATAAGAAATGTTCATGTGGAGGTACCTCTTCCAGTTAGAAACTCTCTCCTTTCACAGGCTAGCTGATGCCTTAATGACATCCCTAGCTGTTTTAATTCTCATTTACACTGTAAGCAGCAGGGATACAGTCAGGGAACTGCCTGCTAAGGAGCCTGGCAGTTACAAACTGTTCATCTCTTCTGCCTTCTGTCAGTGCTTTTGTCTAAAGGCATTCCTACAGCATATATTCACCTCTGGTGTGTATATGCCATAGGTCTCTGTGGGATGAGCTTCACACTGATTAGGACTGCAATTGCACTGGATTTTCAGACAGTCCATCAGAGTGTCTGGCATCTGATTTTACCCTGTAAAATAAATCTTCAAATGTCATTAAATTAGATCTTCATCTGTTTTCATAAACAAAGAGATTGTTCAGCACTGCCTGAGGACTTGGTTCACTTCTCAACTTGAAAATGCAAAGCAGTTTTGGGTTAGTCGTAAGAGAAGTGATGGTGTTTCTGAAAGCGTTGAAAGTTACTTTGAACTTTCTTCTTATGACTCTCTATATACCAGTGCATGTTCTTTAGGCAACATGAATAACGTACCTTTGGCCAGCATTGTGTCTTTCTTTTAAGGCAGAATACTCAGTATACTTAAGTATATATAATCCTGTGCATGCCTGCATACGTATGTATCTGTACACATATCTATGCATGCACACGAATAGTGACAAGGTGACACGATGAGTGATACCATGTCCTCCTTGCTTGATTTTTTTTTATGCCTAACTAAACTAATATAGCTAAAATAACTAAAACAAAACAAAACAAAAAAACAGAACTAAAGGAAGGAGTTAAAAAATGTGAGGTACAGTCGCTATTACACACTAAAAGAATCACAACTTTGAAATGATGGTGTAGTATGAAACTTGATCGAAGTAGCCAGTTCATGGAGAGTTTCTGCTTGCACAAAACAGCACCTACCTGTTATAGTTTTAAGACAGGGTGGCTGATGTCTTGCTATTTTTTTTTTCACATTAACTACTGCCATCACTAATGTTTCCATTCAAAATGTTCTAACCTCCAAATTAGATCACCTTTTAGGTGAAGTAGCAAACAACACTCATGAGGATTTAGTTCTGTCATCCTTATGAGTCTAACATGAGGCCAAAGGTTAGGCTTTCCAAAAGCACTTAGTACCAATTGTAAAAATTCTACAGATTTTAATGGGAGTCTTTTGCTAACCCTAAACTGTTCTGATAAAAATTTAACCCCCCTATGAACTCAGGATTCAGTTACCTTGTGTGCAGAAGCCAGTGCAGCTACTTGTAGATCAAATGCTAAGTATAGCCAGTTTTCCAAAAACAAGCCCAAGCAGTTAATGTTGTTACCTTAGCAAATAAAAGTCATTGTAAAATAATTATGATCAACTTAAAACAAATAAAGGAAAAGTCAAATCAAGGAGCAGTTTAACATTCACCTTTGACAACAGGAAGATGTTCATTTCCAGCTGTTTCTATTTTTAATTGATGATTTTTTATAAGGTGAATGAAAGCCAGCCAATTTTCTTCAGAGAAGTGTTCCTATTCTCTTAACTCGGTAAGAGCTATGTGCTTCTTATTGGTCTACTGCACCATGGGGATAGGAAAAAAAATGAAAGCAAGGATTTCTTTATTCTAGCCTGGAAAATTAACTGTTAAGCTCAGTGGGGGCAGAAACGAAGGTGGCATTTAGATATAACTAATTTAGTATCAAACCAAAGCAGAGAGCCTTCTCAGAGAAGAAAGAGACCAAAGGGAACACAAAATTGTACCTGAATTATTTCTGAGTCAATTCCTATAAAAGCAGAAGAACTTTCTTTTATGCTCAAATGAATTACACATTCCCCTTTATAATATGCACATTGTTCACAGTTTTTAAAGATAATGTAATGAACAACAACTGCTAAGAAAGAAAGAATGATTTTTTTCAATACATTAAAGTGCAAGGGTCATTTGCACAAGAGGCCTGGACTGCTTTTTAAAAGCAAATCGTGAGATAGATTCTCAGTTGATATGAAATGACACAGCTCTCTTTAAGTTTATCATTCAATTAGAATGTAACGTAACTAAGATTACAATTTGTTTACATTACCATATGTTAATAAAGTAACAAACACAATTTGTAATTTTTGTTCTTTGCTTTATTCTGGCTGCTTTTAATTGCTTGGATTTTCTTTAATTGTAAAGAGTGCATGTTTGAGGGGATAAATTCTCACTTGTGCTGTCAGACCCAGCTAATCATTCCCTACTTATCCACATTTCTTAAGACCTAAGATTTTGCTTGAAAAGAGGCTTAGAAGCAATTGTCTTGTGTTCATTAATCCATAAACATTTGATTTCAAATCAGATTGCCAGCAGACATAACCTCTTTGCATTGCTACAACAGAGACTTGATTTGATTAATCAAACAGCTCTGATTCAATGAATTGTCTCCAGAACAGTTGTCCCTGACAATACTATGCAAATAACTGTTGATGTTGTGCTGGAATTCTCAGCTTTATAAAACTGAAAACATCAAAATTTTGTATCTAATTCAATAACTATCCTGCGTAAGGGCCACTGCATCTAATACACATAGTCTTTAATCCATGTTCTATTCTTGGCTTTGAAAATAAGTGTCACCTTTAAGATGTTTTTTCTATATACCTCAGTTTGCCCTCCACTGAAACAGCACTAATGATATCTCTCTATTCTAAAACACTTTAAAATGTATATAAATTCTATAAACAAACTTTTTAAATTTTTATCTTTAGGAGTGATGCAACATTATATCCCACCTAGGTATCTTTGCTTGTTCTGTTTGAAATAGCTCTCATTTATACAGAATTAAATGGATTGTTTTAGGAAACAGGAAAGCTTTATAGATCAAGATTCCAAAACCAAATGCGCTAATTAAGCCTACATAGTTAATACTAACTGCTGCTAAAACAGCACAAGCCAGTAACATGCAACAGACGTATGATTCACTTCGTAACAAATAATGGTTACTCTGTGGGAGTATTTGCTCATTCTCCTGTGAAATAAAGCAAAGGTGAAAAACAGTAAGACTACAGTCAGGGCAAGACAGAGTAAATGGTAAGAATAATCTTATTACCTTTGGTTAGACAATGGGAAGAGAAGCCAAAGCACCTTAAAGAGATGGAAAAACTAAGTCTGCAGCCTCAGCAAAAAGAGCAGGAGTCACAAAACTTTCATCAATTGATGTCTAAAAAGTCACAGTTCTCAAGCCCCAGAAAAAACCTGCACGGAATTCAAAGACCAACAGGAATCATGGACAGAAGGCTTCAGGGGAAGCAGTAAAAACTGTGAAGGAAGCAAGTGTCTATTTTCTTCCCGGGATCCCTTAAATACTGCAGGTCCCAAACAAGAGTTGATGCAAGTACTGATGCAACTAACTGGTTCACCCTGCTGGTTGACCCTGAGGAGCAATGTGTGACTAGCCCAGCAATAAAGCCTCCTCTGAAACTAACAAGACTTTTGCTGTCCAGGAAAACATTTTCACAATTAAAATGGTCAGCGCTTCAGTATTGTGTCAAATACCTACATTAACTGAGAATAGGCAAGAAACCTCAGCCAGCCTACAACAACTCTGCCAAAGTGCAGATTGGTTAGATTACGTTGTTTCTCACTTTCCATTTGACACAATCTGTTTCTTCTTATGATTCAGAGAACTGAAGGATGGACCTTCTGGTATGATCTTAGTCTAAGCCCACCATATTGTTTTGGTAAGCTTCTTAACAAATACTTCTGCATATTAAACTGAGTATTTTCAGTATTCCTGGGAGATAAATTAGGTTACAAGCATTCAGTGTTACACGCAGCCTCACCTCATTCACCATGTGATAAGATGATACACTAAATCATTCATGGGATTACTGACTATGTACTTATATTTCATAATTTATATGTATTAACATCAAAAATATGTATGTTAGTACTTGCATCAGTTACTTGTTTATGATTTGTGCTAGATTTTATTTGCTGAAGTTTTATGTATTTATTGCATTTTGAACCATAGTGTGTGTATTCAATGGTAATTGCTTAAAGAGTTACAGAACAGTTGGTGATTTCTTTTCAGATTTTTGGCAGAGATTGAAGTCTCAGTACAAGTGGAACAAAAAATGCTCGTTTGTTTTAGAAATAAAAAGTGCAACTCTTTTGGTTATTAAACTGGTAAAAAATTATGAGTAATTTCCCCAGAGAAAAGGAAGCAAAATCAGAGGAAAAAAGGACACCAGAGTTTTAAGGAAGAGGTGCAAAACCCTCTCCACACCTCTAGAGGTAGCAAGCCTTCCTACATTAGCAATCTTGGTTCAAAACAGGGATGCGGTCAAAAGTGAAACTTCTTTTAGACTTTCAGTTACTCTCAACTGGGCTTTTGCCCAGCATGCAGATTAGCATAATACACTGTCTGTGTTAAAAGAAAGGTCCATGACTCGAAACAGCAGGAGTGCTGCAAGTCAGAACGGAGTTGCTTGAAAGAACTGAATATGGAAGTCTGAACGTTGCATTTATTTATTTGTGTTTTTATTAACAGGAAAGATGTGTCCCATCATACAGTCGTATTCAGTCCAAGTATCTATCACCTGACTTTTTAAGTGATGTTACATCGCTTAGAGATGATTCTCAGAGCCCAAGCTTAAAACAAGAAGTTTCAACCCAATTGAAATGCAAAGACAAAATACTGCATTCCTTTCCCAGCTGAGCTTTTATTTAATGTGCCAGATTAAGAAGCTTGCTCTACTTTACTGGATCAGAGTCAACACAGTTTGTCCAAGAAACTCAGAGATAAGGGGAAAACGGGTCTTAATCGGGCAAAATTCTCAATAAAACAAATAGGCATTTTGCCCGAGTATGTTCTGCAGAATTTATCACAGCATTTTGTCCTCAGCTAACTCTGCAAAAGTGGACTGCTGCTTTCATACCTATATTTTGGGACAGCTACCCCAATCCAGAAGAGAGTAAAGGCAAGCTTATTCCTTTCTGATGTTTGTTTTTATCAAGTTTTAATCAACTAGAATTCCCTAAAGAAAATTCACACAGTAAGTTGGAACAGCATAATCTGAAGCTCCAGTGGGTTTAGATTAAGTATAATGCATCTCACAGTTGTGTTAAAGTAGCTCAAAATACTACAGATCCATGGACTAAAAATGTGATTCTTTTGTCCCTTGTGCTTAGAAAATAATGACATCTATTTTATTACTGTACAAGTTCCAGTTAAGAGCACAGACAATCCTAACAACCCTACACTCAGAAGTACTTTATTCCTTAAAACAGTGTATGTAGCCTGATTTGAATATTCAACTGTTTTCATCAGTATAATCCTCATTTTTTTTCCTATAAATTTAATGCTTCCCTGCTGTTCTTAAGATGTTAAAGTATAACAAATATTAAAAACTGAAACTCAATTTACCTAGCTTGGAAATTGCAGCATGGAAATGTTTACCTTTAGACAACTCCTAAAAAATGCTGTCTATATGTGTAAGTAGCTCAAAAGTGAGCCATGACCGAAAATGCCCATGTAATACCAGAAATTATTTCAATGTGCTTAAAATTGCTCACTGCAAGTCACCCTGAGAACAAACCAAACCAAAAAGTCAGAGCTACATATTAAGATACACAGCTATAGTAGAGCTACACTTATAAAAGCATCAGGTAGGCAACTTGATGGTTAAACTTGCACTTGTGGAGAGTGACTGAGTCCCAGTTTCCCTAATTCTTGCTATTCAAAGTGAATTTATGCTTCATATTAAAAACCAGAGATTACTCAAGAAGCCGCAAGAGAAGGATGGGTGCCGCAGGAAAGAAAAAAAGTCTTCAAGATCTGAGTCTCCTGCAGACTGTTGGTTGTGGGAGGAAGAAAGAGGGATTATTGCACAGACATGAGGAGACAGATTCAACTCTTGATTACAAGCAAAAACATCAGTGAAATAGCTGTAATTTCACAAATATAAAATTAATGGATGTGAAATCAGAATTGGGCTCGGATAGCTGTTACACAGAGATTACTACATGCAGCTCTAACCTCAACAAAAAAAAACCTTGACTTGGGAGCAAATGATATTAGCATTTTCTTGGCCTTCTTCCATGGCTATAAAATGGCATTAATGTAAATGTGACTCAGACTTGGGATCCCTGGTCACTGTCGCAGCCAAGAGCCTAAGTATATGAAATCTCCTTGGCTCTGCTAAAACACTAGTGCTAAATTCTGGGAAATGATAACACTGATTCATCTCAAAATAGTCTATATATAACAGCAAGACTAGGCACACATAAAATTATGCACTATCTTGCCTCAAGGTTAGCAACATATTCCTAGTAGAAGGAAAAATGTTATTTTCATTCCCTGCAATCATGTGATAAATAGCTGTAGGGCAGATTCAGCAAGATCCCGAAGGTTGTGATTTTACAATATAATGAATGTATGTCTAGCTTTTTGCCACCTGAAAAAGCAGCAAAACAAAGCAGGACTTGTCAGTATTTTGCTTATGGCAGAAATCACACAATGTCCAGAACCCTTTATGAGACATACTGCTACCTTCTTAACTGGTTTGATTACAACATTGACTCCAATACTTCAACAGCTCGGCTTTCCAGCATACGGCATAATTGGAAGCAGCAGCCAGCAGGTATCACATGCGAATGGGAAATGTCTCCCACAGAGTAACTACTGACTGTGAACCAAATATGTGGTCTTGTATGTAGGTTTGGGGGAGGGGTGGGGAAGAAGACAAAAAAAGTATATTGAAAAGGAGAGGATCCTTAGATGGGTGCAGCATCTGTACAGGATATGAGGAGAGAAAATTACCTAGAAAGTTCAGAAATAGAAAGTGCAAAAAAGGTAGTTAAGTGTAGATCAAAAATGAAGAGATGAGACACCAGTAAAGGAACTTTTTAAGAGGTAGAAAACAACTGTTTATCCAGATTGCTTACCTAAAATAAACCGCAAATCTTAAAGGTGGTTTTAAAGGAGTGGTAACCCTTCAGTTCACAGCCATTCAAACCTACAGACTATTTCAGGAGACACTTTAACAAAAGTGGGAGACATATACTGAGAAGTGCATTCTTAGGAGCAGGCAGACTCAAACTACAGATCAAAAAAACTGGAGAAGGCAACTCCTGCTAAGGGCTGCTCACCTCGCTTGCAAAGGACTGGCATTTGTTCCTATTTCTGTTTATTGTCAAGATGGAGTAGATCACTGATGAAATGTTTTATTCTGATCATGCTTCCTATAAAATACTGTGTTTTACTGAAGTAAAAATTGAATACAGGCACATCTATATCATCACCATCATAACTTAATGGCCTGTGTTAAATTAATGTTTGATTTTGGTGCTTCACATTACTCCACTTTGGGGGAATGACTGAGTTATAACCATTGTATGCAGCTGCAATCATTGATGCAATCGTGCATAGTTTACAAAATGGTAGCACCAACATTGAAGGAGGTGTGAAATTGCATTGGAATTAGACCAGATGATAATGCAAGCCTGGCAGGAACTTCTAGGGGCACTGCTGCTAATATAATCAGGGATAAATGCAGAAGCCCAACAAGGACTTTACTTCAGCCACAGGACCAAATCGTATGGTTTTGCCAGACAGTAGGGCAGAGATTCACTTTGCATCACTTTAGAAGTCTAAAAGGACCTAGAATAAGTACACATGTAATTCATATCCTCAAAGGCACCTTTAGATGGCAAGATAGTTTAACACGATTTCACACTGAAGTCGGTAATGCAGTATAAAATCCTGCTAATGATAAGGTACTGTATTTTCACCTGTACACAGCCAGTTGAGATCAACCCCAGGTGTATTGTTTGGGGCTGACCTCGGCCAGCTACATCAAGGTATGAAATACCTGCTTCTTGTCTCCACAAGGATTTTACATTTAGACAGACACCTCACAATAGCAATCTTAATGTAAAACACACCTTTTTTTTCAGTGAAGATAAAGCCTTGAAAAAATGAAGAAAAGGCACATCATGTTTAAAGAGTAATGAGTGCACAGCACAGTCCAAATGTAAATGAGATCAAGTCTATCTCAGTCAATTGAGTTGTGCAGAATAACACAAAAACTAAATTTCTGCCTTTGTATTTTAAATGATTCTAAGAGCAGCAAAATTTACAGGAGAAAATGTCAAACAAATTGGCTTCACAGATATGAAAAGTCATATTTTTTTTGTGTTTACAAGATTGCATCTTCCGGTGCAAGAGTTAATGCACTTTGTGAAAGTTATTATGCTGCGGCTTATAAGCTTCAGCTCGATGGGACGGCAGTTCAAATTTCATGACAGAGTGCTAACTTATCTTTGCTATTGAAAAAACTAATGAGGTGGTAAATAGTTGCACAGCGATGTTACATGCAGCGATATGCAGGTTTTGTGGGTTTCTCATTATCTGTGTAACTGTATACACGTAAAAGTAATGAAAACCCAAAACAGGCAGCAAAAGCTTATGGCTTTAAAACTGGGATAGAATTGTGTTAGTGTTTTCTAACGGAAATATGATAAATTTAAGCAACGTCAAAAAAAGCCCCTCAATATTTTAGCAAGGGTTTTCTTCTAGGTCTAAGGTCTCATGGGCAGTGCTTAGGTGAAGATCACAATTAAGCTAACACAGCCAATTTATTCTCAGGCTGGTTTTATTCTAGTCGAGGCAATGGCATAATGTTAAGCAGTCTTAAGGCCTCTCTTTGTTATACTTGTTGCCTATGGCTTTTAATTGAAGGTGCTATCACAGCATCCCTATCAGGCTCCAAATGTCATGAGCAGTAGCAAGCAGCAGCAGAACACAGTGCAGAGGGCTCTCCTGACCCCCAGCTATCTTTACAGAGGACAGCAGGAAGTAAGATATAACACTCTTCAGTAGCTAGAGGCTTCCCAAAATGAACTTACAGAATACTGAATACAAGCCAGGCTTGTATTTAGCGCTAGGACATGAAAATGTTAAAAAATACCAAGTGTGAGATAGAGAATGCAGAATGTTTTTTAATGTGGTCACCACTGATCCAAAGAATGGAAGTTCTGAAATTGGGAATTACTTCTGTTACATATTTATGACAGATAAAAATCATAAATGGCAACAAGAAGTACTTTGTCTGGAGCTGATCTGCACCATCTACAAAGCGTCTTAGTAGGCATTGCATGAAACCGCTCTGCTGAAAAGTGCTCAGCATGCTGCTTTAAACAAGCAGACTCAAGGATCACTGACATTGTGTGCATCACAGCAGCGCTGCCAGCTTTCTTATTAAAAGACTAAGTTTTCCTGCAAGTCCCAACATCCACACTGAGCTTTTAACCATTTTGAAATGTAAACAAACATAAACGTTTTCATCTCTCATCCCAATCTCCCTTTCAAATTGCTGAATTCAAGAAGCACTATCCAGTTACTGAGTTGCAATCTCCAGTGTTCTGTTCTGTGATTTACATTTTTGGCTGTTGTCTTCAGAATCAATTTCACATCCTAAGTCTCAGTGAGATACCACACCTATTACAAATTGTGAATGCATTATGCCTTCTGTGAGAAAGAATGAACAATCTTAAAAAAAAAAAAAAGCAAGCAAGCAAAACATATATAAGAATTATTTTGTCTGCTTGTTTTAACTACAACAGGTACTGAACGGCTACAAAAATAACTGGTGAAATCCAGCAGGCTAACTGGTACTACAATATTGCATAGTACTACAGCAGTTGTAGGTGAAGATAGATGGAGAGAATTTTGGTTGTGTATGTCTATAATACAGATGTTAGCTGCTCTGAAGGAAAATGATTCATACAAGTCATTACACCATACGAACCTAATTTCACTCCTCCATAATGCACATCTAGTAATGCCTATATAATATCAATTACAAGTGAATCAGATTTGGTCAGTATTACAATGCAGGTGCATACCACTACAAAACCAGCCATCTCTGTTCATCCTATACCTGCTTTTAGTACTTACAAGTCCACTAAATTAAACATGCTTCAGATTTTGACATGCAGTTTAGGGCCTGATACATTTACTCCCTCAATTCCAATTATAACCAGAAGGCGCTGTCCCAGCTAGCATCTCTGCAAATCCACGGTTATGAAGTTAGACCCTAGCTTCTCCTCTGCCAAACCTTCAGCTCATTTTTGCAATCCAAATTTAGTATGCCACCAAGCTACAGAGGGAAAATGTGACTTACATACTGCAGGAACGGATTTTCTTCTCAGATTTGTACTAATAACTATAATTCATTCCAATTTGATTCTTTTAAATATACTGGAACAAGTCAAAGCAACTATCTATCTAGTTTAGAAAGTGTTTTACTTCCCATATTATGCTTCTATCCAAATGCTTTAATTCTTTGAATCTTAATGAAGCCAGTTGGTTCATTAAGAGTCCTTACCTACAGCAATGTGTGGTTATGAGTTGGATGTCCTACAACAGGTCGTACGTAAAATCTGCCACTTGTCTACGGTGATAGTATTTTTCTGAGGGGAAATCTCAGATTTCTACTATGTTCATACATATATTTTACCAAAATAAGTGTACTCAGAGAATGAAAGAGGAGATTAATAAGAGAAACAAGAAAGGACAGTGACAATATCTCATAAAAGAAAGAGATGTATTTAAGCATCAGTCAAATGACACTATTTTTCATCTCATTTATAGTGGAAGCTTGAAGACTAAAATATTCCACAAGCCATTAGTTTCTTGGTACTCTGTGACAGATTAGAATATTTCTTAATCAACTGCTAAAGCACAGAAGAAGGCCAAAGCCTGGACTTGAACAAAGCTGAGTAATAGTGAAATACCGGGATGTTCAGCAGGGATGCTATCAATGGACACATCACAGAACCACAAAAGTGCATCAATTTCTCAAACACTCTTGAAAAGTACCTGTCATTTCGACAATTTCTTAGTATAGAGTGTGAAAAATCACACTAAGAAACAAAGTTCTGATTTGTAATCAGGGAAGCAGATTAAAAAAACAAAACTGTTACGAGATTCAAATTACTTGCTGAAGGTTGTGGACCATCCCTCTGCCTGGAGGCACTTTGAAAGCCTACACAGCCCACCCAGAAGCGGTCCTGTGCTACCGGTTAAATATTATGGACTGCATGAGGTTTGTTGCAATGTATTAACCCTCTAGCAAAAACCAAGAAAACCGAAAGTAAATGTATTTAAATCTCATTCATACAATACATTTCAAGCTCATTCTCATGAGACTGACATTCACGCAACTCATAGCAATAGTCACCTCCAGTTTCATTGTCCACCTGGACTGTACCAGTACTCTCGACAGGATGGCCATCAGAAGTCAAGACAAACAGGACTGGGCTGAACCAAGGGTGGCTTCCCTTTGCTATATCCATGTTTCTCATCTGTTTCCACAGTATAGACAAGAATTGCCGTTTTTAAGTCACTGCAGTTTGAGGAAGAAAAAAGGGGTTGTAAAATAAAAAAAAATAAAATTGCCAATCATAGTAGTGGATCACCTATCTTGTCTCATTTTGTATTTCTGCTGATTGACAACCTGGTGCTCTTGTAGCATACAAAGGCAAAAAAAAATCAGGCGTTCATTTCAAACTGAAATGTTTGACAGATGTAACAGCTTTCTGAAATGAAACTGATGAAATCTCAAATAGGAAAGTCCATCTCCTATACAGGGGAGAGATTAAATTTCAACAGGCAAAGTTTACTGTCCTTAGACAGATGCAGATTTTGTTTATTTTTTTGTTTACCTGGCAGCTGTTAAAAATACGGGAGATGGCTAGGGCTTTGCTATTGGTGCATAGTCTACCTCCTGCTGCTCTGGATGCTGCAGACTTCAGTGCGATTCATGTTTCAGGGTACTGTTGTCACAAACTGAAGGCAATTTCAAATTCTCTTACTGGTAATGCTAGCACTTCACTGATACTTTGACCTGTATTTTCGAAATGACGAAAGTGAAACAATCTGACAAGTGACTGAAAATTCATACTGCTATAGACACACACCTAAACCAGAGAGGTAAAAAAAGCATTTTTACACTATAATGCGAATGGCCAGATATGACCGAGGGTAGAGATCAAAAGTTTACAACTTCCTTTTTCTCTACTCACATTCACAGAATGAGGTATCAAGTAACATGCAGCGCTGAGGAAAAACAGAAATACTCGGAACAGCACCAAAACAAAATAACTGGTGTTTCATTGCACCGTCTTCCTAATATAGACAGCTGTACGAATGGCCAGATAACAATTTTATAAAAAATCAGTAAGAGTCTTTCTGTTGATTTGGGAGCCTTTGAATTTGAGCCATAATCTAAACTAGATTCTCCCAAAGGCAACTGTGCACGTTATACATTTTTGTGTGCCTATACACTATTCAAATAATACTTTTACTTAAAGAAATACATACCCTTAAACCCCTTCTCTGGACTTCAGTCAGAAAACTGGACTGGATCATGCTTTTCACTGGTAAAGTGAAGAGTATGGTCATACTCTTCATTGGTGTGGGATGCATCTTGCCCAACTGTATCCATCAGCTTCGGCAACCATTTTAAACCAGCATGTTTTCTTTAGGGTGAAGTGAATGATGAACCCAGTGAAGCAGATTAGGTTTGATTTACAATTAGACAAGATGAATCCTACCATAATGTCAACAAAAGCAAAATCAGGTACTGTGTCCACAGGCACTACCAGTTAAGTATACTGTTGAAAATGATACAAATTATACTTTTTGTAAACTTCATTTACAGAAATTATGGTAGATCCACAATGAGAAGTTGGGCACCTGAAGCAACCATAATGTTCAGATATATTAATTACATGATGCAAGGAGAGGGACTGACATAACAACGGTATTCCCAAAACCTGAATGGAAAGCTACTAAAAACAGAGGTTAAATATCACTCCCCTTCAGGCTCTGCATCTTATTTTACACAGGAAGGAGGTGTTCTCTTACAGCAAAATTCATGAGCCTGCACCCTTTTGTGGAGCTCCTGGACCCCTTCATGTAAAATCAAACTTTTGTTAAAACTTTCTTCCAAAAAATACTGGTAGAAGACAGAGACTCACATAAACCTCAGTGGCGAAATATTCCACCATGAAGTTCAGTAGCAAATCCTTTATTTCTTTTAAGGAACCTGAGTGAACACTCCCTCTAATAAACTGGTATATAGGTCATATATAGAAACATATGTATCCTACAGACACCTTTACATTAGAAACACAATTGCCTCCATAACCTTATGTGTTTTGAAGGAGCATGGATTATGAGACAGAAATTTGCATCTATCAGATTTAGCCATTTAGCTACCAATCATCAAGAGACTATAAGAATGGCAAATAGAATTCACAACTGAAACGTGGTCTTCCTCTTACTTTTTTTTTGGTGTTTTAAAGGCTATATGACCATATAAGGCATTGTCTAAAGTAGCTCATTTGATCGAAAATATTGTACAGGAACATATTTAACAATTTTTAACAATTAAGAAAACCAATCACAGAATTTTCTTACTAGTAATACAGGAAAGCCTAGGACGTACTAAGAATATCCTGCAAAATTTCAAATAAAAGTAGTTGTATCTAACACTTCATTTGGCTGGAAGGAATGAGAGAGAATGGACAAATATGAGTTTGAGGCTACTAAGTGGTTTACCAATCAGTATCAGTAGCTATCCTCTTTTAGCTATCAGCCAGTGAGAATATCCAATTAAATTTTTTGGAGTAGGGAGAGGCTGCTATTTTAAAATGCTACCTAGATCTTGTCTCTGCGAACCTGGGGGAGGAAATAAAGGAAAGAAGAAAAACCTGACAGCTGATCCTCCACATCTTATCAAATTCAGCTCAAAATAAAATGATTTTTAATTCACCTGACTCACAATTAATTTTACATATTTTTTAGATTTTGGAAATATTATCTCAACATCATCCTATTGCTTTTATAAAGAAGTTAACATCAGGAAGAGCTGCAGATGGTGTAAATCAGCAGATTTACCCGCATTTGGATTTAGTTTCAAATGTTGAACTGTTACTCTAAGAAAGGGCTCCTTATATTCCTCTTGTAGCAAGAAGTGTGCATATTCCGGAACAACTTCCAAGTAATAATATTTGTGCATAAAAAATTGTGTGCCATTTCACAAAAGAAATGGAAAAACTACAACATCAGCTCATAGGAAACTAGAGACACTACACACCGATAAATTCTGACAAATGCTGAATTACTCAATTTTCCCTCTGTGCAACAGAAGATACAGGACAACCCATGCCAAGACATTAAAACAAATCTCCCCCACAACTCATTAGCTGCAAAAGAAACAAGAAGAAGAAACAAAGAATGGGTAACTTTTGAGACTGGTACAATTTGGACACCTCAGTATGACTACAAATCAGATTTTTAACCACCTTTCTCTGTATTATCACACATAATTCATGGTACTCACAAAAACTGAAAACTAAATAGAGAATGCAGGCAAAACGTTTCCAAGATTTGGAAGTCCAGATTTTTTTTTAGTAAGATCAATATGAATTTAATATCAAAACTATAGTGGCCCAAATGCTTCCCTGAATCCTTAGGTCCTAGGAATAACCTACACATGGTTTTGTATGGCTACAAAAATGTTGCTATACAAAACAATTTAATTTATTTATTAATTTGAAGTTATCATAATCACGGAACCAATGTAGTAGTGCCGTAATACCAATTTAAGGTTTTCTTCTGTAAGTAATGGTTATTTCTGTTTCCAGACAGAGTATATAGCTCACTAGAACACAACCCATTACAAAAAATATATTGCAACTGTATTAGAAGGAACTTTTTTGAATGATATTTTAATTATAAAGGAACAGTTAAAATGATACGCATTTTGTGTCTTACAAGCACTTAAAATCTCGGTTAGGTAAGATGCTAAAGTCCCTTATGTTGTAAATGTCTTGCTAAAAGATGCCAATGGAAACGAACAAAAGGTGCACCCCTCCCCCCATACTTCAGTAAAATATGATGGCATCCATTCATTTCTTATCTACAGCCTGGGAAATCTTTTTCCAGTCAATGGAATGTTATCTCATGTAAACCAGAAATTAAATGATTAAATGCCCACATCAGTCTATTGGGATAAATCATTTTACATGTATTCCACCATAGGCCGAAAAGTCAAAGCAGCAACAAAAGAAGAAGAAAAGTAATATATGATTTTGTGTGTGTTTGTTTTTCCTTCAGCAAAGACATGAACATTACAGAATGTATGTGAGATAGCTGTACTTGAGTAGCAACTGAGGAAATTTCTGAAAATAGATTTTACATATCACAATGACATTTTGTGGCAGAAGTGATGCCAACAATTCAGGTATCACCTGTAATCCCTGTTAGATCTTTCAGAACATGGTATGTCAACTTTGTCAGTTATATTCTGTACGTTCAGTGCAATTAAATGCTAGAGTAAGAAGATACAGCATCACCTGACATAAATGAAACTTGAACTCAGCTATTCTTCAACTGAATTTGCCTATATGAGGATTGGTCATTTAGGTATAATGTATCTGTCCTTGTACAGAGTACGTTTAGATGAGCTGTTCTATTGCAAAGATAAGAATCCTAGAACTGATGAATTAACCTTACTTAAGACTTGAAACCTGCACTTCAGACAGGTAGACTGTGCCCGTCAAGAGTTGCTGAATGTAAATGGGTCACAGTTTTCATATCTTTAACATCTGTTGTTTATACCCAAGAAAGCACATCAGGGGCAAGAAAATTAATTCCCCAATTGCTGTCAACCGAGTTAGGGAACAGCAATAAACAGCTTACTGTAAGCCTCTAGCTACAATAAAATTGCTGTCAATAAAGTGTGGCTGATATGGTTTTGCTGTGCTAGAAGAATAGATTCTTTGGAAGTGAAAATCTGAAATGGAAACTAAAGAGATCCTCCCTTGTTCCTGTATACAAAAGAACATTATCACAAAATTCCAATAGCATTAAACTCTCAAGATCCGGTTCTCACTCCTATGTGTGGCACAAATTTATTAGTATTTGTGAAACTTTGGCTTTGCACATTCAGGACAGATGAGACCCCAGCGATTCTGATAAAAATCTTTTGCATGGGAAACGTTTAAAGAGAAATGAAGCTTGCTAAGCTTTTACTGTCTGCATCTGTACACACAAAATGTTCCCTACTCCAGTTTAGCATTTCTACTGTCACTGTTGAAAATAGTATTATAGCTTAGGGTTATGTTCAGATTTCCATTATAACCCCCAGTTTCCACATGCTCTTAACTTTCTGAAAAATTCTTCTTTTCAGCTGAAATTTTCCATGCTTGGTCTCAGCTCAAAGATGAATTTCTTTAGACAGTTGAGCAAAATCTGTTAACCTATTTTTCAGTTATACAAGGATAGAAAAAATACACTGTACATTTTCACCATTTCTAATATTTTAGTATACATATAGATATATAAATATACTGAACCAGAAAACAACTGAATTTTACATGCAGACGTTTTTCCAGGTGACTAGCCCTCACCCAAGACTAATATCCATGCTAACACATAAAACAAATTAAGCATAAAAAAGAAACAATGGAATTGTAAATTTTTTTTTTTATACTAAGTGGTAAAATAAGGCCACTAAAAATAATACCGCACACAGAATTATGGAATGCTATGGTTACAGAATTTTAATATTTGCAGGTGACGTAGACTCTGCACTGCTGTTCCAATGCAGATTTCCATCAACTTATGCACCTTGAAATTGCCACTCTCAGCATATCAAATTAAGAGTCATTAATGTTTTCAGCTTTTCTCTTCTCTTACATAAACCCTAAAGTTACAAATTTAAACACTCCAGAGTAAGATAACATCAATTACATGTGCCACAGAAAGCTCAAGTGATGTGCATTGATCAGCTGGAGCCTGGCTACTCGTTCCTTGATCAGGCAAGAAGTCCATTGACTGAAAAAGGAGTAAAGCAAGCTCCACAGACCTTATATTATTGACTGTATGATTAAAAATATACCTTAGTATGGAATGCATTTAATGTATCAGTCAAGCCCCAAATCCTTAATTTCTGCCATCAGAGCACAGAAATGAAAGGACAGTATTAACATATATTTAGCTTTCCTGAATCTACTAGAACTGTGCATATTTACAAAATTTATAAATTATCATCTTGATTCAGAAAAGCGCTTAGAGTGTGCTTACGGCTGTCTTTCTTGAAGACAACATCTGAAGTCATTTGGACTTTAAGGATCTGCTTCAGTCCCACCACTTTAAATGAAAGTTAAGCACATGCCTAAATGCTATTTGATTAGGAATGAAGACTGAAGATTATGCTCATAACCCATACTGATACATATTTTTAAACCTGTGTTATTCGTCGCTGCTGTACTTCAAATCTGATTAAATGAAGTTGTTATAATTGAAAACTGGGATAACCACGGCAAATTGGCCCTAATTTCTTTTATTATTTATTCTATTGTTAATCTAATGACACTGAGTAGGAGTTTTTTGTCTGTTTATTTGCTTTTTGTAAGAGGTCTTTCACATAGAAGAATACAACATGTCGTCTTTGACTGTATTTCTATGTAGCTGTTTGGTGTAGTGACTTACTAATTTGAAGTGCGTTTTAAAGTTCAATCAAATACTGAAAAGAACACTGATTGAGAAGCCTGCATAGATTTCAGTATTCTTTATGAGTCATAACACTGATTTTGGAAGCTTAGCTATATAAGCTGGTGGTGTGCAACATCCTTTCCATACTCCTAATTATGTGAATTAGCATTTAGAACAATCCCAAGTTCAAGTATTCAAAAATGCTCTTTTCCGAGCATCCACCAGGTTTACTGCAAGATAGGCACTTGAAGAAGGCTTTGGTTTTTTTGTACTGGGTACTTCTGAAACATCAGCCTGTGCAATTCAAAGTGACATGTGAAGACTTAACTACAGAACTTCCACTAAATTTATTGACGATTGCACAGAAATTGCCCAGCGGAAAAAAAAACAAAACAAAACAAAACAACAAACAAACGAAGAAATTTGTACTGAACAATCTATTTTTGAATTCTAAAAGCTTTCTGACTTGGGACCCAGTTCTAACAGATTTCTAGGGCCAAGCTCCCATTAAAAGTAACAGGATTTTGCTTGAACGAAGTCCAAGTGTGGACTTAGATCTCAGCTCGCTATTAGTATTAATGCATCTGCAAGATACATTGCATGTGTATTTACCTTGGACTGAAAGAAACTGTAAGTAAAAATGGAGGAAGCTAGTATTTCTTAGATATATATTAATCCTATATTTCATCTTTCCCTATCTCAGCATCCTCCACAACAATTCCCGCACCCTTTGCAAACCACATAAAGAAAACTTGTGGAATATATAGGTAACTTAATACAACTTCTAACATTAGATACAGAGAAATTAATTCTGTTAAACCTCAAGAAAACAGTACAGTGGCACAGAACAAAGTATCTCTTCTTAAAGGAATTTTAAAAAATGTTTTCAGATACTGTAGCATTAGCACACACTACTATTCAGTAAGATTTTTAAGTCGAAATACTTTGCCTAAAGGCCACACTCTACCACAAATCTAAAAAAAAAAAAAAAAAGACCTATGAAAGTGTATTTAACTCTTGTGCCAATGAATACTAGCCAAAATGCATCCTAATTTCAGGAATTACAGACAGAATAATAGAAAGGCTGCTAATGACTACTACCATTGCTGGTTATACTCTTCCAGCCAAAACGGACATGGGGGCATTAAAAGATTACATCCTGTAACACTCATCATTGGGGAAAAAAAACCCCAGACACTATCTCCTTCCCCACAGAATACAAATGCACAAGCTCAGTTTAGGTAACTGTCTACCTATGATATGAAAGAGTTATATTTTCAGTTACATATAATATCACAGCTTTTGCTGGGAGCGATCCAAATCATATGATATGAGTATCTGCTGACTTCAAAAAGGATTCAGTAAGACTTCAGTGGAATTTTAATCAGGTCCATATACAGGTATAATGACTGATATTATTATTAAACTGAAACGAGTGTATTTAACATAATGAACACAAGTAGCTCTGAAAATACTGCCAGTAGATTTGTTTGGGTGTGGGTTGTTTTTTTTCCTCATACTCAATTTCATTGTGCAGAGCTTATACATTCTGTCAGGTAAATAATTTTTTGGGGTCTTAACTGCCTCTAGATGCTGTGGGGGATTAAGTCTGAATTTCCTAATAGAGTTTGGAAAGCTAATTTAAGCTAAATTAACAGCATCTCAGAACAGAAAAAGGAATGTGTAGGTTGGGGGTGTTACATTTTGTAACTAAAACCAGGGAGAAAACTTCAGCTGAGTAACCACAGATTATTTGGAGCTCTTCTATAAATTTTTGTGGTTTGTTTTTTGGTTGTGGTTTGTTTTTTTTTTTAAATTGGTTCTTGTTTTAACTTACACTGACAGTATGTAGATGGTGCTGCGTAACAGCCTGAAGACAGCTCTGGAATATACCCTTCTTTAAAGTCCTTAGAAAGGTTAAGGTTTTGTGAGAACCTTCTGCGATGTTTTCAGTGTCTGGTTGTAACTACGAGTTGTTTTAGAGCAGTTACTTTAGCAGAACTGCTTCAAAAGTGCTTGTTTTATTCTTAGCATCTTGTTAGTGTGACACCTTACAGACACCCGAAGTCAAGACACTGTTCTGGGAACGTCACATTCATCTTAGATAAGGCTAATGCAACAGCAAGAGGATGACTTTATCCTAAACTTGGCTACTGTCAAAATCTTTTTGCGAAGACAAGGCTAAATGTGTCGCACTTGATATCTCTAAGATTCATATCCCTAATAAATTCAGACAAATCACCCTAACTCGGAGGGTACAGCGCCAGCAGGAACACGAGCGTGACTCCTCACGCCGACAAAGTCGGCGCGGCCAAAGTGAAGCGCGAACGGCAGCCGCCTTGCAGAACACGCAAACCTAACTACTGACCACTCCGGTGCAACTATCATTAAATAAAAGGTTCTTTGGCTGTAATACCAGCTTGATCCTTCCCTCCATCCCTCCCTCCCTCCCTCCCGCCCGCCCCCGCCCCTTCCCCTAGCCACTGCAGGGCTGGCAGCGGGCCAGCGTAAGCGACGCGGTGCCTTAGTGCCATCTACAGGCTACCCCCGACACGCTCGTCCAGTGGCAGAAGCCAAGCACCAATAAAACGAATTAGACAGCGCCGCATTTAAATCTTTATTAGCCGGGAATTATTAGACCTAAGAAAAACTAACGCTGGATTTGGTTGAAATATGAGTTTCTCAGCCTCCTAATCCCTCCTCGTACGGCGTTATTTCACAGTTTAAAATGAGTTACGATGGATCGCTTATGCATCACTAAGATGAGAAAATATTTACAATGGGCTGACTTTTTTTTTTTTCTTCTGCATAATTCAGATGTATTGAGAGAACGCATTCCTTTCAAAAGTATGCTTTGGCCATTTTTTAAAATATGCAACAAACTGTCTATGCAATACCAACTTTCATCTATTACAACAAAATCATTTTGAACTCAAAACAGAGGAAGACTTCCGTATGGCTTAGTTATATCCTACCAACAAACCACGTGCTTCACAGATGAAGTAGCTTGGAAATTTGGGTGTCTTTGTTAGGGAAGAAAAATTAACCTCTTTAGTAACACTAACTTAGCAAGGTTCCAAATCAGCTTGAACTGTAAAAGAAATTCAAGCCAACTCACTTCAAAATTTGAAACTGAATGTACATATCCCTTCAATCTTGAAGCAGTTGAATTTTCAGACTGAAATTTGGCATACAAGGAAACAGTTTTTCTTCTTCAATAACTTTTACATTTGGACAGTCAAATACCGGGGAGAAAAAAAAAAGTCTTTTTTTTTTTCAGTTTTGTTTATGCACATGTATGTGCACATGCACAGATGCTTAACAGTCCTTTAACAATCAGTATTTTTCAAAACCCAAAGTATCAGAGGCATTTCGCAAGTGCATGGTTAAGCCTCAGGTAAATGATAAAGGGGTCAAGGGTTTTTTTGTTTGTTTTTGTTTTTTTGTTCCCCCCGTAATGTAACTAAATTAAATTAGACTGAAAGAAAAAAACCCCACAACATAGTGGCACTTTTAATACTGGTTGATTGGGCACTTGTATGCAGTACTTATAGACCAGTAAAAGTGCTCGTTTACCTGTCTGGTGTGTAAGGGGCCCTTTGTCTTGAAGCCTCCTTGGGAACTGCACTCTGAGGCACTGAAGTGATCTGAACTAGTGGAAGAGCGTTTGGAAAGGGTGTCACAACCACCAACAAAGGTGTTGTCCAACGGGAGTTCCTGAATCACATGGTGCTTTTTCACTGAAACTGGAGTGTCAGGTTTGAGATGAAAAGCAGACTGCGGAGAGGCAGATTTGTAATGCTTGGCAAGATCAGGACTGTTAGGCTTAAAGGTTGTTGGTGGTGCTGTGCCCCAATCAAATCTTCCTATACTTTGCTCCTCCAGCTCCGCTGGAAGGCTTATTGTCCCGTTGATAGGTTCATGAACTGCATCATCAGGTTTGGACTCCTCAATGGTCACAAAGTTCAAAAGAGAGCTCTTCGGAGATTTCCTTTTCTTCCTTTTCTTTTTCTTGTTTTGCTTGTTCTCCTGATTGGGAGACATCCACTCAGCACCTTGCTTGCTCCGCTGGGCAGCTTTGAATCTGGATGCATGTCGACAACGAACAAGAACCGTGACAAATATCACCACTATGACAACCATGGCACCGGCCACAATAGCAATCATGATCGTGAGATAGTCCTCGTTTTGGTAGGGTTGGCTACTGTCCCCTATGTTCCGGTCCAAAGGTGTTTCCATAGTCCTGCGTATCAAGTCATAAATATAAGAGGCATTTCCAGCAGTATCATTTACATACAAAAATACAAGCACAAGAGTATGCAGGGATTTGGGATAACCCAAATCACTTATGTTGACAACTAAGCGATGCAGCCCCACATCATTAGGAGTTGGTTTTTCTTCCAGAGTGATATTACCTGTCACTGGATCAATCCGAAACAAACCCTTGTTATTTCCGCTTACAATTGTGTACTTAAGCTCGGCGTTCATTCCAGTGTCTATATCCACAGCAAACACTTCAGCTACCACCGATCCTGGAATTGCCGAGAGTGGCACTAGCTTAAAAGAAGTATTAGAAGGCGGGTAGATGACAACGGGGCTGTTATCGTTAACATCCATGACGTTTATGGTTACTTTTGCTGTAGAAGAGCGAGGAGGTTGCCCTCCATCCACTGCCTTAACGTCAAAGGTGTAGGAGCTCTGCTGTTCTCGGTCAAAAGAAACATTGGACTTTATAACTCCAGAGTACGGATCCAGCACAAAGTTTTCATTGTCATTCAGGATGGAAAGGGTCACCGCTTTGTTTTCCCCGGCATCCGCATCGGTCACCGTGATCACCCCCACCGTGCTATACTTTGGTAAGTTCTCCGATACGAAAAACTGGAAGTGATTATGAGTAAATTTGGGACTGTTGTCATTTTCGTCCAACACAGTAACAATTACAGCTGCTTGACTCTGCAAAGGAGGGGTGCCATTGTCTCGGGCTGTAACAGTGAAAATGAAACGTTCCTGCTCTTCTCTGTCAAAAACTCTGGAGGCTGTCAAAACTCCCGTCTTTCGATCCAGATCGAAAAAGGAGGCATTAGGGCCAAGCTGATAAACAATGTCTGCATTTTTCCCACTGTCTTCATCTGTGGCACTAATAGTTGTTAAGTATAGACCACGCCGGTTGTTTTCAGAAACTGACAGCTCAATTACAGGCTGGCTGAAAATCGGAGGGTTGTCATTTTCATCCTCCAGTTTAACTCTTACCAGGGCAGTCTGGTTCAAACTGGGCTTGCCAGAATCAGAAGCAACAATTTTAAAGCTGAATTCTTTGGTGCCCTCATAGTCCAACAAGGAAGAGGTCTCTAGCAAATACTGGTTGTCGTAAACCGCCTTCAAGTGGAAGGGGACCTCTCTCTCAATGAAACAGATCACTTTGCCGTTCACATCAGTGTCCTTATCTGAAACCGTAATTAGGGCAATCTTTGTATTGACGGGATCTTTCTCAGATAAGTACACTGTGCCATTGATGGGACTTATTATGTACCTGAGGTCTATGTTAGGAGGGTTATCGTTTACATCAGTGACATTGATGGTAACAGTCGCCCGAGCCGGTGTAGAGCTACCATCACTAGCCAGCACTGTCACTTTGTGAATAGCAGTCTCTTCTCGATCTAAGGACCTCTGAACTGTAATCAGCCCTGTGGTGTTGTTTAAAGCAAAAAATCTTTTGGTTGCAGGGGCGACTTGGGCACCAAAAATATATCTGATTTCTGCATTGCTTCCTATATCTGCATCTGTAGCATGAAGCTGAATTACAGAAGTGCCTACAGGGGCATTCTCTGGTATATGAACCTCTACTTGACTCTCTTTAAACACCGGCCTGTTATCATTGACATCACTTACTGTGACTTGCAGGATGGCTGTGCTGGATTTCTGGGGGGTACCTCCATCCTCCACTTTGATTTTCATCACGTAGGTGTCCTTTTGCTCTCGGTCCAAGTTCTGCTGCACGATCAGCTGAGGCCATTTCTCTCCTTCTGGAGTTTCTACAATATCCAGTCCAAAGACACTCTGCCCATTTAACAACTCGTAGTGCTGCACACCGTTGAAACCTGTGTCAGGATCTGTTGCTGATGGGATTGGAAAGCGGCTGTTGATCAGAGTGTTTTCTGGGATGGAGATATTGATGACAGGGGATGGAAACATAGGTGCATTGTCATTAGTATCCTTTACAATGATTTTTATTTTGATCAGCCTAAAAAAGTCATTGGGGAGAATCACCACCTCAAGTTCAAAGAAACACTCGTTTTCTTCTGCATAGGAAGCTCCAGCACAGAGTTTTTCTCTGTCTATTCTGTTAGATGTCGTAAAGATTTCCCCAGTGGTGCTGGACACTTTGACCAGAGGGGCATCCCCTGCTTTAGACACCAGTCTGTAGACAAGGCTGGCACTGGTCCCCGTGGCAGCATTGATGTGAGAAATGTTCAGGTCCTTTGGTATGTTCCCTATGGGTACGTTTTCAGGCAGCTCCTCTCTAATAGTGTAAATAAGTTCTTGAGCTACAGCAGAATCCAGCCTTAAACAGGCAATCAAAGCGGCCAACAGGTAAAAATCCCTCAGGTCCATGATAATGTTTTTATTCGCTTTTCCCGGATTTTAGGACTTAAAGGTTTCCACAGAGGAATGATGCGCGATTTGCAAGAGGAGGCATGCATGGACTGCAGGATGCATTACATCTCATTTCTTATTTGGAGACAGCACTGTCAACACAACCACACAGAACAGCATTATTGGTTTTTTAGGCATGACAAATCCACAATCTCCAACTACTACTTGTTTTTGCAATGCACACTTGCAGCAGTACGTTTTCCTACTGCTCCCTTTTACAAGCGATCCCTCCAGACAAATGCACCAATATCCCGTTGGCTGCATTTGCACAGAGCGAGAATGGAAATAACTACTTGCAGGATTAAGGGTAGCCACAGTTTCGACACGTACTTTCTGAATAATTTCTTGGTACACCGTGTAATCCGTAACGTGCATTTCCCCTCTACCCTCCTCCACCCCAGTCATTTGGTGCAAGTAAAAAAAAAATCTACCTGCACTACTTCTGGATTCTAACTGCTATGTCAGCTGCCAAATGTAATTTGTTGTCTGCTTCCACACGTATTTTTTAGCTCTTGCAAACCACATTTTTCTCTGCTCCTTGTGCCTTTCATCCCCCCTTCTACAGCTATCGTACTGGGAAATAACCACCCGGACATGCTGCTGCTGCAGCAGTCGTCACTGGCTACTTCACATCCCTGTTAACTGATGAGACAATAACAGGACTTACAGTTTCTTACACTCTCAGCTCAATGTTTCCTCTCCAGATGTTGGATACTTCTCCTTCTGGTTAATAACCTTAAACTTTATTTGTTTGTTTTTAAACACAGTCTAAATCACGAGGCTGGAAATTCCAAACGCAACTTAGGAGCAGCCAGCATGTTTACAGATGGGGGGGGGGGGGAGGGAGAATGTATTTTCTGATGACAAGAGGAAGAAAAAAAGGTGCAGCCTTTCCCCACTGACACTGACCTCCCTTCAGGATGTTATTAGCAGCTGCCACACATAAATACTGCAGAATAATAATGCGGGGGGGGGGGGGGGAGAAGAAAAAAAAAAACCAAGCGACAGACAGACTTCTGTTTGCATGCTCTGCTAACCGCGAATTATCGGGTTGCAAGGCTGCCAGCACCTACAGTTTGGCGGAACCGGGCAGCCCCGAGCACTAATCTTATCTGCATTAAGCTGCACGGTAGCTGATGCCCGTGATTACTTCCAGCAGAGTGATGCAGGTAGGGATGCAGAGACAGCGAGTAGGTGAGCCTTTGCCACCAACATCAACTGAATCCGAAACACTGATTCTTTCCCTAGACAAATATGCTGCGTGTTGGCTTTTTTCTTTTTTTTTTTTTTTCCCTTTAAATGATATGCATCACAGTGTATGGGTAACTTTGCACTTACGTTGGTTGTCTACCTTTGACGATCTGCTGCAGCTAAGCAATGATCTGTTCCAGCAGATACAGCACAATGCATCTGGTAAACCACCAATTTTGGAGAAATCAGCAGCCGCCAAACGCTTCCTCCTTGAGATATGTGTTGCTTCGGGGTGGCAAATTAGCAACTCCAGGGAACAAATTCACAGTTCTGTCGTTAGTCATCCTCTCCACGTTTCATTGCTATTGAGCGGCGGATCCTTCGGGTGTTTAAACGTGCACGCACCAACACAAACAAAACGGCAAGCAAAAATCCGGTGCACTTCTTTAGACCGGGGGTATTTTCCACTCTGCACTGCACACCATTCCCATCCCTCTCTCGGCAGAGCAGAGGCAGCTACGTGAAGTCTGCAACTTCTGACTGGAAATTACAAGAGTTGGTCTGGCGGCGGTGCTTCTCTCGCCCTCTTTAATCTCTGGGGTGACAGCTGCCCACGCGCGCGCGCACACACACCACAAAAAAAATAAAAAAAATTTAAAATTAAATTAAAAAAAAAAAATTTAAAAAAAAAATCCTAATAGGTTATTGCTTTAGTGATGGGAGGAAGCGACGGCGCTTTCCCTCCTCCCTCCCAGCCTCTCTCCCTCACACGCTCTCTCTCCTTCTCCCTCTCCCCCTCTCTCTCTGAACTGAAATTCTTGATATAACTCTCAATAAGCCCAGAGGGAGGGTGTGAGCGGCGCTAGGCCCCCCCCCCCGCCGCACCCCATTGGCCCGCGCCGGCGGGGGCGGCGGATGGCGGAGCGCGGCGCCGGCATTGGCCGCCGGGCACGTCGCTCCCCGGCGCGGCGGAGCGGCGGGGGGCGGCCGGGGAGGGGGGGAGGCGCGGAGGTTCCGCGCCGCGCGTAAGGCTTAGGCGGCTGCGCGCAGCCGCGCCGCGGCGGTGGGGTGGGGGGGGGGGGGCTGCGGGAGCGGGGGTAGACGGGGGACGGAGGTGGGGGGGGGGGGGGGGGGGGGGACAGGCGGGGAAGGCGGCGAGCCGGCGGGGCGCTCCGCGGTTGGGGGGCGCAGCGACGCGACGCGGAGTGTTGGGGGGGGGGGGGGCGTGGGGGGGGGGCGGAAAGGTTGATCGGGCTTGCGGGCAGCCGCGGGGCAATCCGGTAAAACCAAAAAAAAAAAAAAAAACAAAACCAAAAAGGGTTTGATGCGGGTTTGGGTTGGTGGTGGGGTTTTTTTTGGGGGGGGTGGGTGGGTGGCTCAGCGCGGTGGGTCCCCCTTGCGCGGGGCAGCGGGAAGCGCCGCCGCTCGCCGTGGGGGTGCGGAGCGCTGGTGGGGCGCGCAACCTGCGCGGCCTGCGCCGGAGGAAGCAGCCTGCCCCGGCCCTCCTCCGCGCGGTCGGGCTTTATATTTAATACATGCCTTGTCATCTATAATTCACGCCGCTCTGACTCCAGCCCCCGTCTGGGCTCCCATTTACGCCCGCACACCTTTCTCTTTCCCCTTCCCCTTCCCGAAGGGTCGGCCCCGGCGCTGGCCGGAGGGAGGAGGAGAGCTGCTCTGCTCCGCTGGTTCGGGTTTTGTCCGCTTAAAACGTCGAACGTGGCAAACGTTCCTCTCTGCGGTTTGATAAATAATAAAAGTGATCATTTCGCCTTCCCCGTAAATGACACGGGTGAATTATCCCGCTGGCCACAAAGAAGCGTCACATGCCTGGAAGACGGTGTGATAAAATGCCAATGTGTTACGATATGAGTGACCTCAAAAGTGCGACAAAGAAGACGATTACAGTGCATTATATATAGTGCATCATATGTAGTGCCTTTTTCAACAGTTTCTGAAGCATGAATGAGCCTTCATTTGACTGTGCTTTTATTGCTAGCTTTTCTCAGCTTGAACTCGCAAGCCGTGTGACACAGTACCTATCCAATTCAGGATGCCCGCGTATGTGGCCACGCTGGCTGCTGCTTCTGGTTAAGCCTTTCAAATACAGATGCGTGCAGAAAACAAAGATAACATCAGCGTTTGGCTTTTTCTGTACACGGGACTGTATCTAGATAATTTACACATTTTCAGTTGATAGCGTTGGCCTGCTAAAGGTCCAGCCTTGACGGTTTTACATTTTCAAATGCAGGCTCCTACCTTTACGCTCCCATACGCATGTGCACATACGACGCACCGTTAACTAATGGTGGAAGCTGCCTGTGCCTGTCAGAGGTCAGTGATTTGCATGGCTTGGTTTTGTGTGGTACATGCTGATAAATGTACATATCCTCGCTGGTCGTACAGATGCAGGCGCTGTGTATGTGAATGTTGCACATCCTGTAATCCCATGATGTGTAAAGATTAAATGCTCTTAGTTTTGCTGTGCTTTGTGTTGGTGTCCAAAAGACTCCTGTTACAGATACACACAGGGAAAAAAAAAAAAAAAATTGATCCTGGTTTTGATGACATCAAGTAATGGTAGCAAACGGAACTGAATCTAATAATAGTGTAAGAAAAATGTTCATTATGTAATACAGGAAGGATGGCGAGAGCCCCAGCATTGAAAGTCAAGCAAGTGACATGAAGGAGCAACCTCGCTGCCAAACCACTTTAGAAGAAGAATTCTGTGAATGAATTAAGTGTGCAATTCTTCTCGTCTTTTAAAATACAAAGCAGAACAGCCATTAATAAAGAAGATAATTAGAACTACTAGCGTTCTGTGTAATGCAGTCTGCTTCTGAAATACGGCGTGTTTATGTATGCGTTAATAATGCACACATTTTTCCTGACACTAGTCATATCACAGCAGTATGGCATCACAGACGTTTTATAGCCTCATTCTAGTAACATCACAGACATGCAACATTCTTATTCTAATCACACCATAGTCATTTCAATGTCACATTGTAGTCACATCACATAGCCTGGTAATAATTATTTAACTTTATTGCTAAGCTGAATAGTTTTCTGTTTGCTCAGGGATGACTTTAACTTGTAGTCAGAACTGATTAGCACACGCTCATAAATGAGTTCTTCTCATGTACACGGGGTTAGCCTCATGAAAAGTTAGGAAGAGAAAAAAAGTAAAATTTCAGCGAACTAGTGACTGTTGGATTTAAACCCAACATGGTCACAAGTCACAGTAAGAGCATATTTTTGCTGTTTTCTGAAGTTATTTTAGAAAGCCAGAGATGTTTATGTGCAGATCTGTCATGTTAATGTTTATGTGCTTGCTTTAAAATGCTGTAGTTCTTTAACTAATCATACATTATTAACCTCATGGAAGCGGCAGGTCTTCAGACCATAATGTTTGCACAACAGCTTGTAAAATTGAGGCCCAGAGTACCAAAGGGGCTAGAACTGTTACAACTGCTTCTAATAATGGGACAAAATGAATAGAAAGGGCTGAGTTCCCGAGCGGGTGTCGGAATTGCCCAGTGTAGCGTTACGCCACCTCTGAAATGCGGGGAACTGCTCCGAAACATTTCCCGTGTTCACTTGAGTAGCCATGTTTTATCCTCCAGTAAATGTTTATTCGCTTGCTCTTGTGTTTGAGAAAACTACGGTATTTGCTGTTATGCTCTCCTCAAATGCAGCTATGTACTATTATTTATACTGTTCCTTAATAGTCTCCTTTCTTTACCGTGATGTATTAGGCTTTTGTCTGCATATAAGAACACTGGGCTCCTAATCACATCATAACCTATTAAAATGACTTCTGTATTATAGCATATTAACTATTCATCCACATCATTGCTTGTTATCTTCGCCTCCATATTATTATGTATCAAATTCTTTTCCCTATCATATTTGACTCAAATTCTAGCATGCTAGAAACTGACTCCAATTATTCTGTACTAGCTATAGTCAAATTGCACTAAATGGAATTGCTTACATTGTATCATACTGGCTACAGGCTCACACAATACATTATACATGAAACTGATTCACATTATGCTTAGCTAACTAAAGACTTTAATCTTGAAGTGTTGAGCATAAAATGCTATCATTCTTCACTGAACTGGCTCTGGTCACTTGATCATTTTGTACCTGGGATTGCCTCTTACAGGCGGTTATTATTAAAGCAAAATGGCTTTTCCTCTCCTGCAGTTCTACCACTTTCTATGGAGAGCTGATTCATATGCTAATGAACGAGCTCTTTTACTTCATGCCATCGCACTGCAACACTGGAACCTGACCTATGGTGCACCTATAGCATGTCCTCTCCAGTCCAGCATAGCGAAAAAGCACGTTATAAACATTTGTTTGCGTGTTCAAACAGCAGGTTATGTGCTAGCTATTTATCCATCCTTATTATTATCCCTGGAGGCTTTGTTTCTTCAACGTTGCTTAAATTGTTAGCAAATACAGCCTTGGTCCCATCTCCAACAGGAGTTACTCAAGGCCAAGTTGTCAGTTTGGCAGAGATCTTTCAGGGTGTTCCTGATGTTGTTGTCCCTGGAAAGAGAAGAGGTTTGGAGTTCAGTGTGGCAGGTAAGAAGGGAGGAATCCACCCCCTGTTACGGATAGTATTTAATCCATGAAGTAGTCCACCTCCACAGAGCAGATGTTCGCTCTGCTCAAACGAGCACTGGCATTGCTCTGTCCTTCACTCGGGCTTCTGCCACGGGTCGGTCTCATGGTAACCTCAGGAAATCCAATTCTTGCAAGAGGTACTGGGCCGAAAAGTGATGCTTATCATCTGCTGTGCTCCTAACCCCCAAAACTTGAGGGAGTCTGTGAAAACGAGAGAGGAGAATGCCACGAAAATGGGAGCAGCATATGGAGAGGATTGTGGAGGCCCTGTTTTCTGCATATCCTTACAAGCATGTTTCTCCCTTACAAGCATGCTGCTTTTGTCCAGACTTTATACACCTAATGGTCTGGATTTCAGGAGCTTGCTTCAGCGTTTCCTCTTCTTCTTGGGTGTAGGGATTGAACCTGGAGTCTTTATTTACATGAGCAGTTCAAATGAAGTCAATAAAAATATTTTGTGTAGTGTAAACCACACATAACTACGGCATTTTGAAAAGCCAGGTAATTGAATTATAAATTATATTTGTTTAATATACTCATTTTCATAATTTCAAAATCTATTGAATTGTTTTTCAGGCTGGTTGTGAGAGCTCTAGGAAAGGAAAAAGACTTAAGCAAACATTTCAGGACTATATATTAATCTGTACTCTTAAATAAACAGCAATAGCTAAGTCAGTTAATGATGAATAATTTAAGCCAATCGAGCTGCTGAGACGGGGCAATTGTTGCAGAATCAGGCCCCTTTAATATGTAATTCTTCAGGAAAATAAACTCAGTCCCTGGATAATCAAATCACAAAAGGGGCAGGTGACGACCTTTATTCCATTTGAATGGCAGAACTAAATTTAACTGAATTTGCCATTTTTTTTTTGACTGACAAAGATTGCAAATGTCAGTTCATGGCTCTGAAGGGTCTACAAATGCACAAGCTGAAAACTGGCATTTTGCAGTGCCCTGTCACCGTACAATACAGCAAGGTGCCGAACTCCCATTAATTATTGCTGTTTATTTAAAGGTACAGATTAACGTACAGACTTGAATTGTTTGCTTGAAAGTGTTGGGCTTTTTTTCTCCCTCACAGGGCTTTAGTAACTATTTAGTAAAACAATAAAAATCAATTTGGATATGGCAAAAAGAGAATAATAAACAAGTGCCGTTTAAAATGCAATTATTGGACCACTTAAAAGAGATGTAATTGCATGTGGCACAAAAAGAAAAAAATGTTTTATTCTTTGCTACCCTCATGTTATTTATTACGATGGAAGTAGCTGATGAATCAAAATACAGAAGCAGATTCCAACCAGTGTGCTTTTGTGTAAGGTGAAAATATTCCAACACCTGCAAATAACCTGATGTCTTATTGATGCGTTATTGTTTAAAAATAGGAGAAGGAAAAAGACACGGAAAGAAAGTAAGTCTAAAGGTTTTCAGACAAAACAGTGTCTGAAGAAAGCTTTGCTAAAGCATTTTCATTTCCATCAAAACGGTAATGTAAATCTGATTGATGGAGTTATGCTTATGCAATGTTGACAGGATCAGAATGAGACCCAAAGCGTGGAATGAGACCTCCTTCAGGCATTTACTTTGTTTTTCTGCTTTCAACTTCTGACCTGTTCCTTGCTTGCGCAGAAAATAGAAAATGCTCAATTTAAATCAATATATATACTCACACTAACTTGCATTAGTGAGATTGACATCTTTACATCCAGCTTTGAACCTAAATATCTTCTGTTTTGCAGTCCTACTCTGATGTCAGTCATGCCTCACCATTTACAAAAGGTTACTAAGGTAGTGAAGCTTGATTAAACTCCATGTCCTCTGGGGAAAAAAATACTCGTTTGACATAGACATAGCTTCATTCTTTAAATTACAGATAGGCAGGCAGACAGATGACTAATTTCTGTTTAAAAGCATTGTGCTGTTATGATCGCCGCTTCTTATTTCTAACACACTTGCTTTTCTTAACATTCCGGTTAAAGCAAGGGATCTAAGGTTTCGAGGTTTTATCTTTTGGAGGTGGTATGTTTTGCAATGTGATTGTAGAAATACTGCAACAGCTACAGTCTTTCATTGCGCAGATTATGCCCATCTATTTACCATCCCCATGCACCAAAGGAAAGAGCGCAGATTTCTGAATCGTGTCGCTTTTCCATGCCCCAATGGCGCTGCTGTGATTCACAGAGAACCTTTGTTCTTCAGGGCTCCAGAGCCAAAAAAGAGAAGGTGTGTGTCTTCCTCCTATGGGCAGCCATACCCCGACTCTGTACATGCCACCATGTTCTGGGGAAGTACTTTGATGTAATTTTGGCTTTCTGGAGGCTAATTCCTCCCAGATCTCCTCTTGATGTGGAAGCCAGAATTCTGCAGAGTGCCCATGCAGAGCTGAACCTGAAAGAAAGGATTAATCCGAATGAAATTACTCTTATTAAAACAATGGGGGAAAATTACAGGTCTGTGTTTGGTATGCATTCAGGGAATAGAAAATGTCACCAAATATCTTCGTATTCATTTATTTTCTGTTCAGTATCCTAAAAATATTTAGATTCTGCACAAGACAAAAAAAATCTAAAAGACCCTAAAGCCACAATTTGACTTCTTCATAGATTTTCACTGTTTTGTTCAGTGACTTACTGGCCAGGTTCCCAAATAGGCAGAAGTTACTCAAAATCTTAAAGTAAATAATGTGTTATCGTATGTGTGGTAAATCATAATGTAAGCAAAGTAAAAATATCCAGATAATGGAGCAGCACTTTCTCTTCATGGGAACTTACTGGGCATTCATAGTCAGAAAATAGTTTAGGGGAAGAATAAGACAGAGACTTCCATTGTTTTTACTTATTACTAATAAATCACAGCTTCTGCCTCCCATGTTGACAAGCAGCAGATGTTTCTACACAAACTCCATCAAAGTTAGTCATTTTGTCCTCTCCCTTATCAATGTTTCTGTCACTCTAAGGACGACATGCCTCAGGAAATAAGTAAGCACCTATCTATAGGGGCATCACTCAGTCATGCTTAGACAATTATCACAGCAAAACACACCTCAGACTGATCAATAATTGCTTTCCTTGTCAAATTTCTGGATGTCACAGGCAAGACCAAAGAGAGGGATCAGACCAGAGCAAAGCCTTGTCTAGACAGGTAGATTAGATTGCCTTTAGTCCTAACAGAGGCAGGAGGGTGCCGCAGTGGTCCACAGCAAAACCTAACAGGGCACTCGCCTCCCTCTGCCCAGCAACTGCACTTGGGCAGACTTAAGCTGAGTGAGCAAGGAAAGTCCTCTCCCCCGGGGAGGACACCTTAGAATCAGACAAAAAAGCAATATTAGGAATCTCTTGGAAGCATCATAGATTTTTCCTGGCAAAGTTTGTTCTGACATATGCCAGAAAGTTGTTATTTTCAGATGTATTTACAGGGATCAGCGCCTAGATTCCCTTTCATATCTCTGTCGTTCCCCTTTATCTTTCTAAAGCTTGGATAGACTGAAGGCCTTCTGGCTGATTAGCTTATATCCGTGCTTGCAAACCTCAGGCCTGCAATGAGGAGAGGATACTTGTTTTCAAGATATGACATTTTGGAAAATAGTAACTCAAGTTCATTCACAGTCCTGTTTAGACATTCTTTTTCCGTATAGTATATATCTATGTAACTATTTTTCACTGAAGACAGTAAGTTTATGCAATAAGAAAAGAAACCTACAGATTTTCTTGGACTGAAAGCTCAGATGAAATGCATGCCATGCTAGGAGAAGACACGTGAAGGCGTAATACAAAAATGATAAGTTTATCTCATTTCTGTAACTGGGAGGTCTTTTAGTTTCAGGCACTACAGAGTACGTCAGTCACTGTAAAACCAGATCCACCCTGCCTGTGCTATTATCATACCAGTGAGGAGTAGTAATTACAAAGCCTTTTTTTTTTCCCACTGCTGCACTGCTGTCAATCCCTCGAAACACCTGCACAATTTAGTAAACTTCATATGCTGAACACCAGTTGTTTCAAAGGTGAACTTCAGCTATCGCTTGGCTTACATTACGGTTCAGCTGATTCTTGACTGAGAAATGCAGGGAATCTTATTGAAGAGGATTTTTTTCTTACAGCATGAGTGCCAGAGGACTTCAGCACATATGACGAGAGTAGCCTGTTGTATGCAGTCCTGTTTAGACATTCTTTTATACAGTAATAAGCTGTTTGTTACTGACAGAAATAAGAATTTTTTTAATCCGGAAACTATGAAATTCTTATTAACATGATTACATTTAAATGAATGAAGAAACTGTCTCTGCTAGCCCTAGAGATACATATTTTTTACAGATGGTATAGCAGGAATCTTTCTCTGTACATATACCTATGCTACTACAAGAGAACTAGTGGAGTTGTAAGCCTTGAATTTTCTTCCCCATTAAGTATTTGGCCTTGAATCTAAGTCTTAGAACGGGAGAGAAAATCTTCATTCTGTTGATAAAAGGGTTTGTTATCCCACTTTGATCTGTGATGGGTCAGTGCCCTATACTTTATGGAAAAACTGCGCAGGTATTCCTTAGCTAGCCCTGTCAGTCACTTGGAAGTATTTAATCTAAAATTTCAGAATGTAAAAGCCAAAGCTTTTGCCAGTTTGGCATTCTTTGGCAGTGACACATCTATGGTTGAAGAGCAGTCCTGCTATTGTTTTTTATTGTTACATGGATGTAAGCTTCCAATCAGGCTGCCGAAGTTGAACCTAACTTGTTCTCTTTCAGAAGCTCATTATGTTTCAGTTTTCCTAAAAATGGGGGGAAAAAGGTAAGTTGGTCTTGAATCTGAAATGTGGTCTGCCTGAACATGGGCTTTAAGATTTCAAGATCAGGACCTGCATGTCTTGGTCATATGAAGAGGAAGTAATGTTGAAAACCCGGATGGTCCCCACAAATTACAGACATGAGGCTCATTTTCGTAATTCTTTCTTTAATTGTATGAAGTTAGCATTAAAAATGATCATGTCAGTGTTCCCATATAGCCTAAGGCAGCTCTGATTTAAAGTATACTGTCACAAATTCTTTTCTCGTTAACGCTGATATTGCTCATTCTGATGTTAAGCAGAGCTTCTGTAAGACTATAAGACCACGGAGAAGCTATGTGGTTAAAAAAAACAAAGCTTCAAAAAACAAATCTAAAAAAATCTTAGTTGTCTGAAGTTATGGACAGAATATAGGCATCTACCTCGGAATGCAGTCCTGAAAGCCTGAACTTAAATGCCATCAAACTGGAGGAAGTTTCTCCACAACTTGCTTCAATTAACATAGTTAAAATTTCTGAGATGCTGAACTTCTACTTGTGTGGCTGCTCAAAAGCATCTCAGTCTTGGTCTGTCTGAGCAACACATATCTCAAGCCCTATCAGGATCTACAAATGAGATGCTTTTTCTCTTCTCACTGAATAAAACAATGCATGCCTACAAAAATCAAGCTTTGTGTAAAACACAGTCCATATTGTGTTACCTTATTTTTAAACAAAACCATTAAATTTATGTTTAAATGGTTTTAATATTCCTTTGGCCCAGAAGGCATTTACTCAGTTTTTGTCTTTATAGACTCAAAATCACAGCTCCTAATTTCTGGAAGAACATCTTAACTGTATCTCCTGATGATGCTTTTTACATTGATATTAGGGTTAAAGCCCTACAGGGACAGGTTGTATGCATGCTTACATTCCCTACTCCATGAACTGTGTACATCCCGTACATGAAACACGCATTGAAAAGAATCCTGCGTAGTGTCAGTAAGCCTGACCCTCCATGAATAACCAACGAGTTTTAGGTTAAGACACTCCACTAATGGAAGAGCGGTGTGGGCTCAAATCACGCAGGACAGAGAGGGAAAAATCCTCTCTGCTCTCCCGATTCCTTGGAGAACTGTCAGGAATTTCCAGCCTGTGATTCAAGCGCTCTTGGTGGTTCATGGACCACTTCTAACAGGTCTATAACAGGTGATTCAAAAACATTTCTAGTAACAGTTACTTTCAGTTTCCTAAACAGGGCTCTCTCATCCTTTAAGATAATCTGTAGGGAGGTACAAACGGAAAAGTTGTTCAAAATAATGCTGCAACATGTATAGCTACATACTGCACAGGTGCTTGTGGATAAATCCCCATGGTAGTCACAGTTCCTTCTTCTCTGACAGGTTTAAAGGATAGAATGGCCTCTCATTCGTCTTTGAAGGAGAGCATTCTGGAATTTTTCACCCTTCCCGTGTGTTCTAGGGGCAACCAAGGTGTCCCTGTGGGGGACAGACAACTTGAGCATAGACATTTCAACCACTAAATGGCTTCCTGGAGCTCAACGTAACCTAATTTACTACAAGTCCCATAAAAATTACCCAGACACTTTCCAAAATTTTGTCTACTGTGAACTGTGTTATACAGAGGCACAAGGAGACTTTCTGGGTTTTTTTTGTTTTGTTTTTTTTTTTTATCAGAGAAATGTCAGAGAATGTCTTCATTATCCTGACTTTAAAAAATCAGAATTAGAGAGTAATTAATCCTCCTTGAAGACATTTACATCTAAATAGCAGTAAGTGATCTAATGAACTCAAATTTACTGTGCTACAATGAATATAGATCGTGGAACAAAGAATAGTTGGCAAAAAAAGATTAATATTTATACAGTGTCATTTTTAAACAAAGCTATCCAGAATAATTAAGTGTGTGTGTGTACAAAAGAAGGAATTTCAGTAATTAGGAAGCATTCCTATGGTACATTTTATAGCTTAGGACGCAATGAAGCCTATTCTAATTGTATTTTAAAAAGCGGTCCTTTCTGTTGAAAGAAAAGTACAAGATTTTTATTTAGTTTTATAGATAAATATAGAAGCTCTTCTTGTTTTCACTGAAACTGCTGAAATCCTGGCCACTGACGTCAACAGAGCAGGCTTAGGCTCAAACAATACTTGTCAAATGTATTTCGTTCAATTTACAGCTATTTCTTATAAACGTCTGCACATCTTCTAAATGCAGTAAACAGTGTCATCTAGAGGATATTTTTAAGTACTGCATGTCATCTCCAAACAGCTCTTCTACAAAGATTTTGACAAGCTAAGTGAAAGCATGAAGCTAGGCACTTGCCATAGTAATTACGCTTTTTTTTTTTTTTTGTAAAAAAGAGTATTATTGAATACACTTTGCTTTCGGGACACCAGAGAGCCTAATACACTGTCACAACAAAATACTTGGATGCCTTAAGGCTGTTAATTTAATCACAGACATTTAAAGAAATTAAACTAACACCAACTATTACTGTGACTCTTTGGTTTAGTTCAGTTAAGGTGACAAAATATTATGTAAAATTACCATAATAGAAAATAAGGAAATAATTTGTAATATTATGTAGTTTTGACCAGTGCATATTTAAATAATTGCCTTTAGTTATTTGTGCATGCTATAATTCAGATTGCACTAAGAAATTTATAAAATATGTTTTAAAAACCTAACTAAAACCAGCAAATAGTAATTGTTAACTCATCAAATAATAGTATGGGACCTATTGTAGGAAACAGTCTCTTTGAAAGGACTTAAAAGAGAGACACGTTTTGAATGTCGTCCATCTTACATTGACAACTTGACATTACTAAGAGGTCTGTTTCTAACTTTAGGTGCAGCAAGTGGCAATGATTAGCAAAACCTCATTCCATCAACAGGGGATGAGTTATACAGGTCCTCCTCCCCCTTCTTTTATAATTCAGTTCTGCCATTTTCTGGGCTAAAATCTTTATCAGACCTTTTTTATTTAAACAAACAAAAAAAACCAACAAACCAACCAAACAAAAATCCTATATGTAAATAACAAATTGCTAGGAAAGGTGTTATTTTTTGCCTTAACTGAAGATGCATTTTTTCTGTCTAGACCACAAAAATCTTCACATCCTGCAACTGTCTGCTGTCCTCACTTTGCCAAAGAAGGACTAATAGATTTCATGTGTTATCCCACCTCTGCTTGTCACAGTTTCATATTATTTTGCAAGAATTTAAAAATCTAAGGCTGTGTCTAATTTCAGTCATGGGTCAGGCAAGAGTGCAATCTGTATAGAACTTGAGTGCAATGGGTCCATTAGGATGTAACTTAATATCTGTTTTACAAATGAGCTGCATTAAAAACACCATTGTTTAATGAGGCTATAATGTTAATTAAATGAATTAAAAACTGTAATATGAAATAAAATCAAACAAGACAGTTACATGATACAGGAATTTAATTATAACAAAGTTTCAGTAAAGCTGTCAAGATAACTAGTTGCAGATAAAATCTTTGACAGGGTAATACTGGCTAAAAATTAATTTTTCTTTTATAATTCTGTTATAATTAAAGTGACCATCCATTTTGAAGGTTGACATCACTTGCATTCAACAATAAGCTTACATTTATATGGGCACATGTTACGGGAGTAATGGTAGTATTAGGGTGGTGACTGAGGTAATTAAAAACTTTACTGCACCCAGCGCATTATTGCCTGACAAGAAAAGTCGCAAACACTTCCGGGGATGGAGCTGAAGGAAAGAGGATGCATTTCAGATAATGCTTTTCCTATTCTAGCGAGTCTCTCGTAAACTTTGGTCACAAGGATGATAGGACCATAATCTTTGTGATCAAGTAACAGCAGTAACAGTAATTAAAATAATTAAAAAATGCTATTTCAAAGCCATCTGCATAATCAAAAGACCTGGCTTTCTCAGGTAATGAAGAGATCACAGAGCCGACAGTGTACCCGGTTATGAGGGACAAAGGTGGTGGGGATGGGGGAAGCGCATAGCATACAAAGCTTCTTCCAGAAGAGACAGCAACCACGGCCCCACAGGGACAGGTATTTCGTCAGGCAGAACTCCGCTGGATTTGGATGTTTGCCTGGTAAGTGCGTTTATAAGGAGAAAACAAACGTGTTCCCGCAGTTGCACAGAACCTTTCTGATTTCATCCACTGCCTTTTATCTTCAGACGGAGGAGCACTGTGAGACTGACTGCTGCTCCCTGTGCAGAATTCGAGAGGCAGCGTACGCAGTACAGGGTAGGTTTCTGCATGTTAGTGCTTCTAACATGATCACTAATGTTTCTACATCTCCGGAGGGTTTTGGTGTAGGAAGGCAGTTGCTCTAGCAGGGTATCTGGAGGTGAAGTGTGAACTCTAATGAAAGAAGTGAAAAAAGCAAACAGCTGGGCTTCCTGTCTCGAGATAGCTGGGGAAATGGAAACAGTCCATAGGAGCATCAAATAGGAAAATGTGATCCCTCACAGTAGATTTCTTTTTTTTTTTTTTGGTAGCAAAGTAATGCTTTATGCAATTTAGCTGTAGAAATGATAGACGTTTAGGAAGCACTAGGTAGCAAAAGATGTGGGAGTATCCTGACAAGGGCTGTAGTCAGGAAGGCCAAGAACAAAGCAGAAACAAAGGCAGCACCAAGAGAGAAACAAAAAGAAAAAGAGAGCAGCGTCTATGTAAGTTTGGTGTAATTAAAATGAGCTTTTTGATTGGCGGTTATACAACCGTACTTTCAAGCTTAATTGCTAATTCGATGTGAATATTTGCATTTAATACGTGCATATATTTCATAGTATCACAGTGAAGTTTTACAGTCGTCAAGTTGTCAGTGGCCTAATGCATTGACCTCTGGAGTGCTTAAAGGACAATATAGTTCAGTGTTGAAGGTGCTGCCAGGGTGTCTCAGACCATCCCTACCAAATAGTTTCAGTGCTTGCAAAAATGGTTTCTGTGCTCAGTGGACAAGGTCACACAAACACAACTGCTCCAAGTGTGAAACCTCCAAGTAACATTCTTGATGTAACTACTTCCCCAAATGTAACTTTTGCCCAAAATTAGTTTTGTTAGCTCATTACAAATGAATATTTGCTTCAAAATGGGTAGACATGTCCATGAATGACCCGTGCATCTCCATGCCTAAGTGCCCTATAATCATCTGCAGTGCTGCACTGTTATATGCAATGTTGGGAGGTTGTTTCTCTTCATAGAGGGTTTATTTTTTTCTGGAGTGCAGCCAGGCATTTCCATTTCCACAAGTAGAGATCACTGGTAAAAATACCAGTCTTTCATGAATTCATTTGAGGGAGAGACATGGTGCAATTTAAAAACTGTAGGAAAGAACAACCCTGACAAATCACATTTTTCTCTGCTACACTTCAACAACAAACACTTCTCGCTCCTGTTTTTACTTGCTCAGTAATAGTTAATTACATGCCGTATTGAAAATCCTCCATTTCACCAACAAACAGTTGAGAAACAGCAGGAGTTTATGAAGCGAATACCTGCCCTTACATACCAGTTCATGGAACTGGGAAGCTCTCTTGCAGACAGCAATAAAGATGAGGGTAAAGAAGATAGTGAGAACAAGCTTTAGCTGATGGTGTCAGAGGATTGCTGCTGGAACCATCTATTAAATGTGGATTCCTGGTATTGGACTATATAATCACACTGAATTGATGGGACAGCACAGCTAGCAATGGCAGGAATACATTTGCTGAAAATTTATGTCAAGGTTGCCTTGGAGCTGCCAGTATCATACCAATATAAAATTTCTTTGTCTGTAGAGATGCATTTTGTCATAAACATCTGGAAACTTACCATTCCTGACTGCTACTGGTCAGTTGTAAACCCATTTGAAACTGCTGCTGTGTCAAACCTAGCACTGGCATCAACAAAAATGCAGGTCTCAACAGCAGAGCAAATCAGGAAGACATGGTATTATCTGAGGAGCTGAAAAGCTTCATATTCTCAAATGGCAGCTTCAGAAGCAACTTGTACCTTTTTTTTTTCCCCTTTTTTCCTTCTTTTTTTTCCTTTTTTTTTAAGGAAAATGCTAAAAAGTTTGATTTTGTGTTTCTAGCTTTTGGCAGAGTATTCTGTATTGTAAACCTTTTGCACAATCACAGATCTCTGAACATAAAAGTGCTTGCAGTTCTGCTCTTTGGGTTGGCAATTTTAGAGTGTATATGTCTATTAATAACTTTCAAACATTTTAGGCTTTTCAAGGGTATGAGGAGCTCTGTCGTATGTGTGTTCTGTCTTTAGTTAGGTGAGACTCAGACAAGCTGGGGCTGTGTCAACAGTTGGTCAAAGACTGCATACTCCAGCATGTCTTCAAGTTCCCATCACTGATCACCTAGTTAAGGGATCTTGCTGGAGTGCTCTGTGGCTTTCATCTAGCCTATGTGCTCAGATTTCTTTTACAAAGAGACCAAAGTGCAGAGAAAAGGAAAAAAAGTGGAAAAAGTTCATCATTTTCTGCTGTGGAGTTGAGCCTGCAGCAGACCCATGCACCCAGACAGTAATGGTAATCTAGAGTGGAAATACTCTGGATTTGTATTCCCACATTCCAGTGGCATTCTGCTTCTGAACGTCAGATTCAAAGTTATTTAATAAATGTCATGATCCTGTGCATGGGCTATCTGAAATCTGAAGTCTTTAAATAGCTGCGTGCATATTATTTGCAGAAAGAGGCCCTTGTGGAACTTCCCTCTGTGTTCATACGGTAAGAAAGCAAACGACAGAAAGAACTCTGAGAGAGAACAAAAGGACAAAACCAAAGCAAACTCAAAAAATGTTGCTTAGCAATGCATCCTGTATCACTCCAGGGGGATGGTCTTTGCCACAGATATTTACATGTTATGAGTAGAGTTTATCGAAAAGCAGAGAAACATTTGCGCAAAGCCAAAAACATAAATAAATGGTATATTGCAGGTTTTTTCAGTGCTGCAAAGATCAAACTAGAAGAAAAGACACAAGCAAAAAAATACACGTATGCATGTATTTTTAAAAGCAGCTAATTTGGGAAAATTATTTTAATTTTTTTTTAATTTCCCTTACTTGTTCTTTCTCTTCCTACTCTATTTTTGCCATTTGGTTCAATGCACTGAGTTCTGTTAGGTTTTATTTTTATATTTGTAACTTTGCACCTGTGAAAGCTTCAGAATGGTGAAAGAAGGAATCCCGTAACTTTAAAAAATTGAATGTTGGAATAGTGGCAGACTAGAAAAATTACAGGGCTTAATATTTCTTTTGGTGCTTTCATGACTGTTTAAGGAACTGAGGGTCTGGAAGAATGGAAAAGGTGGAAAAAAAATCCTTCAACATTGCTCATATTATTGTATTAAATTGCAAGGAGCAAGAAAACAAAAGGAAGGTAAATTGAGGACATTTCAACGTTTACATTAATTACTGTCTCCAAATCTTTTGAGGATTATAATTGAAAAAAATCTGTAGCAAAAAAATTCAAAAAAATCTATAGCAATTGTCTTCATTCTTCCAGGTGGGTTTTTTTGGTTTTTTTTTTTTTAGAAAGCCTTGCCTATTTAGACATCTCCCTTTCTCCCATTTATGGTCCGTTTCCTTTCCAGTAGAATGCTACAGACCTCATTCCAAATTGGTGACAGTGTACTTTTTATCCTCTCCCTTCTGGTGCAGCACATTCAAATGATAAAAAGCCTTATCATGTGAATATGCTCACTGAGTACACGAAACCCAGGCATCATTCGTATTAGTTTTCCTCATAGATTGATTGGTGCCATGCTTTAGGTTACGGATTTTGTAGTTTCCTGTGAGGTACATTTCCTAGCGCAGCATCGTGTGCTGTCCAAGGTGTATCTCACAGCTTTTTGTAATGCCATTTTATCTCGGCATTTTATCAAGTATACTGCATAGCATTTTTACCAGCAAACTCTTGCTAGGAACATTTTACAGCATAAACTTGCATATGTATGAAAATATATAGAGATGGCAGGGCACGGACGAGGCAGGAGGTAGAGAATATTTTTAACCTCTAACATTCTCAACCCTCGGTGCAAAACTCTATTTATTTTATAGTGGAATTTGGACATGTCTTCTGAGGATTAAAAAAAAAAAAAAGGAATTTAAGGCACAGAAATTGTCATATTTTGGCTCTAATATTACAAGGCAGAGACACCTTGTTGTTTGTGCCAGTATAGATAACTATGTTCTTTTATCACCTTAGAAGGAATCCTTCCGAGTAATAAAAATCCTCAGCGCCTTCCTGATCTGTTCTTCTTAAACAAGCAAGTTCTTTGCTTCCTGGCTACACAAGTGAATGACATTTTGCGGAGTAAGAAATGTAGGAGAAATACACATAGGATTAGTTGCTTGTCCTCCAATAATCTCTTAAATTCTTTTAGCCTTTCCTGCCGTTCACCGCCCTGTCACTGTGACATGTTAAGCAGCCTGAGTTATTTGTTTGTTCACAGTTTCCGTGCGCAGTGTGTTTTGTTGAAAGGCTGTGCTGGACAGCAAGGTCAAAAGCTGCCGCTTTGTTTTGTCCTGGATTTTGTACCCTCTGAAGGGAGAGGGAGATGTTTTGTTGTTTGGGTTTTTTTTTTGTTGTTGTTGTTTTTTCTTCTCTGAGAGAGAGCTTAGAGGCTTTGCTGGAAAATCTTTGGCAAGTGGAGGGAGGAGCAGGCAGGCAGCCTGCAGCTGGCGTTCGAGCCGGCGAGAAAGCAGAGCGCACAGACGCAGAGGTGACGGGAAGGAAACTTTCTGAGACAGTCAGGGGGAGTCTGCTGCAGTCCACGGTGGAAACTGCTGGATGGAGAGCAAGGTCAGAAGGAAGGACGTACACAGTGGATAGGGGAGAGATTTGTTTTCAAATGGCTTAAGCTGCTTCCCCCACAAAATCTTATTTCTTCTCTATTGTAATAGTTACCTTGTCCTTCCCTGTGATCTAATCAATGATTATTTTTAACACTCAAAGCCCTATTTTGTGGTTTGACGTAAGGAATAATGTCGGTACACCTACTTCATGGCTCTGGCTGACTCAGTGTCACATCGCACTGACCAGCAATTTGCGCAACGAACAGCCTCTCAGCTACAGGACAAGAGGAAAAACTTACTGCATTGCCAGTCTACGTCCAGAAGAACTGAGGTGGAAAAAGACTTAGTGTCGGTACGGTTTCCCAAAACGGGGAAGGGGATATGAAGGTAACATTTCTGAACTGGATGTAGGGGAGAGTATTTCTTCTCTAGTGCCAAGTCAGCTGCTTCTGGGAGCTTATTAACCTCTGCGTATGACCATTGAGGAATGAATTCCTATCAGTTTACAAGGCATAGAAAATGTTGTAAGGCAGAAGATGGAAAAAGACATGATAGGACAAACTGAGAGGAGTCTGAAGGGCACATCTTTTTATTAATCCTGCTGAACATTGCCTCTTGTAATAGCTAGCTGCAGGACTTTTCAGGTTTGGTAAATAACTCAGTGTTTCCCCCATTACAGTAAATATACAGCAAATGTTTAAGACTGGGCCTTAGACTTTAATAACCTTACCCCCCATTCACTGTTTTCCCACAGATGCATGCTCTCAAGCACAAACACCTTTACTAATTATATACTAATAGCCTGACATTGACATAAATTTTATCCAACCATTCCTAATTGCTGTTGGAAAGGTAGAAATGTGAATAAAAGTGCAAATACCCTTGTAAAAACAAAAGGAAGTCAGTCAGTTGCTGGTCACAAAAATGAGGCTGAAAGGAAAGAAAAATACTGCCTTTCGGTAACTTTGCCCTTCCCGAAGTTAAGTATAACCGGTTAGATGACTATGCTAACATTATTCTAATTTGAATGTGATTTTTCTAAATGTTGGGGGAAAATCACATGGGGAATAACTGCAGAAATCAGAATCAGGTCCATGGTGATACAGTCTTCTGAAAAGACCACAATAGATGGATAATTTCTATGCATCATCTTACTGTGTATATCTAGTAATGGTGTCTTCTCTCCCGACTTCAACACTTTTTTTCTACAGCCCCCTCTTTACCGCTCTTCTTGTGGAGACGTGTGGGTCCGGAAGGGATTCCTCAAGGAAACAAGTCAGGTGATTACTCAAAGCACGAAGGATTTCTTCCACTTCAGTATGATAGGCGATGGTCTCAAAAAGACTTTTCTGCTGCCTGAGAGAGGACTAAATAGACCCTTGCCATGATCTTGGGGGCTGCAGAGAAGAACAGGTAGGTGGCAGGCGCAGCTTCTGGTATGGTAAGCGAAGTATTGTGAAGAGGCTTCAGCGAGCATTGCTCAGCTATCGTAATTGGATTCCATACTGCAACCTGCACAGGTTTTTCCCTCCACTGAGTATACCAAAAAATAATAGTTTTTTGTACCCAAGTTTTGGACCTTGAATTTGAGAGGGAACATACTGCAAAGTCTTACAGGCCACAGGTTTCCAAGAAAGGAGTTATGCAGAAAGCCCATAGGTTGACTAGACTGTAAACTGAATTGATGTGCGTGTATGTATTTTGGTGACTTGTGTGCATCCTATTTGTCATAACTTTAGCTCTTTTTTTTGTATAGTTTTAATTTTTTTAATGTCTATTTGTCTCAGAGTATTTTCATTTTTTAATGGAAATTATTATACACTTCCATTTTTTGTGCTTTATAAAGACCACCTTTTGGAAATATTCTGCGGATACATTAAAAATAAATCACTTTTCACAAGGTATTATTACATAAAACTTAAGTAAATAGTGCAAGTTCAGTTTGATAAAAAAGAAGATAAAAAACAAGAGAAAGAAGCTCTTTTCTTCAGTATTAAAAAAACAAGATACCCTATGTGATTGTTTCTCAGTGTTTTGGAGAAGTCTCTCACCTCTGTCAACTGAGCCGTGGTGATGCTTTCACAGGTAACATGAAAACATGTTATCACTGAGTAATTTCTGACCTTATTCAAAGATATCTCTCTCTTTACTTTAGTCATCAAAAAGCACTGTGCACTGTTGTGCAACACCCTTGGTGCCGACAATACTTTGCTGCTGGTGAGCTGAATCTCCAGCACAACAGTAGGTAGCTACTGATCAATAGCAACCGAAGGTGACACGTTTCCAGAAGACGCTGGCTGTGAGCTTCTGAACTCTCTGGAGAACGCGGAGTTTGGCATGAGAGACACCCAGAATCTTAAACAGCCTTTTTTATCCCCTGATGCTGCAGTTATTACTGATCTATGCAGCTCTGAAAGCACTCTCTTTTTCCACCAAGCAGCGCTTGCTTTATGAACGTCAAAATGACACTTTAAAAGGTGAATATGATCCAAGCAGCAATCACATTCTCCTCCACAGTTCCCGGCTCTTGTCGCCAAAACTATTGTTTCTATCATTAGCTTTATTAGCAGTCTAACTTAATTAGCTAAATGACATTATTTAGTGGCAAGTTCTCCAGTACATCTCTGCTAACCATTGCATATTCAATGTGCACTTTATTCATGTAGATAGGCTGGCAAGTGGGCAAAAAAAGAGATGGACAGAGGACAGAAAAGGAAGTCCAACAGAGGGGACCTTCCTACCCAAAATGTTTGACCAATGAGGATGCAAAATGAAAGGACAAGGACTGTTTCCAATGGTGGATTTCATTATAGTCTTTATTCTTGAAGAATGTGAGTTAATTGCTGTTGAGAAAAACATGCTAAGATGGCAGACAGGCAACAGGTCACATACTGGTCCAGGTGCTCTTGCCCAGTCACAGAGGGAGCGTCTGCCAGCTCTCTCTTTCCTTTCCCGTACTTATTCCATAGAAGAGCAACTCCCAGGTATTATCCAAACAGTTGTAGGAGCAGTTTCTATCACGTGCTCCCCCTGGAAATCTTTTTCATAGGGGAAATAAGAAGAACAAGGTTCCAAAGAGAGAGCTAATTGCATTTTCCTAAGGATAGCATAGCATGCACAGTACCACTTAGTATAAGACTGCCCAACGTATGACGGTGGATGACCACTACAGGATTTTTTTGTATTTAGTGCCAGTGCCGTTGCAGTGGCATCCAGTGCTTGATAGCTATCAAAGGGCAGTTTATGTACTTTGCTACACTACTTTGATGGATATTGTGCCTTGGCTTTCATTTCACCGCACTGCTTTTTAATATAACTTGTAATCCTGTGAGGTAGACTCAGATCAGTTTTATGTAAAAGCATCTTCAAGTTCCTTCACTGTGTATTTAACTGTTGCATCCTTAGGCAGAGGGTAACTTTCCTAGATTTTCTATCTGGATGTGCCTTAAAAAACAGAATAATGAACCTTTTATAGTTTCCTCAGAAAGAAACCAACCCCCCTTGCTGCCAAAAGATATAAGGAATTTTTCAAACTCCTGTTAAGCATAAACTCTGTGCAAATCATCCCTGGCATATTTGTAGGGGCATGACCAGATGTATATATCCCACTGCAGAACCAGCGGTTTATCTACTAGGTTATATAGTATAATATATTCTGATTGAAAACAGATTCACATCTGTAGAGGAAATGAAAGAGAAACAGGGAATTTCGGAAAAGAAAGTAGAAGGAAATAGAGCTGGGTATGGATCACCAGGAACTGTCGCATAGGTCACAGCCCACTTCCTCATGATTGTGGTACCCACAGAAAAGAAGCCGTCAGAAGCCACAACTCAGATGAATTGTTTTAGCCATCTGTAGTTTGTGGCCCAGTCATCCTGTGAAAGGACTTGCTATTTCATTGAATCAAACTTTCTGCAGGCATATAAGAATTCAATTCACAATATCCAGTCGAGGCCTCTCACATGCCGAACACCCAGCCAATGTGCTAAAACAATCAACTGAAGGACCAGCAGCACCTCAAACTATAATGCAAGACAGGGAATGAACAAGAAAGACTGAGGATGCTTCTAAAGTCCCTTTGGTGGGACCCTGCTGGACTCAGATGAGACTGTTTTAATAGGAAACCCTTAACGGTCAGATCTCAAATGCTCTAATGCTTTGTCTCCACACTTTATCTTTGTACCTCATAAATAGTTGAAGAATTCTTCAATTTTGCAGCTGTTATTGTAATTAGCAAGCTAAATGACTTCTGCTTTTAAAATCGTGAATCACAGTTAACTGCTTAATGCTACTGCTGTAAATGTGTGCTTTATTGACATCTTAAACCCTTTAATTGTGAGAATGCCTTTTTTTTCCTTGCATGTACCTCTGTTAGTAACAGTCCCGTGTCCCTACCCAAATAAGTGGCTCATCAAATGCTCTCGACCTAGCTGAGACAGTTAGTGATCAGTGGTTTTGTAAGTCATTTTTCTCATGGATTTGTTTATGTATTAAGGGTCTAATTTAGCTTTCCTTTTTTTCTAAAACTGTGACTGTAGTTTACCCTGAAACTTCACAACATGTTTTGCTGTGTTAAGAGGAGTGAAAAAAAAAAAAAAATCAGTTGCAGACAATTTATCTCATCTCAGAGATTCTTTTCCACTACCAGTGCTGAACAGTCATGTAAATTTATTTTTTAAAAAAGAGGAAATCTGCTGCATTTCACCTATGACTGATTGAATTTCATTAGTATATGAACTCATTCCTTTGTTTATAAAGGAGTTTGGATTCTTTGATATGAATGAAACATAGATAAATGTTGTTGTTGTTACCAAATTAAATACATTCCTTGTGAAACTCCACTGGTTTTATCACATTTCAACAGGCTGAATTTAATCTAATACTTTAAAAACCACTGTTACCTAGAGAAGGGTTGGAAATAAAATGTTTTAATATTTACAAATACTGTGTATTGGTCACTGATAAGGAGGAAGCATATTCTGCACAGCTATGACATTTCACTTACCTCTTCGCGTGCATGTGAAGCCATCAGAAATGGATACTTTGAATCTGCATCTCTATGTACCTGACTGTAATTATAGTATAGTAATGTGTTGAAATTCAGATGCTGTGCTGAATATAAATGCAGCACGATTTCCTTCTTTCCCACGTCATTAGGGAGATTGATAGAGATCCAGAGAAGAATTTAAGTACTGCAGTACCTTACTTCTGAGAGCTCTGCAGACAAACTACATTTTGTCCTTTTTCAATGCATGGGGAAAGTGAGGTATCACAGAAACTTGCAAGCTGAACAGGGATTCACATGAAATAGTCAAGCTCTTTGAAAATACTGAGGATAGAGAAGGGTAGGACTTCAACACCTTCCTCAAGAAGACATAATTATTTCTCCGACACAAGAATTCACTTACATAAGAGCCTGAGACGCCTCTTTTACACACTGCTATCCAAAACCTGAAAAATAAAAACTGAACAACGAGAAAGCCTCCAGGAAAGTCCCAGCTGCTCTCAATATATTAATAGAATACTACTCTCAAAGGAGGCCGAGGTTAAAGGTGAGGATACAGTTCTCAGAGTCTCTGTCCTAGGAGACTACTAAGATACTGGATAAAAGCATTTTGCGTGGTGCTTTTCAAATATAAGAGAGTTGACCATACGGGAATTCCCTGGTGAGACTAGCCATTTAACAGTCTTACCAGGGCATAGGCACAAAGCAGTGTGGTAGCATCAGGACCTCTATTACGGAGATCATTGCACAGGGACTAAAGGGTCTTCAGTTGCCTATAGATGTAGGTGGCAGTCCAGCAAGGCTTCTGAGAAACATAGATGTCCTGGATTGAGGTAAAACAGGACTGATTTTTAGTTCAGTAATTTTACTTTTTAGCTAAGCCTCTTCTAACTAACTGAACTCTCCGATATCAACAGTGTATTTTTAAGACTGTAGTCCGCTCCCAGAGTGATAAGAACTGATTATTTATAATTTATGCCAAGGAATGGTATGCAGAGAGGATCTTGCTTATACTTATTGCTATAACAACCAAGACCAGCTAACTTTGTTATTTGCCCCATTGGACAGGTCAGAAGCCGAAAAGAGTAGAGGGGTCCCACCTGCGGGGAGGAGTGGACAGGACAGGTGACCCAAGAACTGACCAACAGGGTATTCCATCCCATCTGCCTCATGCTCAGTATAAAAGCTGAGCGATCAAAGTGTCATCCCTCTTTTGTCAATGGCTGGTGTCCAAGGAAGACTCTGTCTGTTTGTCTGCCTTTGACCCCAATCTGTGCATTCCTGAATCCAGATCTGGAATCCAGTTCCCATCCATTGCTGATTCCAGTCTGGGACTTTCCCCATGCCCAACAATGACATGATCTTCATCCTGGGAGCTTGATACATTTGTGTATATATTGTATATATTTAATTATTTTCTTTTGTTATTATTTTATGAATTTGTTAATATTTTCATTAAAGTAGTTCAGTTTTCTTTAAAACTCCTAAGTCTCTTTCTCTGTCTCCCTTCTCTCCTTGGAGACAGAGGTGAGGGAGAGCATCTGTCATTTGCTTCAGTGGCCAATCCGGCCCAAACCACGACAATAGTAAAGCCACAATGTCAGTGCTTGGTGTGCAAGTCCCTTTGTAGATATAGCCTAGAATGACAGTAACACAGTCACAGTACTTCCAGCACCAAAATACGTTTATGGCAGATCACTAGCCTACAGTCTGAATTTGTTGTGAATTCTTCAGCATGCTGGCTACATTTTTGCTTAAAGTTTCATGATTGCAGAAGCCTCCAGTGTAAGCTGTTGTCCTGTCATTAACGTTACACATCAGGGTATGGACAGCCTCAGTTGTTTACTAAAAAGATGAAAAGGTGCTTGTCATAACCATAAGTAACTGACTGTGATCCAAGCAGCATTGACAATAACAATTTCTTATTTGCTTCCTATTTTATCTGCATTTAAGCAGACCGAAGAAGGAATTTAAAGAGCGTACAAGACTCTCAGAAGTCCAGGTAGCTGGTTGAAAGACCATAAAGAAATATGTAGCAATATTTAGGAAATTACTAATACCTTCTGGAACAAATCTTTCCCTTTTGGTAAAATCCATTTCTGTTTTCCTGTTGGATTCCATGAGCTGTCAGAAACATGAATTAAGAATATATAAATATTTTAGAATAAAAGACATATCCTTAGTAAGGCTTATGCTGCGCTTGGATCCATCTGTCTTTTCAAAGAGATTTAGTTTCTTTCTTCACCTGAAAAATATCAAAATGAACAACAACAAAAAGTGATAACAAGAACGAAACAAATACATAACAAAATATGAGCAAGAAAGAATTGCAATGCCTCTGCAGAGACAAGTATTTCAATTAATTTTTGAAGCATTTTGGGATTCCTGTAAGGTTCTGCAATTTGTCAAATAAGTAATTATCATTTTTGTAAGTTGCAACATAATTTCTTAATGCCTAAAGAAAAAAAAAACAATATGGAAATTTCATTAAGGAATAAAACTGTTTACATGTTCAGTCTGGACAAGTTGTCCCAGCTCATTCCGTTATTGATCAAGGTCTATGTAGAGGAAATGTCAGTGCTGAAGGTGTCAGAGAATCTACATTTATGCAGATATTATATTTATTACTACACAAATATTCAGACATTTAAATGCAAAGAACTATAGGAAACAACGTACCAAATTTGTGTGTCATAAACCGGTGCTGTTGAGCTCAATGAAACTTCCAGGCATAAACAGATTCAGAATTTCATTCCATACCTTTGTCTTTGGAAGTCACGAGTGGGGAAATTGATTTCTCTTTTAATTCTTGGGGGACTCTTCCAGCCGTTGGACAGAGCTACTAGACAGGTCAACAAGAAGCTGCAAATGGGATTTTCCTGTAGCTTTGGTGTTACTGAAAATGGGACATAACTGCCAAAACTATTGCTTGTGTTGTAGAACAAATTCTCTCCTGATGTAAAACGACACTATTCCATTGACTCCAATGACGTTACACCCAATTTATGCCAGGAGAATATGTAGCTCTTTATCCTTTTATCTGTAAGCTGGTTGTTGTGACTTAATTTCAAATGAATTATGTTACTGTTCTTGGTCTGTGCCCTTGCAGCACTTTATTACTTAGAAGGCTAGTTCAGCAGAAATAAATAAATATGTGATTTGCAGTCTCAGCAAATGTCCTAGCCAGGAACAATGGCCTCTCTGCAGTGTTCCAGACTAATTGCCCCCAATTTTCTGCTCTAACCTTCATACCCAATTCATTCCCTTCTTGCGCTGTTCTCCTTACTCTTTTTCCACCCAGTCCTCATGTTCAGATTTTCTCCAGTGTCAGCAAGTCTTTAACCACCAGCTCTTATGTATTTAAATTCCTTTAGAGAATAACTTCCTTTACGGTGATCATAAGAAACGTGTAGTACATTTAAGAAAGTAAATTATTTAAGAAAAGAATATACTTTAAATCTTTCCTTCTTAAGCTCCCGCCTTGAATTTTTGTGTTTGATAGTATACCCTAGCATTTATGGTAACAAATACTGTCATTATAATTGTGTCCTGTGCTTACTAGTACATCATCATCCAATGTTTTTCTAATTTCACAGTCAAAACCTGCTGTCAAATATTATACGCAGTTTAACTGGCATTCATACAAGTAGAAAGATTTTTAAGCTTATTTTAAGGCTGATTGGCAGCAACTTTCTGTTCGAAATTTGAATGCAGTAGCAATAAGTTAATGATAAGCATTAATAAAATCGTGCTTGAGGTCATTGCTTAGATACTAAGGACCTTTTGATGATTAGAGAACGTGTCTGAAAATTGTTCTGGGCACCTACTTAACAGCCTGTGACTTTGGAAGGCATTAGTCCAGAACACTGGCTTCATTCTCTCATTAAGTCTTCTCCATTATAGGAGGTTGTTTGTGAGGCCTGTTGGAATCAGTGGTGCACAGGAAGGCTGAAATTAAAGAAACTGGTCTGAGTGAAATAAGTAGTTCCTAGCTTCTTACTTTGGGGGACACCTGCTGAATTTAACAGAATTTTTTCCACAGTGCAACTGCATTTCTGCTGAGTAGTTCAGCCAGGTGTGGAGCCTGAGTCTATGACCTTTGTGTGCTTATCCTCTATGAAAGCCCATGGATCATACTGTTGAATACAGTGTATAAGTAAAAAGTAAAAGAAAGATTTGTGAAAGCCGTGATATTTGTAAAATTTTAAATGTTACGTTGTTGAATTCTTTTATTACAGAATCACAGAATGGTCAGGGTTGGAAGGGACCTCTGGAGATCATCTAGTCCAACCCCCCTGCCACAGCAGGGACACCTACAGCAGTTGCACAGGACGGCGTCCAGGCGGGTTTTGAATGTCTCCAGTGTGGGAGACTCCACAACCTCTCTGGGCAGCCTGTGCCAGTGCTCTGCCTCCCTCAACCTTATTAAGTCTGGTGTAAGAAAAAAGCACGTTTTACATAGAAGTACATGCTTTCAGTTGGGTAAATATTCCTCACTGGACTTGCCTCTGTCTGTGCTATGTTGAAAGTTAAATGCTAAGCTCACTAATGTTGATATGTTTTCCAAATATATCCTTATCCTTCTCTCCCTTCAGGTTTCTCCATCTTACTCTGTTCAGCTCCTGCACCAGCCTGGACTGGGGGAATTCTCTGCTCAGTTCCTACCTTTTGTATCATATCTCTGTCTTCCTTATTGCACCATTAAAATAACTATATTGTATTCAACTTGTGGCTTATCTGACCTGGCCTTCTCCTTCTAGGGTCCCCTTTGGACACTTAAAAAGAACCATTATGAAACAAGATTATTGCTATGGAAAACTTTACTCCTACTCTTATTTAGTTAGCATTGATACAACTTTTGATAAACTCCAGAGTAAAAAAAAGAGAATCCTGCATCATCTGTTTCACACTGTACATAGTTCTAGTGTCCCTGTGGTGCTCCCGAACACAGAATCATAGTACAATGTTGTCTTTCGTTTAGTCTATATATTTGAGGTTTTGATAGATTTTTAAATATTTTCATATGAGGACTTTTTGGGGTTTTTTTAATAGTAAAAAAAAAGTTTTACAATGCTCTTTTTTCATTTGCACTTTGTATGAAGGTGTGATGTTTGTATTTTAAGCTAGTGTTACCAAAACAAAGCAACCACAAAACCCTGGCAAAAAGCTTTAAATAATTTCATGCCCAATTTGGCAAATTAGAGCAATAAAAATTCAAGATAGGACAAAATAAATTCCCCTACTTTACAAGCAATTTCCATATTTTAAGAACAACTTCAATTGCAATTTTTAAATATACATTTAATTGATATAGGATAGATCTTGTAAATTAATTGAGCAAGAAATTGTTATTCCTCTTATATTCCAGGCAGTTTCTTCTAAACCTACCATTTCTCTCCACCCAACCCTGACTTGCTTCCAGACGTGCATTCACTGTAGGTCAGGTTCTGCATTTGGCTTTAAGCCTGTGCCTCTTTATTGAAAGTCTCCTACATATAGGGAGGGTGTTGACTTTAATCTTTTCTATGGGTATGACACCAGTATCAGAAGAGTTAATTTATTCCTCTAAAAGTGCAGGTAAATTTAGTCTATCAATTTTTCTGAAGTCTGAACTCCTAAAAAGATTCTTAGCATTAAATATAAAATACGTGACTGCTTTGGAACAGATACTTTCTTTCTGTGTTTGACCAGAACTCCTTGTTTACAGTTTTCCTGAGTTTTCTTGAGTGGCCAATTATACTGAACATATATTCAGCCTAGTACACATTAAGAAATTCACCAAATTCCATGTTGTTGCCCTGTTTTGTACAGAGATCAATTTGGTCCCTGTTATATTCTTATGAGCTTTCTGTACAAAATCACTTTACGTTTTTCTTCCTAGGGTAAGATTAATCTGCCCTAGTTTAGGCATAAAAAAAATTAAATCTCTCAGTCTAGCTCACCCTATTCTTTCTTTATAGTCAACGAAGAGAAATGGGCACCTCAAGAGAATGATTCATCTCATCCTAAGATCAGTATCTAGGATAGGTCAGATGGATTGCCCTTTGGAGGTGCCAATTTCTTTCCAGTGACTATCAAGGGAACCTAGGGTGACTGGCTCAGTCTCGTATCTGTAACTTTTAGATGTCTGAAGTTAAGTGACATAAGCTGTTCTTCCTTATCATAACATTTTCTGAGGATATGAATAATTAATTCCCTTCAGAAAATATTACCTTGAAGACAATAGTGTTTTGACTGAGACCCAAAATGTTAAAGACAATTCAGTGTACATATATTTGGAATATTATATGCTGCTCTGGCAGAATCTTGGGAGATTTGATGAAGCAAGCAGAGCATTCACTGGTGCTCACAGAAGCATAACCTGCACTTTTGGACACATGGAACCAGGTTTGTATACAGAAAAATAAAGATTTAAAATGTATTAGTGGAATTAATCTCACTTAACTTCAGAAATCTACAGTGGAGACTACATGTGATGTAGCCTTTGTAGGCTCCTTTTCTAATCATGGGACAGAAATAAGACCTTTCGAGGTGCAATACTTCTGACCTATTTTAAACACTTACTTTAAAATGAAATAAATGGTAGTCCAAAAGTTTCTGGTTTTCTCCACTGATTTTAAAGAAAGACTAATGAGTGAGATTAACTCAGGTGCAGATATAAAATGCTTTTCTCTGTTATTCATGGATGGATCCGGTGAAAATAGTGTCAAATGGCTCCAAGTGGCCAAAATTTGTGCTGTAAATGTACAGTCTCAAAACTGGTGACCCTCAGCTCTCTAGTGTTGCATAATGCTAATGTGTTGTTGTGACATCATTTAACAGCTGTGACACTGTACAAATATTTATGGCTCAAACGTGACATTGATTGATGATAAAGTCAATTTCATCTGTGTAGAGACAATTATTCCACACACTGTTACCTATGATATCATTTTTTTAAAAAAGAGCTTAGAATTAATTTACAATGATGGTAGAAAATTAACAATGAGATGCTGAGAACATTTTGTTCACATCTCAAGATTTTGAATATAGCTCCACATCGTCATGAATACTTTTATTTATAAACTGATTTTTATATTTTTTACATTCTGCTCTGTCATTTTGCAAACTGGAAATAATTCCTCTATGAAAGTTTTGAGGTTTTTTTCAGTGCTACATGCTGCTTCTTATTCTGTCTGGGTTGTTATGTTATATTTCTTCTTCCACAATTTGAGGAACATATTGTTTTTATTATTCTAAAATCCTTCATCAGCCTGAAATGGATACGAACATTGGATACAAAAACATTAATTTTTGTTGTTTACATGCAGCTTATGTAGATATATAAATATATTTATGAAAAAAAAGTTTTCTTTTTTTATCTCACACAAGGATATTGCTTTGTAAGCATTTAATTAATTTTACCTTCCATTTCCAGATATCTTTCCTTTTACTTCTGTATACCTTTCCTACAACCAATTGCCCAGTGTCTTCAGGTCATCTTATAGTCTTCTCCTTCACAATGGCTTTATTCCTACACTTTTTTAGTCATCAAAAATTTAATCATGTCTGTATTTATATGTGTGCTAAGAAAACTCTGCCAGGACAGAAAAACATTATGAGAAAAATAAATAATAAATAAAGCAGTGATTTTATTTCTCTTTTTAATGCCTGGACTTCTATATCTTTTTTTTTGTGCTTAAGTATTAATTTATGAATATGATATTATTTTTGTTTTGCTAAGCTGAGGAGTCCCAAGTAGCCTTACCTTTCATATTCTACAAATTGCTGCGTACAGGCTCTAGTGACACAATAAATAACAATAAAGTGACACTAAGAGAGAATATGGTCTGGGATCACTTGTGAGGTCCAATATGTCATTCACTAAATGAAAGTGAGCAAGAGTCTGTTAGAGAGGCTGACATATGACAGCCCAACCTTTCTCCACTTTACTAATTTCTAGGGAAAAAAATGCCAAGAGACAAGAAGAGATTTTCAATGATACAAAACAACATGGAAAGGTTTATATCAACTGCTCAGTGATTTTCATTTTTACTTTCTCCTTGTTATTTATGTCACTCCGCTGGTGCTTTACAGACAAGTTACAAAAAATTACCTGACCAGCGATCTGTGGATAATACAAACAAATCTTTTCCTATTTTTGCTAAGAAGAGCATTAGGCCACTGGGCAGAATGAGATTGAAGGATGGGAGAGCCGTTTTTTATCTGTTTGGGTTTATTATTTTTTTGTATGGCTGGAGATTAAGAAACTACTGATGTGGTGCAAACCAGGAAGAGTGAGCACCAAAAAAACCCCTCACCATATATGGAAATATATCCCAAAAGCACACAATTCATCACTTCTTTACTCTAGTTTGATGCCTTAATTTTGAGTTGTAAAGTTTCATAGGTGCTCACACACGCACAGGAGAAGCGGCCCTCGGGGAGTGAGATGACTAGCACTCACTTGTGCTCCATCATGACCTGGGCTGGTGGCAGATGGAAACCTCGAGCGAGCCTGGCCGCACAGCCATGTTCACAGCATTCCTGAAACACACCCAGGGTAAGGGCCTTCTCTGGAGAGTAGCAGCTGTGGGCATTTGCACTGAAATGCAGGGCCAGTGGAAAGGTGCTCTTTCAGCAGTGGTCAGCCAGATAGCTCCCAGTTCAAACAACTTGTAGTTTAGGGAGGAAATGCGAAACCTAGTGCCATTTTTTTTTTTAATCTGCTTAGTATCTAAACCCACACCTTCCTCCTGAGAGACTTTCCAATTTTCAGGTGAGGGAAAAGCCATGATAGCTTGACTTGTCATGGATGTTCCCCACTGCCGCACCTGCACCAATGTACAAAAAGACATGTGAGATTCCTGGGACCAGATGGAGAGAATTTAGAAAACTGGGCTTTGCAGATGAGTGGATGGTATGTATTGCTGACAAAAACAGACTAGCACTCGAATCCTTGTGCCCTGAACCGTTTATGTATTTTCACACTGCATGGTAACTGGATTAGAAAATCAGAAGCAGACTGACAATGACCAGAACCCAATTTCCTCCACACCCAAGCAGTGCGCTCTCAAAACCAGCCTGCTGAGTTATCTTTCTCTCCCATTCTCTGCCTGCCACCACAAGTCTTGCATTCCTTTTCATATAGTCATCCAGCTACACATGAAGGCAAACATCGCACTCACCCAGACTGAAATACGGATGTGAATTTCCTCAGGGTGAGTTACAAACTCAACACAGGTCCCTCACTTTTTGGGGGAGTACACTGAGCCACTAGGGTAGTGTATACATTCAGAGAGCACTGCTGACATCTACTTTTTAATGAATATAAGCCTGCTCAGTTAAGCATACAGACTTTCAGGAATGGGCCTAACCTCTGATCCTAGATTGACAGAGGCTTCTTGTGTCTGAGAAGGAGGTCTGCATCCAGAAATATGTATGGAGTGTTTTCTGTTGACTAGCTTTACGCAGCTCCTTAGCAAATACAAAAGTTTTGTAGATCATCTTTCTCAGGCTGTCTCTAGTCATTGCAAAACAGACTCTGAGGATGCTTAAGTCAGGATCTGTGAGCCACTCTGTTAAGAGCAGGTGACTGTATCTGGAATGAAGTGAGACCAGTAGGGTCGGGTCATCATGTTGTATAAGCACTAACCAGCATTGGTAAGTGCTTTAGATTCTTCTAAGCAAGCTTCTTCTCTGCATCACAGAGAATTGAAGGGACACAAGTTCAATTCCCCTAAAGGGGGTAAACACTCAAATCTTACTGTGATTCATGCTAATCATAATTATTTCATGTATATATATATATTTGTGTATGTGTATGTGTAAGTTTCGTAGAGCTATCAACATAAGTCCAGTGATTCCTGAATCTCCCAATTCTGATTGCAGTACAGTTCTGGTATTCAGTATAATCTGCCTTCACCATCCATGAATAAGTTAAAGGAAAATAAAAGTCTTTTTTACTTTATCAGCTTGGTAATAATACAGGGTTTAATTGACCTCTCTGCAGCAGAATTTCTAATTCTGAAATAAAAAGTGAAAAGTCAGGGATCTTAAATTTTGTGTTAATAGATCTTAATGAATCACCCTGAAATAGCTGGCTCAAACAAGTCAGAACACTGTCAGCCAGCTCAGTTTGCCAAGAATCCATTTCTCTTCTAAGAGATAGATGAGGTTCCTCAATGTGGAGAATGCAGAGTGCTAGTGTTATGCCCTTTTATTTTAGAGTTGATTTATTCCAGTTGCAATGAAAGGTCACAAATTTCAGTGTTCCTTTCTTTGCTTCCTTCAGTTCTTACAAATGAAACTCTCTAGAGTAGGGCTAACGAGACATATGAGAGTACACTTTGTGTCAGTCACTTCTCCTACCATTATCTTTGTGATTCAAATGACCATTATTAAGATATATTTTATTTTTTGGCATTTCTAATATCTATATTGTAACATCTGATCTAGTGTCTAGGGAGTTAATATAAATCTTCTGGATCACTACAGTGGGTTCTGAATCAATCCCTGTATTACCTATCATCCTTAGTCGTCTTCAACATACCCCTTGTATGTTGACCTTGGGATGCCAGTGAATTCCTAGGGAAAAAGTTCAGTAAATGTCTATCTGGCAGCTAAGTGACATTGGCTAATATGACACTGTATTCTGCAAATGACAGTTGGTCTTAATTCTGAAACAAAAGTAAATTAAAATGGCTGTTGTTGATCATTAAAACCTTCAATTACTTTTGTTTGGATGACAAGGAAAACTTATTTGAAATACTGAATCTGGTTGTATTCTTTATCCTGAAGAATGGAATTATAGATGATGATAATGAAGCTGATGGGAGGTAGGTTATAAAATCAGTTTCAGAGCTATTCAAAGGAGATCAAAAGGACCACGTAAAATTATTCTACATTATATTCTTATTTAACTTAATAGTGATAAGCAGAGGAAAGCACTGGGGGATGTAAAACCAGGAAGATTCTTACTGGATTTTATTAGGGGTTGTCAAGGGTTTCAAAAAGACTGTTTATTATAAAGTAAAATTCTGGACTGAGGCTTAGTGTGAGACCAAACATATGAAAAATAATAGTCCCCAAAATTATGGGACAAAAGAAGATGCTGTAGGAAACAAAGTAAGGTAGAAAATTTCCACTTCCATCTTAAACAGATGTTTCAGAAAGGGTTATCTAAAGAACAGAATCCCATGATATGGCATTGTCTTTGGCATACCTAGATTCATTCTTATCTCCACTTCTAAATATTCTGAGGTGAATTATTTCCTGAGCATTTGTTCTGAGATCTATAGAAGAGGGATAATGGAAATTGCAATTGCAATGTTTTTAAGGATTGTACGGTCAAGAAATGAGAAGAACACCATAAAAATTTACCAGCCACAGAGGTGAAAATGCAGCTTTTGCTGCACAGGTTGTAGGTCCAGTGAATAATAAGCAAGATAATCAAATGGCACAGATATCTTAAGTGCAATGATAGCACTTCAGAGAACAATTGGCCAAACTAATGCAAAAAAAAAAAAAATTCGTAGGCCACTACTTAAAATTTTGAATATTTGAAATAATAGCCATTCCTATTATACTGCTCTGGAGAAAAGACTACCAAAGAGACCCAGGCCTGGGAGAGCCTCCAGGAGTTGACTGAGCTATTCTCTTGCTTCAGAGTCAGCTCAGCCTGTGTAATTCCTGACAACTGCTTAACTATCTTCAAGGCCTCCAAAAATGGAGACTTTACAGTCTTCCCAGAAAAACAATTGCGTGGGTTTGCTATGTTTATCATTAGAAATGCATTCTAATGATTCACCTCAACATTTCTTTCTTCAGTTAAAGATGATTCTTCATGTTCAGTTCATTACTTAATTCAGTTCTTGCTCAATTCTACTTAAATTCTGACTTATTTTTCTTTTTCAGACTATCACCAATTAGTCCACCTTCTTGAGGTATGGCATTGAAATTTTATTGCTTCTAGCCAAGACCTTGCCTTGGCTGTATTTGTCCATATGTTTGTTCAATATCAAGGCAGTTCTTGTTGCTAGACCAAAGAAAGGAAAAATAATAATACAATTTACTAAGATTGCCATTGGTGAAACTTGTGCAACTCTTGCTAAAAGAGTTTTTCTCTTTCTAAACTCTTTCTAATAACCCTATAGACTACACATAGTTTTATTAATTTCTTCATGTTTTATGGTATTCATGGCTCATTCATGCATTTCCTGAAATAAGCCCCAAATTCTAACATTGAGCCATTTCCTATTAGAACGTGGAAGGCCTTAAAGCCACTTTTGTTCATAGTATGCAGAAATCCAGAATCTGTTTCATGTAAGTGAAGTCAAAATCCAGCAATTTAAACTGTAACTGTGCCTTTACTATGATATTCATAGCTTTTTATTATTTTTAATAGAATTCTTTTTGCCAGAATTTGGCTTCAAAATGTAAGTTATTTAACAGATATAATTACGTTGCTAAGCATTAACAGTTAATTATCATATTAATAAACAGTTATTACTCTCGTTCTATACTGAACCATGCCAAAGCAGCATTATTATGCATGCATTGCTCTTAGGCAACGTAATTGTCCTTAAAGGAAATCATTACAATTTAAATGAAATTGGGAGCTACTGGTTAGGGAAGGCTGTAGGGCATGCACAATACATACTAAGCAAGGAACTGTAATTTCCCCAAATCACATCTTTTCAGTAATTTCACATCACAGGGCTATCTCTGTTTAGTTAAGAGGAAAACAGTTTATTTTTGCCTTGCAATTTTACAAGGGCATTATTTAACCAAGGACAAGCCAGTCCCCAAAATGGAAGGCAATGCAGAGTCACTACATCATATTATTTAATACGGGTTAGTAAACTATGACCATAATTTAAAATTTGTTTTATTTCAGACTATAATCTAAAGAATGGATTTGGTGTGGCACTGGCACTTGCTGCCCAAGCAATGTGAATCATAGACTGAAGGCTACAAGTACCCTGAATGACATCCAGTGTAAAATATATTTCTGTATAGAAATAACTGCGTCTCTTTTTGCTGATTAGATTTTTGCTTGCTTTTGCATGCTCTTTCTCTGTGTTTAACAGATACAGTAAAGACTTGTTCTCCTCTTTGACATCTTTTTGTCATACGAAGGTTAATTATTTGACTTAATCTCTTTGTCATCTGTTAAAATACAAGGAGTTTGAACATTTATTCCTGGAATCTTCTTAGGCTGATTACTAATTAATGTTTTACACTGCTATAAACATTTCCTTAGTTTAAATGAATGAATCACATTTATGAAAAGGTTATATCATGTGTGGGTGCTAAGGAATTTTCAGATTAATTAGCCAATAGCTCAAGATTAACTTTATTAATAAGCATTATTTGACAAATGTGACACATGGCAAATTATATGGCTCATAAAGTACTGTAACAGAAAACAATCTATATCCTGTCTTCCTCTTTTCAGCAGCAAAACATTAAAAATTTTTTTTAAGAGTGCCAAAATAATTAAGAAAATTCCTCTAACCCATACTAGCAACATAAGCGTGCCTTGCATCTGCTTGTTCATATTGTTTGAACCTTTCTCCTTTCATATATGCTAGGCTAAAGTAAGAATGAGTCATCAGTATACGGTTGAATTGTGTCAATAAAAAAAGCAGAGCAGCGACAGAGATCAAGACCCATACAGAATAGATACATCAAAAATCTGTCTGGGCCTCTTTTTCCATACTGAAAAAAACCCCACCATTAATTACACATAGATTGTAATAAAGCTAAAGTCATAGTGGAGCTCAGAAGAGTGGCATTTTTAGGTCTACCATCCAGAACTATGCTAAGAATATAGGATAAACTACACACAGATTGAAACCAAGTGTCTTTGACAAGAAACTCATTGTCCCGTCTTTAATACAAGCTTTTAAGGGTGAGATGCTTCCTCCCTTGTCCCTTATGTCAACCTGGAATAATGTTTTGAGTCCTTGACATAAACCAGAATAGAATCTGACCTCCTTGCTGCAGTCTGCTACTATCTGCATCACCAGAAGTGTGACTTTCTAAAGCCATACTTAGATTGTTTTAAAAAACATTAAAAACAACTTTTTTTCTATTGAGAGCTGCTATCAGTGGCATTCATTATTTCTAGCTTTATTGGCATTTAAAGCCTATGATTTACTGCTAGTATCTGAATTTGTGACCTTACATGATGTTCTTGTTGTTCCTGGTTTTTACCTTGTGCAATTGGACTGCCTATAAAGGAAGGTCATCAAGGCTGTCAGTGAGGGGTTGTGGCATTACCGTAGTTGGCATGAGCTGGGGAGCAAGAACTTCTGATTAGATGTGAGCCACTGCCAAAAATGCCAGCTGAACAGAGTTCAGATTACTGCTCTGAAATAGATAATAGCCTCCTGACTGTAGAGTTGCGATTACTGTAACACTCATATTGTGCTACTAAAATGTTTTAGGGTTATGGACTTATGAAGAACATGTGCAGTTCACAGTACATGTTCTAAGGCATTTTTGGTGCAGAGTCAGGCCACCACATTCACATTTAATTACAAAAATCAAGGCTTGGAAATGAATTCCAGAACTGTTGCTTGCATCAAACTTGAAGATAAGTCAAAGAGCTGGGCAATCGAATCTAGTCATGTAACTGATACCACTAGAGCTACTTGATGGGATTTGATCCAAAGCTTTATTCCAGACGGATGAGAAATGTTCATCTCATTAGTTAGGAGCATGTATGGCTCACGTGTGTCTATTTACACTCTCCCACTTGATATTATAGTAATGGCTTTAGACCTGAGTAAGATAGCCTTATTATAAGGCAATATTCAGATAAGTTAGGAGCGCTTCATTTGAAACCAGAAAACTCTCTACAGACAACCTTGCCAAAGAGAAAGCTATAATCATTTTGCTTGATCCTCTGGAGCTGCATGTGTCAGAAGGACAAGAGGTGGTCTTTTCCAAAATGCAGATTATCGATACTGGACAATAAACTGTGGGAGATACAAGGAAGGACAGCTGATGGATAATGGTTGAATAGCAACAGCTCTTCACGATCATGAGACAGTATCTGTTGTCAAAACATCCTGAGGTGGGAACTTTCACAAATAACATTGTTCTATTATTTGCCAGTTGATTATGGATCAAACTTCCCCTCCCATTGTCTTAAATTCTATGTTAATTTTTGCATTTGTATTACCCGTTTTTTATAAAGCCATAATTATTACTAAAGAATCAGGAATTATTACTTATCAAACATAGGCAGTTAATATATTTTTTTCTGCAATTTTCCAGGTGAGAGCTTGACCTAGAGTTTCTATTTGATTGCCAGTAAATACATCTAACTAAATAATCCTACCAGAATTATTTTACAAGTAACAGCCCCTGACAAAAGGTAGTATCAGTAAAAGGGAAGTATTTGTATGGCACAGCATATACTTGTTTTCTTTCAGGGAACATTGCAGTGGTTCTCATTTTCTGTAATAGTGGGACACAGTAATAGTAACTGGGACAGTATTACCAGTCTTACATAGGAGTAGCTGCATGAAGATTGTCCATAATCGATTCTCCTTGTTTTTGATATTACTAACATGTTTTTTTCTTCTCTACAAAAATATGACTCAAAGGATCACCTCAGTAATGACTTTTAGTGGACCTCAGTGCTCCCTGATGTTAGCCAATAGTTCCCAAAGAAACTTAGTTTTAATATAATTACTATCTGTTTTTAGTGAATCTTGGAGTGTCAGTTTAAAGTAAGCTGTATTGATCAGCAATCTGTGCAGCTATATTTATTTTAGCCCCAAGAGTTACTGAAGAAATGTACTACTAGCAATAAAACTATTTAACATTTCATCAAATAAATGGTATGTGACACCGTATGCACAAATCACTATCTGTGACACTTTTTAAGAGGTATAAGGTAGCAGTATGGGTATTAACTCTGAACCCTAATGATGACTGACTGCAAATATAAAGGATTTTGTTCCTTTAAATTTTATCAAGAACACTTCATTACTTTGGGAAGTACAGATTCTTAGTACTAAGTCTAAGCAATACTTTTTTTATTGTTTTTCTGCATTTACATTATTTTCTTATAAGACATCATAACAATATTGAAAATATTTCTTTAATACTAATTGAATATTTAAATGCTTTTATTTTTCAAAGGAATACTTTCTTTTGCATTTCAGATTTTCTTTTTCATTTTGGTAAGGCTAATACTACAGCACATTGTAGTTTATGCTGCAAGAAAATTTTCATACAAAGCCTGATTTTTCCATCTCTTGAATTTTAAAATCATAAAAACTATTCTTCTTTTTATGTAGTTGGATTTCTACCATATTTGAAAAGAGCTGAATAGTGGGCTCCTGTTTCAATCCTAAACATCAAAACACTTAGTAGACTTCTAAAAAAAGTCTTTCAATTTTTCTTTTTAAGAGGTGAGAAAGCAGGAAAAGAGGAGAGAAAAAAACTTTGTATACCGATGTAGTTGAGACCCATTCACAGGATCAGAGAGCAGCTGATTGAAATGTAGTTTCAAACTCCACTAGGGCTTAATTGTGAGAGACAGAATGATGCACCTGCTGAGGGCAAGGATGAATTTTGGGGGGCTTGCTCCTGTTACATGGTAGAAACAGTTCTCAGACAAAAACTCACTTCCAAAGAGGCTTTTCTGTGAAGAACTGATTATATAAAATAATCAGTTTTATTATAGAACTGATTATTTACAATACAGCAACACATTAATTGTCATAATTAAAATACCTCACACTCTGGATGAAAACAGTGGAACATTTTTTAATTTGAAAATTTAGTTAATAATTACAGATGATGTCTTTGTTGGCCAATGAATACTATATGCTTTGTAGCTCCTATATAGCTCCTGGTGTCTTACCAGGCTTGGAGGATGTGGGGTGATGTTCTAATAAAAGTACAGACTGTGAAAGTGATGAAGAAAATGGGAGGAGAATGCAGCACGGAGAAGGAGATGGGATTAAAAAAACAAGTGGAATGGTGGAGCAGTGGGAAACTAAGAAGGTAACCTGAAAAACAAGAAAGTGAAGGGGTATTCCGACACATCTGTGCTATCAGAAATGCAAGGCGAAACCTTCAAAGTGAAATTTTACATTTCAGAAGCTTGCTTTCCTCCCTCCCTCCCTCCCTTTCTTCCTTTCCTTCCTTCCTTCCTTCCTTCCTTCCTTCCTTCCTTCCTTCCTTCCTTCCTTCCTTCCTTCCTTCCTTCCTTCCTTCCTCCCTTCCTTTCTTTCTTTCTTTCTTCCTTCCTCCCTTCCTTTCTTTCTTTCTTTCTTTCTTTCTTCCTTCCTTCCTCCCTCCCTCCCTCCCTCCCTTCCTTCCTTCCTTCCTCCCTTCCTTTCTTTCTTTCTTTCTTTCTTTCTTCCTTCCTTCCCTCCCTCCCTCCCTCCCTCCCTGCTTAGGTTATAAACTTTTCAGAGCAGCTGGAGAAAATCAACCTTCTGTATGCTTGAACAACTCTCTGGGCAATACAAATGAGTCATCAGTGAGTTTAGTGTGCAGCAGCAGAAAGATGATACTGGAACAAAATGTTCCTGTGCGTATTTGTGTAGTGTCTAGCATAATAGGCCTCTGCTCCTGACTGAGGCCTCTGGGCATTCCAGTGATTTAAATATTAACTAATAATAATAAAAGGACAAGCACTTCATTTGCATCCATGTTGCCATCTGTGATGTAGACTGAATCAGTATCAAGTGCATGTTTAGCTTCGTGCGCTTTTCTCTAAGCAGTGCACTTCATTTGCTGCAAAGAACCTGACAGTTTAAAAAGCTTCCAGTAAATTATTAGAAGTAACATATGGATACAATTGCTGATTTCGCTACAATTAAAAATATATAAATATAAGGATAATCTTGATCTTAATAGATATTCTTTGAAAAGAAGGTGCCAGGCTACTGACACAGCAAATAAAAGTATTTTTATTTGATGAGGTGCCATAACTTATGTAGATTTTGCTTATTTTTCACAATATATTAATAAAGTACAGTGCCAAATAATTACTAGCATGTTTGGAAGTACAGAGGAGACTACCAAATTGGGTGTGGCTGTTGACTGGGTCATCGCCCTTCTCAAGCAACCGTGCAATGTTTCTTTAGTCCAGAAGGGTACACTGACAATCTGCTGTATGCACCATGAGACACGAGAATGCTCAATAAAACTTTTGAGCTGGTATAAGATCTAAAGTGTACAGAACCGAAAGATGCTATGTGCAATTAAATAAAAGAAGAAAAGATCAAAAACATCTGTGTCTTAAGTCTCTGCAACTATCAGGAGTTTCTTAAGTAAATGCTCAGTTTATTTTGTGAATTGGATCACACCTCTTGTTTCAGGGGAAGGCAGAGAAATCACTTCTTGTCACTGACAGCCCAAACTAGGGGAAATTTGCGTGCAAATCTGGTGAAATTATGAATAGGAACATCACATTATTTATATTTTTTCTTTACACACAGACACACGAGTAAACAAGAATTCTGCTAAGTGATAAATGAATAGGTAAGGTGGAATTTTGCCTGAAGTAAACAAACACAAAAAATAAAACATTGGCAAAAATAAGTCATCATATATAAGCTGTGATTTTATATTTGACAGTTGTAGCTTAGTTTTAATTATTCATGGTAATACTTCAAAGAGCACTAGCAGACACAGTGCCAATGTTTAAAAACCATAATGACCTACAAAACTATAGGTATGCTGGCCTGACATTTATCCCGAGAAAAATAATTGCTGAACTTCTAATATGGGATGCAAATAGTAAAAAAAACCCAACCCAAAACAAAACAAAAAAGCCCCACCACCCAACTTAAATGGAGTGATATCATTATCACCAATCAACCCAGATTTAGAGCTAACAGAGTCTGCCAAGCTAGCCTGTTATCTGCATTTGGTGATTTCGGATGTTCAGTTGATAAAGGTAAGAGTGTTACATAATTTGTTTAGTTTTTTTGTGAAGCATTTGTCTTGTTAGCACATGGGGTCTCTTAGCTAAGAGATTAAAAAGGGTAATTGTACTGGGTTTGGCTGCAATGGAGTTAATTTTCTTTATAGGAGCCCATACAGTGCTGTGTTTTGGATTTGTGAACAAAACAGTATTGATAACACAGGGATGTTTTAGCTATTGCTGAGCAGTGCTTACACACCATCAAGGCCTTTTCCGTCTCTCATGCTACCCTGCCAGCAAGTAGGCTGGGGGTGCACAAGAAGTTGGGAGGCGACACATCTGGGACAGCTGACCCCAACTGACCAAGGGGATATCCCATACCGTGTGGCGTCATGCTCAGGAATAAAAGCTGGGGAAAGAAGGAAGGAAAGAGGGGACATTTGGAGTTACAGCATTTTATCTTCGCAAGTAACAATTATGCTTGATGGAGCCCTGCTTTCCCAAGAATGGCTGAACACCTGCCTGCTGATGGGAAATAGTGAATGAATTCCTTATTTTGCTTTGCTGACCTGTGCGGCTTTGCTTCACTTATTAAACCATCTTTATCTCAACCCATCAGTTTTCTTGCTTTTCCCCTTCTAGTTCTCTTCCCCATCCCACTAGGTGGGAGTGAAAAAGTGGGTGTGTGGGGCTTAGCTGGGGTTAAACTACAACATATAATATGATATGCATTAAATGTAACAAATATCTGGTAGGACCTAGTGATTTTAAGTAATGATTTTAATTAATGAATCACCATCATCAAAACACGGCGTTACTAGTACTCATCAACCACTGATTCTGTTTTAGACCACTTGAAATAGTTTTCCCCAAGACAGTGTCTCTCAGTGGTGAGAGAGATAGGTTTCTTCAAGGGTCCATTATAAAAAAGGTGAATGGGACTGAACCTGGTCCTGGTGCTGTCCTCATTCCTCCAAGCGTACCAGCTGGATTTACATTCTCGAATACTTGTGTTTATCCTCAGGTCACACTCAGGGCATTCAGCACATACTACAAAATTCCTCACATTACTTCAGATACTAGACCTGATTTTTTTCTCTAAGTAGTAGTGGTGGTTATGCCTTGGGGTCAGAGAGATACCACAGACTGTGAATGCAGCCAATCTGCTGTACAAAGGGCTAGATTTAAACAATTTTGGCATTAGTCAGCCCAGGAAACTTGGCTTGGGGAACAGAGATCTCCCCTTGTCTACGTCTTCTGTAGATATATTGTCTTGGATTTTTGCACCCATCTATTTCACATTACTATTACAATATGGAATAAAACATGACTGTTAACGACTGGAAGATATTAAATAATGGAAAAGTGATATGTTGCTAGAAAGTTATATGGATGCTTCTAAACTAGAAAAAAGCAAACAAACTTGTGTTTCAGTATGTCCAAATGTGTGGTCACACACTGAATAAATTGGAAGATAAGAAACTATATTCCAGTGCTACCTGACTGGGAAAAATAAATTCAGTTATCAGAGGGTTCATCAGCTGTATGTAGACTCCCATTATGACAGTTGAACTGAAAGAACTGATATGAATATTGCATATACAAGCAGGACAATACTGAATTGGTATTGGGACTGCACTCTACATCCAGCAATGGTGGAGTAGCTAGTACAGTGCAGACTCTTCCTACTGTCCACTTTTCAGAGGATAGATGATCACAGTGACCACTTCTTGCTTTATAAAATAACATGTTCTAAAATATTGTAAAAGTAAAAAGATCTTAGTAATATTCTCTAAGTGAAATCACTGTGACACCTGGTTGTTAGAAAACTAGAAATGGGTGGAAATGGCTGAATTTTGTGTGCAATCTCAGTTATGAATGGTATAGAAAAAATCAGACACATTAGAAGGGTTTCTATTGCTGTGTATATTTTATTCCTGAATAGCAAATTACTTTTGAGTCATGTCTCTAAATTAATCTGTTATATATTTCCCCTCCTACATGGTCAGAAATTTTTCCCAAATCATTGGCCAAGTAGGTGCTTTCTAAGACAGCTTCTCATTACTTTCTCAAGACCCGCGTAAGGTCAGAGTAGATTTACTGTACCATAGGGGATGGAATAGGTGAATTAATGGACATTCCACACCATTAATTTCTGTGGGAAAAGTCCAAAAATTATTCATAATGTCGTCTAAATTAGAGCCCTTCCCATTAAACTCACTTGGAATCTTTTTTACTTGCTTTCATTCTGGTGATGTATAAAGGACTGTAAATTGGTGCAATCATTACGCCAGGAGGTAAGAAGAAGATGTAAGTTAAAACTAAGCTAGGAGCCTATTTGACCTATATGGTCTTCAGGGTCCTTGGCGTGCAAACTTATGCAAATCAGCTTTCTCCTGTCCAATTTAAAGGAAATTCACAACTGTGTAACCACACAAAAAATGCTCATATGTAAAATAAACTCAGTTTGTTGGCACAAGGATTAAACTGACATAACTTTCCAGCATATCACATATAAGTAATTTCATATGTTCATACTTTCTACGGCCAGAAAAGATCATCTTAATCATCTTGCCAGATGAAAATAATGAAATATATACAATATATACACAAATGTATCAAGCTCCCAGGATGTCACCAGTAGGCATGGGGAAAGTCCCAGACTGGAATCAGCAACGGAGGGGAACGGGATTCCACATCTGGATTCGGGAATGCACAGATTGGGATCAAAGGCAGATGAACAGACAGAGTCCTTCTTGGATGCCGGCCATTGACAAAAGAGGGCTGACCCTTTGATCCCTCAGCTTTTATACTGAACATGAGGCAGATGGGATGGAATACCCTGTTGGTCGGTTTTTGGGTCACCTGTCCTGTCATCTCCTCCCCGCAGGTGGGACCCCTCTACGCTTTTCCACTTCTAACCCTCCAATGGGGCAAGTAACAAAGTTAGATGGCCTTTGGTGTTTTAGAAATAAGTATAAGCAGGAGCCTATCTGCACACGATTCCTTGGCATAAACTACAAATAATCAAGTCTTATCACTTTGAGAATGAACAGTGTCTCCACAATATGCTGTTAATTTTCAGAGAGTTCAGTTAGTTAGAAGAGGCTTAGCTTAAAAGTAAAATTACTGAACTAAAAAATTGGTTCTGTTTTACCTCAAACCAGGACAGGGACTATTTGAACTAATTTTTGATTCAGCTGTAATGGATATAACTGAAGGAATAAAGTGGCAACTGTTTTTCATGATTTTCAGCCCCTTGCACACTTTCATAATGAAGATGCAAAGTCCAAAATTAAACTTTCTGACAATACAACTTTCTTCCCTTAGATATTTGCAAGTGTCTGTAAACTATGTGCTGAAAAGTACATAACAGGAACATAGATTTTAAGAGAAAAATATACAATTATATTTTTAAATTTCCACTGAGAAAAGAAAGCATCGAATGTAAAGCCTGGGAAAAATTAATAATTAAAACAGTACTGATTTCCACAGTACCAGCAGAACCTAAGGACAAGTCAGTAAGACTAGATGTAAGAGAATTTGGTGTACCTTCACATGCCTTTTTAAAGCTTGACTTATAATTACCAAATAAAGCTCCATGAATTTCTCTGGTGAAAGATGGAAAACACCTAATTCTTATGCTGGAGTATTTTTTCTTTTTTTCAGTTCATTGCCAAAACAATTCTGGGATGAATTAGAAAAAAGGTAGCTCAATAGTAAAAGGGTATATTTTGCTTTCTACTGTTCTTTTGCATTGGTATGGGTATGAATCTTACCCACTGACTACATGTATGATTCTGTTTAGTTGGAGCATAATTCATTTTTTTTGCCAGAATTACAAGTGTTCTGGGAACTCTGTTTCTTTAAACCCAGAGAAAAGGCAGAAGAGCTGGGATCATGTTCAAATCTCCAGCCAGAGCATTTAGCACTGGAAAGCATGACCTATAGTCCAGACTTTGGAATGGAGGATTTTATGTTTGTTTGTTGCCAAGGTAGCCTATTCTGATGCTACATCTTGACAGCAATTGTTTAAGATGGACAAGGGGCACGGAGCATCTGTTGTTTATAAAACACAATAACTGAAATAGAGAATGACTTTGGGGACAGCATGAGAAGCAGAGTAATATCCCCTCACTGCAGAGACAGTGGAAGATGGGACCTTGCTTCAGAATAGGTATTCAACAGGATAATACTGAAGATACGTAGGGAGAAGAGTACGGAATATGGCAATGAATCAGGTAAAACACAGACCCAAAACAAATGCAATACCATGCTGCTAGCAGCAAAACAGACCTGCAGTGTTTGCCTAGTAGATAAGAATACATTATGAAATAGATGTGTTCTAGAGAAAGTTTAGTTTTCTTTCTCATTGTAGTTACCACAAGGTATGGCTAGATAAGAAAAAAAGAGATGGTCTATCTGGTCAAACTATTTGTGTGGATTTCCCGCTTGATTAGTATAGGTGCTGATGACTGTAATTTGAGTAAATCTCAAATGAACAAAAGGTTTAGTGAAACAAAAAATGCGGTAAATAGAGCATACTGAAGACTTGACTTTCTGGCTTGATCTCAGTCTTGCCTCATCACTCGAGACCCGCCCAGAAATTGCTGAGCTGTGTCTGACCCTGCTTGCTGTCTCCAGACATGATCCTGACCCTGGCTTGCTGATGACGTCACAGCATGACCTTGAATGTTCCCCACCCCTAGAGATTTGTCTGGGTATCTGGACTCTTGGCTGATCCTTGTTATCATTACCAGACCTGTTCTGCTGGTCTAAAAACAGGCATTCCCAGTTTTGGAGAATACATGTATGGTAAGAACAAAAAGATTTTGAGAATTCTACAGCAGTGATAACCTGCCTGCAAATCTCTCAAGAAAAGATATTGAAGTCATAAGGATAAAATAAAAGGCATGAAAGGAAAGGAGAACCAAGTCCCAGCAACTTAAAAGTTGTGAATATAGCTACAAAAAGGAAACTGAGCAACAGTTAGAGCCTTTGTCAGTGTATCAGGTGTTAGCATCAGTAGCTGCCTTCTTTCTGTACAATGGCTATCAATGATTGACCTGTCTCAACCCCTTGCCCTTTTACTAACCTTGTGTCCATCAGTGGCAGGAATCCATATCTAACTTTACAGAAAATTCAGCATTTTGGGTAAAATAAACTTTGGGTCCTCTTTACAGATAATTTTGAAGAAAAATAATGCCACAGTCATCAGAGTTACAAAAAGGGGGGGGTCATGCATGAGCTGTTTCTCCTTTACAGTCAAGCACAGTGGTAACAGCTGGAGGAATTCAACCTTGTGTATGCTTGAATGAGTCCATGCGTAATACAAATGAGTGATCAATGGGTTCAGCATGCTGCAAAAGAGTAATAGGATTGAAAAGCAGTAGGTACTAGTAAACACAGTAGCATCTAAACAGTTTGCTATGGAAAGCCTCGTTACCGTCATGAAATACTGCAAGGAGCACAGAACAGTTAAATGGCTTAATACCTGTTTTGATCATTCCTGCTGAACTAGCTTTTAGAGAAAGAATATGCAACATGTAGTAAAGCACTTTGAAATGAGATTGGGGAGAGCTTATGAGAGCTCTGCCAAAGGGCTGTCACATTTGCTAATAAAAAAAAAAAAAAAAGCCAGATTACACTTCTAAAGCTCCTGTTCCAAGGACTCCTGGCCAAGGGGTGAGGCTGACCTCTATGCTGCTATAGATAGCTTTTCACAGGTAAGGTTGCTCAGCATATATCTAAGTGCTTCAGCGAAAGAGAGGGAAAATAAAGATACATCAGAACTTATCCCAAAATGTAAAAAGCTACCCAGAAAAAAATGGTTTAAGCGAGTAATTAATATCAGACCTGTTTCTTTTAATATTGGCATGAATTTTCTTTGGGGTTTTTTTGGGGGTTGAGGCAAAATCTTTTTTGTTGGTTTGTTTTCCCATTCCAGAAGACTACCTTAACAAACATAATATAGCTATTAAATGTCTTCTAGTTGTACTCACAATATTTGCAGGCGTTCTAGTGAAAACTTGTTGCTAGAAATATATTTACTGCTCACATAACAAATATTTGAAAGGGTAAATTATGAATTTTTAATCTACCAGATACCTGACTTTATTTGCATTTATCCATTCATTGAACATAATTTCTATGTCAAGAAAAATAATATTGCATTTGAATAAACATTTCAAATGAACAATTTTAAATCCATGGTATTGAGAGAAAATATGTGGTGAATAGTCACAGGTAATGAATATAGCTGAGAAAATATTAAGCTACTTGTAGGCATTTGACATACGGAAAAGAGGCTAAATGTTATTAAATTATTCACTGTGAATCATTTGCTCTTCCACACTCCTCCAAGTCACTCTTATTTTGATCTGATCCTGTAGTGCCAAGAGAGGCTACAGTGCCAGAGGAGAGTGTCATCCTTAAAAAAGAAGGGTTTTTATTATTATTATCATCTCATTTTAGTGATAAGCATTGAAGTCACAGGGATGTCTACTGACAAACAGGAATTTTGTATTGCTCAGGTCACTGTCAGTAAGAAGAGGTTATCTCTGTTTAGCACTAATATATAGACTATACTTCATAAAAAAGAATAGATTTTTTAATTGTGAAGGTCATCTTCTACCTAAATGCTTAATGGATGGATGGAGAGAGAAGGTTTGAATATATGGCGGCAAGACATGGACAGAAAATATAGTTACTATGTCATGAAACTTTACAAGGTAAAAAAAAAAAAAATCCAGAAAGCTTTTGTACATTGGCATAAAACATTATAAGTAATCACTATTTCCTTGAATTCCTATTACCCTCTAAAACTTGGTACCTGCTCTGGTGGGATTAAACTTTGCCTCATGTCATCATGGAAGAGAAATCACTTAGTATTAAGTAAGACTGAATTCAAAAGAAAAAGATGCATGTTGAAAGGATAATTAGCTATTACCTATCCCATGTACATTTTCCCCAGATACACAGGGGAATATGTACTCCTAAACTTCTCTTAGCTTGAATACGTTTCCTCACTGCCCGCTGTGAGTACATCTCTGGTGTTAATCAGTTTCAGTTCCAAGTTCCCTCCGGTGTGCAGGTCCCCTGCCGCTCCAGATTGCATGAATGGTAATTCATGCTGAAGCTCACAATGCATCAAGCAGCTAACCTCCAAACATACCTAGAATTTTTTTTTTAAAAGGTGTGGTAGACAAGAGCGAAGCAGGTTGTTTCCTCCCTTCAATATTATCCCGACCTCATACATGCCCTAACTACACACCGCTGGGCATCCAATACATGGCCTCACTTTCATGCTGTAATCACTTTGGTGAGCTGCAGCGGAGCCCTCACATTATTCACTTTGTCCTGGGAACAAAGAAAAGAAAAAAAAAAAGAAGGATCATTACACCTTGCCTACATGAGCCTCAGAAAAGATCCAGCAATCATTTCTATGTATTGACGATATAGCCAGACTGCTTCAGTGAACTAGCGCTCAGCAGTGTAGAGCACTATTCTCTAGCTCTTGGTCTGTAACCAGAGCCCACTCCCTGTGGTGGTTGCATTCAGCAGTGTGGATATAACCTCTGGCATCCTTTCAGGGCACAGGTGTCTCTCTGTCTGTTTTTGCTTCTCATAAGCAGGGTGCAGCATTGCTTGGTGTCATTGCTTCTGCTCAGCCTCTACTGTCATTAAAAGTAACAGTACATTCTGGGTTTACAGTCAGTCTTCAGAGATACATATAGTCGTGTCATGCTCTGCTACTGGAAGACCAGATCACGTAAAACAATAAATACCTGCACACGCTTCTCTGTCTCAGTTTTACCATGGATGGTGAGCATCCTTAGGTTCTGGGAAAAATCTTGTAAAAGAGCCCAGGACCCTTCTTTGCATTTTTTTCTCGCATATAATATTTCCTCTGTGTCATGAAATATCCTTGCATTTCTGCAGTAGACATTTTCCTTTCAGTCTCTCTCACTCCAGTCATACAAGACTCTATGTGAACTTACTAACCCAGGAGACATTCTCATGTACATAATGGAAAGAGATCTGATGCATCGGTTGCTGTGGATGAAAGCTAAGTTGATGGCTAGAGAAAGTTCCTGTGCTCTTCACCAAGTCCTCTCCTATGGGTAACTGGTGGACAAGGACTATGAGGTTTATTGTGGAGTGCACCCATCCTGGAGAATAGTCATCTCAGCAAACCTTTCTGTTATAATTGTCAACCAAGTTTTACAGATAATTCTCAGACAAGTTACCAAAGCCTTTACAGGATAATCTGTTACCAAGTAATGATATCTTTCACACTCAAACTTAAAAGAAAAATATTCTGGGTTGCATGCATCTCTTTGTTGAACATTATCCCATTTAAGTCATCAAAGTTTAATGACTCTTGTTGTCTGCTCTGTGATAAAAGCAAGAATTTCTCATAACACCACCTGTGGGATTTAGCTCAATGCTGAGCTGAAAGTCAGCAGAAAAGACATGCAAGGCCCAAGTTCAAAGTGATGTTTGCAACCTGACACTTAGTACTAGTGCTATGTACTAGCACGGAATATGAAACACAGCCCATAAACTGTAAACAGACTGACTTCTTAACATCCTCATATATTCACTGGTAAAGCTATTTAATATGCATATAACGCTTTATGTTGGAGCATATATGCTTTTATTTTGAAGATCAGCTGTATCAAATTAACATTTAAAACTCAGGAATGGGTCACTCACTCCTGAACATTTTGAATTCTCTAAACACTTGTAGATGGGATTTTTTCTTCATAAGTCTTATGAAAAAATCTGTAACTAGCTATTATGTTCTAATATTTGAAGTTTAGGGTTCAATCTGTCACCTGTTGAAGCAGGCAAGTACGTCTCGGGTAACAACAGGTATCCCATTAAGGAGATTAAATGAAAAATTAGAAATAACCTTTAAAGAAAGAAAGACCAGTTTAACATCTATCTTTCCCTCTGCTCCCCATGACTGTAATTCACACTAATTTCCTTATGGTACTAGTCAGTATTTCACAAGAAGTGCCTTGACAGAGAGAAAGGTATTATGTATCAGGTAGTCTTTTTACTCTTGCTGTGGCACTTCCTTTTCACCCACTCTCTGCTGCATATGGCTCAATTATCATTTCTGAGACTAAACTGTATCAGGAGATGGAAAACTAGAAACAACTTTCATTTGCAATTTCTAAAGGGCATAATGTCTTCTGAGAACTGCAAGTGGAACTGTGCTGTTGAGAAGCTTTGCCCTGTGTTTAAAGAGTATGACATGTGTCCTCTCAGAAGCTTAGTCCGACTATCACTGGAATAAACGGGAATGTTGTTTTTTATTTAACCAAGCGCATGTTCAGACTTCAGCAATGAAATGTAGAGCAGCACAGTTCTGTGTCTGACTGCAGAAAAGCTTTTTAATCAGCGCCGATAACCAGCTATCTCCTCATCCTTCTTCAGACATGGAATTTCACATTCCTGGGTATCAGTGCCAGATTCTCTCCTCAGATTCAGCTCTAGTTCAAGCACTTCATCAGAGCTTCAAACCTTTGAATTTACAGTTTTCTTCAGAAGCCCAGTGCAGGTGCAATAATAGGACTGAAAGCTTGGACAAAGCTATTTTCTGGGTATTAGAGATGAAATGTATAACCTTTAGAACTGATCTTACATGCTATCATCTGGAGGTCAAGTAATAGGGTCATAGGATGGAAAAAGACCTGGAAATAATCCAGTTCAAACCCTATGAATTGTAGGTAAGTGTCCCATACAGGGTTATGGAATATCTACTTTATATGACCTTGTATATCACCGACCACATAGCACTTGCATCCTGTTACAAAGTGAACATTTATGGTAAAAGATCAAAACTCTCAACCACACAGTACTTTAGAAAGAAAGCAGAATCTCGATCTGTGTCCAGGATTCCTGCAGTCAGAGAAATTTGGGAGGTAGGAGTTTCACCATGGGCTTTTAGCCACATACAACCGGCATGCAGCACTTCCATTACACAATCTCCTCAGCTTATACTTTTCTTAAAGTGGCTTATTATTTAGATGCTATCCAAAGAAAGTACTTCCTTTAGATAAGGAAAGAAGTCCCCTTCATAGGAAAAATTGCTTAATGCCTCCCAGATGTGTAAGAAAAGGGAAACACAATAGCTCATTTGAGGAAGTGCTTATGGATATGACTTAGTGAGATTATTAGTTCTCTGGATGAAGAGTTGTCTGCCCTGCATTTCTTCAGTTTCATTTAATGTACAGACAAAAAAAAGCCTTAGACTAAAATGAAAGGCATTAGGCTGCTCATGCCAAATAGCAAAAGGAGAGGGATTTAATAATAATTTTAATGTCTATCAAGTATATGTTATTTTAAAGAATCCCAGTTTCTTGGGCTATCTTTACTGTTCTCCTATCTGATATTCAGTGCCAGTTGATTTGTTTGTGGGTGAGGATTTTAAAGGAAAAATAATTTTCTGTGTCAGCTTAACAAATAAAATCTGTATGCTGTGAAGAGTAATCATTAGAAGAATCTGTCATTAAAAATTGATCTGAGATGGGTTTTCTTTGTTAGTCTTTTGACAGGAGATAGTAATTAGAGTAGTTTGAAGAAAGATGAGTGATACTATGGAACGAAATATGCCATATTGATTTAGGAAACCATTAAAGAACACAGAAGCAATTTTTTTTTCTGTTTTTCACATGTGCATGCAGGGCATCCCCTTAACTGAAAATATGATTGCCATCAGCTGATTACTGAGGAAACTTACATATCACTCACTTGGTGTTTAAATGACTAAGCTAAAAGAGTCAAATGGTTTATTGAATTAGAAGGGTAGTTGTAACCAGGACTTCAAATCTCTGCACAAAGTTCTTTGACAGTACAAGGAGCTTGTAGACTAAATCAGCTGGCTAGTACGGATTGGTCCAGTAGTCCATTAAGTGTAGACACCTATAACTGTATGGAAATACTGATATGGCAATATTTGCACATGAAGAGGAAGAGTAGGTTGGTAAAATTTGCCCAAAGCACCTTAGACTTTCCAAAAATCTGCAATTACAGGAGCCTCTCTAGACCTCAAGATTCTTACCTTCACAAGAAAAATAACAGCTTAAATTCATTTAAGGACTCCTTCCATACGATGCATAAAATAATATCAGTTCTGGTTAGAAGACAACTACAAATACAAGGGAGAACTGTGAAATTATCTGTGTAAAACTGGATTCATGTATTAGAGCTATTAGACTGTTCACGGCTTTTTCAAATGTTAGAACCTTCATTAAAGTATCTTTGACTTCTGTTTAAAAAAAAAGTTGCAATTGACACTCTAATGCTGCGTTACTTAATCTTCATGTATAATTTATTCATCATACACTGCCATTGCTAAATCATTTAAGAATAAATTTTCATTGTAAGAGGAGCATCACCGTAGTTAGATCATTATGTATTTCCAAGAAAATGTATTACTCTAGAGAGAATAAAGTATTTTTAGATTTCATATCTACAATTTTTTCCAGGGATCTCTTTTTATCTCTCTTCATCTTTTAAGCTCTCATTCAGAAAAAGCTTGGCAATTGCTAAGCTTAAGCATATACTTAGAATGTGGTTAATTATTTTGCTAAATAGCTATATTTTCACAAGTTAAGGACTCAGAGAACTGTCTATGCTTGCTCTCCTTGGTGTAAAAGTCAGTCATCCTACCTTTATCATTTCTATGTGACAGTACTGCAACTGCAATGTAGATTGGCAGACCTGTACTAACTGTTCTCCAGGTAATGCAATTTAAAAAAAAACCAAAGTCACATGACTAGCAAACCCAGCCATTAGGCTTATGTTTATGTCTGTGAGTGTGGGTGGCGATACTCTTACCTAATTTAAGTCACCAAGAAAGTTGTGTATTTAGTTTAAGCTTGACAGCTGGGTGGAATTATGTTCCCAAAACATTTAATCTAGTGACATTTTAAACATCTTGGTATGCCTTGTGTTGCTTTCAACAACAGCACCAAAGCGGTGTCCAAAGGGGTCTCTTTTTGTCATGTTTGCCAACCCCATCTTGATGTCTCAGGTATGCTAGAACACTTGAAACAGAGCAGAATTCCTATTTTGAGGCAACTGAACTGCATTTTTGACTCTTTAATGGGGTTGAATTACCTTCTGGAGGTGTTCTCTTTTTTCATGGGATAAATAGAGTCTGGGACACCTATTTTGGACATGGTAACTAAATTTTAGGTGACTAAAGTCAGGTGAAATAATTTCTTTTCCATGCCTTCCATACTAGCTGAATGAATAATCAGTCTCTGCTCTGTAACATAGTTATATGTTCTATGAATAATACTGAAAAGTATATGAAATACTGTGTATTAAAACCTAGAGTAAGGTGTATAAAATATTAATATGAAGAATAGTGTATATAATATTATAAGGTTCAATCTGTATGCAAGTTGGAGGCTGATTTTGGTCTTCAACTTGTAATGGCTATGTTTTGTTGCCCAGTTTACAGGCTTATAATATAACACTTTCTCTAAATCTATGTGTCTTAGCTTCCTCAAAGTGTGAAAAATGAAAGCATGAGATTTACATTAGAAAGTATATCAATTACCTATCAAAATAAAGATAAGCCTATGTAATTTACATAGATATATATGTTCTAAGAACTTTACAGAGAATACTTCATAAGCTAGGGAAAGGTGGACAGAACAGCATAAAAGTATGATTATTTTTTTTCTTAAATTTGTAATGTTTTTTCAGTACTTTATGGTACCTACATTTAACATTATGTTTTTGCAGTTGTGTTTTGTTACTTAGTAGATGATTGTGACTTAAAAGTCGAGGTCAATAAATGGTATTTGAACTATACCTGAAAGCTACATGATGGTGATTGAGAGCAGGAGAAAGAAATAAGTGAGGTGTTGGTACTGTACATAAGGATGGTAAAGTTTCTGATTTTTAGGTTTTATTAATCTTCCTTTAGAATACTACAGTTTCCTGGCGTTCAAATGTCTTATTTCTTGCGGAATGCTCTAATAAGGGTTTTTTTCTAAACTAATGGAGAGACATATCTGAAAATTTGTGTCAATGATTTTTAAGGGAATTTGGTTATTTTTAGTAAGAGAAAACCTAATCTAATATTTCTATTTATACTTAATTCTGTTTTTTAAAGTATTGTCAGGCAGGAAGAAGCTCTGAACGCCTGCTTTTTCCGAGTAGCTGCTAAACAAAAGCTCTGACAGCAGCCCAGCTCCTGAGAACCTTTTAAGCTCTGCTTCTTCCCTGTCCCTGGTAGTTCTGTCTAGTCCTGTAAAGCTCATAAACTCCTCACTCCTTGGTGAAGACAGGAGAATAAACCACATTTGCCGTTTCTCCAACATGCTGTTTTGGGGATATGCTGTTCTGAAATACATTAGGATAATGTAACAAATGCAAATTACCACTGATTTTACAGCCTCTCAAATCTCACAAATGCCTTGTCCAATTACCCTCAAACTTTCTAGGGAGAAAAAAAAATCACCTTCTTTCAGAACACCACACAAGAGAAATTTCTAATAGAACAGTCTGATGTTAAAATTAGATGGAAGGGCCTAATTGAGCTTATAATGGAAGGTACTTACAACTTTAGCCATGGAATGACTACCACAGCTCCATAATACCATCTATTTCAGAAAATCAGAAAGCTTTAGACAGACTGCCTGACAGAGTATTCAGAAATGAAGGGCAGAAATACTAGCCAAGACAGGTCTGTGTCGCTATGCTGATATTGCCACTTATTGTATATCAAGAAAAAAACCACTGTTATGTTGACTAACTAAACAATGCCTACATTTGTGTTGAAAATCTATGAAAGCCAAGTACTTCGGGGACTGTGTTTACTAAAACCAGCTGAGTTATTCTGTTTTCAATTATATAACACATGATAAAATATTACAAGAATCTGTCCGTAATTCACCTATTAAAACAGTTATTTTTCAGCTTTCAGCTATTTTTAGCAGGGCCAGCTCCATATTTATACACATGAACGCACATTTGTTTTGTAACACATCTGAATGTCTTGGACAAAAACGTTGCCCATGGGAGTAAATAGCTTCCATTCTACACCTTTTTGCCTGAAGTTTGGCCATGGGAGACCATTTTTATGCAGGTAGTCAGGCCTGCATTAATTACGCTTAAATTTAGGCACCTAACCTAAGTCGCTAAATTGTGACCAGAGCTGCCATAGGTGATTCAGATCTCCACTGACTGTGGGAGGAGCTGATGGGAGCGATGCTTGGTTAGGTACCCAAAACTAGCTGGGATAAATGGTAGTCAGAATGCCTAGTCCTCCCAAGACAGGTGAGACATGAGTAGGAAGAAAGCAGTGTTGACTCCACTCCTCAATGCACTGTCCAAGACAGCTCTGTCTTCTAAAGGGAATTGCAGTTTTCTGCTGGATTAGACCAACAGAAATTTACTATCCTGTTAAACGAGCTGAGGAGCATGGGTATGTATGTCAAAGCCTCTCTTTCTCACAGTGTCTTTCAGAGTTACTGGCCTATGGACACACTGCTCCTTTCTCAGTTTTAAATTGAATATTTAATATGTTTTTAGTGCATTTTTTTTTCTTTTGTTTCTTTTTCCTTATTTTAAAGATGAATGGCACTGAACAAACATGCAGCCTGTGGAATTTTAGGAACCTGAAGGCCATGTGTTTTACTGTTTAAATGTCTACACAGCGGTGACCGTGATGGTCTCTCCGTTGTAGCTGAACATTTCTAGTGGGTTCAATGTCCTGCTTGTACATTGTGAACAACTGAACAAAACGAGAGTTATCTAGTTACTCAGTTTTATTCAGGCACTACACTGTTCATATAGTAGAATAGTACAAAGATTTCATGCTTCTTGGATTTCATTAATTTTCTGGTTTATATTTCTGTACCTGATTTTTTTTAATGCTAAATCCAAATCAGCTATAGATAAATAGAGAATGTTTTTCATGGTAATACCAACCAACAGTATATTCAACAGTAAGGTGAGTTGTGCCTTGAAGAGTGCCTGTTTCTCTCATTGACTGTAAAGGGCGATGTGTTCAGCTAAGGTGTAGATATCTATACTGTAGAGCGACAAAACTGATTGAGGTGGGATCACATCCTTATTGAGACACAACTTTTGGTTCAGAAGTCCCGTGCGACGTTTTGTTCTCCCCTCTGTTTGCTTGCGGGTGAGATGTGCGCACTGCCATGTCTGGCAGGGGCTGAATGCGACTTTTGACACAAGTTCAGCCATTCTGAAAAGCTGTTTTTCTAATGAGGCCCGAACTGCACTGAGGTATCAAGTGCTAGTTTGCTGACTCCCAGTTATGAACTAACCAGATTACTTTGTCTCTTTTAGCAGGACTACATTTTTTTGTGTGTGTATAACAGAAAGACCGTCAGTGATACATGTCAGGTAGAGTTCAGATGGTGAAAATCCTTTTCTCCTGTTTCAGCCTATGTCTCTGTACTGGGTGCGGGTGCCCGGGTGCTGGCAGCTGGGGGCTGTGGGGGTGGCCTCTGTGAGGAGAGGCCGGGGCTGCCCTGTGCCGGACACAGCCAGTTCCAGCCAGCTCCAACTGACCCACCACAGGGCATGGCTGAGCCCTGCAGCCAAGGTGGTGGCGCCTCAGGGAACGCATATTTAAGAAAAAGATAAAAAACACTGGCAGTGAGGACTGAGGAGCCTGCAGACACCAAGGGGAGAGAAGAAGGAGGGGAGGAGGTGCTCCAGACACCAGAGCAGAGATTCCCCTGAAGCCCCTGGAGAAGACCACACCAGAGCAGGTTTATCCACACATCAGGAATGAAGGAGTGAAGTTGAGCCTGGAAAAAACGGGGAAGGTGTTGCTTTAATATTTTTTTTCCTTTGTTTCTCACCACCCAGCTCTATTTTAGTTGGCAATAAATTAACTTAATTTTCCCCAAGTCAAGTCTGTTTTGCCTGTGGCAGTAATTGGTAAGGGATCTCCCTGTCTTTATCTCAACTCATGAGGTTTTTCATCTTATTTTCTCCTCCTCAATGGCATCAATACATCAAGTTTCTGTCCGTGAAGTTTCAGATCCTTCTGTTCTTTTCAATGCTAAGAGGGAACCTTCAGTTAAAAAATACAGTACATTCCCAGTTAGTGTAAGTCATTATAGATCTTTATGTCATGGAAATAATTTTTGAGGTAAGTTCTGTCCGTAAAGACATCATCGCTGAAGCTGCATTGAATTTCAGGTGGTGACAGATGTGTAAAATATGTTTTGTCTTAAATCATAGAACCATGGAATGGTTTAGGTTGGAAGGGACCTTGGAGATCATCAAGTTCCAACCCCCCTGCCATGGGCAAGGACACCTCCCACTAGACCAGGTTGCTCAAAGCCCCATCCAGCCTGGCCTTGAACACCTCCAAGGATGGAGCTTCCACAACTTCTCTGGGCAACTTGTTCCAGTGCCTTACCACCCTCAAAGTGAAAAATTTCGTCCTAATATCTATTCTAAGTCTACCTTCTTCCAGTTTGAAGCCATTCCCCCTCGTCCTATCACTACATGACCTTGTAAAAAGTCCTTCCCTGGCTCTCCTGTAGGCCCCCTTTAGGTACTGGAAGGCTGCAGTAAGGTCTCCCTGGAGCCTTGTCTTCTCCAGGCTGAACAGCCCCAACTTTCTCAGCCTTTCCTCATAGGAAAGGTGCTCCAGCCCTCCGATCATCTTTGTGGCCCTCCTGTGGACCCACTCCAACAGGTCCATATCCTTCTTATGTTGGGGGCTCCAGAGCTGGATGCAGTACTCCAGGTGGGGTCTCACCAGAGTAGAGCAGAGGGGCAGAATCACCTCCCTTGACCTGCTGGACACACTTCTCATGCAGCCCAGTATATGGTTGGCTTTTTGTTCTGCGAGTGCATGTTGCTGGCTCATGTTGAGCTTCTCGTCAGTCAGCGCCCCCAGGTACTTCTCCCCAGTGCTTCTCTCGATCCATTCACCTCTGAGTCTGTATTTGTACTTCGGGTTGCCCCAACCCAGACACATAAATGTAGCACATTTATTTTTTATAACTGGATCTCTCTATCTTCTTGTAGGGATACAAAGCACATATCTATTGTGGTTCACGGAAACAAAAAGAATGAACTGCCTGCTAAAATTTGAGACACTTTTAATAATAATTGCTACTTTAACTTGTCAGAAAATAGAAGAAGTCCAGAAACGTTAAGAAGAAATAGTTTCCATTTATATTGTTTGGACAGAAATTTTGGAGTCTCTTCAGCTAGAAGTACTGCATTTTTTTTTGTTATGCTGATTACATTGTACATCTCTCCATGCCACAGCACTCTCAGCATGGGTCTGTTCTCAGCCTCGTTGTTCTGCTCTTAGGTAATTCATTCCTTCTTTAATTTTGCTGACTCCCATCTCTGAACCCACCAGACTAATTTATCTCTGGATATGGCACTACATGGTTTGTTATGACAAAGAAGAGGAATTGCTGATGGTCACAGCTGGTAGATTTCTGTTGGAGGAAGATTGAGAGACTAATTCAAATCTAGAAAGCAGCAAATAATGCTTTGAAATGTAATGAAGGCTATGGACCTGTACTAAATAAACAACAGTATACACACTTCTAATGTCTTCTCCATTTAGAATTTAACATAAAAGAGTTAAAATTAACACCATTCAATGCAGCATTCAATAGAGCTTTAATATATTTTTTGCATATAAACAATATCTGTGCTTAAAGACATTTTTAGACATCTTTCTTTCTCTCTAGCACTCTCATATATTTTATTTCAGTTGTATTCTACATACACTCGTGTCCACAAGTGGTGCCTTTGAGAATGTGAGTGGTGCCTTGGCTATGTGAATAGTCTGTGTGAAAATCATATTTTGTTCCTGAGGCTTACACAGTTAGAACCACTGAATAGTGGTATGGGTTGCAAAAATTTGCGTCATGATTGTGGTGCTTTTAATGCAATATAATTATTGTATGATCTGTATGATACATAGCTATATGATATGTTTACATGAGATTTAAGATATAGTATAGGAATTATTCACACTCAGGATGTCACTGAATTGAGGATTATCTAGAAGTGTCCTGAATAAGGAAGGATGTAAGAATGGATTTTGTCAATATCTGTAGCACCACCATCCACCTTCTGTCTCCTTCAGCAAGGCTTAACTAGAATGACTCATAGAATAGCTCAATAGCCTATTCAGATAATTTATCTACACCCTGACACACTTATGTAAGACATGGGATTGTCAGTAATTTACCTGCCATGGTAATTAGTTTGCTGTATTAGCTATAAATATGGTTCATAGTGTATTCATTATAGCTCATTGTCTACTTAACTCTTCCACAGTCAGCTATTTTTATGGCCTGACCCCTGAAGTTAGCAATACTGCTGATCTTAAACACCTGTCTTATAAGATGCCTATTTCTCTCTGTCAACCAGACACCTGGTTATAATGTTAAAAATATATTTTTTAAGTTAGTCCCCCTCTCACTGGCTTAAAATTTGAGACTTTCAGGTTGTAGTAGGATGCAGTCATTCTTAATGATGTGTTTAAAAAAATAAAAAAAAAGATACAATATACTTGATAGCAAATGACCTGTGATAATACTTTTCTCTTCTTCATGTGTTTTTCACAGACAGCCGTGTAAGTTACTGCTAAAACTCCTGTCTGCAGTAGAATCACGCCTGGAAGCTTTCCACTCCTTCCCTCGAAATGACCACCATCTTCCTTCCTCCAACTTTTGCCACTGCCAAAGTGTGTCATCACGTATATCTACTTCCAGACAAAGACGGTAACTGAGCAGCACCAGTGAACCAACATACTGCAAACTGCAGAATGACAGGCAGTAACACCTGAAGGAACCTGCCCAGGAATTTGAACTCTGAACACATACTCTATGTTTGTTGCCTGCAGTCACCTGTTCTCTGAGTGAGTATGTATTTATAGACAAACACATATACATCAGACCAAGAAAAAATGGACTAAAGAGCTCTTATAATTTTAATAACAGGGACAAATTCAATTGCAGAAATTTTAGTATCAGAAAGAAAGAAAAGTGGTTCCTGCTACCCCTCTTATATCACTGAAGAACCTTTGCAATATGCTGAAGATGACAGTTCAGTTTCCAAAATTTGGACCCCTGTTAGCACTGCGATTCTTTAATAATTTATACCCAGTATGCATTCACTCACAGACAGGAGAAAGAAAACAGCTTTTAGAAAGTCTTGGATACGTTACCACAATAATTGTATCAGCAAGGACTTTGGAGCACAGACAAAATATGTGAAACAAAGGAACATTCACTATTCATTCACGAAGCACAAAGGAAAAGATCAATGTTTGCTCAGTAAGGAAGGTCAAAGTAGGGAGAAGGTAGAGAGAATTCACTGTCAAGACTGGGGTGCAGAAAACTGAAAATGTTTTTCTAAAGTGCAGTGTCTCTAAAAAATCTAGATTCATTTACAGATGCATTTTGCAGAATGCTGGTAGTTAATAAACAGATGGCTACATAACAGATTTCGGCTGGAGAATACCCATCAAGGGACAGAAGAGTGGAGATATGACCTTGCGTTTTGAGGCGGGAGAGGGAGAAAAAAACAGTGTGCATCCGTGCTAAGTACCTAGCTGGAAGCCTGCAAAGTCAACTTGACTCAGTGAGCTTTGGAGAAGCAGGAGGTGGCCCAAGTAGTTACCTGGTGACTAAACATAGAAGTTAATATCAACCCAAAAAATCTGGGGCTGAGTGTAATTTTTACCATTTCTTTTAAACATAGAGTTCTTTGCTTCATTAGTACAGCAAGCTGGGTTGTTATATTTCACAGCTGTGCTGAGATTGACAGTAATATTGCAGCAAAATGAATATAGTTTTTTATTTGGGAAGGCAGATACTTGAATGTCTGTAATTAGACTTCAATAAGGAAAGTAGTTAGTGGTAGCTGTTTGAACAGTGCTATGCCAAGGCTTGTGCCTTTCTGAACCAAAAGGGTCAGACGCAATCACTTTTATTACTTTTGAAATGCTAATTAAAGACTCTATCAACATCTTGAAATACTGTTTCAGTAATTACATCATATTATGAAGATGGCATGAGAAAAGAGTTTTTAATCAATATAAGTAGTAGCAATAAAGACTGACCAATATCATCTGTATAGAATAATACTGTATGTCATATTAGTACAAAGTAATTTACCATATAGGACATCCTTCCATATTCTAACAACAAGGAGGAATTTTTATTCTCCACTCAGTTTCAGAAATTCTTGTGGTTTTTGTCTGATGAGAACACAGAAGCATGGCAGTTTAAAAGGTAAATATGGTGACACTTGGCCAGATACAGAAAGAAATGGGGCCTATTTCTCTTCAACAGCAATAGTTTTCACACTTTCCAAACCTTTCCCTGGGGAACTTCAGAGAGAATCAGATGTGTACCATAATCAAGTAGAAATTTACAGGATTAAGGCTTCAGTGTTTGTCATCTTTCTGAGGGCACACTGAAAAATTTATGACAAGTTTTTTCCAACTTAATAGTTGCAAGAAAAAAACAGAGTTTTGTAGTGATGGTTTAGGTACTGATGATAAAAAAAGGCTGATTTAGGCTATTAAAACAGGACTGTTCACCATCTGGAAGAGCTATATACTATATAACATCTGTTGATTTTTCTCTCCAGAACATCACTAAAATACTTACAATTAAGAAAAGCAGTGACTATGTATAAACATAGTTAACCATTACTGGAAGAAACACCCTATAACAGATGTAATCTTGATACCATGTAATTCAACAATGCTTCATGCAATATTAATGGCCCTTCATAACATATTCTAATTTTAAAATTCATTACTAAATTATTCAGCAGTCTATAAAACAGATGTATGGCACTGCAGCAACCAAGTTGCTGTATCCATTATAAAATTATATTTTTATAATCTGCATGTAATTTGTCCTTTAAGTCTCATGCAGAATCAACAGATTTTTCCAGGTGCTGTGACTCACCTTCAGTTTCCTCACTCCCCTGAAAGGTTTCACTTGTGTTCCCTTATTATCTGTTTCAACATTAAATGTCAAGCTTTTACGGTTAGTTTAATTGGTGCTGTTGCTCAGAGCTTGATAGGCATATATTTCAGGAAAACAGAACACAGAAAATGTTTTATTTTTCTTGTAATATCTATTTGCATTTGCTGGAGGTTATAAGTAACTTCTTTGTCCAGCATAGTTGGTCTTTCACTCAGAAAAGATATGAACTAGGAACAAACCTTACACTTTTGAAAGACTAATTTGGATTCCTCCTATAGGTGACAATACACCCTTGGATGCTCTTTGTACCTTCATCTCCCATGAATGTTGCAGAAAGTGTTCGGAAGGAAGTTATATGACCTGGGTTATAACTATGTATGACAGTTTCAGTAGCGGCAGAGGAGAGGTGATTTTTTTTCCTCTATTGAGTTTGAATCGACGACAGGATGACATGACAGAAAGTTTGGTTGAGCTGTTTGCCTTATTACACGGAATAGCAAAAAGTGGAGAGAGAGAGAGATTTGTTTAATTATAGTAGCTGAAACATGAAAGCTGATGAGGTAAAACAGACAAAGCACAAGGGCAACGGGCTGTGCAAAGTACAACATGGTATACCGGAAAAGAGGGAAAAAGAGAGTTGGTTTTAAAATGCTACATCCATGTCGCTTACTTTAAAGGCCAAGCTATGCACCACATTCAATTGCCCAAGTAACTGCATGGAAGGATACATAAATGGGACCAACCAGGGTCAAGTTGCAACTTTACTCAGATTGTTCAGTAAACATGTTTTTGCATGCATTTTTGGACTATTCTGTTTCAGAGTCTAGGGGAGAGCAATATCAGAGACTCTAAATATGCCTAGTTCAATCACAACAGTGATTCAAATCAATTTGCTGTTGATGTACCTGACTTAGGTTTGATCTCCAGATCAACTACTACGGTCGAAATCTTACTGGGCTGGTATCGCGTAGTCTCTACATGGATCAAGGAACCAGGATAGTTTGCCACAGTCAGCCTGTATCACCAGTAGAGATAGTTTCAAGTTAGATGCTTTAAACCTATTCTACTTTAAACTACTGTGAGTGCAGTATAGGCATAATCCCTTTTTAACTGTGTTAGAATGTTTTTATATGACCGTATATAAACATTTCCATTGTTATTCTCTAGAATAGAAGTAAGACATCTGCCACATGGTAGCTAGCTAGAGCACATTGTGATGTACAGAACCTGTGCACTATGTATGCCACAGCAAAGATTTGACCCACTTGGCAGTCTGCACCTAGACTCGAAATATGCCTGATGCAGAATTCATCCTGCATAACGTCAGAGAACCATCAATTTTATATCTAAATCTGAATGAATCATCCTATCTCCCTCCATAGTCATGAGACAGAAATGGCAACCCTTGGGAGGCTTTTTTTCTGATTTAGATGACTATCATTAGGTGGGATGAATTCCCTTTTGGAGCTGTTTGTAAAGGAACCTAGGATGACGAGCACAGACATAGACTGAAGATACCCAAGCTAGTGCAAATAAATTCTATTCCTGTTGCAAACGCCTCTCCACCCTTCCCCATAATCAGGATTATTCAAATATTTAAACTTCCTCCATGAAGTCTATATAGAGCTTGGCATATTTCTATCACTTAGCCTTTAATTTTGAAATGTCTTGAGAAATGTTACCTTCCTTTTCTAAATTGTTATTATTGTTATAGCAACCCTCTGATCTCTGGGAGTGGTATGACATTAGAAATAACAATATCAAAGAGCTTAAATTTTTTTCCACCTAGTACATCAAGAGTGAGACAGATTCCTCTGGAAAAGAAAAATGGTCTAAAAGGTTGCAGGGTGAGAACAATATAACATAATAGCTGTAGAATCTGCCTTTTTTTTTTTAATCTTGAATAGGCAATATAGGGAAAATTGCTCAGCTATAGAGTTAACTAGGAGTAATCCCAAATGGCAGGAAGAAGGGCACTTCATAGTCACGTAATCAACTGAAACAGCATTTAGAAAGAACAGACAGCTGGCCCAGTCCAAACATCAGCAGTCAAGTGGGAGAGTTTGTCATTCTGTAAATGGCAAAATAACAAACACCTGACCTGAAGATAATAGGTTAATTGCTTTAATATTACATTTTGCATTGATGTTTGTTTTAATGTTGTGATGGATGAAAAGAGGTCATTTTTTATAAAAACGCAGGCCTTCCAGAACTGCAAATGTCTGCCTCATGGCCTGATGAAAAACGTCTCTTAGGTGATAAAATGAGTTGCATGCAAATGACAAGTAGACTTGATGTGCCCTGAAAACATTCAGCTTGGAGTGACCTGTGATCATAAATTACTGGCATGCTGCATCAGATCCTAGACTTGTAATTTCATCAAGATCAACAAGATGCAATCTTGAAAACTGTTTGCATGATGTGAGGACGAATTGATGCCCTTGTCCTTCCAGACTGTTGGATCTGATGCTCAGGAGTCTGACTACTTTGTGTCTCTAAGTAGCAGTATAGGGCCATTGTAAATAATTAAGTAGAAATTTGTTACCCTTTTGTCAAATGTATTTCTGATGTTATTCTTCCTTCGCCTCCATTAAGAAATCCCTTGATTAAATTTTAAAGTCTTAAACAATTTGAAGGGCTGAGAGCACAGGACACAAACTACAGTCTGGATGTTTTGCACAGGAAAGTCATATTCTCTCTGGGAGAAAAGAAAATAATGTCAAGTATTTAATATGCAATCCCGTGATTCTCTTTCAAGACATGATGCTATAGATTTGATTACCAACTCAGTGGCTGGTACTTTTAGGTCATTTATTTTCTCATCTATTTGCTTTTAGAGATTCAGAATTTCTCTCTCAATATATTTATGAATGCTTCTATATAAATAGAATGTACAGCTGAAATTAAACCCATGCAGTTATGTCAAGAGGATACAAATAGACTAGTTCATACAAATGTGTACTTTTCAGAATAAATGTTGCTGTTTGTAACTTAAAAACCACAATTCTACCAATAAACCTATTCTAAATTTTCCAAAGTGTATAAAAGAGCTTAAGAAAGAGAGACAATATTTTTACGAGTAAGTGCGAGCTGAAAAATGGATTACTCTTACCTTGATTTCTGCATCTGGAGACATGATTAGTGATCTTTTTTGTTATTATATACCTCTTTAGAAATATGTATACATTTGTAAAACACAATCATTATCATGCATGTCTTGAAGTAGACATATATTTATAGTGACAAAAGCCATTTACTGTGCATTGAACAAACAACACAATCTATACTCAAGGAAGAAAAAAACTTTATCAGGGAGCATGTATTCCCACAGCAGAGAGCTTAATTCTGGAGCAGAGGACATATCATTAATGTTGACCTATTAATGCTTGCAAAAATATTGCTGTGCAGGCCTAACTGCTCTCACACAAATACTTCATTAAGTGTTTTATTTTTATTCTGATTTCCTTAACATTTTTGCACTCAGTTACAAATAGCCTCCATCCCTTAAAGCTATATATCATTTTTCACCTCACTCCAGTGAAGCAATAGAAAATAAAAGCGTCCTAGTACAGTATAACATTTAAAATCACTCCCATGAGTGACAGCTCCTCAGTCATTATACCACATTTGCGCTCCCTAACTAGAATGCTGTGAAAAATGACAACTCCCTATTACAGTTTTATTTACTCCCCCAGTAATATCTGGGCACCCGTTTAGAAGATTATAGTCATTAATGTACATTGCAGACAGTGTATACACTCCTTGTACTTTATATTTGAAATATACATGCACTAATTATTTGCTTACAGAAGATGGTGACTCATCCAGTTTTCACATCAGACAGATCTAATTAAATTTCATAGAATCATAGAGTCATTTTCCTAATTCCATGCTCTCATTTCAAAATTTTACAATGTCGAGTTAGAAACTTCCCCTGGTTAAACTCTGTAAAACAAACTCTCTGTAAAACAAATCTCTCCACTTCTTCTCTGCCAGCATTTCATTATCCCCCAAGCTTGATCCATACTGTCCCTCCAGCTGAGAAGTACATATAGTTTCTTCTGAAATAAAGATACTCTGTTTCTAAGAAAACCTCAAGAAAACCTACATATGTACCACTAGGTATATCTACATCTTCTTCTAACTAAATGAGGTGACTCCACAGACAGCATTTTCTATGTCTGTCAGAGAGCAAGAAAGGCTCAAATACTGAACTTCAAAAACATGTTCAGCAGCTGTTAGTGGCTGCAGGCTGTATAATGAATACCACAGAGAACATTACAAACTGCAAGCTGAGGAAAGCTACAGGCACGATGGACTACATTATACTGTCCAATGCATGGTAGACATAACAACACAGGAACACATCTTCTATATACTTGTCAAAGTTGTGGTCCAGCAGCAGATTTTTCCTTTTTACTTCCTCCACTGGGAAGTCTGCAAATCTTCTGAGCTGTGATTGCCAAAAAAATACTAATTTTTTAAGTAATTCAAACAAATTTTATGATATGTGAGGCCTGGTTTCTACTCTGGAAAATGCTGATCTAAATTTGATGAGCTTAGTTGAAGTCAGTGATTATTTTTGGCAGAAGAGCGCAAGTGGCCATGTGTTATGCAATATTTCACTAGTTGACAGCTACACTTAAAAACTCAAGGGAGAGATGCCTCTTGAACAGGTGATGATACAGGAAAATGAATTATTTTTGAGCATTCAGTATGCTCTTTGTTTAGAATCTTTAACTCACTTACAGTAATTTATATTGTAATGTTGAACGTACAAATAAACATTTCCCAGAAGAACTTTTAAAATAATCTTTTTGATCCACTTTCATAAAATTTTAATGTACTGGTCTTCAAGTTACTTTGCAATTTCAGCATTGGAATAATCTATAAAGTACCCACAAAAATTATAAGCAGATACCGTAATCCCAGTACAGGTCTGTGAATTGTAAGACTGAGTTTGCCTGTTTGTGGCCACAGAAGATCTATACTACTGTCACGTAACTGGGGTGTGGCTGAGCCAAATTCCAAATCAAGTAATTGCTTGCTGCCCCCTGAAGTTCATCTGCTAATTTTAACTGAATAAACTATTTGTCTTCCTTTTCTGTCCAGACAGCTGGTTTGCTGAGTGCTTTCAAGTATGTCCCAGGATCCTTTTCAGAGGTTGCTTGTTTTGATTTGTTTATATAAGTATTGTTCCACCAAGGGTAATTATTTCCTATTTAATATTATTCTGACTTTGCTTGAACCACTGCAGTTATTCACTTATTCACCTATTTAAAAAGGAAAGCCCTTAATATTTGCCAGTTATCAGCATGCTGTGGTACGTGAACTACTCAAGGACAAGAAGGAAACCCTGATGTCATAGGCACTGATTACTGGTAAATTGTGACATAATTGATAACTAGTCTGCTTCTGTTGCCTAGGTACTTGTACAGAAGTTCTGTTGGGCAGAATATGTTGTCCAGTGCTCATTTAAAAAAGAAAGGGCAATATAAAACAGCTGTGAGATCATGATTTTTCAGCATATACTGTTGTGGAATTTCCTGGGTGGAATATATATAGTCACAGGAATATACACATACATATATGCAATATATATAATCACAGGGATGTTGGCCTCTGACTGTGCCACCAGTTCTTGGTGACTTCTGCTACCTTCATTGGTGGACCCCCCCACTGAAAGTGATACTGAGAGTGTTTTTCAAGAGGTTCTCCCAGCAGCACAACTTCAGCTGATACTGTGCTGTGAAAGCTTTTGCGCCGGCACCCAGTCCTTATCTCAGGGGTAGTTTCTCACACTGTAGCACAGGGATTCCCTTTTTATCAGGCATTCACTCCTATGACATTTCTTCATATGAGTAGGTAACAGATGCATTTACTTTACTTTTCCTGGCTGGCCACAACACTTGCAAATGCATTATCATAAATCTCTGCATGTATATGTAAATAATACCTTAAAAGCGAGGGGAAGAAAAATTCTACTGACGAGACTTGGCTCTTTTAGACTCTGAGGACAGCTTGGTCTCAGTGCAATCTTACACTGTTTAGATCACTCGGTTGTATATATGTATATTTTCTATTTATAATTATGTCTTTGTGAAAACCTTGCTGTTTATCAAAATATTAAAAAAAAAAAATTAAATTCTTGACTTGGTTTAATCTTGGAATCAGCCCATTAGTTTACACAGCCTTGTTTGGAGCCCTGTTTCTCATCTGAATGGAAGAGCTTTTTTGCCTTTAAAAGGCAAAACCAGAAAAAAATGTTTTGAAAGGTAGAATGAAATAAGATTGTCATGTTATTTGGTAGGTGATTTAACATTTGAGCCTCTGTTATTTGCATATCAAAATGAGACATAAAAGCAGCTTGAAAACAACAACTGCAAAGCAGTAACAAGAAGCTACCTACCAAAACTCATATATAAGGCTGGGATAGACTGGTCTATTGTACATATTCAAGTTATTCTTGAAAACACAGAGAAAAAAAATCACGTATGGAAACATCTGACATTACAGCTCTTTGTAACTGTAATTGCTCGTTACTGAAACTCTTTTTGCATGACTTTTTCCACTCTTGAGTTTTAGTCCTTCTAGAGTTTCCTGTTCTCTCCCCCGCAATCCTTTTTTTTTTTTCTTTTCCCTTGCCTTTTTAACTCAGTGGAAAACTGCTGCTCCTTCTCATGGGGGAAATAACTGTCCCTTTCTGGGTATTGTTTGGAAATGTAGCTCTTTTGACAAATATAAAAGCAACATTAGGTTGTACGTTTTATTTTTAAACCAAAACAACATATGCAGCTGACTGTAATTTTTAATCATTAAAGATGAATCAAGTAAGTGGAACAAAGAACCCTGTATACAAATAACAAAATTTCAGTTTCACCTAGACATGTAGTCACGTGGACCAGCTGGTATAAATTGACATTGCCTTTAATAGAGCTATACCAGGTGACACCAGCTCAGCATCTGGCATCTATTTAGAGGATAAAATATAAAATCCGTTTGCTATTTTGATATATGTCTATACTTTCAATGAAGAGAGGGTTGTTTGAGTTGGAATGTCAATCTGCACATTATTAGTTAACAGATTAAAATTAATCTGAGAAGCACTGGTGATTACATACATATTTGGATTTTAACAAGTCCGTGTTTTTGCAGAACTGTGAGTAATTATATGCCTGACTGGGTGAAATGGGATGAAATAAATCAATAATTTATTACGAGAATTTACTCATCGATTTAGTGTGCAAATCATCAGTAATCATATGCACTGTGCCAAAGAGCGAGTCGAGCTGAGCTCATTAAAAAGTCTTATATAAAACTCGACTCCTTAGGATAGTTCGGTCACATGATTGACAATACTTAAGATTCTTATAGCCCTTCATTTAGCTCAGCCTTACTAAGAGATTGTCCTTTTTGCTATGAAGTCAGAGCACTATTATCCATCCATTTTCTCAGAGATGCACTTCTCTGTTCCATTCTCACACTTGCGGTAGTCTTTCAAACTCTGCTCTTCACTTTTTCATTGTTAGATTTTAAAATCTTTTAATTGACGAAAAGAGTAATTGACATTCTTTTAATTCGCAAGAAAAGTGGTGAGGATTTGGGGTTATGTCGCTGTCAATGTATAATTCCCATTTGTGTTTTGTGAATACCCTGTTGTGTTTTACACTTCATTTTGAAGGTAACATTAAGTGCAGCTTAGAGCATTCATTTTAAAGCAGGAGGTTGAGGCATAGTGAAGAGACTGTACCTGGGAAGCTTTGATAGAGCAATCAAGGGCCATCAACACTTAATGGCTCTACACCAGTGGATCAATGGGCTCGCTAGCAGCAGGGCCATTGACTTTGAACAACTCGCTGCCCAGAAGCTGAAAGAGTGCATGTTCGTGTCAGAGCTGGAAAATTTGCAGCATAAGCACAGGGGGTTGAAAGGAGCCACAGGTTGTTTTAAAAGGGGAAAGTTCTCTGTGCAAACAGGGAAGTTTCTTGTTCAGTAGCCAGGTGAGCAGCTCAACAAGGCCAGAGGGTTGTTGATCTTGAAGACTTAGCTACTCTGTTGCTAAAGGGACAGGAATGGTAAATGCTTTCTGGGATGTTTAGATTTAGATAGATTTGTGATTTATTTTCTAAATATGAAAGTGCAAATGCATGTTTGAGAAACTGTGTAGCTGAGCCAGTGGTTCTTCGTTCTCCTGCACATTGTCCCTGAATGTTGTTATCATGAAATCAGACTACAGTGCAGCACAAAAATTTTTGTCAAAAATTTCCAAGTCAGTTTTTCTAGACAGATGTGTCTCAAGGAGGCTGATACACAGGTTTTACAGTGTTAGCAGCAGCACCATATGGTGTTCCATTACATAAAGAGTATCTAACTTTATTTTGAGCTAAAAAAGTTTGTCCAAGGATTTTTTCTGGAATTTATGATCAACCATTAACTAGGATTAGGAGATGTAGAAACTTATGGGATACAGTTATTCAATCCAGATCTGATATAGAGTGCAAGTAAATGGTCTCAACAAATCTGTGTGTCAGTAGAGGGGGGTTGGTTTTTTTTGTTTACCTAAAAAAAAAATAAATAGGGGGTTGTGCATAGGTGCATGCATTTTCTTGAGGCTAGCAAAATTCAGTAGTGTGACAGTTGCTTAGGTAACTGAATGTTTTATTTAAGAGCTGAAGAAATATTTGGTAAATGGACTTTGAGGATGAAATTCACTACTTCGTCCAAAATGGATGAGAAATTGGATATATGCAGGGAGGTAATGGGTGAAAGGTACACTAGATTTACAGACAGAACAACATGCTTGAGAAAAAAGGTGGATAATGGAATGTGGTCATTAGAAGGGGAATGTTTCAGGGATAGATATGTTTTCAACAGTGGTATTCAAAGGATATATCATAGAGAAGTACAGAGATTGATGTTTTGTTTTTAAAAAGAACACTTATATAAAACAGAAAAACCCTACAGCTTGTGGGCACTGATATTGCATCAACACATCACAAGCTTTTTATTTAATTGAGTGTGATTTAGGAAAAAGCATTTAGAACACAGTCTGCTCCATCGCATCAAATCAATTTAAGTTAACAGACCAATGTTTCAGCTGTAAACTGATGCTAATCAAGGACAAGATGCTAGAAGTTACTAAGCACCTCTTGTAAGCTTTAAAGAACTTTGATTTCTATTTACTACAGTGGGAACAGAGAGTCATGATCCACGTCTTTCACAAAAAATTGGAGTCTTTGCAGGATTTTTTTCAGGTGATATGCAGTTACTCTCACAGTTTGTTCTGGATTTGCCACAACTATAAGCAAAAGTTTAACCAGCTCTTAGGTAACAATCTGAATAGGTGATATTAGGCATATGATGAAATCAAGTGGGTTCTTAAATAGATGGTGATTTTTGGTGTTATTATCTGAATATTCCAGAAATATTATTTAAAGGAAATTTTTTTTTCTTTAAGATTAAGAAAATTAAAAATAGCTCCAGCAGAAGCAATTATGAATGAAATCCTTTTGTAATATTTCATTCTCTAATACTACTTGAATAATTAAACAATAACAACAAGAAGAAAATTCCCAAATAATGAGTTAATCTCATTTTCTTTCTTTCTTTCTTTCTTTCTTTTTTTTTTCCCCTCCAACTAAAATCCAGAGGGACAAGCAGTTTGTTGGGTCAGCTTTAACAAATGGATGTGCAGTCCCCGTTACCAGGGCTACAAATTATGACCATCTTTTCTCAAAATCATAGAAACAAGACTACAACAACCATAAATTACCTATAATTTTCTTATTCCAATAATTCAAATTCACATTTCCATTGCTGGGGATGAGTAAAGGAAAGTATGATTCATGTTGCAGTGAAAAGCTATTAAGGTCTAAGATTACTTAGGCTTTGAGTGAAAGGTGGCTGTTACTGTAAATGTGGAAAGCTAAAATAAAATCTTCAGTTATATTCAAAGATGTATTTAAGATCTTTGCACCTATTTGGCTGGAATTGTGTGTCAGTCCTTGAAATTTTACTGTTCCCCCAAATTTCCTAGTTTGTTATTAGTACATTGAAAACAGTCTCATTTTCAATCAGGTCTAAGTACTATGGGTCCTCCTCAAAAAAAAAAAAGTATGAGAAAAGTCTAAATCTTCTCCCACCCTTCACTGACTTCCTAGCAGTGAGCTAGAAATTACCTTAAACATGAGCCAAGCTGTTTGCAAATGAGGGTCTCCTCCTTTGAGGGTCTGTATTCATTCCATGGTGCTCTAAGTGCTGGACCTTTCTGTCCTGGTACACCTTGCGGCAGAGGAAAGCCCTATATGAAAGGCACACTTTCTGCAGCAGTTATACAGCTCTTCACTTTAGTGCATGACATGTCAGTAGCCAATGCTGTAAGAAACTGGGAGTCTATCCTCACTTGGGTATTTTAGAAAATAGAAATCTCTCTGTCTTCAGAGCTTCGCTGTATTCGCTGCCATGATACATCTCTCGATGCCTTCACATGCAGGTCATTGGTGTGAAGGCTATTGCCCTTTCTAATGAGGCAATGAAGGCCTATGGCATTTGTACAACATTATTCATTTTGATAGCTTGAATAAAGGAAGGTGAACTGAGGCTAGGATTCCTCTGACCCAATAGATTTCATCTTTAAAATCTGCACATCTACATCTGACATATCGGTGGACTCTAGGCAAAGAAATTTGCAGTTTGAGTCCTTAGGCAGAAATCACATCACCTGTGGTCATATGAATCACACCCTAAAATTGCCATTTTTCTTTCTGTTGACTACAAAAGGAGTCTGGAGTAGCCAGCTCAAACCAGGTATTGAAGTTGTAGGTGCAGAATCAGTTGACAAGACATCCCAGTGTCTGATGGCACCCACCACTAAATCAGTGGAAATATATTGGTCTTGGATCAGGCCAAGAATCAAGACTGGCTCCTTTCACTGTCCTGTCTAATAATTTTCAAAAAGATCTGGCTCAAATATTTTAAATTGAACAGTCTAAGTTTAAATTCATTTATGAATATAAAATATTTCATAATGGCTTGTCTCTAGCAATAAAGGAGTAAACCCAACAATTTCAGAGTAGACTGTATGTTAATGTAAATTTTTATACTTTAAGTAAAAGTATTTATTGGTATGTACATTAATATATAAAATAACAAAGTAAAAAAAGTCAAATTACTTGAAATGCACTATTTTGGTGTTCTGTAGTGAATGTATTTGGACTCTTCTTTTGACTGTTAATTTCAAAATTTTGTACTTATATTTAAATTCAAAATTACCTCTTTTATCTTTACTGTAATATTAGAATATGCTCAGAAAGAAAGAAACAGACAAACAAATTGGCTTCTAAACAGTTCTAAACACTAGTTTTCCAGTAGTATTCTACTGTTTCTTTACCAAACAATTCAGGTTACTTATTTTAAATGCATTTAAAAAGAATTCTTTTTTTTTTCCTGTTGAAACTAACCTCATCAATTAAACAATAAATGTGAGAATTTGTGACTTTTGTTCTCAAGAATGAAGCAGTGTTTGCAACACTAAGCATTAAACATTATTTAGGACACCAAATAAAATGTAGATACATATTTCAGCAGTGGTTGTAATTTTGTGCATTTATCACATATCCCTTCCACATGTTCATAGCAAGACCAAGAGAGTATTTGTAGCTGCATATCCTCAGACTGATTTGAAATTTATTAAACATATATAAATACATTCAGAAGAGTCCTAACTGCTGCTTTCCAGTAGGTCAGGATGTATATGAATAGTAAACACAAAGATTTCATTTCATAAATACGTTCCCACAGTTCTTTCTTTGCCAAACAAGGGCTTTTAATTAAAGAAATTTCCATCATAAATAAATTAAAAATACAAGGTGTCATGAGATCAGTCCTTTCAGCTCCTGAAGGCTGACAAAAAGAAATGCAATAAGCTAAAGTGTAAGAATTCTGGTATGCAAGGTGAAATCCAGCTTCATTATAATCAATGGAAAGCTTTGTCATTGATTTCCACACAGCCCAGATTTTTCCTGACACCATTTGCTAAGTACCTGTGCTAATAGGCTCTTACATAGCAGGGGGGATGTGTACTGTCATCAGCAGAGAAAGCAAAGCTGCAGTCTTGTCACCCAGGAGAGCACAGGTGAGTGGGAAGTAGCCTGAAGTACAGTTAAACCAGCACAAGCCCCAGACACAGGTGCTTTACGTGCACGTGCTGAACGCACTAAGATGCAGCAAAACGATGTATAGATTTTCATTTTCTCCCACTGACAATCACTATTTGACGATGTTTTCTGTGTGCTTTCAAATTCATGAGCAGGAGCAATCATGAGTTACCGCCACACTGTGACGGGCATGCTCCAATGAAACTGAACCTCCCTCAAACAGCAGCTGAAGGCTGCGTACCTTGTACTGGCCTCAGCTCTTGAAACACTAAGCTCCTCTGTTCATGTACCGGTTTTATATCATGTACTATAAAGCAGTATGTTGAACAGCCTTACTTGTGGCTTTATTATTCCCTTGCAAGCCTGGGTGGAGCACTTCAAAATCTTTTGTTTTCTTAGCTTGCATCACGCACTTCGAGAAGGAATGTAAGAACTAGCTCCAGCTTCATTGTGCACAGCCTACAATTCAAATTACTGCACCTATGCTCTGTTTTGTTTAAAGCAGCTTATGTTCTGCTTTTTGGGAAATAGGTTTTCTATAATGGGATCTAGGAAAAGACATTGTTAATTACTCATTTTCATTTTCAATAAACTTTGGTTCACCCAGGGCAAGGCCAACGCTTGTTTACAAAAGAAATAGATACTTATTTTTAGCTTTAATTAACCATAGCATAAGCACCTTTTAAAAGGACCATTTCAGGTATGAACAAACCTTTTAGACTGTCGTACAGAGAGGTTTGTAACCTGAGTTACAAACAAAACTTCATGTATTTTACCAAAGCTTTCAGGATCAAAGTTTGTGCCTAGTTTGGAAAGCATCTCTACAAATACTTAACTTTAGTGGAAGTATTTGGGTATTCTCAAAGTGCTGGCAAGTTTCCATTCCCAATTTCATCTTTTTGATGATATAGGAATCACTGTAGTATGACTTTCTTTATCAGCTTTGTTTTTCACTATATTATGCTGGCTGAATTCATGTGAAGGTACTGGTGCAATGTGCGGCATGCCCTAAAGTTCTTCCCTAACTGTCTAGCTGGACCTGATCAAGGCTACTTTGTTCCCTCTGTGTGCCCAACCCCCCTCCGATGTAATCTACAGAACAGGAGAATGAAGAACAGAGGAACTGATAAAATCTTGACCACCTCTGGGTATGTGCAAGGTGTCATTGGTTCAGAGGGGTTCTCCCAAGTCCCTCACTTAGTACAGCCATTAACGCTATTTCAATAAACTAATGAAGTTGATAAGCTGGTAGAGAGCTTTGGCAGGGAATGGGGGTTCTGTACCGTGTATTAAAAATGAGTAAAAACTTTGGTTGAAGTATCATTTAAATATTATTTTTCTAACTAAAGTAGTTGAGCTGAAATGATTAAATAACTGAAATAACTGATCTAACTCAGTTAGAGGAAGTGTTCAGTTGAGGAAGTGCAGGCTAGATGAGGTGACAGCGAGCTGGATTGAGAGCTGGCTGTGTGACAGAACTCAGAGGGTTGTGATCAGCGGCACAGAGTCTAGTTGGAGGCCTGTAACCAGCGGTGACCCCCAGGGGTCAATACTTGGTCCAATCTTGTTCAATATATTCATCAATGACCTCGATGAGGGGACAGAGTGTATCCTCAGCAAGTTCGCTGATGATACCAAGCTGGGAGGGGTGGCTGACACTCCAGAGGGCCGCGCTGCCATCCAGCGTGACCTGGACAGGCTGGAGAGCTGGGCAGAGAAGAACATAATGAGATTCAACAAGAGCAAGTGTAGGGTCCTGCACCTGGGGAGGAAGAATGCTAGGCACCAGTATAGGTTAGGGGTGAACCTGCTGGGAAGTAGTTCTGAGGGGAAGGATCTGGGGGTCCTGGTAGATAGTAAATTATCCATGACCCAGCAATGTGCCCTTGTTGCCAAAAAGGCCAATGGAATTCTGGGCTGCATAGGGAAGAGTGTGGCCAGTAGGTCGAGGGAGGTTATTCTCCCCCTCTACTCTGCACTGGTGAGGCCACAACTGGAATACTGTGTCCAGTTCTGGGCTCCCCAGGTCAAGAGAGACAGGGGACTACTGGAGAGAGTCCAGCATAGGGCAACTAAGATGACTGAGGGATTGGAGCATCTCCCTTATGAGGAAAGGCTGAGAGAGCTGGGACTCTTCAGCCTGGAGAAGAGAAGGATGAGGGGAGACCTTGCTATGGCATACAAGTATCTAAAGGGTGGGTTGAAGGCGGATGGAGCCAGACTCTTTTCAGTGGTTCCCAGTGACAGGACAAGGGGCAATGGGCACAAGCTGGAACATAGGAAGTTCTGTTCAAATACACGGAAAAACTTCTTCATGGTTTGGGTGACAGAGCACTGGCACAGGCTGCTCAGGGAGGTTGTGGAGTCCCCTTCTCTGGAGATTTTCAAGACCCCCCTGGATGTAGTACTGAGTAATGTGCTCTAGGTAATCCTGCTTTGGCAGGGGAGTTGAACTAGATGATCTCTAGAGGTCCCTTCCAACTCTGAAAATTCCATGATTCCGTGATTCTGTGAACTCAGCAAATTCAGAAATCTGCATCCAACCTGTATCTTTGATGTAAGCATCATCTGGTTATGAAATTACGCCATCATTGCTGCATTGCTGTTTCGCTCCTTAGATTTTCAAGGAGACACTTACAAAATGCTATGATAGTTTTTCTGTTTAGTCAAATGCAGTGACACACAATCTGCACGTTGGTGATGGCAAGTCCCAAAATTTGCTAAGTACAAGCAAATGTAGTAACAGTTACATTACAACCACAGTGATATTTTTCCAATGATTCAAAACAAATTTAGGAACACTAAACATACAAGAACTATGTTGTCTTCAATCCATGTTCCTGCCTTTAAAAGAAATATCCTGAAACATGATACAAAACTATTCGTATTTAAATATTTTTAAAGGTCGGGAAGAAAAATGTCTAAGACAAGACAAAACTCCATGAATTCCAATGTACACAAAACAATTTTTTTTCTTGCAATAGAGGTTTGGAGTAACTATTTACAAGTCATCCAATTTGTAGCTTCTTCTTTAATACTAAACCTGAAATTATTTTGTAGAGCAAAAGCCTTACAAATGGATATATTTTTTATTTCAGATTTGTGGAAAGAAAACTATTATTTTCAAATATCTAATTTATTGAATAGTTAATAATCAGCTTTACAGCACTTGTACAGATTTTAAACAATTTAAGATGTTGAAGGGCATCAAAGTTATTTTAGGGTATCACTTTAGAGAATGACATTCTGAACTCAGTAATTGTCAGCTAATGTATGTTAATAAGAACTTTTAAAATCTGTACTTTTCCCCTACCTATTTACTGAGCATCTTGGGGGAAAAAAATGCAGTCTGGGGGTTATGAAACTGTCTTCTGTCAATAAGGTGGCCATTTTTGTCTCTTCAGAGATTTCTAATGCTGAAAAAGTATAAAAGAAAGACAAAAAGCTGAAGTTACTACGGGAAAAATTCCAGGGTATTCATGAAAACAGTGTCCTAATCAATCTGCAAGTGAAATATCAGGCAATTAACACTGAAAGCCTGTTTAATTAGGGTGAATCACGTAAAAGGAAATGTTGGATAGTTCTATTTACACAATCATTATATTTACCCTTTCTAGAGCTATAATTCAAAGTTTGTACACATAAGTACTAATGTTGTCTCATTTTCCATAAAGATTATAAATTGTTCTGCTAGTTAATTCTCAGTGACAACATGAGGAGGGTTTGTTATTTAATAACAGTCTAGATGCAGGACTAATGGTAAGAAATCATTATATACAGTAAGGAAAATACACAAAACTTATGTAAATAGGTAATACCTATGGTGTCCTAATGTGAAAAAATTGTTGGAAAAGCTTTTTTGTTACATAATCACAGCCCAAGTATTTGTTAACCAAATTCTTAGAGATTTACAGTCTATTTTCTTATGAGAATAAAATGCTACCAGTAGTTGTTTGGTAGAAAATGTAAAAACTATACACATTTTATTCAATACATATCTAATAAAGGGTTTGTTTTGTAAAATATATCCATACATAATATACAGATTCTTCATTAAAACACACTTTCTCCAACCTCACATGGTGTGACTTTGTCAATGTATGGCTCTTTAGAGCCGATCAACAACTGACAAGAAAAAGTCTCCTGGAGTCACCTAATTTTTAACCATTCTACTGTTCCTCCCATGAAGGTGAGCAAATATTGACTAACCATTTTCATAATCTGTGGTGACCAACAGCACACTTTTTACCTGAGGGGAGTATTCATATCATTTTATACATATGAAGGTAAAGCAGAGAGAGATGTGTAGTTTTAGCTTTGGATTGTATGCCTGTATTTTAAAATTCTATTAAAAAGTATACAAAGGATTGAAGAAGAGTGTTTGGAAGGCAAATAAATAAATATAGGGTTTCACTATGTAATGCTGCATGCTAACTGCAGCTGTCTTTTCAGGGCAAGCAGTGAACAGGTTTGTGACAGACTCACACAGAGTTTGAACTTTGCAGACAAGGGACAAGGACTTTTCTTCTGCTGAAGAGCTATATCATCTACCATAAAGAAAAGCATGCTGGTGTGAGATATTCTCATTAGCCTGCTCTGCTTAGCAGGTGTGCTGCTGCCAGCTGTGCCAGCTGCAGCTTAGTGGTGGCCCTCAGAGTCAAGCCAAGGCACAGTCAAGGTACAGCACAGCGGCAATCAGATCTTTTGCGATAGGAACACAGTCTTTCAGATAACCACCCAAAAGATTTACTGTATGTAAACATTTTGAATGTTTTTACTGTTATGCAGCACCCAAAAAATAACAAAAACTAGCTGGAAACAGGGATTCAATAGGAAGTTGTACACAGTCTTAAAATACTGGGAAAATTATGCTCAATAATTAGCAGCAAAAGATAACATACAGTATCACTAGCTGTCAAAGATGTAGAAATTGTACTTCAGAAGTTTTTGTAGTGCCAAAAAAGTGTAGCTGAAGAAATGAAACTGCAGATGATCTAAAATCACATTTGCAAGAACTGGAAAATGAATCTTCTTAATGGCTTATTACTATATATGTTGTTCCATCAGTCACTTTACATTATTCCTCTTGTCAAGGTGTTAGTGTCAAAAATTGCCTTTTACTCATGCATCCTTTTAGTAGGTAAGAAAGCTGATTAACTTATTTAGGAGGTAATTACCTAGACAAGAATTAAGTTAGACTCTCCCTAGATCTTTCACATATGCTCAAAGGGAAAGAAAAAAAAAAAGAACAGCCACCATAGTTCTGCTGCGGTTATCTGTAGTTAACAGTAGTTACCCTGTTCAGTTCAGGATAAGACCCTTATGCCTTCATGAGCGAAATGCTTTATCAAATTATCTTATTACCAAAAAAAGGTGGTTTCCTGCACTTGGTTTACTTTGAAATAAGGCAATAAATTGAAACTAATGTATCTGTTCCAATTGTAGTTTGCCTCTTTAAAGATAAATTTTCTTGATTCTCTGTTAAAACCAATCATTTCTTCATAAACAACGTGCAATCTGAATATCAATATGCATCTTCCATGACCATATTCTTAAAACAACAGATATAAGACTTCTGCAGGTAGAAGCAGTGCCTAAAGTTGTGCTATTTTGCACATAGAATTCAAGATTCACTGGACAAGAAAGAGAGGGGCAAGTGTAAGATTGTTTCAGTCTGTTGTATGTGTTAAAATACAGAAACAGCCCTGTGAATGGGAAACAGAACTCTTCTCTCCTAGGTGAATCCCTAAGTACCAGACTATACATCTTCTCAGATATATGTTTTATGTTTTCTCAGACATAAACCACACATATGTTGTCAACACGTGGCTGCTAACACATCAGTTTTTCAGCTATTGCTGAGTAGAATTTGCACAGCATCAAGGCTTTCTTTGTTTCCCTCTCCTCTCCTCTCCTCTCCTCTCCTCTCCTCTCCTCTCCTCTCCTCTCCTCTCCTCTCCTCTCCTCTCCTCTCCTCTCCTCTCCTCTCCTCTCCTCTCCTCTCCTCTCCTCTCCTCTCCTCTCCTCTCCTCTCCTCTCCTCTCCTCTCCTCTCCTCTCCTCTCCTCTCCTCTCCTCTCCTCTCCTCTCCTCTCCTCTCCTCTCCTCTCCTCTCCCCCCGCTTCCTTCAACTCTCCTCCCCTCATCTCTTTCCTGTTTTTTTTTTTTTTTTGCTTTTTCATCTTTTTTCCTCCCCCTCTCCTCCTTATTAAAGTGGCTTTATTCTGGAGGTTTTCTCACTTTTGTTGTACTGGTTCTCTCCCCCATCCCACTGAGGGGTGATTGAGTGAATGACTGGGTGGGGGCTTAGTTACTGGCCAGGGTCAACGGACCACATTTACTTACTGGTTTAGATTATATTGCCAAGAATTGAATAAATGGGGAATGCGAGGTAGTAAGTCTTAGTGGGCCATATCCCAAGGAATTGGGTACTGACATACCTAAGGCTTACGTTTCTGAATCAGCTGAAGTTCTGGACGTTCTGTGAGATGAAAAACTCAGATAGAAACTTAGACACAGAAGTTGCTGGAAGGCTGCAGGTTGTGAAGTTCAGCTGTATTTGGGATTTCTCATCAGACAGAGATTTTGAGAACAGGTGCACTGAAGACTAGCTGAAATCAGTGCTCTCAGTGTCTAAATCCAGAGGGTACAAGGTACTCATTGCACAATGGCTACAATGAGAGACAACCAGATACGGAAGTTATATTGATTTCCTTAAGCAAGATCGTAGCTCCTATGGAACTTATTAGGATGTGTCTTGTTTACTTTGTCTCTGCTGATTCTGTATTGAATAATCAGACTAAAGAATCAAACTGGTTTCAATGAGACTTGGATCAGGTCCTGAAAGGCTGAATAAGAAAGTTCCTTTTACTGAAATTACACAATGAATCCTTCCTTTTGAATTCATTAGTTATTCTTTACACCATACCTGCTTCTCGAACAAAGAATGTCCTTGGTACATGGTTAAAACAAAGCGAAAACAACAAACAACATCTTCATTCTTGGCATTGAAAGATGCTGTTTTGTAAAGGTAAAAATAGCACAGAAGAGGACAGTACTGCCTTGCTTACTGTTTAGATTTATGTTTTCAGAAATACATAAATAAAATTCAGTTCACTGAAATCTTTTTTTTGTGCAATGTGATCCACATTTTATATGAAATGTAATATTTAGTCAGAAATATTGTTGCCAAATTTGCTATAGAGAATAGAAACTCAACACTGATATTTTTTGTCCCCTTAAATCTTTTTGCCAGAATTGTGTTATTGTTATCAGCTGTCTTTGCTAACACCTTCATCACAGGAGCATAGTGAAGAAGCAACCAATTAAAACAATGCCTGTTCAGCCTTCATCATGGTCTCTTCTCTTTTCTTGCACCTGTATGTAATTCTCCCATGATGGAATGAACACTGCAATGAATAGTTCTGCTGCAATCTGTCTCACATATTAGTCTCTCCAGCAGAAACTGATGTACATATAAATGTCAAAGATATAAATTAATTTTGAGGTCAGGCTCAATCATTAGGACACAAGTTTTGGATGTGAAACGTCCATGTGCCACTGGGCTTTTTGATGTAATTATGGAGATGCCAAGCAGGCCAAATCCCAAGAAACACTCAGGTATGAAACTCCCATTAAAATCAGTAGAAATCATGTGCCTAGATGCTAGCAATCATCTAGGTCTCAGTCTCCATAGCTTAGATATTACGTATGCTCAGTCAGTCAGTCCTGTGTGTGAGATAGAGCGGCTGAGAGAACATTTCTTTACTCCGTAGAGACACTGCTAAGTACCTTGCACTCGTTAATCGTTTATATTTAACTTACTGTTCACTCTTGGGTAGGTAAACAACAGACACCATATTAAATCCACTGCTTAATCAGGAAATATATTAAATAATTAAGACACTTCACAGAAAATGTACAATGCTTTTTAACACAGCACTAACAATTATGCATTTTTAGCAGAAGGAAAAACAGTATGAGGCATTATCCGTGATAAAGCACAAGAAATTTGTTTTTCATCCCTTGTCCATATTGACAGTTAAACCTTTTAAGACAAAAGCCTAAACATTGTTGAGGGATTCCTTGTTTCTTTGGCCCTCTTAGGACCCTGTTAAACTAGTTATCAATCAGAATGGCATCAATTATGGACAATGTCTCTCGGAGAACAATCTAGGTCTTGTAAGACAAGTTGAACTTATCCCTGGTATGCACTCTCTTCATCACTACCTGGAGCTGCTTAAGCCTTTTTACCCTTGGAGATATCTAAATTCACTTTTCCAGCTTAAAAGGTGCAAAAGTTCATGAGAACATTGGATCTTTCTGCCTTCGTTATAAATACCACAGAGACTTCTGGAAACCTCTGCCAAAGATGTGAAGTATTCCTTATTTCATTAGAAAGTTATCTATATTACTAAACACTAAAACTACAACATACTGCTCAAATACTCTTTTTTTTTTTTTATATAATCAAACCAATGAATATCACACATTTTGAAAGGCTCAGAGTGCGTTGAAGTCCAGTTGGAGCCACATGTAGTGATTGATATTTTCTGAACTGTCAGGGTTCATAACAAAGATTTTACTGCATGCATAACCGGCTAGGCTGTGCTTAGTCCTTCCCCAAGACAAAAGTTTACAACCTTTTCTAGCTCTAACTTTGATGGCAAAAAAGGCCACTCTTTATCCCTTGTTGTAAGTTACTGTCACCTCCCCAGATCATCTAGTTAACTATTTTTTTGGTCTCTAATATATTTCAGCCCCCAAAAGATCATAGAAGGCTTAGGTTGGAAAGGACCTCAATGATCATCGAGTTCCAACCCCCCCTGCCATGGGCAGGGGCGCCTTCCACCAGACCATGTTGCTCAAAGCCCCATCCAGCCTGGCCTTGAACACTGCCAGGGATGGGGCCTCAAGAACTTCTCTGGGCAACCTGTTCTGGTGCCTCACGACCCTCATAGTGAAAAATTTCTTCCTAACATCTGTTCTAAATCTACCCTCTAAGATTATTCTAGGCAACTTAAAACATCAGGACCTATTTTATCTCTGGACTAATTGAGAAAATTTATAAAAGTTAGTAGGCATAGAGAACAAACTCTTCTCAGTTGAATGCTTGTATCAGCGGCTATGATTTGTTTCTGCATTTTGCCTTCTGAATTCTGTATTAGTTCTGAAAAGTGGTCTGTCCCAGGCTGGAATTTCTATTTTAATCCTGAAGTGGGGTGCCTAACAACTGGAAAGGTTTGCATGATCAGATATATACTCTGATATTTAGTTTTCTTATATCTGGCTCAACCAGACTCATGAAACAGATCATCTGGATTATTGTATTAACTCTAATACTTCCTCAGAGACATGTCCCTTCTGTAAGGAACAGGATTCCGAAATATATGTGTTTAAAATATAAGCTTTACAGTACCAAATATGAAAATCAATCATTTGTTTTATCTGGCTAGATGCATTTTTAGCTCAACAACATCTTTTTTTCCTAATTTATAAAAGCTTTTCTTACTTTTATCTTCCTCATACGTCTTTCTCATATATACATTTAGTGGTAATAAGCGCACCATTGGAACTTTGAAATTTTACATTTCACCTTTCATTACTTGTATGTTAGTGCTAATTCTGCTTCTGCTATAACAGTAGTCTGTGCACCTTTGTCTCATTTCAAATAAGTAAATGTTATGTTTGCTTTAGTGTGATAGTTTACCTATATTCAATTTTCTACTGCTTCACTAAACAATTCATCTGTGCTAGAGGTGCTGCAGTTGTCCTTTTTTTTTCTTAGTGCTCACTGTAGCTGTTTGCAAACAGACCGAATTGACACCTTTTTTCCCCATTTTTTTAATGCACATTGCCTTAACCTGTACTCATTTTGATAAAATTGGTGTAATGCTGATGTTCCTGAGCCGTGAACTGTGCATTCATTTGATATCGTGTAACTTTTCTTGGATTAAATTATAATTTTCAGTCTTGCCAGAGTATTTCTATAATTTCTATACATTTAATTATTGATTATAATTTCGCTTACCTGTTGAATTTTTAGCTGCTTTGTTAAGGGTTAATTTTAATTCAGGAATCTCTCAGACCCTTTTCTAGTACTTAGCCAGTTCTTACCACTTATCAGAGATCAATGACTGACATTAAAAAATGTTGTTATACTTTTTTTTTTATTTCACTGTTTGAAACCCTGTTTCCCACATGCTTAATTATATGCAGAATGCCAGAGTTCTAAAACTTCTTGCTTATTATAGTAGCCCTTGTTGGATTTAATGGGAAAAAAATGTGATAAATGCAATGGGACCTGTGATCACATGACATGAGTTTGCTTTCTTTGTGTTCTTCTTCACTGGTGCTTGCTGCTCAGAGACCCTGGGTGAAACACCGATTCATCTGGGTATCCTCTGCATTTTCAGGCATCTTTCATCACAGATACAGTTTTTAGTCACACATTCCTCTACTTCAGGCTACTTCGAAGTTGGTAATTTTTTGGGAACTTTCATCTCTTCTTAAATTTTTACATACTCCATTCCCCCAGCTAAAAATAATTAACGGAACAGTTTCCAGTGCTACAAAATTGATAAGTAGCTCTTAGAATTGATAATCTAGATTTATACAAGATATGGAATTCCAAGTTTAGCACATTCACTGAAACACAGGTTTCTTTCCTTACTCAAGGTAAGGGTAGTTATACACAATACTGAAGGTATGTATGTTTCACCAAAAGTAGCACTGAACTACATATTCCTTCTTAATTAAGTGCAAAGTACAGCACTAAAATTCTTTAGATATTATGGTATCTAAATAGTTGGTAGCGCAAGCAGGGGTGATGACATTTCAGCTGAAACTGCATCAAAGCCTTGCACGTTACTCAACTCATACTCGTACACACAGATAAGTGCACATAACTATGTCTGCAGTCATAGCTCCTAGCTCATGGGGCCCCATAATAATAAATGTAAAAACCAATAAGCCAGCTATTCATAGATTACTCTATATTTAAATGCTAGCAATAGAACAGTTTTTCCTCTTTCCTGCCTCTTATGCTCATGTCATTTTCATAGCGAATCACTTTTCAGGCCAAGTTGTAAAACAATTCTTGCCTCCAGCTGTCACAGGGAAGGTAAAGTCCATCCTTTGATGGATTCTTATTACTTATTAAATATTTAATAAGCTCTGAGACTAGTTCAAGGCTGTATTTCACTCTTCCCGAGTAATTTTGGTGCTGCTTGTCAAGGAAATAATACAAGCTGAATGAAGGGCACACAGTACTAGTTAGCAGTTTGCATACATGTCAGTAATAATAACTTACAGATGTATAATCAGGTGGGTTTTTTTCCATTTTAGCGTACACCAAGTTGCATTTTTAAGTATTACCCTGAGGGGAAAAAAAAAAGGTACTGAAAACAGATGTAGGAAACAAAAACCCAACAATACACAAACACTGCTGGAAAATTGAATTTAAAAGGACTTTTTTCTCTTTTTTTTCTGTGATTGGCATGATTTTTAGCATATTAAGAGCAGTAAATAAGGTCACTAGGCTCAACAAGAAATCTCCTGTTGTTTTCTTTATCTTTAGTGTCTTGCTTTTCCTCTCTTTCCTGTCATCTCTTTGTCTAATAAACATTGACTGTCTTATTTCAGAGGCTCTATAATATTCTTAACCAAGGACTGTAATCTTGAAGATTTTCTTTATCACCATAGCAAAGTGGTAAAAAAAAAATTCTCTGAAAGTGCATCCATTTTTGAAAGCATAGTGTAGAGCTGTTGAAATAGTATTGCTGGTGATTTGAAAAATATGAAGGATTATTTTGTTTTATCTTGGCAACAGTTAGCACTTTACAGTGCCACACTCTGGTGCTCAATATCATTGTCTTAACTACAGCAGGTAGTGTGACCAGCTTCATTAATTCAATAGGAAAGATCATAGTTAGCCAATAACTACTTTTGTCTCTTGAAGAGTAGTCATGATCGATAAAAGGATGTTAGGAAAAAGGTGGTATGAAACAAGTATTGAATAAAACATACCATATTTGTTGTTCACCTGCTGAATTTGAGGTGTTCTAAATAAAATTTGTATTTTAAAATTCACACGTATTTAAAAATTGGCAGTTAAAGTGGCATTAAAGCTAACCAAGAAAGAGGAAGCATGACAAAGGTAATAAATCTTAGAAACTTTAAGTAAATACATTTATCATAGGATATTTACACTTGTGAGGAACTAAACAAAATCACTAAAAATATGTTTTTTATCAGGAAATAGAATATAGCATTCAGGTTTGAGAGGTTTATTTGACAATTATATGGGATATCATTGACATAAGTTCTTTTAATTCTTTATTAACAGGTTAAAATACCCAGTTAAAAAATATTGAGCTACCAGAGTCAGCTAGATGAAAAAAATGTTGAAATTGGAAGTGTCAATATGTTATTTAATCACTGTCAAAACAATTCAATATTTCTCTTTTAGACAAAGTACTGTACTATTTTTGTGGATAAGTACATTCTTACTCAATTTGAAATTGGATCAGAAATTCCTGTATTGCAAATCATAGCATTGTGATCCAGTAAATATATTATTGATATTGTCTGGGACAGGCTGCAAACCTAGAATAGAAGGGGGAATAGAGACACAGGGTGATCACAGGGTCCTGGAAAATACAGGCACAAGGTGAAAACAGACTCCAATGTCTTTAAATCACTCAACAGTATTCAGCTACTGGTCTTCAAAGGAATGCAACCTTGGGAGCTGGTAAAAAACAGTTATAGCGGTGACAAAAAGAAGACCAAGCAAGTATCCATTATATGTAAATCATACCATATACAGTAAATTCAGATGTATGATGGACTTGCAGGTGAGAGAGGGATGTAGAATGGGATAATATATGTATAAGAATGACCCCAAGTAGATGCTAGAGTGAAGAGGAAGAAACTGTTAACAGTAACATCATACTTCTTCCATCAAAGGACTTAATATACCTATGACTTGCCGGCCCAAACTCCCAAGACCTGATTGACCATAGGATGCAGAGGAACAGTAGAAGGCTAAGCATAATGCCAGAGAAAGAGGTAGATACTACAGAGTTTGTGTATACATCATTCTACCTGCATATGATTTGACCTAGAAATGTTAAAAACAATGTAACTGGAGTACTAGTTCTTTGATTGCACTGTTAAGGCTTTAATGACACTAACAACAAATTCACAGCTTTGCATACATGAAGCGTTCCTTTTGCCCACAACAAGATTTTGCGTGTAACTGTTGGGAATTCAAATATTCTGCAACCTGAATGGAACAAATTGGTAAGAGATGCCTGTAACCAGAATTAAGTCTTTTGTTCTTTTTTATTCTTCTCAAATACATACTTAAAAAAAATCAAGCTTGGATACTGTCATTTTCAAATGTTTGTTATAGAATCATAGAATTGTGGAATGGTTTGAGTTGGAAGGAACCTTAAAGATCATAGGGACCTTAAAGATCACCTAGTTCCAACCCCCTGCCATGGGCAGGGACACCTTCCACTACACCAGGTTCTTCAAAGCCCCATCCAGCCTGGCCTTGAACACTTCCAGGGGTGGGGCATCCACAACTTCTCTGGGAAACTTGTTCCAGTGTTTCACCACTCTCACAGTAAAGAATTTATTCCTAATAGCTAATCTAGATCTATCCTCTTTCAGTTTAAAACTGTTACCCCTCATCCTATCACTACACTCCTGACACAGAGTCCCTCCCCATCTTCCCTGTAGGCCCCCTTTAAGTACTGGAAGGCTGCTATAAGGTCTCCGGGGAGTCTTCTCTTCTCCAGGCTGAACAACCCCAACTCTCTCAGCCTGTCTTCGTAGGAGAGGTGCTCCAGCCCTCTGATCATCTTCATGGTCTCTTATTATAATTACTTTTTAAAAGGAAAAGCATTCCAGTCTTGCGCTTCTCTTCTCAAAGCTATTACTTCTGTCATTTTGCTCCCAGCTTCATAAGTTTCACTCAACTGAGAGAAATTTTGAAAATGAACTCTGTTCTCTGCAGGTACACTTGGCACTCAGTGAGTCTGCCACCCCATTATATATTTGTAATTAGGCTGAATGTGAAAAACAAAATAACTTTGCTTCTAAATTTTCCCCAACTGTCCACGATTCTCTGGGTTTGCACGTAGAAGACACTTTGCTGAAACAGACTTCAGTGAAAAGTGATTGTCCTGTGCTATCCATCCTTAGCCTCAAGATCTTATAATTTGAGTGAATTGAAATTGCAAAAGCATAAGAAAGGAAAATTCAGTGTAATGTGCTGCTAATTACCTGACTACTGTTTTTCAGCACAAAATAGCTTTCTGATACCATGAGCACAGTGGCATAACTGCATCTCCTGAAGTCAATGTTCAATTGAAATCAACTGAAGACAAAACTCTTTCTTTGAAGCTTTCAACCTGTCTTCATTTTCAAGCATGAGTTCTAGGAATGTATTAATGAAACTATAGAAGTGTGTGGTTGCAACAGGGTGTCTCTGATTTGTTTGTGTACTGCTTCTTCAAAAAGTGTGGGGCAAGCCCACAGAAAGCAACAGTCCCAGACTCTGGGTCAGATGTAGACATCTAGAGACCATGGTGCTTTCTGCCTGTTCCCACTCTGCCCAAGCATTCACCCACCAGGGTGAGGTGCCTGCAGCTCAGGCCAGGGTGACAGAGGCCAAAAAGGAGACCATGTGATGGCTCCTGAGGCAAGAATCTGCAGTTCTCCTATATAATAGATATCTCAAAAAAGCAGCGAATAGATGCATAACAGCCCCTCAAAAGGAGGGAAAGGAAGATTTTTTCTAGGGATGCAGAGGAGATGATGCAAAGCTTGCTGTAACTCAGGGAGTACCTGAATCGTTTCTAGACTGAGGACACATGCCATAGTGCAGAAGCTTAGATTGCTGGACAAATTTCTGAAAAATTCTTGTGCTTTAGTTTGAAGTTTTAATTGCCCCTCACTCATTACTGATTCTGATGGAATGAAAATGCATTCTGCCGTTTATATGTGTCTATACTTCAGAACTCTTTTCTGCTGTACCTGAATAAATGTTAACCTAAACTTGTTAGTGCTCATGGGATTAACTTTGGTACATACGAGAAGGGAAAGAATCCACTGAAAATCCAAACAAAGGCTGCAAGACAGTTTTCTCATATAAATGCTGTACAGGATCAAAAGAAATTATAATATATCACGTGATAATTTTATTTTTTTTGTCATAATATCCCTTTTTATGTGAGGCACTAAAAGGTTTGAGATGTTGTAGGTTATTACAGTTAAGAGGAGGACATCTTGAGAGGAACCGGTGCCTTCTTCAGGTAACGTCTGTATTTCCAAAAACCCATACAAAACGTTGATTTGCTGAATAGTATGAGAAATTAAATGACAAGAGAGAATTTCCTGACTTACTGAAACATGTTTCCTTTGCTCATTATACCCCAAAATCTTTGTAGTCCTTTCTCAGCATTACATTTAATCTTATTGTTAGATTGCTTCTTTCCTTTTTCTCCCTACATTTTTGTCTGTTTTCTGTTTTTTATCCTTCTCAATTCTTTCTGACCTCTGCAATTTTAACATTATATTCCAGAGGTCTTATGTCCAGAAAGCTCAAGTGGCTAAGTGGCTACAATTGTTTTGTTTCAATTTGGAGGCTTCCCTAATAAGTTTAATAATTTCAGCTGGTTTTGATAAAAGACGCAATTTATCTTGTTGGGCTGGAGAGGTTTAATCAAACCTCTAACAATGTTTTCCCAGTATCTTTTTTTGAAGAAGATCCTTCTCCAATTACTAGAAGTGTAAAAATACAACACTAGTCTGTGGCCTGTGTTACTAAGCATTCTGCAGTTCCATCTCTTTTTTTTTTTTTAAAACAGTGGGCAATGTCAGCCATGGTATGAATGATTAAAATGGCTCAGGCTCCTGTGCAATAATGTAAGTGGGCTTATGGGGCTGAAGTGAGCTAATTTTCATTTTCTATATACTGCTGTTCCTTTAGTTTTAAGAGCATTGAGGACATTGATCACGTGGAAACTTGTGAAGCAGGTGAAAGCATCTGCTCTGTGATTAAAAGAAATATAAAAGAATATACTTTAAAACAATTTCTAAGAAAACTTACCTAAATTAATTAACCTCAGTAGAACTGGGAATACTTCTTCAAGAGAAATTATAGTATATCCATGAAGTGTACATATACATTATAGTATATGCATGAAGTGCAAGTATTGTAAGGCAGAGAGAAATTGACCTAGAAGCGTTTGAGAAACGTGGTGGGACAGTGCAGGTTTCACTGATAATTAATTAAAAGGAGCATATACAATAACAATAAAGAAAAAGTAAACTAAATTCTTAAGTATGGTCTATTTCGCAGGCAAAGACTGATGAGCAACCAGCAACACTGAAAATCAATGGATTAAAAAGCAATGAAAAGAATTATTTTCACCATGTACAGAGGAAATATTAGTTGGTGAATAAAACTCGCTATAAGATGATGTCATTTGGATTAAGAAAAGGACTATATGAATAATCATGCATAATAGGTAGGATTAATAGGTAGGATAGGTGACAGAGCACTGGAAGAGGCTGCCCAGAGAAGTTGTGGAATCTCCTTCTCTGGAGATATTCAAAACCTGCCTGGATGCATTCCTGTCCAACCTACTCTAGGTGAACCTGCTTTGGCAGGGGGCTTGGACTAGATGATCTCTGAAGGTCCCTTCCAACCCCTACCCTTCAGTGATTCTATGGGAATGTGTAAATATTCACACTTTAGTGAATGAACAAAATAGTAACCATCTGGAGATAAGGAGAACCATTTATGCTGTTCAAGAACAGGAACTGGATGTGCTCTGACAAGAAAAACTCAGAAAAGAAAGGGAATACTTAAGAGTGCCAAATTTGGACTATTTGTACAGAAATAAGAACTCTGCTGTTCAGATCTTTCAACAGGAAGACTGATTCTTTCACAATTTGGTCTCTTGTTTCTACACCAAATTCTAGTCCATGAAGTATCTGAGAATTTTAAACATTTAGCAGTGTCAGCCATATCTATCACACACACAATTCAGTTTTAATTCATACACGCTCATTATACAGATGTTCTGTGCACACAATAAAGTCAAAACTTCCCAAATGTATTGGATTACTATGCCTACACAGTAAAGGTGTTCTGCACAAGCAATGGATGTGTGCACTGGGTGCTGGTGCCAAGGTGTTGACAGTCGGGGGCTGCAGGGCAGCCATTGTGAGGAGAGGTTGGGGCTGCCCCAAGCCAGGCACAGCTGCTCCAGCCATCTCCAGCTGACCCACCGCAGGGCATGGCTGAGCCATGCTGCCAAGGTGGTGGTGTCTCAGGGGAAACATACTTAAGAAAGGGTAAGATATCACACAGGCAGTGAGAAGTGATGAAACAAAGTATGAGAAACAGTCCTGTGACACCAAAGTGAGAGAAGAAGGAGGGGGAGGAGGTGCTCCAGGCACCAGACCAGAGATTCCTCTGCACCCCGTGGTGAAGACCATGGTGACACAGGTTGTCCCCCTGCAGTCCCTGGAGGACCACAGTGGACCAGATATCCATCTACAAACCATGGAGGACCACACACCAGAGCAAGTAGATGTGCCCTTGAAGGAAGTTGCAGCCCATGGAGAGATGACACCAGAGCAGGTTCCTGGCAGGAACTGCAGCCCATGGAGAGGAGCCCACGCAGGAGCAGGTTTCCTGGCGGGAACCTTGGCCCTTGGGGGACCCGTGTTGGAGCACTTTGTTCCTGAAGGACTAAAACCCATGGAAAGGACTCATGCTGGAGCAGTTCTTGAAGACCTGCAGCCCATGGAAAGAAGTTGTTTGTGGAGGACTGTATCCTGTAGGAGGGACCCATGCTGGAGCAGGGGAACAACATGAAAAGGAAGGATTGGCAGAGACCAAGTGTTATGAACTGACCACAACCCCCGACACCATTCCAGGTCAGGGTAGAGGAGTTGGGAAGGAAGGCATGAAGTTGAGCCTCAGAAGCAAGGAGGCTGGGGGACAGGTGTTGTTTTACTTTTTTTTTTTTTTTCTTTGTTTTTCACTACCCGGCTCTATTTTAGTAGGCAATACATGAAATTAATTTCCCCCAAGTCAAGTCTATTTTGCCCTTGATGGTAAGGGGTAAGTGATCTCCCTTTAACTTGACCCACGAGTTTCCTCATCTTACTTTCTCCTTTTGTCCTATTAAGGAGGGGGGAGTAAGAGAGCAGCTGGGTGGGCATCTGGCAGCCAGCTAACGTCTACCCACCACAACATGTATATGATTTTCAGGGCACATAAACTTTGCTGTGAATGAACAGGCTATCTGTAGGCAGTAGATTGTACACCGTCTTGGCTGGGTGAGAGACGCCATGCATGAGCTACATGCATGCATTGACATATTTTTGTCTGAAAAACTGGCAGACACCTACAAAGATTTGTAGTCAGTCTTTATTCCTGTGTTTATCATTTAGTTCAGCTGGAAAATTTAAATAAAGTTAACATGTTTTCCTATAAAAAAAGGTAAAAATTCATATGTATATAAAGCTCTCTGAAGGTACTAAACACAATTTGATTTAGTTAATCCCAGGAGAGTAATGGAAGAAAGTCCTGCTATGGGAAGGCGGACATTTTCAAGAGTGATATGGGACAACAAAAATTACAAAAATTCAGATACTTTAAAAATGTCTTTCTACTTGAAATCAGGAACATAAAAATTCTCATTCTCCCTTCTCATCTGTCCCCAAATCTTTCATCTGCATAAAACTTAAAGGGCAGCATGATAGGGTCAGTATATTGTGTAGTTCTAAAGAAGCTGTGAAGATAGAGAAGTAGATAGATATCTATCCTAGCCAAAACCAGTAAAAAATACAAGTCAACTTCCAAGTTGCTCTATCTAATCACTACTGTAATGCTACCACATTGGCTAATTTTGATTCCATTTTCCAGTTAGAAAAGAGCTTTTGCCTAAGCTGTGGACATGCTTTCCTGTAAGGCCTTGAGGCCCTGTCGCAAACCCAAACATATTTAAATTATGTTTTTTCCCCCAGAATGATAACCTAAAAATACTTAATTTCTGAAATGTTGAAACATGTGACATGGGTTTTACTACAGTATACGTGTAAGATATATTACAAAATTTTAAGCTCGTGTTGCTATGTTAAGCTCTTTGATTAGTGCTAAAGTACCTAATTATTAAACTAGAATTATTTTTTTTTCCAAGAACTAGGTACCCACAGATGAAATCAAGGAAAGATGAAAGAGCTAAACCTCTTTAAAACTAGTCTACTTTTATTTACATTTCTACATTTGGATTTATGAACTTAATTTGCATTGAAGCAATGCACATAAATAAGCACGAGAAACTCAGAAGTGTTTTACTTCAGTAGAACAAATATAAGCATTTTTAAAGGCTTGTAGACTGTGATATAATTTTATTGGTATTTTTTTTTTTTGTGCCGTAAACTAACACACTTTATCCACCTCACTGAAAGATATTCACCCAGGAGAGGTAATTCAGTGACATAACGTATCCTTATGTCCCTCATTGCCCTACGGCAGAGCATATGGGACAGCACTAGTGGCCATGTCAATGATACAGGTGAAGAGAAAGTAAGCAGGAAAGCAGATGGTTTAAGCACATACAGAGGTAACAGCTTTCTACAGTGATAATCCGGGGTCCTGAGAAAAGGCAGCTGTGCTTCTCGAGGGGGATATACCCCAGCTTCCCTCACACTACCACCCCCATAGAAAGCTGCCATCCACATCTCCACTTACTCTGTGTCATCCTTGCATTTATAGATGGTTAGTTAGGTGTTGTTACTTACCTCACACATTCTGTAGATGTTAATGCTTTCAGATGTGAACATTGACCCACATAAAACCACAGTAAGTTATTTTTTTTCCACCACATAATCACTAGTCTATTTTTTAACTAGTTCTTTATCCTTTTCTGTGTCTTAATTTGGATCTCTGAAGCTTGTAGTTTTAAGCTGAGACCTGTCATGTAAAACTTGATCAAAGTCTTGCTACAAATCCAAATAAAATATATTATACGCACAGTCATTATCAACCTTGTCTGTAAAATGAAGATATAGGTACAAAAATCTTAGGCTGTAGCAATGTATTTGCAAGCATTACAATATGAACTGCTACAGAGGGCTATTCTTTTGATGTTTCTTTTGTAGTATATATTGTTCCATGAATAAGGTAATCCTTAATAATTTTTACTCTGCAAAGTACAAAAAGAATGACAAGGTAAAGCATAATGTAAAAAGCTGCAGTTTCTCTAAAAACAGTAGTGGTTGTGGTTTGAGACTTTTTGTTGTTTTGGTTTTTTTTTTGTTTGTTTGTTTGATCCTGTATATTTGAGATAAAGTTTTTTCTTAATTTGCTGCCAAATACTGCAAATATAACTCTTATGTGGACTTGCATGTGTTTTAAATTGTGTTGTCACCAGGGACAGTAAAAATTTTGGTTAGAGGACAACAACATTGTTCTGTGAATCAGAAGGCTCATGTTCTTACTAGTGAGAGCACTTAGGTACCCAAGTCAGTTGGAGTCTTAGCAGGAATTCTAAATCTTCTATGTATTTTTAAATGTGCCCATCATGTCAAAGAGACATGAAAAGAGTCGCAGAACAGCACAAGGAGAAACTCAATTCCTCACTGTTGTTTTCAAGCTTCTTATTGCTGCTGACCTCCTTGGTCCATTGTTCTGCAAACTGGCTCAAGGCAGAGCTTTTTGTCAGTGACTGAAAAGGGGCATTGATTTTGGCAGTTGCTATTCAGCATGGCAGGGACAAGTGTTCTATTTGAGGTGGTACTAGCAAGGAAATTGCCATTAGCATATCCCAGTTCCTGTACAGACACAATTTTAGAGTCATTCAGTTCCTTTAAAGTACAGTCCCTTGGGAAAGGTTTTATGTCCCTTCATTCCTCTTTGGATAGCACTATACCATTCCAGAACTGGTAGGTTGGCTCTCTGGACTGAATCCCATGTTTCCTGATCATATTAGCATGGCAGGCATAGCAGAGTTTGTCATCTGTGAGCTCCTTCACACTGATGTTGGTAGTTGATTGTGAATGGCAAAAACTCATTCCTGCAAAACGAAATCTAAGTTACTGGTTCACCCAAGGTTCATGGAATATAAAAGAAAGGAAAAAGAAGAAGAAAGAAGAAAAGAAGAGAAGAAGAAGAAGAAGAAGAAGAAGAAGAAGTAGAAGAAGAAGAAGAAGAAGAAGAAGAAGAAGCAGCTAGGAGAATACTAGCTACAATTTACTTACTTTTCCCATAATTTCTGAACTTTACCCATACCATACCCCACAACTATCTAGAAATAAGATTGCTTTCTCTGTGCTTTGTATGTCTCTTTCCCAACATGTGCTGCAACTTACTGACCTTCTTATCAGCTGCTTCATGCCTCTAGAAGCTTGGTTCATGGTTAGGAAAAACACCTTTGGCTACTTTGTGAGACTTCAAAAATTACCCATTATTACTCCCATAATAACCCTCACTTCCTTTTCTTTGTTAGTGGTCTCTATGATAGCACCTTATCATGTCATACTTGATTATAAATGATTAATTCAGTATATGCAGGCAGATAAGATGAAGTTCTTGTTTTTATCAAGGTTAATGCAAACAATTTCCCGAGTTTTCTTATAGTGTGAGATGATACACCATACAGAGCGAAACTTGGAACTTTATTGTCTTCAAAGTGTAAGAGAGCACATGGTGTAAAAATAATTTTAAAATTAAAATTTTTAGGAAAAGCTATGATAATTGGTGAGGAAGGAATGGGAAAGAAGAAAAAAAGTTGTTAAATACAACACAATGTTACAGCAGCAGAATGGATAGCTAGTGAAGGATAACTTATTGCTAAGGTCTTTCTCTTCTGAATCTTAAGGTAAAGCAAAACAGTAGCATTGCAGATACTGAAATTCTTTTCTTGCAGGAAAAAGTGAAAGACTAAAAGGTTTCATTATTGCAGTGGAGCAGATAATTAGGAAATTATAGCTATTACGAGTTGATGAAGTAAGTACCAGGACTCTGAAGTATACCTGCCTGTCAATCCTCAGCTTAAAACTTCAGCTAAATTTTTGAAGCATTGCTTCTACATTTTACTTTTTCTCATTTCGTTCTCTCTCCACTTCATATTTAGTTGTTGATTAGGGATGTTTTCTGTTACTAAGGAGTTATGAATAAAATTTAGAGTTCATGAAAAGGGCAACTGGGGAGTAATGTAGTCAGAAGTCAGGGTGAGAATAGTGAAAAATTATACTAGTAAGCATAGTGAGATTTATGAAAGAAAGCATCCTACCACATGATTTTGCTTCCCCCAAGGACATAGTTGTCTTGAAGAAATGTGATTAAATGAAATTGGTAGGATTCTAAAGAATAACCTATATCATGCTTTTTCTCCTTCGTATCATCAATTAGTCCCATGAAGAACCTGTGGTCTTACCATCAACAATGGAGTTATACCACGGACTTGCTTTGAAGTCATAAGTATATGTGCTGACAAGGTTTCTGATAGTAACACCAGAACCCAGTTCCAATGATGATAAAAATCTTTTATTTGGGAACTGGGAAAGACTGTTGTGCCTCTAAATTGTGTTTGACTGCCTCTACAGTGAGTGGAACATGAAGTTGGAATTTTGATTAGTTATATGGACTTGATTCCATATAGCCTTTTTCTGTACAGGAGTATTTCTTAAAGTACACATCAACACATAATAGTATCCCATCACAGGGGAACGGGATAGAGTGGCTACAAGAACAAACCACACCATTCTGTAACACAAAATTTAAAATTTATTTACTAAGTGGGATAGGTATAGTGGGTGTATAATAATTTCTATTCTAAGATTTGTGAGACAAGCATACACTCTGTACAGATGTATTCATGCCAGCCAAGGCTGCTTCTCCTCTGGTCCAGTTCTGTCTGACACCATAAAACTGGGGAACCAGGACACTCACTCTGACCCTTCGATGGGGCTGGGTGCTGGCTGGCAAACTGTCCCCTACATGCAGCTGTTCCCACTCTAGTTTAGCCTTCTGCATGGTGTTGGACATCCATGGATGAGTTCCTGTTCAAGGAGCCAATGACATGCCTATTTATTGTTTTGGATAAGCCTCCAATGCCCTCTCATGTAGCCCCAGGCCAATCTCCTTGACTTTCCCCATATTTTAAGCCAATAAAGCAATTGCTGCCTGGGTGACTGTCACACTGTGGTCTCTCCTCAAATGTGTTATGAGGAAGTAATGTTGTTAACTGTTCATCTGTGCTTCTGTGTGTCTTTCCTGTGCAGACTTAAACCATCAGAGCAGGGCCAGTGTAGTCCAGGCTAGTGCTTTCAGATAGGTCTGCTCATGACAACTATCATTGCTTCTTTGTTTACCTCAGTGGATACCAGAGCAACCTTAAGAGCTGTGAATCTGCGAGTCATCTGTGAATTTAGAGTTCTTGATTTCTTGAGTCTGTCTTACAGAAATATTGCAGGCAACATCTCTTCTAGCTTTCTGAAGATAGTTATCCCTCCAGAGGTAAGGTGTAGGACAAATCTTAGGAGGTACAGAAATGAGATAGTTCTAAATAGCATTTTAATGAATGTAATAGTTTATATGTCTCTAAGTATTAGATCCTGTACTTCTTTAAATTCCCAGACTTCAACATAAGTTTGTGTGATAAGATTTGAAGAAATCAGGCTCAAAAACTTCTCAACTTGGAGTTCCCAGATGATAAGCCTGTATAAAGCATTGTAGAATCAAAATTACATAGTTTCTCCTGTGCAGAAAGACCACACAATAAAGTGTCACCTTTTACATACTGTATAAGAATTCACAGTGGACCTTTCTAGACTGAGCAGAGACAGACCAGGTGAAGCCAGGAATGAAGCGGCTTGAGTTCTAGTGCTAATAAAAGGTGATTTCTGATTACTTGGCCATTCTCATTTTTAAAAATTTCTTCTAAAGAAATGGATTTGACACTATGGTATAATATGAACTTTCTTACTCATGTTATCAAAACTTTTTAGCTTGCTAATTTTCTCTGTGTTAGTTTCTTTACAACTAATTTTCCAATTGTAAGGCATATTAAAAAAAAGTGTTTAATCTTAGTGGTAACTTAACCTAAATGAGTTCAAAATTCCTTTGGGAATATAAAACACTTCGTCAGGTCTACATTTTTTTTCCAGGGAAGAACCTTGCTGATTTATTTATAAAATTCAAAACCAATTAAGATGTCCTCTAATTATTAGGAATACTTAATCTTCTCTAAGGCAATATAAAAATGAAAATAATTAAAATAACAGCAGAGAAACTGAGTATAAAGAATAACTATACTAATTGTAAGACATTATTAGGAAAAACTTCTGGCAAATTTACCCACAGTTTTGATAATGTCCTCTAGTTGCTAAAATAATCTGTATTTTCTATTTGGAAATATATAGGAAAGGTATAAAAAAAAGTATATGCTTATAAAATTTTCCCAAATAGTACTGACTAGAGAATTTGGGAGAGAAAAAAATGCATACCTACTGGTTTATATTTACATAAATTCCATAAGAAGTACCACTTACACTGTAGCTACATTACAGCATAGTTTAGAAGTGTGTAAGAACCTAGTTATTCAAATTAAAAATTAATGGTTACAAACTGTTTTTGTAATCTCTACAATGTAATTATCCTGCCTGGTTTATGAAAGTCTGGATATATTTTCATGTGTTCCTTTGGAATCAATTTATTAGTAAAAAAATTAGGTCAGCTTCACTGACCTAATTAACTCTAATAAAACCAACTAGGTCACAATTAAGATTCTCCTTTCGCATAGGTATTTTCTGTCTCTTTAGTGTCATTTGTCATTCAAGTCTGGAGGGCTTGTACAATTATTTCATGCTCTTTGTATTTTACTCTGTCATCCAATCTGCTTTTTTAAAACAACATGAATCCTACAGCTAAAAATAGCCAGGGACAAACTACTTGAAATGCCAAATCTAGCATCTGTATTGTTCATGCAATTTGTGAACTCTGTGTGCTAAAGAATGAGAAGAGTCTTATAATCCTAACTGTATTGTCCCTGCATCTTCCAGGGAACCAGAAAGGTTACTGGTTTATGTGGACTGAGTTTCAAGAATTTGTCAACTGTCATGTTAGGATGTGTTGATTACACGTGTATTACTGCATTAGGTTTGTTGCACTGAAGAACCACGTTGCTAAAAAAACACTGTCTGCATAACAGATAACAAATAACAAGTTACTTAATAATTAAATTAAAGAAATACCTCTATCCAAGCATAAAGAGTTTCAGAGCAGGACCGGGTTCATCTTTTGTTTTAGGTTTATACTTACAAGAAGCTTGTTGGAACAGGATGCTGAGGTGTATAAGTAGCAGTCTATAGAGAGCTCCAGAGTATTTAATCTAAGCTATTTATCTTGATTTCCACTGTAGTTGGTTAATGGGGAAAGACAGGCTACCTAGATGATGTGTTATCCAACGTAGGTACCTATTTTAAGAGTGGATAGGTTAACTTTACATGTTTATTTATGTCTGTTTCCTAAGAGACTAAACTATCTTAGATGAGAAGTCTAATCTTTCAGATAGTTACAGTAAGTTGAGGGCTATAGTAAGTAAATCATTACAGTAAATTAATCATGCTTGTTACAGTCTGACCACAGGCCAGATTGTCTAATAATTCCTTGTCCAGAAGAAATCTATGATAAATAAAGTAACACAACAGAAGAACTGAATCACCCCTGAAAAGAGTGCCCCATGGGAAAACAGGCAATCCAGAAAGACTTAGCTAGGAAGTGTCTTAGAAGAAATGGAAGAAATGTTGAAAGAGAGAGAAAATCCTCTAGCTTCCACAACTCATAAATATGTCAAAAATCTTTCTGTCAAGTAGCTAGATGATTTGGTTAATTCAAAATACCAAAACAGTGATTGCCTAGTGATTATATCTGGTGTGAAAGTAAAAGTACTAACTGAAAGATGATCTAGTGCCCTCATAGCACATTTTACTTAGGTCCTAAATGCTGCTGTTTCCAAAAGTTTTACTAGAAAAAAATGAAAAATTATGGGATTCAATTCCACTCAAAAGCCATTGTTGGTAACAAAGCTCCTCACTTTGTCAAAGATCACTGCAGCACTGAGGCAGCTTTGATCACCTTTTTACAAAATGCACATTGTAAACTGCTTTCCTCTTCTAGGATTCACAAAGAGGATTGTGGTGCAAACGCTACCTTCTCTTTCTTCTGAGGATACTTAATAAAATAAAAACCTCCAATGTATGAATTGAGTATGATTTTTGCAGACTCTGCTTCAAATTGTTCCACTATTCTTACCTATTTATTTATATTTTTACAGATTTTACTTCAGAAAGAAAAATTACAATCATGTTCCAGCTAATGCATGACTTAACAGCTCTAATTCACCAAATAGTAAATAACTATAAACACAATTGAAAAAAAAACAACAACACTTTCTTTTTTAGAAATCCAATAAAATATCAACAATCAATTTCATAATGAAATGTAATTCTCTGGAGAGTACCTTACACAGTTCCCTTCCTTATTTTTTGCCTAATAAAGCATAGGTAGAGAATGGTCACTATCATTTATATGTAAATTTCTATTCTGTATATGCAATGTCATCCTGTGACTGTTTATCCTTCCTCCTATTTACCTGTCAGTACATCAGTACATTACAATTCAGACTACAGCAAGTCACAAGTGATTGTCCATAAATCATAATAAAATATGTCACATAATATCTAGGTTTTAGTGTAATACCTGAGTTATCTGGTGAGTCAATCTGGACATTTAAATTGTATGTGGTTTTCCATTATCTAAGAAACAACCTAGTTCTCCAGACAGCAACTGGCATACTCTTGCAAACACAAAGAACATTAGGGAAGAAATTTTTGTCTTATAAAATTCTTTATTTCCCATGAGAAACGGAAGCAGAGTATTGTCTGAGCATAGTGCTTTCCAAAGGGCAGAAAAGTAGGAAAAATAGTGTAATGACCTTAAGTTATGTTGAAACGACATAAGTTTTATCAAGTATAGTTATCTACATATCTCTGTTTCCAAAAGTGTTGTCCTTGTTGCTATGGAAATTTAATGACTCTCTGTTTCAACACTTCTGCATGTGAACTTAACTCTGTAAAATGAGGACTTGTCATGCTGGAGCAAATCTAACATGATTTTACTCGATGTACCTAATATAGCAGCTTTAGCAGGGGGATTAGCAAACTAAGTAAAGCAAAACATCAAGAAATGTTATGAAATTTAAAGGAATTTTAGTCACCAAACAGAACTTTTATATTTGTCTTTCCCGCCATCAGTATATTTTTCTTTGTTTTCTTTATCATGGAACAAACTGCTTCTTTCTTACATGACATAACAAAAATGAAATTTGTATTTTACTTGGAGAAAGACAACAAAATTTTGTAAAAGCAGCCAGTACAGTTACAAAGCTACTGGATTTCAGGTTTCTTTTTTATTTAACCAAACTGTTAGGAATTAGGTCAGCATTCATGCACAAACCACTTAAGAACTATAAAGAATTTGTGAAAGCCTAGGTTACTCGGGGCTTCTTCTGGTGACAGAGAACATGGTAACCAATTGCTCATCCCAGGGGAAAAGCACAGCTTGGAAATCTGATAAGTCTATAAATATTCCTAAAATTTTGCTTTTGATGAGATGGATACATTTGCAAGCCTTTATATGCTAAAAACTCAAAGATTCTGCGTGGTTAACTCTTACAGAAAAACTGCAAAGATGAGTAATTGCATATCCAGATGACTAAGAAGTATCTTAATTAACCCATAAGGAGCTGGATGTTTCCAGAATTTGTCATCTAAGTTGATGAAAACTGAATTTGAAACATGCGCATCGTTGCACATGGGAACACTAGGGGTAGAATAGAAATTATGACATCTGTGGCAACATTTTGTCAATATCACATAGATTTAAATTGTGAGGATGGTCTCTGCTCAAGAAGCGTGGTTTACCCAGTATGAATGAGGATCCATAATGTGTCCATTACCTCAAATTGTGTACATGGCTTTTTAGCATGGCAGATATTATCACCAAAGAGAAAATTCATTTAAAAACTGATAAGGAATATCAGTCCTTCAGAATGATCCTGATCAACAGGATAATTAATTACTGAATTGGAAATATTCTGCTGTTCCTTCTGTTTCTTCTGATAGGCAGGGTCTTAAGAGTAATCTCTCCCCCCTTTCCCCCCCGAGTAAAAGTAGCTGAATATTGCAATTAGACGACTTACTGTAGTATGTCTAAAGAATTAAATCTCACTAGAATCTTTTATCTGACTTTTTCTGTAGCCATAAACTTAACTGTGCTAGACACCACTCTGAGTTAGTGACCTGAGTAAGAATATTTGGGTTTGTTGATTAGCTGGGGAAAATTTTTCTTTGTTTGTTTTTTTTTTTGTTCATTTCGGACTGAATAAGACTACCTAGCATACAATTTTGCTTCTAGAGTAGACCTCATTAATTTCAGCCCCGTACATGTAAAAAGAAACACTTGTGCTTCTTCACCTTGTATTAAAGAGTTACTGTTCCTCAGGTGGAAGTCTTTACCTGCCTACATGTAGACTGCCTCAGTGAAGACAACTATGCCTGAGACAGTGAGGGTACACTCCCTTCACAGTCAGTGGAGCAGGCACTTGTAGGACATGGGTATGGCATCCTGAAGTATACAATCAGCAGAGATCAGATTGATGGCTTACTAGAAGGTTTTATCTCTCTTCTGACTATAACTAAGTGACATTTTCCCGTCTTTTTAAATAACCAGAGTATGGTGTGTAAACTTACTAAGGAGGCTCGAGGAAGAAGGAAGAGGAACAGAAATGTACTACACTAGGCAACAGAATGATTTACTTCTTAAAAAATAATAGATTCTAATGGTTTAGGATTTATTTTCTTTAAAAGACATGGCTGGTCCCTAAGAAGCTACAAACCTGAAATAATATCTACGGCATAGCAACATGTTTCCATGCATACAGGTGTTCTCAAAGTTTTGAAAATGAAATCCACCTTTGCAGGGTCGTGTGTCTTTGTGTGCCACCTTCTGCATATAAATGCAAACTACACGGTTTTTCCTTTGAAACCTTACTTTTTATTAACCAATCACTTCCATTTAAAATGAGTAATTTTATTTCTAGGAAGGATCTTGCATTCGCTTTCCTGATTATATGAAAGAGACAGTACCTACCACCATTTTACCGTTTCTCAGCTGAAGTGCCAGCAGATTGGTGCCTGCAGGTTGGCGAATGAAGAAGACACTGCAATTGTGTAACAATGTAATGTAAGAACAGTAAGAACCATTGTATGGTTAAGAACCATACCGTGTAAAATAAGGATCATACAGTTTCATACTTCATCTCTGTTGATAGCAAATAATATATGCTCTAGAGAAGAGTGTTGGAACACAAAGCTGTAGTGTAGGAAGCACAAAATATCACTTCCATTAACAAACCTTCCTATTCATGCATGTTTTCCTTTTTTGAACTTATCTGATGACTTTTGTATTTCATATAAGTTTTTGCCATCTGCTACATTCTATAAAAATCAGTTCCACAGTTTAACATTGCATGGTGTGATAAGAATGTCCCCCTTCTTTGTTGTTTTGAAAACTCATCTGCAAGTATTTATGTCAAAGGAGTGGCCGTTAACTACCTTTAATTGCTGGCACCAGCATTTATGCCTGGGCAGGGGAGTGAACACTGCACTGTTCCTCTCTTTGAAGCTGTTGGAAGAAATAAAAAGTGATAGCTCCACAAAATATTCATGTTGTAATTTCAGGTGTTTCTCCCTAAATAGAAAATATTACTATAGACATTGGAAACTGGGTGTGTTTGCATTAGGTTCCCATGAAAATATATGAGGTTTTATTTTTTTAAGACCAGCTATTAAAAGAAAATTAAAAAATCAGGAAAAAACAATCTTTAAAAATTAAAGAGGACTTAATAAGATTGTTCTTTTGGACAGGTAATATAGAATTTTATGGGTGGTTGGTGAAAGAAAATTTAGAAAGAAAACGTGATGAAAGAAAATGCAGAAAGTACAGTACTTTTCTATGAGGAATATATTTAGAAATCACAGCCACAGTCATCTGAAATCACCAATGTAAATATGTGGAAGTAAATAATACCGTTCAAGCTCATGTAAGGACTTTTTAATGTATGTAGTCTATAAAGAATACAGCTTACTTATATAACCACTAATAATTTTTGACAAAAAAAAGAAATATTTATTCAAAGAATAATGTAAAAAGATGTATAATTTAATAGTTTTGATCTTCAGTGGCACAGAAGGAGAAAACATATTGGGTTGGTTTATTGTCACTTTGGCTGAAGCATTGGCAAAAAGCTTTGCTCTAGCAATTGCTTTTAATAAATTACTGGCATTATTATAGTGAAGTGAAAACAATGTTCATGCTTTTGCCCCTGTTCATCCACCTTACAATACAGAGGCTGTAATTTTTTTCTGCTTGTGTTGGGGTAGTTTTCCCTATAGTGGAACTCTAAATCTTCGCTGTCCCATAAATATGTGAACATAAACAGTGATTTATTGCAATTTAGCTCCTGTTTTGGTGGAGGAGGTTTATGGTGCTGAGAAAACTCATTAATCTAATTCACAGCTCATAGTATAAACATAACCTTTACGATATATAACAGCAGAAATTATGCGTGGTTATGATTTACTGTTTGTGTTTTGGAAGGAGAAAGGAGTGCAAACTTGTTTTGCCACTTCCAGTTTTAATACTTATTGATTAAGTTGAAGAATTAATATGAAACTACTGTAAATAACAATCTATGTGTACTTATTTTTTGATAGAAGTTTCTTTTTTAATATAAAATATTAAAATTCAGAAGCTGTGAGATCAGTGTACTGTGAGTCAGACAAGCAACTTTAAAAAGCATATTCCAAACAGAATTGCTATTAACCTGATCATTTATTACGACAGTAAATCTACTTAAAAGATAGATTTCTGAACTCTCTTGAACATCTACATAACACAGAAAAGTAAGAGATTAAGTAATGGCATTGTAGCAGTGTTAAATTGCTCTTTAGGTCTTACATACTTAAGTATGCATATTTTATTAGGATTCATATTCTCACTGAAGTGGAAAACCTCAATTTTGAGTCAAGAGTGGCTGTTAATATAATAATTGTAATATATTCATATCATGTAATGCTATTATGAGTTTACCTATGCTTCTACTGAATTTTAAGAGAAACCTGTGATGCTTGAAAAATAGGCATATTTTTTGTTAAAAAATCAAAAGAACTATCACATTTTGATGTTTCTGTTTTCAGTCACTGTGCAGAGAATCTTGAATATCTAAAGAGATAACACCTGTAATTATGAAATTTCAGTATTTTTTATTTACATTCTGGGATGTTCTTAATATGTTTCTCATACTTCAACTTTCTATAATATTGTCCAGAGTATTTTGCAAAATGTGTATAAGTGATGTCATTGCAATGTTGCATGGTTAAATATATTTAGCTGAAGTCTTTTGAATATGTTACAGTTTAGATATAGGAAAGTTAAAAATATGTTATCAAGAACTCTTGACCAATCAAATCATAGTTCTTTTATAGAGCCATGTTCTCTGTATAAGACACTATTTTAATAGAGAATTCGTGAAAGTGAACCTTGCACAATATATATGTTTTTGAGATAATACTGATAGACTGATATATACTTTCTCATATTGCAAATGAACCTTTAATTTAAATTCACTAAAATTATCATAAAAATTTCTATTGGAAAGATTTTATTATCGAAAGCCTCTAATTGGTAAACACTATAATTCCTTCAAACTGTAATAAAATATTGCTGACTAGAAACTATTTTACAAAGCATGTTGATTAATTTTAGTTCATCTTTCATCTGAGCCTTATCACCATTGGTGGTCTCCTTGTGACAAAAATTTACTTCTAAGGGTTATATCTTGTTTGCACTTACAACATATATGAAGGAAAACAGTAGCTCTTTATGTACTTCACTGCTTTTCCCAATTCCTTTGTTTTGTATGGTGATAGTTTCTGTACAATACAAGAAACTAATTTTCAAGTTTCTACGAGTGTAGTATGTAATCCAGCAATGTAGCTGTAATATGCTATTTGAATTTAAAATATATATATTAATTTACAACATTAGCTTGTGTTAATTACTCAGCTTTCCTTCCAAGCTGTGAAAGGAGGAAACAAATAAGAGCCATCTCTTCCACAGCTGTTAAGAAGAAAATACAACTGTACGTCTAGTGACATTGAAAGAACCTAGATATTCTTTAAGAAAGAATTACCGAAAAAGGGGAAAAAATAATCAAGAGCTAGACTATGTTTTTATAAATTATTTAGTGACTTACACATTTAAAATACTATCTTTTTCATCCTCCCACATATTCTTGTCTTTATGTGTGCTGAGTAGTATGTTATTCCAGAAGTTAAACAAAAGATGTTTGGATGACTCTGGGTGAAGTTTCTATGCAATGTGAGGACACATCAGTTCTTGCAGAGTTTTAAGTAATGGGATGATTTAACCTGAAATTCAGTGGAATTTGACAGTTAATTTCCTTAGAATCGGTTTTAATTTTCAATCTTAAAGCTGAGCAGTGGAATGCATAAACTGTTTTCCTTGTACTACTTTTTTTTTTTTTGCAATATATTTAACTGTCATGAAGAGATGATTAAATTTGAAAGAAAACCTCTTAGAATATAGTTACAGATGTTTCAACTATAAAATATTTGAGAATCTGTTTATTGGGCTAACAATTTTCCATTTCTTCAAGCAATGGCAGAAGAGCCCATTACCAATTCCAGATAAAAATATATTGAGTTTTGATGGACTCAAGTAATAAAGAGAAGTTGACCATAATGCAGAAGTGTGAATCATAACAGTGAAATGCTTGGCAATGTATTTTGACGATTTAAAACATAAGGGCCGTATACTGACCCTGAATTGTATAATCAATAATAATGTATGAACAATGATGTAGTAATATTGAGAGTTCTGTTATGGAATTACAATACCCTAAGTGAAGCAGTCTAGCTAATAAGAAAATGTTTTCCTGAATACTAAACCTACTGAGTGAACAATCAAAACCAAACACTGGCACATTCCAGAGAAGGGCTTTATATAAAGCAAGCCAGTCTAAATCTAAAAAACTTAAGGATGTATTTAAATATTGTAATATCCATAAATCCATAAATAAACCCATATAGTGTTATACGAATCTGCAAGTACAGTTCCCTAATATCTGAAAATCAAAAGAAGACAATTTGCTTACAGCTTTGGTAAATCAGGCTTAATCATTCAAACCTGAAGATAAATGATTATGATCAGATGGAATACATTTCTATGACAGGGTTATTTCCTGTCTAGACTAAATTTAATCATGGCAAGTAAGATTTCATGTAATCCTACTCAAATCTATTCCCATCACTCACTAATTCATTAGTGTAAATAATCAAGATGAAGAAAATATAGAACATATATTCCCATGCTACATTTCAATGTTAGATGTATAAATGTCTCTCACATATACTGTCTCTCACAGTATCCTTCTGGACAAAATGTCCAGCATAAAGCCAGATAAGGCCATGCTACATTGCATGAGCAATTGTCTGATGGGTTGGGCTCAAAGAATTATAGGCAGTTACGTCAAGCTGGTGGCGAGTCACCAGTGGGGTTCATCAGGGCTCAGTTTTAGGGCCAGTGCTCTTTAGAGTTTTTCTAAATGACCTAGATGCAGGGATTGAATGTATATTAAGTAAGTTTGTTGATGATGCTAAGCTAGGAGGAGTTGTGGACTCCCTTGAGGCTAGTGAGGCCTTACAGAGAGATCTGGATAGACTAGAGAGCTGGACAATAACCAATTGTATGAAATTTAACAAGAGCAAGTGCCAAATTCTCAACCTGGGATGAGGTAATACTAGTTATACATACAAACTAGGGGATGACTGACTGGAGAACAGCTCCACAGAAAGAAATCTGGGTTTTTTTGTTGATGACAAGTTAAATATGAGTCAACAGTGTGCCCTGACAGCAAAATGGACCAACTGTGTCCTGGTGTGCATCAAGCACAACATAGCTAGCTGCTCGAGGGAGTTGATTGTCCCACTCTACGCTGCACTGTTGTGGCCCCACCTCGAGTACTGTGTGCAGTTTTGGGTGTCTCAATATAAGAAGGGCATCAAACTAGTAGAGTGTGTCCAGAGGAGGGCGACAAAGATGGTGAAAAGTCTCGAGGGAAAACCTCACAAGGAGTGGCTAAGGTCACGGCTTGTTCAGCTTAGAGAAGAGAAGGCTGAAGGGTGATCACATCGCAGTCTACAACTTCCTCAAGGCAGGCAGCAGAGGGAGAGGTGTTGATCTCCTCTCACTGGTGACCAGCAATAGGACACGAGGAAGTAGAATGAAGCTGCATCAGGGCAAGTTCACACTGGACATTAGGAAAAGGTTCTCACCAAGAGGATGGTCAGTCACTGGAACAGGCTCCCCAGGGAAGTGGTTATGGCATCAAGCCTGTCAGAGTTCAAGGAGCATCTGGGCAGTGCTCTTAGTTATATGTTTTAGTTTGAGGTAATCCTGTGAGGGACTAGGGGGTTGGATTCAATGATCCTTATGGGTCCCTTCCAACTGGAAATACTCGGTGATTCTATAATATCACATGTATATTATCCTACTGGTTACAAAAATAAATTGACTGATAAAATTGAAAGTATACTAATGTGCATGCTCTGCTAATGTGTATTTGTAATTGTGCTTTCTGGTGTCTTTTGAAAAGAATATCTGATTTTAATATAGTATGGTTTGGTGTTTTTTTTTTTTTTTTGTCTTCCTAAATTAGATGAAATAGCAAATTACTATATGAAAAGCTTCACAGAAGTAGGTGGGACAGTTTGTGAAGACAGATACCATATAGTAAATGAATATCTGAAATCAGTCTACTAGTTAATTTTTTATACAAATATCTCTGATGGGATAAGAATGTAAGTAATAAAACAAAGATGAAATCAGTAAGAAATAAAAATACAGTTACATTCATCTTTTTAGAGGGACCGCATTTTGAAAACTTTTTTCTGTGCAGAAACCCCATTATTCACGTGTCCATAGGAGATAACTTATTCTCTCATTCCACTTTTATTAAGCCCAGATACCTCTTTCTAGGGAACAGTTGAAAAAGGTTTTTTCTAGGTTATGTCCCTATAAGTAAACAAAAGTACACTGAACACTCATTCCATCTAAAGTATGCTGATTTACTCAACTCTTTAGTATTATACTGATTGTCACATAGAATCTGTCCCTAGAAATATTTTCTACTGAAAACAACATGGGTGTGTGACACTTATGCTATATTCATCCTTTATGAAAATTAAAATACTTGACAGTAATTTTTGATGGACTCAAAAGTTCCACCAAAGAAACATATCATCAGCATGCTTTTTTGAGTCGTGATATTCATATATCCTAAGAAAGGTATACTGTGGGCTTAATTGAACAGCATCTAAGAGTAATTCTGAGGGATCACCAACTGTGTCTTCACAACTCTAGTTCTAGGTGGGAACATCATGTAGGAGTACAGATTCATCTTTTAAAGGTGCCTAAGTCACTTCACTAAATAAAGACCCTAGATCTCTCCAGCTCTGAGTATTCCACTAGAAATGGATACACTTGGGGTATTATGGCACTTATTTTAGGTCAACACAAACTGGCATTAGGACATTCATATTATTTAATTCAGCATCTCATTGAAAGGTTGAGATAAGAATCAATATTGGGTCTGTATGGTCCCATTTCTGTCCTTTCAGTATCTGAAAGCCTCTTTTCATGCATTTTTTTTTTTCTAGAGATTAATTCTTATATCAACTTTCAACAATTTGCCTGGAGTGAGATTCGTTTCACGTACTCCTAGACAGGTAAACATTAGTTTAAGCTAGTTGTATAAATCTTGCCAATAAGAGGGATAAATACCTCCAAAGGAGCATTCATCCTAACTGAGGACAGATGTATAAGCCAAAGCAGATGGCTACTCTTGTTTCTGCATCTCTGGTGCACAACTGTGACCTCAAGTTATATGCCTGATGTTGTTTCAGTGATCCAGCCTCTGTACACTTCAAATTAAGTGCTTCAAACCTCCTGAGCTCCCTCATTGCTTACTCATGCTCTTTCAGATCTTTCCCAACCCATGTCACTCTGGTTACATCCTCTTACATTTTTCCAAGAAAAATTGATAGAAAGAAACATAAAGTTAGGAGCAGAAAGCACCTTCTTAATTATTTCTACTTTTTATTAAAACAACTAAGAATTACATGCAAGCTGTCAACTTTCCCTCCTTTCATGAATCAGATTCACCGGTATTTTAGGCTGAACTGAATTCTTCCTTCTCCCTCTTGCCAACAAGTTCTTAACTGCAGTGGAAGATTCTGCAAAGGATACCTTCTGCTTTGAGATAGACTCCTCTTCGCATGACATATACTGACACTGAGAAGGTACAAATCCACCAGACCACACTTACTATACCTGGAAGAATTTCTATGGAAGGAATGATCCCACCCCCCCTCCTCCATTAGCACTCAACCAGTAGTTGCTAATGCTCTAGTGGCTCTCAGTCACTCTTCCACAAGATGTGAATGACCTTTCTTTAACAGGTCAATCACTTTAGAATACAGTATAAGAGGATATGCTTGTGAAGTCACAATTTCCACACATTGGCTGAAATAGTTCACAATGTGTCAATTTCCACACAACACAAATGTAGTAATTCTCACAATATGAACACAATAAGCCTATTTGTAATACTGGGGAAAGGATAATCCCATGTAAAGTTCCTCCTACTGGAAGTAGGAATCTTCTCCATCTTTCCAGCATGAGTCCAAAAGGAGTTGCAACCTTGATCTAGGTAATGACTGGTATAGAATTAGGAACTGCAACTTCATCTCACGATGCACCACCTCTGCGTCTCATAATTTGGTAGGGGTGGTAATGATGAGGCATAAAAACTTGAGTTGTCTCTGTTCCTTTAAATTCTTGAATGCAAAGCACTCCTTTTCATGCTCGAGAAGTGTTGGCTGCTTGTTAAGAACCTGCTACTACCATAGGAACATAAGAGTTTCCAGACTACACAGCTACATCTCTAAAGTGCGAGAATAGCTTTGCAGCTTGACTCCTGCTGCTGTTTCTTGATTAAGGTAAGAGTGTATCGGTGTCTTTTTTGTTGGAGACCAAGAAGCTGTAACGGACAATAGTCTGTCTATCTCCAAGATCCCTGCTGTCACCCTTGATGAGAAAGTTGGGATTCAACAATAAACTCCTAGACTTCTCAAATTCATTTTCTACTTAAGAAGAAAGGTTGGTAGCATTATTGGGACATACATAACTAGTTGTTTACTCTTGACATTGTAGTCCTACATATCGTTAATGGTAGCAAGCTGTGCATTGCATGTCAGGATATTTCTTCACCTGCCTACCTTGTTCCCTTTCTCATCCATTATCTTTGTTTCTCCTCTTTTCACCCTTGGATAGCTGATCTCCACAAAGAAAGAAGCCCATATATCTCATTATTTCACATTTTCCTCCTCACAGATGGTAAACCCACCTGCAGATCTGCCCTTTTCATGCCATTACTAACTTCATGCCCTGTTTAAACTCTGTTATGTTTGCAACCAGGTCACCTGCTGAGGGAATGGCTACTTCTGACAAGACCCAATCTCCTATTGAGCAAATGAGCTACAGACACAGAGGCCCAATTATTATTAAGTGTTAGCATAATTGTAATTATAAGTAGAGCGTTTCATTATAATACAGCTGTTGAGGCTTTAATGCATCCCTGTAATGTGCTTTATTAATAAGCTGTATAGAACTGCTGACTTTACAATTTTCTGGATCACATTTATGATAACAAAAGAGGTTATGAAAATGAATTCACTATGGGAGCCCTACTGTGTTAGTTACTATGATTCACAAGTTTATTATGGTAATAAAGCAACATGAGACAATAATGTTGGGAACTGAAATACACTAATGATGCTTCATATTGTTCCAAAAACATTATGCAGAAGTGGTAAAAAGTGTTATGACTTGCAGATAGTCAAATGTAGCAGATGTCACACTACTGAACAAAAGCAAGAGAGACAATACTGTTAGCCCCTGCACTGTTTGTTGCTTCCTCCCAAGTCTTCCTAAGCGAAGAGAATGTTTAAGTTGGTTGGTTGGTTTGCAGAAAAAATTATTTTTATTAATTCTTACTAATTTCTAAATTAATATGTGAGTGAAGAACTGGGTGATCTTATCTTCACTGATGTTTTCTATGTAAATTTATTGATACTTGGTAAACAGGTCTCTGGAGCAAAGGACAAGTTTTTGAAGGCAATGTTCCTACTATTCTTAACTGTATTTTCAAGCTAACTGTTGGCGAGTTAAAATTACTCAGAGTAAAACTAACTCCAGTGGCTTTGAGAAAATTAGAACAAGACATATTAGAACAACGAAGATTTATGACATACCTCCCAATTTTTAAATAGTGGCAGAGTCCACTGTCCCAGATACACCTTTTTATGTGACATTTTCACATACTCTGTTTGAGTCACTCTAAGTAGGGTTCCACCAAGGCTCACTCCAGCTGAGTTAGGACTACTCAAAAATGAGTGGCACTCTTTTGACATAAATTTTGATTAATCGCATTGCAAAAAAGAAAGTGCCAAAGACAACACTGTACCCTGATTGCCCATGCTGCTTAATAGTTAACTGCATCTGTGATTTTTGCTTTCAGGTTTTTCAACTAATTTACTCAAAGATAGATCTTCTCTAAATATCGTCATTCTTAAGGACTGTGGACACAAATTAATATGTGACACTTAGCATGAGGACCAAGTTTTGGGCTGCTCTGGTTCTCTTTCGTTCAGCAGTGTAGAACTATGCACATATATCTGTATGTGTTTATATAGATACATAGTCTTCATATAAAAAAATACAGTATTACATTAAGAGATTACATATGTTAATTTTAGTGCTGTAGACCTGCACACAGTGTGCAGAGGAACAGTAGTATATTGCTCTTCCAACAAATCTGTTCTGTGGCTCTCATAAAGTATGACACTTTTGTGAAGACTGGAGAGTACAATGTGCATTAAATGTACTGCAGCATGGTAAGAATAATCACAATCATGGAAAAAAATTTCATTTAAAATGAGATTAAGCTACTGAATGGCAAAGTTATAAAAATATGATGTCTATCTCAAAACACGAGGACAATGAAAACATTAAATGAAACTAAAAATAACATATTCAAACATTATGTATATAAATACTTTCTTATAAATTGTATGGAACTTATTGCTATAGGAAATTTCCAAGGCCAAGAAAAGAAAAGAAATTAAAATGGAGTATTCACCTGCAGATAGTGGTAGACAGAATATGATGTCCTTAAAGCCACTAAAAATACAAAGAGAAATCTAGTCCACCTGTCTTAGGGGGCTGCTTAAAACAGTAAATATTTTAATTCGTTAGACATCTACTTGAGAATCAGGTTTTAATTATTCTGAAAATGCCTTATATACTTATTTTGTTTGCCAACACATGCTTGAGATGTGTTTTCTGCTGAGATAGGTAATTTTTGTCCAGTTGTAAAATTTAATTTCAAACTACAGTTAGACGGCCCTTAAGGAAAAAAAAAAAAGGTTCTGAGAGCAAATTTGAAACCATCGGTCATTTTTGCACTCAGGTGTATGTACTATTAAAAAGGCCCTCTCCTCTGATTGGTCTTATGGTGCTCGCATGCTGGGCTTCACAGTGGCGTGAAGTTAACTAGAGAGAAGAACAATACTCAATGTAATTGTGGTTGCAACCCACCTTTGCCTTTATGGGAATGACTAGGTCCCCTCATAACAAACTCTTTGAATGGATGCTCAAACTAGTAGATTATTAGGCAAAAAGGGCTTTGCTCCACTCCCTCTGTCTTGAATTATTTGTCACTGAATGTTTTAAGATACAGTGGGCCATGCTTTACAATGCCGATCAGTTAAAAAACTGGTGTGACTCAAGGTACCCCACCATTCTTAGACACTTCACTTTTCAGTGATTATTGAGAAACACACAGCACCAAAAAAAAGATCACAGAATCACAGAATTACAGAATCTCCTAGATTGGAAAAGACCTGTGAGATCATCTCGTCTAATCATTAACCGAACACTGACAAGCCCATCACTAAACCATGTCCCTAAGCACTATATCTACACGGCCTTTAAATACCTCCAGGGACGGGGATTCCACCACTGCCCTGGGTAACGCGTTCCAATGCCTGATGACCCTTTCAGTAAAGAAATTCTTCCTCATATCCAATCTAAACTTCCCTTGGCACACCTTGAAGCAGTTTCCTCTTGTTCTATCACCTGTTACTTGACAGAACAGGTCGACTCTCACCTCTCTGCAACCTCCTTTCAGATAGTTGTAGAAAGGGATAAGGTCTCCCCTGAGCCTCCTTTTCTCCAGGCTAAACAACCCCAGTTCCCTCAGCTGCTCCTCATATGCGCCACACCCCTCACCACTTTCATTGCCCTTCTTTAGACATGCTCCAGTGCCTCAATGTCCTTCTTGTGGTGAGGGGCCCAAAACTGAACACAGTACTCAACATTCGGCCTCACCAGTGCCGAGTACAGGGGTAAAATCACCTCCCTGGTTCTACTGGCTACACTATTCCTGATACAGGCCAGGATGCCGTTGGTCTTCTTGGCCACCTGGGCACACTTCTGGCTCATGTTCAGCCAGCTATCAGTCAACACCCCCAGGTCCCTGTCTGCTGAGCAGCTTTCCAGCCACTCCTCCCCAAGCCTGTAGCGTTGGCGGGGGTTGTTGTGGCCATAGTGTAAGACCCGGCATTTGGCCTTATTGAAACTCCTACAGCTTGCCTTGGCCCATCGACCTAGTCTGTCTAAATCCCTCTGCAGAGCTTCCCTACCCTCAGGCAGATCAACTCCTCCACCCAGCTTGGTGTCATCTGCAAACTTACTGAGGGTGCACTTAATCCCCTCATCCAGGTCATTGATGAAGATATTAAACAGGACTGGCCCCAGTACTGAGCCCTGGGGAACACCACTCGTGACCGGCCGCCAACTGGAATTGACTCCATTCACCACCACTCTCTGGGCCCAGCCGTCCAGCCAGTTTTTTACCCAGCAAAATGTGTGTGCCCATCCAAGCCATGAGCAGCCAGTTTCTCCAGGAGAATGCTGTGGGAAACAATGTCAAAGGCTTTACTGAAGTCCAGATAGACAACATCCACAGCTTTTCCCTCATCCACTAAGCGGGTGACCATGCTGTAGAAGGAGATCAGGTTAGTCAAGCAGGACCTGCCTTTCATTAACCCATGTTGACTGGGCCAGATCATCTGGTTGTCCTGTGCGTACTGCGTGATGGTACTCAGGATGATCTGCTCCATCAGCTTCCCCAGCACTGAAGTCAATCTGACAGGCCTGTAGTTCCTCGGATTGTCCTTCCGGCTCTTCCTGTAGATGTGTGTCACGTTGGCTAGTTTCCAGTCCACTGAGACCTCCCCAGTCAGCCAGGACTGTTGGAAAATGATGGAAAGAGGCTTGGTGAGCACCTCTGCCATCTCTCTCAGAACTGTTGGGTGGGTTCCATCTGGTCCCATAGACTTGTGTATGTCTACGTGCTGCTGGAGTCATGAAAAATTTCACTAGACTTAGAAGTATTTAGAAATGTGGAAGATTTAAATTTCACTTGAAATGTGTAATAAATGGGTGACAGCAGAAAAGATGATATTAGAGGCAGTCTTATTTCTAAAGCAGCTATTTCTGAAACATTACCTGATTTTAATACTGCTCAGTTAATTCAAGCAGAGGAGGCTAACTATATAACTATTATAGAAATGAGAAGTACAGCACTTCATGTAAAATAGATGGAAAAATGCTTTTAATATAGTTTATTAAAATAAAAGTGGAAGGAAATTCATAATGCATCTATGGATGAGATCTCATTTTGCAATTTGGCAGAGTAATTGGAATCCCCTATTATAAACCAGAAATAAAAAGAGGAAAAATAAAAAAAAACCAAACCAACATTAAAAAACTTGGATGAAAACAAACTGGAGATAAAAAAATAAACAGAATTGGTGGATAAGGACTTAGCTGGATGGCTGCACTCAAAGAGTTGTGGTCAGTGGCCAGCAAGTGAAGAGAGGTGATTCTGCCCCTTTACTCCAGTCTCATGAGACCCCACCTGGAGTAATGCATCCGGCTCTGGGGCCCCCAACATAAGAAGGGCATGGACTTGTTGTATCGAGTCCAGAGGAGAGCCACAAAGATGATGAGAGGGCTGGAACGCCTATTCTATGAAGACAGGCTGAGAGAGCTGGGGTTGTTCATCCTGGAGAGGAGAAAACTCTGGGGAGACCTTATAGCAGCCTCCCAGTACTTAAAGGGGGCCTACAGAAAAGGTTGGAAGGGACTTTTTGTCAAGGAGTGTAGCAATAGGACAAGGGTAATGGTTTTAAATGGAAAGAGGGTAGATTTAGATTATATATGGGGAAGAAATTCTTTACTGTGAGGGTGGTGAGACACTGTAACAGGTTGCCCAGAGAAGTTGTGGATATCCCATCTCTGGCAGTGTTCATGGCCAGGCTAGATGGGGCTTTGAGTAACCTGGTGTAGTGGAAGGTGTCCCTGCCCATGGCAGGGGGATTGGAACTAGATGATCTTTATTGTACTTTCCAAATCTAACCATTCTATGATTCTGTGATAAATCGTTAAGCAAAGGAAATTACCCAAAGAAAACTGAATGTGATGGACAATGGATAGGATTCTTGAACTATTGCAGATTATACTACAAGAATGATAATGAAACAGAAAAATATGGGAAACTCAAAGCTGGAGTCCATCCAAAACTCTGCAGGACAGAGGTCCAAGCCAGTGCTTAATATTTGGGAAAAGACACAGGAAGGATATTGAGGCACTGGAGCATGTCCAAAGAAGGGCAACGAAAATGGTGAGGGGTCTGGCGCACATGTTATGAGGAGCAGCTGAGGGAACTGGGGTTGTTTAGCCTGGAGAAAAGGAGGCTCGGGGGGGACCTTATCCCTCTCTACAACTGTCTGAAAGGAGGTTGCAGAGAGGTGAGAGTCGACCTGTTCTGTCAAGTAACAGGTGATAGAACAAGAGGAAACTGCTTCAAGGTGTGCCAAGGGAAGTTTAGATTGGATATGAGGAAGAATTTCTTTACTGAAAGGGTCATCAGGCATTGAAACGCGTTACCCAGGGCAGTGGTGGAATCCCCGTCCCTGGAGGTATTTAAAGGCCGTGTAGATATAGTGCTTAGGGACATGGTTTAGTGGTGGGCTTGTCAGTGTTCAGTTAATGATTGGACGAGATGATCTTACAGGTCTTTTCCAATCTAGGAGATTCTGTAATTCTGTGATTCTGTGATAGTTACTATAAGAGATTATAAGAACAGAAAGTACATTATTGACAAAGTGGATAAAGTATTATTGGTTCAGAAGAATTATCCATCAGATGTTATAGTGATGAAGGAATGGCTGAAAAGCACATGGGAACTGTACTAATTTAAATTGATACAAAAGACACTGTGGTGCCAGAAATAACGTCTTTGGTACTGTGAAAGAGATGCATAGGTAACAAAGAGGACGCATGATAAGTATTTGTATCTTAAAGTGATGCACCCTGGGCTGCATCAAGAAGAGTGTGGCCAGCAGGTCGAGGGAGGTCATCCTTCCCCTCTACTCTGCCCTGGTGAGGCTGCATCAGGATTACTGTGTCCAGTTCTGGGCTCCCCAATTCAAGAAAGAAAGGGAACTGCTGGAGAGGGTCCAGCAAAGGGTACAAAGATGATTAGGGGATTGCAGCACCTCTCTTATGAGGAAAGGCTGAGGGACTTGGGTCTTTTTAGTCTAGAGAAAAGAAGACTCAGGGGGGATCTTATCAATACTTATACTTAAAGGGAGGATACCAGGTAGATGAGAAGAGTCTTTTTTTCAGTGGTGCCTAGTGATAGGACAAGAGGTAACGGGCACAAACCTGAACATAGGAAGTTCCATCTTAACATCAGGAGGGACTTCTTGCCTTTGAGGGTGGCAGAGCACTGGCACAGGCTGCCCAGAGAAGTTGTGGAGTCTCCCACACTGCAGACATTCAAAATCTGCCTGAACGCTGTCCTGTGCAACCTGCTGTAGGTGTCCCTGCTGTGGCAGGGGGGTTGGACTAGATGATCTCCAGAGGTCCTTTCCAACCCCTGTCATTCTGTGATTCTATGATTCTGTGAAGTGACAGTAAAATAGTGTGGCTGGAGACTCCAGTCAGTACTGGAGAAAGCCATAGCTTCTGGACTATAGCTAAACCAAAAAAATTTAGGCTATCTTTATTGGAAATATACCTCAGAAGAAATGATGGTGTAAGAGAAGATGACAGTAAAACAGTTTTGATCCCCAGCATGCCTACCATAGCAGAGAAGAAAGGATACTTTGTGGTAAAAATAAATGCTGGAGTTCTATGGCTAAATCAGTAACCCCAGAGTGTTACTGTGCAAAATCATCCAATAAAGCTGAGATACAAATTCTAACAAAGAATTAAAATAATTGATTTATTAATTATTTTTAAATGTATTTATATTATTGCATAGCGTTACATAATTTTTCAAAAATCTTAACGAACCTTAATCCTTTAGAACTGTTGTGATAAGCAGATAACTAAGGATACGTGTCTACTGTACTATAGAAAATGTACCTTTGCAGGCTCCATGGTGGTAGGTTAGCTGCCTGGGAGTTTTTTACAATACACTTGACTTTCTGCTCTGACTGCATTGCAGTCGTACCTTAACATCCATAGTAACACATGAATGTTAAAAAACCCAATGTTTCACCATAGCTGGTTCTAAATGTCATGGATTATTTAAACAACTGTGTTCTACTGTGTTCAAGTAAAGAAGATAAATCTGTTCCCAGCGTTAGGTATGAAAAGCTTCACTTTAATTCTAGAGGGAAATTGGTAGCTAAAACTGACCGTAAGCTGCTTACTGCCAATTTCTGGAATTCATTCCTTCATTTCAAGTTGTGTTGGCAAATATCTTCCACTGTAAATGTATAGAGTTCCACTCTAAATGTACAGATTAGATGGATACTGGACTTCCAGATTCAATTTCTAGAGCAGCATTTGGCTATTTTTGAAAAAACAGTGACAACTTAACTGTTACGAAACATCAAGAAAACACTATGCTTTCATTATTTTCTTGATTTTTGGTCACAGGCAAATAAAAATCCACTTAGGTTCCACTTCAAATATTACTTTTTAATCTGTATTTTAACTCAGTTTTCACATAAATAATTGCATATTTTTCATTTTCAGTTTGCCTTTATATGTCTTACTGACTGAAAACATGGAACACATTCATTAGGAGCAGGTCAAGTTATTATCTTAGGCAGAAATCATCACCGACACAAATAGAGCCCAAGTAAAATCTAGAAGTTTCTGAAAAAAGTAAGTTTTTCTGATGTATCTCATGTTACACTAAAGTCAATAATGTCCTGCTACTCAGGACATTGTAGGGAGCTAAGTAAACATAAGACTAGTATGTATGGCTTGCAATGTAATCCATTAGTTCTGCAGAACACTAGTAGGACTTCAGCTGGAACATCAGGTGGAATTTATCTCACCTAACTTTATATAGCCTCAATGTACCATCAACATCTGAGTTTGAACAGTGTAGAAAATATTTTTTAAAGCAAATTTCCTTTCATCCAAAGGTGAGAAATATAAAATGCTTGGTATGGAGATCACGCTGAAATACGTGTTTCTCTCCAATTTGCAGAAAGGAATAAGACAGTAAAAAGGAATTTTTTCTGACTCCAAGAAATGAAGTATTCTGCGATGCCTGGCCCAAGTAAAGTCTCAGTAGAAAAAGAGTTTTTCAAGAAAGGTAAGGCTCAACCAGGGACAGTCTAGAGGAGAATGATCCCAGTTCTAGAAAACACCATCCAGCAGGAAAAACAGATCTGGAGATCTTTCAATCATTTGTTCTTTTTGAAAATAAAATCCCAGTCAAGTTTAGAATTAATGGAGCTACTAGTAACAGCAGTTGGGTTTTTTTATGATTTTTTTTTAAAGGAAGATCTTCAGATACATGCAACAGTGTCAGGCACTTGAGAAATTTATTTCCTATTCCTAGCTTATGCAAATAAAATACTAAAGTACCATGGAGTGGTCTTGGGATTCAGCTGATTTGAAGCATCCGGAAAATTTTGATCTACTCAGATTTCTGAGAATCACATTCATTGGCTTTGTTTCGTTATGCAAACATCTTTTGGAGAACCAGCCAGGTCCCAGCAGTATATTTTAAGCCTTATAAATATGTGATTTTATTCATCACATCACTCAATGGTACTGAAATTTCATAGTGAGAAGAGCCAGGTCAATAATGACTGCAGTTCTGTGAGGATCTCTGTTAATTGTCACAATTAAAACCATAAATAGATGGACTAAATGTTTGCTTAGCCACTCTTGTCTAAGCATTGATATGGTTTAAAAAGGACAGTGATATAGTAACTGGAACCCTTGATCCTCAAGACAACCTCTTCAAGACTGGGCCTTCAAGTAATTATGGCCTATATGATAAGTATATTCAATGGGTTTAATTTACGGTTTGTTTTCAGTTGACTGAGTAGGTGGGAAGAGAGAATAAAGAGCTGTCTCATTTTTTTGTTCTTCTGTCAAAAGACTTCTTCCTAGGATGTATCTGTTAACTATCTCTCCTCGTTTCACCTGGGACAGAGTTAATTTTCTTTCTAGTGGCTGCTGTGTTTCAGATTTGGTAGTGTCATGGTAGGAAAGGAATGTCAACAATGCATATGGTTTTAGTGGTTGCCAGGTGTTGTTTATATTTTTCAAGGACTTCTTTCAACTTCCCACAGAAGCTGAGAAGGAGCCCAGGCAGAACAATGGAATGGCCAATGGAATACTCTGTTCCATAGATGTCATGCTCAGTATATAAATGGCATTAGATGCGGGGGGAGGAGGTGGGTACTTGCAATCACTGCTCGGGAAAGTACCAATTCACTGTGTGGTGAGAATGACTTGTGTCATTATTTTTATTTTTATTTTTAATTTTAATTTTAATTTCAGTTTTACTTTTTTATTTTTATTTTTTCATTATTATTTTTTATCTTTTATTTTTATTATTTTCCTTTTTTGTTATTGTTCTATTAGACTTTCTTTATCTCAACCCAGAGGTGTTTTTTTCCTTTCCCTTTCCCCTCCTTTTCTCCCTTTTCTCCCTGCCCTTCTAGGGGAAGGGGGAGAACTGTGTGAGCAGCTGCTTGGTCCTAGCTGCCAGCTGGGGTTAAACCACAACACTATCTCAAAGAATTTGAGGAGAGGCAGTTCACAATTGCAACTTTACTACTCAGTTGCAGAGCACTCACAGCACTTGTTTATAAAACATTGTTGTATAGAGGAAATAAGACACACATTTCTCTTTAGTGTATCACCCTCTTTGCCTTCATATGTCTTCTAAAGCAGTCTCTTATTATGTCTAATTTAGAATGTAATAGACCTATCTTTTTAAATGTATTTGCATATAAATGCTAAGGTAGATATATAACTTTTTTTTTTTCAAGAATCAAAGGTAATCAGACTTAGATCATTAATCAAAAATAACAATACACAAGTAATTGTATTTATGCTATTAAATCTTCATTGAATTGTAACAGTTTATTGCTATTACTTAGCAAAATTAGATTCAAATGGATGACCAAGAGGTCACTGTCTTCAAAACCCATAATAATCCTTTCAGACATCCATTCACATAGGAGCACTTAAAACTGAGATTTAGTTTATTATTGTGATAAGATAATTTAAAGTTCTAGAGAGCTAACCAGTGGAAAGGCCTGTACTAACCTCTTAGCACTTTTAGACACCATGAGCTAAGAATATTCTACAGCAGAGTACCAATGAATTCCCCCCTGTGTTCCATTTTTGTTTCATTTAACACAAAATTTGTAAAACTGTTGAATATCTGGCTCTGAGAAAAAATATTTTTTAACCTTCTGCTGTTTACTTTGTACCTTTTTATCTGCCTGAAAAAAAAAAAAATCCCTCGTGATTTTATGCTGCTTTAAGCTCTATATTTCAGTTGTAATGTCTTCATTATTAGTACAAGGACAGGTACACTGCAGTTTTCATTTTGGTGAAGGCCTTGAGCTACATAAAAGGAAGGTTGAAAAACTCATATTTTCTGTGTCTCCACCAACACAATGAATAACCTGTGTGTGTCCTAAATGGTACCTGTCTTTTTCTTTTTTTCCTTTTTTTTTTTTTTTTTTTTGTAAAGTTGAACTAACACAACTGCAAAAGCAAAAGCTATCCTAACCTCATGGGAAGAATACAAAATCAGAGCATTGTGAATTTGTGAGTGGCTGCTCTATTGGCCCATAACATATTCAGTAACATTAACCAGGCCAAGTGTCATACAAAGAAAGCTCAAGCTTTTCTGACTTCTACCTGCCTTTTTCACTCTTTAAGCACCTCTGAGACTTAGAGCTCACTTTGGAGGAGAGTGCTTGACGGTCGGAAGTATCCTCCTCATGAATCAGAAGCTATTCAAGACCTGGATGTTGAATATTCTGAGATCATCTCAAGCTGCCTCAATTGGTCTCAAGAGGGCTGTTAGTGTTAAAGATATCAGTGTCATAATGCCAGACTTGATCTAGGGAGGCACAGTGAGGTCAGAACACCAGAGCAATGGCATGAGTCATTACTGAAATGATGCCTACATGACTGCTATGGTTTTAATGTTCCATTTTTTTTGCTGGTGTACAGTGATTATCAACAGTACAAAATCCCACTATTTAATAAGCAGTGCAGCTGCTAATTTGTAAAGAAGTGATGTTTAGCAGTACTAACAGATTATGAGGATGTTCTTGCAACATACTTGAGAACACAACAAAGATAAACTTGTAAAGGTGGGAAACGAGGTATTGTATTGAGGACTGGAAATGAGATATGCAGTCTTAACTTGTTCTATAGTCTATGCTATGTAGGTGATTTTGTCATACATTTCTTGTGTCTGAATCTTTCACTAATATTTATTTTCTCTTTCACTCCCCAGCAGTAGAAATATTTATGAATATTGTTATATGCATGCATGTCTAGAAAAGATGTTCACAGTTCTGTATATTTCTGTTAGAGGAAACGAGATGTTATTTACATCTTGTATTTTGGGGAGGCTTGCGATTGTCTTCAGTTCCTGGGAAAGCTGATTCGTCAGCCTTTCAGCCTTCGAAAGAGTTACTAGTTTTCTAACCAATTAGCCAACGTAACCGAAGCTCCTTAAGACTCACCAGATTTCTCATTCTAATTCAGTCACTGACTTTGTGTATCAGTTACCTCATAATTTTTAGCAGGTAGCTTAAATGTTGCCTTAAATTCCAAGGTAGTGGATATGGCATGAAGACAAAAGATTAAGAAATGAATTTGTCCATATGGTGAGTTTCTTTCCCAGTTTTGCTCTAGGGCATTGGTCCATTGACTATGCAAATTACATTCATGCTGGTTTACTCCTGGGCTTTCTCTGTTCTGAGAGACTCAACTAGCTGTCTCTGGAGTAAAAGTCGGACATGGTTGAAATTATAGCTTTCAGTAGTGACAGCTCCTCGTGGACATCAGTTGTGTCTAGGTAGATATCAGATATACTCTGTGTGTACTGTGTTCTTTTTGGCCTGGGCAAACCCCTACAACTACTCCAGGAGGCTGCAAAAACCCTGTAGATGTATCCACTAGCACTTCAATTTTCATTGGGTAACTGGGATGAAAACAAGATGCCTTAGCCCATCTTTGTGCTTTCAGGTGCAGTAAAAAGAGCAAATTAAATGTTAGTACTTTTAATTTTATATTGCTGTGGCTCAGATGAGATGTGATGGACTGGAAAGAATAGTGAAGTGCATACTGTTGAAACCAAGAAGACAGTTGAACAAGTGTTTTGACTGTGTGAACAGCCATTTAAATATGGTGGACTCTAGCAGGCACATCAAATACTGCATTGAAAAACCTTATTATAAATTTAGAGCACTTGAAAGATGAAGCCTGATCCATATAAAATAAAGACAAGATAGGTATGAATAACACTTTGGCAATTCAAGACAATTGGAAGATGAAAAACATTATTTGCATTTGGTGGGGTTTTTCTTTTTTCCTATTTCTACAACAGACAAAAGACAAAATAGCTGGAGAGATAAATTTAATACTGAAGAATTTTTTCAAGAACATTTAATCTGTATTAATGTGAGCCCATGCTGCTATCATGGCCAGAGAGACCTATGATGACATGCTGAGTAAATGCTATTTGTAAAACTTACAACTACCTGGGGGCAGCATTAATTATAGCAAGCGGTTTAACTCCAGAAAAGATAACAATCAATTGGTGAAGCCTGAATGAAAGCTACATGGCTACCCTTCAATTCATCTTAAAAACCAGAATTTTTCTTCCTGGAACTGGCTACTAACTGTATGCTTTTAAAAATATGATTCTTTCTCTATTTCTAAAATACTAAACAATGTCCTGAATCATTTATGAAGTGTTATGAATAGAAAGAATCTCTACCCTTGTAATGCCCAGCCTGAGGGATGAGATGTAGCCTTTGTAAGGTACCTAACTACAATTCAGATTCAAATGTACTGCAACTGTTATTGTAGTTATACTTCAGCAATGCACTAATCAATTGTTTGACTGATTTAGAGTAAGCAAAGGAGTGGAAGACAAGAGGCAAGATACTTTTTTTTTTATGCTTTTGATTATTTTCTGTGTGCAGATGTTGAAAAACTAAGGCAGGACACATCACTTGAAAGGATCCAAAAAAAAATGGGTATGATGGCTACAAGGGTGGTAGATGGTCTCTCTGAAGGCGTGCAGAGAGTTTTTGTTAGGAGTTAAGAGTCTTCAGTTATCAGAGAGCTCAATCAATATAAATAGCTATAATTATACAAAATAACTGTTTACCAAAGAGCAAAGATATTTTGAAATATAGATCACTGCATCATGTCTTCCACATGTTTTAGAAGTTGGTGTGACTCTAATGACTATATTGATATGGGAAGTGGTGCAGACTTGCCAACACATGTTTCTCATTAAGGGCAGTTTTTTGGACTGAATGAATAGACAGGGGTCAAAGCATAGGTGCAATATAAACATACTTATTCAGGTGAAATTAAACATTCGATTTATTGCTGGGTCAGGTATTTGTCTATATCTGACCTCTAACATGACTTTTCATTGCACGTCTCATCTGGAGTTGAAATTACCATTTATATAATTTTGAGCTGTGGAATACCAAAATCTGTTTTAAAGGAGCAGCCAAGGATATGTTGTCTTCTAGCTAATTTAGGATTGGAGAGCTTCAAAGAAAATAATTTAATCTATACCTAACGATGATTTAGCATTTAATAAATGTTACACAAACATAACTTTAGGATTTAGGAAACAAGTCAAGAAGAGTATAAAAAAATCTATGCAAGATATACTCTTTCTAGATACATTTTATTCTTTCTTAATGACCGGCCTAATTCCTACCTTACATTGGTTTTAAAATGCTGTAACTGTAACGACCTCAATCAAGTTATTTTTAATTTACACAGATATAATTGAGATTTGAGTAGGACCCACATGTGCACCTGTGATTGCTACTGCACTTGGCAGTCAGTTTCTATTATTTCTTGGCCAAGTTACAGCAATGAAGCCATCTGATTTCTGAGAGTGTTAAACAGATCTTTTGTGCTAATGCTTCTTCCAGCAGTTGCAGCAGTACAGTACGACCTGTCCTAATTGAGCAGACAAGTATTTTCCTGAAATCTTGCACTTTCTTTATGTCATAATTGGTAGTTCTGGAAGAAACTTTTCAGTTCTTGAGCTCTGTTGCAGTCAGGATCAAGGAGTTAGAGTTTAATTATCTTGTACTCACTTATAGAAATATCACCAAATATGAAGAATGGAGACAAATAATAGATCACTATTATTTTGTGCCACTCTGTGTATTTGTTTACTGTTAGGAACCAGCCATTTAAAGCAGAGACATATCGCTATGCCTTTCTGTTAGTTTCATAAGAACTTCAGAAGTTTTGAAATAGATCTGAAAATAGCATAAAATATCACCTAATTTTCTATCTCAATACCAATAAATTGCCTATCTAACTCTATGGAGAGTGAAAGTATCTGGAAGCTATCAGCTGATAATGAAAAGATACCAAACATAAACTCTGTTTTAGATGGTGATTATAAATATTATTCAAACTGCTTGTCCTTGATGGGTTAAAGTCCAATCATTGTATGAAAATAGGTATTGGCACTTCCAAACAAAGGTTTTGATAGAGGTGAAAAGAGAATTCTTCAAACACTTCCAAATGGTTTTACTTACAAGTGTGAAAAGCCTCATAACATTCTGGTTTAGAAATAAGTATCTAGGATGTGCAATCTCCCTTTATTCCAATAGGTGGTGAATCCAAACTTCTCCATATATAAGATCTTCAAAGATAACTTGCTTTCAGACTGTCTGTGCCCTTCTTGGCGTTAACCGATTAGAGATATTGGTAGACTGTATGTTCTAAGCTTTTGTAAAATACCATCATGATTACTGGATATTGACATAAAATTATGAAATAAAAGGTACGCAGAACTGTGTGCCATTCCCAAGAATGTAAAAATGTTTTTGTTTACTGTGAGCCATGATTTTATTTTTCTATGTCCTCCATTTGCTTATCAGTCCTGCCATTGCACAGCAGTTGGTAAGGAATGACATCACAGTTCTCAAATGTCTTTCATGTAGTTCCTGTTGTATGAATGCATTAAGCTTCATAGGGATAGCTTAGAAAATATTGCACTTAACTGATTATTCTAACATATTACCTCCTTTCTGTAGAGGTGTTACTGTGATTATTTCAAGTATAAGACAAAGAACAATTTGTCTTCCTGGTTGAAATGAAACATTACTTCACAAATACCTATTTCCAACAGCACTGAACTTTTCTTCAATTAGTCCAGACTGAATAGTCTCTGATAACCCTACTGTGAAATTACAGAAAGAGCAGACAGATATTCAGTTTGATTTTGAATTTCATCCTTTCTAGTTGTAAAGAAATCCAAACAGCATGCCATTTATCATATCCTAAATTAAACAGCTGGAGAGCTGCTATAATTTTTCAGTGGACTGTGTGTTGTCATTTGCAAGGTTATTCAGAAATCCTTTGGTAAATGAACCGCATGTGTGTATGCTGCAACTCTGTTTCCCTACAAAAGCTCACATTGTCCAAATGCTGTTTCCTAGTTGTTTTGCCATTTATATATTTTACAAGTCATGTAAAACTGATACTCTCTGAAATAATTGATCACTCTTACTATTGCTTTCCTGCTGAGCAAAGTTTTGTGTCTATTTTAGGGTCAAATCCATCACAGTTTGTACTTGGTTTTGCTTAATTTTATAGAGTATACTTCATGGCCAGCTTACTGTTTAAACTCGGTCTGAGATGATATTTCTCTGTTAATTTTGTTAATTCGGCAATGTGTTCAGAAATTGTGTCATTTCCATTCTACATCTGTTTACAAACCCAGAAGCACTATACACATACCAGTGACTAAAGATGGAAAATTATGCAGGATTTACAATTAAATTCAATTTTCTTGTGAATTCATTGAAATGCAATTTGTCTATGCAACAAGTAATAAGTTAGTGTCAAATACAGGAAAACCACCTTTTTTTTTTTTTACTTCTCCCCCCCGCCAATAATCTACTTGTATTGGAATGAGTTGTTAAATGAACTTATTTATAAGATATTTAGAAATATCTGATAAATTACTCTCAGGAAGGTAAGAGTTTGGGGTTTGTTGGGACTTTTTAAATTTGTCTGAGTCCTAGTAAACATCATTTCTCCCCAGGTTTCTTACCTTTGCCTCTCTGTTCTGCATTCAGTTCTATTCTTGAATTAGAATTCCAGCCTTATTGTTATATTAGTGTCTTTTCTTCTTTACACAATGACAAATGTGAAAGACACACTGGGGCCTGAACAGTTATGCACAAGCATGTGAGGATTGTTCTAACTGGTTTTTAACATTTTAAAAATCACAGATATGATAGAAAATTTGAATTAATGCATCCTTGTTCTTATATATTACTGATAGAAACCTTACTTTTTCAGTATTAATGTCTCCCTTGAACTTATCTAGAGATCAGTCAGGAGCACAAGGGAAAACCTAAACTGTAATAGAAAATAGTTTTTGATACCACATTCCTACCTAGTCCTCTTTTAATAATTGATCTTGAAGACCTTTACAAAGAAGATTAAAATCATTAACTAGTTGTAACCACTTAGAAGAAAAAGCAGATGAATAATAGTCCGCATGGACATGGTGCAAACAAGCTACCTTGACTTGGTCTCATTTTCTTTAACAACAGGTTGGTATTCCTTGTGGGTAGGAAACGCAGAACCCTCAACAGATATGGTGTTATTTTTTTTCTACCAGTATTCTCAGAAGCAAGGGGGGAAAGTAATGTCTTCTAAAAATGTTTTTTGTCTAAAGTCTAGATGAAATATTTTACATGTGTCAAGATTATTGGCCAAAGGCTATCAGGGAATATACTGTAATGGTTCATTGTCAAGATCCAGGAATGTACTAGGAGGTCTGTGATTGTTACGCATGTTCAAAAAAATAAAAGAAAATTCTGCGGCAGGAAATTCCATTGTGTGATATCGGATAGTAAGACATCATCGCTCACTCAGGAAGTTCCTGACCTACCAGTTATTTGAATCTGGGAGAGTGTGCTGGGGAAGTAAAATTGTGTACTTGGCCTTAATTTCATTCTTTTTGCAAGAATCTGTTATTGTTATTCCTGGAAACTACAGGCTTGTCAGCCTCACCTCAGTGCCTGGGAAGGTGATGAAGCAGCTAATCCTGCAATTATTTCCAGGCACATTAAGGGCAAGAAAATAATGAGGCATCGTCAGCATGGATTCACAAAGGGAAGTCATGCTTGACCAAGTTGATCACCTTCTATGATGAAATGACTGGCTTGGTGTATGAAGGCAGAGTCGTGGCTATTGTCTCCTTTCAGCGCAGTAAGGCCTTTGACATTATTTTCCACAAGATCCTGATAGAGAAGCTTTTGAAGTATGGGCTGGGTGAGCAAATTGTTAAGTGGATTGAGAACTGGCTGAATGTATTGGCTTAGAGGGTGGTGGCCAGTGGAACAAAGTCTAGTTGGAGGCCAGTGCAAGCGGTGTACCACAGGGGTCAATACTAGGTCTAGTCTTGTTTAACATGTCAATTAGTGATCTGGATGACGGTGTAGAGTGTACCCTCACCAAGTTTGTTGATGACATGAAACTGAGAGGAGTGTCTTGGTATGTTAGAGGGTCATCCTGCTATCCAGAGGGATCTCAAAAGGATGAAGAAACGGGCTGATAGAAATTTCATGAATTTCAAAAAGAAGAAATGTAAAGTTCTACATATGAGGAGGAACAACCCCATTCACCAATACATGCTGGGGGCCAGCCAGCTGGAAAGCAGCTTGGCAAAAGAGGACCTATGGGCCCTGGCGAACACCAAGTTGAACATGAACCAGCAGTGTGCCCTTGCCACAAAGGATAATGGTGTCCTGGGCTGCATTAGGCAAAGTATTTCCAGCAGGTTGAGGGAAGTGATCCTTCCCCTCTGCTGAGCACTGGTGAGGCCACACCTAGAGTGCTGTGTACAGTTCTGGACTCCCCAGTACAAGAGGAACATGGGCATACTGGAGAAAATCCAACAAAGGGCCACAAAGATGATTAAGGGAATAGATCCTCTCTCACGTAAGGAAAGGTTGAAAGAGCAGGGACTGTCTAGCCTAGAGAAGAGAAAGCTCAGGGGAAGTCTTAGGTTAATACCTGAAGGGAATTTGCAAAGAAGACAGAGCCAGGCTCTTTTCAGTGACGTCCAATGACAGGCCCAGAAGCAATGGGCACAATGGGCACAAACTGAAACACAGGAGGTTCCCTCTGAATGTCAGGAAACACTTTTTAACGGTGAGGATGACCAACCACTGGCATAGGTTGCCCAGAGAGGTTGGGAGTCTCCTTCTTTGGAGATACTCAAGATCTGTCTGGTCATAGTCCTGGGTAACCCATGCCAGGTGTCACTGCTTGAGCAGGGGATAGGATAAGATGACCTCCAGAGGCTCCATCCATTCTGTGAGTTAACTGAAGGTTAATGTAGCTATCCTTATGATGAATTTTGCAGGGTATCTCCTGGGTATGGTACAATGTAATAATTTCATTAATAACTTCAGTGGTAGAATAGATCATATATATGTGTGTATAGATATATATGTATATCAATGTCATAACTCTGCAGGTTTAATTTTGGGAAAATCTTGGTGATTTAGCCTGAAAAGCACATAATGGTATTTGATAAAAAGAAATGCAATGTATTGCAGCAAAATATAATGGGGTTATTGTGGATCACAAGCTGAATGCACAGGGAAAAAATCACGCTGTTGGAAAAAACCTCCTAATATCATATTGTGATCTATGAATAGGATAGTCTCCAAGATATATGAAATAACTGGCTAACAGGCCCAGGACTGGCAAGTTTTCAACTTGGTATTTTGTCTCATTTTAGTTACCATATGTCTAGAAAGTTATGCACCAGTTGGAGACAATCTAGAAAAGAGTAGACATCAAGAAAATTGCCTAACAATTCATTATGCTAAATTAAAATCATCAGAAGAGAAAACTAATTGTGGACTTGCTAAAAACTTTCAAGAATACAAACCAAGGAGTTTCAGGAATTTAATTAAAACAGCAGTATATTGCAGTACTCACAGTAATTTTACTTTAGGTCAAATTAATGAATAATAATAATTTTGGTTAAATAATAAATTTTAATTTTACTTTTATAAATACACAAAAAGATAGCTATGGGCTCGAATTACTGGAAAAGAGGCCAAAGAGTCTGACAAGAAGAGAGTGATCACCTGAAAAATGAAGGCACCGGGTCCATGGGATACAGCAGGTATTTTCGGTGCAGTTTAAACGCAGCTGAAAACTGTTTTGCAGTCACATATAACTGTCAGCTGTATATGTATCCTAGAAAAGATTCTTTCTTTATGTCAGTGTAAGGTAGTGTCAACATTTAGTGTGCTGATGAGAAGTATATCAAAATATGAAATCCAGATTCCACTAAGGTCATCCAAGTCTGTGCTCTCCTGAAGCATGTTTGACTTGAGTAGAGTTGGATTTAATTACAGACATTTAATAAGAACCTAGAAAATATTAAATATAGTTTTGCTAGTCTTTGGTAGTTGGAGCCTTGAAAGAATACACAGATTTGGGATTTCAAGAACAGTTTGCAAGAGGCAGGAGCAAAATCTTTTGTATATATTAGTGCACATGTAATGTAAAAGATGCACACATCCAAGCACATATGGTGTCAAATAATTATAAATTATAATAATTAAATAATATTTATGAATATAATAAATATAATAAATACAATAAATATAACATAACATAATATAATAATTATAACAAATACAATTATATACTATATAAACAAAATAATTATAAGAAATATAAGTAATATAATATAATACAATATAGTACAATATGTAATATAACATAAAATGACATGATATGGTATGGTATGGTATGATATGATATGATAACATAACATGTTTGCATAACTCAAATATTCATTTGTTTTTCAATCATGTTCAAACATTTGTGGAAAGATACAATAATATTCAAGGAAAATATGACAAGTCAATCCATCGACATTCTAGTGTTCACAGAACAAATCTTTTACACATTTGATCCAGTCTTTGTGGGCTTTTGGAATATTTAAAGCTGGAAACCACTGCTTTATAGTCTCTATTTTTTTCAGTAAACTCCTTGGGGAAATACTTAAATTTACTTGTACTTTCTTCAGTTAAACCATTAATAACTTTGGTTTATGTGCCCCCTTTGATCACAGATTCAAGTCCTGTCAGGGCTGACTCATATCACTGATGAACTGAGGATAAACAGCTTGTTATTCAGTTTTCGTAGGAAGTGTCAGAAGTCCTGTTCACCTTGCCTTGACACGCAAGATTCTGGGACAGTGAGTGTGAAAGTTGCACTTTTGTATAACTGTAATTCTGAGGCCTAGAAAATTGGAGACTTACCTTGATGTGATAGAGATACTAATGCACTTTTCTGGCTTGTTTATTATTTCCTTCTTTCTATTGCTCAGTCTTTCTCAGGAGTCTGCTTCCAACTCATCTCTACTGCATTTCTTTGGGGACAAACCCAAACAACCCCACAAATTTATTAATTTTGTTTCATACTCATCTAGTTGCTACAGGATGGCTATTTATGCTGGAAGTGTCTGTAAGCGTGTAAGTGTCTGTCAGTATCTCTCTCAGATCATCCTCTCCTCTGGATGCTGTGCAAAGTACTGCTCTTTAAGGTGGAAATTTTCAACTTCAGCATGGTATCCTTTCAGTTATAAAGTCTATATATTCTAAGAATTTCTTTCTTATTAATTTGGAATTACTTCTCTCATTCTTACAGTTGTCTCCAGTTTAAGCAATAACACTGAACATAAAAAATCTTGTAATTATGGGTGTAGTACAGGAAAGACATTTCATGGCTGCTATGGCAGAAAAGATGGAAAGATAAACACAATGTTTTAGAGGTTATTTAGTCTGAAAATTTTGGAAATGAATCCTTGTATAAATGGCTTAGATACAAGTCATTTTTCTGTCCTACTAAAGAAACTTCTCAGAAGTCTTTCAGAGTTTCTTTCTCATTTATATTCTGTTGCACCCCCTTATTTAGAGTTCCATTATTTTAATTCCCCTTTCAACCAGAAGTTCAATTGCAAATATATATTCCAGATGCATCTTGTTGACCTTTTCAAGACTCATGAATAGTTGGTGCTGTCAGTCAGTTACACTTTGATGGTAAAGCCAGCCAATCAGTCCTAGAAAATGATACCAGGACAGGGGATCTCAAACATTATGGGGCAGGGTCTCACTGTTAGAAATCGGAATTTCAGTAAAGAAATCATTCTTCTGTCAACATACAATATGTCCAATTTTTATTCATTTTTCTTTAATAAGTGGTTTGTAGAAGTCTAGTTACAAATAACAGGTACAGTAATTAGTTGTGAAATATAAACTTTTTTCAGTACCAGATGCACATTGACCCTTTACAGTGCTCATATTCTTGGAAACACTGAGCTAAAGAAAATAATAGTTGAGGGTTTTCTTTTCCCCTAGCATGACAACTTATGTTTGAACAAGTGTTTGATACAATGAGTTCTCTTGTGATGTCTAAACCTATCAAAATAAATTAATGAAGAGGTGTCTGAGCCTGCAAAGAATATTCTTTAAGGAACTACACAGGATTTAGACAAGATTTATTGAAACTTTGGTTGGAATGACAGCTCAACATCCACTTCGAAGTAAGTTCAATTAAATTAGCATTCCATCACAGGATATTAGATTCATGGTGCACAAAGAAATTACAGGCTGATATTTACATATATTGGAATCCACAAGGGGAATGAAGCATACAGAAAGAGGAGTAAGCAGCAGTAATAATCAAATTAATTTGTTGGTATAACTATGTAGCAAACATAAGGCAAGCTAAAATAATTTTTATAAGTGGTTCCAGTGAAAATATCTCAACTCATTGCTGAAAGATCAAAAATTGCCTTGCTATATATAAACCATACTGTTTCCCTTGCTCTAGCTTTTCTTAGGCTCTTAATTTCATGGTAAAAATGAAAAAAACCCACCCACAAAAAAGCCTGACCAAAAATCCAACAAAAAACCCAGGAGATGCAGCAATATAAAGCTTTCAAGAAAACAAGACACTTACAATGACTTTCATTTGTGTTTTTAGTGAAAAAGAATGAAGCTAAAAAGTGTTTGATGTATTGCATAATGTTTTCAAAGTGTTAAGATGGGATTTGTCTCACCAAGTATAGAGTTCAGATGTGTGTATCTGAGCTTTTCACGCAAGTCTTACTTCATAGTCAATAAAATCTGGTTGATATAGTCAGTGGAGTCTAGGGCATGATTCACGTCATGGTAAGGCAGACATTAAAATTGTTCAGAATAGCTGCTTCAGAAAAAAGTTTTCCTGTCATTTATTCACTGTTAAGAAACGTTATGTGACTAAACTGATTTGGTGACATCTAAAAGGTTTGTTTTCTGGGATGGGATGTGGACATCTGGTTTTATCCTAGGTTACTATTGCTGGTTTACTCTTTTTATACCTTGATGTTCTTATTTGTGAAAAAGTATTTCTCATACTGTCATTTGTTAAACTCTCTAGGACAGAAGAATGCAAAGTGCTATAGAATAGTTATTTCATAGATTACTGACTTTTTATTGATGAAAGTGACATTTGGTTTTAAAGGAAAACATTAGATCTAAGATTATAATGTATAATATTAAAAGATTACAGAAAACAGAAGTAATCAACAGACTTATTTTCCCATATAGAAGAAATTGAAATGTTAATTCCAGCTCTTTCGTTTCCTCCTCAAAATCTCACTCCCCTCCTGCCTTTTCACTCTGTCTGTGTCCCTACAAACCATGCTCACTAGAAGCATAACGTTTTAATGGCATAAGCAATTTTATGTCATTGTGAAGAATATAATTTATCATTTAACACAAGTTTCTCATAAAGCTGTATTTGGTATCTGTGGCAAGATTTTGGTAGCCAGGGTGGCTGCAGGGTGGATTCTGAGAGAAGAGGCCATTTGCTGCCCTGTGCTGGACACAGCTGGTTCCAGCTGGCTCCACAACAGACCCACTGCAGGATATAGTGGAGCCCATCATCCCCCTGTACTCCCCAACTCAAGTACTGTGTTCAGTTTTGGGCCCCTCACTACAAGAAGGACATTGAGGTGTCGGAGCGTGTCCAGAAAAGGGCTACAAAGCTGGTGAGGGGTCTGGAGGACAAAGCTTATGAGGAACGACTGAGGGAACTGGGGTTGTTTAGCCTGGAGAAGAGGAGGCTGAGGGGAGACCTTATCACCCTCTACAACTACCTGAAAGGAGGCTGTAGAGAGGTGGGGGCTGACCTCTTCTCCCTGGTGACAAGTGATAGGACAAGAGGAAATGGGTTTAAGTTATGTCAGGGGAGGTTTAGATTGGATATTAGGAAACATTTTTTCACTGAAAGGGTTATTAAACATTGGAATAGGCTGCCCAGGGAGGTGATGGATTCACCATCTCTGGAGGTGTTTAAAAAAAGGGTCGATGTGGTACTTAGGGACATGGTTTAGAAGTGGGTTTTGTCAGGGTAGGTTAATGGTTGGACTTGATGATCTTAAAAGGTCCCTTCCAACCTCAGCAACTCTATGATTCTATGATCAGCCATGTGAGTGGCATCTCTGAACCAACTGGAGGAGTTTATGGTGCTCTGTGAAAACATATTTAAGAAAGAGTATAAAATGCCAAGCGAGAGGAACAAGAGGCCAGAGCAGTAGGTGGTGCTCCATGGAGGAGCAGCTACATGCCCCAAGTGACCGCAGTACTTGGGCAACTCATGCTGGAGCAGAGAAAATGGGTAAGAAGGAAGGAACAAGGAAAGAAAAGAGTAAGGAACAAGAAGCAGCAGAAGGAAACCGCTATGCCCTGACCTCAACCTCCTGCACTGCCTGTAGCCTCATCTAAGGGACAGAGTGTAATTTGCAGTGAGAACAAGGAGAGTAGAGGCTGGGAAGGGGAGATGAGGGTGTTTGAAGTGAAGTCAAGTCTAGGAAAGGGAAGAAAGTTTTCCCTAACTGTCTAAATGTTTGTCTTTGTTCCCAATGTCTGAATTAGTAATTAGATGTTTTAAATGAAGTTAAATTCCCCAAGTCAAATCCATTTTTGCCCATGAAAGTAACTGGAGAATGGGTTCCTTGCCTTTATGAGCTCTCTTGCTTTTGCTCTTCCTGTTTTCTTCCCTTTCCTCCTGTGCAGGGTGGGGCCAGAGAGAGAGAATGAGTGGCTGTGTGGGTGCTTGACTGCTAGCCATGGCCAATCCACTACAAGAGCACATTTAAATTAAGCAAAACATGAGAATCATTTACATCTTTTGGAAGTACAGCAGTCAGAAGTAGCTAGCCTTGCAACTCAAGAATGCCTGGGCTAAAATATAGCTATAGATATTCTTACAGTCAAGAAATTATCTAGTCAGACTGAAAACTAATTACAAATCAGAATACATTGTCAACAGAGAGAATATAAAACATGAAGATTTTTTTTGTTGTTTTCTTTCTTTCCTAGAATAGGCCTCAGAGCTTGCATTTTAGATAGCAGATCATCTGCTTGGTCAATCATACACAACAAATAGACAATTTATGTCTATTTGTGGTAATTGACAACTATCAAAACATATCCTTTAATATTTTTAAATAACTGTTCTTCTCTGTAAATACAGGAGTTTATTTTGCACTGACCTAAGCACCCTAGCAACTGCCTCGCCTTATTATTTTTGTTTCTTGCTCTCTCTGTTACTATAAGAACAGATTGGTTTATGAATTAAATCAATTCCTTTCTCACACTGAAGCTATTGGCATCCAGACCAGCAGTCTACTTCATCAATATGTATGTACTACAATAAAGAAAATAACTGAGCATCCTAAATTGTAGCAACAGATAGTATTTGTGCCTGTGATCATTAAGTATTCTATTATGAGATTGATGGAAGAAATTACCACAAGCCCTGTACTGGGTTTGCGTGGCAAGGTTTTGGTAGCAGGAGGGGCTAGAGGTGTGGATTCTGTGAGAACCTACTAGAAGCTTCCCCCATGCCCTGTAGACCCCATGCCAGCCAGCTCCAAGACAGACCCACCGGTGGCAAAGATTGAGCCCATCAGCTCTCTGGAAGCCCAGCAGCACCTCTGCGATAACACATTTAAGAAGGGGGAAAAGTTGCTGTACAACACAGCAATTGGAGAGGAAGAGAGGAGTGAGAATATGTAAGAGAAATAACGCTGCAGAAACCAAGGTCAGCAAAGAAGGAGGGGGAGGAGTTGTTCCAGGCACCAGAGCAGAAATTCCTCTGCAGCCCATGGTGAAGAGCATGGTGAGGCACGCTGTCCCCCTGCAGCCCTTGGAGGTCCACAGTGGAGAAGATATCCACCTGTAGACATGGAGAACTCCATGCTGGAGCAGGTGGATGTGCCTGAAAGAAGGCTGTGACCCTGTGGGAATCCCACATGGAAGCAGGCTCCTGGCAGGACCTATGGCCTCATGAATAGAGGGTCCCGTGCTGGAGCAGGTTTGCTGTCAGGGCTTGTGACCCTGTGGAGGACCAACACTGGAGCAGTCTGCTTCTGAAGGATTGCATCATGTGGAAGGGACCCACACTGGAGCAGTTTCTGAAGAACTGCAGCCCATGGGAAGGACTCATGTAGGAGAAGTTTGTGAAACACTGCCTCCTGTGGGAGGGCCCCCATGGTAGAGCAGGGGAAGAGTGTGGGGAGTCGTACCCCTGAGGAGGAAGGAGTGGCAGAAACAACGTGTGATGAACTGATCAGAACCCCCATTCCCTGTCCCCCTGGGCAGCTGACGGGGAGGAGGCAGAGAAAATCAGGAGTAAAGTTAAGCCTGAGAAGAAGGGGGGTGGGGGGAGAAAGGTGTTTTTAAGATTTAGGTTTTATTTCCCATTATCCTACTTTGATTTGATTGGTAATAAATTAAACTAATTTCCTCAAGTAGAGTCTGTTTTGCTAGTTACAGTACTTTATGAGTGATCTCTCCCTGTCCTTTTGTTACATGTTCTCTCTCTTGTCCAGCTGAGGAAGGGAGTGATAGAGCAGCTGTGGTGGGCACGTGGCATCCAGCCAAGGTCAACCTACCACACTGCTATTAAAAAACTTACTATTACAGAATTTTTGAGTTGATAAAACTTGTTAATTGATACAGGTCACAGTTTGTCTTATTTTGGGAGCCTTTAAAAAGTATATGCAGGTTTTGAATTGATCTGTGATATTAGGACCAGACTTTCCATTCACAGAGTAGCTTCAAAATATATTCTAGGACATCATCTCTAAGCCAGTTTCCATCCTAAAAGGTTTGGAAATGGAACGGTCTACATTATGAACTAATCAAATTTAGTATTTTTACAGGAAAATGTAACAGCTGCTGATGCTTACATTTTGGGAACTTGCAACATGAAAAGACAACCTAATAAATTCTTAGTATTCTTAGAATACCTCAGATATATGCAATAGCTTTGTCATGGTGTGAAAATGTTCCAGTTCTTATTTCTACTTCTTCTTTGCCATTATTGAAAGTCTTGGGCTATTTTCTATCATCCTGGGAAAGATTAATGATATTTATGTGTTGAAAAAATGAAATGAGCAATAATGGAGACCTTATTCCTTTCTTTCACATTGTTTGCACTACATTACACAACCCATTCGGGGGTTGGACTAGATGATCTCCAGAGGTCCCTTCCAACCCTGACCATTCTGTGATTCTGTGATTTAATCTAAAGATGAGGGAACTGAAGGGAGCAATAGGACCTAAGATATTAAAAACATGGAAACGTTCAAGGTCAGGCTGGACAGGGCTTTGAGCATCCTGATCTAGTTGAAGATGTCCCTGCTCATTGTAGGGGTGTTAGACTAGATGACCTTTAAAGGTCCCTTCCAAACCAAACCATCCTATGATTCTATGATTCTGTGGCTCTATGATTCTATGAAAATCTAATAATAATCCAGCATAAAATGAATATAAGATCACATAACATTTTACTGAGCTAATGCTAAGAGTATAACGTAGATATCACAAAGAGTACAACATAAAAATACAGTGTAAGAGTATATCCTGAACTGCTTTTAAGAGAAACAGTGATCCATTTGCTAATGTCTAAAAGCATCACTTAAGTGCCTGAGCTCCTGAAGGAACTTTAAATTTTAAATCCCTGACTGAGAGGAATAAAAAAGTGTATCTTCTGGTGATCTGTGAAAGTTGATGTGAGAGGGGTCTGACAAATTCTTGTTTGGGCACTTGCCGTTGTTTGCTAGGCATCTATCAGGAAATACCAAAATGGCTGCTGTGAATTCCAGATCTTATTCAGTATACAAGGAAAGGAAGTATATAAATCACTGTTGGATATTTTATTACCAATCAGGCATGTAACATTTTACGCCTTATATCGTTGAGTGGCTTAGTGTTTATATAGCTTTTTGAAAGTATAGTTTTTTGAATTTCCCCAAGTTGAGTCTGTTTTGCTGGTGACGGTACTTGGTCAGTGATCTCTCCCTGTCCTTATCTTGACCCATGAGCCTTTCATTATATTTTCCCTCCCCTTTCCAGCTGAGGAGGGGAGCGATAGAGCAGCTTTGGTGGGCATCTGGTGTCCAGCCAAGGTCAACCCACAACGTGTGGCTTAGCCACTGCAGTGTAGCCTTAAATTTATGACTGGGGTCATAGAAAATGACTATGTGGTTTCTTTTAAAATGTTTCAACTGTCCTAGATAATTACATTACTTTACTTTAGTAGATGTATTGTTCTATACCTTATTATTAAATAAAATATGTTTCAGATGAACTCTGTCTTGCTGAACCAGAAATTGATAGAATTCTTATTAAAATATCAAAAAAAAATATGATCATAGGTAGCCAACCTGCTTTGACACTGATAAAGAAAACTGTCTTACTGGAGAAGACCTTTGTCATCATCTTAGAGGATTTTTCATTTTAACTGCTGCCTAAATCAATTTCCAGATCTGAGAATGTGACAATGAATGACTATAATTAGACCTATAAATATGTAGAAAGTTTAGCATCTCCTTTTCTTGGCTGTAATAGAAGCTTGGGACTACAGTGCTTTAAAAAATAATTGGTTTTTTTCAGCCCAATCAGTAAAAAATGGGATTCTAATTAGAGGGCTACAATACATTGATATTTTTTTTAATATTCCAAATTCTTTGTTCTGCCACTATCAATAGGTATAATGTTTTTTGTTGTTGGTTTTTGCATGTTTTCCTTTTGCTGTTGTGCCTTTCCAAAACTTGGAATAATGGAGAAGGAGAAAAAAAAGGTAGCAGAAAAAGTGGAAAATACCTTGATTTTCACTGTATTTTTCCTATGACATTGAATGACATAGAATGTAAAAAAAGGGAGAAAGGAGAAAAGAAAAACTTTAGTGTTTTCATGAGAACTTAAACTATGTCATTAAAGATTTTTATACAAGTTCTTTTCTTAAATTACTGTTTTTATAAACATTTTAAATTGTATGAGATTATTGATCAGTACTAGTATTAGTAAATTCTAGTCTACACTAAAAGTAACAGTTTTCTAAATAAAATAAAAGATTACACTAGTAATATTTGTGGGTTAATATCAAAGAAATTACTTTCAGCTCACTAATATACACTTTGCAAGCAATATTAGCAGTTCCAGCTCTGGAATAAAGAAACTATACATCGCACTGAAGCCAAAGACCACCACCTCCACCACCACCCCCCAGTATTTTCATGACTAGAAACTAGCAATGTATTACAAAAAGATGTCTTGGTCAATGGCAGAGTCAACTATCTTGTCTTTTGGAAAGAACATTGGAAGCCCAGACAAAGTAAGAGAAAGGTGCCTGTAACTTTTGTAGAGGGTTTGGATATATTTGTGTCTTCTTGAGTCAGAATTGCTGTCTGTATTGCTGAGCAAATGTGCTCTGTTGTGCACCTGCTTTTCCTGTCATCCAGACTGGAACACACTGTAGTTTTTCCTCTGTGTGCCCAAGTTTCCTTCCAAAGGAAACCTTAGTGTACAGAGATGCAATGCATATCCAGGTGTCTTTCTGGCATGCATCTGGAATGCTTCCAGATCATGTATCTACCAAGATTGTAGAGCACACCTGTTCCATGGTGTTGATGTGGTCACTATTTATTCATTTAAAGCAGTTTGGATCAGTTTAGTTTTTAACTCTCATTTAATTTTTACTCTTGAATAGTTTTATCATGAATTTCAGAAGCAGTGGGTAATGAAAAACATTGCTTGATTGCTTTTTCAGTGCTAGATAGCTTAATGATACTTTCCTTCTCCCATCTTTCCTCTCAGTTCAGGCACAAAACAAGATTCTGCAGATTCCCGAAGCACCAAGAAAATACAGCAATCTCTAAAAAAGATTTAGGAAAAAAAGGAAGCTAAAATAGTAAGGACATTGCAAGAGCCTCAGGAAAAAAACCAAAACCAATGCATGGAGCTAAACTTTCCATGTATTCATTTTCTGTGACTTGTTAATAGACACTACTCTATGGTTGGTCACATATATTTCAGATGTACTCAACTAACATTATGATTATGCTTTTTTTTTTTTTTTTTTGATGACTGGCTTCATTAAAAGGAAAAATGAGGGGAAATAATTATTTTTAGGTTGTTTATATTTGCTTGTAATGCTGGTTTTCATGTCATTGAATTACTAGGTAAGATTTATATGAGAGAAGTTTTAGATTTGTCTCTGTATTACACAGTAAATGTTCCAGTGAAAATCAAGAAGGAATAAGAGATCAATCTAGTTAATGTGACAGAATCTAGACAGGATCCAAGGTGTGGGAAAAGCAAGGACCCAGTAGGCAGAAGAAAACAAAGGGAACAAAAAGGGAAATTTTGAGTGGATCCCAAATTTTTACTGAGTGCATGACTGAGATCCGGCATTGTAACTTAAATATCAGCATTGGTCTGTTTAGACCAACAGACAGATTAAAGGCAGCTGGCAAAGGCATAATGTGCCAGCTTTAATAGTGGCACAGGAATAGTGGCAATGAACTAGGGAAATGACTTTAGATGATCACCAATAATTTTAATTGATGAAGAAAACTCATCCAGTGGAAAAACCTAATTGGCAAACTAGTGAGTAAAAGTGATTTAATGTGTTCTATGGATCAGAAAATAAGACCTGGCATGGAGTATTGGCTATTAGTGCAGCTGTTGTGAAGATGATCTGCATTGGAAAATTGAACTGAAAAAAGCCACTAGTGAACAGAAGCTTGGGGAAAAATACTGGCATTTAGCAGTATTTTCTGCAAGAAGTTTAGGATTTTTGTTCTCCTGAAGTTACAACTAAGTACATGCCAAATTATTATAGAAGCACTGTAAGAGTCAATAAAAATACACAGCGATTTGTGAGCACTCAAAATATTAAATGAACAGCAAAACCAAGAAGGTAAGACCCATCCTGCCTGATACTCAGTACGGACATTTATGGTCTGTTTTTTTTTAAGGCAGTAACCAGACGAAATTATCGAAAAGGAGTAATCATATAGATGAATGAATATAGATGAGTTGAAAATGAACTTTATCATTTATTTTATAGAAATCAATGTCTAGCTTAAAAATAAAAAAGGTCCATGCCACAAAGTACCTGTGTATGTGTTAGACCCATACAGCATTGAGAGGAGAATCTAAAGCAGCATTTCAAGATGTGACTGGAAGTGTGACCTTCCAGTGAGATGGAGGTAAATGCCTCCTGCATCTATTGATATCAGTAGCAGATGAAAATATTTATCCTTTTAAAGTGGGCAATGAACATATTACGCAATGAAGGATAGGATTCTTCTTACTTGCATTCTGATATGCAAAAATCAGATATCTAATTCTAAGTCCTCTTTCTTCCTTGCCGTGGAAGAGTACTGGGCATGTAGTGGATGTTGAGCTCAAAGTTAGATGCCTAACTCTTATGTTAATAAAGCTAAGTGAGATGAATCCCACATTCTGTGTTAAATTTTTGTATGGCTAAAGATATCCAGATATTTTTCATTGTTTGACAGCTTTTAGGGAGGCTGGTGAATTCACTGGGAACAGTTGAGTAATATTTTATTAGTAAAATATGGTCTTATCTCTTCTTTTCCCCCTTGAGAGGTAAACCCTGATCATGATCATTTAAAACATTAGACTACCCAAGACAGATCATAAACTGTGAACTGTTATCAGAGAGTTGGGACTTAATATTTTTTTGCTACGAGCTAGCTATCTGCTAACAATGTTGGAGGTAGCTTAAAAAGAAGCTTCATGTCTTTCAGCTATGGTGATCGCTTTATATTTTACGGCTGAATTGATAAATCAGATGTGCTATTTTGTGCAAAACTAGCCATGCTTAGCTGGCAACTAAAACAATAAACTGAGACTGTGCATGTATGCAGAATGTCACCACACTGTCTAATGTGTCAAGTTCTACACTGGGCAGAGCACTTGGATGAAAGGGGAATGGATGGGTAATGACTAGCTTGGCATTTTAGCTGAGATTTAGAGAGCCCAGAACAAGAATCAGTTTATAAATGCCAAAATCACTTACAGTATAAGAACAAATGTATAAGTTCAAGTAAAATATTTTTCCTCCTGCTGCTGACTATGTGCTATAAACCTTTCCCCCCACTAGAACTGATGAATAAATATAGTGTTTAATGAGACATGCTATTCTAAAGAATTATCTGACATGTGTTTTGTGCAAAAGGAAGTAGTTAAGGCCTGCATATTTTGAAACAGCTTACTGAATTTCAATTTAACCATTCTAATACTTAATTGGGATGTTGAATATGTTTATTGACTTTTAGTACTTCACAGTTACTCAAAGTGATATATCTGATTGATGATAAAAGCCAATTTCTGCCATCTTATATAAACCAGCATTTTATTTTAAGTCTAGTCCTACTGAAATCAGAAAGACATCCTGTGGAATAAGTGGCTGACAATGGTAAATAAGGGTGGCAGGAGCTAACTCAATGTCTTTTTATTTGTTTATAACATCTGGTTGGAGAGGGTACAGCCATTTACTACTAGCTTTTTATTAATCTGATCTGCTGTACCTGTGGTATCAGGTAAGCCAAGTCACTGTTTGGCTTTAAAATCCTCTGTTAAAGCTGGCTTGATTTGATTTAATCTTGATTTATTTGAAAGATCATCGATTTTTCTTTACTGTGGAACTTTTGTTTTGTTTCCAAACTCTGCAGTGCTTTGAACTGGGTTTGCTGTTAAAAAGCCCTTTTGTAAAATAAAGTTGTGGTTAAAAAAAACCACCGCGTGGAGGTTACCTGGAGACTTCACAACGTGACATTTTCTCTGTAAAAGTACTATGTGAGAAGTAAACAGCAATACAAGAAGAAAAATGTCCTTTTAAAAAGCACAAACCTGCTACACAAGATAAGCAGAGGGGATAATGAATGTTATAAACCCTGAAAATTACTGCTTATTTTAGAAAAGTTTATATGTCAAAGAGGAAAAAAAGTAGATTAAAAGAACAGAGTAATTTGTGTACACAAAACTGTAATTCTTTCCCAATTAAAAGGAAAACTAACTCAAATTTTATCACTTAACTTGTGTTTCTTTACAAAGAGGAACATTCTGGTATTGCTGTTTAGTCTACCAGGTGTCATATATTGTCAGCTCATGTGGGATATTACTTTGGTGCATCGCAGATTTGTTGGGATCGTCAGCCAATCAGTAGGTAATACTGAGTAAATAGGTTTTATTTAGATTACCAGAATTCATTCTGTAAAAATCAGGGATAACAGTGGAAATTCAGAATAACTGGAGCAAAAATATAGCTGTGAATGCCTGGAGGAGTTTATTCAGAGGATAAGAAAGTTTGTCCAACAGCCTTTTGTATTCAGTCCTTAACATCTCTCTTGTCGGTGCCAAGGGTTTTCAGTGGTGTGGGTACTTGTCCGTTAAGGATTGGAAGGCAATCCCAAACCCATTTCAAACACCAATGTCAGACACCAATGAATCAAATTTACCAGTCCTTCATTAAATAAACTTCCTTAAGGCTTCTTCCAAATTTTTTCCAGTCAATGGTTGTGGAATTTGACCTCATAAATTTAAGTACTGGTTAATTCAATCAGTTGTTTTGTTTTCATTTTGTTTTCATTTTGTTTTTCTTTACATAATCTCTTTTTTGAGGGGACACAATGAATGCTGAACTGTGATCCTACTAGATGTATCTAGTCTCTGCACACATGTATATACAATTTCAAAAGCATAAAACTGAAAACATCTGATTTTGTGGGTCCAAACAAAGGAAATTATGCAGCTGCACTGTCATCTCCACAGACAGTCTGTAAGTGCAAATAGAAGAGGCATTGCGAAAAAAAAAATCTTGTAAACCTTGAATTCTTCATTCAAAAGTGACCTTTTCTAAAAGCTTGTCCTAGAGGAGTTCTCCCTGCTTGTCCTTGAGTTCTTCTCCCTGCCATCAAAGAGAGGCTGCTGCTCCCTATCCTCGGCACAGAAGGGGAGAGACACCTCTATCTAGACATTCTTTTGCCTCAGCTTTGGTTAAGTACTAAAATATCTGGAATAAGTTGGGAGTGCCAGTTCTCTATTGACGATTCAGACTATAACCAGTTAAGTTAGATGTTTAACCTTAAGGAAGTTAAAATTCTGTCAGATGAATCCTACTATTAATCAAATACATGTGTCAAAGAATAAGCACTGTGAAGCTCTCCTTGTATTTTGCATTTCATTTAAAAGATGAAAGTTTTATTTTTCAGTGCCTGAAAAATCTAGTTAGCCTAGATTAAGATAAAATAAAGCAAACAGACCTGTACTGCACCTACAGCAGAAGTGTTGGACCTGGCTGAAAAATATATTTCTTCCACAAAAAAGAAGGATAAAATAAGCAGATAAACCCAACAACAGGGCTGATTAACAAGACATATGATAGGCAGCTGTGGGAGTTAAAGGTCATCCCTAAACATGAAGCAGATTTACCCTTTTAGCTACAGTGCTGTGGTCTTGTTCAGGCAACAAGCCCTTGAGATTTCACTGTTACCTGTCTATGTTGAGTTACATTGCTAATTTGAATGCCTAGTGATTATGCTGTGTTATGATATCAATTGAAAGGTCAATGAATTCAGGAAATTACTTTCTTATAGCTCATATGACAGTCTTTTTGTGATTTTGAACAAAAATTGGATAGTTGATAAGTTTCCATATTACATAAGACAATAGTCAGGGAATATAACGATAACATTCACAGAGAGATACCATGTACTTGCTATGGGTTTTAAAACATAAGAGTAACAAATGAAAAAACCCAACCCAACAGCGAAGGCTGCCCTGTAGAAAACATTAGCTCTATTTCACATACTGAATAAGACAAATACAAAAAATATAATATAAAATATGATTTAAAAGCTCCGTGGTTCATAAGGCTTTTTTCCTCTGCATTTTAAAAGGTGTAAGAGGGTAAAATATGTATGCAAACAGATATGGAGAAATGTGTTAAAACAATGCTTACAAATATTTGTTTAAATTCCAGATGGGTGTTTGCTTTAACTGTTTTCAAACTGCTTTTATTTGCAAACTGTAAATATTTACAAGTTTTCACTTGTAAGGATGCTTGGGGGAATATGATTTTTTCTGTAGGTACATACTCATCTGAGAAGAAAGGCATTCACATATGGACATACATATTTGTTATTTGCTGTTTGCTGTTCTCTTTACAGTCAGCTGTACCAGGAGCAGAAGCAATACCGTGTGATGATGATGACTAATCACGTACAGCAAATTTTGCATAGCTATGGGAAACAATCTGCAGGCTTCAATAGTTCACATTTATTGTCCATCGAACAATTAAAAATAACAAAACTATAGAAATCTAAATATTGAAAAATCTGTTAGTAATCAATGGCAAAAATAGGCTATTTTTTCCCCTGGTGTTTTATTAATTTTAAGGAGATTTTTGCAAAACAATTTGTTTCTTTCATATACAGCTTTTATGATTTGGTCTTCTTAGATCACTGGCTTTGTTAACACTGAAAAATTGTGAAATTGTGAGTTCACTTCATGTATTGGTTGAAGGTCTAGTGTGAAATTAATTATATATAGAAAGTGAACAATCTGTGATTTACTATTCTAGTTCACTTTTGGAGGTTAAAACATATTTACATGTGAACAGGGCCACTTTTAAGTTACAGTTCTTTTCTTAAAATTCCTATATGAAACTATTCATGTCATTACAAGCAGCTAAACATTCAAGGTCAGATTTAACTAAGCATTTTAAGTATGTCCTTAATTTAAACATGAATAATCACTGATCATCACATTGCCGTATGGAGCAGTGAAACTCCCTCCCCACCCCTAGGAATACCATTTTAAACTTGTCACACCTTTTGTGTGTGATATTAAGTTTGTGATTCTGCTTTTTGACCACTGTTGTCAGTATAGCCCTGCACAATGTTTTCTGCTGCAGATGTTCTTTATAATCTCCATGTTATTGCACAGAAATGAAGGTAATAAAGCCTTTGTTTGTGTTTTTTTTTTTCTGGTGTTTTTGTTCTCCATGTGGTATTCCTGCACCAGAAAGTGAATAGAAGCATAAAACGAATGTCCCTCCCACAAGGACCAAACAGACATACTCTGAAAACAAGGAAGCATTAAAAAATTAATTTTATGAAATTATGACCCAATTGAATTAAATCTTTTTATTGGTTTGCTTTGTCTAATTTGTAAGCCTCATGTTTTCTTTGATCTGATCCATCCACTTATCTACTAAAATATTATTTGAGTTGAAATCTATTCAAATCTGTAATGTTTCATACATCCTTCAGAGCTGAAGGTATTTGACAAGACTGATGGTGTCATCCAATATATTTCACCTTCTAGTTGTTAAAATCCAATAGCAAAGTCATCAAGAACTGGAGAGAGGGAGGAACACTCAAGAAAATATTGATTTTAAAATATTTTGTCAACAAATAGATCTTGAAAACTGAATGTAAAATGTACCTCTTGATAGCAAGAATGAGACGTGAATGAGGCATATATGTAATAGAGTAAATGAACACTCCGACACAAAGATCTGTTTCTAAGTATTTCTTGTCTCGTTATCAGCTCTCAGTGTAGACTTTAATTTGTCAGTAGGCTAATAAAGTCCTTTGAAGAGAAGAGAGGATTTTACAATGAGGGTGTACACATTCATGCCGCGGCATATGTATCCAAGAGCTAATATAAGTCATACGCTTCTAGATAAAAATATAATGCTAGAAGAACTAGCAATTCTGACTGCTATGCATTAAACATTTCTAAACTAATTTTGTCTGGCTTGTTAGTAATAATCAATATTCATTATAATAATCCACTAAAAATTCCCATCACTTGAAAGTGTGAAATATTTGTGTCTCATGTTTACATAGAAAACCAATTTGGTTTACAGTGGTAATTCATTTCAGTTGAAATTTATGCCAGGTAACCTACCTGTTGAAGTGCAATTTGAATTGCAAACAAATTCTGCAACAGCACAACTTTTACAAATAGTTTTCTATAAGAAGAGACATTACTAGTACCCAATATGTGTTTTCCTCCACCCATTGAATGTTACTAGGTCTCTACACTGATAATACTAAACATAAGAATCAGCATAAAAGGAGTAAATGACATAGCTGTGCCAAAACATATCTGTAATTTTTGAAAGGCCAGTCCAGAAGTTTTCAAAAAGTTTGGAAGAAGGCAAGAAAGCTGAACATTCATTTGTGATTCTTTTGCAAGGTGAAATGATGCAGCAGTTTTAAGAAGAAATACTTATCGTGTACTTGTCTATAAATATGACTAACGAAGCAAGAATACTGAGTCCTGCAGTTGTGCAAGGTAGAGAACGTAGAAGGAAAGCGATTTCCCTGAACTTTCCTAGTGTTGTGAGGTTGTTTTGAGTGATCTTGCAACTAAAATCATTCTACTCATTTCCCATACATGATGATCAAGAGATACAGAAAGCACATTTTTTTCTAAACTGGACAGTACAAATTCTCCGTCATCTCTCCTTAAGAAGATAAAACACAGGCAGAGAGATGCCTGTCTGCTTCAGAGAAATTACGATCAACGAATACACACAAATCTATTTGACCTGTGCTGAGCCTCATCAAACAAATTAACGATCCATCTGTCAGCCTTCTCTGACCCTTGTTTTCAGCACTGCTTTTGTCAAGTACCTGTGTTTTCTGCAGGCAGAATTTTTCACCCTTAGACCAATCAGCTGTGTGTACTGACTTGTGTTTTCAGAGGTCTTGGCACACAGAACATCTGGGGTGCTAAAATGTGACAAAATAAAAATGATGAAATTACGAGAGGTGAAATGATACTGCTTTTTGTCCAGAATATGGAACAGTCCAACTTTAGTAACATAAAATTTTGAAAAATCCAACTGTTTTATCATGCAATGTTTTGTAATATCTTGTGAACTTGTCATGATGGCATTTAAATTTATAAATAGGCCTTAATCTGACATTTCTTTTACTGCAAACCATTTGTATATAACCCCCAAACCTGAACATGCAGGTTTGGTTATAGGTCTTAATACATGGAATCCTTTATGATTATTGTTGGAATAGTATCCTGCAGGGCTCTTATGAAAAAGTTAAGCACTTCAGTACAAGTTATACTCTCAGTCTTGACTTCAGACATAAACATTGTATCGAAACTAAGAAACTTAATTTTTATCTTTTTTTTTTTTAACTGCTGCTTTGCTTAGTCAATTTTTATTTGGTGATTAAATATTGAAATTGGTTAATGGCTTTCACTTTGATAAATTATCTCGTTATGAATATATAAATGCATCATCTGGCATAGCCAAAAAGCGATGGAAAACAATATGAATACTCAAAACATATTTGCATTGGAAAATCAAGTTTTTAGAAAATAATATCTATTGTGCTAAAGACAACATTGCAGAGACAGAGTAAAAATTTATAAGAAAAACCTATTTTGAACATAGAGAAATCACCTCCGAATACTGGGATTTCTTTTGCAATTTTTTGTAGTGTACTGTGGTCTGAAACTGTGGAAACACTAATAGTTCTTGCAATGTCCTGTCACAGGTGAAAAAACAGCTTAAAATGTGAATGCTAACAAGGCATATAATTGGGTGTATGTGTATCTGAAAATTTTGATAAAACTTAGACTGAATAAAAGTGGCATGTCCTAATCCTCCAGTTGACAGTGACATAACACAGAACTACCGGTCAGGAGGCTGATCATGTATTGTATTTCTGCACACTGACTATTTAGATTTAGGAAGAAGTAGTCTCTGAAAGACGTTGAAGATGCTGACTGAAGGAAAGATCTGGGAAGTGGGGAAAGGTCCTGGAGATCAGAGGGCTGTGTGGAGACAGATGCTGGAAGATGTCCAGGGACTTCGGGCAGTAATACACAAGGTTGGTGACTGTGAGCAGCAGCACAGCAATAACCAACATGATTTTCTGCCCAACCTTCCTGGACCAGCAGTGATGTCCCTGCAGAAAAGGGATGTGAAGATCTAGTGTACATAACGCTGAAAGGGAGTAAGTGAGTGTGTGAGTGAGTAAAAGTGGAGTAAAAAGTTTTAATCTGCTTGGTTCTTAAATAAACCCTGGGATCTATATCCACTTTGGGTTGCCACTTTGTCCTCAACTATGACAGATCATTAGAGTGTAATTTATCCTACCTAACTAGACATCAACCTCATAGTTATTTTCAACAGGTGAGACTGCTGTGAGCAATTTTCCCCATTTGTCCCTATTGACTATTCAAAACAACAAGTTCAGATATGTCCGATGGAAGACAGACCAGTTACACCCTCAGTGATTTCACTGCTCATTCAAATATATGAAATTGCTGAACTTTGTAGCACGGAAAATGCTCACAGGTTTAAAGATTAGGCATGTGCCCCTTGGTGAAATATATTAATTTTCAGCTGGAAAGAAAATGAACTTTTCAGAAACTTAATGCAGATAAGAGTTTTCTGAAAAATCAGTACCTGCCAGAAATGTGAAACAAGACATCTATTGTAATTTGAACTATGGTCAGTTATATAATATCATAGAATCATAGATTCATAGAATAGTTTTGGTTGGAAGGGACCTTAAAGGGTCATCTAGTCCAACCCCCCTGCAGTAAGCAGGGACATCTTCAACTAGATCAGGTTGCTCAAAGCTCCATCCAACCTGACCTTGAATGTTTCCAGGGATGGGGCATTTACCACCTCTCTGGGCAACCTGTGCCAGTGTTTCACCACCCTCATAGTGAAAAATTTCTTTCTTCTATCTAGTCTAAATCTTCCCTTTTTTAGTTTAAAACTATTACCCTTTGTCCTATCACGACAGGATCTGCTAAAAACTTTGTCCCAGTCTTTCCTGTAGGCCCCCTTTGAGTAAAAATGCTGCAATAATGTCTCCCCGGAGCCTTGTCTTTACCAGGCTGAATAACCACAACTCTCTCAGTCTGTCCTGTAGGAAAGGTGTTCCATTCCTCTGATCATTTTTGCAGCCTTCCTCTGGACCTGCTCCAACAGGTCCATCTCTTTCCTGTGCTGAGGAATCCAGATGTGGATGCAGTATGCCAGGTGGGGTCTCACAAGAGCGGAATAAAGGGGCAGAATCACCTCTCTCGACCTGCCACCCACACTTCTTTTTATGCAGCCCAGGATATCATTGGTCTTCTGGGCAGCAAGCACACGTTACTGCGTCATGTTGAACTTCTCATCAACCAACAGCCCCAAGTCTTTCTCCTCAGTGCTGCTCTCAGTCCCTTCATCCCCCAGCCTATAGTTGTGCATGGGATTGCCCCGACCCACGTGCAGTACATTGCACTTGACGTTGTTGAACTTGACGATGTTCACATGGACCCACTTCTTGAGCTTGTCCAGGTCCCTCTGGATGGCATTCTGTCCCTCAGGCTTGTCGACTGCACCACTCAGCTTGGTGTCATCTGTAAACTTGCTGAGAGTGCACTCGATCCCACTGTCTGTGTCACTGATGAAGATATTGAACAGTACTGGTCCTAATAAGGACCCCTGAGGGACACCTTTTGTCACCGATCTCCATCTGGACATTGAGCCATTGACCGCTACCCTCTGGATGCAACCATCTGACCAATTCTTCATCTACCAAAAAGTCCACCCATCAAATCCATATCTCTCCAATTTAGAGAGAAGGATGTTGTGGGGATCCATTTCAAAGGTCTTACAGCATTCTGGATAGATGACATCTGTAGCTTTTCCTTTGTCCACTGATGTAGTCACTCCATCATAAAAAGCCACTATGTTGGTCAGGCAAGACTTGTCCTTGGTGAAGCCATGCTGGCTGTCTCAAATCACCCCCCTGTCCTCCATGTGCCTTAGCATAGCTTCTAGGAGGATCTGTTCCATGATCTTCCTAGGCACAGACGGGAGGCTGACAGGGCAGTAGTTCCCAGGGTCCTCCTTTCTACCTGTTTTAAAAAGGGGTGCAATGTTTCCCTTTTTCTGGTCACTGGGGACATCACCTGACTGCCATGACTTTTCAAATATGATGGAGAGTTGCTTGACAACTACATCAGCCAATTCCGTCAGGACTCTGGGATGCATCTTGTCAGGTCCCATAGACTTCTGTACATTCAGGTTCCCCAGGTGGTCACAAACCTGATCTTCTCTTACAGTGGGAGGGAATTTTCTCCTCCTGTCCCTGCCTTGTGGTCCATCCACTCAAGAGGTGTGGGGAGAGAGGTTGCCAGAGAAGACTGAGGTAAAAATGTTGTTGAGTACCTCAGCCTTCTCCTCGTCCATTGTTACCAGTTTGCCAGTCTTGCTCATCAGGGGTGTACGATTTCTTTGACCTTCCTCTTCTGGCTGACATACCTGTAGAAACCCTTAGAAAGCCAATTTCAGCTCCAGCTGCACCTTAACCTTCCTGACCCCATCCTTATACAACTGGGCAGCTTCCTTATGCTCTTCCCAGGATACCTGTCCCTGCTTCCACTGCATGTGCATTTCCTTCTTGCCCTTTAGTTTGACCAGCAGGTCTTGACTCACCCGTGCTGGTCTCTTGCCCTCCTTTCCTAATGTCTTACACCTGGGGACAGAAGGCTCTTGCTCTCTGTGGAAAGTGTCCTTAAGGATCTGCCAGCTCTGTTCTGCTGCCTTGTCCCTGAGGGCACTTTCCCAGGGGGTCTTATTGACTTCTTGAACTTCTTGAACAGCTGGAATTTTGCTTTCCTAAATTTCAGAGTCCTGACTTTACTCTTTGCCTGACCCACATCCCTCAGGACTGTAAACCACCAGTGCATGATCACTGCATCCTAAGCTGCCTCCAATCTTGACGTCACTGATTAGCTCACTTGTGTTGGTGACCAACAGGTCTAGTATCGCATCCCCTCTGGTAGGGCTGTCTGTTACCTGGCTAAGAAGTTATCCAGGAGACCCCTGGATCTCCTATAGCTCACCGTGCTGCTTTTCCAGCAGATGTCAGAGTGGTTGAAGTCTGCCAGCAGGATGAAAGCCTGCAAGCATGATGCTTCCTGTAGCTGAAGTACACTTCAACAAGTGCTTCCTTTGATTGGGCTTCCTGTAGTAGAGACCAACCACAAGGTTCCCTTTGTTGTCTCTGTCTCTAATTCTTACCCATAAGCTTTCAACCTGCTTGTGGGTATTCAGAGACAGCTCTTCACACTCTATCCATTTATTGACATAGAGGGCACTCCTCCTTCCTTGCCTATCCCTTCTGAACAGCCTGTAGCCATTGATAGCCACATTCCAGTCATGGGATTTGTCCCACCAAGTTTCAGTAATGGCAACTAGGTCATAGCTTTCTAGCAGCACGGTGTCTTGCAGCTCCTCCTGTTCATTGCCCATGCTGTGTGCGTTGGTGTAGAGGCACTTCAGCTGAGCTGTCAACTGGGTCACCTTCTTAGAGGAACATCCCTTAATTCCTTTGAGGTATTTCACTGGTGTTTCCCTCTTGGCTTTTATTACCTCAGGAGTCTCTGGCTCATCTCTGTAAGAGTTCAAGTCTGCAGTGCTGCAATGAAGACAGCATGTCTCAGAGCAACAGGCTGAGGGACCTTGCTAGCACCCCATCCCCCTAACCTTGCCATGCCATCCCACAGCTTGCCACGGGTAAGCATGTTATTATCCACGCCCCGCTTCAAGTCTAGTTTAAAGCCCTATCAATGAGCCCTGCTAGCTTGTGAACAAAGACCTTCTTCCCCCTTTCAGAAAGGTGAATCTCATCTGACACCAGAAAGCCTGGTGCTGTGTAGGCCATCCCATTATCGAAAAACCCAAAACTGTGGCAGTGACACCAGCCACAGAGCTGTATATTAATAGACTGGGCCCATCTGTTTCTTCCAGTGTCGCTCCCTGCAACTGGAAGGAGAAAGGAAAAAACAACCTGTGCACCAGATTCCCTTACCAACCATCCAAAGGCCCTGAAGTCTCTTTTGATTGCCTGTGGACTACATGTTGGGGGTCCATCGCCACCCACATGGAAGAGTAGCAGTGGGTAATAGTCCAAGGGCCATAACAGGCTAGGAAGTTTCCTAGTAATGTCCTTAACCCAGGCGGCAGGGAGGCAGCATACTTCCCTAAGAGGAGGGTCTGGTCAGCATATGGGACCTTCTGTTCCTCTGAGAAGGGAGTCGCCTACAACTATAACCCATCTTTTCTTCCTCATGGTACAGGGGGTAAGCCTTTCTGACCTTGGCAACAGCTCTGGTGAAGATGGACTGTCATCCACATCATCCATCGACTGGCCTTCCACATCCAGAGCCTCATACCTATTGTACAGAGGCACCTGGGAAGGTGGGGTGGGCAAGGAGAGGGTTTGTCTGCTGCCCTAAGCGTGGACTTTCATCCATTCACTTCACTCCATTAAGCTACCACCTTCAGCCTGGCAGGTGTCCCAGTGGACAACAAACTGACCACGACACAGCAATGTATATAGGATAACATTTTACTCGTTCAGAGCTTTCACTGAAGCTCAGGAACTAACTGCTGTGTGAAGAACCACTTCGTATTTGTAAGAAGGGAGAAGTTATGCTTCTTGGATCCAGTCCAAAAATGCTCTTGAAATGAATAGTATTTTTTTCACGTATTTTGATGGATTAACATTAAACTCTTAAGCAGTACAGATTTTAATTCAGTGTCCTGTTTGGTTCAGGAAATAGTTTTGTCACAGAGCATCTAAACAAGAGTTCAGACTTGGTTTAGGATTTCATAGAAGTCATGATTAGCTCTCAAGGCTCACAGCTCTAACATTTCTCCTGTCTTGTTTCATTCCAGTCAGTTATGCCAGTTATTTAACATTAGAATTGTGCAATGCTAGAATACTCTTGGAAAACTCAAAGAGAAAAACAAGATAACATGTTGACAAGAAATGGTGCTATTGACTCAGTAAGTGCCACTCTCATCTCTGGGTGAGCACTAACTCAGAGACAAGGTTTTTGAAAGGCACTCATATATAATATGACATTTCTTTTGGGATTTTTGCCCTTTATTGCAATGAAACAAGACTGTAGTCATTGATAATGTCGCAAGTGCATAAAGAAGGGTGAATTAATGGGTTGATACTAATTATATATGAGATGTTTCAGAGGACTACCCTTTAAATACTGAATAAGTGAGGGTAAATTACACACAGTATTGCTTTACTGTAACTCCTATATTAATTCCACTTGACTAATTGCACTCAGAGTCTAGAATAAGGCCCCTATGATTTTATCACAGAGCCAGTTATGTTCTGAAGGAACTAGGATACCAACTTAATTAGGACCTAAAGTGAGTTGCCTGCCTGTCTCTGAGATGAATCGAGTCCCTATTGCCTTACTTATGGTGACACTGTACACTATGAAAGTCCCCACACCCTGCCTCAAGTAGGGTGCTATTCAGTGTAATTTGATATGGTTTAATGCCGTATTTCAGTAAAGTCATACATATAGTGTGCACAGTATACCTTCTTCTTACACTTATACTCCTGACTATTTTGACCATTGTTTACAATCTTCATGTTTAGAAAGGGAAAAACTTTTTCTCTTTTGTAACTTGGCATGTTTTGGGGATCAGTCACAAATACAAATATTCTGTGTGTTCTTTCTTCAATTATGGATGAAAGGGTCTTCAGGGCATCATAAATTATATGAAAGGCAGTCAGAGATTTTAATTGGTGCTTTTTTAAAAAAACAGAAAGGTATGTGTGACTAAATGTTGATAATTGAAAACTACACATGCTAAGGATTAATACTGGCATAGTAAGACTTTCATTGGCTGAATGTGTGTGGCCCACTCCATGTTATTGCGACTGCAGTGTAATAACAAAATGTGTTTGGTGCATCTGGATGGTCTAGATGATAGATCTTAAATTTGGAGCACAGTGCAAAGGTTTTTGTTAAATAAATCAAAGGTGTTTGATTTCTTGGTTTTAAATAACTGAATCTGTCAGGCATCAGCTCCATTAGCTTGCAGAACCTTTTAAACAGATCGCAAATACCTTTGACATCTCTTCATATTATTGCTACTATAAAGAGGAAGTCCTTTCTAAAGCTGATAATATAAATATGCCATACTTCTGGTGTTCCAGTATGAGCCTTACAACTTTTCTGCATGTCAAGAGTCCTGTCTGGCTGCTAGTGAACATTGAAAGAATCCACTTTTTCCTGAACTCTAGTTTTCTAACCAGTTGGTGCAGGTTCTGTAGAGGTCCAATATGGTCCTTTGTATATAGTGGAGCAATTTGCAAGGAAACATGGTATTTGTTTCACAAATCCTGCTGTATGTATAGGGATGAAACATGTTATGTAAAATATTATTCAGAAATAGTAGGATATACTTACTTATTGAAGAAAATTACAAGAGAAAAAAGAAGCAGAAATCTGTAGTTAGTTATGCTGATATAGATGGTTTGTTCTTCTCTAAGCCAGAGCTTCCCTCTACTAATTTTAGATAGAAGTTGTCTTACTATGCTAAGATAGCTGTTGATTATTCTAATTCTCTACCACCATCCCAGAAGAAAGGAAGAACACAAACAAAAAGTTATGACTGTTTTTGTATTCCTGAAGTTTTCCTACTATGTGATTATAAAGGATTCCTTCCTGTTTCTTGTAACTGAGTTCTGGGGAACCACCCAGTATAGTTGTGAAATGTCCTTCCTACTTTCTCTTTTCGTGAACATACATAAATACTATGCTTTATTCTTTTCTAATTTGAGACAGTTTTTCTTTGTTATTTTGAAAAACACTATATAATGGCAAGTATTAGATTTGCATTCTTGTTGTAAGGGTCATTGGTATGCTTTTCCTGTAAGTACGATGTAAACAGAAGCCATATTACAGAGATTTTGAATCTAAAAATGGAGTCTTTAACTTGAATAACATCCCCATGATCTCATTTTATGCCAGTTGTGAGCTTTATGGAAGGTCCATCAAGGGAATATATTACAATGGTATTTCCCTTTCAAATAATTGGTAATTGATGATCATCTTACAGCCCCAGACATGCAATCTGATCAGGCACACTAATAGACTTTTAGTGTATAACTCAGCTGAGATTCTAAAGGATCAATGGAGTATAAATAAATACAGTAATAGTAACAGTTGCTAATAACAGCAGTAATCTAAGGCTATTCAAGTATACTTACTTACTTAATGTGAAATTTAATTTAAATAGTTACCTGCACTAAGCAATGACAAGTTGCATGGAGGTATACAAAGCATACAGTCTTTGGTTACCACTTTCATATGAAAGGAACTATAATTTATGAGTTGCCCTTATTTCCTAAATAGAAACACTCCCATTATTCTCCAATTTCCATTAATAAACATGAAAAAAGAAAAAAAAAAGGCAACCCAAGAATTTGGTTTTTTATTAAAAAAACCCATAAAAATGTTCATATGTATTGCTTTGCCCCAGAACATTTTTAACAGCTTCTGTTACATATTGCTGCCAGAGATTGACCAGAACATATAACTGGTATGCAAGGGTCATAACCTCTTCCTCATAACCTCATTCCAGTTTTAGGCCAGGATATGTATATTCATTTAGATGAGAATTCTATTAAGTTGTCTAAACTCATGTAGACCCATGGCAGATCTAACGAAAGTGGTTTTGTCCAAAAGGCAGGCAAACAGAGTTGTATGATAACAGTTTCAGAGCCTTCAGCGATAGTTTATTGCAAAGTGTTTTCTTCTGGGGTTTTGCTTTTGCTCCTTCCAGACTGCAAGCGCTTTCCTGAAAATGACTGATTACAGGCTGACACCCTGTCAGTGGAGAGTACAGTATGTAGGAGTTCATATAGAGAGGTTATACGGACAGCTGAGTAGGTAACTGGAATATTAAGTAAAGGAGGTATGTAGTCTTTCAAGATGGGACCCAAAGTCAATCTTCACACAGAACCAACATTTACCTCTTTTCCTGTCCTCTAACTCATGAAAAATCATTCCCTTATTTGAAATAGTCGCATAATTCAAAAGTGTGTTCAAAATTAATAGGGCAATCGAGTCTATATAAGTTGTGTGAGTTAAATCACTCCCATCAAGCTTGTAGATCTCTAATAAATAGTTTGGTGTAATATGAACTCAAAACTTTTCAAATTAATAAGATACTTCTTTACAAGAGACAAAAATTACTGATCAACTCAGAATGAGCATCACATATTGTAAGACTGATCAAAGAGACAGCAGCAAGTATAATATCCGCTCTTTAAAAGATTGAACTCTTTCGTGCAAAGATATTTTAATTAGAAAGTTTCTGGCTTTGCTTTGTAAAATATCACTGCCTAACTTCAAAATTTACAAAATAAATTAGGAGTGTGATTAGGAAGCAAAATAGTGTAAAATTCCACAAAAATGACTTGAAAGAAAAACATTAGGTTTGGGGTTTTATCAAAGAAAATAAGCAGGAACAATGTGAGAAGCTAGTGAATATTTAATACAACTCACTGTGAAAAGCAGAAGGGAAAAAACAGGAACACAAAGTAGAATGCATGTCAACTAACTTTAGACATTTGTGTTGCAATATTTGCATTTGCATTACTCATCTTGCCTTCTTTTATAGTCAATAGTAACAATAGGTATTTCAGGATGCCATTAATCTCAACCCAACACACCTGTTTAATGATTCAGTCACTGAAGTTGGCCAGATATCTCCAGGAACATATGATATAATTGACTTGAATAAGGCAACCATCTTTTTCTTCACTGTGTAGAAAACCAGTTGGAAATGCTTAAAATCTATATTTACATGAGTGGAGATCCACTCTACTTAAATCAGGCATCCAGTCATCTTGACTGATAGAACAGGGAGCCAAAACAAAGTGACAAAACAATGTAACCTGCCATCAGGTTTGCAGAGCCTTATTCTGAAGTCTGGTACAAAACAGAGCAAGTTGATTTTCAAAAAGGCGATACCTTTACAGTTAAAAATAGGTTTCTATGTTTAGGGGCAGGATTCAGTTACACAAAAAAATTACTCACAGCTAAGAGAATCCAAATCTACATAGAACTGCAAGGACATGCTTTGCTGTAGCTTCGGTTGCAGCAGTTGCCAGTTGGTATAGCACAGTTAATCTAAAACAGCACTAGACATCTTTACTTGGGCAGTTATACTCTCTGTGTTAGTGAGCCCCATGGGTAACAAACTGGAAGGTTTTGGTTGCCTACTGTAGGCATCTAGTATCATTTTAGGCACTGCTGAGCATCCTATTTAGCCTAAAGATGCTGATATGAACAAATGGTTTTCTGTATGTTCCTTGTGATACCTACCAGCACCAGATGAATGTGTTGCGTGACATCAGATACTCAAGTTTGTCAACTGAATTCCACCACAGATGTTTGAGTTCCCATTGGCAGGACTGTAAATGTAGGGGTCAATTAATTAGTCCATACATAGTTTTCTGGGACCAATGGACATGTCTTTGGGTATCCTACCTTGCCTCTATCTACCACTCTAGAAGGGTATTGGTATTTTGAAAGCTATATCTCATATCCAGCAGAAACTTGAGTGGCTGCCTGAGGATTAGTAAAGTGCTCTGAGTCAGTACTCAGAGCAGTTAAGTGTGAGCAGCTGAATCAGTCTCTGAGGAGCTGCATTAATGATAAGAAAATCTTGGATCCCTACTTAGAGGTGTCTATTACCAACGCACAGAATCCTGCCTGAGAATGGTGACTCAACTGTCCACACACAGGCACCTAGTGTCTCTTGAAAGGACCTCGAATGCCTGAGACATCTGTATGGGGCTAACAGATACAGTAGAATACTTATGAGAGATTCATGATTTATTGGAGTGGCAGACAGAGACCAGGCAGGATTTCCGAGGAAACCTCAAAGTGAAAAAATCCTATGTGCAAGCCACCGCATTAAGCCTGAGAGCTCTATCATGAATATACTATTCCATATTTCTTTCACTCTTTATTTTCTAGTAACGTATTTAAAGCTGCTAAAATACTAAAATAATTGTGAAACAAAATATTGCCAAATACAGCCAGTAATGGATATCTCTATTACATTGAGAGTGGGAGAAAGATAGTAGAAGTTCCCTTTAGACCACTTCTGTGAATGAATTTCTCCTAAAAGGGACCATATGCCTAACATTGACACATTTCCTTAAATCAAAGAAAAATATGTTCAGATCTTAATTTCATGGAAGACATTGAGCATTTTGCCATTGACTTCAGCAGGGCCAAGAATTAGCCCAGGGAAATTAAAATATTGATATATATTTTCACTTTCATTGATAAACAAGTTCTGTACAGAAATTCTAAATGAAAAATAGAAAAAAAGAAAAAATAAGAGAAAAAAAGAATAACTAACAGTGGTACTTCAACATTTTGAGGTCAGAATCTGTGGTTTCTATGAAACAATGCTTCTAAGATTTTTAGTTGTATCATTGAAATGAAGTATATTAACAATGAACTAAAAATGCCTGAAGAAAACTTTTTTTTTTAAAAAACGGGTTGCTGTAGTCTATCTCTTTAGTGTCTGTTAAGAGAATCCTCAAGAGGCAAACAATTCTGAATACTAAATAAGCGGCTAAAATTAAAAGTGCCACTAGAGTGATCTTCTGCACTACTGCTGATGCTGATGCTCATGGGCTTGTGCATTAGTATGAGTATTTCCTTGCAATGAATGGGCACACAAAATAGAAGAAGTAGGAAAAGGATGTTCTTATAACCTTAACCTGAGTGCTTGTCTTTAAACTAGTGCATGACTCATACGGTCTGGTGGTTCAAGACCTTGTACAGCTAATACAATGCAAAAATCATTAATATTTTTTTGGGCTACGTTTTTATTTTAGTGCCATATATAGTTGACCTGTTTCAAGGGTAAAGACTTTAACTCACAAAACCTCCAAAGATTTTATGTTCTAGATTTGGCATAGTCTGATGCAAGGTGAAGGGTGAAGGAAGGGACAAAATGGGGAATATGGGACCATGGAATTTTTTATAATGAAAGTCGTATGATAAACTTGATGTATGTTATAGGAATGTATATACTTTTTACATATTATTTTGCTTCTTGCTTTGTGTTCACTTAGTGGCTGCATAGAAGGTGTCTAGATTGACCTTTGAAGTGGAGGAGAAGCTGCAAAAAAAAGGTAGTCAGTTCTCAGCAGAGATTGAAAGGAGAAGAGCAAATTTTCATTTTGAGGCTGAACAGGAAAAGCTGGAGCTGGACTAGTTGGTGAAGGAGAAAAGGCATGCATGGCAGTTTGCATAGTCACTGAACACAGAAGTGGAGGTGAGGAAGAGGCAATTGACTGGGCTCAGTTTCAGTTGCCTACATAGGCCCCTGGTATTGGAGAGTCTGCAGAGGCCAAGAGCCTGGCTGCCGGCAGCTGCTACAGACAGGCATGGGTCTCCTGTAGGTCCCGTGCCACAGAGAGGCCAGGCCCATGTGGATTTCCATATACCTCTGAGTGTCTTAAAGGACAGTCAGTCACTGTGCTTATGCAACTTTGAGAGAGAAAAAAGACAGGGTGACATTTTTTTAAATAGATGAAAATAGCTACATTCTAGGCATCTACTTCTGTGCTAGCTTGCTAGCTACTTTAAATATTCTTTATAATTGATGGAGGTAGAAAGCACTTCTAGATGTGAAGAATCTTTTCCAGTAATGGAGCTTGGAAAGCAGTCAGATGAATAGGTCTTATATATGACTGTTTCTCTCCATTGCCTGTAAAACAAGCATAGGCTGGGAGGTAGGCATCAACATTTGGGAAGTCAGGGTTCTTCCAAAATATCAGGTTCAGGGTGGAGTATCAAGCATTGCTAGGTCTGCGAGCAAGGGATTGGCAAGGGATTTTGTATCAGTTTGAGGGTCTAAAGAGAGGCAATTGACATGATGAATTAATTTTAACAACAGATTCTGAGGACGCAATGAAGAAAATGTTGGTAAGGAAACCAGAGGCAGACATCTCAATCCCATAAGTTAAGAACTTTTGCCACTCATAAAGAAAGCTTTATTCTTGGATTGAGAACAAAAGAGTTCTCATACTGTCTATGCCACTAGATAAGTGGTTGGCAATGTATGTTATAGGTACTGGTGCCTCAGTTTCTGCAGATCAGAGCAGGAAATTAAAGTGCTTTAAATAATTTTACAACACATTAATATGAAATATTACAGAAAAGCTTCCAAGTCTACAGGCAGGTTTTTGTCACATATTTGTGAGTTAAATTCTGGAAGAGGCCAGTCTGAACAGTACATACAAAATTACGAAAAATGACTATTTGACTTATTAACTGAAGTAACAAGTAATAATAATAATTAAAAAAAACAGTTACAGTAACTAAGCCTGTTTTAAAATGATTTAAAATCCGGTTTGAGGAAATAATCACACATACCCAGCCTGCTGTTGTGGCTTTTTAATCCAGTAGGTGTAAAATTGAAATCCTTACATTACTGTGGGAGAACTATTTTAAGTAATTAGGGCAAAGCCTGTGTAAGATGTGCTAGACATTAAACATCCAGGATAAAGAATTAAACTGTGATCAAAACAGGATGTTATAAACTTTGCAAAGTACAAGATGATTTTAAGTGGTGAACTACATTAGTTTTGAGCAGTTTTACATTATGACTTATATGATTTTCTCTAGCACTAGTACATCAGCCAACAGTGCCTACTTTTTCCATTTCCCTGTTCCTTATCCATCAGTATAGAATCTTAGAATCATTTAGATTGAAAAAGACCTTGTGGTGGGTTGACCCTGGCAGGAGGCCTGGTGCCCACCAAAGCCACTCTATCACTCCCCTCCTCAGCTGGACAGGGGACAGAAGATACAACAAAAGGTTCGTGGGTCAAGATAAGGACAGGGGGAGATCACTCATGAAGTACTGTCACTGGCAAAACAGACTCGACTTAAGGAAATTAGTTTAATTTATCACCAATCAAATCAAAGTAGGATAATGGGAAATAAAAACCAAATCTTAAAAAAAACTTCCCCCCACCCCCACCACTTTTTCCCAGGCTTAACTTTACTCCTGATTCTCTTTACCTCCTCCCGCCAGCTGCGCGGGGGGATGGGGAATGGGGGTTGTGGTCAGTTCATCACACCTTGTTTCTGCCACTCCTTCCTCCTCAAGGGGGAGGACCCCTCACACTCTTCCCCTGATCCAATGTGGGGTCCCTCCCATGGGAAGCAGTGCTTCACAAACTTCTCCAGTGTGAGTCCTTCCTATGGGCTGCAGTTCTTCATGAACTGCTCCAGTGTGGGTCCCTTCCACATAGAATCATAGAATCATAGAATTGCCGAGATTGGAAGGGATCTTTAAGATCAAGTCCAACCATTAACCTACCCTGACAAAACCCACTTCTAAACCATGTCCCTAAGTACCACATCGACCCTTTTTTTAAACACCTCCAGAGATGGTGAATCCATCACCTCCCTGGGCAGCCTATTCCAATGTTTAATAACCCTTTCAGTGTAAAAATGTTTCCTAATATCCAGTCTAAACCTTCCCTGACATAACTTAAACCGATTTCCTCTTGTCCTATCACTTGTCACCAGGGAGAAGAGGTCAGCCCCAACCACTCTATAACCTCCTTTCAGGTAGTTGTAGAGGGTGATAAGGTCTCCCGTCAGCCTCCTCTTCTCCAGGCTAAACAACCCCAGTTTCCTCAGTCGTTCCTCATAAGCTTTGTCCTCCAGACCCCTCACCAGCTTTGTAGCCCTTTTCTGGACACGCTCCAACACCTCAATGTCCTTCTTGTAGTGAGGGGTCCAAAACTGAACACAGTACTCGAGGTGGGGCCTCACCAGTGCTGAGTACAGGGGGATGATCACTTCCCTAGTCCTGCTCATCACACTATTCCTGATGCAGGCCAGGGTGCTGTTGGCTTCCTTGGCCACCTGGGCACACTGTTGGCTCATATTCATCTGGCTGTCCACCAACACACCCAGGTCCCTTTCTGCCGGGCAGCTTTCGAGCCACTCTGCCCCAATCCTGTAGTGCTGCATGGGGTTGTTGTGACCCAAATGCAGGACCCAGCACTTGGCCTTGTTGAACCTCATACCATTGGCCTCAGCCCATCGGTCCAGTCTGTCTAGATCCCTCTGCAGGGCCAGCCTGCCCTCAAACAGATCAACACGCCCACCTAGTTTAGTGTCGTCTGCGAACTTACTGAGGGTGCATTCGATCCCCTCATCCAGATCATTGATAAAGATATTAAAGAGAACCAGCCCCAGTACTGAGCCCCGGGGGACACTACTTGTGACAGAACACCAGCTGGATTTAACTCCATTTACCACCACTCTCTGGGCACGGCCATCCAGCCAGTTTTTTACCCAGTGAAGAGTCCACCTGTCTAGGCCATGACCAGCCAGTTTCTCCAGGAGAATACTGTGGGAAATGGTGTCAAAAGCTTTGCAAAAATCCAGGTAGATAACATCCACAGCTTTTCCCTCATCCACTAAGCAGGTCACCTTCTCATAGAAGGAGATCGGGTTTGTCAGGCATAACCTGCCTTTCACAAACCCATGCTGACTGGGCCTGATCACCCTGTTCTCCTGCACGCGTCATGTAATGGCACTGAGGATGATCTGTTCCATCACCTTCCCAGGCACCGAGGTCAGACTGACTGGCCTGTAGTTCCCTGGATCCTCCTTCCAGCCCTTCTTGTGGATGGGTGTCACGTTTGCCAACCTCCAGTCAGCTGGGACCTCCCTGGTTAGCCAGGACTGCTCATAAATGATGCAAAGTGGCCTGGTGAGCACTTCCGCTAGCTCCTTCAGTACCCTTGGGTGGATCCCATCCGGCCCCATAGATTTGTGCACCTCCAGGTGCTGAAGCAGGTCACTCAGCATTTCACCTTGGATTACAGGGGCTTCATTCTGCTCCCCATCCCTGTCTTATGGCTCAGGGGTCTGGGTACTCAGGGAACAACTGGTCCTACTGCTGAAGACTGAGGCAAAGGCGGCATTAAGTACCTCAGCCTTTTCTTCATCCTTGGTCACTATGTTACCGGCCCCATCTACTAGAGGACGGAGATTATCCTTAGTCCTCTTTTTATTGCCAATATATTTATAGAAACTTTTTTTGTTGCCCTTGACAACAGAAGCCAGGTTTAGTTCTAGCTGGGCTTTGGCGCTCCTGATTTTTTTCCCTACATAGCTTTACTACCTCATTGTAGTCCTCTGAGTGGCCTGCCCCTCCTTCCAAAGGCCATAAATCCTCTTTTTTTTCCCTAAGTTGCAACACTAGCTCCCTGTTTAGCCAGGCCGGTCTTTTTCCCTGACGGCTTGTCTTCTGGCACATGAGGACAGCCTGCTCCTGCACCATTAAGATTTGCTTCTTGAAAAACATCCAGGCTTCCTGGGCTCACTTGCCCTGGAGGACTGCCTCCCAGGGGACTTTGTCAACCAGGCTCCTGAAACGCCTAAAGTCTGCCCTCCGGAAGTCCAAAGTAGCAGTTCGGCTGACCCCCATCCTTGCTTCTCCCAGAATTGAGAACTCTATCATTTCATGATCGCTGTTCCCAAGACAGCCTCCAACTGTCACATCCCCCACAAGACCTTCCCTGTTTACAAACAACAGATCCAGCAGGGCACCTTCCCTAGTCGGCTCCCTCACCAGCTGTGTCAGGAAGTTATCCCCAGTACATTCCAGGAACCTTCTAGACTGTTCCCTCCCTGCTGTATTGTGTTCCCAGCAGATGTCCGGCAAGTTGAAGTCCCCCACGAGGACTAGAGCTCGCGACCTTGAGACTTCTCCCAGCCGTTTATATAATATTTCATCTGCCTCCTCATCCTGGTTGGGCGGTCTATAACAGACTCCTACTATGATATCTGCCTTGTTAGCTCTCCCCCGATTCTTACCCATAAACACTCAACCCCATTATCTCCATCATTTAGTTCAAAGCATTCATAACACTCCCTGACATACAGGGCCACACCCCCGCCTCTCCTTGCTTGCCTATCCTTCCTGAAGAGCCTATAGCTGTCCATGGCAGCACTATAGCTATGTGAGTCATCCCACCACGTTTCTGTGATGGCGACTACATCATAATTATCCTGCTGTACAATGGCTTCCAGCTCCTCCTGTTTGTTGCCCATGCTACGTGCATGAGTGTATAAGCACTTCAGATGGGCTATTGGTCCTTTCTCCTTTTTACTGGAGGGAGCTGAATTTCTGCCACCACCAGACTTATTCCTAAGGAGCCCGGTTACACCCCCTCTCTTTTCCAGTTCTAGAGCCAGCATGCTGCTTTCAGGCTTTTTGCTAGCAAGCTCGGATCCATCCCCATCCCCCTTCGAATCTAGTTTAAAGCTCTGTCAATGAGCCCCGCCAACTCCTGCCCTAAAACCCTTTTCCCCCTCTGAGACAGGCATTTACCGTCTGCTGCTAGCAGGCCTGGTGTCCTGAAAAGCAGCCCATGATCAAAGAACCCAAAGTCCTGCCAATGACACCACCCCCTGAGCCAGGTATTGATCAGCTGGCACTTCCTGTTAATCTTCTCATCATTCTTAGCAACTGTTGGGATAGAAACAAAAACTACTTGTGCTCCTGATCCCCTAAGCAGCCAGCCCAGGGCCCTGAAGTCTTTTTTCATTGCCCTTAGACTTCTGGTACCTACCTCATCACCACCTACCTGTAGCGGGTAGTAATCTGATGTCTGAACCAGGGAAGGGAGTTTTCTCCATGTGTCCTTAATTCTGGCCCCAGGGAGGCAGCTGACTTCTCTCTGGGATGGGTCCAGTCTACAAATAGGGCCCTCTGTTCCCCTCAGAAGGGAGTCACCTACTACAATTACCTTTCTTTCTTTCTTGGTTGAGGAAGTCCTGAGGCGTGGGGGTGAGTGACTAGCCCTGGGCAACTCACTGGATGGATCATCCTCTCCATCCTCAATTGCCTGGTCCTCGATTTCCAAAGCCCCATACCTATTATGCAAGAGCAATTGGGATGGTGAGGGGGGCCGTGAGGGGGGGCGTGAGGGGTTTTGTTTGCCTCTCTGAGGAGGGATCTGACTCCACTCCCCCTTATCCCCTAAATCCTCTCCTTCTGCCTGGTGACAGGAGGGAAGGGGATCACCCACTTCTGATAGGGCCTCGTCCTGCTGTCTTTTCCTCAAGGTATGGCTCCACCAATCTATCTCATTTTCACAGTCTCTGATACTTCTTAGCCTTTCTACCTCTTCCTTCAGTTCAACAACTTGCCTGAGCAGATCATTTACTTGATCACACTGTACACAGACAGTGTCTCTGGCTCCCTGTGAGAGCGGTGCCAGGCTTAGGCATTCGTTGCAGCCCGAGACCTGCACAGCCACATGCTTGCGCGGGAGGTCAGTCTGAGTTCCCACATTCTTTCTTGCAGCGGCTTTTGACCATTTTGCAGCCATGTTCTTCTCTTGTGCAGTCCTTCAGGAACAGACTGCTCCAGCATTGGTCCTCCACAGGGTCACAAGTCCTCCCAGCAAACCTGTTCCAGTGTGGGATTCCCACAGTGTCACAGCCTCCTTTGAGTGCATCCACCTGCTCCGGCATGGGGTCCTTCACAGCCTGAAGGTGGATATCTGCTCCACCATGGGTTTCCATGAGCTGCAGAGGGACAGCCTGCATCACCATGGCCTTCACCACAGGCTGCATGGGATTCTCTGCTCCGGTGCCCGGAGCACCTCCTCCCCCTCCTTCTTCACTGACCTTGATGGCTGCAGAGTTGTTTGTCTCACATATTCTCACTCTTCTCTTTGGCTGAAGTTGCCATGTTTTGCGGTAACATTTCCCCCTTCTTAAATGTGTTATTCCAGAGGCTCTACCACCATTGTTGATGGGCTCGGCCTTGGCCAGTGGTGGGTCTGTCTTGGAGCTGGCTGGCGTTTGCTCTATCGGACAAAGGGGAAGTTTCTAGCAGCTTTTCACAGAAGCCACCCCTATAGTCCTGCTACCAAAATCTTGCCATGCAAGCCCAATACACACCTTTAAGATCATTGAGTCCAAGCGTAAACCTAAAACTGCCAAGTCCACCACTAAACTATTTCCCTAAGTGCCACATCTACATGTCTTATAAATACCTCCAGGGATGGTGACTCAATCACTTCCTTGGGCAGCCTGTTCCAACTCTTGATAACCCTTTTTGTGAAGAAATATTTCCTAATATCCAATCTAAACCTCCCCTGGTGCAACTTGAACACCATCAGCAATAGTCCTCTGCAATTACCTGTGGAAGCAGTTTTGAATTGTAGTTTGCTCTTCAGGTCCATCTAGAATCTAAATTTTGTTGCAGGCTATTAACAAGATTTTGAACTGATATCTTCACTGTGTATATCTAAATGTTGCAAGGTTTGAATCCCATTTTGAAGCAGCTTTTCTTTGTACTTGGGGACTGGATTTAGATCCCAAATTGTAAATTGTAGATGTTGATTGCAGATAATTAAATTTAGTTGTCTCAGTGTGTAATTCTACATCTATCTAGGTAGTTATGTTACCATTACAGTCAATGAAGATCTAGTAATAACTAGTGAAGGGAGTTCAGACAGCCATTCTATTCAGTTCACTGGAGAATAGATAGTTATTTTTGTTCATCTGAAGTTTTCTAGTCTCCATTAATTAAAACCCACCATTAAAATGCCTAACTTTGGTTTCTAAATTTAGCTGTACAGGATCTTCCTATGTGTTACTCAGAAGTAGCTGCTTCTTTCATTTTTCTACGTGGAAAAGTATCAGGTATTTTCTGAAGGAAAATATGTATGTGAAAGGTGAGCGCCTAAATTAGGCAGATTTCACTCCACCTGGAGACTTGCTGATGCAGTGCTGTGGGATAGCTTACTTACATAAAAGTATACAGTGGGAGGACTAGAGATGGATGAAAAGTGCTATTGTCATGGCAAAAGCTAACTGTTGCACATATTACAGGTAATTATATTTAATAGATCTAAAGTGACAGTTATCATGTAGTTAGAAGTTGGTAGAAGAAAAAACAACTTGTTTTCTAACAACAAAGGAGATTATGGAAAGTTTCCCTGGTCTAGAATTACTGATTCTTTGCTTTTGAGATCCTGGATCCCATTAAGACTTCATGCAGCCAGCACATTGTGCTAAGGAAAACTTAGGTAACTCATTCCAAAGGCAAAGTTCAAGAGGAAAAGAGTACAGCTATCATCTGTAGTTAGATTAAGTTGCTGGATTGATTCTGAGTTTTTTTGAGTAATGCAGTAGCAAGCTGACCCCATCTTGATGAGGTGTTCTGAGAACATATTCAGAGACTTCAGCAGTCATAAGGGTATATGAGTCAAAAGATGCAATTCAGGGAGAACCAGAACAGAAACAGATATAAAAGAGTTTAATGACAGTATAAGGGTCAGTAGACAGAGGACAATAGTTGCCTAGCGCTAGAAAGGAATATGCAAGCTTCTCTGACACCATCGGACCAGATATTCAGGCCCAGCTTTTTGTCTAAGGAGTTGTTCAGATATTCAAGGATAGGTGTATGTAGACATCTCTGAGTATTTGATCTTTCCTACTAGGAAAATTTCACAGTGACAGAAGTTTGAATTTGCTAATGTAAAAATTCTCAGTACTGGTATTAAATAGATATTCTTCAGTTTTCATAAAAGGACTTACAGTTTGGTATCAGAAATATTTTCTTAATAGGACTTTTGAAGGAATTACTCCAAAGCATAGTTTTAAACACTTTTAGCATAGGTATATGACATACTACAACTTTCTGATTCTTATGTGTGTTTAGTTCATAGCTAATTTAAACTATATGAAATGCTTAAACTGAAAATTGTCCAATCACATTTACAAGTGAGAATGCTTACTGTTAAATTAAGTTCTAGGTGCTGACAATCACTTTCATAGACAATAATACATAGAACATTTTATAACTGATCAACAAAGTTATGTGTAATACACAAAATACTTTCAGCACTTAAATCTTAAAATGTCAGAGAGATCAATCATTTTCACATAAATATTTTTCATAAATTATTTCTTTATGGCTTATCACAAATAGTAATTAATTTCATATAAATTTTCATTGATTTCTCTGGACTTAGAGAAGAAGTGAAGTACTTCTTGTCATGAGATTGCCATGAGATATTGCAGCACATGAACAGATAAAACATTTTTTTATAATCTATCTCTGTTTTACAGATTATTGATTCTCTAGTTTATTGACTATCAAGGTAGAGGCAAATTAGTAGATGTTAATAAATGAATAATGTAGAAAAGTTTGCATGAACACAAATGGTTTCGGGCTTTCAAGGGTATGTTTCGTTAACTGAAAAGTAGAAAATTTAAAGTTAAAAATGAAGATATATCATTGCAAAATGAACATTTGTCCTGTAGAACTCACTGCCAAGATGGTCAAAACAGTCTGATGAAGAACAGTAGATTTCAGTCTTACAGGTTAATTTTATTTTTTTTTGGTGGCATCTTGAATAGAGTCTGTATGACTGGTTGTGACAGATTGTCGTGGTTTAGGCCAAATCGGCCACTGGGGACACAGGGGACCCCAGATGAGACCGACAGATGCTCCCCTCTACCCCTCATCAAGAGAGAGGTAGAGGAGGAAAAAGAGCCTTATGAGTTTAGAAGGAACTAAACTACTTTAATGAAATATTAATAATAAAAAGAAATAATGAGAAATATACAAAACTGTATCAAGCTCCCAGGATGACAATCACGACACCGGCTGGCACTGGGGCAGTCCCAGGCTGGACTCAGTGATAGATGGGAACTGGATTCCGGATCTGCATTCAGGATCAGGACCAAAGGCAGACGAACAGACAGAGTCCTCCTCAGACGTCAACCATTGAAGGAAGAAGGTGCTGACCCTTTGATCCTTCAGCTTTTATACTGAGCATGAGGCAGATGGGATGGAATACCCTGCTGGTCAGTTTTGGGTCACCTGTCCTGTCCGCTCATCCCCGCAAGTGGGACCCCTCTATGCTGTTCTGCTTCCAACCCTCCAATGGGGCAAATAACAAAGTGAGCTGGCCTTGGGTGTTATAGCAATAAGTATAAGCAAGAGCCTCTCTGCATACCATGCCTTGGCATCATCTATAAACATAGGTCTTACCACTCTGAGAGAGCGAACATTGTCTGCACAATATGCTGTTAATTTCAGTAGTTAGAAGAGGCCCAGCTAAGAAGCAAAGTTACTGAACAAAATTGGTCCTGTTTTAGCTCAAACCAGGACACAGATTCACTCGACCCCTTAACCAAACTAGCAATAGTTTAGTTCAGGCTCCAAAGGAGGTAAAGGCCTAAGCCATAAATAGGCCAAGAACTCCTCCAGTTTCAATCTGTTGTCTGAAACTCCACAAAGGAGCAGAGTGATACAGTGAGCATCCATGCATATGAGCTTGGAACACTAATCATGTGATTAACATATGGATAGTGGGTGGCTTTTCCAAGACTCATTTATCAAAGAACAAAGTTATGGGTACAAGGGTTCTCATGCAGACCTTTTCCATTGCATGTAATTTGACTACGAGCCAACCGCTTTATTCCATAAATATGACAGCCTAAGCGAGCCTTCTTTGAGCTCTTCCAGCTAAGCAGCCTGGCTGCAGGGCAGTGATCTCCCCTTGACCTGGGATGTCTCTCAAGGTTGCTCCTCAAGGCAGTGAGACCTTTTACCAATAGAAGATCTTTGGTGAGCAACCAATATCATGCATAACCTTGTAGTATGGTAACTTTGATTTTGACTTAGTAACTTTCGTAACTTTGAATCATTGTTCAAATGATTGTGCCATACAGCAATAGAGTGAACCTTGCCATCAAACTTTGTTATGTTGCACTTTTACAACGTCATATTAAACCCACTTTTGCTAATAGCTTTGACAGTAGTTCTTTAAGTGATCTAAATCACTCGTTCATGACACTAGCTTTATTTACTTTATACCAATCTTTCTACAGTTATGTTCAGGGAGCGTAAAAGCAAGTCTTTCTTTCAGGAATGCAGTAAGATTATTTTTCTTTGAAGTACCATTTTCAAGGCACTGAGATAGTTCAGTCTTATGGAAAGGTTAAAGTAAAGCACAGGGTTCTATAATCTTCACAATGACATTCCAAAATAATAATAGTAATACTAATATATGCAAATACATAAATGCACACACACGGAGTGTAATGTATCCTCAAATTGAACTGTAGTTGACTAACTAGAAAATGAACTTTATTTAATGAGGATAATTATATCACCAAAGACAAGAGTTTGGCAAGATTCAGAAAGTGATTTGCCACTAATAAGAATATCTATAGGATTAAAAGTAAAACCTAGTAATTTAGGCAGAATTCAAACTTGTTTATCTTCAGTCTTTTGTAAGAGAGTTAAGAGGAAACATTGCTAAGAACAAAGAATTGAAGAATTCCCGACTTCATTGCTCGAGTTTTTGCATAAAGAAGTCATGGACACTGGAGTTGTCCACACTAGGAGGGATGCTGAGCAAGTGGAAACTAAAATCTTCTGCTGTGTTACTCTGCTGTGCTCCTTGTCATCCCTGGAAACATTCAAGGTCAGGTTGGACGGGACTCTGAGCAACATGACCTAGTTGAAGACTAGACCTTTAAAGATCCCTTCGAACCCAAACTATTCTATGATTCTATGATCTGATAATAGTTTATGAGTGTTGTAGTCTCTTGAGACTCAAATACACCATAAGATGAAGAAAATATGAAATATACATTCTACATTAGTACTTCCATTTGTTTGATATTGGAGAGCAGAGGCTTCCTTTCTGAGAGAAGTTCCGTCAAACCCTGTCTGATAAAAAGCCCACAATGTGAATAAACAAAATAGAGTTTGAAGGATAGTGTCTTATTAGTAGCTTTGGTTCATGCAGGCACAAATAGAGTGTCATAGCATTATAAAGATAAAGAAAAAGATCCCCACACTCCAGCAGATCTAACACCTAAAGTCGGTCTTTAAAGACCCTGTCACAAACTACAATGAGAACTGGAATACTAACTTCATACAACAAGATGGTGACTTTTGGAGTTTGAATCCAATGTCTGATTGTCCTCCAGCATGAGTCACACACATTGTTGGTTTATTTATAACAAGTGCTTTGTGCAGCAATGTAAATCATTGCAAAATAATAGAGAGGGAGTGAACACAGTGATCACAGTGAACACAGATTTTCCACACTTCATTAATAAGAATGCCGCTCCAGGTGGCCTTCAGAAGCTAACAGCTAATATATCAGTGACTGTTGACAAAGCACGACACAGTATTAGTACTTAAACTACTTTTTCAAACACTGTGGTCAGTGACATCAAGAGAAACTCATGTTTCATGTGAAAAAAGTGACAATAGAGGTACAAACATTTCAAAGTTTACTGGAGAAGGAAAAAACTCTCACAATTCTGAAGTCTTCTGAAACGACTGAAATATGAAAGAATTAAAAGTTGTAGACATTGTCTAAAGCAAAGACCAATACAATGATAGTGGAAGTGCAGTAAAAGTAGCAGGATGTAGGTTTTGAAATTTACAATAGGAATCTTTGTTTCAGCTAGCTTTTCTGCTTTGATAAACTGAATTCTTTTAATACTTGGGCTTACATCTTCCAATGCTAAGTTTTCCTGAGGCAGAAAAACAGCGGGGCAGCAGAGACACTCAACAGGAGCCAGTAGCTCTTGCAGGAGACAGTGACGAGGCCTGGGTGTTGCCAGAGCAAACGCGACCCCACCACATGCCTATAAAAAGCAGCCCTGGGGAGTGCAGGAAGGGCACCTCTTTGAAGGAGTGGCATTCCAGCAGCCAAGTGGAAGACTTGAAGGACACATAACCCCACAACCAGGCACTGTTCCATGACCAGCTGCATGAGTCAAGGGCACTCATCCTAGCTGGCCCTCAAGGCAGAATGGTGAACACTCATCAGAGATCTAAGGCTGCAGCCTTGGCTTGGGGTTCTGCATCATCTACCCCAGCAGTGCCCAATGTCTCCACCCAGGCAAAGGTGCTGAAGAGAGAGGCTGCAGTGCAGACCTCAGACTGCAGGAGGTGCCTCAACCTTTCTTCTGGGGCAGGGACAGGCGGCAGACCTACGTGTAAAATGTGTACCCAGGTGGAGGACCTCCTGCAGCGGGGTCCTGCTACAGAGCTGCAGGAGGCAGTGAGGAGGCTGTGTAACATCAGGGAGGCCGAGAAGGAGTTAAATAGATGGTTCCAAGGACAATCTACAGTGCACTTACAGCCCATGGCCAAACAACCCAAGACCCCCACCGGCACACAGAGAAGAGATTGGGGCCAATAATGCAGAAGAATGGAAGCTTGCAACGGTAAGGACCAGCAGGAGGAAGAGACTTCCACCAAAGCCTGAGGTGCCCTTGCAGAACCACTTCACCACTCTGCAGACTGAAGAGGAAAGACCAGTCACATCAGGAGAGACGCTGGAGCTGAGTAATGCAGCCCAATCTGATCCCTATAAAACAACCAGTGCAACTAAGAAAAAGTGACAGGTGATAGTAGCAGGCAACGTTCTCTAAGAGGTAGAGACGCACCTATTTGCTGACCTGATGCACTCTTTAGACAGGTGTGCTGCTTAGCGGAAGCTTATATCAGGAATGTCACCAAGAGACCACCAAGCCTCATACAGTCCACTGACTATTATCGCTGCTGTTGTTTCACATGGGCATCACCAGTGATATCACCAGGAGCAGACTGAGGAGTATCAAGAAGGATTACAGAGCCCTGGGAGCAGCGATAAAGGACTCTGGGGCACAGGTAGTTTTTTCAACAGTCCTCCTCATCAAAGGGAAAGGGTTTGAAAGAGCCAGTTGCATTTGTCGAGTTGACAAATGGTTACAGAAAGGACTAGTGCCAGAGCCAGGGGTTCAGCTTCTTAGACCATGGGACTTGCTTTGAGAAACCAGGTCTACTGGGGGCTGATGGAGTCCATCTGTCAGAGAAGGGGAAGAGCATCTTCAGTCATAGGCTTGCCAAGCTCATGAAGAGGGCTTGAAACTAAAGTTGCTGAGGGAGGGGAACCTCAATCCACCCCACTCCTACCAGTGTGATGCCAGTGCCAGCAATACATGCCCAGAACCTGGACAAGGATCCTAGGTCATCAGGAGAGCAGCTGGAGTGCGGCACAAAGGAATTCCACCCACTCCAGCCAGTAAGTCAGCTTCATTGGGGGCCCATCTTAAATGCCCCTATGCAAATGCACGTAGCATGGGGAATAAATAAACAAAATGAGTCAGAGACGTGTGCACGCATCCAGGGCTATGATCTTATTGGCATCACAGACTGATGGCGGGATGGCTCCTATGACTGGAGTATTGGAATGGAAGGACACAGGGTTTTCAGGAAGGACAGGCAGGGGAGACGAGGAGGGAGTGTCACCCTCTATGTCAAGGACCAGCTGGAGTGCATGGAGCTCCTCCTGGGGATGGATGAGGAGCCGACCAAGACCGTATGGGTTAGGATTAAAGGGAGGGCAAGGACAGGTGACAGTACAGTGGGGATCTGCTACAGGCCACCTGACCAGGAAGACTAACAGGATGATGTCCTCTATAGACAGCTAGGAGCAGCCTCATGTTCACAAGCCCTGGTCCTCATGGGGCACTTCAGCCACCCTGATATCTGCTGGAGGGACAACATAGCAGGTCATAAGGAATCCAGGAAGTTCCTGGAATGTTTTGATGATAAATTCCTTTTCCAAGTGATAGAGAAACCAACAAGGAGAGGTGTTATGCCAGATCTTCTTCTCACCAACAAGGAGGGCCTGGTGGGGAATGTGAAACTCAAGGGCAGCCTTGGCTGCAGTGACCATGAGATGGTGGAGTTCAAGATCCTTAGGGCAGTGAGGAGGGTGCAGAGCAAGCTCACTACCCTGGATTTCAAGAGAGCCAATGACTGTAAGAGAAGATCAGGATCAATACCATCTAAAGAACATGAAGGTGCAGAAGTCCATGGGACCAGATGAGATGCATCCACAGGTCCTGAAGGCACTGGCAGATGAAGTTGCTAAGCCACTATCCATCATATTTGAGAAGTCATGGCAGTCCAGTGAAGTTCTCACTGACTGCAAAAGGGGAAACATAACCCCCATTTTTAAAAAGGAAAAGAGAGGAAGACTCCAAGAACCACAGGTGGGTCTCATCTCTGTGCCTGGAAAGATCATGCAGCAGGTCCTGCTGGAAAATATGTTAAGGCACATGGAAAATAAGGAGGTGATTGGTGTCAGCCAACATGGTTTCACTAATGGCAAATCATGCCTGACAAATTTGGTGGCCTTCTGTGACAGGGTTAAAACTTTAGTGGATAAGGGCAGAGCAACTGACGTCATCTACCTGAACTTGTGGAAAGCATTTGACACTGTCCCGCATGACATCCTTGTCTCTAAATTGGAGAGACATGGATTTGACTGATGGACCACCCAGTGGATAAGGAATTGGCTGGATGGCTGCACTCAAAAATTTGTGGTCAGTGGCTTGATATCAAACTGGAGACCAGTGATGAATGGCGTTCGTCAGGGGTCACTACTGGGACCAGTACAGTTTAATATCTTGTCAGTGACATGGATGGTGGGATTGAGTGCACACCCAGCAAGTTTGCCAATGACACCAAGCTGTGTGGAGCAGTTGACATGCTGGAGAGGAGGCATGTCACCCAGAGGGACCTGGACAGGCTGGAGAGGTAGGCCTGTGCACCAGTTCAACAAGGCCAAGTGCAAGGTCCTACACATGGGTTGGGGCAATCCCAAGCACAAATGCAAGCTCGGCGGGGAATGGCTGGAGAGCAGCCCTGAGGAGAAGGACCCAGGTATGCTGATTGATGAGAAGCTCAACATGAGCCAGCAATTTTTTTCTCCCGATATTTTTTTGGACAAGAAGGCCAATGGCATCATGGGGTGCATCAAGAAGAGTGTGGCCAGCAGGTCAAGGGAGGTCGTCCTCCCCCTCTACTCTGCCCTGGTGAGGCTGCATCTGGAGTATTGTGTCCTATTCTGGGCTCCCCAGTTCAAGAAGGACAGGGAAGTGCTGGAGAAGATCCAGCAAAGGGCTACAAAGATGATTAGGGGTTTGGAACATCTCTCTTATGAGGAAAGGCTCAGGGACTTGCATCTTTTTCTAGAGAAAAAGTCTAGAGAAATAAGACTGAGGGGGGATCTTATCAATATTTATAAATACTTAAGGGGAGGATGCCAGGTAGATGAGAAGAGTCTGTTTTCAGTGCTGCCCGGTGATAGAACAAGAGGCAACGGGCACAAACTTGAGGATAGGAAGTTCCATCTAAACATGAGGAGGGACTTCTTCACTTTGAGGGTGGTGGAGTGCTGGCACAGGCTGCCCAGAGAGGTTGTGGATTCTCCCACACTGGAGACGTTCAAAACCTACCTGGATGCATTCCTGTGCAACCTGCTGTAGGTGTCCCTGCTGTGACAGGTGGGTTGGACTTAGATGATCTCTAGAGGTCCCTTCCAACCCTGACCATTCTGTGATTCTGTGATTCTGTGATTCTGTAATGTGTGCTTGCAGCCCAGAAAGCCAACTGCATCATGGGCTGCATCAAAAGAAGCGTGGTCGAGCGAGGTGTTTCTGTCACTCTACTCTGCTTTCATGAGACCCCACCTGGACTACTGTTTCCAGCTCTGGAGCCCCCAACAAATGAAGGACATGGACCTGTTGGAGAGAGTCTAGAGAAGGACCACAAAATGATGAGAGGGCTGGAGCACCTCTCCTATGAGGACAGGCTGAGACAGGTGGGATTGTTCAGCCTGGAGAGGAGAAGGCTTCAGGGAGACTTTATTGTGGCCTTCCAGTACCTAAAGGGGGCTTACAGGAGAGCTGCGGGGGGACTCTTTACCAGGGAGTGTAGTAAAAGGATGAGGGGTAACAATTTTAAATTGAAAGAGGGTAGATTTAGATTAGATATTAGGAAGAAATTCTTTACTGTGAGTGTGGTGAGAAACTGGAACAGGTTTCCCAGTGAAGTTGTGGATGCCCCATTCCTGGAAGTGTTCAAGCCCAGGCTGGATGGGGCTTTGAGTAACCTGGTGTAGTGGAAGATGTCCTTGCCTACAGCAGGGAGGTTGGAACTAGATGATCTTGAAGGTCTCTTCCAACCCAAACCATTCTATGATTCTGTGATTTTCCAAGGCTACAAGTTCCAGTTTTTATGCTGGCTTAATGTTTGCTTTTTAACAGGAAAATAAGGTTCTGAGCTGAGTGTGTGAGGAGAGAGACCTGGAGACATAATGGCTCAAGATGGTTGGGAAGTGGATGTAGGACATTCTAACTTTCTTATATCTGTTTAAGGTAGTGGATATTGACTGCAAGTCTTTGTCATTGGATGTTATTTCCTTCCTTTATGTGAATCGAAGTGGTGGCACTGTTTCAATGTCAAATTCTTCTTTGTATATGTTCACGTCACGAAGAACTCACACACTTGGTTTTGGCAGTGCCCTCAGAGGGGGCAAAGATTCATTAAGCACGGTTCTCTCTTCAGTAAATGTGTTTCCTTTAGGCAGTGATAAGACATATGATCAATGTGGAAATTGCAATGGCATTGCTACTGTTTTGTCTTTGTGATCTAGTGAAGATACAGACTCAGTGGAGGTTTAACTTGTACCTGAGGGCAGATATAAACCCTCTGAGGAGAGGTTCTCTTTACAGGCCCATCGGTTCAACAATTGCTAAGAAATGATATGATTCATTCAGTTTGTCCCTATTTTGAGAGCTATATTCTGGAAGTATTAGTGCTTGTTAGGGTCTTGGTAGGCTGAAGTGCTCATTGTGTTTAATGAAGTGCCAAACGCAGAAGGATTTGGAGACAAATTCTGAAGGTACTTCAAATCCTATAAGCCATAGAAGTGCTTAGCAATATTATGCACCCTGCCACATAGGAAACATTTACTAGCTGGCAGAAAATAGAAGGAATAGAAATACCTAATGCTGCTAGTTAAATCTAAAGGTAAATGACAATTATTCCTAACTTGATCCTAAACTGTGGTCCAAAAGTGTTTCTCAGGTCAATAAATACCCTTTCCAACCTGTTCTTTTGCTAACGCCAATTTTTTTGAGGTCAAGTTCTGTTTTCTCAGCATTTTTTCAAAAGCCCCTATATGGATGTTCTTCGAGCTGCGATAGCAATTAAACTTGGGGGGATCTCCAGAGTCGAAGTTGTATATAATTGCCTCTTATAAATTTGAAGAATGCCATACTAGTCCTGGATCTAATAACCATTTAGAGATCATAATCTAAGGTAATGCCTTGTGTCTATGATACTGTATTTCTTAGATATCAGAGCCTGGAGTAGCCATTGAATCACAGAATCACTGAGGTAGGAAGGCACCTCTGGAGATCATCCAATCCAGCCTAGTCTAGCTCTAGTCAGAGCAGGGTCAGATAAGGCAGATTGCTCAGGGCTATGTCGAGTTGGTTTGTTACTATCTCTAAGGATAGAGATAACCTTGATAGGCTTTCTGGGCAGTCTGCTTAATGCTTGATCGATCCTGCAGTAAAAGGGTTTCTTCTTGTGTTTAAGCAGAATTTTCTATATTTCAGTATGTGCATATTGCTTCTTTTCCTGTCACTGGATATTACTGTGAAGAGTCTGGGCTGGTCTTCTTTTTTCCCTGCCATTCGATATTTGTGCTGAGCCTTCTCTTCTTAAGGTAGAACAATGCCAGCTCTCTCAGATTCTCCTCCTGTGTCAGATGTTCCAGTCCCTTTTTATTTTTTGTGGCATTTTGATGGATTTGTGTCAACGTGTCCATATCACTCTTGTAAGAGGGAGCCTAGAACCGGCCACAGTACCCTCCGTGTGTCTCACCAGGGCAGAGTAGGGAGGAAGGATCATCTCCATCAGTCTGCTGGTGATGGTCTTCCTAATGCAGCTGAGGATGCTGTTGGCTTTCTTTGCTGCAAAGGCACATTACTTAGTTGTGGTCAACATGTCCTCCAGGACACCCAGGTCCTTTTCTCGAAAACAGCTTTTCACCTTTCATCCCCCAGCATGTACTGGTGGATGGGGTTATTCCTCCCCAGGGGCAGGACTTGTTTGCCTTTGTTGAACTTCATGAGATCCCACTCAACCCAATTCTCCAGCCTGTCCATGTCCCTCTGAACGGCAGCACAACCATCTGGTGTATTAGCCACTCCTCCCAGTTTTGTGTTGTCTGAAAACTTGTCAAGGGTGCACTCTGTCTCGTCATCCACATTATTAATGAAGTTGCTAAACAGTACTGCCTCAGTATCAACCCCTGGGGTACTAGGGACTGACATCCAGCTGGACTTCATGCCTCTGATCACAACACTTTGAGCCCAGCAGTTCTGACAGTTTTCAATCCACCTCACTTTCCGTGTATCTAGCCCATACTTCATCATCTTGTCTATTAGGATATTATGGGAGACGGTCAAGAGCTGTAAAAAAGTCAACATAAAAAACATCCAGTGCTCTCACCTCATCCATCAAACCATTCATTAGAAGGCTATCAGGTTGGTCGGACATGATTTTGACTTTGTGGATCCATGCTGACTACCTCCAATCGTTTTCTTAACCTTCCTCAGGGGTCGGTACTGGGACCCGTACTGTTCAACATCTTTGTTAGCGACATGGACAGTGGGGTAGAGTGCACCCTCAGCAAGTTTGCTGATGATACCAAGCTGTTTGGCGAGGCAGACACGCTGGAGGGGAGGGATACCATCCAGAGGGACCTGGACAGGCTGGAGAGGTGGGCCCAAACCAACCTCATGCAGTTCAACAAGGCCAAGTGCAAGGTCCTACATCTGGGTCGGGGCAATCCCAAGCACAAATACAGGCTGGGCGGAGAATGGCTGGAGAGCAGCCCTGTGGAGAAGGACCTGGGGGTGATGATTGATGAGAAGCTCGACATGAGGAAGCAGTGTGCGATCGCAGCCCAGAAGGCCAACCGTATCCTGGGCTGCATCAAAAGAAGTGTGGCCAGCAGGTCAAGGGAGGTGATTCTGCCCCTCTACTCCACTCTTGTGAGACCGCACCTGGAGTACTGCATCCAGCTGTGGAGTCCCCAACATAAGAAGGACATGGACCTGCTGGAGCGCGTCCAGAGGAGAGCCACGAGGATGATCAGAGGGCTGGAGCACCTCTGCTATGAGGAGAGGCTGAGAGAGTTGGGGCTGTTCAGCCTGGAGAAGAGAAGGCTCCGGGGAGATCTTATTGCGGCCTTCCAGTACCTAAAGGGGGCCTACAGGAGAGCTGGGGAAGGACTTTTTACTAGGGCATGTAGTGATAGGACGAGGGGGAATGGCTTTAAGCTGGAAGAGGGCAGGTTTAGATTAAACATTAGGAAGAAGTTTTTCACTTTAAGGGTGGTGAGGCACTGGAACAGGTTGCCCAGAGAGGTTGTTGAAGCCCCATCCCTGGAGGTGTTCAAGGCCAGGCTGGACGTGGCCTTGGGCAACCTGGTCTAGTGAGAGGTATCCCTGCCTGTGGCAGGGGGGTTGGAACTCGATGATCTTCAAGGTCCCTTCCAACCTAAACCATTCTATGATTCTATGATTCTATGATTCTATGATTCATGGGCCTGAAGACAGTTTCCAGGACTATTTACCCTATCTCCTTCTTAGGGAACAATGTGAGGCTGACTGATCTGTAGTTCCCTAGATCTTCACTCTTGCCTTTCTTGAGGATAGATGTGACATTTGCTTTTTTCCAGTCCTCAGGAACCTCTCCCAATTGCCATAACCTTTTACAGATAATCAAGAGTGACCTTGCAATGACATCAGACAGCTCCCTCAGCACTCTTGGGTGCAACCCATCAGGTCCCATTGACTTGTGCATGTTCATTTTTTCAAAAATGTTCCATAACCTCCTCCCCTGAGAGTCTTTCTTGCTCCAGACTTTCACACAGGTCTCGTGAACATGAAAATCCTGAAGTCTGATTTTACCAGAAAAGACTGAGGTAAAGAGATAGTGATTATGTAGGTTTTTTCTTTATGCTTTATCACCAGGTTCCTCACCCAATTCAGCAGTGGGATCACATATTTCCTAGTCTTCCTTTTGTTGCTGACAGACCTGTAAAAGACCTTCTTGTTTCCCTTCACATCCTTCACCAGATTCAATGTCAGTTGGGCTGTGGCTTTCCCAACCTCATTGCTCCATACTTGGACAGTGCCTCTATATTCCTCCTGGTATACCTGTCCCTGCTTCCACCTCCTGTATCGTTCCTTTTTATATTTGGATTTAGTCAGGATCTCACTGTTCATCCATGCAGACTCCTGCACATTTTCTTGACTTCCTGTTCATTGAGATGGACTGTTCTTGAGCTTGAAGGACATAATCCTTGAATATTAATCAGTTATCCTGGATCTCTCTTCTCTGCAGCGCTGTTACCCATGGGATTCTTCCAAGCTGATTCTTGAACAGGCTAAAAGCTGCCCTCCTAAAGTTCAGGTCTGTGATCCTGCTATTTGCTCTACTCCCTCCTCACCTGATCTTGAATTCTGTCATCTCATGGCGATTGTCATCCAAAGCTACCCAATGCTATGGGGACTGGCAGATTCTTTTAAGGATCCTTGATAAAATGAGAACTGGCTTCAGGGTTGTAGTTATACTTAGAGCTTTATTGTTATATAAAGATTTTAGCAATCAGCATAGCTTATCATTGTGCAGAGTTTCTAGCAATTAGCATAGCTTACCTATTACATAAAATTTCAGTTACCTAGACTTTTCAGTCACGTGGACCCTCTGCAGATTGGGTCAAATTCTTAACAATTAGTGGGCCATACAATAATCATGATCTAGACTCTGACTTTAAGAAGTGCATGAGTCAGTCAATCCTTGGAGGAAGAAGAACAGCAGAGGTGGAGTAAGGTTACTCTAGCCAACAGTGAGGGCGGTCCTCCTGCTCCCTCCATCACGGTGCAGGTGTCCCCTTTACCACACCTGGAAACATGAAGTCCTTAGCAGCCCAGCTGTTGTTGCATCAGCTTCAAAATTCTTTTGGGTAAGTGGATGTATTTATATTTCTCAGTCTGGGAGTTAGGTCTTTAACATTTCCATATGTTAGTGGCTTCTGAAGAGGCTGCCAGACAATCAAAATGCAAGGACTGCAAGGAGGCAGCAAGCTGCAGGTGGTAATAGCTGCATAATGATCTTTTATCTCTTCCTGTCTATTGTTGTATCTGATCCTGCCTACCTGTTGCTCTCAGTTTGACCTAATGGTGCCACTCTCAGGATACAAGAGTTGAGTGAACAGTCACAGGAGGCATCCCTGGCCACCAGGGGATCACAGGTTTTGCCATCCAGAATATCTCACGTGCTGTTATGCTTCCTAGTTCCATAATGAGCGTCATCATACCCTGGCAACACTGTGCCAGGTGTCAGGAGCAGGGGATACTGGTCAGGTCACTGCAGCCAAAGCTGCCTTCAGATTCATGACAAACGCTTCCTTGTTTGTATGTGGTCCAGCAGACTGTATCTGTCCCTATTTATCTGTGCGAAGAACTTATCATCAATGCTTGTTCTCCAGAAACATTCTGGTGCTTGTGCTCTCCTGTGCTGGCCCTATTGACCTATCTTCTTGGTGTTTCTTCAAGTCTCTGCTTAGCTGTATGTCAGGAATTCACTGAGTTTCTTCCGTGTCTTTGTGATTCCTGATATTTGTAAAGGTTTGTATACTGCTGAAAAATCAATGCTCCATAACTACTTTATCAACTTCTGGTGTTTCCATGAGCTTTCCCCTCTTATGAGTCTCTGTTGCCTTCTTTTCCAACTGCTACTCCTTCATCACAGAGTTGCTCAGTTGGCATACCTCTAGTTCTGGCTTTTGTGCTCTAAATCCTGTCTTTCTAATGGTTTCAGTCTCTTTTTTTTTTTTATGTCCTGAAGATAGGATGAAGTATAGATTTCACTAGAGAGGGTTCTAGGTCAGTGACGATAAGACTGAAGAGAATACATTTTTTCTACACATAAGATTCATCACAAATACCTTTATACTGGTGCATCCTTCTAGCTTTCTGCATATTGTGTTAAAGAAGTAATGCAACATGTCCTAACTTGCTTGCTTGACCATCAGGAAAAGCTGTATCTTGCAAGAACTGTGCTGCTTCTTAATATTAGGCAAGAGATCAGAAGTTAGGCAGTGCAAACATAAACACATTATTAAAGAATCAGTTCATAAAATAGGTTATGAAATGTTAAACACTTATTTTGGTCTCAGCTGAGTCAAATTTTTCAGTAACAAATCATCAGATGATATCTTTCCCTGTCAAACCACTTCAGATTTGTTTTGCTGAAAATGGTGGTGTTTGTAAATAGCACAGTCCAAATTACTTGTTTTACTTAAAGGTTTTTGTTTAAATGTCACACCTACACATATATATTTTAAATATACATATATTAAATTAGAGACGTGATATTTTAAAAGCTTTAATTATATACCAATATTATATCAAAAATTGATAAATCACTAAATTGTATTAACATCACTTAAAGTTAACAACCTTAACTTTTCTTCATAACAAAAATGTTGAAATGTCTTAAATTTCATATAATTCTTATTAGCTATTCAATTACTTTAAAACAAACATAATACATAACTGCATAACCTGGAAATACAGTATGCATATGTTTCTAGGAAGCTCCACTATGTAATACCGTAAACTGAATAACAGAATGAATCCATGAAATAAGTTATGTCTAAATAATATTAAAGAAATATTACTATTAAAGAAACATTAAGGAAATTGTTCAGAAAATTCATTTGTTAGTAGCTTCCAGAAAATCCAGAACATTTTAGAGGTAAACCAAAAAAGCTAAAACATACTTTCTTTCTTCCTCTCCTCTGCATGTTAAATGAATTATGTTTCCTCCTTTTGGACTTAAAAGTTTATTGGTCACTTAATATTCTCCTTCTGCGTATGTCCAAAATTTCTCTGTGAACAGCCAAGGATCTACCTCTTAGCCTGAACCTCGGTTTTATTTATAAACTAGGACATTAAAGGAGGACCTGAATGCATACGTAACCTGGCAGCATGCCTAATAAATCTTCATAGGATTGAGTCTTTCATGAGAGGCAATTGTAAATGGAATATGTAAGAAATATATAATAAACACTCACAGGAAGACCTTTTCAGTTTCAAAAAATTATCCTGTCAATGGGCCTGAAGGCTGAACTGGAATAGGATCATCCCTGCCTCCAGATCTTCCAGTTATGCAAGCCATGGTCTAATTCAACAGTGTAATTGGTCTGTTCTGCTTGGAAAGGGCAACCATGCATTGCAGGCACTGCATGCATTTTACATTATAAACTCACTGGATGAAAAACAGAACTAAACCAGATTCACAGGTCTAGAATTCAAGTCTTTGACAGCAGAGCATTTCTTAAGTGAAAAATAATAAAATCATAGAAATATTTTATAAAAGGTAAATAACTTATTTCCCTAATACATTTTGTACCATTGAAAAAAAACACCCTACTCTAAGATAATTATATATTTCAGAAAAATGTGGTTAATAAACTCCCTTCTGCATAATCATTTTCATTTGTTCTTGCATAATTGTCTAGAAAGATAGGCCAAAAACCCTTTATAGTACCCTGTCATTCTGAAGAGGGTTGTGCATAAATTTGAAAGGGGGGGGAAGGACTTTTCTTATGCCAGGAAATTGTTCTTAGGACTTAAAATGGGATTTAAAAATGTCATTTTCAGAACATGACTAGAAGTGAGATTGCAGTGCCAGATATCACTAAACATAAAAGCATATTATGTAACTTTTATAGCTCTCTTTTGTGCAATGGCTTTCTATGCCGATTAACTGAAAATTCTATCGTTGTCATTTTGTGGCCCAGAGTGCAATGTGATGTTATTTAATAAGATGTATAACCTTCCCGTCTGCCTATTCTTGTCAGCACTGTTAAATGGGGTGTACATACATCATCATGACTGTGGCAATGTTTTTTGTTGATCTAGTTATGCTTTCCAAAATACTTCATTGCAAGACATGTTGACATTATTAAAAAAAAAAAAATCCAAAAGAGAAAGGAGAGAAATATATTTAACATTAGTTTCATAACCTCTCTTTCCATAACTTAACAGTACATTTATTGACTCAGGAGAAGGAAGGATAGCTGTCAAAATTGCCTGGGAATTAAAATCAGAGAAGCCAGTCACCAACTATAGCATTCTCCAATTAAATTTGAGCGAAAAAGTCCTCATGTTATGTCTTCTACTCACTGCTCTATTGCTCATTTGTAAAAACAAACATTTGCCATGAAGACATAACTGCCAATTTAGACTAACTAAGACAAATGAGATAATGAGGCCAGTGGCAGCTTTGAGTTGACAGACCCAGCTGAGTGCCCAGCTCCGAGTAGAAAGCTTTCTTTTCCTGCCAGAAGGTCTATATGCTAATACTAACTAATTTGCCAACCTTGGCCCTCCAGTGTTTGACAATAGGAGAGTGTACCATTTTGTTACAGATGTGACATTAATTTGGATGTAAACTAAAGCTGGAACAGGTAATCTATGCAACCTTCTAACCGGGAAGGCGGTCACCAAAAAATGTAAAACCTTGCCTGGTAAAAATAAATTAAAAAAATGCTTAAGTGTGAAGGACAGATTATTTAAATGCAAATGATGACGAATGAATGACAAAGTCTATAGTAAATAATGAAAGAAATAAAGCCACTATAGTCTGCATCTTCTTGTACCACGTTGCTTTAATGCCCTTACCTGAGCATTAAAGGAAAAATCAAAGAAATTGCCCAAATTCCAGACTGAACACAAAAGACCACTTTTGACCTGATATTCATTTGAAGAGCTGTGCACAGAGAAAACTTTTCAGAGTATTTTGAAACACTTTTTTAAACTAATTTCTGTCATTATTATTTTTGAGGGTTTTTTTTCCAAAAGGAAACTCTCCCCCCGCCAAGCTTCATAACGAAAATAAGTGAGAGTGAGTGAGTTAGGAATATTGTTACAGGTTTCGGTTAAGAATAAGAGTTTGGTTTTTTATAAATGTTTTAATGTCCAAAACTGCATTTATAAGTTCATTCCAGAAACAAGGTTTTGACATGGATGAGAAATGTATTTTGTAGCTACTGGTACACAAAATAACAACAAAACAAAACACAATATGAATTTATATGTTTTTACTCTTTGGGGCTGTGAGAAAAATCTGCAATTTTAGAGGCATATTAGAAACATTTTTTTTTTCCCCTATGGAGTATAACATGACTGATATGTAACTTTATTGATAATTTTGCAAACAAAGCTATATATTGTCCCTAACACAACGGAGCTGCTGGTGATTTCAATGGTAGTTGTGTACATTGACCAAGGACATTGTATAGCCTTACACTAAGACACCTCATAGAAAAAAATATTGTTTATATAGTTGTTCATCCTAAAAATTATCCACACTCAGATAATTACAATAGCTAGAAATATAATGTCATTTTCCTCCTATTTCTAATGTGGCCATTATAAAATACTTCTAATGTGGATCAGTAGAATTAATCATTATCTATAACTAATGCACTTGAAACATATATATGGGTTTATGCTGATTTGCTAAATGATCCATGAATAAAATATAGGCTCTCTTTTATAAAAAACAAACAAGCATTATATCAGGTAATTATATATCTGACCAGCTACTTAAAAAGAACTTTAATTTTTTAGAGTTTTATAGTGTTGCTTAATCTTTTATAGTTTTTGCCCAATCTACTGTATTTTAAAAACTATATAAACTAAATAATGAATAAATATTGATGCAGGTCCCAATGAACAAAAAGAAGAATGTATTTTAAATTTAAAATAACCAAATTCACTAATTCAATGTGGTTTCTGAAATATTTTCTATAATATGCCAACTTCTGATATGTCATAATAACTATTTAATATTATAGACTGAGAATCAGTATCCCTTACTCAGATTTCTAAGCTACATGAATGCAAACCTTTCAGTATTCCTGCCCTCTCCCTTGACAAACAGGCGGAACTCAGTCATTTACTGTGGGAGAACTAGTTTACTAATTTATATACAGGTTTGATTCCAACATTAGTCATTAGGGGAATAATTGTGAACTCTACTGATTTCTGTTTTGTTGTCATCGTTGTTGTTGTTATGCAAGTTGCTAAATCTTTACAGTTTCAAACAATTGCAATTTTATCCTGCAATCTTTAAGTGCATGCTGTTATCATCATTATAGCTCATATCAGTAGTATTACTGTCAAATACTGGGTATTGAATACTGGGAGAAGCATAGCTCAATCGGAAGATCTCCAACTACCTTTTAAGGATAAAGAAAGCTCTCATTACAGCGTGAAGGACTGAATGGAAAAGGCTTATCAAATTGTATTTCATGTTGCATAGTGATTTATCTCAGGAGCTCATGAGCAGGATTCATTTGGCATAGTCGTTACCTAGTAACTGCCAAGGAAGATGTATATATGTACATAAAATTTTGCTAAACCCCACAGTCAGACCACTAAAGATATGTATATAATGAGATTTTATGTATCAAATATGAAAATCTTTAAGAAAACAATCACCCAGAAACTTACAGCTTTTGAGTGAAATGGTACAATGATTCTTGTAGTGATCGGAAAAGGACAGCTCACAAATTAAATAACACGACCGATTTGAAAGAGTTGAACATTGATGTCATGTTGTGTTCTTTAGCATGGTAGAGAGTAGCAGACTATTCAAGAATGACTACACCACGTAATACAATGATAAAGGCAGTTTAATGATTTGTAATTCAGTATGATTATTTGGAGAACACTATACTCCAACTTTGAAAAGGTAGGTGGGATTCTATCAGTTTAACCATGTGTTTTATATTTCCTGGTCTTCCAATTCTATGAAAGTGTATGTCAGTTTTACCCGTCTCTTGCAATATATTTGATCATTCTTTTTCTCGGAACAATTGATAAAAAGTAGGCTAGCACTTGGAAAAGCACAAATTACTACAGCATTCCAGTGGAAGCAGTTGATTTGATGATAATTTTCTATTTAGGTATGTTTTAAGGTCTATCAGTCAGGGAATTTTAATCCATTTAAAATACAGTACATGAATTGTGTGTATGACTTTAATTATAATAGCATGACCACTTATGTTGAGCATTACCATAGTTCAAGTAAATTATATCAATGTATTGGATCTCAATTTACTCATAATCGCATAAAAAAGATCAGGCTTATCTGGCATTTTTGATTTTTTTAGTAGTCTGTTGACCACTATTAATTATTGCAATCATAGTTAAATCTTTAACGAAGAACTAGTCGGCTCTTTTTTTATTATGGTCTACTTGTGGACAATGCAGTATTATTTTGAGTCTTTTTGTTTCTTACAGGAAAAAACGGAACTGGAATAAAAAAGTCTCAAAATGCTGACACATGTCTAACTTACTGTACTTTTTAAAATACCTAAAACTTTGGATTCCCCTAAATGAAAACTGACAACAAAAGCCTCTGATATTTTCAAACAGCCAAATAATGCTTTGTGACAGATATCTGTCTTTCCTCTGTTCTTGAAAGAGGTACACCGGAGATAAGACAGAAAGCATCTTTTACCTTCCCTGTAGCAGTGCTATTTTGTACAGGCAAGGAACTGAGGCAATAATAGTCACGAAATCCTAAGATACTTCTTTCTCCATGAAAGCAGAGATTAGCATTCAGTTCGGACTACTTTGTTTATAGGCTGCTTTTTGTGGTAACGAGTAGTACATGCATAAGGTTTAGAAACTGTGTAACTGAATTGAGATTAACTGATGTGGGTGAAAAGTTGGCAAACAGCTTGTTATGTTAAATTCCTACATTTGGATGAACACTCACTTGACTCTAAATTAATCTTCAACTCAGAATGAACCTGAAGAAAAAAAATAGGTATTGGGTGGAAATGATAAGCAAAAGGAGCAGAAGAGCTCCCTTAAGAGAGAAAAGCACAAACTAGTTATATATGACCAGGAAAATTAAGGTGGGAAAGAAGCTTAAAATGACATGGTGCCTTTGGAATGAGTAATATTTTATTAAAAATTAAAACAATGAAAAATGCATTTAGAGAGACTTTGGACTAAGATACAGAGGAGAGCAGTGACTGTAGAGTGAAGGAGAACTTGTTATTTTACTAATGGGAGAAAATAATCTCAATTTAGAGTGTGATTTGTCACAAAATATTTTATAAACCTTCTATACAGATAATGTCATTAGTGCAAATGAACTAAGCTCTTTTTTATCGTTTGTGAAGAGAAACAGAATTCTTCAAGGATCAGTTCAGAGGAGTGATTTTATATGACTATTTTAAAATTAAATGTGTTACTGCCTCTAACTGCACCTTTCACTTCATTGGCCATAATTGAAATCTAGACAATGAGCTCAGATGTAGACATCAAATAAAGATATCATCTAAAGTCTAGCTATCTGAAGATAAGAAGTACCCCCTCCCATTTCATATTACTCATTTGGTGTATTAGAAATGATACAGGCCTGCTCCTGGAAGCAGCAAAATTATTGGAAGGGAGAAACTAATTCTAAGCTCATTCGCTTTTGACAGCATGCTTCACTGATTCCTCATACGCATGTGGAGAATTGAGCAAAAATGGCAGAATCAAAGAAATGAAATTAAAATCTATGGTTTCCATATTTATTTTTTTTTTTACTTTATTAGAAAAACATAGCATAAAATTCTGGTGAAACAGAAAAGTTTGGATGTATACATACCTGTGACCATCTGGGTCATATGTGAGTAACACTACCAGTTTTTCAGACTGCTCACTCCTACTTTTGCAAGTCACTGTTCTCAGCTGCTTATAGGTGTACCAAATTTCTGCTGTTCAGTTGGACTTCTTCAAACTGAGTGTAAGACTAGGTGATATTAGTGGCCTCAGAAGAAGGGCACCTCTGATGATTTGCCGGAAAACATCTGTGGAAGAATCCACAGGGGTCATCACCATCTACACATTGCTGTTAGGGTTTGATTTAAGCTCCTGCTGCTCTCATGATTGCCACTATTATTGTTTGATGGCTTCTGACCAGGGGTTACCACCATGCCAGACATGTAGTCTTGTGTTCCCTCTGCCTTACTGGCTGACCAAGTCTACAAAAACTCAGTCTCCAGCTAGTGATGCAGTGATGTTAACCAACTGACCTGCAAAAATCATGGTCTTTTTCTTATTTTAACATTGTACCTTCATACTTGTAGCAAAAATCGTGTTAAGTGATGTAGAAGTGACAGCCTTTGCACTTTTGCTTTCTTTTTTTTAAATTTTCTTGGATGGAGGGGTGCCTTTACCCTGTACTATACTTCCTAAACAATTAACTCCAGCAATTGGTAGATACTGAGCTTGAATAAAGGTGTGCAGAAATGGATAAAAAGAAATTATCTGAGAATGATCCCTACAGAATAGTTTCTTCAACACCTAAGACAGACCTATATTAAAAAAAAACCCTGTTGTTCTGAAGTTGTTTTTATTGGGAGTGATATATGTAATCTTGGAAAATCACTCTTCAACATTTTTTTCTTTGCATTTCAAAATGAAAAGAAGTATGCCATCTCACACAGCACTCTGAGGTTTCATGCTGGGATGGGGGTGTAGACAGGCTGATGCTGTACCTTTCATAATTTGTCCCGGCTGCCTTTAATAGCATCACAGTTGTAACTCTACATTTCCTTTAGTTGAAAACCATCGCAGTCTAGAATATAAATACACTAATCACATATATTGATTATGGCTACTTCCTTTTCAATTAATTACAGCTGTGGCCTTCATAAATGGATACATATAATTTAAAAGGAATTATTGGTTTGTTTGACAAGACCTAAGCAATTTCATAATCAAATTATGATTTTACTCTACTTATTTCCTTTGGCTAATATGCTATGTTTAAAAATCTTTGTTTTGAGATATGTTTTTCTTACATAAAGTACGTGTTCAGGACCAAATAAGCATTTGACATCCACACTTTTAGTACTACATAGTGACACAGCAGTGTCACTGCTGTTCCTGCTGATGAAGACTGATCTTCCTTTGTTCATGTTCATGCATTTTCTTGTACTTGAACAATTTCATGGAACTATGAAAAAGTAGAATTTCAACACTCGTAATACTAAACGATTTAGAAAAGAACAACTGGAGAATAAATATGACTTTAATGCTTCAAGGCCATGACTCATGAGATTTGGTTTTTCATATATTTCTGTTTAAAATGTTGAAAAAACATTTTAATTGGTAGTTATGAAACTGACATGACTTTGCTATGAAGAAGAATGTTTAGTTTTCTTTGACCCATTCCTAGTGAAGTAGGAATAACAGTATTTCCTTTTTCTGTTGTTTGTTTTGGTTTTTTTTTTTTTATCATAGAATCACGGAATCATAGAATGGTTTAGGTTGGAAGGGACATTAACTGTCATCTAGTTCCAGCCCCCTTGCCATGGGCAGGGACACCTTCCACTAGATCAGGTTGCTCAAAGCCCCATCCAACCTGGCCTTGAACACTTCCAGGGACAGAGCATCCACAATTTCCCTGGGCAACCTGTTCTGGTGCTTCACCACCTTCAGAGTGAAAAATTTCTTCCTAATATCTAATCTAAACCTACCCTCTTCCAGTTTGAGGCCATTCCCCCTCATCCTATCACTACATGCCCTTGTAAAAAGTCCCTCCCCAGCTTTCTTGTAGCTGCCCTTCGGATACTGAAAGGCTGCTATAATGTCTCCCCGGACCCTTGTCATCCCCAGCACGAACAACCCCAACTGTCTCAGGCTGTCTTCATAGAATAGGTGCTCCAGCCCTCTGATTATCTTCATGGCCCTCCTCTGTACTTGCTCCAACATGAGTTATTCGTTAGACAATAACCTCTTCAGAGCAAAGATAGTATTTCAGAAGTGTTTAGTACAATTTTGCCTCCATCAAATTATGTTGTTATTAGAGTAGTGATGTAATAAACACAGTATTCACACCAAATAGTCTGTGTACTTTCTACAGACCATTAGCGTTTCACTTTTTGCAGTGTTACAATATTTAGTATCATGCACATCTCCTTGATTTTTTCTTTTGGAATTTGCATCTAACAGAGAGCAACTATCTTTTGGCATTATACACACTCTGGAGTGCAGTGTTTCATTCTTCACCACCCCCAACATACAAGCATGTAATTCACAGAAATTATACAGGTTAATGGTTTCTCTCTCTGTTACAAATTTCTGGATGTAGTTCTTCATTACAAATTGAGTTCTGTCTGTAAATAATATCAATTCAAGGTATTCAAAATATCAATTCAAAACACGAGGGCAAATAATTGTAATCTGTACCCCTGTTTCCAAATCTTTTTGGAAGTGTACTGAGCAATTATTCAGCATTCTATCACCAACTCAGACTTCTTCATATAATATTATAAAAGTAGATGAAAACAATAAGAATAGAAAGTTTAAAAAACAATGTATTTTCAACAGTATTCAACAAAAACGTCATCTGATCTTTTTTTAACCTCTAAAAAACAACGCTTCCTCTCAAAGACAGGGCATCTCTGACTACCATAAAATGTGTAATTTCTATTTGTGTATCAACCTATTATATACTTCTGTGCAGAGGCAATAATTAGCTACTTCAGGGGATAAAGACTGATTGTTCGAAACTGTTTATACACAGGTCAATTTCAGATTTTACTTTATTAAAACCCAGTTTGTATATTAATTTATGTAACAGCACATAAAGTAAAATTCATGTAAGGTAATGTGAGCACACCAGAGTAAACATATAGGCTTAAGCTAGTTCAAATATCTACATTCTCACTATAATTCCTAAAGATACCTAGGCATATCTGAACACTGACTTTGATAAAATAATCTGTTGGTGAGGTGAATTGCTCTCTAGCTGTCAGTCTGTCTCCATTGACTGTCTAGGTAGCAGGAGATCAAGTCTTGGTTAGGTAAATGTAGTTTTTGTGACAGGTAATCTGTCAGGGAAAGAAAGCGGACCCAGAGGTGCACTGTGAATTCTTCATACTCATGGGAAACATGCACACTGAAAATCAAAAACCAGTCCCAGAATTATGCTAGGGAAATGAGAGAGAGTGCCCATACCCATATGCAACCATTTGGCTCCCAGAATAAAATTTACAATTTCTCATGAGTTATTAAATTCCCTCTACTTTTTAGGGAAAGAATTCAACACCAGGAAACAAGATTTGCATTAGCCTGCACAGTAAGCAGGGTAACACACAAATTAGCCAATAGAAAACAGCAGAGCGAACTCAGGCATCTCCTTCACTGCCCAAAATTCAGTGGTCATCTAAGATGGTGATTAACAGGGTGAAAAATTCTCCTTTTAGGCTGACAGTCTTTCTGTGTGTGGGGAACTGGATCTTTGCCTCCTCTGCCTCCTTTGAAGCATGTCTGGAAGTGTCAGTGTTGTCCACCTTTCACATGATAGCCCAGTGCACACATTCAAGATGTAACAGATCTCATTCCTGTGGTTTCCTCAGCCTGAGGCAGTTCAAACCTGCATTTTCCCAGGAGAGTGACTTTTAACCAGTGGAAAGGGAGTGAGCTTTCTCTCCAGCTCTGCTGACAGAGCTTTGACACTGCAGCTAAGACTTTAAGATTTATGGAGTGAGAGAGAAGCAGCATAAGAAGTTCCCTGCTTCTTAACCCATTGATGTGACCATTCATATAAGAAAGTGGGGTTTTTTTGTGTTTTATTTGTATATTATGAAACGGAAAACACGTAAACAGTTGTAGGAGAAGAAATCAGATTTAAAGACTTTCATGCTCCCAAATTAATAGCCCAGCTATCAGGCCACCAGGTCATAGAATCATAGAATGGTTTAGGTTGGAAGGGACCTTGAAGATCATCGAGTTCCAACCCCCCTACCATAGGCAGGGACACCTCCCACTAGACCAGGTTGCCCAAGGCCACGTCCAGCCTGGCCTTGAACACCTCCAGGGACGGGGCTTCAACAACCTCTCTGGGCAACCTGTTCCAGTGCCTTACTACCCTTAAAGTGAAAAACTTCTTCCTAATGTTTAATCTAAACCTGCCCTCTTCCAGCTTAAAGCCATTCCCCCTCATCCTATCACTACATGCCCTAGTAAAAAGTCCTTCCCCAGCTCTCCTGTAGGCCCCCTTTAGGTACTGGAAGGCCGCAATAAGATCTCCTCGGAGCCTTCTCTTCTCCAGGCTGAACAGCCCCAACTCTTTCAGCCTCTCCTCATAGCAGAGGTGCTCCAGCCCTCGGATTATCCTTGTGGCTCTCCTCTGGACACGCTCCAGCAGGTCCATGTCCTTCTTATGTTGGGGACTCCAGAGCTGGATGCAGTACTCCAGGTGGGGTCTCACGAGAGTGGAGTAGAGGGGCAGAATCACCTCCCTTGACCTGCTGGCCACACTTCTTTTGATGCAGCCCAGGATACGGTTGGCCTTCTGGTCTGCGATCGCACATTGCTGGCTCATGTCAAGCTTCTCGTCAATCATCACCCCCAGGTCCTTCTCCTCAGGGGTGCTCTCCAGCCATTCCCCGCCGAGCCTGTATTTGTGCTTGGGATTGCCCTGACCCAGATGTAGGACCTTGCACTTGGCCTTGTTGAACTGCATGAGGTTGGCTTGGGCCCACCTCTCCAGCCTGTCCAGGTCCCTCTGGATGGCATCCCTCCCCTCCAGCGTGTCTGCCTCGCCAAACAGCTTGGTATCATCAGCAAACTTGCTGAGGGTGCATTCTACCCCACTGTCCATGTCGCTAACAAAGATGTTGAATAGTACAAGTCCCAGTACCGACCCCTGAGGAACGCCACTCGTCACTGCTCTCCACTTGGACACTGAGCCATTGACCGCAACTCTTTGAGTGCGACCGTCCAGCCAGTTCTTTATCCACCGAGTGGTCCATTTATCAAACCCATGTCTCTTCAATTTAGAGACCAGGATATTGTGTGGAACAGTGTCAATGTCATGCCCCCTCTTCTGTCTTTCCTATGTCCCTAATAGTCTTTCATAGCTTTCAACGTGGTTCTACAGATTTAGCAAATGTGGAGAACATACTTCCTTCTTTCCCAGGCTGCTGGTTCTGTTCTTCTCTTGGGAGAGAAGAAATTAAGATTTGAATCCAGAGGAAGTATTTACAGACTTAAGAAGACATAGAATCTACTATTTTACCATCTGGAACATAAAATCTAATGACTAATCTGTTATGTAAAAATGAGCCCAACCCGTAACTACATCCCTGTCACTACCCCTGTATATTACCAGGTGTTATTCCACCAGAGATTTTACCCGAAAATTGATGTGACTGTTGCTCTCACCTTAATTAACTCTTATAGCATGGGTTAGCTGTGATCAAAAACTAGTTCAAACACTTCTCAAGACATAGACACAAAACCAACTACTTTGTGTGAAGTAGTCATAAACAGAAGAGAGTCTTGACAGTTCTAGTCATGACCAGGTACAGAACTCTGGGCATGTAACATATTTTCAAATACCTGAACAATTAGGCATGGTTTTAACTCACCTTGGACTTGACATCTAAATTGGTCTTCTAGGTTCAGATGCTTATCAGGTCCATCTTCAATGCCAATGTTTCTAAGAAGAAAATAATGGTTTAAAGTCAGACAAAAATTGTAAAAAGTCATAATTTTGGGGGATATCTGAAATATTTTTCAAGTATTTGACATTTCTTGTATACGTATATACCATTGCACTATATTGTAGTTTATTTTTGTTAAAGAAGCTAACATGTCTATTGCTCTACTGTTTTTTGGCTTCTGCATTAGTATCTTTGATTATGTCAGGATAAATAGGTATATTAGTGTTCTATGCGTACTAGATCTGTGAGAGTAAAATGTTTCTTGACAAAACAGAAAAAAGAAATACTGTTACAATATAACCGTTATAAGCTAAATGAATCAATTTCTTTAACTGCATATGAAATGTATCATTTTATTTTTAAATTTATTCAGCTAATTTTCTTCCAAATTGAAATATATTTTACAATGACACAATTCCAATTAATAGAATTTTTTCAGATTTCATATTAAAGTAATTGGCTAAATTAAAACTTTTCTTCCCTATCCTGTAGAAACTTTTAACAAAAAAATGAAACAGAATCCTAATGTGTTAGATTTCATAGACATACATAGTCATCACTTGTAACCATACGTACTATTCAATTTATTAACACTATAATTAAAATTACTTGTCCTCCTCATTATATTAATGATTTCACTATAAAAAGTGTAAAGCTCTGAGACACATGCAGTAGTCCTGTTTACTCCAATGGAACTTAGATCTTTTTGAATCAAGGCCACGAGGATGATGACAATGTTAGTTCAAACACGTTTCTTGAAACTACTCATTTCCTCTTTCACTTTTTAATTATTAATGGATTTGTAGCAAGCTTACTTGATATACTTTCAGGCCTTTTGAAGCCTATTTCTTCTGTACTTAAAAGAATGATGTCTACTTAGATCTGACAAAACATTTTTAGGTTTGAATTCAGAGAGACATCCCTATACTACAATCGTGCTTCAGAATCTGCTTTTTGAAGTTAAACTGAAACCTTGGCTGCTTCCTGTGGTGGAGAACCCAAGAATAGACCATGTAAAGCAAGAGACAGACTGGATGATGAAAGAAGGAGAGTAACTTAGAGCATCCCATTCTGTTTGCCACATTTGTGGCCATCAGGTGATGGTTACAGAATAATATCAAGTATTAATTGAGAAAGAAGGCTGCACATTTACTGTTTCTGTAAAATTATATTAATGGTTCTAACAATGTGCCTTCAGAAAGTTGCAACAGAGCCAAGCAACCTGAAACCAAGGATGTATTGCTAATCAAGGTGTAAAATAGAAATGTTAATCAGATATGTTAGGAAGAAGGGGAAGGTAATGCAAAAAAACCCTCCCCAGACAGGAGGTAGGAAAATTCTGATTACAGAAAACACGGAAGGATCTTTTGGAAGGAGGAGATAAGTAGATACAGTAGAAAGGATATGGTAGAAAGGTCTGGAGTTTTGCTTTGTGTCCTTCCTGTGCCTAATACTGGAGAGTAGAAGATGTCAGCATACCTCAGGAAGCAGCTGTGAGATCAGGAGTTTCTTTTGCCTTATCAAGGGCTAATATCTGTAACGGAAGTGATAGTTAACACTGACTTTTAGGGACTGGTGCTTTTGAAGCAGTATTCAGTTTTCTTTAATTTCTATTTTTGTCTGTTGAGGGAGTAGGAACTGAAGTATCAGTAAACACCAAAGATTAGGAGCAAAGAACTTTTCTGGGCTGTAGTTTGTTCATGTACACATACCACTAACAAAAAATTGCTAAAAGGACAAAAGTGTGGGTTTTTGAGAACTAATCAAAGAGCAAGACTGCATATTCAATTAATCTGTAGGTCATCTTTGCAATTGATTAGAATAAAAATTACGGTGAGATGCTGAAGTGATGTGGAAAGAAGGTTGAGTAGTAACCTGAAGCAGATTTACTAGAAAATCAACCAGCACTAGAAACTCAGCTAATGAGCTAATAAGAATAAAATAAAGAAACCTATTAAAGGACTAAAGAAATCCCAGAAATCCATACATTACCCAAACTTTGAGAAACATGATGGGTAAACAGTATCAGTCCAGTCAAAAATACTATATAGAGCATGAGGCAACTGAGTTTACAGATGTTCATCTGAAATGTGTAAAATGTTTTGCAAGATTATAACAACAAATTATTCCAAACTTCCATTTAATCTGAAGAAAACTAGTTTAGTTCTTTTGAGTTTGCCATTAGGAAACCTAACATGCATCAGTGTGGGGTGTGGAGTATCGAGAAGTAGTACTACAAAAACTCACTTATATATCCATGACCCCCTGTGTTGAGCATTCATTAGAAATGATAGTGACAATAATAATAGTCACCTGCCATCGTCTCACACACCCTGTGTTACAAAGGCCATACAAATATGAAAATAAGAGAGAGTATTTTCTATGAATGAGAATATTTAGGTCACTTAATTCATTACAGTTGCTCTAGTTGGTCTGCATTATCAGTACTTTTAATTATATGTTCTCATACAAGTACTTGAACTTCTTTTGAAGAACTTAATGTCTGGTTTCTTTAATCAATTAATCCTTTAGATTTTATATATTGACATATCTTTTATTCATAGTTCTAGCAAAAGCAAAAATATCCTTTGGCAGTCTAACAGTTAAACAATCTATGGGGTGAAAGAAGATAGCGACAAAAATACTTAGATGAAATATCAACATTGTCTTTTTTAATTATATTTCTTTAGGGATTATATTACAAGCAAGTTCTGGACTCCTCCTTACCTACACACAAAGATAACATGAAAATTGATGTACAAGCTTTACAAAAAATTAAAAATGAATATTTTAAGACAGCTTATATTGTGCACATTTTCTGATTGGCTGTTCATATTCTTAAAGCATAAATTAATTTCAGTAAATATCTTCCCTAAAGCACTCTAAACTGCCAGTTCGCGGTGATCCAAGTTATTTACTCTAAATAATTTATCTCCACATAAAGCTAACATAAAATTTGGTCTAGCCATTAGCATGGCAGGGTTGTTGTCGTCATATACTCCTACTATAGGCTGAGACTGATATACTCACTGGGGATGTGATAGACTGCTTAACAAGTCTATCTGCCACTGACAGAAGTCTGCTCTGTGAATTATATAGGTCAATGACTTGTACAGCTTGGTTAATACCTCAAAAACTGTCTTTATGTACTTCCTTAAATAAGAGATGGAAGTATGCTTAAGCTGAGTTTGCATCCCCTTTGTGCTAGATGTCTGTAAATATTTCATTGAATAAGCTTATTGGTAGAATGTTCATGAAAGTGAGCTTTAAGCCTGTATTAAGACATATGAATGTTGAACCATAAAATATGAATATTTGTCCCATACATTTAATTCTCAGAATTGTCTGATGAAGAAACAGATGTTATCTGACTAGAGTAGACATAAAAATGAGCAGATTACTTTATGATAAAATTATATTTTTTATTATTTTCAAAATTTCTATGTACTTAGTAATTTTCAGCACTCTCCATCAAGTCAGAAAAAGTAAGAAAAGCCAATAATAATAAAAAAACAGAGTAAAAAAAATATTAGTGAACACTTTAAAGACTTCATTTTGATTAATTTGAATCGGATATAACTTATCAGTTAATTTTAAATGCTGGAAGTCAAAACATAGGAATTTTCTACTGACTTCTACGTATTGGGAAACTGAATCACCAAAAAATATCCAATCTTTACTATGAAGCACAGAGTAAGCGTGGCATTTCCATGAAAACAAGATACAGATTCCTGAGCCAAAAGAAAAGCTTGAGGTCACCCTTGCACGTAAATGTACAACACGACAAAATAAATCCACTGCATTCTTTGAGTACTGTTTATGCTATCAGAAATGAAAATTTAAATTTTTGTATATTTACATAGATTAATTATAACTACGTATTTCTAACATCTTGGTGTATGTTGTAACTAGATAACATTAAAACACCAGTATTTTTAAGATCAGAAGAGGCAATTGTAGCAAGTTAGTAAGAATTCTTATATGCCATTGAACTTCTACAGACAGATGATCCTTTTAAAGAACTAGCAGCTATCATCTCCATGAATATTCACATCATTTCCAGGTATACTTCAGAGACTATATCTATGCTAGTGAAAACAGAGTGGAGGCATGTCCCCAGAGCACTGGTAGGTGCCGATCCATACAGGTTTGCGCTTTGATTCACAATACACAGTGACGATTTGTGAAACAACATGGGCCAGGGACTTTACCCAGTAGCATTATTAGATGTGAGGGGAAACATAGTGACCAAGGATGAGGAAAAGGCTGAGGTACTTAATGCCGCCTTTGGTTTAGTCTTTAACAGTAAGACCAGTTGTTCTCTGGGTACCCAGCCCCCTGAGCTGGATGACAGGGTTGGAGAGCAGAATGAACCCCCCGTAATCCAAGGGGAAATATTTAGCAAGCTATTACACCACTTAGATACACACAAGTCTATGGGGCCAGATGGGATCCACCTGAGGGTACTGATGGAGGGAGATGGTGGAAGTGCTCACTAATCCACTTGCCATCATTCATCAGCAATCCAGGCTGACAGGGGAGGTCCCAGTTGACTGGAGGTTAGCAAATGTGACATCCATCTACAAGAAGGGCTGCAATGACGATCCAAGGAACTACAGGTCCTCAGTGACGGGGAAGGTTATAGAACAGGTCATCTTGAGTGTCATCATGTGGCACATACAGGACAACCAGTTGATCAGGCCCAGTCATCATGGCTTTATAAAAGCCAGGTCCTGCCTGACAAACCTGATCTCCTTCTGACTAGGTGACCCTCTTAGTGGACAAGGGAAAGGCTGTGGATGTTGTCTACCTAGACTTTACTAAAGCTTTTTACACTGTTTCCCACAGCGTTCTCTTGGAGAAACTGACTGCTCATGGCTTGGATGAGGGTATGCTTCACTGGGTAAAAAACTGGCTGGATGGCCAGGCCCAAAGAGTTGTGGTAAAGAGAGTTAAATCCAGGTGGCAGCTGGTCACAAGTGGTGTTCCTCAGGGCTCAGTACTGGGGACGGTTCTCTTTAATATCTTTATTAATGATCTTCATGAGGCGATTGAGTGCACCCTCAATAAGTTTGCAGATGACACCAAGTTAGGCAGGAGCATTAACCTGCTTGAGGGTAGCATGGCCCTACAGAGGGAACTGGACAGGCTGGACGGATGGGCCAAGGCCAATGGTATGAGGTTCAACTAGGCCAAGTGCAGGATCCTGCACTTGGGTCACAACAACCCCATGCAACGCTACAGGCTTGGGAAGAGTGGCTCGAAAACTGTCTGGTCGAAAAGGACCTGGGGGTGTCTCTTGTTGCTTAGCGGTAGGACTGGTAGTCTGTCTATTTTGACAAAGACTATGTTACAGGAAAACATTTACAAGCTGGGACAAGAAAATCTCTGAATTTAAAAAAAAAAAAAAAAAGAAATCTAACTGAGAAAAATTTCAGAAAAGCATGTCTTTTAGAAAAAATCATTTAACATTCCACGAGTTAATTCCATGTACTATTTCTCCAATCTGAAATACCAAATTGGCAAAACAATTATGCAAGATATAAATACGTATATTTTGTTATATTTTTAAGTATAAGAAACTATGCTCATTGACTTTTATGTGTGGTTACTTGTACTTTGTAAATCTACAAGCTGTGTGCATATAAGAATTTCACAGCCTACTAGAAGAATGCTAAATGTAACCACAGAAAGAAGAATGTAATTAAGAGATGCCTATACTGTGCCTTAACAGCTGGCTCTGCATATTTCTCCTGATTACAGCAGGGGATTTCCAGGAGGAAAGCTGTGCAGAATGGATTTGAAAATTTTTGTTTGAAGACAACACATTGCCACTGTGACTCAGACTACTTTTATTACCATGTCTGGAACTTGTCATTAGAGCTTTGATTAAGTTCCCATTTCTAGGAGAATAAGAAGGCTGCAGCATGACAGTAATTGAAGATTTCTAGAATCATTAGCTTTTTTTCAGTTCAGTTAGTGAGGTTGCATACCAAGAGATGAAGTACAGAATGCATTGACTGCATTTGTTAGTGATCTCTTCCTGACAAAAAAAGAACAACTCTTGGTATGTAACTTAGCTAACCAATGAGACAACATGCAGCCCATTTTTTAGATCTGTTGACAAACTTTCATAGTCCTATTTGTAAGCTTCATTTTTTTCTGCAGTCATCTTAAGCGATAATAAATAGATCTTTTTCTTGCAAGATTTTTCTTCCTTTTCAAAGAAATGCAGTGAAAGGAGATAATTTAAAAATTTCAGGAAAGATGGTCTCTATTCTGATCTCTAGTATATTAAATTTAAACTAATTTTAATCCCTCAGACTTAGTATAATTATTTATGATTTATTTTTCTGAAAAGGAGATCTAAATCTGAGCTCAAACTTCAAACAGTTCCAACTTGAGAAAGCCTATTGATCAAAAGATTACAGTTATTCCCTAAAGATAATTATGGTTTTCAGTCAGGTCACGACATGTCATAAAACAACGTCCAGGGAAATATTACCCTTTGTACAAATTACCCTTTTGTTCCTTCCAGAGGGATCACCGATGACATTTAACAGTTGCAAGTGAATTTGATATTGTTCTTATGCATGAAAATATGTGAAAGTTGCTAACATGTTGCTTGTAAATGGAAAAGGATGAAAAAGGATAATACATGGCAAGCCTAATGCAACATGGGCATAGAGTTATGTTATCTTTTAAGTGAGGTCTATCCAGATTTAAATATTTGCAACAGATCATAAATGTTTTTGTAGTTAATTTAGTTAACAGAATTTCCTAGCACGAAATATTTAACTAGCCTTGTGTTTGTGGAACACTCCTTTCTGTGTATAATCATTCAATGATACAAACATTCTGCATATGGCCATAGGTACTTGGTAGCCGGTAAAAATTCAGTCTGTATTTAAAGTCCATAGAATCATAGAATCATAGAATGGTTTAGGTTGGAAGGGACCTTGAAGATCATCGAGTTCCAACCCCCCTGCCACAGGCAGGGACACCTCCCACTAGACCAGGTTGCCCAAGGCCACGTCCAGCCTGGCCTTGAACACCTCCAGGGATGGGGCTTCAACAACCTCTTAGTTGTTGAACCTCAACATTTTAGTCCTTCCCCAGCTCTCTTGTAGGCCCCCTTTAGGTACTGGAAGGCCGCAATAAGATCTCCTCGGAGCCTTCTCTTCTCCAGGCTGAACAGCCCCAACTCTCTCAGCCTCTCCTCATAGGAGAGGTGCTCCAGCCCTCGGATCATCCTCATGGCTCTCCTCTGGACATGCTCCAGCAGGTCCATGTCCTTCTTATGTTGGGGACTCCAGAGCTGGATGCAGTACTCCAGGTGGGGTCTCATGAGAGTGGAGTAGAGGGGCAGAATCACCTCCCTTGACCTGCTGGCCACACTTCTTTTGATGCAGCCCAGGATACGGTTGGCCTTCTGGGCTGCGATCGCACATTGCTTGCTCATGTCGAGCTTCTCATCAGTCATCACCCCCAGGTCCTTCTCCTCAGGGCTGCTCTCCAGCCATTCTCCGCCCAACCTGTATTTGTGCTTGGGATTGCCCCGACCCAGATGTAGGACCTTGCACTTGGCCTTGTTGAACTCCATGAGGTTGGCTTGGGCCCACCTCTCCAGCCTGTCCAGGTCCCTCTGGATGGCATCCCTCCCCTCCAGCGTGTCTACCTCACCAAACAGCTTGGTATCATCAGCAAACTTGCTGAGGGTGCACTCTACCTCACAGTCCATGTCGCTGACAAAGATGTTGAATAGTACAGGTCCCAGTACCGACCCCTGAGGAACACCACTCGTCACTGCTCTCCACTTGGACACCGAGCCGTTGACCGCAACTCTTTGAGTGCGACCGTCCAGCCGGTTCTTTATCCACTGAGTGGTCCATTTATCGAATCCATGTCTCTTCAATTTAGAGACCAGGATATTGTGTGGGACAGTGTCAAACGCTTTGCACAAGTCCAAGTAGATGACATCAGTTGATCTTCCCTTGTCCACTGCCGCTGTAACCCCTTCATAGAAGGCCACCAAATTTGTCAGGCATGACTTGCCCTTGGTGAAGCCATGTTGGCTCTCGCCAATCACCTCCTTGTTTTCTGTGTGCCTCAGCAGAGTTTCCAGGAGGATCTGCTCCATGATCTTGCCAGGCACAGAGGTGAGACTGACTGGCCTGTAGTTCCCCGGGTCTTCCTTGTTTCCCTTTTTGAAAATAGGGGTTATGTTTCCCCTTTTCCAGTCGGCAGGAACCTCACCAAACTGCCACGACTTCTCAAATATGATGGCTAGTGGCTTAGTGACTTGATCTGCCAGTTCCCTCAGGGCCTACGGATGTATCTCATCAGGTCCAATGGACTTGTACACCTTCAGGTTCCTCAGGTGGCCTCGCACTTGATCTTCATCTACAGTGGGCGGTGCTCCATTTTCCCAATCTTCGCCTTTGCATTCTGCGTCTTGGGCAGTGCGGCTGCTGTCCTTGTCTGTGAAGACTGAAGCAAAAAATCATTGAGTACGTCAGCTCTATCTCTGTCCCATTCTCAGTATTACCTGTTGCTATGATCCCAGTGACATCAGTGCCACTACCGACAACTGCCTGTAAGCTTCAGATGTAAGGAGTACTCTAAAAAATCAGCAGAACTTAATTTACTTCATTGGATTTGCATCCATGCCAGGATTTTTGATGCTTTTAACCTCAATGTAGTGATTTCTTATCTGCTATTTTACTGTATGAATTATTTTGAAAGACTGACTACTGTTTCTCACACATCTTGTCGTTCTAAGATGAAAGATGCTGCTATTATTATTATTATTATTATTATTATTAATTATTATTATTACTATTACTTTTATTATTAAATTTTAGAACATGGAGTCCTTTATGCTTTAACTGACTTACATGTAAATTCCACATTATCTGTCATTTAGCACTTATGCTATAAAAATTAAAGGTTTGGACTAATTTTTTCATTAGCATAAGTGTTTTGATATGAATATTTTGCCAATATAATTAAGCTTAATACAAGAAATTAGAAACTAGAAGTTCTTTAGCCATTTTGTTTAGTCATCCTCTGTGGAGTTTTAAATAGAGCTTGCCTGATGCATATTGCTTTCATTACCATTATATAAGTTTAAAGAAAGGTCCTGATTGGTTTTGGACCATTGCTGTTCTAGTTCTCAAAATCTTTCCAGAAGTGGATGGGCATATCTTTTAAGGAGTCACAAAAAGAAAAAAAAAAAAAAAAAGAAAAATAAATGCAATGTATATACTAACTAACCCAAAAGCACACTGAAAAACTCCTAGTAGAACTCATTAGGTGCCCCAGGTTGTATGATTCTGAATAGTTTTCTCAGGGATGAGTTGCTCAGTGTTGCCGTGGCGCCTAAACGTAGAGAGGATCTTGGAGCAGGTATTGCAATCATCTAGATCTCTTGATGATGGGTACACTCTGACTATTAGTATACAATGGCAAGTGTATATAACAGAACAACAATACAAAATTTCAATGAAAAAATTATTATTGACCACTGTATTATACACTAATGCAGTTATCTGGGAGGGAATTTTAGGGGTTCATCTACCTCTTCCATGTCCTAGTATCCTTTTCTGGTCATCCAATTACAGAGAAAGGACATATGATTTTATAAGTCAGTGACTAATGATATAGGATATTTAATTTCCTGTTCAAGATACATTTTTGGCATTTTAGCCAATGATAATCTAAGGGAAAGTACATAATATTTCTGGGAGACAAAAATCCAGATCTCTCTTCGTGAAAATCTCTTGACTCTTTCCATTGGTTTGGAAATTCTTTATTCACCATAAATAAAGTTATGATTCCATATTTATTGTAAAAGAAATGCAGGCATCTTAGGACACCTGCAGAACTACCTGTTTGAGTATGAACCCAATTAACATTATCTCAACAAAAGGACTCTAAATTGCAGAGTATGGAACAACGCAAAACATTTCTACTGCCTGCCTAGCTTTTCTCTACTTCAAAACTGCACAAAGTCTATGATAAACACATTAAAAAAAAAAAACCAAACCCAAAGTAAAACACCCCAAATTGACCTAACAAAAAACCCAAACCCACAGAACAAAAATACAGTGATGAAGATATAGTTTAGTACTGCAAAGAGGAGAACATATAAGCACCCAAAGGAATGAATAATCTCACAAGAAAGCTGAAGAAGACTCCATGACTGTAAGTTAGGAAAATACTTATGTCCAACATAGGGTTATTGTAAGAGCCGTTATCAGTTAAAAACAAACTGCTAAAGGAAGCATTAAGTATTTTAATCTTTTTAGTCTTTACTTCAGGATTAAGCAATATTTTGAAAATTATCCTTTACCAAAGTTATATGACCTGTTTATTTAATAAATCATATTTATGATCAATAGCTGTTTCTGTCACGTCTCTAAAATATATGCATACATAAGCATTGCCAGCTGTAAGAAATTGCCAAAGTGCTCGAGAAAAGAGTTTGTGACTATGCATAGATTAGTATTACATCTTGACTCACTGTAACAGAATTTGTTACTGATTACTATCCTGGAAACTACTGAAAAGATTTTCCTTGGAGGTTGGATACAGAAATTTTTTGGTTTCTTTGAAGGAATTTCCTAGTCTCTGGAGAATTCGCATATCTCTTTCCCAGCAGGGTTAAAATAATCTTTGCACTTCTCAGAACATAAAACCTCCTTTATCTTGTCCTGAAAGACAATAATGTGCACACTGTGTAGTTTAAAATAGTGAAAAATATTTTAAACATATTCAGCTCAGATGTGAATGTCATCAGAATATGAATTTTGACCTTTTAAGTATTACTGGCACTTCAAGTACAACTAAACTCCAAAGTTCAGCTGTGCACCTGAACCACATCACCCCCAACAAGCAGGTAAAATCCAAGATGTGCACCAACCATGCGCGACACACGTGCCAAGGTTTCCATAAACGCAAGCTCATGGACAAGATATCTCACAAGAAACAACCTAAACATAGTGCCCTTTTCAGTTGTTCTCAGGCATGTACTTGCTATGACTGCAGATTCATAGCAGTAACAGTGTTGTCATTTATATTGATATAAAAGCAGTTAAGAATTGTTAACAAGTTATTAGTCATCTGTGTTGTCAAAACCAAGATGTGTGTAGTACAAGACTGATTTTACTAAACGGAGCTATATCTAACCAGATTTCTATCATCATAAGCATTTATAGCAAAACACAGGTCTTAAAATGGCCAGATGAACTGGACCTGTAGAGAGCCTATTTGTCAGCTGCAAAAGGGTGCCAGACTGTCAGTTCATGCACAAGTGTCAATAATATTAGGAATCTAAAGTTAAGACCTCCCCACCTGGAGAGGAGATTTCAAGGTATTTCAGAAACTGAAAATTATATCTCACAGAGAAATTTGAGAATCTTATTTATGTTATCAAAAAAAGGTCAGGAAACAACTTAAAGTCCATTTCCAAGTCACCTAGAGATAGGATTTATGATATTAATGATTACCTCAAGATATAAAAGCAGATCAAGGAGGCTGAATGCATACTGCAATTACTTTTAAATTTTTTATTTTTATTTTTTAAATAGGGACAGTTTTCAACATAGCAGGTTATCTGAGTCTGGGGTGCATTCTCTCTATCCTTGAAGACTTTTAATTGAATGTAAAAAAATCAACGTGGCACAGAGAATGAGAATCTCTGTAAACTGTATCACATGCAAAGACAGTTGATGCTAGAAGTCCATTTTAACTTCAAAATCTATTAGTATATAATTAGCATCAGTTATTACACAGCCGCTGGTGGGGAATAATCCCTTGGAATATATTTGTTTCTGTACTTGGAAATAGTAGTGTGTATACTTTCCGTGCTTTCTAAGCTGACAGATTTTCAAGTTTAAAAATTATCTTCTGTTTTAAAATTGTGCTTTAAAGCCATCTTACAAGCTGTTCATCACATTGTGGTTTACTGCTATTAATAAAAAGCAAAATATTTGAATCACATTGTATATGCTATTGACAAGATAACTTTATCTGAAGAATTTGCTTCGCCTCTTCTTCATACTAGCCACCCATGACATAAAAGAAGACAGATGTTTCACAGATGTGGAGAAATAAAAACTCATTAATAATTAAGACAGTCTCATAATTGCATAAACTATATAGACAAGTATCACATAAGGAATTTGTTCTACCACATAGGCCTGTAGAGAAACATGACATTAAAAACTAATTTTTCCCTCTGCTATGTTCTGCATATGCAAATTCTAATTGCAGACCTCTTTCTGTGTGTGCATTTATTTCTTCTGTTTATTTTCTTTTAACAGAAGTCCCTGAAATCTCTGGCTACTTTGATCATGCGCTTTTGACAAGCAGCTTTTGTTTGTTCCCCCTCCAGGCCCACATTCTCTGCTGTGATGTGCCACTACTAGTTATGTCAATCCTGCATCTCCACAACAAGTGCTGTTAGAGAAGAGCAGAGAGTGATAGTTAAAATGTCTAATCAATTTAAAAACATATGTTATTACACCATAACACTAAACAATACATAATTGTTGTAACAGTATAGAAGTGTTTAAGACCAGCATGTGCATTGTAATCAAATTGTATACATAATGGAGATTTGTACAAACAACATATATTCTGAAGCTTTTTACAAAGGTTCTGTCTATTCCTTTTTTGGTAAGTTTTGAAATTAGAATGTGGCAAATTTTCTAAAGTTTAAAAAGTTTCAGTAACGTGTGGTGAAGGCAAAGGCAGAGAGAGGAAAAATAATATTCTGGGAAAGACGGATAGAGGAGGATGCAGGACGTTGTGCTTACACAGAGAGTGCAACCATGGATTGTTTTATATTATGTTGCTGCAAGAAAGTTCCATTAGGATTAGAAATTTTCAATTAAGCAAGACACGTGTCTGCCCCTTTTTGGAACTGGCAAACTTACATAGGCGTTTACAAACTCCTAATATTGGGACTAGAAATGCATATTACATTGATTTGCTGTAAAGCACTGCAAGGTAACACTAAACTTTTGAGTGGTCTCTGCAGTATATTTTCTTGTTTTGGGTGAATGGAACGTATATAGTGGCTGTTGTAGTACATCACTAGAATTAGTTTCCTGGGATTAGCATAATGCTATTCTGTGAATCCTCCTTTCCATTTTACTGCTTCTGTGTGCCTGTTTGTTTATAGAAAATCCTATCAATCACCTGGATTCATTAAAAGTCTGCCTAAACAGCACAGTTCTGTATAATTTTCTTTACCATTATTTTTAAAACTGTGCATGGGAAACCAGAGTCTGTGCAATTTTTTGTTCAGTATGACTCTCCTCTGAGAGGTAGACTAGATTTACATCAAGGCTGATTACACCAAGATATGATCAAGCTGCTAAAAAAAGTATGCAAAAACATCTACACTTTTCATTAAAAATGATCGTTTTGATACAGAGAAGTTGTTTGGTCTGGGACAGCAAGGAAAATGTTTTGCAAATGCTATTCCAGAATAATGATATTCAGGTACTGCCTAAAACCCCATTTCAATATAAAGGTTTGGAAACACTCTAGAGAAACTTACTTCTGTAGATACAGATTTAAAAACAGCTTTGAAGCTTTTTTTGCAGCAAAGCCAGGTCTACTGGAGGGAATGCTTGCCTTTCTCTCACCTTCCTTTCTTTCTTCTGCCCCTCATCCAAGTGATATTAGAAATGCAGATAGCTGAATGCAGCTCCTATCTGCAGCATTATCTATGTCTTTTAGTGACTTACACTAAAAGTTGCATGGTTAAAGGAATTCAACTAATGTAAAAGATTCTTTAAATATTCAATACATAATTAATTTTTTTTCACTTATAAACAGGAAGCGTGTTGTCCTTCTGACTTGTTGGGGGAAATATTCCAAGTCCTTTCAAATGTGTATGAGAGGGTGAAGCTGTGAGTTCAGTGCATCCAATGGAAAAAAAATCTTAAAGGGGGCCAAAATAACATCTTGAGTGTTTCATAGAATCACAGAATGGGTTCTCAGAATACCCACTCTGAAAGATTTTTGATTTTCACAGTTTGTTATGAGTTAGCTGTGTTTACCTCGGTATCATAATTATTTGTTTTTCATATATCTTCCATTCCTTTCTGTCTTTCCCACTTTACTTTTCTAGTTTTGATGTCTGGATGTAGATTTAGTCCTGTTCTTCCACATATTGTAAAAAGAAAGGCACTAAAGAGAAACCACATGCATTTCCTCTGCATTGAGCAAATATTTAATTCCTTTGACGCAACGAAAGTCTCAATAAAATTTCAACTCCATGGAGTTTCCTTCCTCAAAAAAAAATTATTTGATGCAACCTTTCTAGTAGCAATGGGGACTAGAAAAGGTTAAACTCTGTGAATTGACCTCTGAGGATCAAAATGAGGGTATGAGGTGCATACCAAAAGATCCTATTTTTCTCTAAGTATTAGTGGAGGAAAAATGTCTATCAGTAACATAATCTGAATAGAAAAGTGTTTTAGTCCACTCAATACATTTTAGGTTGCTTATTATTTTTATGTGTCTAATAAAATACTCAATTTGTATAAGTTATTATGTCAAGCTTGTAGTATATTGGGGTATTTTGATTCATCTCTATTTAACCTGTAGATGGCATCACTACTACATTTACAAAAGGAACTATCCAAAACAGGGGTAATACCTACTGAAAAGATGAAGTTTCTTGGAACACTTCAATACTGATCATAATGGACGAAATATATTAGAAACTCTGATATCCCTCAGTATTTCAGTGGGTTTTAGGTCATTCTGTGCACATTTTGTGAGCCATATGCTGAGACATCTTTTGCAGTAATTTCATTAGAGGAGGGACATGATGTTAGATAAATCACATAATGCTTCGTTTTCTTGACTCTTGAGTATGCTGCCCCAGTTTCTTTGCCTTTCTTACTGTTCATTACTTGTATTGAGGGCATAGGTGTTGTACAAGCATAGAGAAAGTGAAGTTTCCTGCTGTCTTGCTTTTATTTTTTGGGAAGTACTGAAGTGGAGACTAAGGAAGCAAACGATGAAGGCTTTTTACCCCTTCTGCCTGTTTTCTGTGTGACCACAGCCCAGGGTCACGCTCTCTTTGTGCCTCAGTTTCCGATGCCCACAAGTATTTCAAGCTGAAATCATACAAATTGGCCAGTGCTTTGCACTGGAAACTTGCTTTCCTGGCTACATGATCAAAACAACCCATTGGAACTGCAGAAAAATACATACTGATGTTAAGGCCTGAGGTCATAATTATGGTTGTTGTGATGGGACAGTGTCAGAACACACTGTAAATAATGTTGGGTGGAACTGTGGTCAGAACAGAAGAGTTAGTAACAATTCTACCAGAATCCTAGCAAAATACATGGTTTCTGTCAACCGTGTAAACTAATATGTAGTTTAAGGCAGAATTTGTGATCAAGAGCTTTCAAACATTTTCCATACATACTGCATTAATCTGCTTACCTTGCATGCAAGAACAGCAACTAAAAAGGCCTGTGATAATAAAACCTATTTGAGATTTCATCAGTAACTCCTGACATGATTTGTTGAGTTTATATCAATCAAATGTATATAAATTCTAGGGAAATTTATTAAAATTTTAAATAGCTCAGTGATATTCTTTCTTGCTGCTGTGAGTAATAATACTGTCCGCATTAGGGCAAACATCTAGTCAACACACTGTTGCAGATATAACTGAAATTTCTTTGTCGTTTTAGAAACAGTTTTATTTGACTTTGGATAAGGAGAAAACAGATGCAGAAAAAAATGGAAAAACAGAAACAGTATGCAGTTATGCACCTATTTCCTTTGTATTGGATGCACAGGAAACAAAAATTGTATGAATTACTGCAGCTTCCCTCCTTTGTCTCCTCTCCTCTCCTCTCCTCTCCTCTCCTCTCCTCTCCTCTCCTCTCCTCTCCTCTCCTCTCCTCTCCTCTCCTCTCCTCTCCTCTCCTCTCCTCTCCTCTCCTCTCCTCTCCTCTCCTCTCCTCTCCTCTCCTCTCCTCTCCTCTCCTCTCCTCTCCTCTCCTCTCCTCTCCTCTCCTCTCCTCTCCTCTCCTCTCCTCTCCTCTCCTCTCCTCTCCTCTCCTCTCCTCTCCTCTCCTCTCCTCTCTTCTTCATTTCCCCCCTCTTCTCTCTCTCTCTTTTTTCTTTTTTTCCTCTTTCATTCTGAAAACTCATTCTTTCTTTGGCATTTGTTCAGCATAAGTATTGCTAGTGAACTTAAAGGACTAACTGGTGAATCTGGGCTTCACTTCCCATTCTATTGATTGTAAAGAAAAGTTCAAATGACTATTAAGCTGCCAAGAAAAAAAATCTCTTTTGTTGACTATAACTTGTTAACATAATAAATTATGAATAATGTGAGCTTGCAAATCCTTGACAAGTATTAAATACTACTGAAGGAGAAAGGAATTTAGTGTGAAAATACACTGCATTTGTAATTGGAGAAAATACTCTTTTGAAATGAGGCTGGGTGAAACATTGCAAACTGTAGCTTCCAGTGGTTCACTGTTCTGCAAGAGGACATGCACTGAAATTAGGACACAACTTTATTTACTCATCTGGGAGCCATTTGGCAAAAAATATTTTGCAGGTCATTATTTGTTGTTTCCTTCTTTCTACCTAGTGAATGGCTTTTATTGCCTTCTGTGACCCATCGCAGCAGGTGCCTAGGCTTGTTTGGACCTCATTGCCTTTTCTTCCTGTCAGGGTTAAAAGTTCAGTGAAGAAGGTAGTCACTTTGCTGTATTAAACATTAATACCAAGTTGCCATATTCTCTGGTGTGAAAACAATGTTTCTTCCCTCGTAGACCAGACACTTAAAAAGAGTGTGTCACCTGCCACAAGTTGGCACTAGTGACTAGCTTAACTGGTTTGCCTTGCATGAGTTCCTATTTAAAAAAAAGAGTTATCTTCCTAAAATGAGTTTGAAGACTGTATCAGCATTCAAGTAGGGAAATGTGTCCATCTTCCCTAAAATTTGATGTGTACAATAGTTTTGACGAGCAGCTACCTATCTTTATTGCAGACAGTTGGGGTTTTTCAGCCTGGAGAAGAGAAGGCTCCGGGGAGAACTTATTGCGGCCTTTCAATATATAAAAGGGGTTTTATAAGACAGGGAGACTTTTCATGAGCGCCTGTACTGATAGAATGAGAGGCAAAAATTTTAAACCAAAAGAGGGTAGGTTTAGATTGGACATAAGGAAGAAACTTTTTATGTGTAGCATGGTAAGACACTGGAACAGGTTGCCCAGAGAAGTTGTGGATGCCCCATCACTGGAAGCACTCAAGGTCAGGTTCGATGGGGCATTGAGCACCTTGGTCTAGTTGAAGATGTCCCTTCCCAAGCAGGATGGTTGGACTAGGTGGTCTTCAAAGGTCCCTTCCAATCCAAACCATTCTGTGATTCTATGATACTGTGATTCTACCACAAATCTTTTGTCTTGCCACTGCCTTCAGTCATGGCCAGTTCTGCTTCTGCCTAGTTTCAACCAGCTTACAGTTTTCTTCAGTGACCTAAAACTTATGTCTTAATAATCAATTTTCTTCCTTTATGAAACTCCAGATAGTAATTTTCCTTTATTTCTTGTCATGCTGACCCATATTTAACCTAATACTAAGCACCAGTTCTGACTTCTCACTGAGCCTGGTACACAGTTCTCATTCAAATGGACTCTCTAGCAAGAGCCTTACCTGTATCTTGCATGTGTTTAAATGACAGTGACTGATAACCTGCAAGCCCTCAGTCTAACTAGGTTTTTGACTCTTTGTCTTCCTATTAATTTAATTCAGGTACCCACAGATTTACTTGTCCCATGGGTCAGCGCAGCTGAAAGGGTCTTGTAGTTTTCCTGATGGCAACTCCACTTTATATGTCTTACTCTACTCTTTTAAGAAGTGCCTACATTAAAATACCTGTGACCATCTTGAGATGAATAAGTAATGTCTAAATTGCTTCTTTCATGAGTGAACTAACATTATTTAAATTTGAACGGAATTTACTGAAAACGCATGTATTTACACTAAGGAAACACATTTATTTCCCCCAAATAATTACCTATTACTGTCTATGTGTTTTGGGAAAATTAGAGTCTGAGAAATAAATGTTGTTTTGGATCAAATCAGGCACTCTTGAAAATGACATCAGTATAATATAAGTGAGTTATCCACAGACCATTTTAAATTGTAAGGGCTTTTAAGCTTCTGAGTTGCAGGTTTTGCTTTATAGCACGTTATTATACAGTAAGTGTACAAGAGACAACATGATATGATTTCAAAAACTAATCTTGGCAGATCCTCAGCATTCATATTACTTGTTCTGAATGCAATAGAACATGTATTTTGCTATGCAATACTTTTGTTGGTGAATTGTCTTTCAATTTTATTGAAAATATGCATAAACGTACACTCAAATATGGGTTTAAAAATAAACACATAAAAAATGGACTGCTGTACCAATTGAATCATAGGGTAAGCTAATAAATAATAATAATATTAACAAAAGTTCATTCAGAAAAATGACAATAGTAGCCTTGCAAGACATAATACTCCTAACTTATTTTATTCCATATATAAATGGAACATTTAAACATTCAATTAGTTCTAACCATACGCCTTTATATCAGAATACAGCAGACATACAAATGTGATACACACATAGATGAACTACACTGCATATTACAGCAATGGAGACATAGCAATAGGGGTTGTATTATCAGCTGTTGTATTAAGGATAATAAAACTGCTCATTCAATTAAAATTTACACAGCAAGACACCATCAAGAACATATTAGGGTAGGTGTTTTAAAATTAGTCATCTTAGGGTGATGCTTAGTTATTACATATCTGAAATTAATTACAAAATATCTCAGCCATCAGAACCAGCAGCAAATAAATTTTTACTGTCCTTTTTTATAGTTAAATACTTATTTTCATCTGTACATGCTATTGGAGTTTTTAAAAAACAAGATGTAAAAGCTACAGACTACTCTTTGTTAAAGGAAATGGTGCTAAATAGTTGCTTATATCTTTAGATGTTTCACACCCTTAAGACATTAATGTTTTTAAACATGGAAAATTTATTTTAAGTAATGTTAGTAGTTTTAAATTATTTTATTAACCCACTACCACCTATATTGTGTTAAAATAATCTTACGCAGCCAAAAATAGTTAACTGTAAATCAATCAATAGAACCAGTATACCTGTGTTTCTATTGTAGCCATATTTGATCAGGTAACAACCTTGACAGTGTGTGTTACCATGAGCTCAAATTTAATTCATTCTACAGAGCATACATATCAAATAAATAACAATTCATCCAGATTGTCCAATGGTTCAATTAGCAGTATGAAAAACATTTACAGTTTTTAAATACCATGTCAACATAGGGCAGTTGGCACGAAGGAAATCACAAATCTTGTTATAATTTAAAAGAAGAATTTCCTTAGACTACTTGTAGAAGTCTAAATGAAAATAACAAATTTAATTTAACTAAATGAAAATAAAAAAGTCTGATACTATTTTGAAAAATTCTTCTGCAAAGAATTTAGACCTCAACTGCTGAACTGTGTCTCTTGAGCCACAGCACTGAAAAATGGGATGATGGCCCAGTTAGATAGCTTTCTTTTAATTATTTTCAAAATGATATAAGAACATTGAAGACAATTAGAAATGTCTAACAGGATTCCACAAATCTTCTGCTTCACAGCACATTCTTTTCTGAAAATAGCTTAAGATGATGACAATTACAGTGCTCTGTGTACAGATAGCACATTTTCTACCCAAGAATTCTCTAAGTAATTTTAGTGAAATAACAGCGAAGTAATAAACACTCTCTGTGCCCACCTCCTAGCCTTTGGCTTATAGTGTGCAGCCCCTCAAATTATTTTTAGCATCCAATCACAAAATGTTGCTGTATTATATTTCATAATTTAGAGCTATTCAAATCTGTCTTAATTTCATCTAGATTTTTATTTACAACAAGCTATTTTTTCCATGTTTTATCATAGAACCACAGAATCATGCAATCATAGAATGGTTTGGGTTGGAAGGGACCAGAAAGATCATCTAGTTCCACCTTCCCTGCCATGGGCTGCAAGAGCACATTGCCAGCTCATGTCGAGCTTCTCATCAACAAACACCCCCAAGTCCTTCTCCTCAGGACTGCTCTCAATTCATTCTCCACCCAGCCTGTATTTGTGCTTGGAATTGCCCTGACCCAGGTGCAGGACCTTGCACTTGGCCTTGTTGAACTTCATGAGGTTTGCACAGGCCCACCTCTCAAGCCTGTCCAGGTCCCTCTGGATGCCATCCCTTCCATCCAGCATGTCGACAGCACCACACAGCTTGGTGCCATTGGCAAACTTGCTGAGGATATGCTCAATCCCACCATCCATGTCACTGACAAGGACGTTAAACAGTACCAATCCCAGTACCGGCCACTGAGGAATGCCACTGATCACGGGTGTCCACTTGGACATTAAGCTGTTGACCACAATGCTTTGAGTGCAGCCATCCAGCCAAATCCTTATCCATTGGGTGGTCCATCAGTCAAATCCATGTCTCTCCAATTTAGAGACAAGGATGTCATGTGGGACAGTGTCAAATACTTTCCACAAGTTCAGGTAGATGACGTCAGTTGCTCTGCCCTTATCCACTAAAGTTTTAACCCTGTCACAGAAGGACACCAAATTTGTCAGGCACGATTTACCATTGCTGAAGTCATGTTGGCAGTCACCAATCACCTCCTTATTTTCCATGTGCTTTAGCATAGTTTCCAGCAGGACCTGCTGCATGATCGTTCCAGGCAGAGAGGTGAGACCCACCTGTAGTTCTCCAGGTCTTCCTTTTTTTTTTTCCTTTTTAAAAATGGGGGTTATGTTTCCCCTTTTGCAGTCAGTGAGAACTTCATTGGACTGCCACGACTTCTCAAATATGATGGATAGTGGCTTAACCGCTCACCCGCCAGTGCCTTCTTGACCCGCTGATGCACCTTATCAGGTCCCATGGACTTCTGCACTTTCAGGTTCTTTAAGTGGTCTCCAACCTGATCTTCCCCTACAGTGGGCAGTTCTTCATTCTCCAAGTCCCTGCCTTTGCCTGCTGTGACTTGGGTGGTGTGGCTAGAGCCCTTGTTGGTGAAGACTGAAGCAAAAAAGTTGTTGAGTACCTCAGCCTTCTTCATATCCCGGGCAACCAGGTCTCCCGTTTCCTTCCTGAGTAGAACCACATTTTATCTAGTCTTCCTTTTATCACCTGTAGAACCTTTTCTTGTTTCCCTTGACATCCCTGGCCAGATTTAACTCTATCTGGGCTTTAGCTTTCCTAATATGATTGCTGGCTGCTTAGACAATTTCTCTGTATTCCTACCAGGCTATCCGTCCTTTATTCCACTCTCAAAAGGCTTCCTTTTTGTGTTTGAGTTTGTCCAAGAACTCCTTGTTCATCCATGCTTTCCTCCTGGCATTTTTGCCTGACTTCCTCTTTGTTGAGATTCATTACTCCTGAGCTTGGAGGAGGTGGTTCTTGAATACTAACCAGCTTTCTCAGGCCCCTCTTCCCTCCAGGGCTTTATTCCATGGTACTCTGCCAAGCAGATCTCTGAAGAGGCCAAAGTCTGCTCCCCTGAAACCCAGGGTAGTGAGCTTGCTCTGCACCCTCCTCACTGCCCTAAGGATCTTGAACTCCACCATCTCATGGTCACTGCAGCCAAGGCTGCCCTTGAGCTTCACATTCCCCACCAGGCCCTCCTTGTTGGTGAGCACATAGTCCAGCATGGTACCTCTACTCATTGTTTTTTCTGTCACTTAGAAAAGGAATTTATCATCAAAACATTCCAGGAACTTCCTGGATTCCTTATGACCTGCTATGTTGTCCCTCCAGCAGATATCAGGGTGGCTGAAGTGCCCCATGAGGACCAGGGCTGTGAACATGAGGCTGCTCCTAGCTGTCTATAGAGGACATCATCCTGTTAGTCTTCCTGGTCAGGTGGCCTGTAGCAGATCCCCACTGTACTGTCACCTGTCCCTGCCCTCCCTTTAATCCTGACCCATACGGTCTTGGTCGGCTCCTCATCCATCCCCAGGAGGAGCTCCATGCACTCCAGCTTGTCCTTGACATAGAGGGTGACACTCCCTCCTCGTCTCCCCTGCCTGTCCTTCCTGAAAACCCTGTGTCTTTCCATTCCAACACTCTGTGATGCCAATAAGATCATAGCCCTGGATGCGTGCACACGTCTCTGACTCATTTTGTTTATTTATTCCCCATGCTACGTGCATTTGCATAGGGGCATTTAAGATGGGCCCCCAATGAAGCTGACTTACTGGCTGGAGTGGGTGGAATTCCTTTGTGCCGCACTCCAGCTGCTCTCCTGATGACCTAGGATCCTTGTCCAGGTTCTGGGCATGTATTGCTGGCACTGGCATCACACTGGTAGGAGTGGGGTGGATTGAGGTTCCCCTCCCTCAGCAACTTTAGTTTCAAGCCCTCTTCATGAGCTTGGCAAGCCTATGACTGAAGATGCTCTTCCCCTTCTCTGACAGATGGACTCCATCAGCCCCCAGTAGACCTGGTTTCTCAAAGCAAGTCCCATGGTCTAAGAGGCTGAACCCTTGGCTATTTTCTATAGCAGTTTCTAATTTCTTCATCTTTAGACAAAGTATCCAATTTCAATTTCACTATTTAAATAAGCTGATACATAGTGCTTAATGCAACAATTTCTTCTCCAGCTGCCAAAGAATCCAGACCAGTAAAGAGATAGGATACAGGCAAGAAAATGGGATAAATGACCTGAGAGATGGGGACATATTTAAAGTATCTGGTACTTTCTTTGCTTACTTTACTTTCTAGTACATGATCAAAATAGTTCTGTGAAAAAATGGGAAAGCTCATTTTTCGAGCACATTAATGGAATTTTAGAGGCAGAGTGTGCCAGAAGAAGCAATATCTTCCATTAAATCTTTATTAACTGAAAAAAAGAGACAAGCTTTTGCTTCCAAATTGTTTCATCAGCCAGTGCAATGTAGTTTTTGTAGAAAAAAAACCACCAAGAACACATTTTTTTAGAAGAGTTAAGCCTGCTCTGCTGTATTACTTATTCATAAGTTAACAAAGGTTGTGAGACTATCCTTGTGAATGTTACAGGATCCCTGCCTTTGTATTGCTGCCTCTAGACCAGAGAAACTTCCTCATGATCAGAATAACACAAAAGAACGAAATAGGATGTGTGTTCACACATGGAGAGCAATCTGCAACCAAGCTGTAGCCATCTGAAATGGCTAAAATATGGCTGAACATCTATCAGATTGGGAAGAGGCAAAGCAAATGACAAGGCAAGAAAAGTGTACAGAGCATTTGAGAAGAAGGGGTTAGAAGCAAGGGCTAAGATGAAGATGGAGCTTATTTTTTTTATTTTTAAAGTAATGCTGAGGTGTTAGAGTATGATCAAAAAAGGATGTAAAAGTGAAGAACATTTGAGGTTTACTGATTAGACAGAAGAAATTACACAGTCAAAGCAACAACAAAACTTATAGCACCATAAGATTTAATGTTTCTGAAAGCTCAATAAAAGGAGCCCAACATTTCTCAAGGACAAATAGGCAGTATTCCAGGTGCATGTAAACCACAAAGACAACCTTCTTTTTTCCAGAAACAAATTCTGAAGGTGAGTCAATGTCTTTCTGTTGACTGTGAGGTTCTGGAGAAAGTCCCAAATTAAATTAAAGAACCGATTTTTTTGTCCTTCTGTTTTTTCCTTAAAACTTATAAATTGAAAACTTTTAACTCTCTGCCAGTTCTAGACATTTCTCTGGAATATAAACATCTATTGCTGCCAGAATATTTAAAAATGTAACTCAGATAAAATGGAAAATATAGCTAGATGATCTATACCACAGTTCTTCCAAGGTCACATTAGTAGCAAAGAGATTCAGGGAAATTCCCGAACTTACTCCGCAGAAACCTGAGACAGGAATATAAGGATTCAAACAGTAACTCCTGGGAAGGCCACCGTGACATGAAAACAGGAACAGGATCTCATTCCTGGGTTTTTCTCAAACAGAACTTTTGGCTTTCAGTAGAAAGCCTAACGTTTTAGGAGAAGAAAGTCTTTTACAGCTCCTACTGATGGTCCCGTTGAAATTATGAGAAAGCACAGATCTCATTGGCATCTTTTTTTTTTTTAAATGTCTGGGAGTATTCATCATGTTTCTTCAGGTTCTACACATTTTTCAAAATGCTTGACTTTGAAAGCAAATATTATCTGGATATGAACTAAGTAAGAGCTGCAGGATTTGGTGTATAATGAAAGCTTAATGATGCGTTTAAAGTGAAGAATATAACGAATTATTTTTTTATTTGAATTTCTGCCTAAAAATAAAATTCTGAAATTTTCAGATATGTTTCATTTGGGTCACACTGTCTGCACATCCATTTGACAGATTATAGCCCAAGGACAAAAGTAGGTAGGAAAAAAAGAACAAACTTTTGCCCATGTTTGCTGTTACAGAAAACACCAAATCTCAACCATCTTTATAATTAAGTCAGTCTTTTTTTTCTTACTTCTTAACTAGTTCTGCCACTCTTCTGCACTAGGTTGAGGTATTATAAAGCTTACGGGTCTATATCTCAGCTAGTTATCCTTTTGGAGATACTAGATTGAAACAAGCTAAGGATGATTCATTGGCCTCTTTTAAATGCCTAAGGGGAGATGATTTGGCTCTGTAGATACTGATCATTCTCCACAGACTATAAAAAAGCCTGGAGTGATTAGCTCAAATATACATGCCTAGTCAGATGACTAGAAACCAGGGCAGATTAATCCTACCCTTATTTGCCGGCAAGTGCCAGAAGTTTTAACATCTATATAGCTCAGTGAATAATTTCAGATAGGGAATGCATTCAATTAACTTCATCTGTGTCTCATTTTTAATCATAAGCAGCCTTTTATGTTCTATTTTTTTTTTTAAAGAGTAATTTATAAAGTATTCCTTAGTCTGTATATATGCAATATAACTTTCCAGTGCATAAAGCTGAGATCTATGCATTAATTTTCACTGGACGTTAAGGTCACACAGTAATTTTTAGTTTCCTGACAGGAAAAGCATAAGTGTTAAACTCATTTTGTGATATTGACTTACGAATTTCCTCCAAAATTCAAGTGGGGTTCTTTCCATTCATTTTCTGGATGTAAAGTAATTCTGCAGAATACCCTTCGAAGATAAACAAAAATAAGGAAAGCTCTTTTTTTCTCATGTTTCTCTACGTTTTATTCACTTTTGCTGCCTGTTGAAATATTGCAGAAAAGACAATAATTCCACAGGTTGTTGAGCTCATTTTCATAAAAATTAGGTCTTTAGCACCTGTTGAGAACTTGGTCACTTACCATATAATTTAATAGAACAATTTTGATTGATGTCTGTTTTAGATCTTGCCCCAGATACTTTCTTGTACATAACTTTTAGTAGATAAATCATTTTCACTGGACTAATAAAATATATTTAGGAATACTATTAAGTAAATAACTAATGCTGTACAACCTAAAGTAAGAGGTCAAATAAGTGGAACTATTTAGTTTGGCAAAACATGTATCAATCTCAAAATTAAATTAGAAACTGGGAATATTTTACGCACATATAACCATTTATGTTATACTACATTGGCTTCATTTATTTTTGAAGGAAAACACACATTTTATTGCCCAAAATTCTTTGTATAGAATTTGTCTCAAGAGTCTATTTGACTGCTTTTATTTGCTAATGAAATATTAGTATTGAACTCTTGTGTATTTTAAGTGACTTATGTGGTTATTGCTGTCAGTCTCATCTTTACTCCTGAGGGCTGATGCTGTGATATTGTGTTTCCTATTTCCTCTGGTGTTTTGATAAATATTAAGGGAATACTGCAGAAAAAAAAGTGCAATTATTGCTCAGGAAGAAAAAGTGACTATGTAGATAGTCAATATATTTATACCGTATACTAAGTCAGCAGTATTTGTGGGTCAAAGATCAACTCAGTGGCATACCTGTATGGAACTGCTTGAAAGCAATTGCTTGAGAATAAGACAAATGTAGGGCTTGAAAGGGCATGAGAAACCACTCAATATTCAGTCCAATTCTGCATTGAAATGGGACCAGGTGCACTGATGTTGTCTCTGACAAGAACCTGTCTAACATGTTCTGAAAAGCCTCCAATGAAAGGGATTCTACAGTGTCCCTAAGAACATTGTTCCAGTGCTTTACAATACCCATATGGCATTAAAAATTATATTAGAAAAATGTCACCACTGAAAAAGATATAAAATATGAAAGCTCTTTCAAGGGGCAAAGTAACTTTGCCCAGTGGATACTCAATAGTTTAAGCCATAAAGAGAAAGGAAAAAAAAAACACCCCCCTACCACCCTTATTGAAATGAAATATAAAAAGAAGCGTACAACAAAATTCAGGAGATGACTTGGCAAGGAAGACAAGATAAATATATGCAATTGTACTTTATTTGACCAGAAATAGTGAAGTCAAGTTCTTAGGACTAATTTTTCATCTGAAATATCATCCTTACAACTGCAGAGTGCCCCTTAAAAGCAGAGGCACTGATTCAGTGTTGAATCAGAGGGGAAAATATTGCCTATTAAATCACTAGTACTATTTCTTGTACCATCCTGCTTTTTCTTGGAAGCTTTCCATTTGAGCTGACCTCAACCCTTCTAAGCAACTAAGAACAGTCAGGATCACAGTAAAAGCCAATGTAAGTAGGGGCCTTGTAAATATAAATTCACAGAAATTGCAGTAATTAACTTCACTTAACTATTTGCTAATGATTACCAATATTGTATTTTGTTGACAACAAAAATGTTTGGAAATGATTGTGTTGCGTCATTCACTTACTTCTGGGAGTTTGAGGTAAAATTCAAAATCAATGCAGAACAACTTTCCTTCTTGCATCTATTTTACACAGCTATGACACACATCATTGACGACAATGACAGATGACTTAGTAGCTGGCCCGGAGATTTTGGAAGAGATCCAGAAAGACTATGGTCGTCTCTAAAATAAGTGAGGCTGAAATTTAAGGAGATCATCCAAACTAAGTTATAGTGACTTCCGGAAATGTTAAATGTTTGGAAAAATGCCATGAATTTTAAGGTATAAGGTAGATCTTCCCATTGCTTCTATGCCTCTTGTATTTGGGACTGTAACTGCTCCCAAATTCAACAAAGGGTGTTGAAGACCATAAGATTAGAATATTTCCTGAATAGTGGGAGCTTGGGGTTGGGGTCAAATTCTATCAAGTTCAAGAGTTGTATCTGAAGTAGAATTTAGCTTAGATATTTCCTTGTTGTGAAATCTGATCACCATTCATAAACAGATACATGTCAATTCTTCTCATTTCTTGTCTTGCCTTGATGTTTTCTCTCCAATTAGGCTCTACTTAGGTTTCTAATTTTCTGGAAAAAATTTACATGTTGACTCCCTTGTTATGGAAGGTGCCTGTTTTTTAGAGAACACTGGGAGTTTAGCTATACTGTAATTTCTTTTTGACTAGTAGAGCGCTCTAGCAGTCAGATCTAGTCAGCAGATTTGACTTAGCAGGTGTCTGAAGTCTGTAACTTTGCCATGCATTATAGACAGATTTTAAGAGCATATTTGCAACTCTTTGAATGATTATTCAGACACATGATTTTTAGGAAATGTGAAACCAAAAGTTGGAACTGCCTTCAGATGCCACTCTAGTTGGATTAAAAGGAATGGAAGTCATCCATAGTTACTCTACAATTGAAACTGGGTGACTTAGAGTCCCTGTCTATAATTGAATACCCATGAAAAAAATGCTTTTTTTTCCAGGTTCTTACTAGTGCCCAAGTGATACAAAAATAACCAATCTTAGCAAATTTTCCTACTTTTTCCAATATTCATACAACTACTTAAATATGAAAATTATACATAAGAATTGAATACTGATTGAAGTTGTTTATGTGACTTACAAATCTATTCATTTTGATGACTTATTAATAACAGTTTAACTTTTAGAATATTTAATCAAACTTTTTAAATACCTTATGGGAGGCAATATTGTTTGTATATTAGTGTCCTTAAACCTCTTAATAACTTTGGGATATTGAAAGTAAGTGCTGATACTGAGGAAGACTATAAATTTCTTGTAAAAATTGTATTACAGTGTGTGCTTTGAAAGAACACGAATATCCAGAGCATTCTTCACTTTCCTTGACGTTGCACAGTTCGTATGTCTTTTCAACAGACACAGAAGTATAAATAAACATATTGTAAATTTGAATGCATTTTGGCTTGAAAAGTTGTTAGATGTAAACACAAATTTCTGATCTATCATGTTTTCAGTTTATATATTTGACATCTCCTGTCACTCTGAAACTGATCTACTGGTGAAATCGTAAAATATGGACAAAAGATACTGTAGGGTGCTAAAGGAGATTAAAATTCCCCTTTGAATCAACACAAAGACAGTTTTCAGGTTCACAATATTTAGACAAGAATGCCAATATTTGTTTGGCTACTGTTATATAGTGCAGAGGCTACAGAGGCTGAAACACATGCAAGAAAAATTGATTCAGATTTTCTAGCTTAAAGAGTAGCACCCACACTGAAGCTTTTCTATACTGGCCTTACAACACTAGTAGAATTGCTGGACACCCACAAAGCTGTTTGGTTTAGGTCTCAAACACTAAATCTCGGTTCTTTTTTGTGTTTTGAGCGGAGTAGACCCCAGTTCTGCCTTTCCCTTCAGTTCTTTCACTGTTATCCCTTCATGTGTGGAAGTCTGCTGGCTGAGATTCTTCAAGACTCCGAACCTCAGTTGCCATAGATACGCCCATGGTTTAATCACGTGTATTCTTTACAACAGTTTCCATTTCTGAGTGCTCTGTTTTATAATTTTCCTGTTCAGGACCTTGTGGAATAAGACAGAATCTACTCTGCTAGGCCTGATGACCTATTCAGGCTTCATTTAATAGGAATAGAGGAATCCGGTGTTATGAAAGTGTGCTGTGTTGCCTGCCTGCCACAGCTTTTCTAGTGTCAGTAATTTCCTCTGAGGAATCCTGGCACACCCCCTTTTTTTTTTTGTTTATTCTGGAGAGGTGGAACTGGTTTTCTAGAACAACACGCATTTCATAAGATCAAATCAATCTTTACAGTATGGACATGTATTTTTCTAACATTTTTGTCAGATTTACAACTTTCTCCTACTGATACATTTATTTTGTTTACTGATGCTGAGTCCATTAAGAATGAACAGTACTTACCAAAGTGTGACAATATGGTTATGATGTTTATGTTTCCCCTTTTTTCACATATAGTAACTGTGTTTCGAAAAAGTTTTCACAAGATCAGTCCTATGATGTATGACATTTCTCCTCTACTTTTCATCTTACATGTCTCTGAATATAGTTTTGGCAGCTTTAAATTTAATGAATGCTATTTCATATTTATTATGCATTGATAGTGGAGTTGATATTGGAAAAGACTCAGTAGAATGAATTTTCACTCTGGATATCATACTAGAAATGAAGATAATTTCAAAGAAATGAAAAAAGATGCAATTTTCCTTCAAAGTCCCAACATTTATATCAATAATAATATTTCTTTTGTTATTGGACTCTCACAGTCAGTCCTTGAAAAAATAAATTATTCAGTTCATAGTATCCTCTCTTTGTTGTTGAGATATTCTAATTTCAGTTTCCATTTTTCTCCTGTCAATTTAGATCTATTTTGTTGAAAACCAAATCATAATCTGGTTTATACTGCTTTGCTTATTTTTACCTATACTAGCCATATTGTAAGAAATTTCTATTTTAATTTCGTTTGATAATTTTATCTGGACTTCAAATTCTGGATCACTTGGATTATTCCTTCTGAGGATGAACAATTATTCATTGCTATGTAAATTCAAGTGCATGGGATTTGTGCCTTCTATATACCTTTGAAGATGAAATACCTTACCAAGCCTGGAGGAAAGCAGGCCAGCTCAATGAGATTTCAGTGTTCTTTTTGTTTCCTTCGTTACGACAGGACAAATGAGGTTGAAAGTCTGCAAAGGCCATTCTTTTGTTTCAGACTATTGTAAGGACTCTTGGATATATTAATATAGTATAAATTATTTGTCTTTACTTTTTTTGAGACTATTTAAGAATTAGGTGCTTGTCTCTTGAAGTGTGATTTATGCTGTCAAGGTAATGCACCAAAAGTACTTTCATAATCAAAGTACAAAGAGCACCTCATATAGCTTCTAGAAAGAACAATGTAGGAGCAAACCTCTTCCTATCTAACTAGGGAAAGTAGGAGCCTCTGACAGAATTTTTAGATAAGGTTAATATAGAGCAGGAAGCTGAAAACCATGTCCAGATTTAGAACTTTTCACCTGACAGCTCAGGATGCATGGAGGAATGGAAAACATTCTTGCATCCTTTTCAACCACATGGACCATACAGGATGTCTGTCTCGCTGAGTGTCTGATGTAATCTGGAAATAATGGATCTCTCCATGGAAGAAAGAAAGAAAGACACTCCTGACATCTTGAGGCCTTTTGTCACCAAAAAAAAGGTACAGAGTTAGCTTAGGAGAGGACTCTGAGAAGACCAAAGGATGTGTGTTCTTTTTCCTACGTATCCCTTGCTTTTGTGTCCGCTTTTTTCTCCACCTTTTCTCTGAAAGTACCAGAGCACACTTAGCTATTTCCCACTAGAAAAAAAAAATGTAGTACATTCAGGTACATGTGCCCACACCATTTTCCCTGCTTATTTTGTATCTTTCCCCTTCCATAAGCACTTGTACTTTCATTAGTCTTGGCTTCCACTTTCTTTTCTCTGATCCACCCATGCCATGTTCATCTTGCCAGAAAAAAGAAGAGGGGCGATTCTCCATGAAAAGGAAGTGGCACACTTCTCAGCAAGAGTTATAAGATATTATAAAATGTCATTTTGCTATAACTTGAGTCTGTATTGACAGCTGTGATCCATCTAGATCAAACTGACTTCATTCAGGATTGGAATGTCTTTGGTAATTGGTTTCTGATTTAGGACTTCTCCACCTGAAAGATTGGAATATTTCATCACTCATCTTCTTTTCTGTTTGTTAGGTGTTTCACAAGATGGGTATTAGCCAGACTGTGTATCTGAGGAGTGTTTTACTCTAGTCTCATCTTTTTGATTCCTCCAAAAGTGTATGGTTGGAAGAGTACTGTGTCAGTCAACATGATCCTGACCATACTTGTCACTTTTCATCACAGAATTTGTCAGGGCTATAAATTCAGATTCTCTACCTGAGACCTTTCATTGTCAGGGACAGTAGGATTGGTTTTAAGAAAGTTTTAGTACTTTAGTTGGTGTTCTCTCTAGGACTTTAAAATGTAGGAGAATTGACACTTTTAGAATGTGATTCATCTGATAAAATATGGATGTCTAATCTACGATGAAATCAACTGCTCTCTAAAAGTTGCTCCTTCTCTTCCCATTGACTATAAAAACAACTGAAGGTAACTAGTTCAGATGTAGATATCTGTCTTGCAAACATCCACATTCAACCAAATGAATTCACAGTAGTGGAGAGTGTCTACATTTGAGAAAGTAATTTAGTTTTTGTACTGTCAAATGCCATCTGACTCCCACAGGCACATGAAATCACTACGCAATTCAACTTTGGAGTGCTACAGCTCTTGGATTATTTCTTTACTAGAATAATTTGTAAATTGTAGCAGAAAATTGAGGAGTAAAGATGGGAAACCCATGTCTATGTGCCAAAAACAATTGTTAATTGCGAGGAAGGGAACCAGTCAGCTTCCTGCTCTACGTCTTTCCATCTCCATGAATCTTGCATTTATTTCAGCACTGACTCATCCCTTCCTGACTACAATATATTCCAACTTCAATGTGATGGCTAGTGAACTTTAAAACAGCAGCAAGCTTAAAATAAACAAAAAGAAATACTTGTTCACCCAAAACATAATTAAGCTGTCAGATTTATTATCACAGAATGCCGAGGAGGCCAAAAATATAAATGTGTTCAAATCCATAAAAAAATTTAAATATTTAAAGGTGTTCAAACATATTCACACAAGAAAAGTTCATTAAAGGCTACTAACATAGTGATGTGGACATTATATTGATGATATGGACAAGTTGTGACACAGAAATCCCAGAGCTGTAGTTTGTTAAAAGTTGGGAGAACTGTCAATTACACTTGCTTTTTTTTTTTTTACTTTATTTTTGTTCTGGCTATTTTTCCTACTTGGTTTCTCAGAACGGTGTTTCACCTTAGAATATTGTCAAACTCAAAGCGTTCCCCCAATGAGGATGACATGGAACTAAGATCCATGAAAACCCAGGGGTGATAAATGGGAAAAAAAAGAAAAAGAAAAGACATCAAGATGAGGTCAGAGGTTCAAAAACCATCAGGTACTCGAAGCAGAGCACTCTGATAGTTCAGTGCTATTGAAAGGCATTTAAAGGACAATGTAATCGTCAGAAACAGTCAATATAAGTTCATGAAGGGAAAGTCCTGTCTAACTAATTTGACATCCTTCTATGACAAGATCACCTGCCTAGTGGATGACAGGATGGGAAGGTGGTGGAAGTAGTTTTTCTGGATTTTAGTAAGACATTTGATACTGTCCCTCACAGTAGCCTTCTGGACAGGTTGTCCAACTGTGAGATGAGCAGGTACGCATTGCACTGGGTGAAGAACTGTGTGAATACTACTGTGTGTAGGCCTCTAAGGGTAGTAGATCTGACACCAGCAGTGTTCCTCAGGGCTTAATCCTAGCACCAGTTCTGTTCAATATATTTATCAATTATATGGATGCAGGAGTTGAATGTATCCTTAGTAAGTTTGTTGATGATACCAAACTGAGAGGTGCTGTTCACTGTCTTGAGGGACAAGAGGCATTGCAGAGGCATCTGGATATATTGGAGCATAGAGTAATCGTCAGTGGTATTAAATATAACAAGAACAAATGTTGGATTCTGCATCTGGGATGGAGTAACACTGGGCACAAGTATAAATTGGGAGAGGAGTAGCTGGAGAGCAGCCTTGCAGAAAGGGGTCTTGGGGTGCTGGTTGACAGTGAGTTCAATATGAATTAGCAGTGTGCCCTGGGAGCCAAGAGGGTAAGCTGAATCTTGGGGTAGATTAAACTCAGCATAACCAGCTGGTCAAAAGAGGTGATTATCCCACTGTATTTGGCATCGGTGTGGCCTCACCTGGGGTACTGTGTGCAATTTTGGGTCCCAAAATTTAAGAAGGATGTTGAGGTACTTGAATGCACCCAGAGGAGGGCAGCAAAGCTGGTGAAAAGGCTGGAAGGCATGTCCTATGAGGACCAGCTAAGGACTTTGGGTTTGTCCAGCTTGGAGGTTGAGGGGCAACCCTATTGCTCTCTACGGCTTCTTGAGGAGAGGGAGGTGCTGATCTCTTCTCCCTGGTATCCAGTGACTGGACATATGAGATGGCTCAAAGCTGCATCAGAGGAGGTTTAGACTGGACGTTAGGAAGCATTTCTTTACCAAGAAGATGGTCAAACATTGGAACAGGCTTCCTAGAGTGGTGGTCCATGTCCCAAGCCTGTCAATGTTTAAGAGGCATTTGGACAATGCCCTTAGCAAAATGCTTTAACTTTTGGTGAGCCCTGAATTGGTCAGGCAGTTGGACTAGATGTTTGCTGTAGGTGCCTCCCAACTGAAATATTCTAGTCTAGTCTAGTCTAGTCTAGTCTATTCTCTCCATAGAGATGAACAACGTGTCTTAAATGGTCTACTTAGAGGGCTGAGAATACCTTTTCCAAGAAATAGACCTCAAAGTTCTGTTCTGTCCTCTACTCTTTTGATGGCCAGCTTGGCTACAATCAGACTCTTTAATGAGTCTTTTAGCTTTATGAAGTCTCAGATAAGAATTCTATAAGCAAAGAGATAAAAGGAAAAGTAGCAGAATTTGGAGGAGCCAGAGAAAATTCTGGGACCTGATATAATTAGGGTATATGTGAAACAAGATTTCCCTTGTGGCCTAGAAATCATGTGTGCAGATGACCTCTTCAGGTGCATGTGTACCTGGAATTTTGTGAAAAAGTCTCCAGATTCTCTTGTGTTAGAGGCTGATTTTTTAGTATCACCACCAGTTTTCAGTAATTCCTGGGTGGGATGGACAGAGTAAATGGAGTGGTGGTGCTTAGTAGCAATTTTTAATTTGTGAGCTCAAAGTGCAAAACTTAGATGTTATTTACATGAAGGGGTGTCCTGAACGCAACCTGAGGAGTTCCTGGGACAAATTTCAAAAGCTGAACACAACAATATAGGGGTAAGAAGAGGAAAAGACTGTTCTTCACTAGGGTTTGGGGTATGACAGTATTATAAGAAACAATGCTCTTCATTAACTTTAATGTAAAACTCTTGGATGCATACCAAAGTGCTTATGGTCATATTAGAGCTCTTGGAAGTAGAAGCAGGCAGTATGGACCAACATATTTCATGCTAGGTTACCTGTACAGTACATAAGTCTCTTCAGGACCTGAAGGTTGTGACCTGACTCCTATAGTAGAACAGGGTCTTCCTCTTACAGTCAGTAACCAAGGCCACCTGCAAACTACTATTCTGAAGATTTACAGAGTTTTGCTCTATGGTTTGGGTTGCCTTGGGAAATGCTTTCATGTCCTGTCCTTAAGTTTAGTCCACCTGGCTGGAAGAGAAGGATGAGTGACAGAAAGCTAGATACCAAGACTGGTGGGTCTGTACCATAAACACACGGTGTATTTGGCAAAACATAGAGATAGGGATCTGCCTTGTCACCTGTTTACAGATGTTAGACTAAATAAGAATTAGGAGAAGCTTAAAATGGGAAGGAAGATTCTGAAAAAAAATTGATACAGGTGCTTATCATCTGGGTGGGACATGAAAAGAAGGTGGTTGAGTAGTAGAAGCAGGCTTTCAGAGGACTTTTTGTCTAATATAAGGGAAATACAATGTAATTTTATGTTGTTATAGTTCTGTTATTCCAAACTGAATTTTGTGACCTAATCTTAAAGCTAAAATGATTAGGTTGGTCTGAGTGGTCTACTTGTCCAATATGTTTTGTCTGTCTGCTTCCTGCTCTCTAATTTTTGCTGATGGTTACCATGACAAAGATAAAAATTGGCAAAGCTTGGAAAGTGTCTATTAACATAATTTATGTGGTACTGTAAAATTTTCTTATAAATACCTAGTTTGTCACCTTCATAGAAAAGCATAGCAGTGCTATTGGCAAGAGGCTTTGAACTTTTTTATGTCGTGAAAAAAGTTCCCCTCTCTAAGTATTGGAGGGCTTAATAGAGTAAGTGTTGCCAAATGCTACTGGAGAAGGAAGTAGAGCAAATATAATTTTCCACAAGGGCAATGAGACCTGATTAACAAAGTTGCAAAGCTGCAACTAGCAAGCCAAAAGAAAAAATTCTAGAGAAATTGATTTAGTACCGGTGTTCCTACCTGCTGTTGACTGGGTTAGACTATGGTCTTGTCATCGACTTCTGTGCCATAATTTAATTATAGAAGTTCATTCTTTCTAGATAGCGCCATCCTTGGAGCAACATACTAATACATCATCGGCTGTTGATCACTAATGATGAATCACACTAGTATATCATTAGCTCTGTCACACAGGTGGCTTTGCAGATTAATTTCATCAGAGCAATGACCCGTGATGATGATGAATTACTCAAAGGATAATTTTGATAAGAATGTGTCTTACATCATTTTACATTCAAATGTTATTTAATTTATCTAAAGCTTAATTAGTATACCTTCAAATAATGTAACTGACTGACCAAAGCAAGTGTGCTCCTGGAAAATCTGGACAAATATGTAGTACTTTGGGGCTTGATTCTATAGTTAAGATGAAAAATGGTCTCAAACCACAGAGAAGCTATAACTATGATAGTATTGAAATGCAAAGTTTCTTACAAGTATTGTATCATTGAAGAAAAGTCTTAGAACTATGCAAAAATAGTGCAAAAATATTAAATAAAACTTGACTTTCATTGACTGAAAATACAAAAGAAGGTAAAACCCTCTAATATATATAAATAGAATATTTACCATTACAATTTCCTTTAAATTTTGTAACTCAAATAGCTGTGATTGCTTGAGGAAATTTCAGAAAAGTTGAGAAAACGACTTCTTTTTTTAAACCTTTTCCTCATGCTTCCTATATATCTTACGGAAGAATGGAATTTTAATTTTTAGAGAAACATATTGTTTTCTGAGTTTATTTTCTGTTAGCTTTTTTTCCATGCATCCTTCCTTTGATCTTCATCAAGAGGGACTCATTAACTTTCATTTCTCCAATAAAAATATATCTTTTCCACACAGATGTCAGTTTTTCTAAACTTCATTATCACAGTACAAAGCATCCATGGTACCTCCACATTGTAAATGTGGTGTGCAGTTCCGGTCATCCTTTCTTCAAAGAGAAAACTAGAAAAAGGTTGACAAAAGAAGGTCAGCTTTATGATAACTTCTGTATGGGGAGAAGCTTACGAGGCTGAGATTTCAAGCACATTTTTTATAAAGAAATAGAGATCTAGAAAGGAAAGAATGTTTAAAAAGCTGCACCAGAAATAAAATTGTCTACTATTTTTTCCCAAAGAAGAAAAGACATGCAATAAAATACTCAACTATTACATTTAAAGCAAAGAGAAAGAAGTATACTTTCCCTTACAGCACAGTTGGGTCATGGAACTGAACACCACAGAATGTTGTGGAGACACAAACCATAAATGGGTTCACAAAAGACCCAAACAAATTGAAACTGAATTCAACTTTTGGCCCATGACGTGTAAAATGTACGGGTTTTTGGAGAAGGGAAGAAAGAAAGAAATTATTCTATCCTTACTTAACTTCTGCTCTTCTGCTATGTTAATGTTGCTCAACAAAGGTTACTGGACTTTTGCTCAGATCTAGTAGTGACATTCTTAAATAGCTCAAGATTTCTAAGTCATCAGCCTTTGCCTTATACCGGCACTTCAAGTATCAGGCAACAAGTGCCTGGGAACAAGTCCAACAGCAATTAGATTCATTTTTACCTAGTTGCATTAATAGATATCAGGACACAAATTGTCAGGAGTTGATCCCAGCTTTTGTCTGTGCTTTGTCATTAGTTCCACATTATTTGATTGGCATGATTTCTGTGGTGAATTATGGTATGCTTGCTGTAGTAACCACTTAAATTGCTTTCATGAGCACCCAAGAACTGAATTCAGTGTTATGAGAGCTATTGAAAATAGACTGAATAATTGGCTTTAGGTTGAGAAAATAAGCACCTCATATGTGGATTAATGATTTCTCTGTAACAGAAAAGCTTTTTGTGAGGAATTTTTGTTTTAGGTAAATAGCTCTCAGGATTTTTTAAAATTCATTAAGTATGTATAAATTCAGTACAAATCAGAGATGATATACCAAATTTTATTTTCTCTAAAAGCTTTATACGGAAGAAAAAGTTCTACTACAGTAAAAGAAAATGACTGAAAAAATTACATCATGGGATTCCTTTTCTCATCTTTCAATGACTGAAGATTCAACTTAGTCATTTCTCAAACAAGAAACTGTCTTTTCTGCTACTGCTAGCTCTCATGATTTTGGAGGCCAGTAACTAGTGGTGTCCCTCAGCGGTCAGTACTGGGTCCAGTCCTGTTCAATATATTCATCAATGACCTGGATGAAGGGATAGAGTGTACCATCAGCAAGTTTGCTGATGATACAAAACTGGGAGGGGTGGCTGACACGCTGGAAGGCTGTGCTGCCATACAGCGTGACCTGGACAGGCTGGAGAGTTGGGCAGAAAAAAACCTGATGAGGTTCAATAAAGGCAAGTGTAGGGTACTGCATTTGGGGAGCAATAACCCCATGCATCAGTACAGGTTGGGGGCTGACCTCCTGGAGAGCAGCTGTGCGGAAAGGTACCTGGGAGTCCTGGTGGACAACAGGATGACCATGAGCCAGCAATGTGCCCTGGTGGCCAAGAAGGCCAATGGCATCCTGGGGTGTATCAAGAAGAGTGTGGCCAGCAGGTCGAGGGAGGTCATCTTCCCCCTCTACTCTGCCCTGGTGAGGCCACATCTGGAGTACTGTGTCCAGTTCTGGGCTCCCCGGTTCAAGAAGGACAGGGAACTGCTGGAGAGGGTCCAGCAAAGAGCTACCAATATGATTAGGGGACTGGAGCATCTTTCTTATGAGGAAAGGCTCAGGGACTTGGGGCTTTTTAGTCCGGAGAAAAGAAGACTGAGGGGGGATCTTATCAATGCTTAGAAATACTTAAGGGGAGGGTGCCAGGTAGATGACAATAGCCTTTTTTCAGTTGTGCCCAGTGATAGGACTAGAGGTAACGGACACAAACTTGGGCACAGGAAGTTCCATCTTAACCCGAGGAGGAACTTCTTTCCTTTGAGGGTGGCAGAGCACTGGCACAGGCTGCCCAGAGAGGTTGTGGAGTCTCCCACACTGGAGACATTCAAAACCCGCCTGGATGCCGTCCTGTGCAACCTGCTGTAGGTGTCCCTGCTGTGGCAGGGGGGTTGGACTTAGATGATCTCCAGAGGTCCCTTCCAACCCTGACGATACTGTGATACTGTGATCTGACACAGAATGTACTTTCTTCCACAGAGAAGGGTCAGAAAGTCACTAGTACAGCCCCATGTTCAGATTATGACCTGAGTGACACAAATTCAGCTACTCTTTCCTGAAGTGTCTGTTTGGTCCTAAAACAGTTTAGGTCACTTCCCTCCCCTCTTCCCCCTCCTTTACAAAATTCAGTATCTAGGCTGAATTATATGAGTTTACATGAATTTACAAAGTAATACATGGAAGAAACAGCTGTTTGAAACAAAGGTGTCTTTTACAGTCACACTTTTTCAGGGACAATCAAACCTGAAAAAAGAAATACTGCAGAAGGAGCTGCATAATTTAATGGCTTGCTGTTGGTTTTGCTTGTTTTGTTGGTGTTTGGGTTTTTTTTGTTCCCCAACCTCCCCATCCTCCCCCCAGGCAATTTAATTCTGTTATCTTGCACTGCTATGTATAAGAATATGTTAGTGGGTGAAATTTTCTCTATACAAATCATATTATCTTTCAGTAGTGGGATATGTAACCATTCTCTGCTACAGTGTTATTCCAACATTGCTTTAGATTCATTAATTCTAATATTAAGGACTAAGATCATGGCTCTAACTCAGAGAAGACATTTATTTCCAAATGTAATATCTGTGAGAGAACGAACAAAATATCTATGATATTTAAACATCCAAATTAGTCTTTCTGTAAAAGTCCTAGCCCTTTGGCAAAGACAGAGTTTGAAACAGCTCATATATAATCCAGAAGTAATTTAGAAGTTTTAATACATGGTAACTGATGCCAATAATGATAATATCTAACAGGAAAGAAAATTGAATTGTGATAACTGGTAGTAAAAATTAAAAAATATCTGGGTTTTTTTTAACATAAACTGACATATAGTTGAAGAAAAATAAATATCATTCATATCTGATGCATCAAAGTGCACCGATAAAGAAGCTGTAGCAGTGGAGAGAGAAACACATATCACTGGCCTCATCTAACCTGTATTTCCTGAAGTTTAACCTAACTGTGCCTAACTAGTGTAACCTAATTATGTATGTTTCTTTTGCAATGAATGACAAGTATTCATTACAGGAAGCCATTATTCCTGCCTTAAGACGAGTAGTATAATTAGTTCTTTGAAGATTGGAATATCTGTTAATATGGAAAAAACTAGGCTACTAGTCTAGACAAGTAAACTATTTTTTTTTCACGGCTAAAGTTATGATTGTGCTGCTGGGGTGGTAAACTGTTCCACACTGTTTATACCTAACTCTAGGGGTCTAAAGGTAGGTGTCTATATAGGAGCTAAATGACAGTGACATCTGGCTAAATATAGATATCTCTTTTTAGAGTGAACTGAGTAGCTCTTCAGAATTCCAGTAGGTTAATTGATCAGAGGTTCCCTTTCAAGCCCCAAATGGGGCTTAAACGCTCTAGGTTGCACGCAAACACCTGTACATAGATACCTATTATAAGCTGTCTGCAATCTGAGTTAAATCTTACTTGTAGGGCCAATTCAGTTGATGAAATGCAGGCATCTACTGCCATTGGAGACATCACAAGATGGCCAAGACATCCATGTTGGTCTATCATATACAGAGTAGGACCTAAAGGAGGTCCTTGCCCTTCTGGAGCAACAGCTGGATGTTAAGTGAGAATGAGAGATCTTAATCTCAAAAGAAACAGTACAAATGATGAAAAGGATGAAACTATTATCACCTGTTTCTGATTTTTCAATGCAAGATATCTTAGAGATGCAAGACCTGTTTTCCTCAAGTCTAACTAAAGCATGCTAACTTTGGAAAGTAAACTGCAGACTGACATCTGAAAAATATGAAACCAAACAATTTTAATCATGTGTTTGCCCCACCCCCGCTTATTCAAATACACCTCTCTTTCCTGCTAACTCTGTGCATCCTGAGTGAAGAATATAAATACAAAATGAACTGCATGAAAATGAAATTCAGTTCTTTCTGGAGATTCAATAGTCTAAAAAAGTAGAAAATTCTGATATTAAATTAAGCCTTGCTGAGTCTTGAGAACAACTTTCCAAACATTTTCAACTGGAATGCATTGGTATGATTATAGGAAAGTCCTCCTGACTGGAGATCAGTAACCAGCTCTAGTATGACTTTAGCTAAACTAAATAAAATCAAAAGGGATATTGCAGAGCAATTTGGAACAATCTCAAGGACCATTGCTGATGAGAGAAAACCACAGATGTATTAAAAAAAATAATATGTACTGTACATGCATCAAAGTTTGTCTTTTGTCAGGGAACTGACTTTTTTGGAATAAAAGCAAAATTAGCTTCTCTGTCCCTTTCTTCCCTTCATTTTGTAGAACGTTTTATATTTTTATCTCTGATGACTGCATAAGATTAGAAAAAGCCTTCATGCCTGAAAGCAAATTCTATTGAGACTCAGCAGACACTTTTTGGGTCACTCCTTTCCGTCCTGTAGCGTATTCTCAGAAAGAGTTCTGATGAAATCTAATATCCTGTTTGACATCGGAAACAAACAATGGTTGAAAATATATTTATAAAAGAGTAACTACTAAAATATAACTCAAAGTCAATGAAAGGCACAAAATAAGATTAGGCATTTACCTGCTTGCTTTATCAGGAAGATCAAAATCCATTTAAACCTCTTTCCAAGGTAGATGGTTCTCCTTGCAGAAGGAGAGGAGGTTACAGGGAAGAAAAAAGTCTGGAGCTCTCAGTGAATTTGATAAAGATGAGTTCTGTCTACCATTCACAACTGATAAATAACATATATTCCATGTAATTCTTAGAGGACTCATTTTTCGTTAGGACAACCACTGATGGTCCCATCCTCCCTTCAGATTTCCTTGCACCTTGGCTCCAAAGTATTTTGTGCTCTTTTTGAGTTAAGGGTTTCCATAACATTGACACAGTGAGAATGAAAGCATGTATTTTTGCAATCTGTAATAAATGTCTGAAATACACTCATCTGCTTTCCCACATCTTGCATTTGATGCTCTGAGTTCCCAAACAACCAAGTCAGAACTATTTCAAGCAACATGTAGAAATGGGAAGTTAAACCTCTTCTGCTGGGTATTGCAAAGGGGGCACCTCTTCAAAAGTATCTAATAGAAAGCAGTTTGATTCTGAATATTTTGACATGTCACAGTGGCATATAGGCATCATAACCTAGTAATGCAGCCTCCTTCATCTTTCAGAATACTGATAGGGATTAAATCCTCTTTGGTGGGAGGTTATCAGCAGAATCCTGCCAAGTTTTAGACATCTTCAGTGCAAACACCTATATCTGAACAAGGGGTCTAGAATTCCTGTAAAGGCAGAGACACTCACAGTGCAGAGTAAATTTCATCCTGACGTACTCTTAAAAAGTGATTAAATAAAAAAAAAAAAATCTTTTTTCATTTGAGTGTCTAGTGGCCTGCTAACATACCTATCTAAGTCTTAGTGTGCTGATATAGTTTGTGCACAGTACTTTCCCATCACAGGCAAGGCACATTACTTCAGTTTTAGTTTATTTTTGAAAAACAGAAAATCTTCTAGGTTTGGCCAACTCTGAATATGGTATACACATCTTGGTGTTGTTCTGATTATAGAATATAGCTCTGAATCGACTTCTGTCCTAATTAAATGGTGGGAATAGAAGTCCTTGAGGAATATCCTACAACAGAAGATTCCACAGAGTTAAAGTGACTAAATTAAACAACATTTTCATTAAATCTTAATGAGAAGGATTGTCTCATTTGTGGATGTAAAACTTAGAGTAACTGCTTAAGTCACTTGAAACAAATAATCCTTTAACATATAAATGTTGTTTATTGAAGGGGGCTGACTGCTTAATGTAGTCCAACATGAAGCATTTGTCAGTTGGAGAATTTTGCTTATGCTGGAGCTAGACTCTGTGGGATCCTGCTGTAACTGTGACAATGTTGATTTTTTTCTAATATTGATTAAAAAGATGATTAAGGATATTTTCAGCAAGGGGAAATGAAAAGAGCACAGACATTAGATTCTTCATAAATCAAAATTAATCATGCAATGCATTTCAATTAAAAATACAACAAATTTTCAGAGTTTTAAGCTTCACTGTGCAGGATGGGTGTTCATGGGTTCTTAAGGGTTTTTGTTTGTTTGTTTGTTTCATTTTTAATTAATTGAGTATGGGGCATTTTGCTTCTTCTGAATATATTTCTAATGTGATTGCATTTTTTTCCCCAATGCTTACTAAATTGATCAATGGAAATGCCACAGAGTTATATTTTAATTTTCCTGTCTGATTATTTGTTTTAATGGCAAAACATTACTCAGATAGAATTAGAAGTACTAGGTGTTACTGAAATGACTGTGGTCCTATATTTTTGGACATACCTGACACTTAGCTTTTATAGCTGCTATGACTGCATCACTAATGCACACAGGAATAATTGTTAACTGCCAAGAACACAATGTATTTCTAATCATATTCCATCAATGACATGTGTTTTACATTGTTAAATCATTTTGGCTGAAAAACAGAGGCTCAGAACGGAATATAAAAAGCCCGTTCTTTCAGTTTCTTTGCATTATTCATAAATGCAGTACCTTGTCAGCACTTAGCGTGTAATCAAAACATAAATGATGTACGAATATTTTGTGTTCAAACTGCATGTAGGATGTTCCTAAGTTACACAATACATTGCATTGTGTTTTTTTATAGTCAGTATAAAATTTTAACTATGTATGTCATAAGCTCTGTAAAAACAGGACTGTCTACTGTTTCCTTTTTGTTCTCTGATTCAAAAGGATGAGTTGAAATTAAAGAAAAAAGCTCACAAAAAATCAACAAGGTGTTTTTATCCTTTAACATTGTATCTCATTCACATTCCCTATGCTGTTGCATGGTATAACTTGATATCATTTTCAAACTAAGTCTCTTGAGCACTGTTTTGAGTGTTTCAGAGATAAATAACATCATGAATAAATACAAAAATGCCATGACAGCCTTTTTTTGTGCAGTGAAGAAAAGAATTATGAAACGCGACTTCTGGATTTTAACAGCTTGGAGTCTCCATGAATTGAAAGCTGAAGAAAAAATAAGTCTAGATTCTGGAGGAATTATGAAGAAGAATTTTATTTTATAAAATAAAATTTAACATGCAGTAATTCTATAAAAAGAAAAAGAAGAAAAAAAAGGGGATGCAATGATTTACAATTGAAAATGTGGAAAGATAAGTTAAAAGTACTTTTAGTGTCCCCTTTGATGGCCAGATTACAGAAAAATGTTCCTCCTATTATATTAGGTGGCTTTCTTATTACCTGCCAAGTTTTCAGCAGTAACATGTAACTAACACCTTGCTTTCAGTATTTTCTTTAATTTTGTTTGGGAACACTTGAGTGCAATAAAATAAAATGTAACTAGGAAACTTAGAAACAGCTTCAACTTTAACTGAAGCTATAAGGGAATCCTGTTCCCTGGAAGAAATTTTCCCCTAGTTATAAATTCAAGAGAATGCACAAATTTTGCTGTATATTTTGCTTCATTGGTTTATAAGATTTAATTGGAATACTGGCTTTTTGGTGGCTTTTTGCGCTGGAATAAATATCATGCTTTTCTGCACCTTTCCAAGGCAAAAAAAACCTGAATCTGTTTTTAGTTGTGAAGTTTCATAAATTGTAATGTCCACAGTCCAAAATATTTTCAAATTAAATGCCAATTAAATGTACTCTTGTTTCTTTCCCTTCCTTACATTGAAACATTTTGGCAAAATATCTGCTAATTAGCTGTTGGTGAAAATAGAATTTATTTTGCAGGATAGATACTCAAATTTAAATCAGTTCCCTGTTCCAAGCAATTTGAATAACCTGCAATCCAATACCCAAAGTGTAGGACAACATCTTTCCAAAATCACAACTTCTTGATAGTAGTCAGACAAATACACATTTCACAGTATCACAGTATCGTCAGGGTTGGAAGGGACCTCTGGAGATGACCTAAGTCCAACCCCCCTGCCACAGCAGGGACACCTGTATATGAAATCTATACTTCACTTTGTTAGTAATTTTTTTCTTTAGTATTTTTCCTTATTATTGTAGCCCACATGGGACTAGACACTGTACAAACACAAAACTAAAGGATGCTTCATCGTCTTACAAGTTCTTCATCAAAATCCAAGATGAAATTTATCACTTGATTGCACATAGAAAGGTTAATTTGACGGACTGTATTAAGTCAGCATGCGGTATCATCAAACCAGCAGCCTAACTGTTGTCAAGACTTTTTACAGCAGATCAAGGAATAATAAAGAGGTATTTTTCAGAAGTATTTGGGGAGCACCTTTCAAATATGAGAATGTTTCTTAAAAAATATAATAGTAAGCAATTGAGACTGATCAGTTCGAGACTGAAGTCAAGGTAATAACAATGAAAAAGAGCAAATACAGAGGATAAGGCAAGACATCGAGAGGCTGAGCACCTTGATTTAGGCATGGAGAAATACATGGAACAGGGCGTTTCAAGGGGTTGAGTGATATAGCCAAAGATATGGACTATGAATGAAGTTTTTGCATAGTGTTCTGATTTGCAGTAGACAAGGCCAGAAAAAAAGATGTTCTACTGGCCAATAATTAATACAATAGTCTGTTTAAATGTTTTGCTTTCAGGAAACATTATCTAAGAAACATTATACAATCTAGAAATGAGAACTCCTACTTTTGTAAAATTATAGAACCATAGAATGATTTGGGTTGGAAGGGACTTTTGAAAATCATCTAGTCCAAACTCCCTTTAGACTTCCCATTTAAAACCATTGCCCCTGTCCTGTCACTACAGGCCTTGGTAGAAAGTCTCTCTCCACCTTTCTTATAGGCCCCTGTGGGGGCCAATAAGTATTGAAAGGCTGCAATAAGGTCTCCAGTGCCTTCTCATCTACAAGCTGAAAACTTCCAACTGTCTCAGACCTTCTTCAAAGGAGAGGTGTTCCATCCCTCATTTTTGTGGCCCTCATCTGGACCTCCTCTAACAGGTCGACGTCTTTCCTGTATTGGGGACCCCAGAGCTGGATGCAGTACTCCAGGTGGGGTCTCATGAGAGCGGAGTAGAAGGGAAGAATCAGGTCCCTTGACCATGCTTTTCTTTATACAACCCAGGATAGTATTGGTTTTCTGAGCTGCCTGCGCACATTGCCAGCTCACATCAAATTTTTCATCCACGAGTATCCCCAAGTCCTCCTCCACAGGGCTGCTCTCAACCCCTTCATCCTCCAGCCTGTATTGATACTGGGGATTGCCCCAACCCAGGAGCAGGACCTTGTACTTGGCCTTGTTGAACTCCATGAGGTTTATATGGACCCACTCCTCAAGCCTGTCAAGGTCCTTCCAGCAAATCAACGGCACCACTCAGCTTGGTGTCATCTGCAAACTTGTTGAGCATGCACTCAATCCCATTGCCTATGTCATTGATGAAGGTATTGGTCCTAATACAGACCCTTGAAAGACACCACTCATTACTGGTTTCCTCCTGGACATCAAGCAATTGACTGTAACTCTTTGGACACAACCATCCAGCCAGTTTCTTATCCATCTAATAGTCAATCTGTAAAACTCATGTCTCTCCAAAGTAGCAGCAAGAATATTGCAGGGGACTGCATCAAAGGCCTGACAGAAATCTAGGTAGATGACATCCTTAGCTCTTCCCTTGTCCACTTATGCAGTCACTCCACTGTAGAAGGCCACTAGATTAGTCAGGCATGATTTGCCCTTGGTGAAGTCATGTTGGCTCTCTCTAATTACCTCCCTGTCTTCCATATGTTTTGACATGTCTTCTCGGAGGATCTGCTCCATGATCTTAATGTGCATGGAGGTCAGGTGCATGTTGAAATCCTGAAAGCCTTACCTCACAGAGGTGAGATGAGAGTTGGAGTAGTTTGTGAAAGTGATTCATCCACTATAATAGCAAAAAGCTATTTGGCATGGTGATCGCTGCTACATTTTAGAGAAAAGAAGCCAGCTCTACTTCATCAGGTGCCCATCTTCAGAGAAAGGCTAGACAGACTGGCTCCCAAGAAGATATAGGTGCCTAGCTGCTACAATTTCTCTGCTTAGCCAGTGAAGAATGATAGTCATCTAACATAGTAACTCCAAGTAATGAGAACTTGTGATTGATTTTCTAAGATCTTGTATTAGGAGACTTCAGTCATTGCACTAAGGCTAGATGGCCGACATCTGTGCTTAACTAACGTGTCCAGATTGTGGATTTCAGCCAAATTTCCAAACACAATCAATATACCTAATGGAGCCACTTTTCAATACCATGTAATGAGCTTCATAATACCCCTGGAGTATCTGAGCCATTCATGGAAGTCTGGGAATTATGACACAGGAACTATGGAAAGCCACATCTTTCTGGGATAGCACATGGAAGTCAGGCAAGATATACCAGGGTATTTCAAATATTATTAGACACATACGTCTTTATAACTGAATTCAGTAGTACTTCTTTTAAAAGCTTTAGACATCCTATAGGAACGTTGGTCATATGCACTTGTTCTTTTTTTAATTTCCTGTGTCTGCCATTGCTTGACCATGTCTAATACCAGATGTGTTAGTGGGCTGAACCTCCATAGAATACTGACTGCAATATTATGGGGGGCCTTGTATCTCTGTAATCTCTCTACATGTCTTCTATTCAACAAAAATGTAGCACTACGACTTTCCTGGCACCCTTCCTGTGATTCTGTCATGTCTGTATGCACTCTGTGTTATATACCCACATACACATTTACAAACTTACATGTGCATATACTGAAGCTGGCTAAAATCTGCAATTTTCAGAAAACAAATATCAACAATTTAATTTTTTTAAAGAATTGTGAAAAATATTTGAAAAATCTTGCCTGGGTTATGAGTATTCAGTCATAAAAACTATGTGTTAAACCTTCTGTACTATTAATGACTAATTGCTAAAGGCAGAATAGGAAATTTAAGCTAAGACTGCAGGGTCAATGTTTTTCCAAGTGAAACAGATGAGACCTAGAGTTTCCATCTAATAAGCTTAACTTAAACCAGTGGAATAAAATAAAGCCTGGAACAAAGGATGCCCGTCTAAAGAAAATAACCTTCAAATTGTATTTAAACGTGTACCTAAAATGGGTGTTATTTAAAGTGAGAAAATGCTGGATCTAAAACACATTGCAAGGAGTTTTAAATAGAAATAAAATACCAACATATTTAATTGTATGCAATTAAAATATATTTCAACCCCCAAGCAACATTTGCTTTGAAAGACTACTTATGGAGAAATAAAAAGTAGTAATGAATTCTAAAGACTCCAGTAGCATCATTTAAAAACAATATAGTGAATTTATTAAATTTGATGTGGAAGATTAATATAACTAAATAGGAAAATGCTTATTTTGATTTAAGACTTTCTTTCAGAAGCTACGTATCATTGGTGCAGAGATTTTTTTTCTTTACCATGTTTACAGGAAAAGTACAAATACATTTAGTGGCAATGGCATCAATTTCACTTAAACAGTATTAACAAAGACATATTTAGTGTCACTTAATGAAAGTTGGCTAAATGATATTGTTCCCACTCTATTTGTTGGAAATGCATTAAGGAACATCAAAGAAAGATGTACAATATGTACAATAGGTAGAAACAGATACAAAATAGCCCTGGCACCAGTGATTTCCATTTTAAGTATCTAAATGAAATATACTAGTATAACACATAATTCAGAATTTATCTTCTATGTAGAACACAGGAAGAATTTTAAAATCATAATGAAATACAAAGCTGTAGAACAGCCCAGGTTGGAAGGGACCTTGAAAGATTATCTGGACCAATCTTTCATGGGAAAGAGAGCTTCAATGAGATTATCTAGCACCCTGTCCAATTGCATCTTGAAAACCTCCAGTGACAGGCACTCCACCATGTCCCTGGGAAGATTGTTCCAGTGATTGATTATTCTTACTGTAAAAAATTTCTTTCTTATATTGAGATGAAACTTCTCCCAGTGCATTATCCCTTGTCTTCTCCATGTGGCTTTTTGTGAAGAGAGCCCCTTCATCTTCTTTGTAGCTGCCTTTTAAGTACTGGAATACTGTGATAAGGTCCCCTCGAGCCTTTTCTTCTCCAGGGAGAAGAGACCTGATTCCTTCAGTCTTTCCTCATAAGCAGGTTCTCCAGGCCTTTGATTATCATTGTGGCCCTCTTTTGGAGCCTTTTCAGTCTGTCTGTGTCTTTATTGAATTGCAAGGACCAGAACTGGACATAGTACTCCAGGTGTGGCGTGACAAGTGCTGAGTAGAGTGGAATGATCACATCTGTATTTCTGCTTGTGAACTTGATAGTAAGGCCTCATTTTTCAGAATGCAAGAAGACTGAGAAGAGACTAGGAGACAAGGTTTTTGTGCATCTGTCTGATATGTTAAATGTGGAAAGGAAGAATACAAAAATCAAGAAACCTGGAAATGTAGAGAATTTATTTTAATAAAATTGTAGGATTTACCTTCTGATTCACTAATATACAGAATCAATGCTATTCTTGTATATTGAAATATTCAACCTTGCTTGCTATGCAAAAAGTTATCAGTGTTACAGTGCTCCCTGAAGCAATTTCTTTACATCTACGGAGTGACACAAAATACAAATGAAATGTTACATAGTTCAGCAGGATGTGCTGTAATTCTCTTGCTGTGTTTTAAAAACAATGGAAATAAATGTTCATGGCAGGAAACTGCTAACTAGTCATTGTTTCAACTTTATGTCTGTTCCTTAGAACGATTTGTATTTAGTAGAATCAAATAAAACTTTCTCAGCTCAGTAGTTTGCCACCTTGTATTTAATATTTAATGATAACAGTAAACAAATGCTTATATTTATAATTCACATCTATACATACATATGTATCTCTGTAGATTTACACAGACAGACATAGGTACCTGAGACTTCTGAAGTATTCTGTATCAAATATTGGTTTTCTTAAACTTGTGCACTTGGGATCTTTGAGAATAAAAAATAGTTCAAATTAACTTTCAAAGTAAATTAATTAAACCACCCTAAATAATTTTGTTAACATTTTTATAAACGATTACTTAGGCCACTTCATAAATTTAGATAAATTCAATTTCTTTTTACATGAGCTTAGTCTGGTTTAAGTAATCCACTCTAAATTCACAGTCTTACTTAGCTTGAATTTATTTTCCTGAGTGTCCCTGAGTAGCCACATCCAAGGGCAATGCCTAGAGCAAACTGAGGAACTCTTCATAGCATGGGTGGGGATAACTGCTAGTTTTAGTCCAATGAACACAAGCAGTGCTCAGCTATATTTTCTCCTGCAAAATATGAATAAAGTTGACCACAGTATATAGTCCATTACAATTTTGGTTACAATAGACTCAGGTACCAAGAAATTCATAGTTAATACTATGCTGTTATTGCAAAATGAGCATTAAGTTCATTAAAATTGTACACAAGAAAAGCATTATATATTCTAAATTTGTTTAATATTTGAAGGTGACTGGTCAAAATATTTTAAACTTTCAGGTGCTTAAAATAAAAATTTCTAGAGATGTACACATTTAGTTGTAGCAGTCGTACTGTGAAAATTTCAAATTTTGCATCTCACTAAATCCTACTACAATTTCCTCAAAGGTTAAAAAAAAGGAACCTCAGAAAATGCTTATTTAACAAGAAAAAAATCTGGTTTTCCCCAAGTACTTTAGTAAATCTAATTAACCACTGATGTTATTTGCATGTTTTTCATTCATGTACAGTACTGAGACTGATTATTGTTTACAAATATTCCCTAGAGAGGATGCTGTTCTAAAAATAGGTAAAGGAAGTTAAGATTCTTCTGCTAAATCATCTGTGACCATCTGTCCAGACAGTTTTTGTAGTTTTCCAGTTTCTAAAACCTGATTCAGCCTTATTTTCTCAATAATTATTCCTCTATCAAAATCCCCATGCTACTAAATGTCCCAAGATTTCTTCCTTGCTCTGGTTGCTAGGTATAACACCCACTTTGTTCAAGAGGATTTTGCATTCTGGCCATCTTGCCCCTAGCTGCTATTGATTATGGTATCTGACCTCTAGCTGCTGGTACAGAAGGTGCAGCACTCCTATAATGTGTGTGTCAGATTTTCCCAAGTGTCGTGGATGCCTTGGATGCTTCGAAAATTTCATAAGGCAGTAGATTAATATGTTTGAGCAGCTAAATATATCCCCTGGAAAACAAGATTATCCCAGCAATTTAGACACAAATTTCAGACTGAGAGAGAAACCATGTATGCTCATTTGTGCTCATAAGAGCTCAGAAACTGTATATTCTCATTTCTCTTTATTGACTACAGTGGGAGGTTAGGGTGGCTACCTGAGATTCAGACATCTAACTTCAGGTATTTAAGATTTCATATATGAATGAATTCTATTTCCACCCTCAAAATAAATGCTGAATTAATTTATTTACTCTAAAATTATGTTCCAAATAGACATTGAAATATACCAGGTTATTCAAAAAGCCAGAATACGATTCACAAGCTGACATATTTATTAACCCCAATTTGTCACACTGCTCACATTGTTTAAAATGCCTTAAATTGTTATAATATTTTGTGTTGTTCAGTATTGTGACAAAAACCTGCAGAGGAAAAAAAAAAAACACCAAACCCCCCAAAAATGAAGAAAGAAAGGCTCCAGGGAGAGCTGGCATGGTATAGAACAATCATCACAAGATCTTTTTTGACTCTTCCTAACCTTTTCTTTCTTGGGTCAACCTAAAAGTTATTTATAGTGGTATCATATCGTACATTTTGCATAGTTATGTCCAGACATATGACAGATTGCAATCAGATTCTTGAAGCTGGTTTTGCTACCTCTACGGCTGTGTCAGTGCAAAAGAAGAACTTCCCCTGATGAAACAGAGATTTCTGAGGCATCACTGTTTCCTCAGGAATCTGAAGAACTGACAAGAACATGTTATGCACAATTTATCTCCTTTATGGTTTATAGGGAGGCCCTTTGAAACCATTCTCTTCCTGATGCAGTAGACAAATCTTTAGACTTCGCTGTGTCATACCCCAGGAGGAAAGAGAAAGAAAGGTGGATGGAAGTCATTTTTTCATATTAGGGACATTCAGATAATAGAAAAGTTGGGACTCAGATATCTGGAGCTTTTGTCGCCACCCAATAGCAAGAATGTATTATTGACTTCAGTTGGTCACTTTTAAAGCTTTAGCTTTTTTGTTTGCTTATTTTTTTTTAATATAGAAGCTATAAATGCCTACTTCAGCAAATTTCTTTCAACTTTTACATTTTTTTCCACTTTTTCCAGTCAGTTATGACCATGACCATCTTACAGCCCATTTGTTTTAACTGACTTTAATTTTTCTGGTAACAGTAGTTTGTCTGGATTCAAGATGATAAAAGATTACAACCACTTTTGCTTTTCTGAGATAAGCTTTGGTTTAATTAGGATTCTACTGGATAAACTAATGTAGATCTGGCTTCATTTTATGCATGTCTTTGATTAGACATTGCGGCCTATTCAATATACAAGATGGAGAGAGACATTTTACGAGGGCCTGTAGTGATAGAACGAGGGCAACGGTTCTACACTGAAAGATGGTAGATTTAGATCACATATAAAAAAGAAATTCTTTATTAGGAGGGTGATGAGGCACTGGAACAGGTTGCATAGAGAAATTGTGGATGCCCCATCATTAGAAGTGTCCAAAATCATGTTGGATGGGGCTTTAGGCAACCCGGTCTAGTGAAAGATGTCCTTGCCCATGGCAGGGGGATTTCACTGGGTGATCTTTAAAGGTCCCTTCCAACCAGAACCATTCTATGATTCAATATTCTAAATATCTCCTGCCTTAAGCATTTCAGAAAGCAATGTTATTCATGTCTCATCTATGTTTCAATTAGCGCATGTTTGTATGTGGAAGTACATATGTTAATACACAGTTTGATGGACTCTGCGGTGAAGTCCTAGCTCTGTCTACTCATTTGCATCAATATTTTAGTTTGCATTTTTAATGTTCTTGTAAGAGAATTAACTTCGACAATTGTATATAGATGAGCAGAACAAGTTGCTCAGTGATATTTTAAACCAGGCCAAGTTCCTCTTCTCTATGGGGAAGGCAAGGAGGGGGGAATTGCCCTGCATGTGAGCAAGTAGCAGAAATGCATGGAGCTCTGCATAGGGACAGGAGTTGAGCCAGCTGAGAACTTGTTGGTAAGGATTAGGGGACAGTCTAACGTTGTTGTGGGTGTCTGCTATAGACCATCTGACAACAAAGAAGAGGTAGATGAGGCCTTCTTCAGGTGACCAGAAGAAGCCTTATGTCCACAAGCTCTGGTCCTCATGAAGGACTTCAACAGTCCTGATATCTGCTGCAGGGACAATGCAACAAGACTCAAGTGATCCAGAAGGTTTCTGGTGTATACTGATGACAAGTGCCTGACACAGGTCGTCAAGGAGATGAGGAGGGGACACATTCTGCTGGACCTCATCTTTACTAACAAGGAAGCACTGTTCAGAGATGAGAAGGTTGGAAGCAGCCTTGGCCGTGTTTACTGAGAAAGTGTTCATAGTCCTGAGAGGAGTGATAAGGCAAACAGCAGGATCTCAGTCCTGGATGACACGAGAGCAGATTTTGTCCTGTTCAGGGGTCTGTTTGGAAGAATCCCAAGGGATATGGTCCTGGAAAAAACAAGAAGTAGAGGACAGCTGGTTGTTTTTCATGGATCAAGAACAATTCATCCTGATGAGAAGGAACTCAAACAAAGACAGCAGGATGTCTGGATGGGTGAACAAGAAGATTCTGATCAAGCTTAAATATAAAAAGGAGAGATACAAGCAACACATTCAGGAACAGGTGACCTGGGAGAAAAATAGACACACTATCTGAGCATGCAGGAATGGTGCGGAAACACAGAAAATACTTTTTTTTTCTGTAAGGGTGGTCAAACACTGAAACAGGTGCTCAGAGAAGTTGTGGACTCTCCATCCTTGGAGACATTCAAAACCTAACTGGACATGGCCTTGGGCAACCTCCTCTAGTTGACCTTGCTAGATCTTCAGCAATAACTTCCAGCCTTCACTGTTCTGTGATTCTGTGACTCTATTATTACACATGTATTTAGCTTTTCTTGACCCAGGTGGAGTTAGACTCTTCATGCAGAAATACTGGAAAGATGCAAGCAGTAAACCACAATTCTCATTTTATAGTCACATTTGTAACCATATACTGTTATAATTCCATTCTTCCCTGAAAATATATATTAGTATTTTATTCATAACTAAGTTAATATAGAAAAATTAGACAGAAATGAAAATAAAATGTGAATATGAGCTATCAGATTTCTTGCTGGAAAACACAGAATAAGGTCAGCAAAATTGCCAAGGTCTGGTAAGCAGCTGAGTTATTAACAATGACAAATTGCCAAACATATTGCATTTTATTGAATATGTGACACCCTGTAGGAAACTCCTGCACCACCACATGCAAAATGGAACAGATATAATTGTATTGTTCCCTCTTGTGTTGAAAACCCCATCTATTCATCTTCAGCCGAATTCCACCCACCACGTAGCACTTTTAACAGACTCCCCTTCTTTTATTCCTGACTCTGAAGCCCTCACAGTTTCAAAGTGTTTTACCACTTTTAGAAATATGTGGCAAAGGTACTGGGATCCTTGGACAAAATTCTGCATTTCCAGTTCAAATATGTTTCTAAATTCAGGCTGCCTAAGTAAATTCATTGAGACCAGAGGCAGAAATACAGATGTTTTGTCAAAACAAAAAAAGCCAAATGCAATGAGGAAGGGTTGCAGTTTGATTCTGCTTTCCAAAATCAGTCAGAGACACATTCTCCAGCATGGCACACGTTGTGTGCTTCCAATAGAGGAATTAAACTCTGAGAACCAAGGTGTGCTCTTGGGGGTCTAAGTACAAATGGTGCTCATGGGAAGGTATGCAGGTAGTCTAGATGTCATTTTGTATAGATCTGGTATGTGCTGAAGATATTTCCTCTCACACAAGCATCAGAAAAACTATGGGATGTGTCATGAGTTGGTATGCCTCCAAACTTCTCTACCCTTTTGAATGAGCACAGTGCTTGAGTTTTGTCTGGTTGTTATTTAAAAATTTTATTCAGGATACCTGGGTGTAGCTGTATTTAGTAATGCTGTGCTCATTTACTTTAATGAAGAATCTGTGCAGATTGAGTATATATGTGTTTGCTTTATTTTTTCAAAACAACAGAATTCCAAACGCATGTAACTTGTAATATTTTTATTCTTTTGGGTTTTTTCCCTGGTCCGATTAAATGTTTTATAAATACGGTACTTTTTCATTCCTATTGCATACATCTTTTTTGTTTCTAGGTCTATAAGAATAAAGAATTTATATCAAACAATAAAAAAAGCCAACCCCATATTTTTTTCAGGTTTACATTAAATATCCAAGCCATTGAGGAAATGTATTGATTTCTTCAGAGCTTTCTGTATTTGTTATTTTATCTTCTTCCACATTAAACCCTGATTCTAGTCAATTTATGACTAAAAATAAACATGTTGAAAAAAAAAATTATATTAATTGTATTCTTAGTAAAGTTATTCCAGATAACTGAAAGCTTAAACTGGTTTGAAGAAGAGACTAGTATATACTTTCTAAAACTAGTCATAATAAAAGACAGCCCTTAGTTTTAATTTTTCTATTTAATTTTAATTTTTAATTGTAATTTTAACAAATTGTTAGGGAAACAATCCTTATTAAAAAAAAAACAAACAACAAACGCAACAAAACCCAAACAAACCTGGAAGTTCATTATCTGCACTTTAGTGCTTGTTGTTAGAATGCTTTTTCATTTCTCTTTCTGCGCTATACCATGTTTCACTTGTTTGCTTTGCTTATCTCAAGTAAAGGATTGGAAATAGCATGTTACATAAAAATATGTTCAAACACAACAAATGTGATAATGAATACTCAGTCTGTAGGAACTATTGAAGAAACAGTTTTCTGTAGAAAAAAAATCTTTGAGTTGAATTCTGGTGCCACCAGCTTTATTAATTTCCAGTTTATAATTTTGTATTGACTATAAAATGATTCTGTAGACGATACTAGTTAACGATGCCTTAAGTTAATTGGATTTTTTGGAAAAAAAAATATCTAAATTCAATTTATTTCAAGCTAAATTATTAATATATGTTTATTAGATATTCATGTCTCCTTTTTGGTTCTTTGGTTCTTTTGGCCCTTCCCCTTCCTTTTCCTTTTTTCGCATTTTCTTTTATCCTTCCCCTTTCCCCAATTCCTTTTCCCTTTTTATTTTAATTTTGCCTTTGCTTTTTCTTTATTTCTTTTTACCTTTTTTCCTTTCCCTTCGTCTTTTCTCCCTCCCTCCCTCCCTCCCTCCCTTCCTTCCTTGCTTCCTTTCTTCCCTCTCTCCTTGCTTTCCTCCTCCCTCCTTCACTTCTTCCTTCTTCTCTTCTTCCCTCCCTTCCTACTTTCTTCTCTCCTACTCTCCTTCTCTCTCTCCTGTATACTGGGCAGATACACACCCGTTTTTGTTTGTTTGCTGAGGGTTACTCCATGAAAACATGAACAGTATTCTTTATTGGCTATGTCTTAGCTGCTAAATAAAAAGGAACTGAGTATCTATTACAGTCTTGTCTATGTTGCTTTTAGGGAGGGACCCTGCTGTGAACTCTGCACTAAACCGGGACTTGGAGGTGTCTTGCAGAGAGCTAGTTAGAGTGATCCAAAACAGGCTGAGAGAGCAAGTTAGCAATTAACCAGTATGAATTAATTGGGGATCTAATGCTTGATCTCACTCCCTGACCTTGTTTTACCTATGGATGGATGTACCCTGTACTACACTAAATTAAACATTGAAGCTACCTCATGGATCTGCATCAATGTGCTTGGTTTACTCTTGCTTAACCAAAAAACACCTATCAATGTTTAGTATGATTTCTCCAAATAGAATAAAGTCTCAAAATGACTGAACAGTTTGATTGCATAATAAATACAAGACTATATCTTAAATGACTTGTGGTGTGCTCTCTGTCCTTGTCCCTTCATTATATAAATTGTGGATTAAGTCAGCCTTTAGGGAGGAGACGAATGGTGCACATGCAGAGTCAAGTCTGATATGGGAGATACACAGTCTTGAGGGATAACCCTGGAATAAGCAGCCAAGTTCTCCAGTTTAAATGGTGCCATGAAGCCCTCCACAACCATTGGATATGTGTTTAGAAAACCCGTTCCTGCTTTCATACCAAATGATAAGTGTATTTTGCGCACTATTCACCTCTTCTAATCCAGAGAAATCCAAAGAGTTGCTGTGTAGAGGTTTCGCTGCCTGTGTGCTGCAAAATGAAAAAACAAACAACCAAAAATGCTGTGAACTGTATTTTCTTTTTCAAGCATGTATGCTTAGTCCATTGTTTTAGTTTCATAAGGTAGGGTGAATGCAACTTGCAGGCAAACTAAGAATGGGTAGTAAGGATAAAATGAAAAAATCTTAAATGGAAAGAATCCGTTCATGGAAATGCAGATCCAGGGTCTTTTTCTTTCAGATTTTCCTGATGGAAAAGATCTAGGGTTATTTTTGGTTCTGTAAGTAATTAATTATTCTCCCATGGGAAATTCTATTAAAACCTCTGAACCATTATTTCATAAACCCCTAAATATTTCTATTGTTATCTATAGTGAGCAGTTTAGTAATGTGGACTGGATACAGTATTTGCTTATATAATTTTTTAATAGTGTCACTTCATTGAGTGCAAGGTGTCATTATGACATAGCAGTGTTTAACACAGCAGAAATTTAAGCCATTTTTGAGCTTCTGAAATTAAATTATTGGATTAGGTTTTTGCAATTTAAGATCAGATGTTCTTTGTAACAGCAGTTCCATTGTTTCCTAAAAGCATATAAGCTTGGTAAATTCTATTTTTGTGTAAACTGGATGTAACATTTAATGTATTTCCAAATGTGAAATAATATGGAGGCTTAATATTTTGTGGTATGTACTCACTTGTATCTTGGGTAAGTAAGAATTCAGTTCAGCTCATAATGTCTCCTGACTTTCACAGTGTCATACCACCCTGGCCACAGCAAGGGTCAGAGTACAGTCCAAAGAAGTTTCCTTTCTGTAGCTTGTGTTAAGCATGGGGAATTAAATACATGGGTTCCAACTGGACTTACTGTAGTTATCTTTTAGTACTTGGTATATTTTTCAATAGTGGTGCAGAGACATCTTTTTGACTGTCAGCAGTGACAAGCAGCAGCAAGTTGCCTGGTCGTACCACATACGTCTACTTTAACTCTTTGGCAAAGGAGTGTTTCGTACATGTCATCCTGCCTTTTCCAATAGTGTGCCCCAAAGCGGAGATCAGGCGCTTTGCATTAGTGAAGATAAATATTGACAAACTGAAATTTACTGGGGAAATTTATTAGGACCGTAAGAAATTTTACATAGTTTTTACATGTATATTTATAAGTCCATACGTAAGGTTTTATATATAAACAAACACACATATATATAGAGTTTTATAACTATGCCTATATCCTATAGTTATATATGTATATCCCTCTTGACATAAATTTACTGCCTCTTGCTCATATTTGCCCCAGATACAGACAGTAAACATGACTTACAAGCATATGAGGTATAACAAATTTCAAGATACTCTAAGGATGCAGATTTTTAGATCACTTAAGTTATTTTTTAAACTGCAAGCCCTCCTTACTCATAACTATAATGAAACTGGTGCTCTGCTATAATATCCTGTTGGTTGTGTGAGGCTTAAAGTGTTGGTATAATCCCTGATTTTAGAATTTGTCTACTCTGTGTCTGCTGGCTCTAAGCAAACTGAAGGATGCTGAGTTGTGTTTCTGATTTTAGTCTTACTCTGGAATTGAATTTGCTCTTCATCCTGAGTTTTATTAGTGCACTGCAAACCACATTTATTTCCAGCAAAATGTGCAAGGCAATGTATGTATGTGTGGTGCGTAGCTGGGGGTGGGTAAAGAAATGGGGAAAATTATTTCTATAATGGTTTCTGAATGTCAGGATGCTTCTGCTAATGTAGTTATATTTCAGTTTCTGCTGAAGTCCACTAGGAAGGAATTTACTTGAAACATTTTTGTCCAATGCTTGCCACATTACTATAATGTAAAATTGAGTGTGGGTCTTTTCCAAATTGTGGGGTTAACTGAATTTCTAACAGTAGAAAAGAAAGTAGAGTGCTTACCACAAAACTGCTCATCCACCAGTATTTGTCAAGCCTGAATCCTTGATAATATTTTCAAGCTCAAAACTTTCTGTCATGCACCTAGACACCTTGTGTTTTGGTGCCACTGTATAACAGTACACATGGCTGTTGTAGTTTAACCCAGCAGGCAGCTAAACACCACACAGCCGTTCACTCACTCTCTCGCAGTGGGATGGGGGAGAGAATCGGAAAAAAGGTAAAACTCATGGGTTGAGATAAAGACAGTTTAATAGGGCAGAAAAGGTAGGGGAAATAATAATAATAATAATAATGTTAAAAGAATATACAAAACAGGTGACGCACAATGCAATTTTTTGCCACCCGTTGACCGATGCCCAGCCAGTCCCTGAGCAGCAACCGCCACCCCCCGGGCCAATTCCGCCAAGTTTTATGGTTCAGCATGATGTAATATGGCACGGAATACCCCTTTGGCCAATTTGGGTCAGCTGTCCTGGCTGTGTCCCCTCCCAGCTTCTTGTGCACCCCAAGCCTCCTTGCTGGCAGGGCAGTATATAAAGCTGAAAAGTCCTTGGCTTAGTGTAAACATTGCTTAGCAACAACTAAAACATTAGTGTGTTATCAACATTATGCCCACCCAAAACCCAAAATACCACAATACCAGCTACTAGGAAGAAAACTAACTGTATCCCAGCCGAAACCAGGACAATCGCACAGCACTCATTGTTCACTGCATTATCTACTGAATGATACGCTAGATTGAGTTTGTCCCTCTTCCTAACATCGTCCAACAGCTCAATAAAAAAAGTGCAATTCTTGTGTACTTTGAAAGTAAAGACTGGGCTGGTTTTCCTCTCATGAGTATCTTTCCCCAAATACCTTTGCCTTCTAAACTCCAAATCTCTGTAATTTATATTTTTCACATTAGTATTTAAGCCCTTATCACATTTATCATAGAATCCTAGAATCATAGAATGTTCAGGTTGGAAGGAACCTTGAAGATCATCGAGTTCCAAGCCCCCTACCATGGGCAGGGACACCTCCCACTAGACCACGTTGCTCAAAGCCCCACCCAGCCTGGCCTTAAACACCTCCAGGGATGCAGCTTCCACAGCTTCTCTGGGCAACCTGCACCAGTGCCTTACCACCATCAGAGTAGAAAATTTCTTCCTAATACCTATTCTAAATCTACCTGCTTTCAGTTTGAAGCCATTCCTCCTCATCCTATCACTACATGCCCTAGTAAAAAGTCCTTCCACAGCTCTCCTGTAGGCCCCCTTCAGGTATTGGCAGACTGCAATAAGGTCTCCCTGGAGCCTTCTCTTCTCCAGGCTGAACAATCCCAACTGTCTCAGCCTCTCCTCATAGGAGAGGTGCTCCAGCCCTCGGATCATCTTTGTGGCTCTCCTGTGGACCCACTCCAACAGGTTCATGTCCTTCTTATGTTGGGGGCTCCAGAACTGGACGCAGTACTCCAGGTGGGGTCTCACCAGAGTAGAGCAGAGGGGCAGAATCACCTCCCTTGACCTGCTGGCCACACTTCTGATGTAGCCCAGGATACGGTTGGCCTTCTGGGCTGTGATCACACATTGCTGGCTCATGCTGAGCTTCTCATAAGTCAGCACTCCCAGGTCCTTCTCCTCAGGGCTGCTCTCGATCCATTCTCTACTCAGCCTGTATTTGTGCTTGGGATTGCCCCGACCTGTGTGTAGGACCTTGCACTTGGCCTTGTTGAACTTCGTTAGGTTGGCATGGGTGTTCCTTGTGAAAGGACAAGATTAAGTTTCTTATACTTATGAGGATTACAAAGTGTAATCAAATGCATTGTTTGAAGTCAGTGAGGGGTTTTGCCACTAGGTTTTCTCCCTCAAAATTTTACTTCTGGTCAAAGACAGAAATCATCAGGTTTATAATTCAGGCTCTTAGGAAAACAGCTGCCAAGAAAGGAGATGGGAAAAAAGAATTATTAATTCCTTACATCTTTTTTTTCTGGACAAAAAGAATGCTAAACATTTAGGTTTTCTGTTCATCTATTGTCCCTGCTTAAATTCTTTGTTTTATTGTTCACAACACAACTCTCTCAAATTCTGTTTGAAAAACAATGTGAAATAATTTGTTTCAATATATGCCTTGAAAATGCAGGACACCTCATTGCAATAATTCTTAACCTCAGTTTTACTCTGGTTTCACACTTTGTCTCAAGTTGTTTATTTTCAAGAAAGATTTATTTCTTACTGAAAAAAATTTCAGCTTTCACTTCCTTCTACTGGAGAGCTGCTTTTCATAAAAGTTACTTTGAATCAATGAAAAGTAGTAAATATCAGATAAGGGGAAATGCATCTGAAAAGCCAAGCCTAATTTTGTTCAATCTTTGTATTAGCTATTTTTTTCTGGCAAATGAAAACCAAGGAAGCTTTTTTTATCAAGCAGATGTAGGTACTTGATTAGCTCATAATCTAAGGTTTTGCTTTTTCATGAAACTCTAATCAAACAAGCTTTTAAAACATATTCTTGTAGTCATGTGCATGAAGTTCGTTTTAAGTCCAAACCGGTAAATCCATTTGCATTTTGTTTTCACCATGTTGTTTACAATAGATGCACCACCCGCCTAACATTTCTACTTCAGACCCTTTGACATTATGAAATATATAAAAGGTCATTTCCTATTGCCTTGGACAACATTTTATCTTCCGAAATCAACCACTGAACAGGTAAGTGTGTATTTCAAGGCGATTCCCTGCCTTTCAGAGGTCAGTGTTGTTCAGTGGCATTAGACTTCATTGTTTCTGAAGTGCTTTGAAATACCTCAAGAAATAGGTAGAAAATATCACTGTGTTAGGTTCGGGGTATTTTTTGTTTGTTTGTTTCTGATGGCTTGGTTTTTTGTTTTTTGGTGGGTTTTTTTTGAGGAACTGAAATCATTAGAAAAGAAAGGGAGTCCTCTTTGCTGTCTTTCTGAGAGATTTAGATTTACTAGCATAATACGAACCACAGCCCAGTCACATATATATTTAGAAAACACAGACATATATATATATACACAATTTTACTGAAGAACAAATGGTTCAGGATTTACATTTTCCAGCTGAACTGCTATTATAGATGTTTGGAGAAAACTTTATATGAAACATTTCTGAGCTTTACACTGGATTTGACCCAGATTCAAACTTTTTTAATTGATTCATGATGAAAACTTCAGTCTCTTGAAAAGAATGCACCTGCACATTTTCAATAGTCAAACTTTTGTTAATGTCTATGAATTTTGGTTAATTCAATGTGCCTAATAACAGAGATTTTAATTTTCAGATCTTATGTAATTCAGGAAGTAGAAATAGAAAATAAGATGACAAATCCTAGTTTCCTATGTTTCATATTCTTTTATTAACTGCATTTGTGTATACTTAAAAGAGTTGGAACGTTACTACACTGTATTCAATGGCACAATTAAGTTTTAAAAATTAATATAAAATGCCTTCGCTTTCACCATGTTCAATACTTAAAAAATTGTACCTCAGCCTTTCATTTGTTTTGTCAATACAAATGTAAATAAATAAACCTACCAAGTATAACATGTGAACACAATATTTAATGATCTATCTGTATGAGACAGCTATTCTTATTATCCATAGCCAAGTAAAGTGACTCCAGCATGGACAATAAACAACATATTACTTATTTTCTGTTTTTTCTCTTGCTGAATCATAAACAGTGCTATCTCAGAATGAATGAAATATGACACTAAGGTTTTGGGGTTTTTTTACATCAGTTCTAAAGGAAAATTAACAGAATGTATAATTTTCTCTAAAACGAAGTCTGTGTCTGCTGCTCACTCATTCATTTCTTCTCTTAGGAAGTTTAGGAAATTAGATTGGAATGTCCCCATCTGAAATAATTTAACAGGTCTGACTTGCATTATCTATCTCCTTTCTTTGCTTCCTTTTATAATAAAATTTACTTGTCTTATGCTTATTAATTTTATATGTGGGCATATTTGAGATAGGTGTATGAAACTTGACATCTGCCTGAACTCTCCTGCGTTTTGAATGGTGATGCAGCTGAAGACATCAGCAAGAAATATCACTTCTTTTTGTTAGCCTCTGGCAGATTTAATAAATATCCTTTTTACCTGAACCAAGATGACCTTTTTTTCCATCATATAGGGAATTAACTACCAATGATCACCCCAGGATTCTAGTTCATTAAAAGGAACAAGTAGCATGAGATGCCCGATTACATTATTACTCTAAAACCATTGTGGACTTATCATTAAAGATCATACTAGAGATTTGGGTAATAATGCAGCTCACCAGCTGTCTGCTGACCAGAAGATGGGGTAAGAAGTGTGGAAGTAAATTCAGTATACCATTCCAAAATTTAAATTCCAAGTCATGATTGAGGACTTTTTGGTTTCAGATAAACACAGTAAAAAATCATATAGAGCTCAGCAACCAAAGCATTAGTTTTTACTCACAGTTTCAGGGAAATTATTCATTGTGCTGAATTTAAATCCTCAGTGAATTATCTAAGGCAATTAGGACATCACAGCTTTTTCAGTCTGACTGTTAGCAACAAATGAAGGCTGCAGCAGGTTTATGTAAAATTAGAACTTGCTAAGTTTTATTATAGTCTTCAGCATTCATAAAAGCCTTCCTGTTTAGCCCTCCAACAACATGCTGTATCCTGGCAAGAAACCAGCAAGTTATGATAGCTGCCTGATATTAATTAATAATTTAGCCTTTACAAATGTCCTGGCCTTTATCCTAGAAGTGCTTTTTGTGATCCCTGGCAGTTTATTAGCAGATGCACTGCAGGCAATTAGAAGATGTCATCTTCATATGTCTTTGTTGCCCATTCACCTATTTAATAAAGTATATTCATTGCTTGCGTTTGGCTTATGTTGGAACAGGTACAAAAATACTTGCACCTAAAGTAAGATAGAAATGCCTTACAATGGCTGTCTTGTCAGAGAAAATACATGTAGTGAAATAACTATATCCTTTATTTAAAGGAAATACTAAACATGAAAGAAGAGATTGAATCTTGATTTGATATCTCTAACGCGGGACATTAAGATTTAAAGTCAAAAGAAGATGTGTGTGACAGTCTGGTCATTTATTTATCACTTTGAATAAAACAATTTGAAAATTATTTTGTTAAAAAAGCTTCAATAGTTTTAGGTTTTAGTACACAGTGGTGTTCTGGGTATTTTTTCCTCTCAATTCTTTTTGTGTGTCTAATATCTGAATGATGACAGAACAAGCCATAACACAGTGAATAAGTAGAGATGTATTTGGCATATGTGAAGAGCTCACAGAAATATTTGAGGATTCCTAGTACAAATGTTTTGAAAATTCTTATTTCAATTTACTTCAATATACTTACTGTTTAAATTAGATTGTATGTTATTTTTCCCACAGAGGATATTTCCCTGCTGTGTTTGGAAAGGCATTTTAGGTGTAAGACAGTTGACATGAATTGTGGTATACTGTACACAGAAAAAGAACTTTTGCAGTTTTTGGTATAAAGGTTAATGATTTCCAGCTATGTAATATATATTATGATGCACAGTGATGATTTGTAACCATTTTTCTAAAACCATCTTTTCAAGCGTGAAAATGACACTATTTATACATAAACATAAAATGTAACAATTATTTAACACTTTATAAACTACATGTAAATTCAGTTTCAACATAAAATATACCCCCAATACCTGTCAAAGTAACAGCTTCTAAATAAAATAGAATAAAAAAAATAATTCCTCATACTTCTATGAGCTTATCTAATGAATGCAAGGAAAAATGCACTCAAGATATACTGAATGATGAATACAGATGATGACAGTGAACATTTGCTATAAACTACTTCACCAATATAAATAATAAATAAATAAATTCTAAAAGCAATATATTCTTGGTCTGCAGAGGTCATTTTTTGGAAAAAAACCTGAAATTCCTAGCCATTTGCTGAATGACTAGCTCAAGCAGTCACAAAATCCAACAAGATTTTCTTAGATTTGCATGCTAGAATGCTTTACAATTTAAGAATTACAAACTCTTACTAAAGCAAGCCTAGGTTTAACTTTTTCAGAGCATATGAAAATTATAGGTTAATGCATGCTGGTGACGTCACAGTGAAAACTGAGTAAGCAGAGAGCAGTAGCTTGGAAATATTAAAGAAAATAATTTCAGTAGCAATTACACTTCAAGATGAGTATAAGCTTCACAAAGACAAGAAATAAGTTGCTATTTGTATATTTAAGACAGGAAAAATGATGAAATATATAATTTCTTAGTATTCTTTTTGGATTAACAGTGGTGGCTACATGAAACTATTTATGGTACATGGAAAATGTAAACATAAGCTCTGTCATCTGAAGTCTAATAATGGAGAAACTTTTACTTGGTTGGTACGTACTCCTTTCGGATTTAATCAAGGAAGGAACTTTGCACACCTACTTGTAGAGGAGTTCTTTGTCCGTTGCTTCTCAGTTCTGTCACTATGGGACCATTCAAGGGAATTCATCATGAAAACTTGCTGCAGCTCCAGGAGTTTTGTATAGTTCTACCTTGACAGCATTCGGTAAGACCTGAACTTGACCTTTTTTTAATCCAGTAACAACTGTTTTCAGAAGTAATCGTTAACAGATGCCTTTGCAGTACACATTGAAATCACATTTTTTTTTCTTTTTACTTTTTAAAGTACCACAAGTCTCTTGTTGCAATATTCTATGTCAGCAGAATAAAATTAAATAAAAATAATGTCCTTTCATGTTTCACTAATTAAGAAAAGAGACTCAATGGAAATATATAGAATTAGCCACCAATATATAGAATATTTTGATTACAGTATATTTGTCTCCACCAATAAATCTGTCACTGTCAAATCATGGTTTTGCTTATTCCTGTTCTTTCGTCTATGATGAATGACATCTGTTCCTGACAGATACAGTATGTAGAAATAAAAGACCATATGTTTAGACTACCGAACTTTTTGCAGGATATACAAAATAAAACAAACAAAAAACACCAAACCCCTCCCCATTATTCTTTGGTTGAAGACTAAAAAGCAATCCATCCAAGTACACACAAAGGTGAATCCATCCCCCAGTTGTAGCAATCTAAAAATTAGGTATTTAGTGTAATCCAGTTGTAGGAATGTATGTAAACAAAAATTTCAGTGAGAATGATTCTGAATTAAATGCAGACATTGGGATTTTCTTGAATATTAAAAAATATTGCATATGATGAAAAATGTGCAAAGTGGAAGCAGAAGTGACAGTGACAAACCCAGGGAAGTCCAGCTGTAAGTTAGTAAGTATAATGTAAAAAACATACATAACAGTGGGTTTGATGTCTCTTTCTTACCTATAAGCAGCAGTTGTTCCACACAGTTGACAGACAAAGCATAAAACTTCAGACACGAGTTCACTAACTAATTTTTAAGAATGATCCTTGAATGATGAGTCCAGCGTAGAAATGAAGTAATAATTGGAAAGAAATAATTCTGTAACGCTTCAGTTCCTTTATTCAAAATCAAGGAATGGAAAAACATGACAAACATAGAGAAATCTTCTGATTGTTACTTCAGAATAATCTTTGCTTGAATTAATTAAATTTCTGTGTTGAAGAGGTAGCTAAGAAAATTTTACTTGGTAATTTAGTTGTCCTGGTTTGAGTGACACAGGACTAATTTCTAATACTTGGGAAGACTGCACTTTTAGAAGACTCTGGTGTCTTAATTTGTGAAAATATTTACTCTGCTGCCAGCTATGGTGTGTGGGTTTCAAGGTCTCAGTGTTTTCAAGATTGCCAGGTGCAGGGATGAGGAGGAGCAAGATCTGGGCACTTGACCCAAGATGACCAAAGGGACTATTTCATACCATGAATATCACATTCAATATAAATTAGAAAGTTTGCTGCAGAGTTTGCTCTCTCCCTTGATGGCTGCTATCCTGAGAACTTTGTGCCATGGTGACGGACCCCTGAGGCCTTTCTTTCCTCCCAAAGCCGTAGCGCTTGCAGTGTCCCACATTTGCTGTCCACTGCTGGGAGAGCACAGCTTCATACTGATAGAATTGGCTGAGTATAATCCTTGTATATTTTATAGTGATATCAGTATCAATATTGGTATTTTAATATTATTAATGTTAATTATGCAGTCTTATTCTACTAAATCTATTTATATTTCGACCCTTGGGTTTCCTTATTTTTTTCTGATTCCCCTTACCGGGTGGGAAGGGGTTATCAGGTGATAGAATGACTGTCTAAATGACAATAAATTGTTATAGGTTTCTCAAACCATAACATCATTAGAGAATTGTTTCTCTGTGTGTGTGTGTATGTATATATGTATATAAAAACTACAGTGCAAATGGCAGAAAAAAATGTTTATTACACCTTTCTTTATCTCAAAAAAGCTCTTCACAGAACCAGTGTAAAGGATCTTTAAAAAATATTAGTCATAGTATATGGAATAACTTATTCTATAAAGTTCATCCAGTTGATCTGCTTGTCCATCTATTATAACCCGATAACTAGAATCACAGGAAAAGATGAAACAGGTAATCCCTTTATTCCAATATATTGTTTAGTGTACTCTTTAGATTATTTTCATGTATGCCTTTAGGAATATAAATATATGTGTGAAAATATACTTTGTCATAGATAACCTACTGTATGGCATTTGCTTATTTGTTACCACCTAAACCTCACGTTGGGAGTTCTTGTTCATCCATTCAGGATTTTCATAATCACAATAATCAGGGGCACTAATTAAATTTATTAATGGTTTCAGCAATATGGAAAGAGCTATCAACCTCCTTCTGATAAACTCTTTGTGTTACTTAACATGATCACTGGTAGTTATTTGTCTGTAGCCATATCTACACAGGAATTTGTCAGGCTGTATGGTGTGGTGTTGGATAATACAATCAGTTTCATGCTGTCTCAAGCAGCAAGGCTGGGAAAGGTTTGCTGAAATTTACCTAAAGACTTCAAATAAAAAAATGGGGAAAATTTCGACAATCATAAGTCCACTTTATTCAGAAATTAGCCAAAATATGGAATCATATCACATGAAGAAACTCTGTCACATCCTTTTAAATTGTCTTATTGGCTGATAGTGTTTCTGTCACATGAAGAAAGAAGTTCGAATTAAATTGAAATAAATTTATCCAAACCAATGAAGCAAGCCCAAAATAAATCTGTAAAAGGACAACTCTTAGATGACATGTTGTCTTCTTTGTTGGAAAATAATCCTTGTAAAATTATGTGTTTATAATCACATTAAAGTTAATAATCAAAATTAAAGTTGGGAAGAAGTTGTGGATTTTCATGCTTGACAGCAACGGATAAAAAGATTTTTCAGTAATGCATGTGTACAATATACCTTTATGTATATTGGCACATGCTCTGGTCAACTTCAGCAAGGAAGGAAAAATAAGTAATTGCCTCCTTTGGAAAGAGTGACAGCTACAGCCCATCTTTCAATCTCCAAATACAGAAAAAATGATTACAGTAAGATTAGCAGGAACTATAATGACAAAAAGTATGATTCACTTCTATTAAGTTGCCCAGAGGTTAGCTGGATCACCAACATTGGAATAACATGACCAAAAGAGAAAAAAAAAAAAAAAAAAATGTTCAAGTTACTGTCATAAAGGAAATTGGGAATTATTTAATAAGTCATTCATTGTGCAGAGACTCCAATATAACTCAAACAGTAAGGCCACAGGGGCAAGCCTACTAATTAGCTATCACTTTTCCTGCAATACTTTAAGTGAAAGTTATCTTTTCCTTCAGTTTTCATCAGGAGCAGACATGAGGTAGAGATGTTTTATTTTGTTGAAGGTAAAATGCTCAACATCCTGTCAGGAAGCCTGTTTTATTCTTGATTACTGCAATGAGTTATATTACTGAGGAAACGTCCTGTCCTTACACATTTGTAGATAGATGGTTTTAGATAACAACAAGCTATCTGAGTGAAAGGGTAACAGAATCATAGTTTCTGTGTAATAGGTAGTGAGATTCTAATTCACTTAGTAAATGGTTCAGAAAGATGTCTGTCTACTGAGATAAAGACTCATCGGACCTCAGGAGTAAGAGAAATTTCAAGGAGTTGTGTGAATTAATTATCAGGAAAACACTTACTCCTTTAGCTGATGAAAAATTAAGATGAGAGAAGGAAGAAATCTGAAAAAAAATCAAGAATGTAATTTATATTCATGATGCTTAAGTCACTTTAAGTTTAGATGAGGTATTTGAATGTTTCTGCTCAGCTGTATTGGCTGGATTTCAGAAAACACTATATAAGTTTGAGCATATGCTGTGTGGCTTTTGTTTTACTTTTTTTTTTTTTTTTTAAGGGAACGTAAAAGTCACAATTTTCCTGCTGCTAATGTCTTAAACGTCTGAAACCCACAACTTTTTCCTTCCAAAATACATTGCTTCTCCTGAGACTTAAAGGGGTACATTATGTTAATTTTCATACTGCAGACAGTTCCCTGCATCAGTATGGGTGAGACTCGAGTCAAAGTTAAAATACATGTTATACATCTAAGTTAGGGAGTCAATTAAATTACCCACATGTAGATGCCCAGCAGCATTTGAGATGCCCGAGGGTAACAGAGACATCTCTGTGGAATGAGCAGGTGTGATACACAGCCGGAGGATAGGTGTAATTTGTGAGGACAAGCATCTCAGATGGTATTAGACACCTACGCATGGGCAAGTGAGCTAAAACCATAGGCATCTGAATTCCTTTTACAGTGACTGTTTGCTGAGGGCTTGATACAGTTGCCTAGTAGCATCTGAGGCGTTCTAGGGTATTGTGTCTGACCTTCAGATGCTGCTTTAGAAGACGATAGACCTCCTAATGGGTTTACTTTGAAAAAAAAACAGTGCAATGGGGGTTTTCTTAAAATATGATTAACTTGCTTCATAACCATGCAATTAAGTGAAGAGTTTCACATGATGCCTATGGCTTTCTAGAGCAGCGACTGAAGGTCACTCGCTGTAAAAAAAGTTCACAATCAATATGGTTATGTGATATTAAGATAATGCAGGCATCATGCTTGCTTTTTTATGTTATACACATAAATTCTTATACATATGCATGACAATTATAGACAATTGTGTGAAAGAGCTAGAAAAGGCCTCTTCAAGTAATTAAAACCTTGCCAGGAGAATAAAACCAAAAACACAGTAGCTTTCATAGATTGAGAAAACTTAGTCTTTTCTACAAAAAACTGTTCCTAAAACAATGACTTTGGAAATAAAATATTACACCAATACTGTAATCAGAAAATTAAAGCCTGAAGCATGATAAGGAAATTTAATTGATGATTTTTATTTTTAGTCTGTGTTAATAATTCCTTCTATTTTCTATTAAATGTGCTAACTTATTAGTACTTTACTAATAGAGTTAATGAATAAATCTATTTTATTTAGATTAGATAGACTATTCTATAGTCACTGAATAAATCTAACAAGTCTCAAATATTTTATTATTAAGTTAGTTATTGAAGAAAAATGGATTCGATAAATGGATCACTCGTTGGATAAAGAACTGGCTGGATGGTCGCACTCAAAGAGTTGCAGTCAACGGCTCGGTGTCCAAGTGGAGAGCAGTGACGAGTGGCGTTCCTCAGGGGTCGGTACTGGGACCTGTACTATTCAACATCTTTGTCAGCGACATGGACTGTGAGGTAGAGTGCACCCTCAGCAAGTTTGCTGATGATACCAAGCTGTTTGGCGTGGCAGACACGCTAGAGGGGAGGGATGCCATCCAGAGGGACCTGGACAGGCTGGGGAGGTGGGCCCAAGCCAACCTCATGCAGTTCAACAAGGCCAAGTGCAAGGTCCTACATCTGGGTCGGGGCAATCCCAAGCACAAATACAGGCTCGGCGGGGAATGGCTGGAGAGCAGCCCTGTGGAGAAGCACTTGGGGGTGCTGATTGACGAGAAGCTCGACATGAGCCAGCAATGTGTGATCACAGCCCAGAAGGTCAAGTGTATCTTGGGCTGCATCAAAAGAAGTGTGGCCAGCAGGTCAAGGGAGGTGATTCTGCCCCTTCTACTCCGCTCTCGTGAGACCCCACCTGGAGTACTGCATCCAGCTCTGGGGTCCCCAACATAAGAAGGACATGGACCTGCTGGAGCATGTCCAGAGGAGAGCCATGAGGATGATCCGAGGGCTGGAGCACCTCTCCTATGAGGAGAGGCTGAGAGAGTTGGGGCTGTTCAGCCTGGAGAAGAGAAGGCTCCGGGGAGATCTTATTGCGGCTTTCCAGTACCTAAAGGGGGCCTACAGGAGAGCTGGGGAAGGACTTTTTACTAGGGCATGTAGTGATAGGACGAGGGGGAATGGCTTTAAGCTGGAAGAGGGCAGGTTTAGATTAAACATTAGGAAGAAGTTTTTCACTTTAAGGGTAGTAAGGCACTGGAACAGGTTGCCCAGAGAGGTTGTTGAAGCCCCATCCCTGGAGGTGTTCAAGGCCAGGCTGGACGTGGCCTTGTGCAACCTGGTCTAGTGGGAGGTGTCCCTGCCTATGGCAGGGGGGTTGGAACACGATGATCTTCAAGGTCCCTTCCAACCTAAACCATTTTATGATTCTATGATTCTAGTAAAGAATAACAGTTAGTTAAAATGTCATTGGTTAACTCCCTGGTAATCCATTAATATTTGGGGAAGCTATACAAATATATTCTAGGATATTTTATAAACAGCCTGCAACTAAGCCCCTGTTTTCTGTAAAACTTGCTGAGAAGTAAAAGATTAATAAGGGTTTTGAGGAATTATTTTACTGGTGTGACTATTTAGATGATCCTGGACAATATTTTCGCTTTAATAGAAGGCTGGGTGGACTTCAACATTTTTTCTTTGTGTGATCAGATAGGGTACATATTGGGTGACAAAGATTTTCACCACCCTCTGTCTTTCCAACCTTAAAAAATACTCTAATGCACACTGAGCTGAATTTATCCTCTGGGGACTTACCTGCCCATATCTTATTAAAATATACTGAATGTATTTGTAAAGAAATGTCAAGACTCCATTAGCTTAAACTGATATGGTGAATTATATTAATGGCCATTTTAGGCCATCGATTAGTCTTCCATCTTTGCAGGACTTTCCCTTCTTCCCACTCCCAATGCACACATCTCTGCCCCTGCCTAAGGATAAAGAAAAGGATACTGTGCTACTTGTTTCAGCTCTGTAGTTCACTCTACACTTCTCACAAAGAGAAATACATAAAATTAACTGAGAACTACACACTGTTAGGGTCCAGTGATATGTTAGGTATAAGAAACCCTATTAAAGATAACTAACCCAAAAGTTTAAAGCTAGAAACAAACATAAAAGAAATAAATCATACAGCAAAATGTCATTACACGTGAATAAAATAATAATTAATTGTACATAAATTGTACTGAACTATTTTACAGTAGTTTGTTTCAAATGTACTTTTGACATATTCAAAATAGCTTGGAAATATGGCTTCCTGAGGGAATAATAAGGTTTAATAAATGGAATTATTTTTCAGAGGGAGCTTGTATTCAGGTTTGACATTTCATTAGAGAGCTGAGGTTAACTTCTGACAAAAAGAGGAATAGACAGATGCATGGACTAAAGTATATGGCAACAATGACAGAAAACTGCAGATAGACATAAAGTTAGATCATTTAAAACTTCAAAACAGACACATATTTATTTATGGTCCAGTTTACATATACTGAAAACCTTAAGGAGATTCATACCAGCATAGAAAGAGAAATTAAAATTGATTGCTGCCTGTACAATGAGTTAGAGGAGAAATTTATCATATCTGTATTCTAGACACCATAGCTAATATTGAGGAGAAGGAGCATAGAAAGGAGGTATTGTCTACTTTCTCTGAATGCATTTAGAGGCAGTGATGAATGAACGGTGCATCCAGTGTTTCTGTTTGGATGGAAAAAATCATCTTAGATCATTGTTATTTACTGAGTGGACACCTGGTGAATAGGTCAAAGCAAAGTCATCCACTAACTCTCCTATTGGAAGTACAGGATGTCATTTCTACTTCCATACATAGCTTTGATCCTTGGCTCAAACACTCTTGTGAGATGAATCAAAGCTTTATTTTTTAAATGTCACTAAAAAATGCCGGTCCCCCAACTCAATGTTCTTTCTTTCCATTCCCGCACAAGGTATAGATTCAAGCCAGATCTACTGTTCAAAGATATACAACCTCAAAACAGACTCTCATCTTTCCTGTTATCCAGTTAATACACCCAGTGTGGACAGCATCCTTAATTTTGCTGCTCAAGCTAGCAGCACAGTCCCAGCTGCAGCTGCCATTATAATGTGTTCATGGGGCATAGTAAAATCCCCTTGTAAGGTTTTTCTAAATAATAGAGAAGCAGTGAGAAGTGCAATGTTTTCAGTTTAAAGGCAGCATCACGGAAAGGTGCACTGGCAGTGATGAAGAAACAAGTAGCTGACATAAACTTCTTTAACATACAGAACCTTACAAAATTTGGTTTTCATTAAGACTATTGAAAAGCAGTGCCTCATGCTGAAAAAGGATGTTTTCACTACACACAGTTGCCACATTAAAGGTATACAAAACCAATAACCCAAGTCTAAGTGTAATATTATCACTGTGATCAATATTATCAAGAAGCTATCTCAATGACTTGGTCATTCCTGTTCTTCCCATGCACCCTAACCCAATGTATATGCAAAGTTTCTGACTGAGGTTTTTTTATCTGGGCTGTGACATTTAATTCCCACTGGATCAGTCTCTGAAAGGAAAATGTAAACCCCGTTCAGGGCTTCTGTAGATTTTATTCATCTACCTATTATCTGTAGACTCTGACCTATCAATTAGGATTTACTAGATACAGACACTTCTGGGAAAAAATATATTCCTGCTATAATGAGCAAAATCTTCTGAGAGGATTTATTTCTTTATCACTTGTGTGAGAAGAGGAACGGTGAGGGAGAAGAGCTGCTGAAGGTAACGTACAGGGATAAGGGACCATGCAGAGGTATTGCCTACTTCTGGTTGGTTGCCTGCTGTAGTTCCTACTCAGTAAGGTGCACACTTCTGGTTTGATATACTCTGCCTTGCTTCTTGCTAGCTCAGTAGGATGTGCAGCCTTCCAGCTGAGAGCTGCAGCAGAATGGCCTCAGCAGCAAGTGCAAGATGCTGACAGCAAACGTTGAGTTTAGGCCTCCACAAACTGGCAGTCCTCTGCAAGTGGGACCTGTGAAAGTTCAGACTCTGTTTTCACACCGTTTTCTCTTTTATTCCTGTTGATTTGTAACAGATGGGTGTTTACTTCCATATCTTCTGTTAGTTTTTCCTTCATAAGCAGTCCTAAATTTTTGCAGCAACTTTCCTTGAAAATATAAGAAGCAACAATAACAGCAGCGAAAATCAGGTTGGATGTCCCATAGTGAATGAACTGTGAGCATAGACACTGCTTCAAACACTGATAATGACTGCTAAAAAAACCACAGAATCAACAATATTATAGTCAGAAAAAAACCCCAACCCAATGACAGTCACAGGCTTTTTTTTTCTTGGAGAGAAAATCTGTACAATCTTAGAAGAGTGCAACCAAACCACAAAACAAAGAAAGACTATAGTAAACCTGGGCAGCAGAGACTACATAAATGAGTCTGTCAGGTGTGATTCACTGCAAGGAACTTATGGAACTCCTAAGTCTTTCTTCATCTTGGAATTCAAATATAAAATTTAATTCCTTCTCTGAAAGCTTCTGGAAAAAATAACACAAGTACTTCTCAAATGCTTCCCATGAGCCACAAAAGAAGGAAACTCAGCCAGTGCTGTTACAAATAGTCACGATATTCTAACCCTTCAGGATTTACAAAAGAACCATCTTTCCCTCAGGTAGGTATGTTTCCTAACTACGCAACACGTAACTATAAACCAACAACTTGGTAACAGGAGGTGTTATCAGCCTATCCCATCCCAGAGTGGCATCATGACTTGTCTTAAATGCCAGTAACAGCAAAGCCAACTCTCAGAATCCAAGATCAAACATACTGCCTTGCTTATGTGAAATACTTCACCATATTCCTTCATAAATATGAAATATATGACTGCAGCTAAAAATAAACTTTGCTCTATAAAGAACTCAAAAATGATAAAAGGTTGAAAAACCTGCTTATCACAGTTAATTTTTTTTTTTCAAAACAACCATGTTCTTTGTGTAGATATACAGATCGTCCTAAGGTTGATCTACAGAATTTACTCAAATTATGAAACTAGGAACTACAGGGTGTAATTCTACCAGAATATAAGAATTTGGACTCTGGAAAGACACTGCTTTTTTATCACATTGCATTTTTCCAGTGACTTGCTGCACACTTCTTATGATTCACAAGTTATTATTTCATCTGTTTCATAGATGCTTACCATCCATTTTCTCGTTAACTATCTTTCTGAACAAAAAGTATTAAAAGTCTTTTACAAGTATTTACTGTATTCAAGTCAGCTGAAATTACTTGCAACTCATCTTTTCATTTTTTTTGACACATTCTTTTCATATTTGGGGTTCAAAGTTTATGGAATATCTCATCTGGTCAGTGTGAGAATTTCAAGGTTTCTACCTTAGATATGGTAATTTATATTACTTGCATTCTTGCTGACTGATCAGCAAATTCTGACATATTTCTTACCATATTTTTCTGAAAAATAAGGGGATTTGATTCTGCTGCCATATTTAGATTAGCTCCTTTCTCAACACTTCTATCTGTAGCTGTCTTAGTTTTCTCTTTTCTAACTCTTTTTTATTTACGTGGTTGAAGAACTTTTATTACTTGTTTTAATTTTCTTTCCAAGTTTCAGCTCAACTAGGCTTTTGTCCATTCTCGTTTTATTTTTGCCCTTTTTGACCTCTGAGACATAGCTCTCCTTGCTGATCAATCCCTTTTTCTATTCCTTTTAGGTTCTTTATTTACTCTTAATATCCTATGTGAGGTGTTTCTTCCTCCAGAGAGGTCTGTAGCCCTTTCCTGCAAAGATTTTTTCTCCTCTTGCTTGTAATGCAAGCTTCAAATACTGTTTGCACTTTTGACTTAAAATAATTCCATGCTTCCACTCTCTTCAAATCCTTGACCTCTTCAGTTCAGTCAAACCTAGTAACTAATTTCTTAGTTTCTCAAAGTTAGCTCTTCTAAAATCTCAGACTTTACATATGTATTTATTTTTGTTTGTCTTGCGATTTAGAATTGGCTGAATCACCTCACCATTACTCGATCTAAGCTTATTTTTTAAAACTAGCCCCTGTACTGCTCCTCCCTGCTGCTTACTTAAAGTAACTCTAAGGTAGAACCAGTACATTTTTACTTCCTACACTATTTTGTACATACATTATTCAGCTGATGCATTCAAGAACCTTTAAGACCTACTGATGCCTATGGGTCTTTTTTTTCCCAAATTAATGTCAGAAAATTAAAGTCTCCCACAATCACATACTTTCTCTTCCTTTTTTCTTTCATACTCTTACAGACATCACTGCTGCAATCCAAGTGTGGATGTTGAGGACTACCGGAAGGTCCCATCAGTATAGTTCCTAAATACACCTCTCCACAGTGACTTCTGCCTCAAGGGATTGTTTCTTGATGATGGAGGAAAAAAAAAACCCTAATGGTCAATCATTATGTTAATTTTTCCCCTTTTTTTCTGTCCTGCAGTGGAAATTCATATTGCTTTAATTTGTTGTCAAACCTGGTTGTATTACGTTAGACATTTTAGTATTTTGGGTTCAGTTTTAACATAGTTCTCAATCAGAACAGCTGCAATCCATTTTCTGAAATACCAAGCCTAATACTCACCTCCTGGTTTTTTTTTGGTTGTTGTGTTGTTTTGTTTTGTTTTGTTTTGTTTTTAATATCCTTAAGTTTTTGTTTCCCCCCATTCTTATATATCTGGTTTCCATGTTTCCATGTATATCAGAATTTGCAGGACTTCACTGACTGCTTTCTAGGTTAAAATTCCATTTTTGATCAAGTCAGCATGAGTCCTAAAATGTTATTTGTTGAGTTATGTAAGCAGAGTCTGTTATTTGAGAAGAGTAATCTCTCTATGTCTGAATATTAAACATCTTGAAATGCTCCAGCTAGTACCAGTCCCTAAGGTACATGTCAATCCTCAAAGATTTTACCACATTTTTCCCCTCTCTTGCAGAAATAATGTAATTTTCTGAAATTCCATTTCCCTGCAAGTCTTCTTTTTATATCCTAGGTATAATCAGTCTCAGTTCACATCATTGAGAACTTGATGGTATCATTTATTCTTCCAATATATAGAATAATGTATTTCTTCTTCCTTACCACAAAAAAACAACAATCTGGCTCTTGCATTCTTTTTCAAAGGCAAATCCAGATTGTGTGATTCTTTGCAAATTAGGCAGTCCAGGGGACATCACAAAGGAAAGAATGAACGTTACTGTTAACATTTCTGTGCTTTAATATTTCAGAGAAGTCATTTTAGAAACACCATTTTGATATTATGTTTAAATTGACCGATGAGGCCAGGTCTGTCATTTTTGGATATCAGGTTACAAATATATTTCATAAAAGCATAATGCCTTCTAAAATTACTAAACCAAAAATAGTCTAAGATTTTGAAGTACTGCAGCCTCTGTAAAGATGTTTATATTATCCTGAAGAAATTAACAAAATGATAAAATGTTATGTTGTATAAATTTTTTACAAAGTCATATCTGTGCTTCTGTCTCAGAACTGAGAGAGCTCTATAAATCTAATGGAACACAGAGTTCAGAATTAAACATTGTCATTAGTTGGCCATTTTACATAAAGTTGAGTAATGCACAAAACCCTCACAGTTCTTCTGAAATCAATAATTTAAATAGAACTTGGAATTTTAAATGTTCATGATCCCCTGATGTAAACACTCCCATGGAATCAAATTTAGTTAAAATGTATAAGTTGTCAAAATATGCAAATGTAATCTGTGTATGTAAATATAAAAGTTATGATCAGGAGGATACAGATATGCAGCATGGCTGCTTTTGATTGAAAACTCTTCTAAAGCCCTATTAACTGCAACTACAGCAAATTTCACTGTATGGTATTTGTTACAAATTCCATTATATTATCTAAACATGGCTGCCACATTTTAATATTTAGGCATGTTCGTGCTAGCTAATATTTTAATTATTAATGGAAACGCACACAGGAAGTGGAAAGAAAAGCTCCATCAACTTTCTGCCTTCAAAAGTTTTAGCTGTTTAAAATTATTTTCTCAAAGGAAAGTCAAGTCTCAGGAACATAATTCCCCAGATTTCATCACTTTTTAATCAGATGTGGTATCTATTTATTTTTCTGCTATTATGCTATGTTTTTGATTCTCTGAAAGAGTTACTGATTGTGAGAACATTGTAAAACATCCTAGCCTATTGGACCACAAAATTCAGTGCACAGTATATTTTATCAGGTAAATTTATATAACTGTCTTGGATATGTTAGACCAAATGTAAATCCAACATTTAGCAATCCAGATGTTGATTAAGCCTTTGAAGTCACTGTATATTTTCCTATTGATTAAAAAACAAACAAACAAACAAGTGTTTTGGTTCCTTTTATGGATATATGCACAACTGCTGATGTCATGGGCCATAACCATTAAGAGTTCTATTTCACGTGGAAGCTTTGGTAGTATTTTTTAAAGTATAGATTGCTTTCAGTACCTTGTGCAGAAAGACCACATCACATAGCATTCCCATGTTTAACAAGAGTGGCCTTGGAGAAATGAGATTTTGAAACTAGCTTCTGTCCCAAACTGATACTTCAATGTTTACACAGAAGGAAAAAATTCAATGAGAGAAAGTGAGACATAACAGAGCAAGAAGTAGAACACCATGCACATTTGATGAATTTACAATGTGGTCTATATCCAAACACAGAAAAACACAACATCATTATTCTGCTTTGCAGCTGAGGTAGGGAAGTTTAGAAATTAATGTTGAATCCACCAAATATTTTAGAAGCTGCACCGTCTACTGATTTTCAGAAGAATCTGCTTAACCCACACCCACTCCATAGATCTTGAGCAGATAGACAAGATGAAATGACATCTGAGCTGCTGAGAACTTCAACGGGGAAAGAAATTCTGAACATATTTAGAAGCAGAACTTAGATATTAGGGGAATATTTGTGGCTAAGTTATCCAAGTTTCTAAGGATGTATTTTTTGGATTTATTTGTTTAATTTACACAACAGAATTATTATATTTGTTTGTGGATTTCAATCTAAGAAACTTTTCCAAGGTCAGACAGGACGTTTGGGGCAAAACCTACAAAAAGCAGGAATCTCTTGGGTCCAAGATCAATGCATCAACTACAATATCACCTTCTCTCACTAGAAGTCAGACTGAGTAGATAATGTGTCTTGCAAGCTGCCTTAATTGCCACAATTGCTTACATAAACATTGGAGTGTGGAGAACATTCTGATTATTGCATGCAACATCTGCAGTTAATTTTGATATTCATTTGCAGGTCATCACATTGTGCAAGATTTGCTGATACTAAATAGCTTCCCTTTATATCTGCTCAAACAAATAGATCGGTCAAAATCCAGCCTTCACTACATATGCTTGAATGATGTTAGAAGCTTTAGAAAGTCATTAATGTCTACCTGACATTACCTGCTAAATATTCATAAGTGTAAACAAATACCTTTCTTCTTCTGATTATGTCTTGGAACACCACCTATTTCACTGGCTTGAGTGAAATAAATCAATGATCTAATACTTCTGATTTTATACCAGTATGATTTGGGATAAATTTTTAAGTGAAAATTAAATACTGAAGTATAAAAATATCTAATAAGACATTTTTCGATTTTAAATCTGCTGCAGCATTATTAAAAACATAGGCTATTTTAATGAATAAATTCTGAATTACTGAAGCACTCTGGTTGGACTCAGTATCTCCTCTTCATCCTAATTCCCTTTTTCTTTAAATCCCTCCTACTCCAGTATGTTCAGAAATCATTTTAACAAGGCCTTTTTGATGTTAACTTAATCCATTTTATAGCAGCCTAGGGATATGAATGTCCATGTTCTGGTTATTTTTACTGAAAAAAACCCCCATATTTGCTTGCAAACTCATGGCTAGTAGGACTTTCTCACATCTATAACAGAACTGATAATCAAGCATTCAGAGTAGGATCTTTTTTTTAAGATATAGTGTTCAGGATTGCTTTACATGATCTGCAATGATGCAAGTTATGTAAATGCATATGAATAGAATCATAAATCTGTCACTTTTATACAATAAAATATTTTAGATCTTCAGACTATCAAACTTGTTATGATTATAGCACCCCTAGGGTGCTTCATCCTAAGGGAACCAAAGGAAAAACCCTAATCTTGACAGTGCTGAGAGCCTCTACTGAAGCTAAGAAATTCAGGGATTGGGTGTTCCTAGTGATTGAAACTACTCTTTCTTAGGTTCATATGTTTGGTCTCACATACCAGTCCAGATCCTAGTATGAAGCTTATTCAGAGACTGCTAGTCTTTTCCCTTCCTTTCCGTACCAGATTTCCTTCACCCAGAATTAAGCTTTTATTTGGAAATAGAAGAAAGGTCTTTGTTAGACCACAAAGTTAGATACATAGATCACATGGGGCATGGGCAAACCTCTTCATTGTCTCCTAAAAACTCTTTAGATGGGCCCTACCACAGAGATTTTTGAAGATCCAGTCCTCGCTATGTTTATTATTTGAAATTCTGTGTCTTACTGAAGGTTGTGAATGACATGATGGAAATTTGTCACTGAGATCCTTATACAAAAGGATTGCAGATAGCTGCTAAACCACATTAAAATACAGGCCAGAAATTTCTACATGCACAATCTGGTAGGTTTTTTTCCCATATTCTTTTCAGTTTTGAACACTGACAGGACATTCTTTTGTGGATTAGTTAGCAACCTTTTTAGGAGAACATTTTGGCACAAATTAAGTATATGCTTTCACTTGAAACAAAAAGAACTATTTATTTACTCATTCAATGGGAGATTCTGCACTAAATGAAAACAGATAGGCATTTTCTAAGACATTTGTTGTTTTATGACATTAGATGCAGATGACAACTTCTCACTGATCACTTAGTGCAAATGGCATTCTGCCACAACTACTAAACCTAGATAAGATTTCTAACTCTAGGGTGCTCTGGGGGTAAAATGAGGTTTTTAAAGCTGTAAACAATTAGCTGAAATGTTTATAAAGGAAAGAAAAGTAAGTGTGCGGAACTTTTTTTAACTGAAGTATTTACATTTTCTGACTGACAAAGCTCTTTAGTACAGTTTTTGTGTAGGTGTACCAGCTGTTCTATATGTAAAGTTACACTAAGTCTTTTCTGTGACTGTTAACCATTATAGAAATGTTTCCCTGAAAGGAATTGTGCCTTATTGTATAAAGTCTGTCTATCAGAAAGTTTTTGGAGTTTTGTTTTTGATTTCTTTTTTCTTTTTTTCTTTTTTAATGCATAGTGTAGTTTTCACACTATCTAAGTTCAGGTACCTCATTTACATGCCTAAGTTGGAAAGCAATCTGCTCCTGAGAATTCAGATCTCTTAAGCTCACTTCTGCCCACTTAAAATCAGATACTTGATAGGAATCCGCCATTAGCTACAAATGGCTTTGAGAGGAATTAAGTGGGTAGGTGGAAATATCTCACCTTTATGTAAATCTTAATGTACCATATATACGTATGCCATAAGTTTGTTAGTATTTATAAGTAATCAAACATCCTAATAAGGAAAATTGTAGTTGCACAATGTAACATGCACAATAAAATAGTGAGCTTGAAAAGAATCCTATGTAGGCTATACTGACTCAAAGAACACAGAGAATAGATCTAGCAACATCTGGAATTTGTGTAAGAAGCCTGAAAGATTAAGTATATCCTGCCTAATCACCCAGCCTCTGAGGCTGTATCAATTGTTTTTAATGAAAGAGGGCTGGGGATTAGTCTTGTTCAAGAGGCCGCCAGAGCACCAACTGATTGGGGAGAGCCAACTGAAGAGTCCAAAAGAAAGCCAAGGAGATAGCTAACAATTAAGCATTGTCAGTGATTACGTCTTGATCAAGCGCATGAGCTTGTGTCTGTCTCTTTTACTTAGCAGTATTGGTATGCTCTGAGTGACAGACAGTGAGATTCTTAGTTGCCCATTTAATATTAAAGACTGAGTAGAGTCTTGCTATATGGCAGTTAGTACTGGAGCCTCAGAGTTACAAAAAATTCTTCATTTCTAGTGTCACGAACATTTTTTCATTTATATGGACAGCTTTAAAAAGAGAGATGGAAATAATAAGCAAAAGGAGAGACAGATACTGCAATGTCTCTCCTGAGCCTTCTCTTCCAAAGTTTGGGTGTATTTAGCCCAGAGAAGAAAAAGATCAGTGGAGACCTTGTTGCTGTCTACAACTACATGGTTAAAGGATTCAGAGAAGACAAAGACAGGCTTTTTTCAGAGGTGCATGACAGTAGGACTAGAGGCAACAAACCCAAGCTGAAACATGGGAAATTTCCATTAGATATAAGGAAAACCTTATCGCCAAAAACGTAGGACAGCAACAACGCAGGCAGACTGTGGGGCTGCCATCCTTGGAGGTCTTCAAGACTCAACTGGACATGGCCCTGAACAATCTAATCTGATTAGCTCTGTTTAGAGTAAAGAGGAGCAGGATTAGCTCTTCTTTGGAGTAGGTGGCCTCTTGAGGTCACTTCCAATCTAATTTTTTTTTAAAGAATATATTTCAGAATAATGATCAACTTTGTGGCCAAGACATTTACCAGAGAGTTTGAAATTCTCTTTTAAAGAATGTAATCTGTATTTTGATTGTCCATTTTCAACATGAAACTCAATATTCCCTCCAAGAAATCCATAAATACTAATACAACAAATTAGTTGCGACATATTCCTATTCCTCTTTGGAGGAAAACTTTTTGACCAGCTTTTTCAAGATGTGTGCTTTAGCATCATTTCTTTGAGAATTTATCTGATATAACAGCAAAAAATAAAGTGTGCAGGAAAAGTGGCTGTATAATTTGTTATAGCAGTCAAGCACTCCTAGGTGTTCAATAACACATCTCAATTGCACCGTGATGCCAAATGCTGCATTCTTTTGACCTCCAGAATAATGTGCTTAGGTGTGATATAAATATTAATAGCCCCTTTAGTTTCCTGTATAATTACTTGAATCCTGTATGGATGCATAGTAAAGGACTGAAAGGATTGCTGACAAAAACAGTGGGGAACAATAAAGACATAGTACAAACAATTTTTGGTAATTCTAAAACAAGTTTATTGTGAATGGATAAACTATAATTTCAGATATTTTAGCAATGGATTCTCTGAAATTCACCGTCCCATAATATCTGCAGAAGCACTGGATTCATCCAGAATAGTTAGAAGGCTGATGATGTTGTACAAGACATTTTAATTGTGGGTAAAGGGCAGATTAAAATTAATGCACTTTTATTTAAGTTAAAAGCCTCAATGACACAGCTAACAGTGAGATCTTTCTTTCCCCAGGTTCTCTGAATATGAGGGCTGCCTGATCAGCCAACGGGCTTTGCTTTTTCTGTGCTAAAGGGGGAAAGAGAAGAATGGCATCTCACAACTCCCTGAGCTCCCAGCTGAAGGCTGGTTTCCACACAGAGGAGCACTGTGGTTGAATGGCCTCTTCTTCCCCTTGGCTCCTGACCTCCTTTCTTTAGTAATGTTTAAATCAGGAGTCTTGTTCTGCTGAAGGAAAAGGAGGACCGTGGCAATCAAAGGTTGACCTGGGAACTGCTATGCTAGAAGGATGAAGTGTGTTATATAAGTATAATTTTTCACTATTTGCTGCATGCAGTTGGTGAAAAAGGACGAAGAACCTATTCTGGGTTTTTATGCTGCTCTGAATCCGCTCATTTCATATAATTACTTATGATTCATCTGCATGTAAGTAATGCAAGGATCTTTTCCTTGCTGCTTGCTAAATACAAAATTCTAATACTTGTCCCATTCTTTTTTTGTTCTTTTTTTTTTTTTTAATTATAACTGTAGATACATATATGTTATATGGAATAAAGCTGTTTGATAACATTCCTATATCTCTTGAAATCTGTTTCCCTTTCAACTCCACACCTTCATTGTGAATTTAACCATAAAAAAGATCCAGACAAAATGTGCCTTTTCCTATTTAAACTAACATTCTTAATAGCTGAGGTCAGCAGGCTGAATATATATCTATTTTGAAAAGGTTTTATTTGAATACCCTTTGTGGCATTCATTTGACAATGACAGGCTGAAAAAAAAAAAAAAAGAGGCTAAAATTTCCCAGGGATCTTTATTTTTTATTTGGAAAAAAAAAAAAAAAGCTGTATGTATAGATCACAGGAAAAATGCGGTATTTAACTTGGTAAAAATTAATTCCATTCTCTGGAATTGTATTGTATTGTTGGGACTCAGACAGTAAATCATTGAAAAAGAATTTAGATCACTAATGACTGAAACAGACCTGTTCTCTGTCTAGTATTTAAATGTACTGAATTCATTGTTGTGCTCACATTGATGATACTCTAAGACTTGTATTGGTGATACTCTACTGATTTCAGATTACATTTATTAATATATGCCTGATATGTTCCTGAAGAAAAAGAAAGTTGTTCTCATATTAGTCTGAAGACTGAAATGCAAGACTTCTGTACAGCTTTTCCTTAAGTTAGCAATTTCTTTTTCTACACTCTGGTTCTGGACATACAGTATGAAATCTAGTGAATTCTGTTACAACTACTTAAATGGAGCACAGGAATCTGAGTAGTCTCTTGGAGTTTTTTTTACCTAACTTTTCCTTTCAGAATAAAAGTTAAAGGAAAGTCAGAGAACCTTTTACAGTTGAAACATCATGGATCAGCAAAAGAGCTCGGAGAAGAGGGGGCCATGCCCCCTGTTAGAGACCAGAATCAGCAGAACAAGTGGAACGAGTAATGTTAGAGCCAATGCAAACATAATTAGACAACCTGAGAAGTCAGTAGGTACGCTGACAGTTACATTGCTTCTGATAAATAAAGGGGTCTTCAAATCTAACCGTGCCTCACAGCCAAGTGGCACGAACTGGCTCACATTCATACTGCTTAAGGGCTGCCCCCTCCCTCTCTTGAGAACAGATTAATAATTGAGCAGAGTGCTCAAAGTGGGAAAGCATCCAGCGTCTGAGCTCACCTCCTGCCTTTCTGCCACAGTAGCATAGATATTCTTATTGAGTCTGGAGACGGAGTCAAAATTGTAAGGGAAGACCAAAGGTCCACATCCTGGCTGGAATCTGAGCCAAGGATCTGAAGAAAGACAGAACTAATTGAAGCAAGATGCAATCCAGACCCTCCAGAAAGGGATGCACCTTATCAACACTGGTCAGACAGAAGCTTTTGGGAGGTAATCAGTGTATAAGTCTTGTTACTGTACAACTCACTGGCCGGAATACAGGACCTTCCTTGCACAATCTGTTTCTGCAGTGTTTTGTAGGGTAACGTACATGCAGGGGTCCAAATATGTGAAAATGCTCTGCTTTGTGTAAAATCCACATAAACTCATTGACACTGGAAGACTTCCACACTCACATAGGAGGAGGGAAATTAAAAGGAAGTACTCTTAAGGCTAAGTGAATATCTAGTTTTTTGTTACTTTAAATGGAAACTGGATACCAAAGTTGGAACAAAAAAGCTAAATGTTTCTGAGGATCTGGTGTTGACGAATAAGGATCTGCACTGAATATCTCCAAAATCTTCCCAATACTCTGTATCTGATATATAATAGCTTATAATAAGTCTAATTTCACTACTGGGGAATCCATTAAAACTTTTAGTATTGGAATTTCTTACTGGAAGTTTGGGCCCTTAATTCATTATCGAGGAGAGTGATAACAAAAGTACTAGAGATCAGAAGTGGTTTAGTGTCATTTTAAGGAGACATGAAAAATATGCTTAAGAACAATGGAGAAAATATGATCCACCAAAATTCTAAAATTATCACCGAAATAGAAATTATTCCATAAAGCATCACCCCCCCTGACTTTTCCTCATTGCTGAAACATATTTATGTCCTGATATATCAGAGACAACAGTTTTTGTCTCATCTTATTCTTCCAACAAACGAAACAACTCTGAACACCCCCCTCCGCCATTAAATTCTTCGATTTAATCTCTTAAAGCACGAGGTTATTTACCTCTCTGGTACACTTTGTAGTGAGGTTGTGCCAGCTGGTTCCTTGTTAGGAGTGTCAGTTTGACTTAGTAGTTCATCTTAATCTCTCTGAACAAAAGGGGTTTGCTTCATATCCTATTAGCTGATAGCCATGATGATATTGCAGACTACTGGTAATGAGGGTTCAGTGGCTGGACGTCATGAAGGTATTATCTTTAGAGTGAGATCTTACACCACATTTTCATTTGCAAGTTTCTGATTATTTTTTTCAGGCACATGTTAAAAATCCCATAGCACTTTGGGATTTGGCCAGCTTTCCTTATCTAAATTAATACCATCACAGACTTAATTAACACCAATATAAATATTCACAGCTGTTTGTATGGTAGATCTGAATGCAAAATGCTGTGTTTGCATAAGCTGTTACATTACAGGCATAAAATTTATTGCTTTCTTAAGGGGAATGAAGGTTATATAAAAATAACCAAATGTAAAATGAAATTAAACAATTGATATTTATTTTTACTTGCATTGTTATAATAGTTCTATCATTTGTATTAGTGGGAAGCTTTTGCAAATACAGAAAAAAAACAATGCACCATTTTTATTTGTTGCACATACATGAAGGAATATTTTTGCTGTTATTATCTAAAATATGGTTTGCAGATTACACCTAGAAAAAATTCTCTTTCTTCTAGTAACAAACAGATAAGTTGTTTGGAGAATACCCCTTTTGGGGAAAATATTTCTAAGTATTTCCTGTATTTACTTGAAGTTTGCTTCTTTGAAAAAATAAGTGGTGTCTTTAAGGAAAAAAACAATGAGAAAAAGCAAACAACAACAACAACAACCAAACAAGAATAATCACTCTCTGGACTAACCATGGGACTTTAAACAAAAAATGACAATGTTAGAGTAAACTTTCCCATTATCTCAAGCTTAAAAGGTGCAAAATGTCTCTTCACATCAATATTAATTTTTTTCTGATTTTTTCATATTAAGTCATCATAAAGCCTTCCAAAACTACATGAAGTTAAACATAAACTGAGGTATTATTCAATGATAGGAAAGTTTTCAAATACGTTTTTGGGGCTGGTGGGAGTCTGGGAATCCTTCCAAACTCGACCTAGAACTTTTCAATACGTTCATTAATTAACAAAAGTATTTTTCCTGAGTTAGTCTTAGTGATGGTGATTGCCATTAAAATAAACACTGAATCATGTAAATATAAATAGTGGTCCTTTAACTGTGAAAAATAAAGGTAAATATTAATTTTGTTCATAGGAAATGTGACTCTGAGACAAAGTATTACTCTTGCTACTTTAAGGATTTTTCAGTTGCTGGTAGAAAAAAATATGGAATCTATTAACTTCAAGTCTTTGGAAATAAGAAAATGAGGAAAAGTAATACTTTGGGACAACAAGAATACAAGGGCATTAGGAAATAAGGAAGGAACAGCAAACAACTTGTAATTTAAAAGCAATAGGGAAAAACGTGATTTCAATCTGTAATGGCCTTTGCTAGAAAGTGTACCAGCTGAAAAGCGGAATTAGAAGTATTAAACAAAAAAAACTGTAACAAAAGAGCAATCTTGAGATGGAAAACCCAAACTCTCAGAAGTTAAAACTGCCTGCTAAATCATCATTTTATCCCTTTTGAGCACGATAATACAGCCACTATAATCACTCTATTAATTTTTTTTTTTATTGCAAACACTTCATACAGTGAATGTGTAGTAGTTTTAAAATGGACAATATTTCAGTACTTTTTCTCTTCATTGTTAAGTGCCTTAGTCTTATATTCACAGCACAATATTCAAAATTCCTTTAAAAGATAGACTTGGTAGAGAATCATAGAATAAGAATAGTTTGGGTTGGAAGGGACCTTTAAAGATGATCTAGTCCAACACCCCTGCAATGAGCAGGGACATATTCAACTAGATCAGGTTGCTCAGAGCCCCATCCAACCTGACCTTCAATGTTTCCAAGGATGGGGCATCTATCACCTCTCTGGGCAACCTGTTCCAGTGTTTCACCACCCTCAGAGTAAAAAATTTCTTCCTAGTGTCTAATCTAAATCTACCCTCTTTCAGTTTAAAACCGTTACCCCTCATCTTATTGCTACAGGGCCTGATAGAGTCCCTCTCTATCTTTCCTGTAGGCCCGCTTTAAGCACTGAAAAGCTGCTGTAAGGTTTCCCTGGAGCCTTCTCTTCTCCAGGCTGAAAAAACCCAGCTCTCTCCGCCTGTCCTCATAGAAGAGGTGCTTTAGCCCTCTGATCATCTTCATGGCTGTCCTCTGGACCTGCTCCAACAGATCCGTGTCTTCTTATGTTGGGGGCCCCAGAGCTGGATGTAGTACTCCAGGTGGGGTCTCACGAGAGCGGAGTAGAGGGGCAGAATCACCTCACTCAACCTGCTGGCCATGCTTCAGTTGTTATCTTCACAGGCTTTGCTATAAGGCTTATGCCTCTAGAACCTGAATGATTCAAGAATTCATCTTCATACACTCCACAGTAAGGGAGAGATTGTCTTAGATGAGGAACTTAGATGAAGACTGAAAAGATACAACGATATTTGAGGGTCCAACTTGATTCATGTAAGTCTTGATTTTTAAGGGAAATAGCTTCCTACAGGATTTTATGTTCACAGCACATATCCATTGGCTTTAATTGCAGCTGTGAGTGCTTACTATTAGCGAAAATGAGACTCCAGGGTGTCAGTGTGTGCAACAAAAATAAAAAAAAATAAATGAAGTTTGCTTTAAGGGCATAGCAAGTTGGTGACAGGGTAAGTAAAGAATCCAGTTCTTTGCCACATTAATCAAATATCTTAACCACAGAATCTTTTTTTTTTCTCCCCCTGAAAATTTTTTCTTATGCAACTTAACATACCTTCAGGTAACTTGGTGGAAGTTTTGGGGATTCTTTCACTACTTCATTACACTGACTGCAACACAACTGTACGTTATATGTAGGTGGAAGAAGGGAGTTTACAGTATGTGGAAGAAGAGGCTGATCGCTTCGGATGAGTATAAGAATGCTATCAGGATATGCAGGGATGAAACAAGGAAAGCCAAGGCAGCCTTGGAATTGAACCTGGCAAGGGATGTCAAGGCCAATAGGAAGAGTTTCTTTAAGTATATAGGAGACAAAAGGAAAACCAGGGAAAATGTGGTCCCACTGTTGAATGAGACGGGTGCCCTGGTCTCATGATGATGCAGAGGAGGCAGAATTGCTGAATGCCTTCTTTGCTTCTGTCTTCATTGCTTGGGCCGCCCTTGGGAGTCCCAGACTTTGCAAGTAACAGAGAAAGTCTGGAGGAAGGAAGACCTTCCCTTGGTTGAAGAGGAACCAGTTAGAGATCAATTCAGTAAACTGGATACCCACAAGTGCATGGGGCCTGATGGGATGCACCCGTGGGTGCTGAGGGAGCTGGCAGAAGTTATTGCTGGGCTGCTCTCCATCATCTTTGATAGGTCCTGGAGAACAGGGGAGGTGCCTGAGGACTGGAAGAAAGCCAGTGTCACTCCAGTCTTCAAAAAGGGCAAGAAGGATGACCTGGGAAACTACAGGCCAGTCAGCCTCACCTCCATCCCTGGAAAGATGATGGAACAGCTCATTCTGGGCATCATCTCCAAGCATCTGCAGGAAAAGAAGGTTATCAGAAGTAGTCAACATGGATTCACCAAGGGGAAGTCATGTCTGACTAATGTGATAACCTTCTATGATGGTGTGACTGGATGGGTGGATGAGGGGAGGGCAGTGGATGTTGTCTACCTTGACTTCAGCAAGGCTTTCGACACGGTCTCCCACATCATCCTCACAGGCAAGCTTAGGAAGTGTGGGTTAGATGAATGGACAGTGGGGTGGAATGAACAGTGGCTGACAGATAGAGCTCAGAGGGTTGTGGTTAGTGGTGCAGAGTCCAGTTGGAGGTCAGTAACAAGTGGCGTTCCTCAGGGGTCAGTACTGGCTCCAGTCCTGTTCAGTATATTCATCAATGACCTGGATGAAGGGATAGTGTGTACCATCAGCGAGTTTGCTGATGACACAAAGCTGGGAGGGGTGGCTGACATGCTGGAAGGCTGTGCCACCATACAGCGTGATGTGGACAGGCTGGAGAATTGGGCAGAGAGGAACCTAATGAAATTCAACAAGGGCAAATGTAGGGTACTGAATTTGGGGAGGAATAACCCCATGCATCAGTGCAGGTTGGGGGATGACCTCCTGGAGAGCAGCTGTGCGGAAAGGGACCTGGGAGTCCTGGTGGACAACAGGATGACCATGAGGCAACAATGTGCCCTGGTGGCCAAGAAGGCCAATGGCATCCTGGGGTGCATCAAGAAGAGTGTGGCCAGCAGGTCGAGGGAGGTCATCCTCCCCCTCTACTCTGCCCTGGTGTGGCCCCATCTGGAGTACTGTGTCCAGTTCTGGGTTCCCCGGTTCAAGAAGGACAGGGAACTGCTGAAGAGAGTGCAGCAAAGAGCTACAAAGATGATTAGGGGACTGGAGCATCTCTCTTATGAGGAAAGGGACTTGGGTCTTTTTAGTCTAGAGAAAAGACGACTGAGGGGGGAACTTTTCAATGCTTAGAAATACTTAAAGTGAGGGTGCCAGGGGGATTGGAAACAGTATTTTTTCAGTGGTGCCCAGTGATAGGACAAGAGGTAATAGGCACAAACTTGAACATAGGAAGTTCCATCTTAACCTGAGGAGGAACTTCTTTCCTTTGAGGGTGGCAGAGCACTGGCACAGGCTGCCCAGAGAGGTTGTGGAGTCTCTGACTCTGGAGACATTCAAAACCCGCCTGGACGCCATCCTGTGCAACGTGCTATAGGTGTCCCTGCTGTGGTAGGGGTGTTGGACAAGATGATCTCCAAAATCCTTTCCAAACCTGAACATTCTGTGAGTCTGTATTCTGTACAGTAAATAGAATAAAGTTCCTACCAAAAGCATGATTAAGCTACTCATATTTGTGCAAATCTCAAATCATGCTCTTTATGGACAAGCTTATATTATTTTCTTAATTTGTATCTGCTATCTGATTGCTTGATTTTTGACGGTTAATAATTTTTGAACATGAATTTTCGATGTTTAACACCCTTCTTTACTAAAAGGTTAAGCAAAATCAATGCTGTAAGTTGTGTACTTTGTTATTGCCACCAAAATCTCTCACCGTATGCCACTTGAGCTGATTGAATAGCTAAGTACATAAAGTGTGCTCTCTAAAGCAACACTCACAAGGGAAGGCACCAGCAGTAGGTTTCACAGGTATTTGCTGTTATTTTCATTTGTCTCAAATATTAGAGGGAATTATATTTTGTCAAGACACTTTCTGTTCCCATGTTCTCTTCAGGTATGCGTGTCTAAACTGCCTGTTTCTCTATACTGTATCTTTATCATCTTAATTTGCATTCCAGCCTCATCCTTTTAATGTGGACAGGCCAACCATCCCCTCCCTATATATGTCTACTCCAATGTCTCTGTGCTGTAACTACTACTGCCATTTTTTAGTAGCCCCCATTTATTCTGATATTGCCCCAGAAGACCCTATTTGAATTTTGTTATTCAAGGGGTTCTTATTCTGGATATCTTGTTCTTCACATAATCTGTCTCTCCTACCTTCCTTCATTTGCTGTCTTAACTGACTTTGAATCCCATCCTTACTCCTTGGGCTTCTCATGCACCCAGTCACCAAAATGATTCTTCTTAATTATGTCTCCACCATCTCCCTTCTGTAGCTTCCTGGTCTCTATTTCTATCCCTGCTTCAGGGAGCGTGGTTCCCATACTTCTTTGCTTTGGTCTCGTGGTCTGCAAGTGTTATTCTAATGTCCTGCCCCTGAGTCAGAAAGCTTCCTCTTCTGTGTTGATTGGGTCTTTTCCCAAGATAAGATGCTGACCTGAGTGGCACAGGAATGACAGAGTTGAACTATTTATGTTCTTTTCCACAGAATACAGAGATAGCTTTGTTCATAATTCATAAAGGCTACATCTTTTGAAGTAATCGATGAAAGGATGGGAATGCTATTAATTTCAATTGTTATTAGTTGTAATGCAGATATTGGAATAAAAGGATAAGCCCCAAGAAAAATTTGAAAGATCTCTAGAAGTTTTAATCGATGCTTTAATTAATAACAAGCTAAGGCTGTCTCACTGATCACAAAAGAGAAATGCACAGATCAAAACCAACCTGTAAATACAGGTTTCATAGTGACTCTTTGATATTGTAGTGGATATATACTAGATATAGGAGAGACACAAAACCTATTTGGTCAAGAGAGAGAAATTCCTTCATTAGATCATATTAATTTACTCAATTAATACAAACAATCATGATATCACAATGACAACAGTATGAAAGGGACAACCAGAAATTGTACTATGTGCAACAGTGATAGAAAAAAAGAATAATATTAGCTCTCGTCCTACAGATTTTCTTTTCTGTCCCACAGCTTGCCCTGCATATCTTTGTTTATAAAAAATAAGTTGGTATGGCTAGCATCAGCTTGAACGAGCTTCTAGGGAATAGATTCACAGACTCTGTGCCTTCATTCATTTCTTTTTCCTCATTGTTGCACTTGCTTGATATATTTCTCATAGAGAAACCCATGTTAGCACTCCAATAATCAGTTGGTTTTTTTTTTCTATTGACAACTTACGCATTAGCATATGCATAATTATGAGAACTGTATCACTTAATTTCAGCCACCTAAATCTTAGGGACCAATTTAACCAGGTGTCTAATATATTTGTTAACGATTTTGTTGCTGAGGAAGAAAGAAATACCTCTAGAAACTGCCTTAGGAGACAGTTATCTCTCTCTCTACTGATATGGAGAGAAATATCTGCCTCTAAAGGCAGGACATCTGACATAGCTGGGATGAAAATTCATAACTTGGGATAAAATTCATAGTGGAGATGAAGGTTGTCTATTGATATGAAAAGAGTCTAGACAGTTTAACTATACAAATGAGCATGGATTAAACTGCATACTTTCTAACCTAGTAAATGACTGGTAACGACGAGGCGGTTATCTAACTTATGTCCTTTGTCCTTTAGTCAGAAACTCTGGCATCAGTTATAACAGTTAGGTTGTGGTATAGATATTTATCTAGTGTAGTTAAAAAAAGGACATGATATTTTTATTAGAGAGTATGAATTTTCAGTTCATACTAATCTGTCTAAACTCTATGAACTTAGATATGAACTTCTGGCTCTTATTAAGATAACTGTTTGGAGTTTCACTGATCTCTTCAGGGAAGCTAGATTTCACAGATAAAATCTTTATATCCTACACAAACTATGTTCTCTCTGACCAAGGTTTCACAGAAAGAATGTGTGAGTTATTTCCCATTCCTGTCTTTGCTAAATAAGGTAAATTTTTTCTACTTATATTGGAAAGAGTTATTGCCAGTAACCAATACCTGAGATGCAGTTTTAAAAGTGGTTCAGCAACACATTTAGTATCACTTGTGATGTTGACATATCTAGAATCTCTTAAAGTTAACGGAAGCTGTTAATTATATCACTTTCAGTAGCTAAACTCTAGTAGCTGTTACTTCTTGAGTAAACAAACTTCAATCAACTATAAGGCTTTCAGGCCTCATTAAGGATTTTACAAAAAAAGTAAGAGAGTTGACTGTTTTGAAAGGCACATTGACTTTGTAAATCTTTTAGCTATAAGACACATGAATCTTTAAACTGTAAGGCATCAATGTAATTAACTGGTGTTTTAAAGATATATACTTTTAAATGCATATGAAGCAAAGTAAAATGTTAATTTTCAGAGAAAAAACATATCTACTGGAACCTGCCACAAAGTGGTACCTGAGTAAAAGTTATTGCAGGCAATGTTTTACCAATATTGATAAATTAATAATTTTAATCCGTAGTAGTAATCCGTAATTTTAAGAGAGATGTATGAACTTTGAAGTGGTCTTGGATTAAATGATGAGGTGGTTTGAGAAAGGTATGTCATATGTTTGGTTTTAAACACTGAATCTGTTGAAAACTCAGAAGCTGAGTCTGTAAATCTAACAGTAAAAATTAAAACAATAGGCAAAACCAAGGAAATTATAAGCAGTTTTGTCTATAATTTTTGGAATTGTGTTAATTTTGTATATGGCATATGCTTAGAGAGTCTGCCTTATTTCAAAAAATATTTTTGCACTGAGAGTTTTTTACTGAATCCATCTGATGTGCTTATAATTCATAGCAAAACCTTCTATTGCCTGGGGCCTATTAATAAGGCAAACACTCAAGGTGTTTGAACAGGTTGTCTACCAAAGTAGGCAAGAGCACCCACCCTGTGGGAAAGGCAAGATACCTATATTACTCATCAAGCTAATGCAAAAACACTCTACTGAGCAGTACCTGAATAAGAAAATTGAACAAAGTGAAAATGAGCAGTGGATGTTAAAATCATGTACCTAACTCCGTAAAAGCCTTGGCAACGTCTTAGTCTTGGAAGTATTAGGAAAAGAAAATAATTTCTCTTCTTAAAAATATGTAAATGGAGATAATATGGAATATTAATATTTTCATTGTTCTTAATCTGCAAGGCATTTCATACTGATGGTAAACAGTATTTCCTTTGAGAAGTTGCACTGGATAGTGTAGTAAAAATTTTATTTTTGTTTTGATGCCTAGATAAGTATGTGCATTTTCACAAATGCAGAGTTTATGACACATAAATAAATTACACCTTATGTTTGAATATCAGGTATATTTTTCTAAGCATCTGGAACTAGAATTGCAAAGGTCATTAAACACATCCATATCATTAATAGTGGTATATATGTATGGTATTTTTCAAGCAGTGACGTCCAAATGTAGAAATTAGTACATATATATTAGTTTATCTGAAATACATATTGTTGTTTGATAAGCATATAATAAAAAAATCAAAATGGCATTTGGAACTCTGAAGAAAGATGTTCAAGATTAATTCAATCTGCTTACATGTGCTGACCACGTCTTTAACTAATGATTTTATGTTATTATCTCTGCGTAGCACCCACCCTCTCTCAGTGCACAGTGAGCCAGAATAAAACCAAATTGGAACTGGAGTAAATTTCAGATATTCATAGCTGTGAACCTGTATGAATAGAAAACATTTCTTCATGTGACTCCAGAGCAATTACTAAATGCTCTCAAAGTGAAAACCAAAGTCATAACTGGACCTGAGGGCAATATCTATAGTAACAGACAAAATGCAGCAGGGGATAAGCACAGCCAGTGGTATGCAATTATCTATTTTGGTTCACATTTGGTATGCTCCCTAGAATGGCTACAGTAAGCGCAAAACAGATTTCCCTTGCCTATTCCTATCCACTATCTGAGGGACAGCATGGCTCACGAACTATTTCAGGGGCCTTTAGGGTGAAGTACTCTTTTTGGAGGGAATAGAGAGTTTTAGCCACGTGAACAGAAGCTGTGCCACACCACTTGTCTTGAGGGCCAATGCGCAAGGCCTTGTCATTGTATTTACTAACATATATGTGAGTCAATGAGAGTCTTGAAGTGAATCCACTCACTCTTTTCCTTCTATTGAGTACGTGAAAAAAGCTCAGAAGAATTTCTAAATTTCTAAATCTAGGGTTTAAGAAAACACAAAATAATAAACAACACTTGGTAAACTTGCAGACAGAGAAAATTCAAACCTGTTAGATGCTGTAAATGAAACAAGTTAAAAAAAAAAAATTCATCATATCCAAAGTATCTTTGAGGATTATTTACTTCAAGTTACTATTAGCCTGTTTTAGAGATTCAAAGGCACTCTGAAGAGTTTGCAGCAACCCAGGAAGCCACTCAGAATTGCTAGACTGTTTCCACTACATTTGAGGCTTGGCTGTGCATTTGCTCTCTGGTCTTCTCAATAACTTTCCAGGTTAAACTTCTGCAAATGTCTTTTTTGCTGTGTCACTCAGTTTATTCCTCCTCTTCAGCATTTTCTCACACACTGAGCACAGCAAGCTGCTTTCAAATACCCATCTCCTAAACTCTTCAGAGAGTCCCATCTACCCAAATGTGCAGTGGCCATGGAAAGGCAAGCAGTCAGGTTTCTTTCCTCTCAAGTTCTGAAGAAAGCATAAAGTACTAGTGGGTATAGTAGATGGTAAACAAACAGAAAAAAGATGGTACTACCACAATGCTATTAAAAAACACGATTTCTTTCCACCAAAACCTCAGTACAGCATTAGAACATTTAGAAAAACTATTATCAAAGGCTAATCTTACTTTTTTTTTCCTTGCCATCAAGATAATTTAAAGCACAAAACCAGATTTAAAGCATATCCAGATTACTAGGACTGCATGCACTGTGAGGATCAACTGAGGGAGCCAGGCTCATTCACCCTAGAAAAGAGGTGGCTTGAGGGGACCTAATAGCAGCCTTACAATACTTGAGAGTAAGTTACCAAGAGCATGAAGCCAGAGTGTTTACAGAGGCACACAGCAGGACAAAGAAGGAAAAATGGTGATAAATTCAGACAGGTGAGGTTCTGAACAGGTATAAGGTAAAGATCACTATGAGGATAATTAAGTATACAAACAGGTTGCCCAGAAAAGTTGGGAAATCTCTGTCTTTGGACTTGACGGTACAAGAGCCCTGAAAAACCTGGTCTGAATTCAGCATCGATCCTCTAAGCAGGAGGTAGAACTGGCTGACCAGCTGAGATTCCTTCCAGACTGAGTGATTCTCTGATTATTTATGTGGATGAAAAAAAGAATGAAGTAATAGTCCCCTGTCTATTTAAAGGGTGTTTGACACTCCCACATTTACAATCTTTTCTAGAACAAAGAAGTACAAAAATAAGACTACAAGAGATCTCTTTTTTTCACTGTCTGGTCCTTTCTAACAGGCAACCCTGAATTGTTGTCATAAACTGATAACATTCCATACGGAAGTCATTTTGCTTTCTTGGCATACCTACTTATCTTAAAAGTGTATCCCAGATGTAGATTCAACTGATGATTTGAAATCAGAAGGACTGAAGAACATATGAATTTGGATGTAAAGAAGGTGTAGGGATTTCTTTTAATCAAACACAAAAATGTCCCTGGAGTGTGTTCAAAGGAGAAGAAACAAAAAGAAAAGGAGTTATCTCTGAACTGAAGTGGATGAACAACTTCCTCAAGAAAAGGATTTATAAAGGAGTATATGAAAAGCATCTTCTAACTATATTTGCTGACAAAAACATCAAAAGGATAACCTATTTAGGGGAAGCCCTGGGATCTGAGACCGCAAAGAAGGGTTAAAGACCAGCTATCTAATGAAAACTTTAGCACATACTTGGAGTTATCCTTAAAAATGTTGCTTTTTTTCCAAGTTTCACGAAATAATATGAAATTCCAAGGTGTTCACAACATTTCACTTTGTACTTCTGGTATGAATAGTTGCAGATTCACAGGCTGGATAAGGTTGGCAGAGACCTCTGGAGATTGTCTAATCCATCTGCCTGTCTCATGGCAGAGTTAGCTACAGCAGGTTGCTCAAGGCCATGTCCAGTTGAAAGTTGAGTTTTAATTGTCTGCAGGGATATAAATTCCACAGTCATCCTGGAAAACCTATTCCAGTGTTTGACCACATGACTGCAAAAAGTTTTGCTAATGATCAAATGTAATTTCCTGTATTTCAGTTTGTGTCACTTGCCTCTTGTCCTGTCCAGGACCTAGGTACTACTGCGAAGAGTCTGTCTCCATCTTCTTTTCTTTCCCCCATCAGGTATTTATGCACATGGATAAGATCCCCTTGAGCTGTCTTTTCTCCGGGCTGGAGAGTCCCAACTCTCTCTGCCTCTCCCTGAATGTCAGATGTTCCACATTCCCTTAGTAATTTTAGTGTCCCTAAAACCTTGCGGTATATAAATTTCCTGACAAACTAAATATCCTTGCCATGCTTACAGCAATAAAATCTATCAGGCTTAAAAAATTGGCATTCCTCTAAAATTAGTTCTTTTCAAGTCTGAAATATCACAGTTACTTTAATTGGAGAGAGGTTGTTTCTGTTCCAGGAACCCGCCTTCCTTTTCTTCCACCTTGCAAATACTGTTTTACATCTACAAAATCTACAGGAAACTTATCCAAAATTCTTTCTTCCACTACTGAGACTAATATCCCAAGAAAAAGTACTGAACACTTGTGACTGATGAAAACATAAAAGGTTTAAATATGTTTTTCTTACATATATTAGCTTTCATAGAATAACTTGCCATTAGAAATGTAGTTAGGAAGCACTGACAATTCTCTGAACTTTGGGTCTATATTATGCTCTCAGAAAGCAAAACTACATAAAAAGCATCAGGGATTTCACTCTAATGTTGCTGCTTGGAGACTTTATGTTTCCACATATGATTGTGTGACTTTTGGTATATATATCCTTGGATATTTCAGTGCAGAAGAGGTAAAATGCACGTATTTATGTTAACCCACCTTCCTGTGGGTAGGATCAGTTGACTGAATTTTTTTCCAGAGAAATGGGAGCCAAACTAGGGGCTTTCTTTAAGTGGGGAAGTCTGGTCTGACCAAAAGGTTCCTTCCAACCAGAAGTTTTCTAAGATTTGATTAAATATAGTTGCTGATTGTACAGGCTATCTAAGTTCATATTGCCTTCATTACTCCTTCATACAACTAGTGAAATATCTGCCAAAAATATATGAAGAATACAGTTAAGAAAGGATTTGTAATCATCATTTAAGTGCATTTTTATTCTAGATACTGAAATGACACATATTGAACTTGTCTTTGTAAATTCATAGCGTCAACCTGCCTTTCCAAAGTAAATTCTGGGCACATTTATGTTATTTTTCTTTATAACTCTGGTTTAGATCTTACTGTCCATTTCTATAGACCAATAATCAGTCTCTGCCCCAAAGAGCTAACATATTAAGATTATGATAGGTGCAAGAATAATCAGGTATTGTATTAGTGGATATGTTTCAATATCAGAATGGAATCATCAGTTTCTAATATTATTACTTAATATTAACAAGAAAATGTTCTCTTTACTCCAATTAAAGAAAAATACTACCACTAATGAATAAGAGATTGAATAGGAGTCACCAGATGGTGCTGTAACACCTAATTTTATGAAGTCCTTTGTCTGAACAAACAACAGGCTCTCTCTTCAGCCACAGGAAAACCTACATTCTTTCTGGTTCAATGATGCACTTCATTTTAGTGAGAGCTCTTGCAAGCAACTAAAATATGTTCTTTCTAGCTTGGTTTCATTCACCAATCATTTTGGTTGAGATAAGTAAATTTTATGTGTTTGGGTTGAGAATCCTAAAACAGATGAATTTTCTGCATGCAATGTGTGTCTGTGAGAAGAAAAGTAGGTGGTGTAAAACTAACACCTTAGGAACATAAGGTAAACTGCTAATTTCATTCTCAAGATTGGCTATCCCTTGGCAGAAGACTAACAGTTTGCCTATGATATATATAAAAAAAATAAGAGAGTCTTCTTTCATTCCTGTTTAGCTATACAGCAAATAAAACTTCCTAATTGGACCACTTCAACACCAGTCTTGGACAGTTGTAAAAGGAGCAATGAATCACAGAATAACAGAATCACAGAATGGTAGGGGTAGGAAGACACCTTCGGACATCATGTAGTCCAATGCCCCTGCCACAGCAGGGACACCTAGAGCAGGTTGGACAGGAATGCATCCAGGCTGGTTTTGCATATCTCAAGAGAAGGAGACTCCACAACCTCTCTGGGCAGCCTCTTCCAATGCTCTGTCACCTTCAAAGTAAAAATGTTTTTCCTCATGTTGAGACGGAATTTCCTGTGTTCCAGTTTGCGCCCGTTGCCCCTTGTCCTGTCACTGGGCACCACTGAATAGTGTCTGTCCCCATCTTCTTGACATCCATCCTTTAGATATTTATAAGCATTGATGAAACCCATGATAAATTGCATAGGCTTCTGAATTTATGGCAGCTGTCACTTCACACATTTTAATCTATGGATTCAAATGGATTCAAACATAGCACAAAGCTGTCTATCAGTTTTACATCTGAGGTATTCTCAGTTCAGACACCTATTGACCCGTACCAATGATACATTCTGTTATGCTTGGGATTGCTTTGACCAGAAAGAAAACTTGCTACTTTCAGTCCATGTTTTTTAAAAGGATTACAGGCCTAATTTTAACTAAGAAGGACTGGTAAAAAGCATGACATGTGATCCAGTCATTGACCTTAAAACTCTGTAGATATATACATCTTCATTGTAAACACAGCGAGGGATTATTTGCTTAGATCTCTTGGTCTATTTCTACATCTCAGGTGAAAATTCCAGTAGTGCTTCCTCCCACAGTTCTTCAGTAACCAAAATACATTAAAAAGGAGTAAGAAAAGGAACTATGGGACAATATCGCTTATCTGAAACCAAAAAGAGAACTGGAACTTCATTCTTCTGTTTTATATTTCCGCAATCACTATGGATTCCTTCACCTTTTCCCCTTCGTACTTGCTTACTCACTGCTTCATCTTGTATTTTTGGTGCCAGAGCAGAGAGGAGTGCTTGCTGTCTTCTTGTTTCAGTACACAAGAGGCAATGAAGAGCCTCCTTCTATCAGCTGGAAAGAAGTGTGAAATTTTTTTTTTGCATATGCCAGAAAGTGAATCTGATGTGTTCTCCCTAAAACTTGCAACAAGGTCTTCTGACTTCTGATTCATACTAAGAACAGACTGTGCAATAAATATTAAAGCCAACATGGAAAAGCATAGGAGAACACATGCCGCAGCTCGCATTACAGTAAGTCTTAAAATGAATTGTGTATAGGACACTATTGTTCATAATAAATCATGTTCTGATTCTTTTTTAAAGCTTTCTAGGATTAGTTAGCTGATCACACACTGCCTCAGAATTTCCAATTTGTCATCTGGTTTGTCTTCAGGTCAGAGGACTACACTATCGAGTTTAGGTTCTGTGTACCTTTGCATACAAGAACTTGCAATAGTATGTGAGAATAAGTAAAAACACTCAACAGAACTTATGTTAGGTAATAAAAGAAAAAATCAGGAAATATTGGAATAAAATAATATATTATTAAGTGCTTATTATAAACAGGATCTAATCTTTACTTCTGCAGATTGCACTCCAGATAACTTCAGCCCTGATCTCTGCTTTTTAATTAATTGATCCAAAACAAATGTTTTCAAAATGCAGTTAATTCTAATGTAAAACCTTCAAGACTCTTGGTTATTTGTTTCAATACCTAAGTAGGCTAGCAATTAAAAATACAACTTCTATAGTTTGAATTTATCTATTTTACACTTGATAAATTGTCTAAGGTTAACACACAACTGGATGGCTGTCACTACGGCATATTATAACAGCTATTACTATATGTGTTATTAGCCTGTAGAATATCTAAGAAAAAAAAAAATAAAGTTAATCAAGACCTCTTCAATTCTCTTTGGGCTAAAATAACACCTTTTACTACATTTGCCTCAGTTAACCAGCCAAAGATTGACAGTGGGATAATAGCTTCAAACTGGAAGAGGATAGGTTCAGACTGGATATCAGGAAGAAATTTTTCACTATGAGGGTGGTGAGACACTGGAATGGTTGCCCGGAGAAGTTGTTGAGGAAGTGTTCAAGGCCAGGTTGGATGGGGCTTTGAGCAACCTGGTCTAGTGGAAGGTGTCCCTGCCCATGGCAGGGGGGTTGGAACTCGATGATCTTCAAGGTCTCTTTCAACCTAAACCGGTCTATGATTCTATGATTCTGTGATATTACTGAAGTTAAGCTAAGGTATCGGTGCTATGCCTCGAACAGTCTTATTGTCTAATTCTTAAGTCAATGGCATATATTCATAGAGTAGAAAAGTAGGTGCCCTACGTTCAGTTTTATAGGTGGAAGGTCTGAAGCCATCTAAAACTATCTGTGGATCTCCAGAACTTCACAGAAGTTCTCCGCAACGTTAACTATGTTGAAACAAGTAAGCTTTGGTTTGTCATTGTCATTTTCCCAAGCAGTAATTCTCACATCTTATTAAATAGCTATTCTCCATTAATGAGCTCTAAGAAGGATCAGACATATTTCTCTACAGTTATTGTTTTAGTGCTAGATTGTTGCATTTATGTCACAAGCACAGATGCTTTTTGTTAATCAGCAGTAAGGTTTAGTTCCATTAGAACTTTCACACCCACTTATCACATGAGGCGTAGATGAAATAGCCATCTGTGTAAATCTAAAAACTTTTTTGAGAGAGACCAAATGACAAATTTATACATTTACAGCAGTCAGTATTTTATCCCTTGGCTAATCCGTTTAGGTCTGTGTTTCAGTATATCAGTGCATTTACATTTTTATCATTAAGGAAATAAAACATTTTAGTTAGACACCATTTGTTCTGAGTAAAGTTCCGTATGCTGGACTTCAGTCATCCATTTTCTACCATTATATCAATATTATAAAATAAATCTCATAATGTCAGAAAATAATTGGAGCTTTTTGTCTTACTATTTTACATTTTCAATATAAACTTATCAACATGACATTAATACATATATTTTCTTTGAGATTGTACAATAATTTTACATGTGTACTGGTCTATCAATCAAACCAGGAAGGTGATGCAATATAGAGAAGCCTTGAAGAGTAAAACTTGAATAAAAACATATCATCAGTGTTCCCCAGCTGTTCCACAAACTCAAGTTTTATTCTTACAGTTAGCAAATAAGTAAGTAAAAAAGGTTGTAGCATATTTAATATTTAACATTTAAGAAATACAGTGATATGTTTCTCTATAAGAACTTGTAAAAGATCTTGAAAGGATTTGTTTGCACATGAAAATATTATGTTGTATCAATCTCCTAAACACTGTGTTGTATAAACCTCCTAAAACAAATTATACTTGGGAGAATTATTTCTAACAGTTATATTTGGGGACAATACCTGCTAGGAACCCTAGAATTAGTCCAAATATACAGTCACAATCTTTCAAAGTACAGAAGAAAGAATCATCAAACTTTATCTAGCACCTCATTGTCTGCATCAGTATTTTTAAAGTTAGGTCCTCATATTTTCATTCACCACTGAAAGACCTGAATTTGTGGACATCATATCATTTGGAATTAGTCAACTAGGATGGGATTCACCTCAGAACATGTCCTAGTGAGTCTAAACCTAGGTTCACTCTTTGCTTAAAACACAGTCAGACAAATGTCAAGGGAAGATTCTTCAGTTCTAGTTTATACAGGGCAGGCACATTCGTTATTGATAAAGCAAGATGGTTATTTTACACAGTTTGCATGGGCAAGACTTCTCCCATCAAGGCCATATTTAGAGGCAAGTTGTGTTTAGTACCTGACGTATTTCTTTATTCCTTCATTCTGTCTTCTTCTTTGGGTGGAGATAGTTAAATTTGATTTTTACTGTCACTGTGAGCCAAGAATAGCAATGACGAACTTGGCACTAAGGAGCTACAAAGATGCAGCAATACCACACATGCAAATATTCAGAATTAATCTGGTCACTTAAATTCAGAAGTATGACTTGTCATGCTGAATTACTACAAATGAAGCATGATTGATTGATTATACCCTGTCATAAGAGGTTCCCTCAGAGCAAAGGAATTAATTTAGATAAATACAAGGTAATAATACACTTAAGAAAATGTAGTATCAATAGGATATATAAAACTGGCTAGTTATGGTTAGGAAATTGATAGCACTGCAGACCTCACAGCTGCATGATATTGCACAAAGTGTTTTCTTTATATAAATAGGTGGCTTGTGCAGCAGAGAAAGTAATACAGTCTTAGTAACATTTAAATGTGAAATAGATGTTGTGATTATCATAGTAAAATTTGGTAAGAGTGAAAACATAAAACAAAATAGCCCCTCCTAAAACTTATAACCTGGGATACATGGATGCCCTTTTATATCTACCAGAAAAAGGTGACAAAGCCAAAATTTATTGTGGATCAACTGAGATACAATAGATGTCTGTGAATGAGTTAAGGAATAATTTAAACATTACAAATCAGCGAGCAGATCAGTATGAAACAGTCTACAAAGTGCAAGAATGTATGCTGGAGACTCCAACTGATTCTCTGAATGATTCCCAATCAGAGTAAAAACAATTTGCCAGAGAAGACATAACACTGGAGGCCCAACTACAGAGAATTTTACTTCAGTCATAAGAAAAATTACCAAATTGGTTCCATTTTCCATCATTTTCCCTGTCGTTCTCAAAATCCTTCACAGACTGTCATCTGTTTGTGTGATGTTATAGTAGTTCAAGGTGGGAGTCATTTAACTTCTCCAAGGCACTTAACTTACACCTAAAGTTTTTTGACTATTAATGCATTTATATCATTAAGATACTGAAAAAGGACTTTAGACAGTAAAACCTCAGCCCCTTCTCCAGGCTCAATTTCTGTGTATGCTAATTATGCAGATTTAGATGCATAAAGATCCTCCTTGTTGTTTTAAATATCCATCTCACACACGGGCAAGATTGACCTCCTTGACTAAGTGTGTCTAATATCCTTCCAGGCATTACATAATTCATTTATTTCATGGCTGCTCCCTGTAATTTCTAGAAAGGTCTTAAATTGAAATTGACTACAGATAGTAACTGCCTTTCTCAAGCAGTTCAGGTCTGAAAGGTGATGAACAAGCATGTGAGCCATATGGGGCTGCAGTTTCCATTCCATGCCAAAAAACCCGTGTCTGCCATAAAAATACCTGTATCAAGGCCAGTATTGGAATGTGGTACTCACTGTTTTGCTTGCATAACCATCACACGTGTTATTGTGGCAAATAAAGAGTGATCTCTCACCTTCAACAGAGGATCTGGACCAGTAGTCATGGTTGTTGGCCGTCATGGCTTTTTTCTGGAAAACAATAAGCTACACTTTTGTTTTCAACAAGCCTGTATGGAGGTATTCTTTATGGGCTACCATCAGTTCTGGGATTTCATAATTCATGTTTGTTATGCGGTTATCACAAGAAGCTTGCATGTGGATATGCGGAGCAGAGAAGAATATAGCAAAGATACAAGAGCAACATTTAGGCTGGAGTCTGCCCAGCCTTTCATTCTTGAGTCAGCAGTCTAAAATGTTTTTGCTGGGAAATATAAAGTTTTTGAATAAAAGTTGTATCACAAATAGAAGACTGCTATATATTTCGGAGTAATCATAATTTGTCCAGTTAGCTTAGAAAGTCTGAGTGAATCTGTCTCAAATATGGTTGTGATTTATCCCATTTAAATGTAACTATGAAATTAAGATTCTAGTCTAAACTAACCAGCTAAGATCATTAGTGGAAGGAGATAGGCACTTTAAGGAGGTCTCCAATGAAAATGTCTAAATATGGACAGATGATAATACATTCCTACTTCCCCCTAACAGCTCACTATCTGGTAAGGCTGTTTGTTAATTTAGCTGGAGTGGAGCTCCCAGCAGGAGATATTCACGGCATCTTCCTCTCCTCAGTAGCTATATAGGGGAATGAGGAACTTAAGAATGACTGGTTTACTAGCCTTCAGTGTTGGAGCAATACCATCAGAGCCACACTACAGTTAAATCCCAGGGGGTAAATTTAGGACTGGGAATGGGGAGAACTGAAACATCATTTTCAGCGTCTTCCATATGTTATGTATTTATTTGACCTAGAACAAATTATTTAGAGTTATTTTTCTATTTTCTGACATCCCACTAAAAAAGAACAAGTCTTGTGTAAGGTCACTGGTCATGACTACTCTAAGGACTGTTTTGCCATCCTTACTTCACAAGTTTTTCCTGTACTTTTGCTATATTAATTTGGTTGCAGCTTTCTACATTGAATCTGTTTTAATTTTTTCAGCACTAGTTGTCAGTAGGAAGCATGCAATAACTAATGAAAAAAACAAAGGATTTGAAATAGACACATTAAATTTAAGAAAGATGAGGCCATTATATTGAATTAAATACTATCATCCAATTAATTAATTTTGCCTGGTTATTCTTATGCTGAAGGCAGTAACTTTTGTTTTACTGAAGTTCATACTCAGTAAGTACATCATAGCAGGATAACACCACTGCAGTAGGACTCATTTTGAGGATGCCGCATGGGCTGGGCACTGGCTTGGGTCTGGGAGCTGGGGGACTCCCCAGTATCTGCCAGCCAGTGCCCATTCCATTCCCCAGGCAGGAGCAGGGCAGCTGGGAGGCACTGGGGAAGCCCCAGCCCTGGGCATTGGACACTTCACTGGGGACTGGCCAAGGTGAGTACAGGACGTGGGCCCACAGGTGGCCCAGCTTGGTGTTGCCCATGTCTGGGCAGGGCAGTGTTGTGGGGAGATGGAGACCAGCCATGCTGCAGTGTTGCTGGGGCAGGGGTTGGTGGATCCAGGGGGGCTGGTATGGGGTTTTGCGCCATAGGAAGGGTGGGGGGAGCCCCAGGAAGTCTGGGCAGGGGCAGTCAGGATTGTTAGTGTCCTCAGGGTCCTAACAGTGATATTCATTCTGTAGACACCTAACTTTTTGTCTATATGTGGGGGTCTACACACATGACATACATCTGAAAGCTTCCTGTATAGTAACAAAGTATCTGGTTAAAACAGCCAGCAGCAGTTATTTAGTCTACGCTAAAGCAAAAGAATGGCATAAAGGCTTAAGCGAAAGAATTACATAGGTGTTCATGCCATTTGAAATGCTCTGGGACACTGTTTCTGGTCCAGCACTGCTGTTCCAGGATGGGAAAGGTCTCCTCTATGCCCTTGTGTCACATCTTCCCTACCCATTTGGATCTCTTGAACCTTCTGGACACCACATGTGGCAACTAAGCCTACCCTTACATAAAAGAACCAAATTCCTACAAACTCTGTTATCCATATTGGCTAGATGCCCCTTGACTACATGTAAACATGTAGCTTATGTGTCAGCGCCTGGGCATCAATTCAGTTGCTTAAACGTAGGTGTTTAGTGCCATTTGAAATGATCTATGGTATCTGAGACTTCCATATGTGTTTGGTGGCTATAACACAAGGAGACCAACACCCTTCTGCAGTGGAACCAAAAGCCAAACAATTTGTACCATTGCATTTCAAATGGTCCCTTTTTTCAGCTGCTACTGAAGCCTTAATAAAGTTATAGATAAAGTTGTAATTATACTCATTAAAATATTTTCCTTATTTGACTCAGGGCAGCATTACTGAGCTGTTAAAATTCCCAGATCTTTTGCTTTAACTGCCATATAATCAGTTATTTCTTAGTCTGTATTTGTGGAGATGATTATTTCTACCTAGTTGTACAACTTTGGACACAGTCTTAAAAGACATCGTCTTACTTTATCATGCTGCTTTTCCAATTTGTTAGGGTCATTTTTACTTCTAATCTTGTCTTCCTATTGCATTGTCCAAATCATTATTAAAAAGTAGCGGTGACTGCTGAGTAGAGCCCTGCAAAACCTGATATGATACATCTGAGCTATTTGGCTAAGCTCGTTAGTAATAACACATACAAAGCCTTTGTAAAATCAAGATATGGGAAATCTACAGCCTTTCCTCTATCTACAAGGTTTGCTACCTTGTCACAGAAAAAAAATATTGTTTGACAGGAGTTGCCCTTTATATGTTGCTGTTATTTACCTCCTTGTTATCTTCTGTGTAGTTACAAACATTTTATTTGATTATTTGTTCCAGCACTATTCTGGAAAATAAAGTTGACTACCTGGTCAATATTTATTCCCTTCTGAGCTGTTTCCCCATTGTTTTCCATTTCAAAGATAGGCACCTTGTTCTTTTGTTTTGTTTTGTGTTCTTAGTCTTTAGGACCTCATCCATCTTTCATGAGTTCTCAAAGATAAATGCTAACAGCATATCTCTAAAGCAGACATTCAGCAAATGCCCTTAAGTGTTATGATTCATAGTGTTGCAGTGCCTAAGACTTAGAAACCTTGTTCCAAGAATGAAATTCAAAGTAATGAGATAACCGTCTAAAGGGTGATATTTGTAGAAGAGCAGAAATGGAATTCGCAGAAGTTAGCATCCTTTATGCTGGGTATATGTATGTATACCATGCAAAGAAATGGCTTTATTTAAGATCTTTGCTATTACAAGATCCCCAGCCTCACTATTTAAGAACACAGGTTAACCTGGATTCAAGAACTGAAACGCCCTCTAAAGGTCTAAACATGAATAATAATAAGAATAAACCCTTTTTCCTTTCCCAGGCAAGTGAGCTAATGACTAAATTATTAAACAAAGTAAGTACTAGTAGCTTTAGGCAACAGAATAAGCACAGTCTAAACATGACTTGAAACTTGTGCGTTTCTGAGAACTTAAAAAAGGGCTACTTTGTTCCTGAATTTTTTTCTTCAATATCACTTCTCAGTTTATTTTCATGTTCTTACCTGACTCCTTACCTCTTTAGAACTGGTATGAGTTCTTTTGGCTATGTGGCTATCACTGGCAATTTTAATGAAAATGTTCAGTCTTGGTACTTGCTGAGGAATTACTCTGAAAAATGATGCAACAATTCTTTTCCTCTTTCATCCTTTATAGTTTTCTAGGGTTACTAAGAAAATCCTATAGGGTTTTCTTACTAACAATCCTGATCTTATATTATTTCATGCATTAGCCTTTTGATTTTCAACCTACAGATTTGTCCTACAGTTTTATATGTCTTCTGTCATCTGACCTAATTGCCATTTTTGGTATATCTCTTTAAGATCAGGTTGGTAACGAAGTCCTGATTATGAGAAATGATCTTGTCCTTTATTTACTGTCCATCTCCCACACACATCTGAATTTCCATTTTTAAATTATCTGGCTTTAGGATCCAGCTATTACATAAAATACAGAGAAATATTATAAAACATAATAGTATCTGCAGTAATTAATATATTCAAACTATATTACTCTATCCAGTGTATGTGCCAGTGTCATGGTTTAGGCCTAATCAGCTACTGGGCACGTGGGGCACCCCAGATGAGACCGACAGATGCTCCCCCCTACCCCTCTGCTAAGAGAGAGGCAGAGGAGGGAAAAAGAGACACATGAGTTTAGAAGGAACTAAACTACTTTAATGAAATATTAATAATAAAATAAAAGGAAATAATGAAATGTATACAAAACTGTATCAAGCTCCCAGGATGACAACCAAGTGACCGGCTGGCACTGGGGCAGTCCCAGGCTGGATTCAGTGACGGACAGGAACTGGATTCCAGATCTGCATTCAGGATCAGGATCAAAGGCAGATGAACAGACAGAGTCCTCCTCAGACATTGGCCATTGAAGAAAGAAGGCTGACCCTTTGATCCCTCAGCTTTTGTACTGAGCATGAGGCGGATGGGATGGAATACCCTGTTGGGTATCCAACACTCCTCAAACCAGGACAGCCAGGTGTGGAGAAAGGCCATAGTGAATAGCTGAAAAAATATTCATTGTTTTAAGGAAAAATAAATGAATAAATAAAATTATAGTGATACAGCACTATAGTAGTGAGTCAGGCCAAAATTTTCATATCAGCAGTATAGTAGTGAGTCAGGCCAAAATTTTCATATCAGTTCCCTTTAATGAGATAAATTGACTTATTTTTGAAACTGCTTATACTTGTTAGACTGAACATTTATCAGCCATTACAGTGGTTATATAGGTAGCTATCTTTATGCTGGAACAGCTATTTGTGTCTGTTCCTGTGCTTAATTCCTGTTATTTAACACTTAAAACCTATGACTTCAGCTCCTAGCTCTCTTTTAGCTCTTCTCTTTAACTCCTGATCAGTTTTTATTTCTCTGTTCTTGATACTGGCTCCTGACCATGGACTTACCTTTTCATACATCTCCAGAGTCTGTGTTCTTCCCTGAGTCCTTTCCCCTGTTTCTTAATATTGTGCTGGACTTCTTACAGCTCCAGAGCTGCTAAATATCTATACAATTTTCTGACGGCTATGAAGGATACTAAATCCTATTTTTTTTGTTAATAGCCACATCAAAAAATGTCTACTTACACAGTCTTAATTATTGGGTTTTTATGTCCATGTCTGGTGTCACTGAACAGCAATAACCACTAGATTCTCTTGTACTATTTTTGTGTGCCACTTTTCACAATATAGCACTAACATTCTTTGCATCATGACTTTCATGAAATATCTTCCATATATTTCTCTTAGTTTTCAGTACTTTTTTTTCTGTTGAACACTACAGAAAACATCTATAAGTTCATTAAATCTTTATCTGTGAAAAGAAAAAATGTGTAACGGGAATAACTCTTCTCTGTGGATACAGTGTAAACAATTTGAATTTAATTTAATTCCAGTCAATGACTAGCAGTGGGATTCATTTTTGTGTTGAGGTTTCATTTCTGTATTGCAGGCAACAGAATTTCAGTGCAGCTTACGTGTGGCAGTTATCATAATTTACAAAGTTCCTGTTATACTCATTGGATATTTAAAGTTTGATTCATCCTAACAATAGGTATCTGGTGCCATATGAGATAGTCTAATGCATCTGTGACATCCATATGTGATTGACAGAAGTTGCATAGGACCTATGGGAGATTTGAGTCACACTGGATAGGAAGCTGAAAACCCAGTGAGGTGTGTCTAGACATGACAATTATCTGACTGAAGCAAACCCTTAGTTCACATGAGAATGTTGATCTTTAGACTCCTAAATGCAGGCATCTACACCCTGATCGTACCAAGATCTGTGTAGAGATATATGTGTTCCTTCTAATGGTCAGGTAATACCACCTTCCTCTGATAAAGCCTACATGACAGAAATACAGAACCTCAGAAACTCTGTAATATTTACTGATGCTTCTTCTTTATTGTTTCCACGACCTTGGGCCAGATTAGAAGCCCTTTGATTAATATAAAGACTCACAGAACACCTTTCAATTGCCAAAACCTAAGTTTTGTGTTTCTTTATACTCTGGGATAACTTACCTAGCCCCTGGTGTTGTTCTGGTATGTTTTGGGTTTCCTGTAAGGCCTACATCATGTGTGCTGGCCCAGTAGTTTGAAAACTTCAGGCCATATCAAATAAAAGTAGGTGCCTATGTTTAGACAACTGGACTGAACCTTAGTGAGACTCACATTCACTTAGCAATCCCCAAATTCAGAACGAGTGTTCAGAGGTCCTATTTGTTGTTACAGGCAGCAGCTGCAAATGCAACTTGGGAACTGTAAGTTAAAATGGCATAGTGAGAAGGGAATTGAGTTAAACCTCTCAAAGTAGATGGAATAAAGAAATCTGACTGTTCTCCCAGATCAAATCAGTGCACCAATAAATTTAGTAGTTTTCAATATCTGGGACTTTGAAGACAGCTGAAAATATTCCTGTCACCCATGCAGTTGGTGCATTATAATTGTGCTGCACTATGTGGAAAAAGAAAAGAACATCTTCCCTGGTCATCCCAATGAGCTGTTCAGCTTTTGAGAGGTGTGAAAATATCCCTTGTTTTTTAACTTGGTTCAGTATATTTTTGGTTCATGTCAGTTGTAAAATCATTCACTGTATTTTTGCAGACTGGGATTCTCTACTCAGTTGTATTAATTTCATAACAGCATTAAGTAGCCCTTATGGAATGCTTCACAAAAGAAATCAATGTTTTTTTTAATTTCTGGTTTACGGGTAAAGAAAGTGAAATGTAGATGTTTTCCAAACTCAGGCAACAAACAATGGACTTCTACAAATAAAATTTGGGCATTCTGAACATTTGCCCAATATAAACTCTTACTGTCACTATGATATTCCTATAATGCTTCCAAATTTATCTACCAAAATTTTTCTATTAAAAGCCAGAAAAATGGAAGGAATTAAGAGCTTCTAATATTAATTTTAAAATCTTAAATCTCAGTATTTAAATTTTAAAACTCCCTCATTTTTCCTATGAAACTACAACATTACATTTTGATTTATCTTGCTGGTGTTTAATTTAATGGCAGTATCATAAGCCATCATAGATGTTTTTTCCAAAATTATATGAATCACAGAATCACAGAATGGTAGGGGTTGGAAGGCACCTTCAGACATCATCGAGTCCAACCCCTCTGCCAAAGTAAGTTCACCTAGAGCAGGTTGGACAGGAATGCATGCAGGCGAGTTTTGAATATCTCAAGAGAAGGAGACTCCACAGCGTCTCTGGGCAGCCTCTTTCAGTTCTCTGTCACCCTCAAAGCAAAGAAATTTTTCCTCATGTTCAGACAGAATTTCCTGTGTTTGTGCCTGTTGTTCCTTGTCCTGTCACTGGGCACCACATAAAAGACTCTGGCCCCATCCTCCTGGCACCTGCCCTTTAGATATTTATCAGCATTGATGAGATTCCCTCTCAGTTCTTCTCTTCTCCAGGCTAAACAGACCCAGGTTTCTCAGCCTGTCCTCATAAGAGAGGTGCTCCAGTCCCTTGATCATCTTTGTAGCCCTCCGCTCGACTGTCTCCAGTAGTTCCTTGTGTTTCTTGAACTTGGGAGCCAAGAACTGTACACAGTACTCCAGATGTGGCCCCACCAGGCCAGAGTAGAGGAGGAGCATGACCTCCCTCAACCTACTGACCACTGTCTTTTTAATGCACTCCAGGAGACCATTGGTCTTCTTGGCCACAAGGGTACATTGCCAGCTGATGGTCAACCTGTTGTCCACCAGCACTCTCAGGTCCCCAGCAGGTCAGCCCCTAACCTGTATTGATTGATGCATGGGGTTATTCCTCCCTAGATGCAGAACCCTACACTTGCCCTTGTTGAACTTCATTAGGTTCCTCTCTGCCCAACACTCTAGCCTGTCCAGTGAAAGTGATGAAACACTAATTACACACAAAACCCAGTATCCGATTCTATATTGGAATAGACAAACATGGATATGGAAATGCATCTGCTGATTTGCCTAAAATCCTTGTCCCAGTTATGCAATATAACTAAGATTCTGTGTTTTAATGATTGGTTTAACACTTACATATTCTGACTGTGTAGTAACCTTATCCTGGTTTATAACAACTGTCTAGTGGTAGTGCCCCATTTTCTGTGTTAAAAAGTAGACTGCATTTTGACCTCTAGCAGACAGTAAGAGAACAAATTGCCTGTTTTCTCTACTGGAGAAGTTTGGGATCACTTGGAGAAAGGTGATTCAGACTCTGGTGTTATTAGAAAATGTAAGTTTATTGTCTACACTTCTGTGAAATATTTCCTCAAATACCGAAATAATCTTACCTTTATTTTGCTTCCTCTATCCATCATTTAGAATCATAAATTGAAATTTCCAAAGGTGAGACTAATCTAATACTGTTACCACTGGGATTAGAGGTTATTTTGACTGAGAGGAACAAAAGATAGGGAGGAAGTTTTAGAGATCTGTTCCAGTTCAGATTAAACTGTAAAAAGACCTGTTGCTCACAGCTACTTTTTGATGTAGCTGCTTTTGTGCAAACAGAAGAATAAATAATTATGGCCAGCATCATGGCTTAATGTATTTTGAAGGACTTGGAGAAAAAAGTCTCATTTGAAGAAAGGAGGGGGTACAAAAGATATAACATATTGAATAGAGATAAAAAAGCAAACATCCTAAAACTTTCAAACACAGATTAAAAGAAAGCTGAAGATTTGCAAGCATGGATGAGTAACTATTGTATTTCTGTATATTAAATCATTAACTGGAAAAAAAAAATTGGCCTGGAGGCATTCTATTTTCCTTTCATTTCTTTCATTATTATGAACGTTGATATTTCATGATCAAATTTTATGCAACTCAGTGTATGTTCATAGCAATGCACATACAGCTTTCCTTACATTCTTAAACTTGTTCCATTCTTAATGTTCTGGATACACTGGCTTTCATAATTTCTAAAGGGGTAACTTTTTCAGTATCTCAAAATTGCTTACAGTAACTAATGCTGTGTCTGGCAGTATACTTAATAGTCATTTGTTGAATGCAAACTCAACTATTCACGTAACTTCAGGGTTTAGTCAGTTTTCAACTCAGTGGCTGACAGTAAGAATTTCCATCTAAAACCAGAGTTTTTAGATAATTTAGTGTTTGTTAAATGGCAGGTGATTCCTATAGGCCTATCGGAAAATATTCCTGAAAGGCCCTCCATTAAATATGGAGCTACTTAATTAAATATTCTAATGGATTTATTGTCAAGAATTTTTACACCTATTAATAAGCCTAAAATTAGTTTTCCATTTAAACTTAGGAGAAGGAGAGGTGGCTTGTTGGAAAACAAATGAAGAATATGTATTACTAAATCTATTCTCTTCCATGTTTGGACAGAGACAGGGGGAGAAAAAAAAGAAAACAAAAGAAATCAAATCAATATTAATTTAGAAGACATTAAAGGGCTTCAAAATTATTTGCATGGTTCATGGACAATAGACCAAGACTTTACTTTTGTACAGGCTTACAGCTTTAGTGTTATTAGTGAAAGTCATTAGTGTTTAATAGCATTGTACTACCAGATACAAAATGACTTTAAAGGACTTAGATCAGCTTCTAACATGTGTCTACAATTCCAGAATTCTCATAACAAAGGAAATTGTTAAACTAAAGCTAACATTTCAACAGCTGAGATAAAACCTTTAGGGCAGACTTAAGATCTTTGTTAAAGTTGAAGATACTTACACAGCTACTCTTTGTGGTGCATATATTCCGTGAACAAACAGTAACATTCCAAATCTGTCTTTGCATACAACTGTAAAGAAGAGCTGATAGAACATTTTGCCAAGTATTTGAGTTAGAAAAAGATGATATTTTTCATCACTTGCAATGATAGAATAATATTTCTCTGTTATAACAGTGTTTAAGGAACTGAAATAAAATGTTAGTGCACCAGAATATTTTGGACTTTAATTCAAAATTTGATGTTATAATTAAATATTGAAATTATTTCTATAATAGTTAATGATTTGTTGGTGGTGATTGTAGTGCAGTATCTTCATCCTTTGTTGGGTCATAGGAGCTGGAATAGTCTATACATGTATAATTTTGTGTTTAAGTGATCAAAGGCTGCTTCCAGTCAGATCACATTAAAACATGGTATTTTATTTTCTAGATCAAACTATGTCTGTACTTGTAATGAGACTATTTATTTTGGCTTCAAATAAGAATTAAATCAAATGGCAGTTTGTTGGAGTTACCTGCAAAATTGGTATTCCTGTGTTTTGATTATCTATTCAACAATAAACTAAGAGTATACAAACGTATGAAAATAACAAACATCCTTCTTGAACAGATTTTCAGTTGATTACATTAAAGTAATAGGATCCTTTTTCTAATATTATATTGACCAAAGGGGTTTAGAATTCTGGTTCTATATTCACAATCTATAGAGAAAGGATGACATAGAGTGTGTCCTAGAACATTTACCTATGACTAAAATAATTAATAAAATGATTCTCTGAACTTGAGACAAACCAGCACATCACGTCTCTGTGTGTTCAACTAAGGTCTCTTATTTACCTGTCTGGCCCCACAGCTGGGCACAGGTGTGGACTCTGACTGTTGCGAACAGTCCATGACCTGTGCTAACTTCTGAATTGTCCTCAGCTGTTCATCTAGAAAGTTATTTGGCTTGATCAAAACTGTGACAGGGATTACTCTAACTGTGTTAGTACACATAACAATGTTCCCATGTTTATCACAATTAATATTCCCTGGCACAGTTTGATTTATAAGTATAAATAGAAACAAGAATTGCTTGATAAGTGGTTTATCTTCTGATTTCCTTAAGCATTAACTGTTTTTGCAAATTCTGAATTCCTAAATGTTTCTCCCACCACAATTGCAATCTCTATGGTAAGTACGAAGACGCCTTCAAAAATGCAAAGATGAAGTTTCATCCTGAAGTCACTGCTGAAAGTACATTTCTATTTCTACATGTTCTAAAGGAGCTGCAAGCATGCCAGCAGTGACTCGCCAAGGGGACCAGCTCCAGTGCAGATAAATCCGCACTGGGGAAGGGAATTGCAGCAGCAAGGGACGAAAAAGGGCACTTTTTGGGGCTTTTCGAAGTTTCTCAAAGCCCGGAGGAGGCGTTAGCCTGGGCCGGAACTGGCAGCTTGTGGGCGAGCTGCTGATGCAGCGAAGGCAGAGCCAGCACCCCCAGCGGCAGTTGTAAACCAGCTGCAGAAGAGCACTCAGCAAGTGATCAGCAAGTGTGTGTCACCCAGGGGGTCACCTGGGAGCCCTCAGGAGAGAGCCCACAGAGCCAGAGCGGCAAACAGGCATCTGTTCCATAGAAGGGCGTGCAGGCAGTGTGCTGAGAGCACTGCCAGCTCAAGAGGTGAGATCAGTTGGTAGTAACTGGTCCCCCTCCTGTTTCAAGAGGCAAACAAGTAGTCATTGCCCTGCCAGAAGAGGACCCAACCATGGTTACCACTCAGCCAAAAGCTGTTGTTAGAAGGAGTTTTGTGACTCAAACACAGCTCCCACACAAACATGCAGCCGTGCATGTCTCTGGCTGCAGGGAGTGCCTGAGCCTGTCCCTCGTACTGGAGGGCAGCAAAGACAACAGCTGTGTGCACTGTGAGCAGGTGAATGATCTGCTCAGCGTGGTGGCAGAGCTGAAAGGGGAGGTGGAAAGGTAAAGGAGTATCAGGGAGTGTGATAGAGAGAGAGCTTGGTGGAGCCACACCCTGAGGCCAGGGGAACAGACTGAGGCTCCACAAGTAGCAGAGGATCCCCTCCCCTCTTGCCATCAGGCAGAAGGAGGGGACATAAGAGATGGGGAGCGATGGAAAGAGGTCCCTGCTTGGGGAGGCTCCTCAGTCTCCCTCACCTTCCCCGTTGCCCTTATACAACAGGTGTGAGGTTCTGGAACCTGAGGGGCAGGCGAATGAGGACACAGAGGAAGGCCCATCCAGGGGGTTGCCAAGGGCGAGCCAGCCAGCCCCATGCATTAGGACTTCTACTGTTAAAAAGAAAAGGAGGGTAACTGTTTTGGCTGATTCCCTTCTAAGGGGAAAGGAAGGCCCCATATGCCGAGGAGATCCATCCCACAGGGAGGTCTGCTGCCTCCCTGGGGCCCACGTCAGGGACATCACCGGGAAACTCCCTGGTCTGTTATGGTGCACTGATTATTACCCACTGCTGGTTACGCAACTTGGAATTGATGATGTTGTGGACAGAAGTCTAAAGGCAATTAAAAAGGACTTTGGGGCACTGGGATGACTGGTTGAAGGTCCTGTTGCACAGGTAGTTTTTTCCTCAGTCCCTTCAGGGATAAGGAGGGAAAGGAACAGTAAGATAGAACTGATTAACACGTGGCTCAGAGGCTGGTGCCATCGGTGGGGTTTTGGTTTTTTTTGATCACGGGGATGTCTATACGGCACCGGGCCTACTGGCAACAGATGGGGTACACCTTTCTTAGAAGGGGAAAAGGATCCTGGGGCAAGAATTGGCAGGGCTCATTGAAAGAGTGTTAAACTAGATTGGAAGGGGGAAGGCGATGTAACTGGGCCTGCTAGAAATAAGCCCAGGGGGAGCATGCCAGGGTTTGCAGGATTGTGAACTAGCGAGGACCCTTGTTATTCTGTCTCAGTGGAGGTAGGGGCTGGAGATACACGGGGCAGTAAAGATGGAAGGGTTATTGATGGGTTAGAAGCCATGGAAAAACCTAGACCAGTAAGGTAGGAACTAGGGCTTCCACCCACAAAGAAGTGTCAGGAACATTAGCCCAACTGAAGTGTGTCTACGCTAATGCATGTAGCATGGGCAACAAACAGGAGGCGCTAGAAGCCATGGTGCACCAGGAAAACTATGATATAGTAGCCATCACAGAAATGCAGTGGGATGCTTCGTGTGACTGAAGTGCCACAACCAATGGCTATAAGCTCTGCAGAAGGGATAGACAAGGAAGGTGGTGGGGTGGCCCTGTGTGTTAGGGACTGTTATGAATGTTCAGAACTCAATCATAGTGATGATACGGTTGAGAGTCTATGGCTCAGAATCAGGGGGAAGGCCAACAAGGCTGATGTTGTGGTGGAGGTCTGTTATAGACCACCCAATCAGGACAGAGAGGTAGATGAAACTTTCTACAAGCAGCTGGGAGAAGTCCTGCCATCGCTTGCCCTTGTTCTTGTGGGGGACTTCAACTTCCCAGATGTCTGCTGGAAATACAACACAGCAGAGAGGGAACAGTCCCAGAGGTTCCTAGAGTGTGTTGAGGACAACTTCCTTAGTCAGCTGGTGAGTGAACCTACCAGGGAAGATGCTTTACTGGACCTGTTCTTTGTGAACATAGAAGGACTGGTAGGTGATGTGATGGTGGGAGATCGACTAGGGCACAGTGATCATGAAATGATTGAGTTCTCCAGTCTTAGAGAAGTAAGGAAGGGGGGCAGCAGAACTGCCACCTTGGACTTCCAAAGGGCAGACTTTGACCCGTTTAGGAGACTGATTGACAGAGTCCCTTGGGAGGCAGTCCTGAAGGGCATAGGAGTCCAGGAAGTCTGGACACTCTTTAAGAAGGAAGTCTTAAAGGCACAGGAGCAGGCCATCCCCATGTGCTATGTCATGCCAGTGGCAAAAACGACCCACCTGGCTGAACAGAGAGCTTTGGCTGCAGCTCAGGGAAAAAAAGAGAGTCTATGGCCTCTGGAAGAAAGGGCAGGCCACACACGATGACTACAGAGATACCGTGAGGCTATGCAGGGAGAAAATTAGAAAGTCCAAAGCCCAGCTAGAAATTAATCTGGCTTCTGCTGCAAAGGACAGCAAGAAGTCTTTCTATAGATACATCAGCAGCAAAAGAAGGGCCAGGGAGAGCATCCATCCTCTGTTAGATGCAGGGGGAAACATGGTGACTAAGGATGAGGAAAAGGCTGAGGTGCTTAATGCCTTCTTTGCCTCAGTCTTTAGTAATAGGACTGGTTGCACTCTGAGGATCCAACCCCCTGAACTAGAAGATAGAAACTGGGAGCAGAATGATCCCCTCACAACCCAGGAAGAAATGGTCAGTGACCTGCTGCAGCACGTAGATATACACAAGTCTATGGGACCGGATTGAATCCACTCAAGAGTTCTGAGAGAGCTGGCGGAGGTGCTCACCAAGCCTCTTTCCATCATTTTCCAACAGTCCTGGCTGACTGGGGAGGTCTCAGTGGATTGGAAACTAGCCAATGTGACACCCATCTACAGGAAGAGCCGGAAGGACAATCCAGGGAACTACAGGCCTGTCAGATTGACTTTGGTGCTGGAGAAGCTGATGGAGCAGATCATCCTGAATACCATCACGCAATATGCACAGGACAACCAGATGATCTGGCCCAGTCAACATGGGTTAATGAAAGGCAGGTCCTGCTTGACTAACCTGATCTCTTTCTACAGCATGGTCACCCGCTTAGTGGATGAGGGAAAAGCTGTGGATGTTGTCTATCTGGACTTCAGTAAAGCCTTTGACACTGTTTCCCACAGCATTCTCCCGGAGAAACTGGCTGCTCATGGCTTGGATGGGCACACACTTTGCTGGGTAAAAAAGTGTTTGTCTGGCCATGTCCAGAGAGTGGTGGTGAATGGAATTAATTCCGGTTGGCGGCTGGTAACACATGGTGTTCCTCAGGGTTCATTATCGGGGCCAGTTCTGATTAATATCTTTCAATTATCTAGACGAGGGGATTGAGTGCACCCTCAGTAAGTTTGCAGATGACACAAAGCTGGGTGGAAAAGTTGATCTGCCTGAGGGTAAGGAGGCCCTGCAGAGGGATTTAGGCAGACTAGATCGATTGGCCAAGGCAAACTATATGAGTTTCAATAAGGCCAAATGCCGGGTCTTACACTATGGCCACAACAACCCCTGCCAATGCTACAGTCTTGGGGAGGAGTGGCTGGAAAGCTGCTCAGCAGACAGGGACCTGGGGGTGTTGATTGATAGCTGGCTGAACATGAGCCAGCAGTGTGCCCAGGTGGCCAAGAAGGCCAATGGCATCCTGGCCTGTATCAGGAATAGTGTAGTCAGTAGAACCAGGGAGGTGATTTTGCCCCTGTACTCGGCACTGGTGAGGCTGCATCTTGAGTACTGTGTCCAGTTTTGGGCCCCTCACCACAAGAAGGACACTGAGGCACTGGAGCATGTCCAAAGAAGGGCAACAGAAATGGTGAGGGGTCTGGAGCACATGTCTTATGAGGAGCAGCTGAGGGAACTGGGGTTGTTTAGCCTGGAGAAAAGGAGACTCAGGGGAGACCTTATTGCTCTCTACAACTACTTGAAAGGAGGTTGCAGAGAGGTGGGAGTCGACCTGTTCTGTCAAGTAACAGGTGATAGAACAAGAGGAAACTGCTTCAAGTTGTGCCAAGGGAAGTTTAGATTGGATATTATGAAGAATTTCTTTACTGAAAGGGTCATCAGGCATTGGAACGTGTTACCCAGGGCAGTGGTGGAGTCCCCATCCCTGGAGGTATTTAAGGGTTGTGTATAGTGCTTAGGGACATGGTTTAGTGGTTGGCTTGTCAGTGTTCGGTTAATGATTGGACTAGATGATCTTACAGGTCTTTTCCAATCTAGGAGATCCTGTGATTCTGTGATTTAACTGCTTGGGCATGCAGCATGTAGTATTATGTTTGAGTACATGACTGTGCCTAAGGCAGTGAGGTGAACAGAGAGGACAAGGAGGATGACACTTAGTTGTAATTTGAAACAACCTGGACCTTGGAATGCTCAAATTCACTGCAGGCAGTAGTAATTATTCAATGGAAGAACTGGAAAACATAGAATTCTCTCAAAATTAATCTCTGCAAAAGGGCTTTTGTAGGGAAAGGGGTGAACCACATACTGCAGAGATTGGTCATCCACGCATTATCGGAACAAAGGCATGGCTGTCCTGAGATCAGCACAACTATGTTAGGAGTGATCTTTCAGGATTAGATTCAAACCTGTATCCAAACTCAACAGCTGGTCATTGTCTCTATCACAAGATAAACTAAACCCCTATATTTTGGCTTGTTCAAAATCTGAATGCAAATGTTATTCTGGCTCTCCTCTGATTTCCATACAATGATTTGGATGTCATTACAAGTCAGGAGGTTCCCATAAAAGCCCGTCAGTTGCTCTCCCTCTTCTATGCTTAGTGCTTCTCTTCTATTGCTCTTTATAAAAACTGTGGGAGCTCAGATGACCCCTAGCGTATCACAAAACATCTGCGCCATTGTTGGACTAGACTGGTGAATTAACTGAATGGTACTGTGCACAACTGCAAGACTAACACTAATCAATGGTTGAAAAGAAACATTGTACCAGTATCTGCTTCTGAGAGAATATATAAACACATATTTTAGTCTATGATACTGTACACACTGTGAAGGTACTGTTTACACAGTGAAGTGTAGGAAATGGGCATCTGGTTTTGGTTTGTTTTTTTTAAATCTTTCCAAGATCAGCATAATTTTAATAAGTGGACTCACTTTCATTCATAATTCTTTATATGCTATCTTAAAGAAACTGGATTTGAATGTTATGTGGGGCTGTGGCATCAGAGAATCCCCATACCTGTAATAGTCAGGACTATTCACAGAATCTAATCAATTCCCCTCTAAATTTCATCTTCAAGAACTATTTACATTAAAACAGTGGGCAAAGGAAGTTAACAAAGCAGATGTTTTCCTATCACTTCAAATTCATTCACATTGAACAAGTTGATGGGTAAAAGAGAATCCAATTCAGAGTTAACCAGACAGCCAGAGACAGACAGTATTTCAACATTTTCCCATTTAATATCCAGATACTGAATGGTCCAAGAATGTGACGGCCATCTTAATTATCTGTTGCTTCCCTCTGGCAGTACTGTTAATGTGTTTTGGGTCATTATCAGATGAAATACTCCAAAGTGATAAAAGAAACTGGCTTGTGTGGCATTTACAATGACGTACCCTAAACTTTTAATTGCTTGAGACTGTGTGCTTCTACCTTTCATTCGCTTTATGCTACGTACTCTGCCCTTGATACTTCCTAATTAACTGAATAGTATAAACCATTTTTGCTCTAAACAAAACAGTGAAAAATCAGTGGGGTGAGGACATAGTCCCTATAATAAATAAACAAAATTATAAACAAATAAATAAATAAAAGGGAAATAAATTTTCTTGTGGGGTAAAGCTGGATTCTTATAGATTATTTTGGTGGAATAGATACAACGGGTCATAACAGCAACAAGAAGGTGGAAAGATGTTAAGTGCACATTGCTGGAGCCAGTAACACATTGTCATTGTTCCAGCCTACTTATCTTGAGAAATAAAATATTAAGGATATTTGTAGAAGGGCAACAAGTTTTTGTGTGATTCACTGAGATGATTTTTGGTTGCTGAATGAAGGATCCTTTTGCTGTCTGAAGAGTAGTGGATTTCAGTTATCTCTGCACTACCAGTACTAGGTCTGTTACCAATAAGAACATCAGATAACTTGCAGCATCACGGTCTGCTTTCAGGAAGCCCTACTGCATTGAGGCAGTAGTAACGAAGGGCAGAGGTTTCCTGAGTGTTCATAAGTACTGGGTAGATATCTCTCTCTCCTACGGACTTTGGGCTGAGAATGCAGGGGGAAAAAATAACTGCAACAATTTTGAACGAGGCTCAAGTTTTTTTAAGAGTACTGGTGCCTGTCCTTAACTATGAATTTCTTAACTCTAAAGCTGAAGAGTTGTGTTTGTTCTCCTTCAGGGCTCATGAATCTTGCATTCTTGACTACCCAGTGACAGAGCTTCAACATGAGGTGAAAAGGGTATCCCCATTTTCTTTTCTCGTTCTTATTTCCTTCCCTCCTCCCTTATGCTTCTGTGGTGATCAGGGCACACTCCTGGGAAAAAAGTGATTTTAGTTTGAAATCCTTTAGATTAAGGATACTGAACTCAAATCTCCCAAGTGATTTCTTTAACCAAGAGTCTGTCATACAAAACATGAGCAATGCCTCCCCTCATCACCTTTCTCTGACAGCTGTGTTTTAAAGGCAAAACAGTTGAAACTGTGTTTTATAAGTGGCTCAGTGAGTGTCAGGCACACTCAATGTACAAGTTTCAGACCTTCAGTTCTACTATGCTGGTCTTCTTAGGTAACCTATGAATTCTATCAGGAGTTAGTTGAGGGTTGTGCATCCTCAAGAGGAGACAAGAACAGTTCCAGACATACGCAAAAATGGAATTTCAGGCAATTAGGAAAGTTTTAGGTCAAACATAGGGCAGGAAATTTAGCTGTTTGCTGAGAATTGGTGTTTTAAATGGCAATTAATCCATGAGGTGTGTAAACTCTACCTACATTCTTTTTGTTGTATGTGCTTTATTCCTAGTTTATACTGTGGTACCAGAATTACTTCTGTCATCTTCCACTCTTAATCTTTTTTTCTGAAGTGTTGACTTTCTTTTTACTTATTGGAAATAGTATGCTACTTTTCCATTTACTTTTGGTATCAATTTTATCCCTTTTTCTGAATCACAGTAGATATAAATTTGGTGTAAGTAATGTACCAGTCTTTATCTTTCTAAACTCCATAGGCTGAATTTTTACTGGCTTATACCTGAAGACGTTAATATCTTGGCAAGTGTTATCATTAGTACAATATGTCTTCATAAGTGGAAAAATTAGGGAATTAGACTATAGGTGGCTTGTATTGTTAATTAGGCCTAACTTGCCACTTTTCTTATTTGTCAAAAAATGGAATAACAAAAATGACTGTTAGTACAACTATAGACTGTAAAATTTGAGAACCTAATTCTAACAGCTGTTTGGGGACAATCTTACTCATGGTAAAATCTATTAGACAGTAGGTTCAGTTTCTTTCCACCATTGTTGGTGCAATTGGGGAAATCTTGACTCAAGATGATGTATAAAGTAGAGCTATTAAGATCACTGAGTGGTTAAACCTGATTTTTAGAACCTGACATTAAAGAAAGTCAAGTAAGAAAAAACCCATATAACTTAAGCCCAACAGAAAAGCAGGAGACGAGTCTAAATAAGTCATTCAGACTCCCTCTCACTGTAATAAAGAATTACCTTTTCATGTTGGGATTTTGCTGACTAAAAGTGTTTTTTTGGTTTTCGGCATTTTAGACATCAGTGTTAAACTGAATGTCTAACTTCAGATAAGTCAATTTAGGTGAGACAAATCTCAGGTTGGTTGACTGAGTGGGTAAGAAAAGCTTAACAGTATGTGGCTAGAGGTCATTTACAAGATGTCCTGTTACAATTTTGTGGTTGTGAGTCACAAAATATTATCACATTGATTGATCTACCTGACACAGCTGTTGTGAAAATGAGTTACTCTTTGAGAGAAATAAATCCAAAAGATACAATTCCGCCTCCTCTGTTGCAATACACTTCTGGTTGACTACAGTGGGAGGTACAACAGCATGAAATGTGCACAACTTAACAGTATGTAACATTTCTCTTCAATTTACATTGTAAATAAGAAAATCCTTCAAAAGTTTTAGTAGACAAAATTTGTTCTCCTCCTATCTGGTTTCAACAGTAGCAAAAGCAGCCAGTACAAGGACAGAAGTAAACCTCCAACTTCGTCCACCTTTCCTTCTCCAGACGGGAGCCATGTTTATTGCCTACAAATAAACAGACTTCCAGTAATTGAAAGATAATTGCATCTTTTCCTGTGTTTATATCTGCTTCATTTCTGAATGCAGGATTTCACAAGGTTTGAAGATTACAAAATATACTTCCTAACTCATTTTTTACCTGTTGAAATGTGCAAAATTGTAACTGTGAACTTAAGATAATCACAAACTTAGCTGTTTTAATGACTCCAGGTTGTACCTCAGTAGGCCAATATATGCTACACATATCAAATTATCTGATCTATTTTGTTGCAAACTAACTAACAGTGGGATTTATCCCAGCTAACTCAGGTTATCTAAAAATTAAGATGGATTCAGCTCTAGATTAAGACACTAAAATTTTGGTATTTACATGTCAGCCATGTATATAAACTCCTATTGGAGTTGATGAATATCTGCATCTCAGTAAAGCTGCTAAACAGAGATATGGTCTTGTTTATCTTCCCTGGCTCTTGATGTAGAAGGTTTTTAAACCTCCCATCACATCAGTCCCATGGGGATGTCTTTGACACCTTAGGACATCACAAATGACACTAGACAGTTATGAACAGGCAATAAAATTGAATCTCTAGTCAATTGATTCTGAAGTGTTTTTAAACCTCCCAGAGTGTCATCTTTCTATGATCCAAAGCCTAGTTTTAATACAGCACTATTGCATAATCTTGGCTCATGCATCTGAGAAAATCTCCAAACTATGGGAAAGAGTTGTGACAAAACTACATAGACTTGAGCCGTGAAAGATAAAAAAGGTGAAACTGCAGACAAGGTGAGTGAGAGAGGTTCAAGGATTTCACAGGAATAACAGGTAAGAAAAAAACTTAAGGGGAAAAATAAAAAAGAGTAGCTTTTTAGTCCTAGTAATCTCCTGTATAATATTAAGCAACAGTTGCTTTATACTTTTAAGTTTTATAATAATTATATGTGTGATCTGTATCCATATGTAGAACTTCTCCAGTCATTTGTTATTCATGTTCAGTTTCTCCTGCTGCCTAGTCTCTTCATTTTCTGCTCCAAATACTTAAGTGCCCCAGTAAAAGGGCAATATGTTTTTCTATCAAGGTTTTAAATGGCAGAAAATAATTAAAAAACCCCACAAAGATATATTTGTAAAATATAGACATCCTGCCACAACCACTAGAAAACGGAATAGTTGTGGTAGTTATTAAATCCATTGCAACAAATTTCTGATGTAAAACTGAAGCAAGTCTGGGTTCTGAAGTCTTTCAAAATGGTCATGCACTGGTCTATTCTGGACACCTTATTTCCAGTGAATAGACAAGAGTTTTCTCAAGGTATATACAGGGGAACAAAGAGACAGTGGAATGCTGGTAAAGTAAAATATATGAAACCAAAGAGGAAAGAAGAGGTTATCTGGGCTTGAACTCCCTCCTCCATTTGTTCCATGAAGCTAAAACATCTGTACTTAATTTTACCACACTTGAACATAGTCAGAAAAGGAATTAAAAGAAACCTTTTTAACTGGAGGGATATGGAGAGAAACAGCCATCAGGAATTCAACCCAAAGAGTGTGTCAAATTACCTAAAAAATATTCTACCCTCTTTCAAGGCCTATCCTAAATAATTTGAGAACAGAGATGACATTTAAAAGCAGAAGAGAAGGTGGGCAGGAAGATCAGAGCAGAAAAGATGAATTTCTTGTGCTGCAATATAACACCATCATTTTTCTTAATTATTCTTGACATTTCACCTATTATTCTGTGAGCTCCCTCAGAGCATAGAGGGGGAAAAATGCCAGTTGCTTTTCAGAATAAAATGTGAAGAGGTACTTGCTGTCGGCTTTTATGGCTGGAGTCTGCCCTTTGATGCACAGAATCATAGCACCACCTATCTGGTAAAATTAGCTATTATGTTTGTAGATGTGCAACCCAGGGCAGATTATGCAAAATGGTGTGTGTGGTGTGTATTTGTCTGGAAGAAAGCCAGTAAAATTATTTTTATGTTAAAAGTGGAATACTGAATAAATGGTGAAGAAAAGTAATACTTAGGTGCTGAATTAACCCTCTAAGAACTTTTATTGAAATTTGTAGGCCAAAATAAATGGTATGCATCTGTATAGGGCATTTACATTCAATATATTCTCTAAAACCCAGGATCGACATTATAGAATAATATCTATCTATCATAATGAATGAAACATTAATTTCCTCAGTTCCTCTAGGGTGTTGCTGTAAAACAAGGATTAAGAATTGTTCATTAGAACCAATGTGAAAAGGACGTAGAGGTTATGCTAAGAAAACTACAGTTTTCATAGAAATACAGAAAAGAAAGCAGAAAACTGAATCAAAGTGGTATAAAATTTTATCTTCTTAATAAGAACACCTTCATTTAATTGTGGTTTTTTTATTTATTTAATTTCTGTACTTCAGTGAATCATGAAGTATAGGCAGGAAATAAATTGCTAGCCCACAAAATTACACTAATCAGGACAATCACTATTATTAAAAAAAATAAAAATCCTATTTAATAAGGATTATACAATTAAAAGTATATGCTTGGGAATTAATAAAAAGAAGTCACAGCAAATAATTTCACAAGGCAAAGCACATATCTGCTAGAAGGCCATCATCCATGTCAGAATGTATTTATCTGTCTATTTATTTATGTATTTATTTATTTAAGGGAATACTGACCTCTTCATGGAAGTACAGGCTCAAAATGAAAATCTGTTTTATTCACATGAGACTTCTTGAAAGTTTGATACATTTTGTGGGTAAGCAGCTCTTCCTTAAATCTTTCCCATCTCTAATGAGATTCATGAGTGTAAGATAATGAAACTACATTAACTGAAATCTGTAGAATCTCAGTCCCCTCCTCTCTAGTAAAATTCATGCTGGGGAAGAATATCTTCTGTGTCAATCCACTATGAATGGCCAATTCTCTGGTACATTTTTGGTCCCTGTTCTCATAAATTCTGCCCTCCTCTCCAATAATAGGAATTCTCCTGATCTTCAGCAGTCCTACCAACCAGTGCTAAAAGAGAAAAAAATCGGAGTTGTCACTGTCTGCTGGATATTAATATATTTAAGAAGGCATACTTGCAAAGTACTAAACAAAAGTCTTCCAGTCCATAATACTCCCACAGTGTGTGTGGGGAGACAGGGAATGATAGATGTGTGCTCATTTCCCCCAAAAAGAGAAACTAAGCTCCCAGTGAGCAGTCAGGACTATAACCCTAACCACTGTTGCGTGCCTGCCTTCTCTTTTCCGGGAGGATGTTGTTACTTATTGTCACACTTATGCAGACATTTGTACTTTAACTGGGGCTACACTTAGGGGGTTGCACGGTGTTAACAGTGTGTTTAAGCCAGGGTATGGGTAAGGATAGTCTTGTAAAGAGGTTCTATCACAGCATCAACCACCAGCATGCTGCACGCACCTTGTAGTGTCAAAGGCCTGGGGTGCCCTGAATGAATGAGCATACAACTGAGTATACAACATAATGAGTGCTGCCTAGCATATCTTTATTAGATGTCTTCTAAGGTACAACCTATAAAATTATGGATACAAAGCCATGGAGTTTTGTGTCATCTACCTTGGTGTAGCTTCTAGGGAAAGATCCTTCAATTTTTATTGCTGCCACTCTTCAGAAACTAGTATAAATCACTTAGAGTTAAAAAATTAAATGTTGTTTTACAGATGAAAATTTTATTATTAAAGGGTTTATTATTTGTTGTTACTACCATCATCATTGTTGTTACTACAGCAATTCTAACTTCAGAAAACTGAAAATAACTACTGTAGCTATGGCTCAGGAAAAATATGTAATAAATGTTATTTATTGATGGGTTTGTGGACCAAATAAACACTTGGAATTAGGTGGACTTATGGTGAAAATTTATTGGTGGATATTTTTTCCCTATTAAGAAGATTGCCAATATTTGATCAGGCCTAAGATCCTTTTACTCTGCTTTCTGCAAATAAAGTGTGGGTAAGAATTTATGGCAGGTCAGGCATGACTGTGCTCTTAGATCCTGACAGTTTCTAGCCTACGGGCTTCCTATGCTGGAAGCTCTTTCTTCATAATTGGCACAATCATCTTTTGAAGGAATGTTAGTCTGTAGCACGTGATCTTGCAGAAAGGAATTCCATACCAATTGCATTTTGTTTGATTTTTTTTTTTTTAAGTTCTCTTGTAGTGAAAATAATTTTGAAGTTGACTGGAGTGAATAAAACACCTGAGTAATATGTTTTGGTATCTACTTTCAGATGGGATAAATAACTCTGTAGATTTACTGGTTCCTCCCCACTGATCTAGTGGTTAACTTAGATGCCTACATTGTAGACACATAAAACTTGGTCTTAAGATTCTATGCTTTCTCTCTGTGTAAATTAGACATTATTATTATTATTATTAATAATAATACCCTGAATAATAACAGTTAATGCAAAGATATTCTGAAAGAATTGTTGAACTTCAAATTTTGGTATTTAAAGGAGTCTGTGAGTCTTAAAAATTTAGAGCAAATGTTCATGGGAGGCAGAGTATTCCACGTCTTCCTATTACATTTTACATCTCTCATCTAAAGCATCTGAGCCTGGTTGTTTCTTCTTCTGAAGCAGATGGTCCAAGTGTTGGACCTCCTATTGCGATTCTTATTAACTGAATGTCCTCTGGTCACCACTCTTTTTCTCACACATTATGAAAATCTGGACTTGTTTAATTTCTTAGTGTCTGCTTGCTTGCCACTGTTAAAAGAAAAGAACGATGTTCCGTATCTTCATTAAATCCGAAATTTGATCAATGCATACAAAGTGCTTCCATTGAACTCACCAGAATGTATTGCCTGAAGTTGTCCTCAAAACACAGCAATTTAAAGATAAAATTAGTTTGAGGTAATATATTTTTTATGTGTAGGACTTAATAATAAAAAACCCCAAATCTATTCATGACTAAATCACCGGTAATTAATGTGTGGCTATAAAATAATCAGTTCCCTGAAATCTTTTTGGGGGATTAGTTTTTAATGAGCTGCATTCTCGACATTTAGAAAGAGGTAAAAAAAGATTCCAGCCATTTCATTACACTCTCATGGGCTGTTATTCTGAGAGAGTCGTAGGTGTGCATATGCAGAAAGATCACTGGTCTGAGAGGTACTAGGCTAATGGCTACTGCAGGTGAAAAATGCCAGATGATCAAATCTGCAACAGTGTCAGACAGGATTCCCTCTCTCTCCTGTCTGAGCTGTTAGTTCATCTAGAATAAAAAGGAAAATAATCCAAAATGGATTTCTTTGTCATTTTCAAATAGACTGATTGTATCTCTTTCTCCACTGGAACGGAGTCAATTCATGCTGCGAACTGATGTCTTTTAAATATATTAGATTCTGAGTAAGTTTAATACAGAGGACTTCATTCTTACTTTAGATCCATGGGAGCATATTGTAACTTACCTTGTAAAAATCACCTATTGTGGTTTTACATACATGTCTAGGGTCACACAAAAAAGGTCGGATTCAAGGCCTAAATCGGTAATTTCCTACCAGATTAAACAAGCTGTAATACCTGAGAAAGAAGGAACTTTTTACTGCTGAATCTATACTCTGTGTAATGAGAAAAGTAAGGTAATTACGACAGCTTGTCCTTGATGCCCTTCAACAGAAAATAATCTCACATAAATATTTAACAAAAGCATGACACAGAAAATTCACACTCTCCATTAAATATGTTTTTTATATTTTATTAATTTTTAAATTATTGGATGTCTACATTTTTTCATAACAAATCCTTATAACTTGAGGGGGTTTTGCCTCAGGCAAAGCACTGCTGTTTGATTTATCTTCTGCACTTGTCTTTCTTTAAAAAAATGAACTTTTTTTCAGAGAAGTGCAAAGCTGTGTTTGACCCCACAGGGAAAAAGTTTTCCTTTTTAAGAAATGTGTACAAAGCACTTAATAAGTTATGTCACTCAGTTTTACTGTATATTATTTTTTCAGTGGCTACAGTTAACTTTCTGAATCCCCAGATGCCAACATTTTAATAAAAACAAGACATTTTCAAAAAAAATGTCAGTAGCAAAGTGATCAAAGTGCTATGGGAGCTGTTTGGCAACAGTTTGAGCTTTGAATTTCCTATTCACTTTCCAAAACATTCACTTAAAAAGCGTTTATTGAAGCTGAACTGCCTTTATCAGCCTGATCAGAGCTCCATAAAAAGCATGCATGATTCAACTGTCTTTCCAAGCTTTAAAAAAATATAACTTTGATATATGCCTCACAAGTACAGCACAATAGTTTTCATGCTCACGTTTGTTAAGATTTAGTGCAGCCATTAAAGAACAGAAGGGCTCTTTGGTGGCAATTCTCAGACATACCAAATATCCCAAAGCACAACCTTCTACAAATCAGAGATTAAGGTACTGACAAAAATTTCCACTTGATTGCAGTTTTTCCCCTTAAACTTGTATCAGGAGTGACTATCTTTTCGATCAAATCTCTGAGGGAGGTGATTTTTTATTTTTTTACTCTCTGAGAAAAATATCAACTGAGAGATAAAAAGTGACATTTTATGTGCCTTGTCCAGAAGTCAGTTGATTTATTTAAAACACTTTGTGTGTGCCTGACCTATACATGAAGTTGGTGACATGTCTCTTGTCAAGTATTGATCACTTAAGACTTTACTGTTTGCTTACTTCAATGTAGCTAATAATCTCTTTTTATTTAGTTTTGTGGCTTTGCATTCTTATCATGACCCTGCTGATTTCTCTGGGACATCCTTGCTTCAGCTGTGTAAATGGGCTATGGAAATTAAGCCTTCTAAAACACCTTTCCTGGGCAAACAGCCTTTGTTTTCCATCAGTTCACACTGCAAGTGGTTTGCATGCAGATAGAAACATTCGGAAGCGGCAGACGCCATCAATCTTTATGACTTTCTGATACACACCATTTCACCTCAACCTCTTGTAAGGGATGGCTGAGCAATCATGCTATATTCTTCTTGAATGACGTAAAACTTTCTTGTTCAGCTCACCTCAGCATTTTGTGATCACTGCTGGGTATACATGAAAGATGGGACTTTCATCAAGTCTCTGCTTGGTGTTTTTCAGATGGCATTCCAATCTGCCAGACCTTCTTCTTTCTAAACACTTATGTTATACTGTCATACTTTTCCTTACTTCTCACTTCAGAATGAAGAGACTGATTATATCTTATTTTTATAATGTACTCAGACTATTTTTGTACAGACTTAGGATGTTAACAGAGACGTTATTCCTAGGGTCACTGGCAAATCTTCTATGGAACTATGAAAAGCTAGTAAAATGACAAAGAAAAGCTCTTATTCTAGGATATTTGTATATATCTCACCAGAGAAATGGGATGATCTTCAATAGAGGATTTAGATCCTGCCTTGTTCAGAACTGGATATATAACCATCATAGGGTGTTATATGATGGAGTTTCTGAAGCTGCATTTATGCCACCCAAGTAGTTTGTAATGCAATGGTTCATTTTACAGAGATCTCCAATGTAATGAACTGAACAATGATATTTCAAGCTTCTGTTCAGCATTAATTATACACAGGTGTATGCAACAGATCTTTCAACTAAATCGCAAGATCTACAGGTGCCTTTAAATATCTGAACTGGAGCGGGGGAAAATGTAACAGACGTTGATTTGAAATTCATCAATCTTTATGGCAACACCCAGCAACATCAGCCAGAAATACAATCTCATTTGTCAGAATAAAAAAAAAAAAAAGAAGATTCTGTAATCTACAATGCGAATGGAACGAAAACTGCATGGTCAATATAAAATCTGTGATTCTAAAAATTCCAGCTCAACTACCCTCTAACTCTCTGCCTGTCTATATTACAGACACTCCCTGTCTCTTTTCTTTAAATTTCTTAAACCTTTGCAGTTATTTCTTTGTGCATGCCTAGAACTGTGCCAGTCTTATTACAGCTCAGCAGTTCAGAGATTACTTTGTACCTAAGCTCAATCAAAACACAAAGCAAGAAATTCCTTTTCCAAAATATCACTACGTTTGATATGAAAATATTTTTCACTATTAACTTAAGATAGCAACAAAAGTGGACTGCTAACAAATATTGTTCAGATGTTATTTTCATTAAACTAAGCTGGAAGAAATAGTGTTCTCTGTTTCTGTAAGTACGAGGTAGCTAAAGTGCTGCCCAGATGGTAGAAAAGGCAAATTCATTTCTTTCCCTCACCTAAAATTATTCAAAACCACATCCCATATGGGAATAGCCTTGCCATCTGGCTATATCTGTTTTATCTGACCAGGGAGTGGTTGGTAAATCCTACTGGGAGATGAAAAGTCTTGAACTGTGATTCCTGCTCTAAATAATTATTCTGAAATTTACTTATATAGTCACTAACAAAAAGTTTGAACATTTCTGAAACAGGTAGCATATTTCATATCTCCCCTGTTTCAGGTAATATCCTAGTCACTCCCACGCAAAATTACGCTCTTATTCTACTTCACTGAGTCTTACATTTCTTTTTGCAAAGATGCACAACCTCAGCAGAAGAGTAGGAAGATGCTAACCACACAGTGAGGCCTGTAATCTGCTGATGAGGAAACTTCTGGAGGAAAGGAGTTCAATCTAATTCTGTCCATACATGCCAATATTTGAACAGTACAGCAACTGTGTGAAAACAAGATCACCCCTCTCAGTTTTGGATATGATTTCAAAGAAAGCATAAGTGGAAAGCAATAGATTGAGGAGTTTCTCTCCCCCAGTAAGTGTTTTGGAAGCTCTAAAAGTGCTTAGCAGCTGAGCATTGAGCTGTTAAAGTCTGGCAAGAAACAAAAGTCTGCAGTCTTAGGGTTGTATCTATACTAGAAAGCTAAGCAGTGCTAGCGACTTCTCTCAAGTTCTGCCTGGGTGGTTGACCTGGCATAACTTGCAAATGCCTTACACCCCGAGATTCCACGGTATCTATTGGGAATGGTTGCTGGTGTGTGCTACCCAAGAAACTATGCCTAAAGAAATGTCTGGAGAAAAGTCTGAAGAAATGTTGGAAGTTAAAAACTGTGCAAGAGAACATGTTAACAATTATATATCATAGATAACCAGGCACAAGGGCTAGAGCTCATATTGTGACCCTGATAAATTTACTAGCACAGTTCTGGTAACTCCAGGTTCTAGTTAAGTGCAAGAGTAATTCAAAAAGTCTTCTAGTATTTGCTGCTTCCATAATGTCTTTCTTTTAAGCATTTTTGATGATATCTCTTTCAAGCCCTGTTGAATTCACAGTTCAGCTCTTTGAGAACAGGAACACTCACTGGCTTTTCTCTTCTACTCGGCTGCCCTTTACCATAAAGCTTGAGGAACTCAGCACATCAGAGATTAATGACCTTTTGTCAAAGACAGTTGAAATTAGTTGTCTTCAGAAGCATTTGAGGACAAGAGACAAACAGACATAACACATGCATAAACATTACTGATGCCATCCTAGTTTGACTAGGAAACAAGGTTAAAATTAAATAAAAAATATACCAAAATTAGAGTGCTTTTTTTTTGAGGAGGAACTGCATCTTCTCTTTAGATCCTTGAATCAAACTGCATGCTGACTGACTCTGTCTGACACCTGGCTATTGCTTTCTTGATGCCTGATGCTTAACTTGTAACTTCTGCTGCCTTTCACTTGAGTTGAAGTTTGATCTGGCACCAGAAAATTCTGACCCTTAGACTGTTGATAAAAAGCATTCTTTTTAGAGGTAGAAAAGAGTGAAAGTGAAGGGGCTTAGAATTCTTTTGACTAGAAATAAAACTAGCAAATTAAAGAGTTAACTGTTTTATCAGCAAAAGAATGTAAATTTCTCCTGGTGATTTGAAAAATACGCTGTAAGGTATTATTTATACAGTATTTCAACATCACAGAGTTAAAGCCCAAGATACACTACATTTCTAACAAAAAAAAAAACCAAAACAAAACCCAACAACCAAGTAATATAAAAATCAAACTTGGGAAGGACTATAAATGAAAAGCAGAACTTTAGGCTTTATTCTCATGATCAACTTCATTAGCGATAGTAATGCTGCAACAGAGAAAAATCTTAATGATATGAGAAAGATTCTAGCTATGTTTTGCAGTGAATTGACATAATAACAAACAATTGACAATGACAAATAATACATGGAGGAAAGACAGCCCTCATTTACCTGCTGATTTTCCCTGGTGAAGCTTATTTTTTAACTCTAAAATGACATAAACAAAGAGTTATGCTCCTAACCTTGCCAAGGTGTTCCTCTGCCTTGTTGATGTGGAGTGTTGTGATACATAAACCTAAATCCAGTCAAGGCTGAGAAATTATTCTTTGTTTGGCTCAGTTCCCTGAGGCAGCTGTTAGAGTTGGCGTTCTCCAACATGCCTGACAAACGCACTCTGAAAATGTGTAGCAATCTCCAATTTTATGCAGATGTCCAGATGCTAGAGTGCTGATTGAGACATGGATGATGAAGGTTCAGTTCCATGATCCTTCCTGAAAGTAGGAAGTTCAAATCCTAGTTTCCCACGTCCATTCAAAACACATTAACCTTGAGGATATTCGTTTCTGCTACAAAAGGTCACTGTCTACCTCTGTTACTGAAATCATATTTCAATTCAGAAGATTCATTTGGTGAGAAAAAACATACACAAAACAGTGTAGTTCGTTAATCTGGTAGATTAAAAGGATGGGGCTGTTACTAGGAATGTGTCTTTTGTATAATATAATAGTATTTAAAGCAGGTGATAGACATCAGATCACCTACAGATGATTTACCCATAATAATGCTCTCTCTTTCTGCTTTAATAGTTTGTTTATGAACAACAGCACATCTTTATCAAGTAATCTGGATATTATAGTGCAATTTGGCATACAGATTTGTGTCCCTCCCAGCAAAATGTATTTGACTTTATAAATTAATCACTAAATAAGTTATTTAACTTTTTTTTTTTAGGGAATTAAACATTAGGCCCCTCTGTGAAAGGCTATAGTTACTTTCCTTCAAAGAAGGAGTGAGAAAAAGCACCAAGGCATAACTGAAGCTAAAAGCATGAAGCATGTTTCAAGATACACCCTGCACTTAATATTTCCTATTGGCCACAGTAGAACGTGTCTTGGCTGGATCATATCCTGAGATGTCTTTTTCTATGCTTATATTAGTAAATTAAACAGTTCCAGGGAATGTTCATATGCTCTGGAACTTCAGCGTCTGTATTTTTCATTTTATTTTTTATTTTTGTAGTGGCCCTTGGCAATTTGACTTGAATCAATTAGCACTCTCCCAAATAATTTCTGGGCATGGTTCGGGAGTTATCACATGCTATGGACATTCTTAATTGTAATTTGGGTCTGGTTTCCTGTTTTGGAGGATGAAAGAATTTAATGGTATGAACACACATGCAAGGACTCATTCAATGCTTGTCAGCCTCAATGTCAGCTATTGGTTCTAATTTACTTGTTTAGATGTAGCTTAAAACTACTGAAATACTGTGTTGGGTTCACAGATTTTTATTTTCACTGCCTTACTTGTCATGTCCTAAGCAAATCTTTGCCTGTGATCTTCTCTGGATCTGGTCCTAAGAAACTTGCCCAAATTTACCCAAGATGTCCATTTGTAGATAAAACAGGTAAAGACAGGTTAGACTGAGATTAAGTCCTACTTTTTAATTAAAAAATCATCTGTCTTTCTGTTTTTTAGCAAAAAGTGTGCAGGAGAAGAAAGCCTTAGCTTAGTGCTTGGGAAGTGGAATATTATTTCATACTAAAGAGACTACTATAAAAATAAACAATATAAAATTGTCTGAAAGGAACAAAGGAAGCATTCAGAAGGTGAAGAACGGGTGAAGCTTCAGAGCAGATTTAAGAAAAAAGAATGGTAATCAGGCATAGAGTATGCTATGGAGAATTTGAAGACTATACATGAATGTGATAAGAAGATGATGAAAAGTTTATAGAGAGCAGCAAGTTAATGTTGGTTTTCCAGAACAGGGTGATGCATTTAACTTTGATACTTTGATAAAAATGAGCAAAAGATAGTGGAGAGGAGGCTAAAGCTGTCAAGACAACAGATAAGAAATATATAGACCAGAGTATTGGCTGGAAGAACAAGAATGGGAGAGATATTTTACACTGAAGAATGAGTGACAAGACTTTGACAGAGCTAGCTGAGTACTGGAAGTCTTGAATTGGAGCTCAAATAAACAAGAGCTAATAACAGTGTGCTTTCCTTGAGACAAAAGTCTTCCATGCATGGTAGCGTCAGTCAGTTCTGTGAGTCCCTCTGTGTGTATATGTGTATGTCAATCACCTAGTCAACAAATGCAAATTTATAATTCTGAAAGGAAAGTATTGGATTTTAAATCTCTCTTTCTTATGCGTGTACACAAAAACATGTATATATAGACATTCTGTAAAGCATTTCTATCACAGTAGCAATTTCTCTTGACATACAATTTTTTTTGGTATAAAAAAGAAAGAAGTCTAAATGAAATTTTGGCAACCCAGTCCATGTAAACAGATTACTTCGTTTAGTTACTAATCTATTTTGTGACAATTTCATTATTTCATTTTCATAGTGTTATGTTTATTTCAAAACTTGAATTCTAATATTTGCTGCTTCTTCTTTTCATCTTTTTTGTTATTGTTGTTTTTTTGTTAGGTGCAAAATGTTTTCTTTCATGGAATTAAAAGGAAAAAAAACAAAACCAAAACCAACACAACACTAGTGTATGATGGAAACATTTGCATGGAATTCTATGTTGTTGAAATACATGAATTCTAAGTTTCTGTTTAGAACATCGGTCTTCACTTCCATGCTTCTCTTGTCTGAGCCACTTCTTAGAGGTGGAAGATTTTCTTATTATTTCTGTGATTCTGTTCTGCAGGTTTACCAAACAACTCCGTTCATGGCTCAGGGTCCCATTCTGCCACTAGCTAAACAAATAGGCAACATTCAGTTCCCACGTTAAAAATATGTGACCAGTGCATAAAGATCTGAAAAAAGAGATCTCCAGAACAGAGGAAAGGGGCCAAGAAAATATGAGACAATTCTGATTAAAGCTTAAAGTTGAAGTCAGGGCCTCTCTCTGCACAACTTCCATACTGTTTCATCTAGGCTTCACAGTATGGTTCAGTGAAAGCCGTAAAGTATGGCAATGGGGTGGCTTCTTGGTTGTTCACAGGGGATCCCATATATAGCCAGAGGTATAAAGAATCAGCCATGAAAGTACTTGTTTGAAAAATTAAGGCTTGGATGGAAGGTAGCCATTTTAATTTGAGTAGAGGAGGGAAGTAACATTTCAATACTTTCAAGAAGCCAATAAATGGAAGGAAAAAATATACAGAAAGGTGAAGGAGAAAGGCGGTCTAATGGAGACCTGAAAAGAAAAGAGTGACAGGCGTAACATCTGTCCAGTAGTGTGGTCATCACAGATTTGAATGCCATATAACCCTTCAGTCATGTCTTATTTGTAATCAAATGGGTCAATGTCAGATTTTTTTTTCTACAAGCTTAAGTCCTCATACACAAACACTGGAAAATGTGCTTTCTGGTGCATAGCCAGCTTTATTTTTCCTCACTCACAAACATAAATTGCTTGACTTAACAAAGAATATTTTATTTGAGGGAGAAAAGGAATACACAAAAAAGTACATAAGCAGGATAACATACAGCTCTTAACTGCTAACAATTTCACGCTCTTCTTTTATAATAAGACAACTCTTAAGTCAGCTGTTTTTTTGTCTGCTTCTGCAGTGACATGTACCTCACAGTTGGGATGGCACAGTCTTGCTGGGTAGTAAAGCCCTACTGCTGACCTTATGGTGATATGACCTACTTTGCTTTTAGTGACAGTCCCTCACTACTCCCTGTTGTGCTACCTGCTCACCACTCCTTGTTCTGCTAGTAGCTTTACTAGCCATTCTCAGTGTTTATAAATTCTTATCAAGAATTTGGGAAGCACTGAAAACCAACAGTCTTGTAACATACAAGTGATTCTTAAACACACTCTTTTTCTCAATTTACAGATAACTCTTAAACTTGTTATCTTTTAGAAAACATTTTCCTTCAAAGTCTCCTATTTATTTTTTTTTAATAAAGGTCATAACTGTTATAGCCTGCTACAGGAGGTTATTGCCTTAGGTAAGCTGTCCACTCTGTTTGCATATATTTAATTGGCCATCATACCTGTACACTGTTATGAGCAGAAATGTCTCTTTACATTATGGTATTAGCAGAAAGAGTTTCCAAACATAAAGAAATAATATATGCAAACAAATAAGCTGTAGGCTGCCTGTTAGAGCATTTAATTTGTCTCCTTCCTTTCCACTAGATATCAATAGAATGCTCTTCCTCTTTGGACTCCTCTACCACTTGAAAATTTGGAATAAAGAATAACAGGGGATTGCTTTTTGCTTTAGCTCTTAGCCACAAAGCTTACATCCCCATACGTCTCTGAAAGCGTATACCAAAGAGAATAAGGAAAAAGAGATCTGCCGCTAAGGTGGAGAATGATTTTTGTTTACCAATTCAAGATTAGGCTCGGTGGGTGCTGAATTGAAATAAAATTTCTTTTAAATAGCCCTGAGAAATCAATTGTAACCAGCAGTTAATGACCAGTTTGCGAACAGCTTGAGGGAAAGCCAAGGGCAGTTAAAACTCCAGCAAATTAGTTGTTAACTGTGCTAATGAATGATATTGCAGGGATTATTGCTATTATAAACTGTAATCAATCAGGTTTACTATTGTATCTAAGAAAAAGTTTGCAAGTAACAATATTTTATGGATGCAGCTCTGCTCTTCCAGTTTTAATTAATATGATAATCTGAGTATTCCATGATGCTGAATTCTACTTTCAGTTCCCAGGCAAATATAAACATGCATATTACATATAAGAATAATAATAAGTACTTAATGATAAAATGTTGTCATATGAAATAATAAGGACATCAGCCGAGGCATCAGGAAGCTTGTCATGATTTATAGGAAGACCATACAAATAAAGAGGACTATGTGTGACTGGATTCACTGTTGTATTCTTCCTAGTGACACGAAGTTGTAAATTTGAGTAATTCATGGCTGTTTTGTTGATTCAGTTCTGAAATTTCACCACATATGCAACTCCTGTTTACACAGTGCTTTGCTGAGCACTGTATCTCCTGCTCTTGAGTGCAGTAATTCTCTCCCAGTCCCAGGTGATGCATTGGCTAGTTCATCCCATCAGGGAGATTTGTGAACTGTTTCTTTAGCAACTGGGTCTGCTGTATGGTTTTCTTGAGGAAAGAAATGTAGCCTTCCATGGGTTTGGCTTTTTTTTTTTTTTTTTTGCATGTTTTAACTCTGAATGTGGACCTTAACAAAAGCCTGTCCTCTTATTGGTGGCTTGCAGTGTCAATGTCTGTGTACAAAAAATATGGACAGTAGTCTAGAGGTACCAATAGAGTTAGCATAGGTTTACATTATGAAATATATCCATATTTTCAAGTAGGTTTGACATGTCTTTTGCTTTGGGTCCTAGAATTGCATTGGCTTCTGTTGGATGTATGGTACTAGTGCGAGTCTCCAGTGTTACAATGCAGAAGGAAGAAGCATGCAGATAAAAAGAAAATTGACATAGTATACCAACCCCTTCATGTACCATGGAAGTGAGATGGCTGCATTATTTGGGCACCCTCTCTCACTGATAACAAGCACATTTCAGAGGTTGCTGTTACCTTTGTTTCTGAAGCTAAACAAAAGTGATTCAGGGACTGATCCTTGGCCCCTATACCTAGGGGTACAAACTGTCTTACTGTTGCACTATTGAGACTTATCTGGGTCTACAAGCTGTTCTCAGACTTGCTATTGGTCATGTGTCCCTGCATCTCCTCTGGAATCAGAGGTTGCATCTGTGGTCCAAAGGCATAATTATGATTTTGTAATGTGGGGTGTGTTTTTGTTTGTTTGTTTGTTTTTTTCTCTGGGCCATAGCTTCAGAAACAATGTGAATGGTGTTCTTCAGTGTGACTTTTAGGGTAGTTGTTACCTCTACAGGCATGTTGCGGGAGGGAATGTGAGAGGGTAAAACCTTTAGGATGTTGCTGGAATACTGTCTGGGACAAAGGAAGGCACCCTTGTGCAGCCACATTCATAGTGCTTTTTGTGAGCAGTTCCTATAGTGATCAGTGCCTTGAGACATGACTCAGTATACTCCTTGAGAAACGCAGGTAGAGTATGCATACATTAGAGACCTAACAATTATGCAAACTAAGTAATATAGAGGTACAGCCTTTGATATTGCTCCCTGGATCGCTCTTTTTTTAGCACTATAGATGTCGGTACATTCAGTCTGGCCTTGAACATGTTCCCAGTTCTGCTAATTATGTAGCTTACTTCTGGTTTAAATTAAAATTACAGATATGGATTAAAACCGAAATGTTAACAGAGAATGGAAAACAATAGCATAATTATTGCAGAGATGCTCTTGATGCTTTTTCTAATTGGATTTTAGTCCAAATCCATATTAAAACAAAGTGATCAGCACTGGCACTTAAAATCTCCTACCACTTAAAGTATTTTATGAATTACAAAGTAGACAGGATAATTCAGATCAGTATTAATCTTGGTAAATACATGCTTACAAAATGTCGTGCAAATCCTAAGTGAGCAGTGACAACTAAGCCCCAAATGGGAGTGTGTGTAAGTGAGGTTATACAATTTGTTGGCAGTGTTTTTATTTCCTTAGTAGGAAAAATATAGATTATGGCCATGGCTCATAAACTGTGAAGAGTTAGCATTACTGGATTACAAAATGAACACTAAAGGGATGTTAAATGACTTAGAACAGAACAAAGAAAATGGAAGTAACAAGATTTGTGCCAGTTACCAACCTCACCATTTGTGTCTTTTAAAATAGCTATTCATAGCTATTTTTTCACCATATTTCCTCATACTTTCTCAATGTGTTTAATTATACAGATATTTGATAGATATCTCTTCAATCCCTTCTGTCATAAAACCCTGCTGAAACTGATCTTTTATCACTTGTAATGCTCTAAATCACCTTCATTTCTCCCTTTATTTATAGTTTGTTCAATGGTCTACTATCCTTCTCATTTATATCTTAGTTCTGACAGGGTTAAACATGTTTTCTTAGGTTTCGTTTTTGTTTGTTTTCTGTTTTGTTTTTTAACAAGCAAGACCTGCTAAAGAAATTTAGAATATAAATGGCAAACCAAAATTATTTACCATGTAGTGTAGAGTTTGGCCCACATTATTTCTTTTTATGGCGGAATATAGCTTTTAATCTTAAGGAAATTATCCATAACCCAATCTCAGCACCAATTCACATTTCCCAATAAATTGGGAAGTAAAAGGGATAGAACCAGTTGTTGAAGTAAGCCAATGAGCTAGCTCTTAAAACATTTTTTTATAATGAAAAGTGATTTATCATAATTTATAATGCACTTATATTAACTTCAGGGTCATATATTATGTAAAGATCTTCGTAAGAATTTGGGCCTTAATAGACAAATAGAGCTTAATAGTAATATTACTGAGAAAAATTTTCTATGCACTTAAACTGGAATAAATCCAAACTAAGAAATTCTTCCAATGTTATGCTAGTAACTCTTTAGGTAGACTGAAATCAGAGTTTTGCCCATTAATCCAATGTCTCATAATAATAAAAGTATATGGCAGACTATTTAACAAGATAAAGAACAAAATTAAATCTTTATTCATTGTAAGGTGAAAAAATATTACAGTTAATCTAATATACCCTGGGAAATAAACTTGATTTTCTTTAGACTTAAATTACAGTAATTAATAAATACTGTGTAACTACAATAGTATGTTCAGAGTTGCAAGTCACACTTTACTAGAAGCTTCTGTTCTAGAAAATAAAGTTTTCTTAAGGGTGAAAAAACCAAATAATTTCTTAAAATACTGGAACACATTGTCATCTGAAACAAAGCTTTTGCTTGTAAAATTATTGGTGCTTTCACATTTACTGTTATATAAAGTACTCATTTTATTTTAGGACTATCATTTGATTCAGGGTTCAAAAGATTTAAGCAATAGTACCTTTAGTCACAAAACTGTATGTTTTATTGTTTGGGGTTTTTTTTATTAAATAAAGGTTTTGCACTTAAAGAACTTAACTTTCAATTATTTATGGAAAGCTTTAATTGAAAAGTTACCTACACAATAACGTTAAAATATCCTGCAGATTTTGTTCTAAAATATTCCAAAGAATTATTTTTATGTGTATTTCAGTAGAATATGCTGGGTTTTTTTCTTCCAATGAATATATTCTGACAATTTTATCATCCTGAATATTTGCTTTAGACTGAACGGTTTATCTTCACTGAGAATGACACATCTTGTTCCTTATTTTTTCTTTCCATTATTTGATCTTCCTGTGTTAATTATAAGGCATACAATTTCAGAGTTACGTTTTCCAGAAAACTTCTTTGTTACCCAGTGGTTGGATGTCTACCAAATTGTTTTATGTGATATTAATTCAAGTATTTACTATGTTGAAATAGTCTCAGCCTTAGAGTTTGTTCAATTAATTACCTTCAGTGTTCTTATATGAATCACTGGAAGAGGCCTAAAATTTTTAAGACTGGAGATTAGCTTTACTACACTATGTATTTGTATGTTTTTTCAAATTATAATTCTATACCTGCATTTTACTTGTACTTTGAAATGCTTGTTCAGTGGTTTATTTCCCCTCCAATCAAAAATTTTAGGCAAAAAATGAGTAGCCAAAATAAAGCCACTTCAATTCCATGTGTTATAACCATCAGTATAGTAAAATGTCAAGAACTTAGATTCTCTTATATAAGAGTGATGCTTCTTGACAGCAGAAGGAGGGGCCAGACAGAAGAGAAGCTGGGGAAGGTGAAAAGTGAGGGAGGGGCAAGGAGGAATAGGAGTGAAAGTGATAGACTGAGAGGAGGTTGGACAAGTGCCACTTCAGCTGAAGTCAAAAGAAAGACACTCATTGATTTCCACTGCAATTGGATCAGACCCATTGTCTGATGCTACTTCATTATTTATATTTCGCAAGTGGGAGTTACAGCCAAATTTTCAAATTGCTAAATCTGATACTAAAAATTTCAGCTTCTGATGTTCTGAAATTCCTTGGTTTTGTCCCAATGCACAATTCAACCCCTCTGACTGGCTCTGCTCCTAGCATATAGCAAATTTTGTTTTTATAGATAGCCACACTGAAGGCCATTGTGGGGGAAAGCACTTCCAATAAAGTAGTTGTCTTCTGGGTGGGTAAGTCTTGCAGCTATAGGTCACTATCGCCTCACAGGTGTCTGCTTGCTGCATCAGCTGGTACTGAGGAAAAAACTACAGTTCTCACCTCCAGCTCTCCCAAGTTGGCTTGCTGGGATCGAGGGTATGAGGGGCCACTTACAATATAGGAGTGCTGCGTTGGAGCCATTCAAGTCTGTAGTATATGATGTGAAAAATGGGGTATCTGGTTCAGATAAGATGTGGCATAATAATAGTAGTAATTCAAACTTTCTATTTCTACAGAAAATTGTCAGTTCATTTTTTTTGCCATCGTTTGTCATTGTTTACAATTGTTACTTTCAGGTCTCATTATTTTCATGCCTTACCCTGCCTGAAATGCCTCTGTTTAAGCCTCATCCTCTCACTCTCCCTACAATCCCGTCTCTCTCCTTTAAACCAACAGACTGATACATTTGATACATTTCAGGTTGGAGAGAGACCAGCCATTATATTCTTTTGTTCTTTCACTTTTAAGGATTTGTTGTGATTTTTTAACTCAAATTTATAACGTTTTTTGCCTTAAATAATTAAAAAAAAAAGATTATCAACATTTATTGATTAAATGAAATGTTAATAAGCCTAGTTATGACTTTGTACTATTAGTTCCATTGACTTCAGCGGGACTTCTTATCTCAATAAGGATTATTGAATTTTGAGCCTATATTAGGAAGGTTATCTTGCAAACAGAAGGGCAAGAAATACTATATCTTTGTTTCTGTAGAAAATGTGATGGCTCTAAGAGGCTTTTTATGGGACCTCAGATGCTGAGAAGGACAATGTAGAATATTAACTACACAATGGAAAGAAGTTTCCATGCTGCAGGCTGAATGAGACCTAGATGAAATCTGTTGTCGATACAGTAATTATTATAATGATTTACTAAGCTTTGTCTGTGCTGTAATTTACCCTATGGTATGTGACACGAGACACAAAACCATGACTGTCAGAGTTGTATAAAACTCTTTACTGTTTGTTACATTTCAAAATAAGAAAGACAATAATTCTGCATATGTCTAGGTTCAGATGATAAATTGGATATGAAAGGAAAGATGTGAACTCAGTGAGCTATGAAGATATGTGTCTCTATATAAATTTATTATGTATATCCTTAAGCATATAGTAGTTTGATCAAATGAATAATGTACTTGTAAATCAGATAACTGGATTATCTGTGTTCTCAATGGAAATTTTAAATCTCATCTAAAGAAACATATTGTTTCACCCGATCTAGGTCCTATTTCATTCAAGCAGTTTTACTCTGAGAATAAAGACTCAGGGGTGCATATACAGAGTGTTTTCATATGCTGTTTGTATTTGTATCTATTTTTCACAGCAAGAAAACTGCTTGTTTTGTATGACTAGTAATTTGCTTTCACTCACACAGGCATTTCTGTAAACAGGAGCTGAAATTCTGTCCCAGTCAGGAAGTTTCTGCATATCTGTTGTCAGCTGCTGAATATTTTGAACTCTGACCGATGTTGTGGCATCTCAGCAGCATGCAAGAACAAGTCATTTCCTCATAAAATAAGGCTTTAACCAGAGACAATATAGCAGCACATTAACTTGATAGTTAAAACTGTGTCTAGGGCAGTGAAAGACACAGACTTAAATTACCTCAGGAAATGGAGTAGCTTTACTGTGGACATACTACAACTTTTTGACTCTTTTATGAGGCCACTCTCCTGATGCTAGCTGCTACCACCATATCCTGTGTGGAAAATGGTTGTGCTTGGGTGTGTGAGGACAATGTCTGTTCAACAAGGAGACAAACGTAGATTTTGGTTGCCAAGGACATCTAGTTACACTGAACACCACAGCCTGAAGCAAAGACAGAACATAGAACTGTAAGCGTGCAGGAGATTTTCAGGTAAAAAATAAACATGCCATGCAAATCAAAGCAGCTCAAGGGATAGATCTCTAGTATTTGTCTGCAGGGGAATTCTTAATGATAATTGGATTTTTTGTCAAACTTTAATAAATCTGATTTTTATTTAAAAACCTGGGTGTGTGCAGAAACATAAATGTATGGATCTTGAAGAGTCTGAAGCTTTTGTGAAGAAATAGCTCCTGTGGGGTGCAGATGAGAAGGGATTTTCAGCATTTCAGTTGATATAGATGCTTTCAGTTTACACCTAGATCTCAATTTAGCAGCTTAGATTCCCTACAGGACCTTAGGTGGGTGGGTTCTTTATAGTCTTGATTGACTAACAACCTAGTTAACTAAATAAATCTCTTTTACCATAGCTATCTATTGTTGCTTAGTCAGCTGTATGTCTGAATATCTGTAAGTGTAACATGGTTTGTCAGGGATATACTCATTTGGGCAAGCTGATCTTACAGGCCATTCATTCTAGCAGTTATAGAAAATGTAGAAATATGATAAAGTAAAACTTCTTTGATTGAACTTCTTTAGGTGTCAAATTGTCACTTTAAATACAAAAGGATAGTTTTTCTCTTCATTAGCTGAAAGTAATGTGACATATGGCCCGTTTTTAATATCTCTTTCTTTTGCTATAATCTGCATTTACCAGTATCTTTATATACCAGCTGTCTATAAATTATTTGAGTTAGCATTGTTGTTCATCCTTTACAATTAATAATTTATCAATAGTTTCCATTTTACTTACACTCAGAAGAGCATTGTAGTATGGCTTCAGCACATTGCAAGAAATCCTTCCTCAGAAGTGGGATTCATGTTACAATGTTCATGTGTGCCGTGCTTTCTACAATAGCTTGTGATAGATACAATCAAGCTCAGATGCATATGTACTTTGTATTTCAGTGAATGCAAAGAAATGTTTTCCCAGGAGGCCAACATCTTAAGTCAATGTTTATCCCATGGGATAATAATTGTGTTATTCACCTCAGCAAAGATCAATATTTCCTCAGTGGATTCATAAGATAGAAGTTATCTGGTCTAACGTTAGTCGATGCTGTATCAAATAAGGGTATTCTTACTTCTGCTAATGTTTCACAGAAGTTAATTGCAATATTCTTGGATAACTTGACAGCTAGTTATGACACAAGGAAATAATGATGAAATTTAGCCTTTTTATCTAACATTTTGTATATATTATGGTGCAGTGCAAAGTTAGTATATAAGTATATATGTTAGTCTAACTTCATTTTAGAGGAGATGAATTAATGCATAGCACGTCAAATTAAAATTTGTATCAACATTCTTAATTAGACTATACATCTCACCTCGCATACACACAGGCAAAGAAACAATCATACATTAAATACCTCTAATTTTTATTAACCACAAAGACTGAGAGTACTGCAGTGTAGTGAATTTGGAATACAAGAAACATAAGAAAAAAAATAAACAGAGGTGCAGAATTTTGTTAGAACTGATCATGAGTTGTATATATTGTCACTCCATTACCTTAGCTAATGGTGCAAGATATCACGTACTTAAAAAGAGAAGACTTTTATAAACACATTTAAATAAAGGAAGTCTCAACTTCTGATAATTCTTAAAGAATTAAAAACTATGGATGCAAATGCTGCTGTTACCCAAAGAATCATTGTAAAGAAATGAGATACCGTGTAACCTTTCTGTACTCTAGAAATTCTTCTTCTGTACTGACCCTGTGTGCTCTGGAAAGTCCTATTTCCGCTATGTCTATTCCAAAAAGAAGGCACCAGAAATCACTCTTGTCATTTAGCTGGATGAAAGTAAGAAGAAACAATATTTGCATGTAACCACAGCTTTCCAAACTTCTTGCCTGTAAGCTACTTTAACAAAATATTTGGTTTTGGTTTTGTCTTATTAGATGGGAAAATAGCAAAGCAGAATCCTCCCACTGTAAAATATCAAATTGTTCTTTAGTAAAAACAATAAAAATCCAATATTATTTGATGGCATCAAGTGATTTAACCATAACTCCTCATCCTGTTATGCATCTCTCTTTTAATTAAATATGTTCCCCGAATGACTTTGAAATTAATAAATGAGTATTTCACTAGTTGTTTGCACCTACAGCTTTTGCAATCGAAGCTTGTTTCAAAAAGACAAACACTCACTTCCTAAAAAGAACTACAGCTTAATAGTGGAATATGGCTTATGTTGTATCGCATACTGTGCAGCAATTTCAGTAGGGGAAGAATAGGATTGGGAACGCAGGTAGCAAATTAGATTGATGTGTTGTCCTCGACATACTGGCATTTTCATTTCTGAGGCCTACCAAGTCCAAAACAAAACCATTTTTTATACTTGTTCAAAATCTCAAGAGAAATGAGTTCAGGTGGTCTCAGCTCAGTTTTTCATGTACAAGAGGACACATCAAAAAGCTGTCTTGTGTTGATAGTAATTCATCACTCTCGTCTGTGAGAAGCCATGGGATTACAAGCATGGGGGAAAAAAAGTACTGCTAACCACATTTTTTCCACCAGCTATATCCCTCTAGCCCATTTTGTATGAATATATGAGCAGACATGTCAAGGGAGGGAATGAAGATCATGTCTTCATGATTATCAAGGACGTTTTTTTAATTCACCTTTCCTGCTCCTTGCCTCTGACTTTATCTCAATGTAATGAAACAAAATCTCAAAATATGGAAAGCAAAACAATGGAAGATATAACTTAAAGAACAACAGGTAGTGAAAAATGTAAATCACTAAAGAACACTGATGAGACGTTAAAAATGTAATCAAGCAGCATGTCACTGTGTATGGTTTAATTCTTTCAATCTCCTGAAATGACCTTGGGAAAATTAGAACACTTGAACATGTTGCATCTTCAATAAGTCTTTTCCCTCAGGTTTAACGAAGGAGACAGAAGAGAGATTACAGATATGATTATGCTCAAGCTAAAAGATTTCTCTGAGGAATATCTATATTAAGAACGCTGTTCAGGTTTCAGCAGTGTCAGAGACATGCTTTTGAACATGCTGCAATGTCACACCACAATGTGCAAAATTTTTTTCAGTGGCTGTTTTTATTTTTCTATTCTTCCAGTCCTCCAGAACTCATTCCATATAACTCCAGCAAGGGGAAGGAGTCTCATCATTGTGATGACAGGAAAAAGAAGGACCTGAACTGTTCTCAGTTCCCTAAAGCTCTGGTATACAAGGGCAGAACACAACCAAACTTACTAAAAATGTTCATCTGGATGACCACAGAGAATTATTGAAAACAAGTTTAACATGGAGGTCAGTGTTTGTCAGCAGTACCTTCCTAACACTACTGAAGTTGGGGGAGTGTGAATTTCTGCCACTTTGTATTCTTTCTTTGGGACATAAAAGAGACTAGCGTAGACACAAATGAGACAGAATGGAGGTTAGAGGGGGAGGAAGTATAAGGCAGTGAAGAAAAGAAGCTGTTTTATTCAAGAACACATTTTGTTCCATTGGTAATGTCATAATCAGTGTAGATAGTACAATAATTAGTCCCCATTAACTAACACTGAAATGGATGGTTTCAATAACAATTCATTATAATATCTGTTGGAGAAAATGAGCTCAACTGGTAATAATACAACAAATGTTTAGAACAAAGAAGAGAACTCTATAGCAAGCCTTTGAAATTGTTTATTCTGACAGAGTTCTATGATATTTAAAAACAGTGCAATATCATCTTCTGAAGTATTTGAGTACATGTAAAATGAAGTAATTAATATCCTATTCACTAAATATTGTTTCCAATAATCATTATACCAGCAGGCATTCTAAATCATATATTTAAATGGCAAAATTTGCAGTTGCTCAAGAGCTTATCAGCAAATATGCAATTTTCATATTAGATAGAAAAGAAATTCATAGATTTAGTCTGCAAGTAACACTGACAGAAAAAGTAGCTGCTGTTCACACAGCCATAATTTGGAGGGTCTGTACCATGGGACTCCCATTATCTAATATTTGTGTATAATTTGGATGTATATCAAGAAAGAATACAAATACTCCAGTTTCTTAGTGGACTGGATGTACTGTGACAATGAGAACCAGTCAAAGGATCGATTTGCTGCTATAACTTGGTAACTTAATGTTCTTTTTAGGTTTCCATACGTAACGTTACTAGAAATACACATAAGTGTATTATATGTAAATTATTAAAGTAGAGACAATTTCAGTAGATCTAGTGGTATTATACTCTTATCATTTAGACTGCTTAGATGTGGTCATGAACCTCACAGACCCAACAATTATGTTTGCAGCTGACTTTTATTGACAGAATTCTCAAGACAGTCACAATTTCTGAGCAATTCAATTGTATGTGATTTTCAGAAGCTATGTGAAGAGCTTTTTTATTTTGGGGTAAAACATTAATATTAGAGGTGCATGCAAACCACAAAGTCTTGATATTACTGATGTGGCTTTTGAAAACCCATAATAGTCAGGCCTAAGTCAGTCTATAACTTTACTTCATGATAGCATAAGCATATTGGGTGGCTAAATTTTAGCTTGCTCTGTTAATTATTATGAAAACTATTATTAAAATTAATCTAATTAATTAGTAGTAGCATTAACCAATATGATCTGTACTAAAAGTAACCTCCCATCTTCTCTTTCCCCTCTAACAATACTTATGTTAATCTTTTTTGTGTTCTAGTTTACTTTGCAGCCTGCAGACAGCACACTATAGCTCCGTAACTGAATCAGTAGAGAACTGCACCACTTTGAGTAAGAAATAATAGCCAGAAGTAAGAGGGCAAAGAAAGGGATCTAAATTAAGTTGCCTTTGTTGTTGAAACATGTACTTGTATAACTCACCCCAAAATCTCTAAGAAAGCAGGTAGGAATTCTATTACATGCATTCATTAAAGAAGGCACCTGGGCTCTAGCTGGATTCTTTTGGTGTTCTAGTTTCTGATTAATGTGTGTAATTTCTCATAGAAAAACAAAAAGTGATTCTTTTATTCACATAAAGACAAAGCAAAAACTTGTCACAGAAAACATTTTCTGCATTAAGTTAATAACAAACTTACTACATAAAAATGTACTGTTCTCAGATAGACAATGTCTTCTAATAAATTGATGTCATCTCATCTGTGACAGTAAATAATGACTAGCATTATTTAAATTAAGCAATATAGCTCATTTTGCTCATTATCTGTATTTCAGCACTGCTGGACTGTAAGCAAGGATTTTCAAAAAGAAAAAAGAAAGCAAGCCTAATAGCTTTTTTTTTCTCTATGTCTATTGAAACACATTTGATCTTACAAGGGTAACATGGTAATCCACAACAATAAACATCATATGCTGTTATATGAATATGCATACTGTTGCAGGGAACAATTCAGGCTATCAGGAATGTATTTTAAACTACAAATCTCTATAGAAGAATTAGAAATGAAGACTAAGAGGCTAGGATCTGTGGGAGGGGGGAGGCTACTTTTTAAGCAAAAAAAGAAACCCATTTTATAGACCGACTTCTAATTAAAACACACAATCCCCTTCAGATTGTGTACACCAAGAATTCTTCATAAAAAGGACACCTATTCTGCAGCTGTAATGTTATTTTCATTTTTTTCTAAAATTTTTATCTTAGTTTTCTAGTAGAAAAAATAAAATTAAATGTTTGATTTTGGATCAAGACATTCAACAGGTACAGTTCAGTGCAGTGTAGATTCTTCCAGGACTTTTCAGGATTCATAAAACTTTTTGCAAGGACAGAAGTTAGCAAGGAGACTTGAGGTTGAATAGGAGTAGTTAAAATTAAGCATCATGACTATCAAAGAGAATTGATATCAACTGTCCAGCTACAAAATCTGGCCCATAGAGAAGAGGCTTATGAGTCATTTGAGTAATAACTCTCTTGAGGCCTGTGGCCACACATGGGACAAAATTAATGTTCAAGTGACCTGAACCAAAATATTTCATTGTGTCTTTTGATTTTGTTCTTATAGAAGATGAAATCCATGTTGATGTATTAATATTGCACATAGAATGGAAAACCAGACTCCATATTTTATCAAACATAATCCTGGGGGAAAGAAAAAAAAGGAAAAAAGAATTGAATGATGAAATGATGATTCTACACCATGCCACAGTGTTTAAAGTTCTACAACATCACAAAAAGAACTAACCTCTAGAGTAGTCCATCTCATCAAGCAGGAAATCAGGCAAAAATGCCAGGAGGCCTGTGTGGATGAACAAGGGCCTCCTAACAAAAGTCAGACATAAAACGGGAGTATACAGAAGGTGGAAGTGGGGACAGGTAAACTGAGAGGAATTTAGCATGCAGGGATGAGGTTAGGAAAGTCAAAACCCACCTGGAATTGAACCTGGCAAGGGATGTCAAAGGCAACAAGAGGGGCTTCTAAAAGTCCTTAAGTAACAAAAACAATACTAGGGAAAATGTGGGCTTGCTGCTGCATGAGGCAGTGGCACTGATGACACAGGACATGCAAAAGACTGATGTACTGAGTGTCTTTTTTGCCACAGGCTTTACAAGGAAAACTGATCTTAAGAGATCTGAGGTCCCAGAGACCAGAGGGGAAGACTGGAGGAAGCAAAGCTTGCCCTAGATAGAAGAGGATTAGGTCAGGGAATACTTAAGAAAACTGGACACACATAAATCCATGGGCCCTGATGGGATGTATCCGCAAGTGCTGAAGGACCTGGCTGACGTCACTGAGAGGCTGCTCAATAATCATTGCAAGATTACTGAGACTGGGAGAAGTGTTTGAGGTCTGGAGGAAAGCAAATGTCACTCCTATTTTCATAAAGGGCAAAGGACCAGCAAACCACAGGCCAGGCAGCCTCATCTTGTTCCCTTGGAAGGTAAAGAGACAACTAATCCTGGGAACAATTTGCAGGCACATGAAAGACAGGAAAATCATCAGGAATAGTCAGCATGGATTCACCAAGGGCAACTCATGCTTGACCAACTTGATAAACCTCTACAATGAAACGGTTGGGTTGGTAGACTAGGGGAGGACAATGGATACTGCCTACCTTGAGTTCAGTAAGGCATTAGACATTGTATACCATAAGATCCTCATAGACATGTGGATTAAGTGCAGGCTGGATAAGCAGACAGTGAGGTAGATTGAAAGCTATCTGAATGGCCAGGCCCGGAGAGTGGTGGTCGCTGGAACAAAGTTTAGTTGGAAGCCAGTAAATAGCAGTGTACTCCAGGGGTTAATACCTGAGAATAGAATAGAATATTTCAGTTGGGAGGCACCTACAACGAACACCTGGTCCAACTGCCTGACCAATTCAGGGATGACCAAAAGTTAAAGCAAATTATTAATGACATTGTCCAAATGCGTCTTAAACACTGACAGGCTTGGACATTGACCACCTCTCAAGGAAGCCTGTTCCAGTGTTTGACCACTCTCTCAGTAAAGAAATGCATACTAATGTCAAGTCTAGACCTCCCCTGATGCAGCTTTGAACAACTCCCACACATCCTGTCACTAGGTACCAGGGAGAAGAGATCAGCACCTCCCTCTCCGCTTCCCCTCCTCAGGAAGTTGTAGAGAGGAATGAGGTCACCCCTCAGCCTCCTTCTCTCCAAACTAGACTAACCCAGACTCCTTAGCTGTTCCTATAGGACATTCCTTCCAGCCCTTTCACCAGTTTTGTTGCCTTCCTCTGGATGCATTAAAGGACCTTCACACGCTTCTTAAATTGTGGGGCCCAGAACTGCACACAGTATTCCAGCTGAGGCTGCACCAATGCTGAATACAGCAGTATAATCACCTCTTTTGACCAGCTGGTGAGACTGTGTTTGGTGCACCCCAGGAGGTGGTTTGTCCTCGTGGCTCCCAGGCCACACAGCTCACTCATATTGCGCCTGCTGTCAACCAGCACCCCCAGATCCCGTTCTGCAGGATTGCTCTCCAGCCACTTCTCCCCCAATTCATACTCGTGCCTGGTGTTACTCCATCCTGGGTGCAGAATCTGGCATTTTGACTTGTTAAATTTGATCCCATTAATCACAGCGCAATGCTCCAATCTATTTAGATCCCTCTGCAAGGCATCTTGTTTCTCAAGAGAGTCAGTCAACAACACCTCCCAGTTTGGTATCATCAACAAACTTGTTAATGGCACATTCAACTCCTGCATCCAGATTGTTGACAAATATATTGAACAAGACTGGTGCTAGAATTGAACCCCGAGGAACACCGCTGGTGACTGGTCACCAACTAGATGTAGCCCCATTCACTAGCCCCTTTGAGCTCTGCCCTTCAGCCAGTTCTTCAGCAGTGCACCGTGAACCCGCTCATCCCCGCTTTGGACAACTTGTGCAGAAGGATGCTGTGAGGGACAGTATCAAAAGCCTTACTACAATCCAGAAAAACTACGTCCACCACCTTCCCTTCATCCAATCAATAGTTGTGTGACCTTGTCATAGAAGGTTAGCAAATAAGTTAAACAGGACTTTCCCTTTATGAACTTGTTCCAACCCTGTTCAACATCTTCGTTAATGATCTGGATGATGCGATAGAACATACCCTCAGCAAGTTTGCTCATGACACCCAACTGGGAGGAGTGGCTGATAAGCTGGAAGGTTGTGCTGCCATCCAGAGGGACCTCAACAGGCTGGAGGAGTGGACCGACAGGAGTCTCATGAAGTTCAACAAAGAGAAGTTCAAAGTCCTGCACCTGGGGAGGAACAACCCAAGACACCAATATATGTCAGGGAGCAACTGGCTAGAAAGCAGATTTGCAGAAAAAGCCTTTTGGGACCTGGTGAACAGCAGGTTGAACAGAAACCAGCAGTGTGTCCTTGCCACAAAGAAGGCTAATTGTTTCCTTGACTGCATTAGGCAAAGTATTGCCAGCAGGTCGTGGGGCATGATCCTTCCCCTCTACTCAGCGCTGGTGAAGCCACACCTGGAGTACTATCCCAGTACAAGAGTGCCATGGACATACTGGACAAAGTCAACAAAGGACGACAAAGATGATGAAGGGGCTGAAGTATCTCTCTTATGAGGAAATGTTGAGAGGGCCAGGACTATTCAGCATAAAGGAGAGAAGGCTTAGTGGGTTCTGGTATAGAATCATAGAATCATAGAATTGTCTGGGTTGGAAGGGACCTTTAAGATCATTAAGTCCAACCGTTAACCTAACACTGCCAAAACCACTACTAAACCATGACCCTAAGCGCAACATCTACCCATCTTTTAAATACCTCCAGGGATGGTGATTCCACTACTTCCCTGGGCAGCCTTTTGCAATATTTGACGACCCTTTCAGTGAAGATATTTTTCCTAATAGTCGACCTAAACCTCCCTGGCACAACTTGAGGCCATTTCTTCTGGTCCTATGGCTTGCTAATTGGGCGAAGAGTCTGACCGCACCTCGTTACAACCTCCTTTCAGGTAGTTGTAGAGACCGATAAGTCCCAAAACTGAACACAGCATTCGAGGTGCTGCCTCACCAGTGCTGAGTACAGGGGAACAGTCACTTCCCTAATCCTGCTGGGCATACTGTTTCTGATAAAAGCCAGGATGCTCTGGGCCTTCTTGGCCACCTGGACACACTGCTGGCTCATATTCAGCCAGCTGTCAACCAATTAATCCAGGTCCTTTCCTGCTGGGCAGCTTTCCAGCCACTCCATCCCAAGCCTGTACTGTTTTTTGTGACCCAAGTGCAGGACCCAGCACTTGCCCTTGTTGAACTTCATACCATTAGCCTCGGCCCATCAATCCAGCCTGCACAGATCCCTCTGTAGAGCCTTCCTACCCTCAAGCAGATGAACACACAGGCCCTACTTGGTGTCATCTGTAAACTCACCGAGGGTGCACTCGATCCCCTTGTCCAGATAATTGATAAAGATATTAAAGAGAACCGGCCCCAATACTGAGCCCTGAGGAGCACCACTTGTGACTGGCTGCCAACTGGATTTAACTCCATTCATCATAACTCTTTGGGCCCCACCATCTAGTCAGTTTTTTACCCAGTGAAGCATATACCCGTCCAAGCCATGAGCAGCCAGTTTCTCCAGGAGAATGCTGCGGGGAACGGTGTCAAAGACTTTACTAAAGTCCAGGTAAATGACATCCACAGCCTTTCCCTCATCCACTAAGCGCATTTCCTTGTCATAGAAGGAGATCAGGTTTGTCAAGCAGGACCTGCCTTTCATAAACCCATGCTGACTGGGCCTGATTGCCTGCTTGTCCTGTACGTGCTGTGTGATGACACTCAAGATGATCTGCTCCATAACCTTCCCCAACACTGAGGTCAGATGGAGAGGCCTTTAATTCCCTGGATCCTCTTTCTGGCCCTTCTTGTAGATGGGTGTCACATTTGCTAACCTCCAGTCAACTGGGACCTCCCCAGTTAGCCAGGTCTGCTGATAAATGATGGCAAGTGGCTTGGTGAGTGCTCCCACCAGCTCCTTCAGTATCTTTGAGCAGATCCCATCCTGTCCCATAGACTTGCATATGTCTAAGTGGTGTAGCAGGTCACTAACCCCTACCCTTGGATTATGGGGGCTTCATTCTGCTCCCCGCCTCTGTCTACTAGCTCAGGGGGCTATGTACTCAGGGAACAACTGGTCTTACCATTAAAGACTGAGGCTAAGAATGCTTTAAGTACGTCAGCCTTTTCCTCATCATTTGTCACTATGTTTCCACCATGAAGGGAGGGTACAAACAGGACAGAGTCAGGCTGTGCCCACTTACACGACCACAGGCAATGAACACAAAGTGAAACATAGGAAGTTCCTTCAGAACATCAGGACATATTTTTTCACTGTGAGGCTGACTGAGAATGGTGCGGGTTGCCCAGGGAGTCTGTGGAGTCTCCATCCTTGGAGATATTCAAAAGCTCTCTGGACACAGTCCTGGGCAACTGGCTCTAGGTGGCCCTGCATGAGCCGGGGGATTGGACCAGATGACGTCTAGAGGTCCTTTCCAAACTCAACCTTTTCTGTGATTCTATCAGAATTCTTTATGATTTATTTTTATGTTGTGTTAATAGGCCAGGCAAATGAATGTCCTGTAAGAGTATATTCTTCCCCCCCATAAATTCCCTATAACAAAAGTTCTTTCTGTATTTAACCTTGGGTTATGAAATGCCTTAAAGCATTTCATTTACCAACATAATTCCCTGTTAGAATTATTTCAGAGAAGTCTTGAATCTTGCCATTCTACATTGTTAAAAGACTTTAGGAACCAACAAGTTCTCTTCAAAGCTAATCCACCACTTTATAGTGAGTGAGATTAAAGAACACATGGTCTGGTCACATCTGCTTCATTCTGTGAGCATGTATGTTGCTGCAATCTGTAGAAGCTGAAAACAGCAGAGGAGTCATACTGAGAGGCCTGGTAAATGACAGTTGCACTAATGTCTTCGGTGGCATATATTTTATGGCCCCTAGAAGATAAATAAATGATCAACATGATTTAACTACACAGTTGGAAATATTGTCAACATCTGTCTTACCATGGTTCAGTGTGAAAAGAGTGGTGTTGCTGAAAACACCTCTCAGAAGTTAGCCTGACCTGCTATTTGAAGCCTGTGCCTTCTGAAGAACAGAGCATACAGAAGAGCAGGGAACCCTCTATAGTGCTGACTTTTTTGTCTTCCTGTAAAGTTATTGACACATTCAGCGTAAGGTATGTATGAACATGACTTCTGAACTACTGGTGTGTACCTTGCAGTCATATTAGCCTAGGAACATTTCTGTGCAGAGATAAAGTCACCAGGGGCCACAGTGAAAAAAAGGTATGAATCACCAGCATCACAACCTCACCATAATTTTTCAGCTCAAAACCTTTTTCTAGGAAATGATTCTGATCTGGAAGTCAAATAGACTAAATGATCTAATAAGGTATGTTTTTCCATTTCAGATCTTATCAACTGATCAGTTAAATCAGAAACTTCCTTTCAGCTTAAAAGAGCAGATCACCTTCAAAAATCACACTGCTGTCAAGATATCTGATTTGCAGATTTATTTATGGGACAGCCACAGTTAAAATAACTGACCATACTTATTTATTTGAATCTTTTTCCTTTCATGTGGGTGCTGTTCTTACGCCAGAGCAGGAGAAAAATACAGTGGAAACAAACCCCAACTTTTAACTCTGTGAGACTGTCCACAGTTTCAGTTGATGTTATTTCAAGTGAACATAAATATTAGTGTTTATGTTGTAAAATGTTAGTCCTCTTTCCAATTTTAGATGTGTAATTGCACTTTGAAGTGTATTTCATCACTAACTAAAAGACCTTGCTTTTCCTTACATTTATTTTCATTTCTCATCAAATACATTTATTAACAGATACTTCTTGCATGTTAGAAAAAATTTCTAGCTATAGCAGGTCTTCATCTTCATAGACACAGTCTTTATTGCAAAGCATTTAGTTCTGACTGCCTTTCCTCTCAAAGGGGCCATAGATTGGAAGTATACACCTTAATGTTTATTAGTTTGCACATTTCCAAGAGTTTGTGGTAAGTTTACTTCTATGTCATTATCTGGTTTTCCTTGGTGTCCAGTGATTAAAATAATGACTCGGCAATAGTTTCACCGTTTTTTTACACTGATGAAAAATTCACACTCTACATTTTTTTGCATCAGTTGTGTGAATTCAACAAAAAATATGTTTTTGATCTTCCTCTTCACAATATGCAAGGTCATAGGCAGTTGCAAAGAAAAAGGTCAGTCAGCTAGTGGCTACTTAGCATACAGCTTTTGGTGATCTGCTGCTCCTGAGATTTCCACTTCACAGACTTTTACTCTTTAAGATAAGTAATTAATTTCTGAAAGCATGCGTAATCTCTGTATTTTTTTTCCTGTGGTAGCACATATTAAATAGCTTATTTTTATTTACATAGTTCCCATGCTGCTCCAATTAATACATCTGATTTATATCTGAGATGTCATTTGTGATTACTTGTTCTGCACTAATTGGATTCCAGAGGCCTTTATTGGTCAATCACTTCTTCCTTATGTCATCTTGCAAAAAGTTTTAAGTATGTTATTCCCCAGTTGGTCAAGAAAATCTAAATGGTTTCTTTAAACTGCCATAATAGTGAAAAAGAAATCTAAATGTTGAAGTAGGAGGTTACTTCAACCTCTTTTACAAAACATTATTGCAGAGCATTTTTTTTTTTTTTATTATTTCTTCTTTATTCTTTCTGAGGACAAAAAAAAAAAGAAAGAAATAGACTATTTAGTTTGTGATTTTAGATTCATCTTAGATATAGTAAAACATGTTACTCACAGATTCTGTGTGCTGCTTTGGATATACATTGAACGTTGCTGGTTTTATGTGTGTTATTGTAAAGCCAAAGATTTTTTTAAATTTTTTTTTTAAATTGACATTAGTACAATTACTGGGCTCACAGTGTTTGAGTAACTTAAGTTCCTCAGTGGTTCAGAAGCCATTTAAGATGTATTTTATCATTCTGCAGTTTAACAAATTAACAGAATTAAGCTTTTGTGTGACTTCATCCTTTGAAACTCTTACCAGAAAGTCAATGTCTATTAGCATTTGTACAAATTAGGAAACTGCTGCCGTAAAGAATAAGCCATTATGAATTTGCTCATTGCTAATGCAATATATATGCTTGGCTTCTGGCATATTACTATTGTTGCTTCTATGACTGTGAGCTGTCTGCTTTATGCTCACAGCAAGCCAAATTTTGAAGTCCTTAGTCTGGTACAGAATGTATTGCAGTCACTGGGAGATTTTCCAGAATTGCTTAGTTCAAAGGATTTAAATTTTTACTCAGACACAGGTATAGAGATACTGTTGATCTAGTATGTGGATATTGCTTATCTGACATTAGAATTTGATCCTGATAGTCTGCTTCTGAAACTCAGACAATTCTCTTCTATAAAGTTTATAGATTCTTAAATTCCAATCTGATTGGATGAATCTTAGTGAAGCTCCCTGAGTTCATCTAAGTAAACAGACCATTATCTCCAGGCTAACATGGGCTTTTCAAATCAACAGATTTGAATTTTCTCCATTTAGAGAGTTACTACAGTCTAGTTCTTTTTCTGTGTTCTGATAAAACACAGAGATCAGTGTCTTCTGGTATATCCCTTTGAAGGAAAACAAGGCTGCTTCTTAAATTTAATCATATTTGGGTCAGAAACGCGCCTAACAAATCTGCTACAGTATTTTAAGGAATGAGTATATATGCAGATAAATTAATGTGCTTGATAACAAAAATTGTCAATGTTTTTAGGAAGCTTTTAGACATAAAGGCTTTCAAGGAGCCAAGGGTGTTATGGAATGTTACTCCTGTGGTAAAAAGATAGGAAGCAAAGGCTAAGGACACATGAACAGCTTTCACATTGGAAATTTCACCTGAGAAATTTCTGCTGGGACTTTTGTTTTTACTATATTCATAAATTAGCTAGGAAAAAAAAAAACAACAAACCCAAAATCAAGGAACAGTGAGATAACAAAGTCTGCTGATGATAAAAGCTTATCCATGTAATAACAGATGAAGGGCTGCAGAATCATCTTGTGATACTGATTGACTTGATGATATAAGGAAGACATTTTTTATGCTTAGGGTTGTGAGACAATTAAAAGGCTGCCCAGAGAAGTTGTGGATGCCCCATCACTGGAAGTGTTCAAGGTCAGTGTGGATGGATCTTTGATCAATCTATTCCAGTGAAAGATGTCCCTGTCTATTACAGTAACTATTACAGGAAGAAGCAACCTTACCATAGAGCTTAAAAGCTAATCTGTCCTAATTTATACTTGTATAATGTCAACGTTTGCTTGGCAAGAAGTCTTCTGGATGTTCTTCATAATGAATGGAGAAAAATAAGCACACAGAAGACATGAATTATTTCATTCTAAAGCAGATATCTAAAATGGGTGTGGAAAAATAATGGCTGTTATTTTTTTTTTCCTTAAAATAACTTGGTATTGATGTGGTTGTTGAATATTATAATGTACACTTGCATTATTGACACAAGATTATAAGCGTATGCTAATATGTCTTCAAAAGCTACCACCTCTATATTATATGACATTTGTAAGCATTTTGCAAATGACGAGTTAAACTGATTGATATCAATCACCTTCCCAGATTGTGTCTCAGCCAAAAAACAGTAACTTTGAATTAACGTGCAGTGAAGTCTTAAAGTATAGTAACTTCTTTGCTTGCAAATATGTGGTCATAATCTTATTTTAAACCTGGTCTGTATAACACATCTGTTTTGGCTTATTTAATTTAAAGATTTATTTTCTGTGTGATTGTATCACAAAACCCTACAGTAGCAGCTGGAAGACTCTAAAAGACCTGATAGCTCAAAACTTGGCTGAGACCAAGAGCATCTGTACAAAGTACCTGCCTAAAGGGAGCAACCAAGAACTCTGCAGGGAGAAGCTTCCTTTGTTATGATTTCTGCCTCTTGCTTCACTGAGAAAACACTCCAAATACTGATTTGTGAAGGGGTCTTGCTATAGGGCACTGACTGAAATCAGAGCCTGAGCCTGAAGCTAGCCCCATTCAGAAAAGGACCTCTTCTGGAGGCAAACTCAACTTTCCTGACTACTTTTCTTAAATGCTGTAATGATAATGAGTAACATCATTGGTATCCTAACAAATTTCATGGTTTGCAAGAGCAGGTCACATACATACATACAACAGACTTTTCAGGCTCTTTATTGCCTGTGGCTGCAATCAGGTAGTAGACACTGATAAAGCAACACATCATTCAAATCAAATCACACCACACCACACCACATCAAACCAAACCAAACCTAAACAAAACCAAACCAAAACAAACCAAACCAAACTTACCTGATGAAAGGGAACAGTGATGACTGAGATTTAGTCTGAAAACATTAGTTCCTTGGCTGTCCACAGGAAAATAAAATAAATAAAATAATTAAAAAATAACGCCTTCTATTTATTTAACCTGTTGAATTCAAATGCACTCCTAAAGGAAAGAAGTGACCTAGGAGAAACAGCTGCTTGTACATCTATCTTCAAACACTCTTTAAAGTACTTGATAAGAGAAAACTACCAAAATAACAGATGAAAGTTCGTGTAGATAAATATAATGTGAGGTACATAGAAAATAAAAAATCTGATTTTATATGAAAAATACTGGTCTCTGAGCTGAGCATTACCATATCGGAGCAAGATTGCTGGGCTATAAATAGTCAGTTCAGTGCTAGTTAGTGACCAAAAGTGAGCTGAGTCTTAGGAATTATTAAAAAACAAAATAAGAACATCATTGTTTCACTGTATGAATTTACATGGTTTGCCTGAACTTTGACTACTGAATGTAGTTCTGAGTAAGAACTACATCTCAGAATAGATATAGCAGAACTTGGAAAGTTCAAGAAAGGGTGATGAGGATGGACAAAGTATGTAGCAGCTTCCTCATGAGAGATATCTGAGTCTTCTCATGAAGAGGATGAGAAGTATTACATGAGTTGTTTTATATAGCAAAACATAACAACCTGGAAGCAGTTTGATACCTCACATCAATGATTAAGGCATTTGCTCGCTAATTAACCAAATGGAGCAAATCACGAGCTAGGTTCTCTCACGAGCTAGGTGCTCATTGTAGTGGGACAATTTGGATCTTGACAGATCGCTCTTCTCTCCCCTCCCCCCTCCCTGCTCTGATCTACACTCTTTCATAGTGTTACTGCCTGTGTGTTAACCCTCGGTGGTTTCTACACATACATGGCCAACACATGGTGGACCTTATCAGTATATATATATTTGACAAGGCTGTATAATCACCCTACTTTCTAGTTTTCAAAGCTTCTGCATCAACAGCAGCTTTATTTCAATAAGCTATTAACATCCCATAAAAGTCCTATATATCAGCAGAAAAAATTTTCCATGACTACCACTATGAGCTAAACAAGTTTAGAAGGTTAAAAGTATCTTATTAAGTCAAGTGTTTTTAAATACCTTCCTTAGCATTACTTTTCAATACTATAGTAGACAAATTAATGGGCTAAGTGGGCTGTTAGTCTAGTGCAATAGGGCTGCGTTTATTTCATATTAAGTTTATTTAAAATTAGCCTGATGACTGAAAAAAAAAATAATCCAGACTTCCTATATATGACAGTACTTTGGAGACCACCAGAGGATATATACAGTACAGTAAAAACATATTTTGGCTCAACTTACATTCCCATTTAACAGATATTCCTTTCAGTTTGGATCATTAGGTTTATACCTCCTACAGACTGTTTCCAGAATAATGTAAACGTTTTGAGTGTGCCAGACCTCGCCACATTAAAGGAAAATTAAAGAAGAATGAAAAGATGAAAATTTAAATTAGACAGGGCAGTCATGTCTTGCCACCTTTTTCCTAACTGCTGTAGTGATAATGAGTAATATCATCGACTTAACAAGTTCCATAGTTTCCTGCGTTCTTTGCCAGTGATACTAGCTTATGCTAATTAGCAGTTTCATGTCCAGCTTTTTGTTAGATTTCCTTCTTCTCCATTTCTTCTTTTTTATTGGAATTTTAAGTAATGTTAAAAATGTGAAGTGTTTTATGCTTCAGTATTTAGTTAGTATATTAACAATTCTAAGTGAATAAAAATAATGCAAACTTAGTAATTTTGGGGAAAAAAACCCGAAATATTTTAAAAAAAAGTTGCAACTGCAACTTTTTGAAGATTTTTTAAGGTTTTCAATGAGATGAAAATAGAAAAATAGTGAATATAATTTTCATTCAAATAAACCTCCAAAATATATCATGACTGGATAATGAGGATAAAAGTGTCTTACACATAGGTCATCTATAGGTGTATTTTCCTTCTTCTATCAGAAATGAAAAGTGTTCACCTGCAAAAATATTTTAGTGCGTGAACTTAACTGCAGAACTATTCCAGATGGGTGTTGTAGTTGGCAACATATTGATGTGTAAATTTTATTCATTTATTCCAGTTCAGAAATTGAAGTCCCATAAAATGGGTGTTGTGGTGAGTTTACTTTAAATAATATTTTTATTAAAGTCAAAGTTGTTGAAGGGTTTCACTTCTATTGTACTGTTAGGATATCTTTTTCTGTATATTACAGTAATACAATGAATGATAGCGGAGGAGCACAAATTGCTTCTGGGATCTTTCCAGGACTAAAAGCATCACGATTTCCAGAAAATTTCAGGAGAATATTCCATTCTAATATTTTAATCCATTTAAATATTTTAACAATATTTGCTAGGTTTTTTGGTTGGAATGAAATTAAATAGAAAAATCTATGGAAAGCTGGGAGTTGGCCAAGTTCCATGTTAAAACCACATGAAGCCAATTATTGGTTTCAAGTTCATTTGAAGTTCTTCTAAACTATAACAAAATTAGTCTGAATTTCAGTCTAGTAAAAATAGTGTAAAATAAGTAGGTTTTTTGAGTGGTTTTCAGACTTTTACTGCAGGCATTTGGCATAACTTTAGAGCAGTTGATTGTTAAATGGTTCTTTTGAAAGATATGTCTACTTTTATCCCCCCTACATTCATTGTCTGAAGAAAACACTTTGTATGAAAATACCTTCTCTGAATGTAATGTTGAAATAGAATCTAATATTTAACAACTTTTACCTATTAGATACTTTTAAAAGTTAACTCCATCTGTAATTTTAGCTTCCAGTGTTTGGAGGCAACTGAAATTTGGCAAAAGAACCACCTGAGTGTGTGCATCACCCAGCATTATTTCCATTAGTGCGACTACATTGTTTGTGGTCTATAATAACATCAAAGCCTGACACATAACCTGAGTAGCATTTTGTCTCTAACATAAATTCTCCCTATTCATTCTCACAACTTTTAACAACGGGAGAAAACAAATAGGTGAATTTTAAAGATACTTGGGCACCTTATTTCATATGGGGCTTATCAATGAATTTTAGGGTGAAAATACACTTAAAAGCAGTGTTATAAGTGACTTTCCAATCATGAAAGAAATCTGTGGCAGAGCAGAGGCTCAGATCCAGACCTCATAACTTCTAGGCCCATTTCGTAACTAGCAGGTTGTTCTTGCTGTGTTATAGTTATGCATTTAACTTCGTGGTCTTGGAACACCAGAAATTAACCATAAGAAGTTATATAGATTAGATGGAATATATTAGAATTTTAAGTAATAAGAAAATGATTCATAAATAGAAACAGCTTTATGGTTCAGACCACCTGGGAGTTACATTCTGCCTGAATCTGCAAGCAAAGACATGCAACATACTCCTTGGGAATAAAAACTCTTCACATGCAAATGAACACTATTCTAGTCAAGTTGTATGTCAGAGGTTATCTGCTTTTAATTAACATTTATCCAGGTTCAAAGAGGGTTTTGTAGTGATGATATATGTTAAGTGAGAGGAAATGAAAAACAAACCATCTATCTAGGGAAACGTATTTTCATTCAGTGTTGAATAAATGGGACATAAAATGCCAGAGGAGATACTGGTCTCAGTGCTCATTCTATATCAGTTTGATCAGAAGTCACCAGGTAACAGAGGATGTTCACACTTAAAAAAACCAAAGGATTCTGACAGAACAATGGAAAGGATTCCCTGAAAAAAAGAGGTTTTGAAGAACTGTGGTAAGAGCACAACAAGAAGAAGTTCTTAGACCAGGAAAGATGGTTAATGTAGGTAGTAAACAAGCTCTAAATTCATAGATTTATCTTTAAGCTTATTCATCGTATTATCCTAATAAACCTGTTTTATGCTATCTTTAATGAATATCCTAAGTTATTTTCAAAGAAAAAAATGAACTTGGATATTTGGTAAGATTAAAAAAGGAGCAAAAATGTAGCTTACTTCAGGCATTGGTCAAAGTCATAGGTCAAAACACTACATGACATAAAATATACTTGTATGAAGTTGATGAAAAACCTTCAGATAAAGTATGAAAGGAATAGCATCCCATTTCTCACACATGTTCATGATAACTTAATATATGACTTCAAGAAATCTCACAATGACTTTATTTTCTCTGGATACAGAAGTCTCGGAGGACGTGGAGCACTTAATGATTTCTCTCTGAAATGTGCTCCAAAATTTAAAACACAGCCTCTGAGGAAGCTTGTTTTTCTGACATCCCAAAAGATATCTGTAAGTATTAGTCACCAGGAATTCTTCAGAGGCTGTCCTGTTTTTCTCCCTGTTATTAAGTACAGTGTGTTTATTAACCTGCTAACAATCTAAGTATTAAGGAGGAAATTGAGTCATTCAGTCTTAAAAATAATCAATGGAAGCGGGATAAATGGGGAAAATGAGTAATAAGGAAATTAAGACAACAGTCAAAATAGAGAAGCAGCTAAAGAAAGCAACAAGTATCACAGAATGGTCAGGGTTGGAAGGGACCTTCAGAGATCATCAAGTCCAACTGCCTTGCCAATGCAGGCTCACTTCAGGTTGGACAGGAATGCATCCAGGTGGGTTTTGAAGGGGACTCCACAACCTCACTGGGCAGCCTGTTCCAGTGCTCTGTTACCCTCAAAGTAAAGTTTTTCCTCATGTTGAGATGGAATTTCCTGTGTTCCAGTTTGTGCCCATTGTCCCCTGTCCCATCACTGTGCACCACTGAAAAGAGTCTGGCCCCATCCTCTTGACACCTGTCCTTTAGGTATTTATAAGCATTGATAAGATCCCCTCTCAGTCTTCTCTTCTCCAGGCTAAACAGACCCAGGTCCCTCAGTCTGTCCTCACAAGAGAGGTGCTCCATCCTGTAGAACATCTTTGTAGCCCTCCTTTGGACTCTCTCTGGTGGTTCCCTGTCCTTGAACTGGAGGGCCCAGAACTGGACACTGTACTCCAGATGTGGCCTCACCAGGCCAGAGTAGAGGGGAAGGATGACATTCCTGAACCTACTAGCCATTGGCTTTCTTGGCCACAAGGGCACATTGCTGGCCCACAGTCATCCTGCTGTCCACCAGGACTCCCAGGTCTCTCTCTGCAGAGCTGCTTTCCAGCAGGTCAGCCCCCAACCTGTACCGATGCATGGAGTTATTCCTCCCTAGGTGCAGGACCCTACACTTGCCTTTGTTGAACTTCATTAGATTCCTCTCCTCCCAACTCTCCAGCCTGCCCAGGTTTCGCTGTATGGCGTCACAGCTTTCTGGTGTGTCATCCACTCCTCCCAGTTTGCACCATCAAGAAACTTTCTGAGGATACAAGTAGAAAAACAAGAACAGTTCAGGAACAACCAATTACTCAAGGACAAAGCTGAAAGTATACTTAAAGAAAATATCTTCAGAATCAGATTTCATAGACTAGCTTTAGAGAAATGTAATACTGAAATATAAAGATTTCCGTTCAAATACATCCATGCATCTACCTGAGGAAAAAAAAAAGTACTGTGATCATAAAATATATGCCAATATTTACCTGTTGCAGAGAATAACAGAATTTAAAATTCTTTTTTTAAAGGGAAAGTGATTATTCCTTTAGAAATAGATTTTAAAAAGCATATTAACTTATGACAGCCATACAGATTGAAATTATTTTCTTATCACCACAAGCAGATACATCTGCAGTCAGTTACCCTCTGGTATTAACTCATGTATCTCAACTCTAGCCCATAGGGACTGCATCTAATGATGAGAAGGCAATTGCATCTTCATGTCAGTCTTCATTCTGTTAGCAGAGATTGCCAATTAACGCCAGCTGTTTTGGTGATTTTTGTGTTATAGATGCTTGTCCACTGGGATTTGACTTCTGCTAGTGGCTTGTACTTCACCTCTAGAGCAGCTGCCAGATGGTGACCTTTCAGTTTCTACCACCCTCTGCTGCATTCAAGCTGATGACGTAGAGGTGAAAGATGCTTTATATAGTCTTCTGAACTCTTGGAGCCCTCACAGTATACTAATTCTTTCTGAATATCTCATTGAATTTTATGCCCTGCTTTAGAATATGAGAGAGAAAAAGTAAGAGCAGGGCATAAAATTCAATAGAAATGCAGACAATGCAGATATTGGTGAAAAATGCTTTTTTTTTTTCCTTTTCTTGTCTTTTTTATTTTTTCCCCCCAGTGATAAATACTTCCCTTGACAATTTTATTGCAAGAATATATGTCAGTAGATTTAACTATTCACTGAAGACTAGGGGTAATACATTATGTTTTGGAGTTGGATGAACTTACCTAATCAGTGTGGAAAAGACCCTAGATCATGTGGAAATGGAAATGGCTGAGCATGAAATGTAAAAGAACTGGAACAGAAAAGAAATTTGCTATCTCCAGATGATGTGAGATAGTGATAGTAGGCCAAGAGAAATGAGTCTATAAAGAAAAGAAAATGTAAAAGAAAGGTAGAAATGAAGAAAATACCTGAAGACTGTTTAAGAACCTCTTTTGTGTGAAGTTAAATTCAACAATAGGTGTATCCAGCTTGCCACTTTAAAGGATTTGATGGTTTAAGGAATGAATTTTACAAACAAGATGATCAAGTATATGAATTACTAAGATTGTAAACACTGCAAAGATTATTAGAAAAGATTTTCTTGCTATTTCAGTAGTTCTCAGAAAAAAATGGAGAAAAATCCTCTTTTTTAGGAAAAAAAAAATCATAAAACTGTATGAGTGATTTGACCATTACCTGATAGTTTGGCAAAGATTAATCTTTCAAAATTATAGATGTTTGTATTTGAGCTAATTACTTTATACTTCCCCATATTCAGTGGAGATTAATAGCTGCTTTTAGGGAATGATTCATTTCATCATCAGGCAGACATCTAAAATAGTTTAGGCTTACTTCATTAAAAACGTGCTTATTTCCTGCTTTGGCCGGAAGGAAATCTGGAGTGAGTATCTCAAATATTGATGTCAGTTTTATTGAGGAAAAAACAAATTAAATGGACACCACCATTTGTGCATTTCTAAATCACCAAGAAATATACAGCAGACCATGCTTTCTAAAATGTAACCTCACCAAAACTGGAGCAAAAGCAACATAATACCTCGCTAACCTCACTTGCCTTAGTATCCCAAATTGTATAGGACTCCAGGGGCAGTCTTCAAGGGCTGTTTTCAGTTATACTCACAATCAAGATTGCTTTTTTTCTACAATTAAAATATAAGAATATATGAAGATAATTAAAAAAGGAGCTGATTCTGGTAAATACCTTACCAGTTGGATGGTGATGCATGACAGTAGGTACAATTCCTTAAAAGAATAAGGAATACAGTGTAAAGTCTGAAATTAATCTCTTCCACATATTGGCAGAGATCCAGTAAAATTTTCCATTGATCTCTGTCCAGTTTACCAAGTGTGGAGATATTTAGTTTCCTTGCTAAGGAGAAAATGCCCCAGCTATTAATATTAAATTTAATCTTCAGTTTAATATTTATGTCAGAAAAAAACCCACATATTTTAAAATATTAAATATATTTCAGGATGCAAACAGCAACAAGTAGACCCAGTAAAAAATGCTCAACTATGTGTACTTATAACTCCTTTAAAAATATTTGGCAGACTTTTTTTCTTCCTTAAAGACCTTTTAGCCAAAATGGAAATATTTCACGAGTTTATATTGATTTTGTTGCAATTCTGACAGACAAAAATAATAAAGAGATTTCATGATTGCTTTCTGGGATATTTCTTCCTTTATTTTCTCTTTTCTCACTCACTCAAGTGTTCTGTGGATAATATGATTGCTATCAAACTAGGGTTCTCCATTCCTATTGTAAGCTTTTAGGTTTCCATACTTTTCTTGAGAGAAAGAATTAGTGGATGTAAGTTATGAATTATTTGCTAGAGGTGTCTACCTCTATCCATTAACTCTCAGGTGATTATGACTATTTCTATATTAGCAGATGAAGTGACCCAAAAGAGCGAAACAATTAGTTTGGAGAACCTTATAATTACACCATAAGGCAGGAGGTGAGGGGAGCAGATTACTTTGAACTGGTCTTAGCCCAGTCCTGTGAACTCAGTGCCTGTTAATATCAAGAGTTCACTCCTTTAACACTTTTTTGGTTTAGTTTCATGTGAAAGGTAATGATTTGTGCACTGTGAGTGTGCCTGATTTGAAATAAAACACTAATGTGTTTCAGGTTTAATAAAACACTATACTTCTAACTTCAGATAACAATTTTAAGGAAAAAATGGATACTTAGTTAATTGTTCATATTTGTAACAAATTTAGTGATGCTTCAAATTGTACTAATACATGAACTGTGCATTTATGTGTGTGTCTGTGTATAAGAGACAAAAATGGAGAGAGGGAAGTGCGAAAAAAAAGAGGTGGAATAAGCATTGTTGTACTCATTCCCCTGTCCCCAGACAGTAAAACTGTAAAGTTGATATTCATAAATTTCACACACACATTTAACCTATAATTTGTCTTCTGAAAATAATATTTCATATGTTACTTTTCAAAATGTGCACGTTTTTAATTCTCCTAAGGAAGCATAGCTCTCTCTCATCCATTGTCATCACTTTCCCCCAATTAGTACTGAAATAGAGCTTATCAGAAAAGAGAACAGTAAAATTAATTCCTAATGAAAAAATCTCAGATTTTGATTTATTTTTTTTTTAATCTTCAAGTTTGTATTGCTTAGTTTATGTTGGAAAAAGGGAGATTTTCTTTGTCTCTTTTACTCAAAATGACACACTGTAGTGTCATGACATTTCTGATTCTCAGATATAATGTGGTCTTTAGAGTGAAACAAGGTGAAAGTTACGATAAGAATATGACACAAAGCTGATTTAAGTGATGATTCCTTTGCTACTTCCAAGTTACAATTTTTTAAACGGAATTCTTACAGCTTTAGCTATCTGCAAGAGGGATAAATTTATTTCTGAAGAAAAGATTATATCGGGGAAGTAAAGTGTTCCGAGAAGAGTCTCAAACCAACCCTTCTTATAAACCTAATACTGAAAACCTGTTATTAAGATTATTTTTCCATAATATTTGCCTTTTGTTGTAAGTATATTATATCTGATAGGCAAGCCTGTCAAGATTTTAAAACTTTTTCTCATTTACTGCAAAATCAGCAGCAGTTATGAACATTTTTAATATGATAACATGAGTGGTAAAGATATGGAACAAATGATGCTATTAAAATCAATGCCTGAGATAGAAACCACAGAAACATTAAAGTTGTTCTAAATACTGATGAGTAGATATAAAACTGGATGATGGTGATTAGAATTTCTCACTCAAATCTTTTTGCATCACAAAGCTAAAAGAAATGAGAGATTCTACAAAGATATTTATCAGTCAGTTTTAATATGTGGGGGATAGTAAGCGTATTTAAAAAAAAAAAAAAGAAAAGAAAAATCACCTTGCCACCAAGTCATGTTAAATGTTGCAACTGAACATAAATATGTGCACTTATGCACACATGTGCGTTTGTGTACATAGATATTTATACAGCAGTTAAAGAATCACAGATCCTTGTAAAAGAAGAATTTAAAAAACTGCTAAATCAAACCAGTTTTAAAAATTGAAACTAAACTTTATTAGACATTAAATAACAGCACACATTTTGCTATTCAAAGCAGTTAGTCCTTAATAGGCATATTCTAAATTAGCTGTGAGCATACAATGTCACAGAGCTGATGATGGGTGGTTAATGCCTACAGTGATGGTCACAGGTTGGGGAAAGTTGTTGAGGTGGATGTGGCCAAACTTGGGACCTTTTTAGTGATGGAAACAGGAACCAAAGTGGGTGTGTCCTTTCCTCCCCTCATTCCAAATTCAACATCTCCTTTTATAAGAGGTTTTCAGTTTCTAGACAATACCTAACTCTTGGCCTCTGCCCTGGGATTATGCGTTTTCACCTGGAGTGTGATATTTTCCCAGGGCAGAAGGCTTAATCCTATTGCTTGGCTGGCTTTTTGTGTGCATTTGTTTCTTTGTTTGCTTGTTTTAACTTGTTTAGCTGCTGCACCTTTCCTTAAAGCAAAATCTTTTCTGGAGTACTGGAAAAAAGAGTTCTTGACTAGTAATGTGACCATCAATGCGCTGTTTTTCTGGGGTCTCTGTTTTCAACCTCTGCCAATATTTTTAAGGTCTTTGCTGTTACCCTGTATTAATACTGTACATCATAGCGACAGACATCCAAAGTCAAAGTCTGGTTCACACAGCAAGTGCACTTAATAAGCTGATAACCAGGCAGATAATCCAACTGGGGCTTTGCGGCTTTAGCAAGTTTATGGCATGTCTGTAGCAAAGGCTACACTGTCTTCGCTAGGCCACTGAATTAATACATGCTTATACAGTTATACTGCATCAGTGTGCTTAAGTCCAAGATTAAGACTAGCTAATATTGATTAAATTCTATTTAGTGTGCTTCCACTTTTATGACTGCAGTAGGTCTCTGCTTTGTTTACATAAATCAACCTTGTTTTCTTGCTTGACCAGGGTGATTAGCTGCTTGAGGGTAGGTTGGCTCTGCAGAGGCATCTAGACAGGCTGGACCGATGGGCTGAGGCCAATGGTATGAGGTTCATCAAGGCCAAGTGCTGGGTCCTGCATTTGGGTCACAACAACCCCATGCAGCGCTACAGGATTGGGGCAGAGTGGCTCGAAAGCTGACCGGAAGAAAAGGCCCTGGGGGTGTTGGTGGAAAGTCAGCTGAATATGAGCCAACAGTGTGCCCTGGTGGCCAAGAAGGCCAACAGCCTTCTAGCCTGTATTAGGAATACTGTGATGAGCAGGACTAGGGAAGTGATCATCCCCCTGTACTCGGCACTGGTGAGGCCCCACCTCGAGTACTGTGTCCAGTTTTGGGCCCCTCACTACAAGGAGGACATTGAGGTGTTGGAGCGTGTCCAGAGAAGGGCTACAAAGCTGGTGAGGGGTCTGGAGGACAAAGCTTATGAGGAACGACTGAGGGAACTGGGGTTGTTTAGCCTGGAGAAGAGGAGGCTGAGGGGAGACCTTATCACCCTCTACAACTACCTGAAAGGAGGTTGTAGAGAGGTGGGGGCTGACCTCTTCTCCCTGGTGACAAGTGATAGGACAAGAGGAAATGGGTTTAAGTTACGTCAGGGGAGGTTTAGACCAGGTATTAGGAAACATTTTTTCACTGAAAGGGCTATTAGACATTGGAATAGGCTGCCCAGGGAGGTGATGGATTCACCATCTCTGGAGGTGTTTAAAAAAAGGGTCGATGTGGTACTTAGGGACATGGTTTAGAAGTGGGTTTTGTCAGGGTAGGTTAATGGTTGGACTTGATGATCTTAAAGGTCTCTTCCAACCTCAGCAATCCTATGATTCGATGATTCTAAGATTTTCCCAGGAGTAGAGTAAAAAGATGAGTACGGTATGATCTAGCTTAGCATCACCAAGGGTTCTGCCAAAAATATGCATGATCTTATCATAAGAAAAGAAGGAAATATTCATTAGGTAATTATTGAAAATTAATGGCATGAGTACTTGATAAAACATAAATTAACTATCATATATTCCAGTGAAAGTGGAAGGAGGAATATATTCACTTACGTGTTTGGTTTTGTCTGATATTAGACAATATAATTAGCAAAACCTAAAAGATAATACAGAAAGTCAATAATGGTGGAAATATATAACAACAGTATTATCACTCAAAAACTTCATCTTGTAGAAATGATCTGAAATTATTAAAATAGTAAAAACAAGTAGAAAGTGTGATACTCGGGAAGGAAAAATCAAATAAACAGGTTGCAAATGTTCATTAATATGCCAGTCAGTCAGAAATAAAGTAGAAAGGTGTTAGGATCTTCAGCAGACCATGTACAAAAAAACCAAAAATCCTCTCTCGCCAGAAGGGGAAATACCCTTCTGAAATGTGTTATCAGAAGTATTTCTTGTAAAATGATACAGAAGGACTCATGAACTTTTGCTTGCTTGCTGTCTCTAAATTTGACGATGATATAGACAAATTGGAGACAACTCAAACAAGAGCAATAACACCAATATAAAAAAGATTTGATAATATGTTGATAACATTGTTTTCTTGATCTAGAAAAGGGAAGCCTGATATGGTATGCAGTAATGGCCTTCAAAGTGTAGCAGTTACTGAGAGGGGGGGGAAGCAGTGATAGTTTTTCTGTAGGGTACCTGAAGAGAAGAAAAGGCATCATTTGCAAAAAGTTTCTTAGTCAAGTTAAAGGACTAGTTATAGGACATAAAAAATTTAGGTGTAATACAGAGATTACAGGAATTACTGTTACTGTAGATGTTTAAGAATATAATAGATATTCAGAGGCATAATATATATAATAAATATAGTCAGGGACACTATGGCTATATTTGTAATTTTCTTGATTCATTGGAAAGATTATTGTTCCTGCTAGTATTCCATTTTCAACACTTCTAAAGTGAACGAGCTTTCAAAATACTTTCTCCTACTTCAACAGGAAGTGCTTAGGGAACTTGTAGGCTGTCTAAGTTAAAGAACTGAGTAACCATAGACATCTTGTTAAGATAAAAATATAGGAATATATGAAATGGTGAGAAATATAACTGTGGGTGTGACTTTTTTTTTTCTATTCAGAACTTCTTTTTGTAATATTATCTCTGCAGCTCATTTTCTGTTCTTACATTTAAATATGATAAAGTTTTGTTTTCTTCTTTCTTGGACTTGATTAATCAACTCCAGCCTGTGTCTGAATCTTTGCTTTCCACTGTTTTTTGCAAGCCTGAGGATCTACTAATCAACTCTTTTTTACTGTTATAATTACTGAGATAAGAAAGGCAAATGTGAAAATATTCTTGTCAAAATAGCAGAGTGAAACAGAATTTATTTCAAGCTCATTCTCCCTGCATTTATATTTTAGCTAGCAATTTTTTGCAATTCTTACTTCTAATGTTTCAGTGTTCCTTCTGTGTAGCTTCCACAGTAGATGATACACAGTTGTGGAGTGGTACTCTTGTATGAAATATGTAAAATTCATAAGATGGCTCTCACTAAAAAAAAAAAAAAAAAAGACCACACATTCTAACATTCTAACAGTCTAACTGTGTGTATCTGAGCTTTGTCTTCTCATTTAAGATAATTCTTTGCAATGTCTAGACACACAGAGGCAGAAGCCTCCGAAAGCTCCAAGGTCACCTGGAGGTCATACTGTATTTCAGTAGGATTCATTCTGTGCCTGAATTATGAATTTTGAATCCTGTGTAAGTTACTTTATAATTTTCAGCATTATATTTCATTCTTCTTGTCACTTCATTCACAGAGCGAACCAAAATCCTTTTCAGTTTCACTTATTGCTTGGTATGAGTACACAGAGCTCCCTTTCCCCTTACACAAATCTATATTACCACATCACAAATTCAAGTTCATGTTCCTTACTGTTTCTCCAATTAATTTTATTTGGTTTAGATATTAAATTAAAAAGAAACATTATTGAATAATAACTACTGCACAGAAAATACTTCTTAAGGCACTTCATCAATTAGACCAAATTCCCATGGCTATTGACCTCTGAACTTAAAAAAAATCCTTAATCTACTTCTATTGAGCCATTAGCCCTCTTGTCTTTTCACAGTTTCATTGGCAGTTTGTAAGCAGGTGACAGAAAATCCACTATTTTCAAAATCATGTGGCTTTAAGTTAGTGTGAAGTTAATTGCATTCTTTAGGAACGACTTTGATATAAATGCATACAATTCATTCCTTTTATCCTCACAACAAACAAATGGAGCGATGAACTAAAATTCAAACAACAATCCATATGGTCTAAAAAAAACATACAAAAAAAAGAAAAAAATAACTATGTTATATAATATATAACATATATGTGCCTTACACTCTATGTTTTATTTAGTATCCTTATTAATGGCTTGAAGAAGAAACTGGGAAATATCAAATAATTTTGATTTCTATGTTAATAATATGCTAGCTATTTTCACCAAATTATTAAAATTTATAGAGAATTTTTTCTTGACATGACAGTTACAAATTACTCATGTGGTCATTATTTTTTAGGAAATAGCATTACTAACTCCACAATCTTTCATAGTGGATGAAAAAAAATATTGCATGTTAAAATAACTCAGATGTTTACTCAGAGAAAACTTGTAAATAATGGTAAAATATGATTTTATTCTGTTGAAAGTATATTGCTATGCAAGGAAAATGGGGGGGATATTTAATTTCTTTAGTCTGATTTTTTTAATATGGATATATTTTTGGTAGGAAAAAGAAAGTATCCTTTTTAATAACTTGGGATATATCTGATGGACATTGACTTTTTTTGCCATTGCCATCAGAACAATGATGTACATTAAGAAACCTCTACATGGGTAATTAGGAATTGTGATAGATTCTAGCCAGTGGGAAACTACTGTATTTTCATGGTTTTGGCTGGGATAGAGTTAAATTTCTTCATATTAGCTTGTGTGGGGCCATATTTTGGATTTGTGACCAAAACCAGTATTGATCTCACACCAGTGTTTTCTGTTATTGCTGCGCAGTGCTTACACAACGTCAAGGCCTTTCCTGCTTCTCACCCTCCTCCACCAGCGGCTAGGCTGAGGGTGGGCAAGAAGCTGGAAGGGAACACAGCGGGGGCAGTTGACTTCAGCTGACCAAAGGGATATTCCATACCATATGAACTCATGCTCAGCAATAAAAGCTGGGGGAAGAAGGAAGAAAGGGGGGATGTTCAGAGTTATGGGGTTTGTCTTCCCAAGTAACCGCTATGTGTGGTGGAGCCCTGCTTTCCTGGAGATGGCTGAACACTGCCTGCTGATGGGAAGTAGTGAATGAGTTTCTTGTTTTCCTTTGTTCTGGATAAATTAGACTTCTGGTCATAGCGTGTGGGTTTTTTTTTCACGAGAACAACAAGCTTAAGTCAGAGATGCTTAAGTAGTTATGGGAGGAAATAAATTTAACTTAGGTACTGCAGCATCAAAATACTAAACATCTACCTGAAATAACGTACCAAAGTTTCCTACAGTTTCTTTATAGTAAATATCTGAACATCAGAGGTTTCTCTAAACAGTAATCTAGGAAATCTACAGTGAGAAGGCTCTTTAAATTTAGCAAGTATAAAATGTTAATATATTTAAGACTGTATTTTAGCTCTTTCCTCTGAAGTTTAGTAATGTTGAATTCTCTTCAGGAACTGGTGTTTGCTGGAAAAGGAGGAGAAGATAATTTTAACATTACACCCTAGTTGACGGGCATCTGGTTTGGAAGTGTAAACCATTTTTCTTACTAAAGACTAAAACCAAATTCTGTTTCAAAATAAACCACATAGTTCCCTCTGAAACAAAGCCCGTGTGCAGAATATGTTTAATTCATTCCAAGAACTCTCTCAATAAGCTTTAAGCATGAAAATACATGAGATCTGGCCCCTTTCTCCTTACTCAGGCTTCCAATTTAATCTTAGCATGTCAATTAGTGTTTGCAAGCACCCAAAAAATTTCTTTTTGCCATGACACGAGCTGTAAATTTTCAGTTTTAGGCAGCAGAAATTCTGGTGAGCTGCAACGCAGTCCCCAATTTAATTTCAGACATTTTGATTTCAGCTCCCCATTTCTGCACCCCAAATATACACAGTTTAGGGCCACGTTTTCAAAGGAAAACCTGTGACCATCCAGTACATACAGCAGACATGTTCAGCCAGCTGCAGAAGTGGCTAGCTGCATGGATGTATGTCATGCAGCTTGGCCTTGAAGGCCAGGAACTACTCCTTGTAGATGTGACTTTGGAAGTTTAGTCATTGTTGCAGTAAAACGATCTGGATTACCATTCCTAGATAAATGTAAACAGATTTTAGAGTTTAATCCTTGAAAAGCCTGACTGGAAATTTCACTGTAATTGACTTGCCTATATTTTAATTTTTATTTTTACAGGTAGGAGTTAAAACCATCTGTTACTTCATGGGTCAGTGCAAATGGTTCTTCTTTTTAAGCAGTATTTCTAAAAAGGATGGAACTACTTGTAAGGCAAATTCAGGATGGGCAAGGAAAAGAAATATGGCACAGGTGGGAATGTAGTTATTACTCACTTGTAAAACAATATCAAAAATATCACTACAAGGAACCTTTTAATTGCATTTATTCCAAATTTAACAGTAGAAATGAGCTTTTCATACACATAAAAAAACCCTCAAAGTAAAAGAAAATATAATCTTAACCAAAATAACCTCCCCCTAAATGCCTCTTTAAACTGATTTATTTGTATTACATTTGAATAAAAAAAAAGATACAATTAGAATTATTTTGCATTTCTTTCTTCTGTGTTTGTTCCTTATCTGTCTCTCCCCAGAAGATACCAATAAAATAAATTGGGATTAAGTTTTAACAATTAGTTGAACTCTACATCTGAGGTCTTACAGTTACAATGGTCTGTAGGTGACAATAATATATGTAGGCATTTGACAGAGATAATCAAACATATAGGTGTCAGCATATACCCGTATTAAGTGTGTGCTTAACTTTGTATTACAACTTGATGGATTCCACTTTGCATTTTTTGTTCAGGAAAACCAGAATTGAATTCATACTGTCATTTCTTATATTCAAAGTCTCTTTGTAACTTTCTCTATGTAATTCTTTTACTCATGAACAATAAGATGATCACAAAGAAGTCTAAAGTTCATAGAAGTCTTTCTGGTAGCTGGCAAAAGTTTATGGAAATCATTTCTTCAGCCTAGTGGAATGTTCTACATTCAACACAGTGCACAAATTATATATATTGCTCTTAGACATCCTGAAATAATAAAAATGAATAGACTAGACTAGACTAGACTAGAATATTTCAGATGGGAGGCACCTACAACTAACATCTAGTCCAACTGCCTGACCAGTTCAGGGATGACCAAAAGTTAACGCAAATTATTAATGACATTGTCCAAATGCGTCTTAAACACTGACAGGCTTGGACATTGACCACCTCTCAAGGAAGCCTGTTCCAGTGTTTGACCACTCTCTCAGTAAAGAAATGCATCCTAGTGTCAAGTCTAGACCTCCTCCAATGCAGCTTTGGACCATTCCCATGCATCCTGTCACTGGATACCAGGGAGAAGAGATCAGTACCTCCCTCTCCGCTTCCCCTCCTCAGGAAGTTGTAGAGAGGAATGAGGTCACCCCTCAGCCTCCTTCTCTCCAAACTAGACTAACCCAGACTCCTTAGCTGTTCCTTACAGGACATTCCTTCCAGCCCTTTCACCAGTTTTGTTGCCTTCCTCTGGATGCATTGAAGGACCTTCACACGCTTCTTAAATTGTGGGGCCCAGAACTGCACACAGTATTCCAGCTGAGGCTGCACCAATGCTGAATACAGCAGTATAATCACCTCTTTTGACCAGCTGGTGAGACTGTGTTTGGTGCACCCCAGGAGGTGGTTTGTCCTCGTGGCTCCCAGGCCACACAGCTCACTCATATTGCGCCTGCTGTCAACCAGCACCCCCAGATCCCGTTCTGCAGGATTGCTCTCCAGCCACTTCTCCCCCAATTCATACTCATGCCTGGCGTTACTCCATCCTGGGTGCAGAATCTGGCATTTCAACTTGTTAAATTTGATCCCACTAATCATAGCGCAATGCTCCAATCTATTTACATCCCTCTGCAAGGCATCTTGTTCCTCAAGAGAGTCAGTCAACACCTCCCAGTTTGGTATCATCAACAAACTTGTTAATGGCACATTCAACTCCTGCATCCAGATTGTTGACAAATATATTGAACAAGACTGGCCCTAGAATTGAACCCCGAGGAACACCGCTGGTGACTGGTCACCAACTAGATGTAGCCCCATTCACTAGCCCCTTTGAGCTCTGCCCTTCAGCCAGTTCTTCAGCAGTGCACCGTGAACCCGCTCATCCCCTCTTTGGACAACTTGTGCAGAAGGATGCTGTGAGGGACAGTATCAAAAGCCTTACTACAATCCAGAAAAACGACATCCACTGCCATCCCTTCATGCACTAGGCATGTGACCTTGTCATAGAAGGGTAGCAAATTAGTTAAACAGGACTTCCCTTTTCTGAACCCATGTTGACTGTGCCTGATGATTGCATTATTCTTTAAATGCCTTTGAACAGTACCCAGAATAATATTCTCCATAATTTTTCCAGGAACTGCGGCTAGACTCATGAGCTTGTAGTTCTCTGGTTCTTCCCTCATGCCCTTGTGCATTGGAATAACATTAGCTGGCTTCCAGTCAGCAGGGACCTCCACATTCTCCCAAGTCCTTTGGTAGATTACAGAAAGGGGTGCTGCTATAACATCTACTAGCTCCTTCAGAACCCTGGGATAAATCCCATCACACAAAATCACAGAATGGCAGGGGTTGGAAGGGACCTTCAGAGATCATCTAGTCCAACACCCCTGCCAAGGCAGGTTCATCTACAGCAGGTTGGACAGGAATGCTTCCAAGTGGGTTTTTAATATCTCTAGAGAAGGAGACATATGGACTTGAGAACATTCAGCTGATAAAGCTGGTCCCTTACAATTTTAATATCCACAAATGGAAAGACACTGTTCCCACACTCGTGGTCCTCTGACTCAGGGAACTGGGCAGCCCAAGGTCTATGAGTATTATTAAAGACTGAGGTAAAAAACACATTGAATGCTTCCACTTTTTCTTCATCCCTGGTAGATGACTATCTTCAACAAGTATCAGTCCAATGCTTTCTTTAGACCTCCTCTTGCTATTAACATACTTTAAAAAGCCCTTCATGTTATCTGAAACATTGGCCAGTTTCAACTCTAGTTGAGCTTTGGCCTTTTGTATCTTCTCCCTGCATGAACAAACCACAGATCTGTACTTTTCCTGCAAAGCCTGGCCTTGCTTCCAGAGATCATACAGTTTCTTTCTCCTCATGAGCTTCACAAGGAGTTCCCTGTATAGCCAAGCTTATCTTCTGCCCCACTTGCTTGACTTATGACACGGTGGAATTGCCTGCTCCTGTGCTTCTGAAAGGTGGTTCTTAAAGACTACCCAGCACTTGTCAACTCCTAAGCCCTCAAAAACAGATTCACAGGGTACTCTTCTAAAGAGCTTCCTGAATAGCTTAAAGTTTTCTCTCCCGAAGTCCAGGATAGCAACTCTGTTGTCTTTTTTTCTCATTACACTGAAATTTTTAAACTCAATCTTTTCATGATCACTGTGGAAATACAGCCACCTGCCATCACATCTCCCATGAATCCTTCTCTATTCACAAATAACAAGTCTAGGAGGGCATCTTTCCCAGTTGGCTCAGTGAATACCTGTGATTCCAAGACCTGCTTGTCACAGCAGTATGATATTCCCAGCTGATGTCTGGGAAGTAGAAATGTCCCATAAGGACAAGGGATACTGATCAAAAAATTTCTCCTAATTGCCTATAGAATAACTCATCCATGCTTATATCCTGGCTGGGTGATCGGTAGTAAACACCCACTACAACATCTCCTTTGTTTTCCATCTCCCTAATCCTCACCCAGGGGCTTTCATCCACATCATCACTAAATGTAAGGGCTGTACAGCCAAACCTCTCCTTTATGTATTGTGCGATACCTCCACTTTGCCTGTCCTGCCTACCCTTCCTGAACAGCCCATAGCCTATACAAACTGCCAATGCAAAGTAATACATATGGAATACACCTCAAATTCAGGAGCAATAGCTGACTAGCTCAGAGGGTTGTGGTTAGTGGTGCAGAGTCCAGTTGGAGGCCAGTAACTAGTGGTGTCCCTCAGGAGTCAGTACTGGGTCCAGTCCTGTTCAATATATTCATCACTGACCTGGATGAAGGGATGGAGTGCACCATCAGCAAGTTTGCTGATGACACAAAACTGGGAGGGGTGGCTGACACGCTGGAAGGCTGTGCTGCCATACAGCGTGACCTGGACAGGCTGGAGAGTTGGGCAGAAAAAAAACCTGATGAGGTTCAATAAAGGCAAGTGTAGGGTACTGCATCTGGGGAGGAATAACCCCATGCATCAGTACAGGTTGGGGGCTGACCTCCTGGAGAGCAGCTGTGTGGAAAGAGACCTGGGAGTCCTGGTGGACGACAGGATGACCATGAGGCAGCAATGTGCCCTGGTGGCCAAGAAGGCCAATGGCATCGTGGGGTGTATCAAGAAGAGTGTGGCCAGCAGGTCGAGGGAGGTCATCCTCCCCCTCTACTCTGCCCTGGTGAGGCCACATCTGGAGTATTGTGTCCAGTTCTGGGCTCCCCGGTTCAGGAGGGACAGGGAACTGCTGGAGAGGGTCCAGCAAAGAGCTACAAAGATGATTAGGGGACTGGAGCATCTTTCTTATGAGGAAAGGCTTAGGGACTTGGGTCTTTTTAGTCTAGAAAAAAGAAGACTCAGGGGATCTTATCAATACTTATAAGTACTTAAGGGGAGGGTGCCAGGTAGATAAGAATAGTCTTTTTTCAGTTGTGCCCAGTGACAGGACAAGAGGTAACGGGCACAAACTTGAGCACAGGAAGTTCCATCTTAACATGAGGAGGAACTTCTTTACTCTGAGGGTGGCAGAGCACTGGAACAGGCTGCCCAGAGAGGTTGTGGAGTCTCCCACACTGGAGACATTCAAAACCCGCCTGGATGCCGTCCTGTGCAACCTGCTGTAGGTGTCCCTGCTGTGGCAGGGGGGTTGGACTTAGATGATCTCCAGAGGTCCCTTCCAACCCTGACGATACTGTGATACTGTGATACTGTGACTGTGACAACAAAATCTGAAGGTGGGTAACTGGAGGGAGACGGGATGTGGAACTGTTAAAGGCTATATAGCTTCATGAAGTAAGAAAAAATATAGATAAATTGTGAAATGGATATGGAATCTTCCTTAAAAAAAGCCTGAAATTTTTTAGTGTGCTCAAAGCTAATTCTGGAGCACTCAGAAATGAGAAAAGCCATCAGCAAGAGTTAACTAAAATATGTCAGATTTGATTTAATTTAGTTCCTGTGCTTTTTCTGTGGTGGTTTTCATTCCTGAAGGTGAAGCAGATATTTTTATATAACTTTTAAAAGCCTCCTGAATTTCCAGGTCATTATGGAAAATACTGGTATTGAAGGTGCCACACACCTAGTCAGAGCTCAGTTTTAAATAAAGAAAGAAGTGAGTAACGTCAGAATATGTCTTTGGTTGACTGACAGAATTCAAATACAGTGCCTGAGAAGAAGCTCTTTGAGCACTTTTGGGAGTACTATTAGGTCCTTTCAGAATACGTTTTGGACTAAATACATGAAAAACACATTTTATTTACCCGTTAGACATTGCCAGTACATACACATGATGTATTTTTGCATAGATGCTGGACTCTAGCAGTTTGACTTTAATCAAATTTCACATTCACACTAAATTTTTAAACAGTAGAGAGTTAGTTGCTATATCAGGATATTGGGATATATATACACACATACCCCCCTCTATCTGTCTGTCTGTCTATCTATCTATCTGCACACCTACATAGTCATATGTAATAACTTTATTTGGTAATATAAGGTATGTTTCAGATCACAATTGAATGCTAATGAGAAAAATCTACAGAGCCTAACAAATCTGTAGCACAGCATCTACCATGTTTTTTAATCAGAGGTCAAAAATGACTCATTTAATTACTAACAATATGTTTTATGCATGATGACTTATGAAAGTTACAGAAACAGAATGAACACTTTTTTGAGCTGCAAAACCATTGTTTCTGTTGTTATATCAGTTACACTTGTCATTTGCATTTTGGGCTCAATTTAAATGTGATTTAATATTCCTTTCTAGATTTGTAAATGTGAGATTATGTTGCTCTGCAAAGACTGGTAAACAAAGAAACTTGGTGAAAACAAGAGAGATCACTGGAATCATTAGGTTTCCTAGATGTTAGCAATATGAATAAATTAGATGTACCTCACAGCCTACCTTTGCTTTAGTATTGCACTGTAATTTATGGAATAATATTTTACTACTGCGTGAACAAAAATATAATTATTGTACCTGTAAGTGAAATCTGAAAGTAAACAGGTATTATTTCAAAGCATATTTAGTGCTTAATTAAACTTTTTTCTTGTTTTCTTAGAATAAAATCTGTATACATTAGTGCATCAATATGTCATAAAATGCAATTATGCTGAGAACTGAACACTGTGCATCATTACTAGCTAAGATCTATCTACAAAGGAAAATTAATTTTTAAATAAAACTGTGTGAAAATAAATTTACAAAAATATGCAAATGTTATTTTCAACTTTCTGACTTGAACTTTTCATTTAAGGCAGCAGAGAAAAAGGGAATGTCTGCATGACTTTCCTAAGTCTGCTGATGAAACTAATCAGGTGTACAAAGCATTTGTGACCTTAGGTGTAAGTCCAAGTGTAATTCAGTCATTAAAATAAGAAGTGCAAACAAAATATTGTGTATTTAGTGTATGCCTTAAATTATCTTTAAATAGAACTCTTCTGAAATAACGGGGGGGGGGGGTTCTTGGTGGTGAGGGGAATGTGGGTCATTTTGTTTTTTTAACGTAAAGACTGTCCTTAGAATTCCATGTTTTCAGGCCAAACCCACCATTATTGCAAGGTAATCTGCCCACTTGTATAGTAAGTTTCATTGGACTTCATTCTGTCACCAAACTGGTGAGTTTGGAATATCATTTAGAAAGATGTCATAACTTGATTCAGAGACTTCAAAGAATGCAGAATTTATCGTATACCTTGACCATCTATATAATGACTAACTACAGTATTAAAAAGAAGGTAATCTGTGTTACTCACATATTGTTAGCACTGTTCCCATTTAGTGATCGTCATAACCGCTCATGGTTAGGATAATGCCAATCAATAATATTTCCTTCTTTAGGATTTCAGAAATTTGAATCTAAAGAGTACCTATCTATATCAGCCATAATCCCACAGCTCCATTGAATACTTAATCCACTGATACAAAGTGGACTAGAGATTTGAATTAAAATATATATGTTCTCCGAAAAGCAAATAGAGTCAGTATTGGTTCTTCTGATCTGACATGTAGTGCAGGACCTATAACTGGAGTATCTTATCAGTATTTGTGGGCTTGGCAGAAAATATGTCCACCTAATGGTCTGCTAATTCTCAACACAGAGACAGGATTTGTAAACAGACTGAAGTCAATCTATGTATAGATTTCCAAAGAAAGACAATATTAACAATATGTGTTGAAATCCGAGGCACGCTCAAAGCTAGAAAGTTCCCAGTACTATTCAGGTGTTCCAATGTAGATGTAGCTTTTATTATTAACCTGACTTCCTGTTTCAAATATTTCTTAAATTAAAAAGTATCATGAACAGTTTATTTGTGATGTATAAGGTTAAAAGAATGTAACTTTCAGAGCGCAAAACATGGCAGGATAAGCAGATGATTTCCTTCCATTTTTTCTAAACTTATAATAGAATTTTATTGTTTATTCTTCCTCCTATTTATTTTTCATATAATTATATAAAAACCGGTGCAGAAACTTGCCCAACAATAGCCTGAAAATGTCACTTCATACCAACTATGTGCGAGATTCACTTAGCTTTACCATTTAAAATTCAAGTTTTTTTCCCTAAACTACATAAATACACTTCCCGTGTAAATGAATGGTGAAAGTTTGATACTTCTAGGTAACAACTATCATTAGACACCTACCTCAAAACAGATTCAGTTCTCTTTTTGAGGTGCTTCTCACAGTTGACTGTACAGGCAGAATAGATGACTAAATTATCCAGGTAGTTAGTGAGATGTACATCAACTTTATATATGTTAAATGCATAAATTATAACCTGTAGATAATAAGCAATTCACAGTACAACAGCAATGAACTGCTACATGTAGAGAAAAGAAAAAAGCTACCATGATTATTCACATTTATGTTTGTTTTTCCAGTTTTCTGCAGGTTTTGCACAATTCCTTTTAACACAAATACTGACAAATACTTGGAGTGGGTATCATTCCAAGTGAGAACAGACAAGTTATACAAACAATGGGAGAAGATTACAAAACAGAATTCAGATGGAAATAATCTCAAAATTAAAAAAAAAAAAAAGCTGTAAGAAATGACCAAAAGAAATCATGGGTTATGTTTTTGCTTTAATAGAAATGTGCAAATGCAGAAGAAGTTGCAGGATCACCAGGTTCCATTATAAATGCTGAAGTAGCACAGCAGAAGGTAAGGGATGGAAAACCATACTTCTCCCCTTGTATTTGGCACTGGTAAGGCTGCACCTCAAATACTGTCTTCAGTTTTGCGCCCCTCACTACAAGAAAGACACAGAGGTGTTGGAACATGTCCAGAGAAAGGCAACAAAGCTGGTGAGGGGTCTGGAGAACAAGTTTTATGAGGAGCTGCTGAGGGAACTGGGGTTGTTTAGCCTGGAGAGAAGGAGACAGAGGGGAGATCTTATTGCTCTCTACAACTACCTGAAAGGAGGTTGTAGAGAGGTGGGGGTCACTCTCTTCTCCCAAGTAACAAGTGATAGAACAAGAGGAAATGGCCTCAAGTTGCTCCAGGGGAGGTTTAGATTGGATATTAAGAAAAATTTTTCTACAGAAAGGGTTGTCAAGCGTTGGACCAGACTGCTCAAGGAAGTGGTGGAATCACCATCCCTGGAGGTATTTAAAAAACAGGTAAACATGATGCTTAGGGACATGGTTTAGTAATGGTGTTGGCAGTGTTAAGTTGACAGTTGGACTAGATGATCTTAAAGGTCCCTTCCAACCTAGACAATTCTATGATTTTATAATCTGCTAGGGGTGAATGTCAGAGGTGGAAACCAAAAGAACATCAATAACATCAAGAAAATATCTAGATGACTAGCAATTCCAACCTCCTGTGAAAACAAGACCTGATTATGACAGTGAGAGTAAAGACGAGCAAGTGGTGCATTCCTCTTCATGTTAACGGTAAAAAAACCCTTCCAGTAACTTTAAGGAGTAAGGAATAGATATTAAGTAGAGAATGCTGTACCAACGTATTAACATTTGAAGTGATACAATCATGTCAGGCATAGGCATATCTCTATGAGCCAAGCTTGAAATTAAGTTTCTGAAAATTTAAACTGTGCTCCAAAATGACAAGACTCCTTGACAGAGATGCATGAACCTATGTTTTGTGGAAAAGCTAGAATTTCTCATAATTTTTCACTTTTAAAACTAGATAGCAAAACCAGGGAAAAATAAGTGCTAGAGATCAGTATTGCCCTGGAAGTGAGACCGGTGAATCAATCTGGCAGATCTTTTCCACTTGTTACGTCTAGAAAAGCATTTATTTCATAGGCAAATTTTTGTTTGTGTTTTACAAATAGCATGCAATTTTTGCACATGAGCGTTCCTGTCTGAAGCTCAAGAAAACAAAAATAAAAAAGAAAGAAAAAGGGATTTTTTACTGTTAACTTTGGTCAATGCACTGTATCATGTGTACCAGCAGAAAATATGAACCACCTTATAAAGTGTGATAGTACATAATGACTTAATTAAAACTGATTGATTAAAGTAAAAAGAAGTGGGTGGGAAAAATCAAATGAACATAAAAAACTACTTTGAAGACACATGAAAAGCAATTTTTTTGAACAGTTTTAGTCCTTGTTTCATGGAAAGCATATAAAAAAGGAATTATTGTTATGGGAAAGAGATTTGGAGAAAGAGATTTGGCTTTCTCTCCTCATGCTCACTCACAATAAATTACCTCCTAGGACATCTGTTTTGCCTTTGAAAGTTTGACAGTAATGCTCTAATAAGCTGTGATTTTATCTCATAAAATATACATATTCTTTCTGTACAGTTTTGGTTGGTTGGTTGTTTGGCTTTATTACTATGGAATGCAATTAGGTGTGTAAAAATCCAATAGATGACATAAATTCAACACTAGTGTATATTTGTCAAGTCTGTATTTCAAAACACCAAGTCTCAGATACAAATCGGAAGTCCATAATTTTAGAGAGATACCTCTAATATAAGTGAAAATTAGGATTGTTTATTCATCCTCCCACATTCCCATGTCTGTTAGAGAAACATTATAAGATATCGAAAATACATTTGTGCTCAGTAATATAAATCTTGTTAGATAATTGCTTTCTGCAGTACAGGTTGCAATATGTCATCAGTTTTGAAATATGTCTTAATTTTATTTGGTAATTAATACAGCTGATTTTAATTAATGATCAGTGTATTGCTATAAGGGCCCTAAATTTTGATGGTGTGATGTGAACCTACTGGTTAGAGGGATGCTTGAAACAACAGAATACACTAATAAGTAGGTGTATTTGGAGAAAAGCATCATTACAAAGTTTCCTACATAAAAGTTTGTGTCAGACCATTACAAACAGTAGAGATACTCTTTGTGTCTAATCGTTTCTTCCATATTCTTTAGCTCTGAGATGTCATACAGAAACTTCCGCACAGTGGAGAGCATGCCATCAACAGCTGATAGAGAGTGTTGCTTTCAAACAACATTTTGGAAACAGTGTGCTTCATTTCCAAGTCTGAGTCCTATTTCAGAGGGCACACTAACAGCCTATCTCCTGGTCTTCCCTCTCATGCTGCTCTGTCTGGAAAACACAGTGGACAATAAGTCTGTTCCATATTCACGACAGTTATTGATAAATCCTGAGCCTCTACTTGTGATTAAACCTGCTGGTATAAGCAGTCTCTTTGCAGCAGTTTTAAAGAGTTGAAGAGTTAACTTTAAAACTTTGTTTTAAATGTAATGTGAAATCTCCTTCAACAGTCCTGTGACCTGGCTCAAAAGACTCTGAATATATCCAAAAAGGTATATTTAATATTTGCTGCTTAATGCTAAACTGCATTGCTGTGGCTCACCTCGCTCAAATGCAGGAATGAGTTTTCTGTGCGTGCAGACCAGGAGGAATATGTTGGCTCCCTGAAAGGTGAGAACTTTAGGTTTATGTTATGTGGGAAATAGATGTGCTTAAATTCTAAGTCTTTCACAACGTGTTTCCAAACAAGCAAAACTCTTCTCTGTTGGCTATTCTCAGCTAATTGAGAGGCTTAATGTAAACAGCATATGTCTTAAAAATACTAACAGTTCAAAGATACAAAATGCTGCAAAATTCCTTGAAAGGCACTTCAAAAACCTAAGGTCCATTTGCTAAACAATAACAAATAAGAAAAAAAGATCATTCCTAAAATTAAACCAAAATAATCTCTATTGTACTTTCCTTCATTTCTTCTTGTAGACGAGTGATCTGCATTGTGAAGGAATATATCACAAAGACAGATAATAATATTGGTAAAAAATCAGTGTACCATAATACAGAAAGTGTATGTCCAGTAGCTGGTACAACAAATACAAATGTTTAATGGTGTTTGTCTTTCAGCTTTCCCAATATTCAGATCTAGCCGCTGCTACTTCACAACATTTTAAACTCTACTATGAAAGACTCTAAGTATGGTGGTATTTTATTTTTGCCTTAGCAAAACCTGTTTTTCTGAAAATTCCTAATGAATAAAAGATAAAAATGTAAAGAAATTGACTTCAGTCAATCTTCATGTATTATTCAATAGTCTTCTGTGCGTATGCAGTATCTAGATACTCTAATTAGCTACCTTGGGCAGAGAAGACCTGGTTTAGAATGTTGAAAATAATAGGTTTCAGAGAAAATTAAAGGTAAGTATGGGATTAGGTTTCCTAGTGCAAGGTGACAAGCACCTGGCATCATTTCAGCTATAGTCCTATACATTATTTAATTGTTAGATGGAAAATAGTAAATAATCCAGAGCTGAACTGATTTCTTTAAGATCACTTTTAATTCACTAACTCTTTGGGAAGAAAATACTCCAGAAAAATGAAGCTCCTCTCCACAAAGAAAAACACCTCACCTCCCCATCAAGAAAGCTTTCTTTTTCTCAGTTGTTAATGAAAAAAAAAAAAAAAAAGAAAAAGAATCCTCAATTGGCATTCAGTTATGTGTGTGTTGAAGATTTATCCTCTGTGACTGACCCATGAGTATTTAGTTGTACAAAAGAGCAGACAATAAAGATGTCCAAGTTCCAGACTGGAAATGAAAACTCCGGTCTCAAAGCTATATTGTGATTTTTATTTCTCTCTCTCTCTTTTTTTTTTTTTTTTTTAATACCTAATGTTGGATAACTAATGCAAATAAGACTGTCTAAAAAGTGTTTTTTATTTTATATGTTGTCTGGATAAGAAAATTTTCCGTAGTCAAAAATGACTACTTTCCTGATTGTCTTCCAGGGATGGTGGAAACGGGGTAGGCAGAGAGAGACGGTGGGGAGGGGGAGAGGAGGGACATGCGACACACATTGAGCATAACTGGCCAGAACCCAAACCGGTGATAATGGTTGATTGTCTTCAAATGCTCACTGCTGCTTCACACCAGCTGAAAATATCTGCAGTTATTTTCATTGTATGTTGTGTGTTATTATAAATCTCTATCTATATCTTTGCAGAAAATCATACACCTATATGTACATACATATGGTTTAGATATGCTTCAGCTTGAACCTTATTATTCTTACCAGTGACATGATGTTGAAGTAACATCTATGTGATTCATTGCATTTCAGGGAGACACATCTGAAAAACGACAAGTCTTAATATTATCAAGTTCCGTTCAATAGGCACACACAAAGTATATATTTAAATAGTTCTACAAATTTGGGATGCTATATTTTGCTTCCATTTCTGTTTTGGAAGTTTTGGGGCTTTTTGTTTCTCTTCATTTGCTGCCAAACTATGATATTTAAAGACAAAAAAAATCAGTGTTTTTCTAATGATACAAGAACTTTTACTGTTTCTCATAGAGAAAATTAGTAACATTTCATTCTCTGTTTGACTAATAATTCTGATATTGATCCAGCAGATACTTTATTATATTTGTGAGATCGCTGACTGTAATTTAACAACTACCTAGTGAGTATTCTCATGTCGTTCTGAACAATGATAATTATAGATTGAAATTAATGCTTTAAGACTCAGGTTAACATATGTTTTAGGAGACAAAACTATTATGAACTGTTGATATTCGTTTCTATAGTCTTTTCCTGAATGATTTGTCAGATAGTAAAAATTAATGTTATGATTACCATAAAATGAGAGTGGAAAAATATAATAACATCAAGCATTTAAGTGTCACATAATAAAATTATGAGCATTGTGTTATGTGCAAATAAAATTGGGTCTTGCATCAGCATAGCGTATATATAATTTCAGTGGATTTTTGCCAAGCTATTTGAAACTGAACAATTCAATGATAACGTGTATGGACAATGAATTGCTCTCTGACTACTTTAATCACTCATGGTATTGCAAAAGGAAGGCAGTTCCTTAATGTACACCTAACAGAAGAATTGGTGTTCAGTAGTTTAATCAGGTTCCTTGAAAAAAAATCCTTTAAACTTATATGTAGCATGAAGGTAAATGAAGATTTGAGTAAATATAAATAACACAATATTCTCTTGAGGATGTAGACCTAAGGAAAAAAAGATAAGTCATTAAAACCAGGTAAACATCGTTTACATTATCTGTGACTGAAAATGAGATAATGGTACAGGCAAACATATGGTGTCAATATTTTCTACACTTTGAAAAAAATGAGCCTGAGTATAGGTACAGTTACAGTTTTTTATTTGTTTATATATATGTCGAGATATACATTTGTATTTCTTAAGTCAGTCTGAATAATTATTACCTTTATAAGCATGAATTCCTCGATTTCAGGTAGCTGGAGTAACAGCTGAGAGGTAAGTAAAGATCTGTGATACAGCCTTCTGTGTATGCTCATGTGCATGTTTCTCTGAAAACAGTTAAGAGGATAAAAGAACATTCCAGAAATTCTAATTCTAATATTGCTAATTACTTCTTCATTGTTTTACAACGATTAAAGTGAGCAAATGTAAATGTGAATCTCTACAGCATGGACGCTTACATTTCAATTAGTGACCCTACAATTCTTTGCAGTCAATGTAAAGAATTAGGCATTTCTAAACAAGGTAAGATGAATTGTTCTAAAACTCACCATTTTCTCCATTGGCTTTACAAGGCCCAAGGATGTCTACTTCAGACATGGATAGTTATCTTCTGTCCGATTTTAGGTGTGGTGAAAACCACTTTTATTGTCTCTGTTTTTTTCAGAAAATGGAGACATTGGAAGGCTAAAATGACTACTGTCATCATCTAATCTGATTTCTTCCACAAGGCTTAAGGTCTTGCTTGTTCCTGAATTCAATGTTATAAAGGAACCTGAATTTGAGAATATGTTTCAGGAAGAACCAGAAGTAGCTCAGAATATATGGAAAATGGTTGCTTTGATAATGCAGCAAGAAGACAGATCCAATGTCTCATTTACTGCTTCCTACTGCACTGCTCTAATACCGTAATTTATTGAAGGACACAGAAAGTAAATTAACTGAAAATATATTTCAATTTACAAAAAAAAAAAGTTTTAAGATAACATTTTAATTTGTATTTTGCAGATAGTCATTTAATTAAGTAACTAAATAGCTACAGGCCTTTCAGAAGAGAACTGTTGCACTTCAGCTATCAAACACTGCGAACACAGAAAAAGAAACTATCTGTTCAACATAACATGCCTGGATTCATGTTATTTGAAAATCCATATTTCCACCACTGAAAACATACAAAATCTCTTCCTTTTTATAGTTTTAGTGACATATTGCTGGCATGATTTCAATCAGAAATATTCTGCATATTTTTTTCATATTTTGGATGTAATCTTTAAATATTCTTATCACTACTAGCTGATTAAATGCTGTAATATAATTTTTATATATATATATAGACACACACCATTACCGAATGCTAGATAAAAACACTATGTATTTGTAACATTCTCTAGATACAGTGTGTAGCACACAGGCATGCACACACAGAATATTTTAAAAAGTGCACTGTACATTTACCACTTTTGCTGTTTCTAGTAAGCATAAAATTTCCATACCATGTTTTGTTCTCAATTTATGTCTTCAATTAAATATTTTCCTTTGCCTAATTAAGTAACACTTATTAGCCTTTAGTAGAAATTCTACTTTTCTCTTTCATCAGCAATAAAATACATTTTTGTTTAAATTATTGAGAAAAATGTACAGAGTAGTGCATCATCTGTCTCTTTGCCTTCCTCAGGAAAACAAAAAAAAAGAAAGAAAGAAATTTCATCTTTCCTGCCAGCAGGGCAGGATAAGAGATTCTCTACTACCAATATGCAGGAAATAGTGAAAAAACTCCCCATTTCTCTAATTCAAATTCACTATAATAATCCTACAGAAGAGCATGGTGTAATTTATTGTAGAATATTAAACGAAATGCGAGTTTCATGGGATGTAAATAAAACTCTGAGACTTGTAATTTGCCTAGAGAAATGAACGCTATTAGCAATATGTGTCATTTTTTGTGTATATTTTCTTATGTCTTGCCTTGTTGACAAGAATCAACAATCTATTTTGTCCCCTTTTGAATATGTATTTAGTATCTGAGATTCTGTGAACCAGCAGTGCAAGATATTGTAATAGCATGCAATGAACTGTGTAAGAGTGTCATTTTAATTTATTGCTGAGGGTTTGTCTTTAAAAATCTGTTTTGAAACAAACAAATATAATCTTCTCCTGAAAAGACTTCCTTGCTAATCACAACATAAACAAAATGAAGCGCTCACAGGGAGACCCTTGTATTCTTTTTTCCCAGACTAATTGGAGGAAAGCAGTCCATCACAAAGAAAAAGACGGTTTTAGGGAGCCATAGAAATTTAAATCAATATCAAGACCAGACATACAAACTATGCAACTACTCCTGTTTCAAGGGCCAAAAATGAACAAATAAAAATAAGTTCATAAATAACCTAATTTAAAAAAAGAGTGTGAGAGAAAAGAAAAAACCCAAGAAAATAAAAAAACACCAACTGTTCTGAATGATTTGGATATCTCAGAAGCTAAAATATTTTAACTGGCACCATGAGTGTAGGTCCACAATGGGATCCGATGTGAAGTATGACATGTTTAATGTACTCTCTCTTAGAAGAAATTCAGTACAAAACATGTACAAATTCATAACTACTCCTCAGCTATCTAGCTGAGATATCATGCCTTGTTTTTTTAACCACCCCTGCACAGCTCCGCACCCACTGTAAGGCATGCCATGTCTTCAGTACAGTTAGTCCCATAGTGGCCGCTCTTCTGGGAGCCATGAAATCCTTACTATCATTAAAACTGAAATTGCAGGCACTGAAAAGATTAAAAAAAAATGTAATAACGAAGCCACGGGATCTGCATGCTGGGCCCAGAGGAAATCTGGGATGTGCAAGGCTATGAATGCCACCTGCCTGCCCTAGGAGACCCCATGCTAGAGCCATGTGAACATGAGCCATTCCAAATCATTTGACTTAGAGTTAGCAATCATTTCCTGGGATCAATGTTTTCAGGAGTGTAGGCAAGCTTTTCAGCTTCTTTCTGTAAGCTGCCCTTAACATCTTTACAGATTTCTGGAAATCACACCAGTCACCTCTGCTAGGAAGTTCAGTGCTTTTGGAAAATTGGGTCTGAAAAGACCTGCAGCCTTCAAAGTGTTCTATCTTATTAACTGCTCCTCCAGGTGGCAATGCCTTGTGTCTGTGCAGCATCTCTGGAAACTAAAGGGTTCCAGTGGACACTAGTTTCTCCCTTACAATTACTGCTAATCCACTCCTGCCCATAAAAAAAAACCAAAACACAATTAAAACCAACTCTTCACCGTGTGTGACTGTTGTAATAAATAGAGTTTAAGAAATTAACAGTTTATTAATAATTTAATCACATTTCACCCATTTTAAAAATAGAATTCACATTTATTAAAAGCAATTTGTTTCCTAATTACTAAGTGTCTCTATCTTATTTTGTATGATTTAATGCCATTTCAGTAATATATTTAATTTTTCCAATGTCCCTTAAATCTGAAATGAGTTTTTGTTCAATATGAAAAAGCTGAAAAGTATGTCAAACTTTGTCAAGCAGTGTAAGCTACAAGAGTCAACATATTTTCACCTTTTGAATTCATTTTTATCTGTGAGAATTTGTTCTGTGATGAACTCAAACATGAATCACTCAGTTGCAACGTCTCAGTCCAAAGTGCACATTAGAACATAAACCTGAGAGAAAATGGCAAAGCCCTTTGACTTTGTAATTAGTTAAATCAAACACTAAAGGCTATTAAAAAGGATATTGAAATACAGGACCAGATTCTCTGCTGGAGAAAACCCATGACATTCCATGGAGTCAAATGAGTAGTTCTATATAAAAATCTATACTGAAACTCAGGATCATTTACATTAAGTGGAAAAAATAATGCAATACTGCATAGGACCTCACTACAGTTTACAAGATGACCTTGGGACAACCTTAATGTTTTCCTTTTTGGATCTTATTTCATAGGCATGGGCTTAAAATAAAATATTGATAAAGTGCATCAGACCAAAGTCATGTTTCTGCTGCAAAATGGGAAGGAGTATTTGATAATTGATATGTTGTTTAACCAGCAATCTGGCCAAAGATTTCAAAAAGGGTGAAATATGCTTGGATTGTCCCTTTCACAAGAGAAACCTGGCAACTGCTTTCTGAACCAGCTGGAGTTTATGCAGCATCCTATTGGGAAAGCAGCCAGTAGGGAATTGCAATAATCTAATCTTGAAATAACAAAAGTGTGAATGACCATTTCAAGGTCTGACTGTGAAAGATGTTATTGCAACATAGCAGAAGTTCTTTAAGTAGCAGGATGATAACATGCCCTGGAGTTTGCATATTTTTTAAAAGATAAGAGAATGAAGGTATCTTAAAGTTTTGCAACTCTTCACTACTATAGTAAAAAATTGAGTTTCATTAAAGTAAATAAGAGATTAAAAGTAGTCTAAAGAGTTCTATGCCTAATATTTATTTATTAGACTGAGAAAATTATAATGAAGATAAAAGTAAAATTGCTTATGTACCCAGTGTTTTATCAAAATCAGTATTTATAATGGCAAGGCAGAATCCGAACTATGTGAATTGTCTTGATTTTAATGGTGTTAGGCCAACCAAATAACTGGATGAAATTTAAAATGTGTAATTCCATTATATGTAAATTAGAATTTGCAAAATTTAGGTAAAAAACCCCAACAGATGTACTTATCTCCTTCGCTGGTTTTAAAAGAATTTACATAGAGATATAAAAGCAAGTATTATTACCATTATGAAATTCTGCTAGTACAAATAAATCTTTCAAAGTTAGACATACCAGTTAGGTGTTATGTGTCCATTTTGTTATTAGATTCTTATCCATGATATTTTTTTAAAGCAGATTTGAGCTATTTGGTAGTAGTTTGTAAGGTTTAGGGGTTTTTAGTACATTTATTTCACTTTTATAATCTTTTTTTTTTATCTTTACATTTTATATTATTGGAATAGCTGGTTTTATGGCACTTCAACTTTTTCAAAGTATTTTTGTCAAATTTAAAACCTCTCAGTGTATAGAAGAATTAACCATAACAGCAATAGTGAGAAAAGTAATGTGAAAGGCACAGTAGCATGCTCAAAATATTTTATACATATGTCCAATGGTCATTTAGACTCATTTGAAGGAAATCACCACACAACTAGTACACTCTATTTGATTTAAACAGTTAACGCCTTTTTCCAAATGGTCAGAATGCAGAACAGTCCCAGTCCCCAGAAAACAATGGTGTTTGAGAAATAATTTGGATTTCACTTTTTAACTAATGAAGTTCAGTTTGATAGTGAGCAGCCAGAAGGTGAGGAAGAATAATTTTTAAATAAAATCTCAAAAAAACCCATTGTAAACAAATATAGTACACATATACAAGACCAAAGTACCAACTTTGAGGCTTACATTTCTATTTACATATGATAGCCAGATTACCTATCTCCATGGCTCACAAGTATGAGCTTATATTTTTATTAGCATTATTAGTCCTTTAGATTTTCTCAGATTTTGGGGTGTTTTGTCACCCCCTCCCTCTCTTTTTTTATTTTATTCTGTTTGGGTAAAAAAGAAGAAAACACAAACATGTCAATAAAGATCTTCATGTTTCAAAGACTCCATCCTACGTGTCCCCCACTTTCCACTTCAGGAGAGCATGGATTTCCTGATATACTTGAATGATATCTACACATCCCAGGTGGTTGACTCAGATACTGTGGGGCCTATCAAATGGTGCAAGATGCTACTGTGTAAGTAGCTGAATTGAAACATGAATATATTTATGTTTGCAAATGTGAGAATTATGTGTATAAATTTTCCATCCAAGCTATGCTTCTTTAGAAGGACCTCAGTAGATGACTGAGCCAAATTACACTGTGAGATATGAAAAAGCAGGAAATTCTTTATTGGACTATGGGAGATTCTCTTTCAGTGCATCCTTCTTATAGTTTTCTTGAGTTGAAGACCTTCTAAAGGTTTCAAAGAGCTCTCCTTTTTTGCATATAATACAATAAGCTTTTGGCATATGATACAGTAAACTCCTTTTTCCAAGAGAGTTTGGACCATATAGTTGATCTTCCCAGGTCCCTTCCAACCTGGGAAGTTCTATGATACTAAGATGTTTCTTCATTTTTTTGTACTGCAAATAGTCTGAAGAAAAGCTAAATCAGCTTTTCCTATTATTATTCTTTTGTTTGAATTCTATATTGTGGGACTAGATGAACAGTGGACTTTCAGAATATGTCCTTTCTCAAGAGGGCATTTAAATTTAAATTTTAAGTTAAATTGAATTATACTGGAAAAAAATATTTCCTGCATACTAAAGAACTTCATATAAAGTATACTGATGTCCATGTGACTTTTTCTTTTAAGGAGGGTGCTTTGTTTATTTGCTTTTTGTTTTTTTTTTTTCTTTTCTGCTCAAGGTGCTGCTTCTTAAGCAGGTGCCTTTCCAGATAACACTCTACTTCTCTTTCACACCCTGTTTTTGTAGAATTCTATGCATTTTCTTCTAAGTACAGTAAAGTGTAATTCTAACACTATCCCTAACTCTCTTCATCTTTCCTTATTAGAATGGGAAAGTTATAAGGGGAATAATTTTGACTCACACTATCCAAAATTATTTCGATGCAAGGATATACCATGCCTAACAAACGTTAGTGTGATATATAAAGCTTTCAGAAGACTGTGAAGACCTAAAATAGAAAGCTAAAGGGAAAATTGCAACTCAAATGTAATTATAGCTTATATAGCAAATATATTCTGCTCAGAAATGAAGGTATGTCTGTGCTACAGAAGAATATGCATAGTCTTTGTTTGAACAGCTAGGCCTGTTCGAAGAAGAATCTCAAATCTGCTATCTCTTTTGCTCAAGCACAAGCATTACTAATAGTGTGCCCATGGCTCTGGCCAACAGGTTAAATCTTCTTTCTTAGATCTCACAAAGTCCACATAGTAAATATCAAATGAATAAACATCAGATGCATTTCTTCCTGAAGTGGTCAGATCCACAAGAGAGTAAGGGAGTTGAAGATACTTTTACTATGCCATTTTTTTACTATATGGATATGGAAAGAGTGGAGCAAAGATCACTTGTGCTCTGTCCCACTCCTGGGACTCTCCTAGAGCCAGTATAAAAATAAACACTGTAGTTGTAGAGAAATGCTGTATGAGTCCAATTATGGGAACTGTGTAAAAAATGCAGAATACTCTGCATCGTTGAAAAGGGGGAAAGCAAACTAGTGAATGAAGGGAGGGAATTGAGGATAACTTATCAAATCATAACAACTAAAAATCTGTCAGACTAGGGACAAGATAAAGAATTACCTATCACTGAAGTCTTAGACCAAATAAATTTTAAACCATCATATAAGCAACGTCAGTATCACAACTGCATATTTAAATGGTGCGACAGCCCCTGTACAGCTACTAGTCTTTCTTCAACACTTCCACAGAATAACGGACTTTGCTATAAAAGGTTAATTTAAGACATCTTTCATAGGTTATTATTTTCATTCAAATAGTGAGGTAGTCACTGCAATAGTGCCCAAAGACAAAATATCCTGAACTTGCACAAGACATTAAAGGTCTTTTACCATAGGGGAAGGAGGTAAGAAACCTCATCAAGTGCATAGGTAATTAGATCTATTTTCTGTGTTGTTGTTTATATCTTCTTTTTTTTGTTTTGTTTTTTCTTAACAAGATTTCTTTAGACTACATCAGCATCAACTACTCTACATTTTCTGAATCTGGAACTGTCTGCTGCTGAAACAGGTGGCAACATCCAAATCTCAGTTTACTCTTAGCATTGATGAATAATTTCTTGCTTTGGGCTTTAAAATGTCTTCCATCAGAAAACAGCTTTTGAAAAGTATTACAACTGTAAAGATTCACATTTAGACTTTCACTGTAGAGAAGGTTATTAGGCAGCTATATGATATTATCGGGGAACCAGATGAAAATACTTCATGGAGTAATGAAGAATAATAGTTTGCACTTTTCACTCTCAGATAAGCTTACAAACATTAATTAAGTTTCACAATATTTATATGAAATGAATACTGTCCACTCTATTTAAAGATATGGGACACAGTAAATGGCAGATCACAGTCAACACAAAAACTTCGTAATGAAACTAGAAATAGGTTACAAAGGAAACATAATCTCACTTGCTATAAAAGGCTGCATCTCCTCTGATTTTCAGCATAGCCACAATAATTTCAACACCTTAAGTTGTTCCCTTGATTCACAGTTACTCAGTTATTTTTCTATTCTATAGTTACAAGACATCATTACCACCCACAGTGGACTTATAGTAAACCTCACACAGCTAAAGCCCTGGAGGAATTTAAGTTAGTATCATGATATAGCAACAAAGTAATATCGTGATTATGAAACCACCCAGGTTATGAAACCTAGAATAGCCAGGTAAGGCTCTATGAAACTTTGAAGTGAGGATTGCACAACTTTTAATGCTTGATCTTTGTCTCACTAGAATCAACAGAAATCTTACTTCTGTCTTCAAGGGGAGGAGAGTTGATCCACGTGCTAGTGGCTTCTCACTGGTTGAAGTTTAATATGCAGTTAAATTTATAGTAGGATACCATGGAAAGGAAAAAAAAGAGGCGAAAAAAAAGAGAGAGAAAGAAAGAAATAGGAACCCTTTTTAGACAGATGAATGAATCCCTGAACTCCAGTTCTATTTATGCCTCCTAGATAAGCCACATATGTACTTAGTGACTTTCAGTTTTAGCTGCATATTCTCTGTGTACTGCTGTTACAGATTTTAACTGGATATGCAGATACAGATGAGCAGGTGTGAGAAAGGGTCTTGCAAATTTATTTTACAGGGACAATGGATAGAGAATTGGGAAAAATTGATCTTAGCTTTGCAAAATAAATCTGCACAGTGATGATATAAAGTTACTGAGTTGTTGGACAGATTTGACATGGCTCTAAATATTTAAGACGCTCTTCTTAGGTTGTTAAAACTGGGTAGTAGTTCCCCTTTCATATGCAATCTCTAGGTTAAGTTGGTAGGTTCTTGCGTGAATTCAGAAAACTACAGAGAGATATTAAATTAAACATTTGTTTAAGGGAGACTCTTCTTGGCTGAGCTTGGAATTGAAAGCAACAATAAGAAAGAAGTAGGTCTGAGATTAAAACTGCTATTTTCCTGAAAAATGATAAGAGAAGAATAAAATAGTATACTTGTGATGAACAAAGCCTTCCAAACTGACTCTCACATGGCTCACCTATACTTGAGAATAAATGCAGGGAGACAGTCTTCCTTAAGACTGTAAAACCATCCAGGGACTCAAGAATCCCAAGAAAGAAAAGAATTAATATATCATAGGAAGCTGTACATATGATGTGGGAAAGCTCTTCCCACAAAACTGAAAAATATGATTTCTATTATCTCATTCCATGAAATTGTGGCTTGGAGTTTTGTTCTTCAGAAAGAGACTATCAGGGTACCTTGTTTGTTATAGAGATGAAGTCTTTGATGAACCATGACAATGACCAGCTGGGTCAAGTTGTATTAACTCAAAATTCCAGAGTTGAAGGATTTTTATTTAGAGTATTCAAGGATAATAAGACCCCTTGGTTAAGACAAAGAGACAAAACACACAAAGGCAAAGACATTTTGAGGTGGACATTGTAAAACCGTTCTAAAATGATGCTGTTTGTTAATTTAGATTTGTTCACAGAGCCTATTCTAGGCTCCATACATACCATAAAAAGTCTATAAAACAATTTAAAAGAAAAAAGGAATGAAGGAGGTTTGAAGTCTATAAATCATCCTCTTTTCCTTTTTTATCCACTGCAGTATCTTTCCCACGAAAACAACAGGTCCTAAAAATGCTTATAGGTAACTTTAATCAGCTTTCCAGACAGTCCTGCCAATCAAAATACTTTTTTTAAAGGGAGAGCTTCAACAAACAGATGGGCTTTACAGCAAGTCTTTAAGGTCACCAAATACTGGCTGTAGTGAAATGAGAAGTAAGATCCCTCATGAAGGACATCTTGTTTCAAGTGGGAAGCAGCTTTCAGTTCAAGTGATCCTGAATGTCATGGTAACGCAAGAAGAAAGTTAGTGCTGGGAAATAGAAGTATTCTTGTAAATTGGGAGCTGATTTTATAGCTGTCACTCATACCTGCACAGATTGTGCCCTGTGGACTCTGGGACTTCAGTGGTCTCTGAAAGAGTGTTATCAAACAAAAATTCAGTGAAAGAAATTAAGCAACATGTTCCTCCACTAGCAAAAGTCACAGCCTCTGAGATGTGACAGTGGGCATTTAAGTAAAATCTATCTATCTGAAACATCCAGGCAGTGGCAAGGGACATATACCCAGCTATTTCAGTGGTTAAGAGGGTTGGCCCTTCCAACTTGTTTTCTAGGGCCAACTCCAGGGACAGGGCAGCCTGGGACCAGTTCTTTGGACTATTACTGCGTGACGATTGCTAGCACTGAGCTAAATGTAAACTTTCTTCCCTCTGGTGTTTTTTTTCATGGTTATTCAGATAGTTTCAGGAAAGCCGATTTTCAAAAACTGTGATAACGTGTGTCTCTGTATGGACGACGTATATTTACTTCTGTGGAGCAATGATGGGTACCCATTGCAATAGACAGAACATTTCAGAGTTGTGGGATGAAATTTGTCCTCTGCAGCTGCAGAGGCTGGTCATCCCTGAGCAGAGACCATATCAACATACTAGTAAATAACTCCTTGTAATATATGTATATAAGCATTTATTTTCCAATCACTTATTGATTTTTCTCTACTCTTGTACCTATCTGCAAAAGAATTCACATTAAATTTCAAGAGTAACAAGGGTTGAAGAAAAGAAATATGGTTATGCATACATCTACATCTACATTTACTTCTACCACTACCTCTACATCTATGTCTACATATACAATAATCCCAGCATCATTTAATTGTTGCTGAAATGTTAACACTTGAGAGTGAAAAATTTTGGTAAAGATATACATAAATACTACCTGGTAGAATGGTAATCAAGGACACTGGATGAAAAAAGATAGCGAAAGACTAGCTTTACGATCTGAGCTGAAAATATATGTTGTTTTTGTAAATATGTTTCCTTGAAGCATACTGTTGTAAATGACTGGCTAGAGAAGTATTCTTTAGACAAAGAAAAAGAAGAATACCTAAAGGAGATTTATAATATTGGTCTCAGCAGAATTTAGGAATAATTAATAATAATTTATAAAATTCCATATGCTAAATGTGTGGTTTATACATTACTATGCTTATTAACAATGAAGGAAAATTGCAACCACAGTGAAGACATTTAATGAAACTGTAAAGCTAATAAGGACACCCCATTTTGCCCTTCAAATGGACACCGAGAGTCTCTTTTCTCAATTGTTACGAATTGCAGTTTATTCTTTCTGCTTCAACTTTCTATCTGTGTGCAAGGTATACACCAAATGAACAGCCACGCTCTACGATATCAAGGAAATTTAACTCATTAATACTGCATGAGGAAAACTGGGTTGCATCTAAACCTTTAGCAGCAGCTCTGCAATCCTTATATAAGATCCATTTAACATAATATCTAACAGTATTCCCCACCTTTAAATACAGGAGTATTCTGTTGATTTTAATGGAACGCACATGCTAGAAGATAAGCACATAGTAAAAAATGCTGCTGGACAAAGGATAAGGCTCCCTTAACCTTTATCATTTGGTTTGTCCACTTCATACAGAGTCCGTCAAAGTATTTCTATGCATCTGCTGTAATCATAGAATCATAGAATGGTTTAGGTTGGAAGGGACCTTGAAGATCATCGAGTTCCAACCCCCCTGCCATAGGCAGGGACACCTCCCACTAGACCAGGTTGCCCAAGGCCACGTCCAGCCTGGCCTTGAACACCTCCAGGGACGGGGCTTCAACAACCTCTCTGGGCAACCTGTTCCAGTGCCTTACTACCCTTAAAGTGAAAAACTTCTTCCTAATGATTAATCTAAACCTGCCCTCTTCCAGCTTAAAGCCATTCCCCCTCGTCCTATCACTACATGCCCTCGTAAAAAGTCCTTCCCCAGCTCTCCTGTAGGCCCCCTTTAGGTACTGGAAAGCCACAATATCTCCCCGGAGCCTTCTCTTCTCCAGGCTGAACAGCTCCAACTCTCTCAGCCTCTCCTCATAGGAGAGGTGCTTCAACCCTCGGATCATCCTCGTGGCTCTCCTCTGGACACTCTCCAGCAGGTCCATGTCCTTCTTATGTTGGGGACTCCACAGCTGGATGCAGTACTCCAGGTGGGGTCTCACAAGAGTGGAGTAGAGGGGCAGAATCACCTCCCTTGACCTGCTGGCCACACATCTTTTGATGTAGCCCAGGATACGGTTGGCCATCTATCTACTATTCCTGATGAAAAGAAAGGGGAATGTATTTGGCCCTTCAACGTTGTTTTGCTTCATGCACTGGTGATACATTCAACAGTAGTGAAACATTAAATTAGAGCTGTTCTCAGTGTGATTAGTGCTTGCCTTCCCGTTTAAAAAGGTGCAAAATACCGGGTGCAGACCCTCAGCTGATGGAAAATGTCATACTTCAGTTACTTCAGCAAAGAAACTACAGTTTACATAATCTGAGGATCTGCCCTGTGGTGCCTTTGCTTTCTCTGTTCTCATCTTTAGATTTGATCTTTGCTTCAATGCAGAGGTTGCAACCGTATTGTTCTCAATACCATTGCGTTCATTAGTGAGAGGAACATGTGCACTGAGACTTCTGTTTTGCTTTGTTGATGTTTTCTTACAAAACAGTGCAAGTCATTCTGTATGGAAGCACAAATTTACTCTGCGTACACTTATAATACAAATTCCTTAGGAAGGAACAAGGAACTATTTCTTTATACACATGTGCACAGAGACAAAAATGATAGGGAACTGACCTTTATTGTTCTTCACGTAGAAATGGGACTATTAAATAAGAGTACAAAGCAAGGTATATAAAAGAAGACAGTTATTTGTTTTGAATTAACATTTTTACATTTATGTTGAAGTATCAGAGAAAGCTCATGCCTATACAGAGTAGGCAGGACAGTTGTTTCTTTTTAAACATCTTTCTTATAAACTACAGAAGAGGTATAACTTTCTATATTTTTGTTTATAAGACTAGGTTGGAACAATTTCCTGTTCTTTCAGCAGATCACATTTATAAAGAGTGATATTTAATTGCCGGGCAGGCATGAAAATAAAAGCAAAAATTCAAGGGGAACCCAGGCTGAAAGACGATTTTAAATGAGCTCGTTTGTTTATTGTTCATGATTCTTTATTATAGATTTTTCAACGTACAGTCTGTATTCCTTTAAGTGAAAAAAGATAGAAACTAAAGAGGTTTGTGAGTACTGGTGTGTAATTACTTATGGATTTTATGGTTTTGGAGTGCAATTTGTTTCAAAAAATCTAAATATCTAGTGTATAACTGAATCTTCTTATTTATACACAGAAATAGTCTTAATTTCAGCTGTTGGCCTAGCTGAACTGGTTGAAATCCTTATACACTATGTTACGAAAGTTGTAATTTGTAAAAAAATTTTCCTCAGCTTGAAGTCAAGCAAATTTCATCAAGTTAAGTATATTTTTTTTCCTTTTCTAAAAGAAGGTTTGAGTTGATTCAACCACATAATGGCTTTAACTAAAACTAATTCTATGAAAACATAGGAACTTCAACCATTTTACACTGATTTGCAACCTGCAAATGTACATGCATAGTTATAGTAAGCGGTGATTTTTCAGAAAATGCATTTCTGTGTGGATAATGGAGTTGAGGTTTTCATGTCTCCATTTTTTCTAGATACTGTTTAACTCATTTATATTGTGGGTCTATATGTATCTTCCTGTCTCACTTTAGGTGACTGAGTCCAGATTGTATCAATAAGTTCAAAACATCACCATTGATGTTAATGGAATTGGCAAGGTTCAATGGAGGAAGTTAATCCTTTTGCCATTTGCTGTTCTTGAAAAAAAATTACCGGCTGAAAAAACAAACACTGAAACACAGTGTTATATTAAGCTTTTCAGTCCAAACACATGAACTGTAGAATAGCCACTGATTTCCCAAACGTGCCACTGTGGACCAAATTCATTTTTTCTGTACACCTTTCTTTTTTTGGTTTTGAGCTTGTCATTTTCTAAACGTCTTGACACATCCAATTTCTTTAGAAGCGTAACCTCAGACAAAATGGTATTTTTCCCCTGCAGAATTAGACTTCGTCTTTTTCTTCTCCTTGTCTGCTCAACAATTACTTTTACTGTTAAAGTCAGAAATCTTTTTCAGAGCTAGGTGTGTTTGAAAACAATGACAACAAGGAGGAGGAATCAATTAAGCTGCTTTCTCTACAACCACATAAAATGAAGGCATACAGCTTCCTGGTAAAAGTCTAACTAGGTGTTTGTGCAGATCCTTACCATTGTAACATTTCTGTAATCATAGATGATGGGTAATAAGAAGGTTGAAATTTCTGATTATGATACAAGTGTATATTGCTCAGCCAATCCCAAAACCAGGGGCTGCTTAGGAAAATATTTCTGAACTAGACATTTTAACCCCCATCAGAAGGAGATAGAAGACCTTTTTAAAGCTCTTTTAAAAAAGAAGACTCTTTTAGCTGCTTCCAAAGAAGGAAGTTTTGCACTTCCAAAGAAGTGCAGTTTTGATGCACGTTACCATTCTCTTCTTTTCATTTGCCTCCATGCAGCAAAATATAGAATAGACAGGATTTTTAGCTTTACTGTTATAGTTTATAGAATCATTATGACCTTGATCTCTTAAATGTTATCTGGCCTTGATCCAGTAGATGAGCTTAGTATAAGTATGCTTAACTATGAGCATACTCAAGAGGGTGCTTCAATTAAAGCACATGATGATCCTATTTACTTTGACGAAAGTCCTCAAAGGTGTATGCATACAGAGTTAATTGCTGGACAGGGATCTTACATGTGATGATATTTCCTCTCCAGCTCTGTCCCACTACAGATGGTTTACAGACATCTAAAATGCAGACTTAATAATGCAAGAGCTGATGCTTAGCATGATGAGTAAAGATACTTCAGCTCTTTAAATGTTGCAAAGTTCCCTACCAATGTGGTGGGAATAATTATCACTGTACAATAGCCAAGAAAAATCACTCTTGGAAGTAAAAGAATGCAAATTGATGGAATTTATTTGTTGAAATGCGATTAAAAATACAGTATATGAAAGTTGGCATTCTGGGACTGAGAGTTGGGAATAATTAATTTTATTTGTGAATATACAGTCGCATAAACAAACGTGTTTCGGTTTCGGAATTATTTTTTTTCCCAAAAGAACACTGAAAAATATGGCTATTCTAGTATGGATGTTATGGTCTGTGCAAAAACAGTCTGTAAGAGATGCCTGATCCTCTCAATACAACAGAGCTTGCAAATTTTATTAAATATTCTTCTATATTATTGATATTAAATTAATTTGAAAAAAATAATGGAATAGACAGGAGTGGTGACTTAAGGTAGGTCTAGACTAATCCCATCTAACTTTATATGCTTTATATGTAGAGCAAGTAAGTTTAGGAGTATTATTATCTTAGGTTTCTTAGCAGTCAATGGAGAAGGCTTAATACCTTCAGAAGGTAATTCAGATTTTATACTGGCAAAGCTTCTGAGGGTTCCTGTCTCTCACCCCTGATTGCACTAGAAGGTGAGAATCACCGGTTTTGGTTGGGCTTTGGTTTTGTTTAGGCTTTTTTATTGTTGTTGTTTTTGTTGGTGTTTTGGTTTTTTTTAATATAGGACCTGTAATTAGGCACTTTAAACTTAAGCAGAAAATTTAGGGTTAATGAGTAACAGGTAAGACAAGGACAATATTATCAGATTTCAGAACTCAAGAAAAATCTTACCCAAAATGGGGGGAAATACTCTTTAGAGGTATTTAGAGGTCTTTAGACCTTAAATATATGTGGAATGATCACAGCCAAAGTTATTTTGCCTTCTTTAGTTGGTGTGGGGGTTTTATTGTTGTTTTTCGCAAGGAAATATGTTATATAGAAAGCATTTAATTATTTATCAGTGGAAAAAATGCACTGGAAAACTTATAAATATTCATTGTTCTCAGCTTTTTTTGGCATTAAATAACACCACAATGTTTTAGACCTTTCTTGCTCTGTTTGTTTTTATTATATTGATCTTTTTATTTAAAAGTACATTTAATGCAAATCTGCTTTGCATTGAATGTAATTTAAAGTAATATAATATTATTACAGACATTAACAGTGTCTTTTATTTTCCAGATAACGGTATCAGAGTACCATCATACTGAAGTAAGTGACATCTTTTCTTTATATTTGTTAGCTATTTTAATAAATGTTACTATAGCCTTCTTACAGTTGTACAAACTAAATGCAATTTGTGTACTATAATGTAAGAAAGAGATTGTATCTTGAAAACAATAAAGGCAATGCTAAGGACAGCATCAGGAGCAAGGTCTGTTCTTTTTGCAAACTATTTTCAAGATGTTCAATTACAGCCGCATATGTTTATCATATCTTAGTGTCATTTAGGGTTCTTTTTTATGGAAAACTAATGTTTTCAGACAGCTACTAGGTATCACAATTGCTCCAAAGTAATAAAAAGATAAATAAATACTATTCATTATTAAAATTGCAGATTGTGAGGAAATATGGGAAATCCTTGAAACTGAACTTTCTCCCACTTTGTGAAGGCAATCTTCATATCAAAAGAGGAACAGTAACATTGCACTATTCCCAAATCATATTTAAATCTTTTCCTTTTCTGAGTGCTGGATACTTATGTAGGACTTCTGAATCCTCACCTTAAAATATTTCCAAATACCTGTACAGTATAAAATGATAAAGTCTCTTCAAATTATGTAATAGGATAATTCTGAGCTCAAAATTAGAGAAAACACCACAAATCTGGAGTAATTAAATGATGGTTCAAAAATCCATAAACAGAAATTTTCGTGTAGACTCTCAAAGCATTTACAATAGATTAAACACTTCATTAAAGCATGATATGACTATCACATAGGTTTATGAAAAGCATTGTCTTGGTTGTGTAAGTATCAACACTCAGCTCTCTTGTGAATTGCTCAAAATCACACAGCAGTTTGGAGAGAATTAGAATCAGTGATCTTAAAAAGTCCCACTTTGAAATTCCAGCCCTAATACTAACTTAGTGTAGTGCCCACAGAATGGGGATTCTCCCTATTTGTTTCCCTTTGAGATCACGTCATTAGCTGCATTTAATAATTCTGTGGCTTTTTTCTCACAGATTTATCCTCTTCTATCTCAATATTTTCTAAAGACTATGAATTCAACAATACAAACAAAACAGATGCTCATGGGCACTATTATGAGGATATTTAGGATGGGGGCTAAGACAAGATAGGTACTGGGAAGAAAAGTAAAGATATGGAAATGTTCTCATAACTGAGGAGAAAGAACAGCTCAAAAATCTTAATACTGACAAGTGAATTAATAATCTCTGTAATTGGGTATTAAATGAATAAATATACAGAAATATCAGTCAACAAGCATCTACCTTCCACGAATTTTATCAACGAAGGATAGTACCAGAATAGGGTTAAATGGAATTTACTTCAACTCACTTTAGCCTCTAAAATATGGATGTCTTTACCACAGATGTCATTGCATATGGTACCATTTTGTCATTTAAAGACATGAATTCACACAGGAACAGGCACAGAAATAAACAGCATGATCAGTGAAAGAGATAAGTTTGTCTTAGAAAAGCAAATCAAGTGAACTTGTAAAGTTTGGTAAAGTCTAGGGACTATTTATGCGCAACCACAATGGGAGGAGGGAGAAAGAATATCCAAGAAATTGACAACCTATGTATGTTAACAAATGATACTCTTCATTCTTTTTTATCTTTTGATTGATTGCCAGATCCCTATTCTTTGATCAATATTAATTTTATTTTACTTTAGCTGAAAGTATTTTTTCCACATAGTGCAATCTAATCACATTATATAGAATCTAATTTGAATATGAGAAGGAAAAAAGGCAGTATAGGTACAGAAAATTGCCTCTGGGAGTCTATGTGCTGATATCATACATGAAAAGTACTTTACAAGTTGACTTAGATGAAAAAGTTTTTCAGCATAACATGTACTGGCAATATAATTTATCTTTAAATTTAATGTTATAGTTATATCAATGACTAAGAAAAAAAATTCAGAACTACATTCCTTCTCCTATAAGTTGTAACAAAGATGCCATGACAAGTGCATGTCTAATGCCATGCAGCCAAGTCTTGACTCACTTGGGGTATGGTTGCACACACAGGCATTTCTGTTGAGATTAAAAGGACAGGTTATGGGTGTAGTACTCACACTGATAAAGGGATTTCCAATCTGGTTTGCAGATTGTACATGTTTTTGAAGTGAGCACCCCGTCTTATTTTTCGTCAAAGTACCAAGATTTTTGTATTAAAATTTGTGCATGGACACACGTATTGCATATATGTATGCAAATATACACACACATGCACATGTATATACTTTTTACACATATATGCATGATATGGTGTCCCTGCCTGTGGCAGGGGGGTTGGAACTCGATGATCTTCAAGGTCCTTTCCAACCTAAACCATTCTATGATTCTATGATTCTATGATATTACGGATGTTATCTTATAATAATAAGCAATTTGTTATTTTACAGAGGCACGTGGTTCTGCGCATACCTTTTTTCTCCATCTTGAGTAAGACATCACACAAAATATTTGTGACACTCAGCAACTATTGCTGTGAGGGATAAAGCAGCTTCATAGAATAAAACCCAGGAACTGATAAACAGACTCCATTAAAATGTGTTTTCACACTATTCAACCAAAATGAGAGTTATCTTTTGCTTTGATGTTAGCATTTGTACTGTAACCCTTATTTAGTTGTTTTGATGTATGCAATAATTGATACTTCAATAATAAACTTGTTTATATTCAAAATGTCTTTAATCTTTGTATGGTTCTCTTGGTGTCTTTTTTGAAACTGAAGTGCCTTCTTGGCATATCACTACTGTGATGTCTTCTTTGCAAGCCTTTCATTGCTAATGTATTGACATGAATAGCGGTGTTTTCATATCTGCCACCTATCCAGCACTGAGAAACAAATACAGAATTGCTGTCTTCCTCTACTCATAATCTTTTGGGCTTTAGTCATACATATATAATTTATATTTATATATGATAATAATCCTTATTAAGTAGAAGGAATGACGTGAGGAAACAGAAAAGTGATATTGCAGTATGAAAAATATGAAGGGAACAGAAAGAACTACTGCAGTATTTTATAAATGGGAAGCGGAGAAAATACTTACAAACATACAAAATAAATAGCATATGTGTTAGTCCATTATCACTTGCAGAGGAAATTACACCTTCTATTCTGGTTTATTCTTTTTAAAAATATGTAAATAAAGGATATTGGTAGTGATTCATTCCTGCATTTATTTGCTAGATTTTATGTCTCATTACACTTTCCTGTAAAGAATAAACTGGTTTTGTGCATTTTCCTTCAGCCTAGTGAGAATGTGCAGTGGGTTGACACTGATTGGCTGCCAGATACCCACCCAGCCGCTCTCTCCCCCTCCTCAACAAGACAGGGAGAGAAAATAAGATGAAAAATCTCATGGGTTGAGATAAGGACAGGGAGATTGCATACCAATTACCGTTGTGGGCAAAACAGTCTTGACTTGGGGAAGCTGAATTTAATTTATTGCCAAATAATTATGTAGGACAGTGAGAAACAAAAAAAGAACCAAAACTACCTTCCCCTTCACTCCCCCTTCTTCCCAGGCTCAACTTCACTCCTGACTTTTCTGCCTCCTTCTCCCCCAAGCATTTTCTGCCCCTTCTTAAATACGTTTTCCCTGAGGTGCCACCACTGTTGTTGTGGGGCTCAGCCATGCCCTGGGGAGGGTTGGTTGGAACCAGCTGTGTCCAGCACTGGTCAGCCTCAGCCTCTCCTCACAGAGGCCACCATGCAGCCCCCTGGCTGCCAACACCTAGATATGAATGGGTGACCTAGGTTGTTGTGTGTATATCTGCCATATGTTACCTGGACTAAAAACTTTCCCAAGTTTGTTGAGAATGTTCTAAGATGTGTTCAGTGCAGTGTCAATGGACGACTCATGTAATTTTTTTGGTTCATTAATCACATAATGCTAGTAATACTCACCAACAGTTAGAATGACTTGTGCAAACTCTTCATGAACTTGTTTTTCCTAAATGACACTGGTGACTATAGTTTTATGAAAATCTCCCACCTTTTCTCAAGTAATTTACCTACTGAAAGCATCAGAAAGACTTTTAGTACAGTGGCTCTCATGCTTTCGCACAGATAGAATTTCTTCTTGCTTTCTTCTAAGGCAAGCATGCAATTGACTTTTATAAAAGATTTGTGATTTGTGTTTTCCCCATGACATATTGCCACTGTGAACATAAGAAGTGTTAGGAGTGCAGACTCTGTTACTATGGACGGTGTCCTTGAAGCATGTTTCCTGCAACTCTGTCTAATAACATTTGCTCAGAGGAATGAGGAGAATGCTTTGTGGGTTAATGGAGAACACAACTCTAACACGAATTCAAGGTGACTAATGGATGTGCATTCTGATGCTTAAGTGCTGCTGAAGAAGCCAATCTGAAGTGGTAACAAGAAAACTCTATTAGTGACATATTACTATTTTTCTGAGGCTTCAGTGGGATCAAAAGTAGAAGACATACAAAGAAAGACTGGTTGCTTATTTATGGATAAGTGAAGGTAAGTGATATTTTGCTAAACGTGAGGGACATAGGAAAGAAAATGGAGGCTTCTAGAAGTAGTGATGGACTTGCATGCCTATTTAGTCCCTGAAATGATTGTGTGCATATCCTGCTCTAGGCTTAGAACCAGGGCAAGGTATCCCCGTGAAGTATTTCTTTAAGGAAGGAGGAGCATATGACTGTGTAGATCACATATGTTTCTGTGTTCAACAGTAGAACGAGATGAACCACAGATGCATTCTGATATTGTACTCAGAAGTACCACAGATGAATTCTCAGTCTGAAAATGCCGATTATTTCCCAATGTACACTTGGTCTAGGGAGTCTAGGTTGATTACATCAGGGATTCAACAGTACAACAAAGGGGGTGAAAGTGAAAGTCTGTCCAATGTGTCAGAACTATTAAAAGAAATAAAAATAAAAAGACAGAAAATCAGAAAAAACAGCAGTTACCTTCAAAAGCCTACTTATTGCTGTAATACATCTCCACAAAACCTGGACGTTTCTCTTCTACAACTTTTCAGCAGAAATGAGCAAGATCATTGCTATGTGTATGCACATATATATAGTTAACCCAGCAACACCAAACAAACAGATTTTCTACACGGACTACTTCAGTACTGATATGGCTCTTCCTTTTCCCTGAAGGAAATGCTTACCATAAATGACATATATCACCTCATACACATAACTCAAAACCTGACATTTTTCCCTCTCTAATGCATGTTCACATTAATTCCTGAGTTTCTTTCAATTCCCTCTCATAAAAAGAGTGGTTCTAGATATGAAGCTTAAGTAAGGAAAATATCAAAAGTAAAGGTTTGTTACCTTCCCAGTCTGAGAAATCATAGAATCATAGAATGGTTTAGGTTGGAAGGGACCTTGAAGATCATCGAGTTCCAACCCCCCTGCCACAGGCTATAGATATATGCTATAGATAGATATAGATATAGATATAGATATAGATATAGATATAGATATAGATATAGATATAGATATAGATATAGATATAGATAGATAATGCTATAGATAATGCTATAGATAATGTAATAGATGGGAGTAATTGCAGTCTAATGCACACTTTACCAGGGTGAGGGTAAGCATGAGCAAGAACACATGGTGAGAAAGCTGACTTTTCTTCAGAACACTGAGCAGCAGTGATTTGTTAGTGGCACTTCTGGAAAGGAACAGGGACAAGAAAAACAGGCTCAGAAAGGCAAGACCGACTGTGGCAGGTCAGAACATGTCTGCCTCTGGAAACAGAGTTAACTCACAAAAATAAAATATTATTTATGAAAAAGTTTTTAATTAGATTAATTTCATGATAACTGGATGTTTGTATAGCATATTTGCTTAGAAAAAGGTTTTCAAAAGGGAGATTTCAAAAGAACAAAAAAAGAACCAAAATGTTAATAAGTCAATGTGAATTCTGAAAAGACTGGAATGTTGATATGTTTTTGTAGATATTATTTAAATCTTTCTGTCCTGTGTATATGCTGTTTTCCAAATCATAGTAAATAATCTTTCACATGCTCATTATTTACATGACAGTGCCTACAATATGTCCTTAGTAACTTTGCGTTGTCTTTATTAATAATATTACTTCCATATCTCACATCAAGAGAAAGACCATTCTATGATTTAATTTCACAGATTTTAGTTTAGATTCAGTTTGTCTTTCATCTCTAAAGGTGTTTAACACAAAAAGTTGAATACTTTTTTAACAATATTTCTTCAGCCAGTTAAGAGCTTAAAACAAAAAGAAAAAAAATGCAATAGTTTTGACTTCAGGTTTGTTATCTCTGTATTATTCAGAATTAAATTTTGATCCAAATTCCACCAAAATCAATGGAAGACTTCCAATGTTTTGAACTGACTTTGAGTCAGAAATTAAAGGGAGATATTTCAGTGTGCCAAGCATTTAATTGTCTTTTTATATATGTTCCTTTTCTACAGACAATGTGTTTCTAGTTTAACGTATAAAAAGCAAGGAAAGAGAGCATTCATTAATCTTCACTGTTTTTTTTTCCCTTTTATGCTAATATAATGATACAACCACAATAAGATAATTCAATATACTTGACACATCTGCTATAAAACTATATATCTTACAATGCAAAAACTTGGCTTTCAAACATCTTTTTTTTTCAGTGTCTTCATGACAAAAAGGGGCATTAACTTATTGTCAGAGACTTAGGTGCTTTTTGATTTCAATAGTCTCAATTGTTAGGCATGTTATGAAAAAGGAAAAGTAAAAACCCCGTCTCCATCTCCAGATAATCTCTAAGTAGTTTTTAAATCTAAGTGATAAGCCACTATCAGGTAATAGTAGCAATATTTTAGAGTATTTTGCTGAGGAAGACACTGCTGTAGACCAAAATGCCAGAGAAGTTATTTAAAGAATACACAAAAACTTCTTTCTCTGAACATGGGGGCACAAAAGGCTAGAATCTATGAGAGAAGAAAACACCACTGCTCTTTCCATTTTTCTTTCTTACAGTTTCTAACCCTTTTCCACATAGCTCTGCAGTTACTTCAAAATCTCTATGTTGAATCATACTATCATAGAATAATTTAGATTGGAAAAGACCTTTAAGATCATCAAGTCCAACCACAAACCTAACACTGCCAAGTCCACCACTAAACCATGTCCCTAAGTGCCATATCTGCACTTCTTTAAATACCTCCAGGGATGGTGACTCAACCAGTTCCCTAGGCAACCTGGTCCAATGCTTGATAACCCTTTCAGTGAAGAAATTTTTGCTAATAGCCAATCTAAACCTCCCCTGGCACAACTTGAGGCTGTTTCCTCTCATCCTATTGCTTGTTACTTGGGAGAAGAGACCGACTCCCACCTTGCTACAACTTCCTTTCAGGTTGTGGCAGAAAGCCTCTCTCAGGTCTCCCCTGAGCCTCTTTTTCTCCAGGCTAAACAACCCCAGTTCCCTCAGCCACTCCTCATAAGACTTGCACTCTAGACCCTTCACCAGCTCTGTTGCTCTACTTTGGATGTGCTCCAGTACCTCAATGTCTTCCTTGTAGTGAGGGGCCCAAAACTGAACACAGTATTCGAGGTGCTGCCTCACCAGTGCTGAGTACAGGGGCCACCTGGGCATGCTGCTGGCTCATACTCAGCCAGCTGTCAACCAATACATCCAGGTCCTTTCCTGCTGAGCAGCTTTCCAGCCACTCTTCCCCAAACCTGTTACACTGCATGGGGTTGTTGAGACCAAGTGCAGGACATGGCACTTGGCCTTGTTGAACATCATACCATTGGCCTCGGCCCATTGATCCAGCCTGCAAAAATCCCTCTGTAGAGTCTTCTTACCCTCAAGCAGATGAACACTCAGGCCCTACTTGGTGTCATCTGTAAACTTACCGAGGGTGCACTCAATCCCCTCGTCCAGATAATTCATAAAAGTATTAATCAGAACTGGCCCCGATAATGAACCCTGCAGAACACCACTTGTGACTGGCTGCCAACTGGATTTAACTCCATTCATCATAACTCTTTGGGCCCCACCATCCAGCCAGTTTTTTACCCAGTGAAGCATATACCCGTCCAAGCCATGAACAGCCAGTTTCTCCAGGAGAATGCTCCGGGAAACGGTGTCAAAGGCTTTACTAAAGTCCAGGTAAATGACATCCATGGCCTTTCCCTCATCTGCTAAGCATATTTCCTTGTCATAGAAGGAGATCAGGTGAGTTGAGCAGGACCTGCCTTTCATAAACCCATGATGACTGGGCCTGATTACCTGTTTGTCCTGTATGTGCTGTGTGATGACACTCAAGATGATCTGCTCCATAACCTTCCCCAACACTGAGGTCAGATGGAGAGGCCTTTAATTCCCTGGATCCTCTTTCTGGCCCTTCTTGTAGATGGGTGTCACATTTGCTAACCTCCAGTCAACTGGGACCTCCCCAGTTAGCCAGGTCTGCTGATAAATTATGGAAAGTGGCCTGGTGAGCACTTCTGCCATCTCCCTCAGCACCCTTGGGTGGATCCCATCTGGCCCCATAGACTTGTGTGTGTCTAAGCAGTGTAGCAGGCCGTTTAAAATTTTGCCGTGGATTATGGGGGCTCTATTCTTTTCCCCATCCCCATTTTCCAGTTTCAGGCCCTGGGTACCTGGAGAACAATTGATCTTACTGTTAAAGACTGAGGCAAAGAAGGCATTAAGTACCTCAGCATTTTCCCCAGCCTTGGTCACTATATTTTCCCCCTGCATCCGATAAAGGACTGAGAGTCTCCTTAGCCCTTCTTTCATTGGTAATACATTCATAGATATATTTTTTACTGTCTTTTACAACACCAGCAAATTAAAGTTCTAGTTGAGCTTTGGCCCTTCTCATTTCCTCCCTGCACAACCTCACAACATCCTTGTAGTCCTCCTGAATGGCCTGCCCCTTCATCCAAAGGTCATAAACTCTCTTGTTTTTTTCCTGAGTTCCAGTCAGAGCTCTCTGTTCAGCCAGGCCAGTTTTTTTACCCACCTTCTTGTCTTTCAGCACATGGGGATGGCCTGCTCCTGAACCTTTAAGATTTTCTTCTTGAAGAATGTCCATCTTTCCTGGACTTCTTTGACCTTCAGGACTGCCTCCCAAGGGACTCTGTCTACCAGGCTCCTAAGCAGGCCAAAGTTAGCCCTCTGGAAGTCCAAGGCAGCAGTTCTGTTGTCCCCCTTCCTTGCCCAGGACAACCTCCAACCATCACATCACTCGCAAGTCCTTCTCTGTTCGTAAACAAGTCCAGAGGGGCACCTTCCTTAGTTGGCTCACTCAACACCTGTGTCAGGAAGTTGTCTTCCACACACTCCAGGAACCTCCTAGACTGTTTCTTCTCTGCTGTATTGTATTTCCAGCAGATGTCTGGTAAGTTGAAGACCCCACAAGAACAAGTGGTAGTGATTGTGAGACTTCTCCCAGCTGGTTATAGAATAGTTTGTCTGCCTCTTGATCCTGGTTGAGCAGTCTATAACAGACTCCCACCATGATATCTGCCTTGTTGGCCTTTCCCCTGATTTTTATCCATAAACACTCGACCCTATTGTCACTATCATTAAGCCCAAGATGATCAAAACACTCCCTAACATACAGGGCCACTCCACCACATCTCCTTCCTGGCCTATCCCTTCTGAAGAGTTTATAGCCATCCAATGTAGCACTCCAGTTATGCATATCATCCCACCGTGTTTCTGTTATGGTGACTATATAGTATTTTTCCTGCTGCACAATGGCTTCCAGTTCCTCCTGTTTGTTGCCTATGCTCTGTACATCGGTGTAGATGTACTTCACTTGGGCTATTGATCCCACTACTTTTTTGTGGGGACAAACCTTAATTCCTATGTGACCATTGTCAGGCGTTTCTATGGTTTCTAACACATCAATAACCCTTGCGTCTTTGCTACTGAATGGATCTCCGTCCCCTATCTCCATTGAGACGGCAAACCGAAGGACCTCACTAACACACCGTCCCTCCAACATTGACATGTCGTCCCCAGGCTGACCTGTAGTGACCCTTGTTTTATCCCTTTCCCCCTTCAAATCTAGCTTAAAGCCCTTTTGGCAACTCCTGTTAACTCCTGTGCAAAGATCCATTTCCTCCTTTGGCACAGATGTAGCCCATCTGTTGCCAGCAGGCCTGGTAAGGTGTAAACTCACCTATGATCAAAAACCCAAAAATCCTGCTGGTGACACCGGGCCTGCAACCAGCTATTGATCTGCTGTCTCTTCCTGTTTCTTCCCTCATCATTCCCTGCAACTGGAATAACAGAGGAGAACACTACTTGTGCTCCTGATCCCTTAACCAGTCATCCCAAAGCTTTGAAGATTCTCTTGATTGCCCTCAGATTTCTTGTTGCAACTTCATCACTGCCTACCTGAAAAATCAATAACGGGTAGTAACCTGAGGGCCATACCAGGGTAGGAAGCTTTCTCTTCATATCTTTAACCTGAGCCCCAGGGAGGCAGCAGGCTTCCCTAAGAAGTGGGTCTGGTCTACATATTGCGGCTTCTGTTCTCTTCAGAAAGGAATCTCCTATGACAATGATCCATCTTTTTTTCTTTATGGAAGCAGTTTTGATGCAGCGTGTAGGCTGACTTAACCCCAGCGACACCTCCAAACTAGATGAACCATCCTTCTTGTTATTGTTCAGTTCTACTTGTAGAGTCTTGTACCTATTATGCAAGGGCACATGGGAAGGTGGGGTAGTCACAGAGAATATGCTCCTGCTGCACCAGGCAGGAACTTGTTGCCATTGCCCCCTATGCCTTAAGTCACTGTGCTCAGCCAGGTGGAGAGAAGATAGGGAATCCTCTGTATCATGTGTCCTGTCTGCCTGTTGGGCCTGTCTCAGGGAAGGTAGGGTGTGATTCTAGTAGTCTCTCTCACGTTCCCTGATGCTCTTCAACCTACTCACCTCCTTCTGGAGCTCTGTCACTAAGCAGAGGAGTTCCACTACCTGGGTGCACCTTCCATGGCTGTGAAATGACACTGAAAACAATGTTTTTGTGTCTATGTATTGTTTCTTTCTCCACTTTTTAAGTGCAACTTGTTATTTCTTTCTCACACACAAGGCTTTTAGTCCAGCCGCTCCTGCATGTCTAGGTTTATCACCAGATCATAGTAAGCCTCTCTTTTTAGCAAGGTATAGGAAAACACAGATAACTCTTACTCCAGCCCTGTGTGTATCTTTTTACAGACAGAAGACTTTACTGTTTCAGCTGTCTATTCTATAAAGGATGTAGACAAGGTGGATGTGGTTTTTTACACTTTAGCTGAATGACAGACATTGTATCTATCAACTTCACCAAGGTTAATCTAACTCAGAACAAAGTGTTGACATGGAAGATGTAACTGGGAATACAAGTTACAGAACAGAAACCTAGGGCAACTGCACTATAAGCTTAGATAAGTCAATTACATTTCTAAACTTGAGTGGTATGAATTTAGAGGTAGGTGTCCTGAATAATGCAAGGTGCCCTTTAAAAAAAAAACAAACAAAAACCGCAACACACAAACAAAAAACTCTAATCAGTTTCCCCTGAGATGAGAAACTTAGCACTTTGTAGGGCTTTTTCACTACTTAGCTACAGCTTTGTGCTATATTTAGTAAATTGCTAAGCAATCCCTTTCAAGCTCTAGACTTATTTCCACTGTTATTCCAAAAGCTATTGATTGCTTGATTTTATATCCAAGTCCACAAACATTTGTGACACTGATAACAAGAGGAAAAAGGTGGTAGCGGTACAGCCTAACTTGTTCTCTGATCACTCCTCTGTTCACTCCCCCCCCACCCCCCCACCCCCCAAATCTTGCTTGGCAAACATGACTGTATGGACCAAAATAAATTCTTTCTAGATTTCTAGTCGCACCAGTATTTATGAGCATTTCCAGGGCAGTCTTGGACAAACTCCCCAAAGTGATGCTTAAGTGCTCTGCACACTTCTTACTCATGTAGAGGAATTACACTCCTCATAAAATGGAATCATAATTTTTTTCGTACAGAGTATGAAATGTTTTTGTGTCAAGAACTCCCTTTCATATCACAAAATCACAGAATATTTGAGGTTGGAAGGGACCTCTGGAGGTCATCTATGCTAATCCCTCTGCTCATGCAGGGCCACCTAGACCCAGTTGCCAAGGACCATGTCCAAACAGCTTTTAAATATCTCCAAGGATGGAGACTCCACAACCTCTCTGGGCAATTTGTGCCACTGCTCAGTCACTCTCACAGTTAAAAAGTGTTCCCTGATGTTCAGACAGAACCTCTTGTGTTTCAGTTTGTGCCCATTGCATCTTGTCCTGTCACGGGGCACCACTGAGCAGAGGCTGGCTCCGCCCTCTTTGCACCTTCCCTTCAGGTATTTATTTACATGGATGAGATCCCCCTGAAGTGATCCCCTTCTCTAGGCTGAACAGTCCCAGCTCTCTCAGCCTTTTCTTATAGAAGAGATGCTGCAGCCCATTCATCATTTTGTGGCCCTTTCTTGGACTCTCTCTAGTATGTCCATGGCACTCTTGTACTGGGCAGCCCAGATCTGAACACAATACTCCTGGTGTGGCCTCACCCATGCTAAAATATGTAGTAATTCACATATTAAAATTCTCAAATGGAAAGGAGCACTCAAATTTTCAACAAGTTCCTTGACAGGCTTTTGAAATTAACATTAGGAATAATGTTTGAGAGCATGGATTACAATCCAGGACGTCTCTCTCCATTTTGAATTCCACAGCAGAAAATGAAATATGTATCTGCTAACTTCAGCTGCTATAGTCATTCCTAATCACTTTAAGCTTCTTTGTTTGTAAATGTACTGAAAGGGACAGATTTCGCAGGAAAAGTAATTGTCCTGTTTTAATGCCTTTCTTCAGATGAGATGGGTTTGGTTTTGTTTTGTTTTTTTCCCATTCACTACTAGGGTGACCTGTTCAGGCTTTAACAGCTCATTTCTGTATGTCTAAATAAGGCAAATGAATGTTACCGTTGTTGTCTAGTACTGGAGAGCTCTCCTGAGAGACAGAAATTAGGATTCTCTGTCTTCTGCGAGCAGTGGTTTGGAAGGCCACTGCTGCACGATACACTTCAGAAGCTTCCTTCGAGCTGAGTGTGCTCATTTGCTTCCAGACATAGAACAGCCTGCTTCTCCCTCCAATGAAATTCCATTTAGTTCTCTTTGTACCAGCCAAGACATGACAAAGGAGTAATCATGCTGCTCAGATATCCACCTTCTAAGAAATATCACATGGCCAAATAACAGAAAATATAAGCTTCACATAGTTGACAAAAAAGGGTTTATTTTGTATTTCAGAAAGCTGTATTTTTTTAATTCACATCCAAAATGAAGTATCTTGTTAATAAATATTTCATGTCAAAATGTTGCACTATACTTTTATGTTATTAACACTTCATTACTTTTTCAAAATATACTACAGAACATTTGCAAGTTATTATGAATAATCATAAACCAATAAAACAAAATTATAGTTGCCAAATTAATCATAGAATCATAGAATCATTTCGATTAGGAAAGACCTTTAAGATCATTGAGTCCAACCACAAACCTAACACTGCCAAGTCCATCACTAAACCATGTCCCTAAGTGCCATATCTGCACTTCTTTAAATACCTCCAGGGATGGTGACTCAACCAGTTCCCTAGGCAACCTGGTCCAATGCTTGATAACCCTTTCAGTGAAGAAATTTTTGCTAATAGCCAATCTAAACCTCCCCTGGCACAACTTGAGGCTGTTTCCTCTCATCCTATTGCTTGTTACTTGGGAGAAGAGACCGACTCCCACCTTGCTACAACTTCCTTTCAGGTTGTGGCAGAAAGCTTCTCTCAGGTCGCCCCTGAGCCTCTTTTTCTCCAGGCTAAACAACCCCAGTTCCCTCAGCCGCTCCTCATAAGACCTGTGCTCTAAACCCTTCACCAGCTCTGTTGCTCTACTTTGGATGTGCTCCAGCACCTCAATGTCTTCCTTGTAGTGAGGGGCCCAAAACTGAACACAGTATTCGAGGTGCTGCCTCACCAGTGCTGAGTACAGGGGGATAATCACTTCCCTAATCCTGCTGGGCACACTGTTTCTGATAATAAGCCAGGATGCTCTTGGCCTTCTTGGCCACCTGGGCATGCTGCTGGCTCATATTCAGCCAGCTGTTAACCAAACCCCAGGGTCCTTTTCCGACAGGCAGTTTTCCTACCACTCTTCCCCAAACCTGTTACACTGCATGGGGTTGTTGAGACCCAAGTGCAGGACATGGCACTTGGCCTTGTTGAACTTCATACCATTGGTCTTGGCCCATCAATCCAGCCTGTCCAGATCCCTCTGTAGAGTCTTCCTATCCTAAATGATATCCTCAGGCCCAACTTGGTGTCATCTGTAAACTTACCAAGGGTGCACTCAATCCCCTCGTCCAGATAATTCATAAAAGTATTAATCAGAACTGGCCCCGATAATGAACCCTGCAGAACACCACTTGTGACTGGCTGCCAACTGGATTTAACTCCATTCATCATAACTCTTTGGGCTCCACCATCCAGCCAGTATTTTACCCAGTGAAGCATATACCTGTCCAAGCCATGAACAGCCAGTTTCTCCAGGAGAATGCTCCGGGAAACGGCATCAAAGGCTTTACTAAAGCAAATGAAAAATATAATGCAATATATTTTCCTTGCATGCTAATTCTCAGAATTCCATACCTCATAAGAGATTAACCACCCATTATTATTAGTAAAGCCAGCGTTATTAGTATAGATTTAATTTAAGAGAGATTTTCTAAGTTTCTACTTGGTGCCTCTGGGACAATGCTTCCCTGGCTGTAGCTTCCTTGAATTTTTAGTGCAACTAAAAAAAGTTATGACTGGATGAGAATTTCAGTGCAAATATTTGCAACAAGACATTTCAAATACGCAGTGCAAATCATAAAAAAGCTCCCCTGGGTCAAGGAAAGTTGTAGTATGTATCCTGAAGTGGTGCATTGTCTATGCTATTTTCTACTCAAGGCTATGACAGTTAATTCATACCCACTATTAATACATTTAGGACCATACTTCTGTGTCTTTACAAATGCATTTTTTTCTGTATTTAAAACAAAAAATACCATGCTGAGACTGGTAGAAGAAGCTAGAAAATGAGCAGTAAGGGGAAGGATGGAGTTTTGTGTAATTATTCATGTATAATTGCATTACACGTAACAATAAAATGTGCAAGTTTTTTATTTCCTTTCCAAAATTATCAGAAGAAAATGCTTCAGTACCTCTTGATATGGCATACTGATGCAAAAGAAGCTGTCCTGTGCAACCTGCTGTAGGTGTCCCTGCTGTGGCAGGGGGGCTGGACTTAGATGATCTCCAGAGGTCCCTTCCAACCGTGATGATTCTGTGATTCTGTGATTCTGTAAACCAAAATAATGTGAAGTCAATATTCAGTATGAATGAGTATCAACTGACGAGACCTAAAAAGCTTACAGTGACAACAGAGACCTCTGCATAAAACAACTAGCCCATCACAGGGACAAACCCCCAGATTTAAATATTTCTGGTATAGTAAAGGAAAGCAGAATTTACATTTAAATAGCAAATATGTTTCTGGCACAGGCAGCCCCATAAATTTAACTACAGCTCTAAATATCACATAAAGAAAAAAAATGAAATAAATCTGTAAAGGATCTGTAAAACAGTCCTCAGAAGGGAATAAAAAATTGAGCTTTTTCACCAGTTTTGAATTCAACATCACTGATTCTCCATGCTATCAAAACATTTCCAAATTATTGGCTATTTTATGAAAAATAGAATCAGCATTGCTTTCTAATTTCTGTTGATGTTGGCAAAGCTCTGAACACATGTCCTTCAAAGGTCACTACTTCTCTTTGTTTATGCTGTGAAAAATGCTAAGGGACTACCTACATATGCAACAGCTAACAAACAGAAAAAGGATTTGCTCTGTCCCTTAATTTAACCTGTTATCAATTCAGACACAAAATTATTTTGTATTTTTGCTTTATACTTAATTCATGAAACTAATAATGACATTTGACACCCCAAGTCAAGCATAACATCGGAGGTCACAGAAAAAAAAAAGAAAGAAGGGAGGAAGGAAGGTGGGGAGAGGAAGGAAGGCAGGAAGGACAGAAAGACAAAAGGAAAAAAGGAAGGAAGGAAGGAAGGAAGGAAGGAAGGAAGGGAGGAAGGAAAGCTTCTAATATCTAAACTGTAGAACTTCGGACCTTGGGAGCTCCAGTTCCTACGTCAAACCTTGCCCTGTCTGCAGGTTAAGACAAGTTCTTATTCTGAATTTCACTGAGAAAATATTTCAGCAAATGGAGAAAGGGAAAAATCTGCACCATCTACTGTCTCAGTATGTACAGTCCTTGGACCAGGGCTTTGAAGCACATTATTTTCCACAAAGTTTAGAAACAGCTGGAATGGATATCCTACATTTTCAGTCTGTGAACTCTAGATTTTCTAGATGTTGACTTTTTTCTTTATCCATTAGAGAAATGCAATCAGAAAAGAAGAAAATTATAACATATTTTTCATAATAACATATTCCATAATGCCTTTGAACAACAGTCCTGGCAGACCAGAGCTGAAACTCCCTATTTCCACTGCCACACCTTATTTTCAAATCCTGAAGACCACAAATATTCAAAGAGATGAGGTGCTATCCAGGTTGGTTTTGACTTTTTTTAGGTTCTTGAATTTCTACATTTATTCAGACAATGAACAGCTGTACTGTATTTTATAACAACACCTTGCTACCTAAACACAGCAGTGGACCTGATCTGGATGAGTTAGAAATATGATATTGTGCCCTGTAGAAGTCTTTGGAACCTTTTAGTTAAAATGAAAAAATGAGTTATTGTTGGTATGAAATGGACATACCAAAGGAACATTCCAAAAGTCTGAAAGTTTTGCAGGGATTCATCTTCTTAGAAGACGGAACCATATAGGAATTCAGCCCATACTCTACTGGCTGAATATTGAAGATTTTGGAGCTAGAGGAACTGAATGTGAAGAAAGATGTTCATGTTCTTCTGCAGTATCCAACACCCAACACAGGTTTCCAAAAGGCAAGAGGAAACACATTATTTGCTTTTAAAAACTTCACTACAATTTCTTTTTGTATGTATTCAGCTGTATGGCTTATCTTTCTGTTTCCTGCAATGTGGCCTATGATAGAGATCACACTATTGCCTGGTCTGTTACAGGACTGTATAATGTATGCACAGTCTTGTCAGTTTATCTTTAATTCACCTTGGATATTTGAGATCTTTTACAGTTTAAATCATAAACAAAGTATCATATGAAATAAGAAAAAAAATGCAACTGTGATAAACCCCCATCTTTAAATTAAATTGTTAACAGTACATCAAAATATATTTTTGTAGTTGATTGTTAATAGTAAGCAATGAATAGAAGTTGTAACCATGTGTTTCTTGAATATTGGCTTTCTAAATAGTGACTATTATAGAGATGACTTATTACATAGGATTTCCAGACTTATCACTGTATTGATGTTGAGAATTGCCACATGAAATAGGGAGTGACTTTACTTCGTGCGAAGAGGCTGGATAATGCTGGTGAACGTGGAGAAATTTTCTACATTTTATTCTGTCATCAGCTTCCCCTAGTTTCTCTTTTTCCAAATGGAAGCTCAGGCACAGACCCTGGGATAAGATTTGCAGATGTGTTGACTTTAAGTGTACAGTCATCAGGTTTGTAGCTTTGACAGATGCTAGTTCTGCCCTTGGTTCTGTTAATTGTACCATATGACTGCTGATTACTGAGCCTGTGCAAGTCACTTTATGTTGGACTGAGAACTTTAGCTCCCTCTTTTATTTATTTATTTTCTCCTTGCTCAGACAATCATGAAAGTAAGTTAATGACAGCAAAGACAGAAAAAGGCATAAACAGCAGTAAGGTTTTGAAAACGTTTTAATAAATGTTCAGGGGTTTTGGGTAATACGCATTTCAGTGGGAAAAGCGAGAAACTTGCTGTTAGGCCTCACGATACAAAGCACCTGGCATAGCATGTTATTTTATAGTTTAATTTTTCATCAAATCTCTCAAAATATTAAAGATGTTACACAGGTATTAAAATGCAATAGTCTGAACTGAGGAACGTTCGTAATTTATTATCTGATATTTTCTACAGCAAAAATATTCAGATGTAATAACAGCAAAAAGTTACTTTTCAGAACTGTGGACTACTAGCATGAAAGTGTATGTACAGCTATTATGACATGAGTTCTGGATCATAAAATAAGTATTCTAAGCTTTTTTCAGAGCCAGAGATGAAGCTGACAGATTTCTAAACTGAAATTCTGTTCCAGTTGTAAGAAGTTCATGTCTGATATAGAATCATAGATCACAGAATGACAGAATGGTTTGGGTTGGAAGGAACCTTAAAGATCATGTGGTTCCAACCCCCCTGCCATGGGCAGGGTCATATTCCACTAGATCAGGTTACTCAAAGCCCCATCCAACCTGACTTAGAACACTTCCAGGGAGGGGGCCTCCACAACTTCTCTGGGCAACCTGTTCCAGTGTCTCACCACCCTCACAGTAAAGAATTTCCTCCTAATATCTAATCTAAATCTAACCTCTTGCAGTTTAAAACTGTTACCCCTCGTCGTATGGCTACACTCCCTGAGTCCCTCCCCATCTTTCCTGTAGGCCCCCTTTAAGTACTGGAAGGCTGATATAAGGTCTCCCTGAAGCCTTCTCTTTTCCAGGCTGAACAACCCCAGCGCTCTCAGTTTTGTTTTCTTTTTACAACAGATGATTTACTAGAAACTTCACAGTCTGTTGGGTTTGTCCTCTTTCTGCTTTGGAAAATTGCCTATGAGCAGACTGTTGTGAACTAAATTCACAAGACAGAGATACAGATATAAAATCTTGGTTACAGGAAAAGGTTCCTAATTTCTGACTTTTTCTGAGGATACTATGTTCTGGAAAATGTTTCTCCTAAAACTGCAGCAAAGAAAGTAGTAGTAGTACACACAATGATAAGAACAAAATGGTCAATACTTGTGCTTTGATGCACAGTGAAAGATTTTGAGAAATGGTGATTTGGTCTCAATGCAGACCAGGAATTTGGGGCAGATTGGATGATGATTTCCTCTACAGCTTCATATTCACCTGACCCATATACCATGGGATGCAGTAGTTTGAAGCAAATGAAATTTGTTTGTATTTTATAGTCTCTTTGTCTTTATGTTATTGACATTTTTCACTTAATGCAGTGAATAAAAAAATTGAGATGATCTGTGTGCAGACCAGAACAAAAAAGACTACTTAGGAAGGAGTGGTAAAGGTAACTGAAAACTGGACATGATTCACTAAGCTGAATCTGCTCAGGGAATCACAGTAATTTAGCATGCACACACAGAGACAGTATTTTATTTTGATGAATTTTAAATTCTCTGTTATTTTCAGCAGTGATCAACCACACTTCTGTGCTTGGAGGAAGAGAAGCAATCTCCAAAGAAATGAGGCTATGACCCCCTCCAAGGTGCTTGGGTCATTTGCTGATTACAGCAGGGCACAGTACAGATTTAGTGTCTGCTGCTGAGGAACAGAACGATAGTGTACTGCCACTGAGGTTGCTGACTGCACAGTAGTAGTTATTCCTGCTTATTGGCATCACGCTGCTCTTCTAGATCCCCAGATAACCAATTGCTAAATTGTGCATAAACTTCATAAGTTATTTTAAAAGTCAATGTGAAAACACCTATGCAGATAACTACTACGCACTACCGATTAAACGTTGACAGAAACACATTACAGACACAATCCCTGTCACAACCCCTAAAATTGCACCCTTTCCCCACTAACCCCACCTTCCTTTTGCCCAATTCCATTTACAGCTTCATAACCATATAAAAACCTGCCTATATTTAGAGCTAGTTTTGTATTCCTCCCTCGTGAGCTTTTAGAAATGTTTTAGTCTCCCCATATGATGCCCGGCAGGAAAGTACTACCTAGCAGTTTCTGGGTTGGTTTGAAGCAGAAGTGTCAGACATATATTCACAGTATTTCAATGCGGCTGTGCTGTAGGAGGTTACTTTTCTTCTACTACATGCCACAGCAAGAACTACTGGCATAGGTGCAACCAGAAGAATATCAGTTTCTACTGTCATTTTTAAGGGCACGCAGGAAACGTTGTAAATGATTTATATCTTGTCATAAAACCCTAAACCTGCTGCTTTAAAGATAATTAGAACTATGAACAAAGTAAAAGCAATAATTTACAACAAAAGTAGATTTCTCAAGAGAAAAATAGATAATTTTACTCAAATGTCTCTAGGTGTTAATACCCCAACATCACCTGCTGACTTTGTAGCTATTTAGTCACCCTCATGTCCTCCAGGAAGACAGAAACACGGGATTCTGTCTTCTTTTCTGTTTGTATTTAGTACTTGATGAAAAAAAAAAAACTCAAAAAGTCTGATTCTGTAATATGTTTGGCATTCTACGGTACTAACATGGTAATCCTCACTGAAATTTTCCCTTATGGTAGTTCCAAGACATTTTGTTCATTGCACAATAACAAGCCAGATTATCCGGTTTCCTGATGATTTGATAACTAAGTTCTCAATGTCCACAATTGTTTAACAAGCTTGCCTGCCCACTTATTACAGAAATTAATCCCAGATGACATAGCACAAGTGCAGTGGTTATGCCTAATGTGGTCTTTGCTCACATTATTTTAAAAACATGTTTCTGCTAGTTAAAAGGAATTCAAAATTCATTCAAGGTTTGTTTTGGTTTTTTTTTAATCATTTGTTTTCCCCCGGTATTGAAGAGAAGTTAATGACAAATATATTAACTGATTATTCTACAACTTGTTGAGGAAACTATAGTAATTATTCTGCCATTCATCCTCATGACCTACAGTACTGGAATACTGGGGCTCTGCCTCACCTCCTGTTTACTGCACTGTAATTTATTAACTCATGTAGACTACTTTTAATTTAAGATTTGCATTGCAGATCTTATTTGTGTACATGGAGAACTTCAGACATATTTATTCACAGATTTCTTAAGAAGAATAAAAATTGACTTACAATTTATTAAGCAATGAGTCAAGAAGTTGAAGATAGGACTAACATTTCAAAATTAAAATGGAGAACCAAGTTAAACGTATGGTGTCAAGATTTTATGATAATTAAGAGAGAGGAAACGAACATTTTAATTGTATTTAGTGGCAATTAAACAGATTTAGATAGCACAAAAGTCAGATGTTCTGCCAGAAGTTACAGCAGAGATGAAGTTATATGGTTGTCCACCGTTAGTGATCTTTTTTTAATGTTCATTAGCATGCACTTACCCAATATTGTACAAGCCTATAATAAGATATTCCTTACACCAAAGAATTTATTTTCTAAAGGTTATCTTGCGGTATGCAGAAGAGTCTGAGCAAAGGGGCATGCAGAGGGTGCTTTTCTGTATTCCAGCAGTCTGACTCCTCAAAATGAGAGCAAATGGTAGAGTTCATCTTGCTTTAGATCCATATGTAAAGTTGATCAGTTTCACACGAGTTTTCAGGGAAAAGTGCTGCTCTGCCTTGTGCTCTGCCTTATGAACTCTATGCAATTTTGAGGAGTCTTAAGAAAAAGGAGTGCAAAATTATTTGTCAAGAGTAAAAACTGGGAGATATTGAGACATGCATTTTAGTAAGGATTAGCAGAAAAAAGAGAACTCTGATTGTCAACTGAAAGTAAAGTTTCTGGAACTGTTTATACTTATAAATGAGAAGGATTCCTAGGAATTGGCATCCACAAGGCAACACTAGCAAAATAAAGATTAGGAACGTATGTGAGCCATGCATATGAAATAATAAATTTTACTTTGGAGTGAGGAAAACAATGGAAGAAAGTAAAAATACCTCATTTACCAATATAGTGTGATGATATAACTGTATAATAGCTTGTAAATAATGAAAAAGTATATTAAAATATTTGTGTGAGTAATTGTAAATACTGACAGATGAAAATTAACTGTAAACTTGTGGTAATAAAAAATTGGCTCCATTAAGAATTTAAAGAAAACACCAAATTAGAGCCAATTGCATTTTTTCCAATGCTTCCATTTTCTACTGGAACACTAACCTAGTAAGCATTCATATAAATTGTTAGTTGAAAATGTTGACATGCTCAAGTGTGATGTGTTAAAGCATTTGTTTTCAAAAAGCTTGAGACTAATTTTAGCTCAATAGTACTGTTTCAACTTTATTTCTACTTCAACGTATTTCAACTCCAAATAAAAGTAAAAAAATAGTTCTGAAAGGAAGTTGTTCTATTTAACAGAAATACAAAATAAATTTACCTCAACGGTATTGTATTTTGAAGTTTCCTCTCTGTCAGTATTAAAAATTTTACACTAGAAGTTATAGCTTTTCACCAATTCTGTAATGCACAGCTGTAAACATATTCAGTTATCCTAAAAAAATTAGTAAAGCAATCTTCTAGAGAAAGGATGCAAATTCTGAAGGTGATACACTCAAATGCAACATTTCTTACTTAAGAAAGTCAACATGAATTTCACTGTAGGTGGAGGAAAACAAGAAAGAAACCCACAGTAGATGAAGAATGTAGTAACAAAACCCCTGCCCGTCACCATCTTTAGGGAGCATGATCTTAACTGGTGTAACAACCAGGTACCTAGCTAAGATTTGTCTGCTCTGTGGGAAGTCTTGTGGGAGCAGAGCAGACTAATGTTGGGCTTCCTCTTTCATTTTGAAACGCATCATGGATGAAAGAACCTGGCATTCACAAGGTAAGTAAATCATAACTGGTCACCAAAAAGAAAACACTGGAGTCTTTGACTCCACTGAAGGAGTGTATTGACATCCAGGTCCCTGGCTGCCTCAAGGGAGAGCCTGCTGCCCCATCCCAACTCTAGGCCTGCACTTGACAGTCACCCCATGTGTGGGCAGAGGGCTTGGTTTGAGGCACTGAGTTGCCAGGTGAATCACAGAATAGTTGAGGTTTGAGGGGATTTCTGGAGAACATCCAGTCGAACCTCCCTGCTCAAACAGGATGACCTAGAGCTGGTTGCCCAGGACCATGTCTATAAAGAGGTGAAGGAGGGAAGGAGCTACGAGAGGAGGTGTCCAGGCTGTGTAACTTTGGAGACTAGGAACATGAGAACTGCAGAAACTGCAGAGACACTGCAGGTTGAGACAACAGAACCCCACATCCCTCAGAGAAGGGAATAGCCAGAGGCTGCCTTCAGGCAGGGGAGAACAGGGACTCCAGGCATGGCAGAGGCTGGGAACTTTGCTGCTGGAGAAGAAAGGACTTAAGGGGAAGGGGGCAAGGAAGAAATTTAGTTGCACTATTTCACTAACAGAAAGGAAAATTAAAGAGAAGATGGAATCAGACCCTTCTCAGAGGCATAAAGCATAAAGACAAAAGGCAAAAGACTAGTTGCAATAAGGTAAATCCAAACTGCACGTTAGGAAGCTGAATGCTTAACTGCAATGACAGCTGTTAAGTACCAAAACATAGAAAGTGTGGAATCTCCATCCCTGGAGATCTTTAAAACTTGACTGGAGAAGTTGTGAACAGCCTTATTTAAGGTTTTATGTTATCCTTCCTTTAAGTGGGAGCCTGGCTGTAAATGATCACCAGACATTCCTTACAACCTACATTTTCCTGTGATCCCGTGATTTCACTCCACCCATAATACCTAAAATTACAAGCTAATATTTTCCTTGTCTGGAAAATTGTTGCTTCATGTTAAGCTAGGTTCCAAGCTAGCAGTTATCTTATTGTAGAAACGTGAATGAATTGGTAGCAATCTAGTTAACTGGTGAGATTAACCAAAATACTCCTTTAAGTGTCACTGGTAGACTGTGTGTTATGGATAAGCTTTCTTCTACTGCGCAGCATAATCAATCTGTAGACATGCACACACAGAGTTGTCTCTTGGTAAAATGCATGAATTAGGGGATCCTAATTCCTGTCTCTATAGTAGGATAAACAATACTTGCATTACAAAAAAATTTTGAATTTGAATCAAACTACAGAAAAAGGGTTATCAAAAATTACTTCTCAGACCTAACCTCCAAGTCTCTTTTCTTTTTTTAATCACAGTAATACTCTATCCCCTAATATTTTCTCACAACATAAATGCTTACGACCCAATATTTCATATATGTACTTCATTGTCTCCAGTGCAATTGTATCCTTCCTAGTCTCTGCTCCAAACAACCAAGATAAGAAGCCAGGTTAGTTTAAACTCGTCTTTGATGTAATTTATGCTTTAACCTTGGTCTTGACATTTATTTTGCGTTGTCTCCCTTTTTCAACAAACTTTATTCAAGCTGTGTCCATAAAACAAAAACTGATGAGAGTACTCTTTGGTCATTACCTAAATCTCAGTTTTCCAGTCCTTTAATGAAGTGCTAGGCCTTGTGACTGTTATATGAACAGGCTTCTTTTGAGGATTACACATTTTACTAATGACTTTAAGATGACTGTATTGTCAATTGATGCAATGTATTAATAACTAATTATGAACATAAATAATTATGCCAAATTGATTTTTTAAAATGACTTTGAATGTAGATAAATTGACTAAAGTGTCCAGTGATTAGAAGCAAATGGATAAAATCTAGAATTTAAAATAATTAAAAAAAAAAACAACAAAAAACCCACTAGGATTTTTCCATACTTTAAAGTCTCTTTCAATTCAATGCAAAATTTCCATAGAATATGAAGAATGTTCTGAGTACACATATAGTTTAAAATGCATACAAAAATCAGTGAAACAAAGATTTCCACAGAAAAATATTATAATCACTTAGTCTGTCCAAAAGCTGTTTTGGTAGTTTTTAACACTCTTTCTCTCATTACATATTGGCAGAATAGTTAACAAACACGACCTCAGCTCCTGGCAATGTTATGGCAAAAAAAATAATTTTCTCATGACAATGCTTCCATATTTAGAAAAAATAAAACAGGTTTGTTTAACTGTATGATGACATGAGACTTTTACTACAGAATCAGGAGTATATATCTGAGCATTATTCTTTGGTTAGGTGCAGATTATGCCATCATGATGCAAAAGAAATGCATACCTGATCACTTTAAATGGGCAGTGTACTGGGTTTGACTGGGATGGAGTTAACTTTCTTCATAGCAGCCCATATGGTGCTGTGTTTTAGATTTGTGATCAAAACAGTGTTGATTGATAGAAATGTTCTGATTTTTACTGAGCAGTGCTTATGCAACAAGGCCTTCTCTTTTTCCTACTCCGCCCAGTCAGCAAATAGGCTGAGAGTACACAAGAGTTGGGAAGGGACACAGCTGGGACAGCTGACCCAGGGTGACCAAAAGGATATTCCATGCCATATAACTTCATACTGAGCAGTAAAACTGTGGGGGAATTTTTCTAAGGTAGCCATTGCTTGGAAACTGGCTGGGCATCAGTCTGCTGGTGGTGAGTAATTATTTTTGCATCACTTAGAATCATAGAATCATTATGGTTGGAAGAGACCTTTAAGATCATCAAGTCCAACCGTTAACCTAACACTGCCAAGTTACTGCTAAACCATGTCCCTAAGCACCACATCTACACCTCTTCTACATACCTCCAGGGATGGTGACTCAACCACTTCTCTGGGCAACCCGCTCCAATGTTTGATAACCCTTTCAGTGAAGAAATTTTTCCTAGTATCCAATCTAAACCTCCCCTGGTGCAACTTGAGGCCATTTCCTCTTGTCCTGTCTCTTGTCACTTGGGAGAAGAGACCACTGTCCCACAAACATGGATGTGCCGCCCTCAGGCTTGTCTCTGGTGAGCCTGGTTTTACTCATTTCCTCCCTCAAATCTAGTTTAAAGCCTTTTCGATAAGCACTGCTAACTCATGTGCAAATATCCTTTTCCCCCTTTGAGACAGGTATACCCCGTCTGTCGCCTGCAGGTCTGGTGTATAAACTGACCCATGATCAAAAAACTCGAAGTCCTGCCAGTGACACCAGGCTCAGAGCCAGGTATTGATTGTTTGTTTGAAAAATGGTTGTTTGTTTGTTTTCATCTTTATTTTCTTTCACTTGTTAAACTGTTTTTATATTGACCCATGGGTTTTCTCACTTTTGCCATTCTGATTCTCTCCCCCGTCCCACTGGGGAGATAGTAAGCCCTGGGTAGGGACTTGTCTGCCAACCACAGAGAGTAAAGGGTAGGTGGTAACCTAGCTATGTTTTTTTTTTAATGTAAAATAATTTTTAGAATGGCCTTTGTTTAATTAAATTACATAGCTGAGTAAACAAGGGTGGGATAGAATAATTTATGAACAAAATGACAAGATTTGGCTATACTGAAAAGTTAATATTGCTGGGAAGCTTTGGATAAACCACTACTCATCAGTGAGGAAAAGTTTTCCATAAGAAATCACGTGTTAGGTTTGGTTGTCATTTTTAGAGGAACCATGTGAAATCACAATTTTTTCCATTTGATCAGGTTTTGGTACCTCTACTGCATAAAAGATATTTGCTTTGATTATCCCAACCCTTAGGATTCTGGTAAGAAACAGAGCATTGTGGTGGTGTCAACTCTAAGCAACTTCTTTTGTAAACTGTTGAAACTGATGAATTGTTTGGAGTGTGCATACTTACCAGAGCTAGCAAGAGTAAAAACATAACCTCCTATTAAATATATCCATTTTCAGTTGCTGACAGGTTGTTTGTAATGACTGATCATAGTTTTATGGTCTTTAAGCTAACCTTTAAAAGTCATTAAACCCCCACTTATACTATCTCTTCCGTGAACTTATTTAAGATTTGTTGGTTTTGTTGTTATTGGATTTTTTGCTTTCTAAGGTAGAAAATGGGGTCTGATACTGAGCTGAATTCCACTGAGATTAAAAATCACTGCTAACATCTACAGAAGCAACTAAATGTTATGGTGTGATGAAAGAATTACCACTACGATTTGTTTTTATTGTTATTGGTTGATGCACTTTGCAGCCTGACAGCATTATGCTTGTTTTATAACTTCTAACCTTTTATGAGACAGGTTGTCTTCATAAAGTTTGAAGATAGTCAACTTGGGATGATGCAAGGTCCTCAGATGAAATCATATTGAAATATAAGTAAATATGTAGTGCTTAGGAACATGGTTTAGTAGTGGTTTTGGCAGTGTCAGGTTAATGGTTGGACTCAATGATCTTAAAGGTCCCTTCCAACCCAGACGATTCTATGATTCTATACAGAAGTGTATAGTTTGAGATGCAGTCAGGTTAATGATATACTTCTAAAAACAACAGCTCTGAGGCAGGGGGAGTATTAAACATACTTTATTGTGGGAAAACATAGATAAATTAATCAAGCTATTTAATTTACATAAAACTAAATGTCATCTGTAAAGCATGTTTATATCATGCTAACCTGGCATGAACAAATCTGTTGCCTGTGGTGAGATTTATAATATACATGTTTGTCTCCGAAAAACTTGAATCCTTTCCAGCTCTGAGCTGTGGTGTAGAATGGAATGAGATAAAACAGTAATAGGCAAAAGAGCAAGGGTAGGTGAGATGGTCTATTTCAGATAAACACAAGAGTAATGAAAATAGAAGCCACCTGATATGAGTGGAGAAAGTTTATTTTTTTGTGTTACCACACAACCTCTGGACACGCTTCAGCAGGTCCATGTCCTTCTTATGTTGGGGACTCCAGAGCTGGATGCAATACTCCAGGTGGGGTCTCACGAGAGTGGAGTAGAGGGGCAGAATCACCTCCCTTGACCTGCTGGCCACACATCTTTTGATGCAGCCCAGCATACAGTTGGCCTTCTGGGCTGTGATTGCACATAGCTGGCTCATGTTGAGCTTCTCGTCAATCAGCACACCCAAGTCCTTCACCTCAGGGCTGCTCTCCAGCCATTCCCCGCCGAGCCTGTATTTGTGCTTGGGATTGCCCCAACCCAGATGTAGGACCTTGCACTTGGCCTTGTTGAACTGCATGAGGTTGGCTTGGGCCCACCTCTCGAGCCTGTCCAGGTCCCTCTGGATGGCATCCCTCTCCTCCAGCATGTCTACCTCGCCAAACAGCTTGGTATCATCAGCAAACTTGCTGAGGGTGCACTCTACCCCACTGTCCATGTCGCTAACAAAGATGTTGAATAGTACAGTTCCCAGTACTGACCCCTGAGGAATGCCACACGTCACTACTCTCCACTTGGACACCGAGCCGTTGACTGCAACTCTTTGAGTGCAACCGTCCAGCCAGTTCTTTATCCACCGAGTGGTCCATTTATCAAATCCATGTCTCTTTAATTTAGAGACTAGGATATCGTGTGGGACAGTGTCAAACGCTTTGCACAAGTCCAGGTAGATGACATCAGTTGATTTTCCCTTGTCCACCGCTGCTATAGCCCCTTCGTAGAAGGCCACCAAATTTGTCAGGCATGACTTGCCCTTGGTGAAGCCATGTTGGCTCTCGCCAATCACCTCCTTGTTTTCTATGTGCCTCAGCAGAGTTTCCAGGAGGATCTGCTCCATGATCTTGCCAGGCACAGAGGTGAGACTGACTGGCCTGTAGTTCCCCGGGTCTTCCTTGTTTCCCTTTTTGAAAATAGGGCTTATGTTTCCCCTTTTCCAGTCAGCAGGAACCTCGCCAGACTGCCACAACTTCTCAAATATGATGGCTAGTGGCTTCGTGACTTGATCTGCCAGTTCCCTCAGGACCCGTGGATGTATCTCATCACGTGAGGCAATTATTTCCCTCCCATGCTCTTCACTGGTCATCTGTGTATGTAAGATCAATGATTGGCTCTGACAAGTAATTGGGGAGAATATGGGACTATAGCGAGACAGTTTTGATTAATGGAGTAAGCACAGTAAAAACAACAGAAGTAAGAGAAATAAATGTTTCTGGAATAACTCCCATGGCACTTGACAAAGACAGTGTACTCCAGGGGGAATTTTATGTAGTCAGACTCTCACATTGTGTAAATAGCTTTAACTCTGTTGAAAATTGACTTTGCAATTGTTGAGCAGTTTTGATGATATACATTTGTATATCATCATGGGTAACTGCTAAATAATAGACAAGCCACCTTATTATGCAAAAAGTAGAGTTTCTAACCACAGAGTAAGGCATCCTTAATTTACATCTAAGTTAAATGCAAGACTGGAGTGAAAAATGGAAAACTGTAAGAACAGTTAGAATCATTGACCATGAGCAACTTCATTTAAGTCTACTGAGGAATGCAACGGTTCACTGAGTTCAGTGTTTAAACAGTTCTGGATTCTTATTTATCTGAAGATCTGTGAATAATGATATAGAAGCTTAGAAAGCCTTGTCAGGTCCATAAACTTTTTAAAATTTACTGCCATTTTAAGAACTCTGGCAGTTTAAATGTTTGTATAAATATTTAACCTCCTTGTTTTCCAGAAGACAAATGTGTGGGAATTCAGAATATTTTGTTCTAATTTTCCCAAGAATGCACAACTAGATCCCAAGAAGGTACCTAAAATAACTGGGGGGGGGGGGGGGGGAAAGAACCTCTGGAAGTTTTTTCTTAAAAATAATTGAGACTTTAATATTGAAAATTGGACTTCTGGGGGCTAATAGACAACCCTTATCTGTAGGAAGTTTTGATTTGACCACTCTCTGGTATGAGAATCTCTACAGTCTCATTTACTTTGCTTAAAGAAGCATTCCAGAATCAAGACTTTAATAAGCTGCAATAAAAAGCCATGTCAAGGGACAATGGGCACAGCATTATAATGCTTCTAAATCATGTAAGTTTATAAAAGTATTTACATTTACAGTTGTTCCAAAAAAAGGAAAAAATAAAATTTTCAACTAAAGTTTAAGGGACATATCTTTATTTTTATATTTTGGCTGTTGTATTTTTTGAAAATTGTAAATTTCTACATTTAGATATTCTCAGGATAACTGCTCCTACATTTTCCCCTCATATGTATCTTTCACATAATAAGAGGGAGAGAAGAAGCTTTTAAAGGTACAAATTTGTGAGTACAAAATTAGAGGAATTGTATTCACAAAAACAGTTTCAAATTTTAAATAGGAAATTTTAAGCTAGAAAAGTTCTTCAAAATCTATCAGTATGAAAGGGATTTTAGTTATACTGAACAACACCACTCTGTCACTATTGCACATGATATTTCAATAATGTAATTAATCCCAACATAGAAGAAGTCAGGCAAAAATGCCAGGAGGCAAGCATGGATGAACAAGGAGCTCTTGGACAAACTCAAGCACAAAAAGGAAGCCTACAGAGGGTGGAAGCAAGGACAGGTAGCCTGGGAGGAATACAGGGAAATTGTCTAAGCAGCCAGGGATCAGGTTAGGAAAACTAAATCCCACACAGAGTTAAATCTGGCAAGGGACGTAAAGGGCAACAAGAAAAGCTTCTTCAAGTATGTCAGTGATAAAAGGAAGACTAGGGAAAATGTGGTCACTCTCCTGAAGGAAACAGAAGACCTGGTTAGCCAGGATATGGAGAAGGCTGACACACTCAATGACTTTTTTTCCTCAGTCTTCACTTGGCAAGGGATCTAACCACACTGCCCAAGTTGCAGGAGGCAAATGTAGGGACTGGGAGAATGAAGAACCAACAACTGTAGGAGAAGATCAAGTTCAAGACCATCTCAGGAACCTGAAGATGCACAAATCCATGGGACCATATGAGATGCATCCGTGGGTCCTGAGGGAACTGGCGGATGAAGTTGCTAAGCTACTATCCATCACATTTGACAACTTGTGGCAGTCTGGTGAAGTTCCCACTGACTGCAAAAGCGGAAACATAACCCTCATTTTTAAAACGGAAAAAAACAAGGAAGACCCAGGGAACTACAGGCCAGTCAGTCTCACCTCTGTACCTGGAACATTCATGGGGCAGATCCTCCTGGAAACTATGCTAAGGCACACGGAATAAGAGAAGGTGATTGGTGACAGCCCACATGGTTTCACTAAAGGCAATCATGCCTGACAAACATGATGGCTTTCTATGATGTGGTCACAATGTTGATGAACAAGGGAAGAGCAACTGACAACACCTACAGGGACTTGTGCAAAGCATTTGACGCTGTTCCGCATGACAACCTTGTCTCTAAATTGGAGAGACATGGATTTACAGATGGTCCACTCAGTGTTAAAGGAACTAGCTGGATGGTCACACTCAAAGGTTTGTGGTCAACAGCTTGATGTCCAAGTGGAGACCGGTGACAAGTGGTGTTCCTTGGGGGTCAGTACTGGGACTAGAGCTGTTTAACATCTTTGTTGGTGACATTGACAGTGGGATGGAGTGAACCCTCAGCAAATTTGATGATGACACCAAGCTGTGTGGTGCAGTCAACATGCTGGAGGGGAGGGATGCCATACGGAGGAAACTGGACAGACTTGAGAGGTGGGCCTGTGCAAACCTCATGCAGTTCAACAAGGCCAAGTGCAAGGTCCCGCACGTGGGCCACGGCAATTCCAAGCACAAATACAGGCTGGGCAGAGAATGGGTTGAGAGCAGCCCTGAGGAGAAAGACTTGGGGGTGTTGGTGGATGAGAAGCTCAACATAAGCTGCCAATGTACACTTGTAGCCCACTAAGCCAACCCCATGCTGGGCTGCATCAAAAGAAGCATGGCCAGCAGGTCAAGGGAGGTGATTCTGCCCCTCTACTCCGCTCTCTTGAGACCCCACTTGGAGTACTGTGTCCAGCTCTGGAGCCCTCAACATAAGGACATAGACCTGTTGGAGCAGGTCCAGAGGAGGGCCACAAAGATGATCAGAGGGGTGGAGCACCTCTCCTCTGAGGACAGGCTGAGAGAGTTGGGGTTGTTCAGCCTGGAGAAGGCTCCAGGGAGATTTTATAGAGGCCTCCTAGTACCTAAAGGGGGCCTACAGGAAAGATGGGGAGGGACTCTTTATCAGCCAGGGTAGCAATGGGGTGAGGGGTAAAAGTTTTAAACTGAAAGAGGGTAGATTTAGATCAGGTATTAGGTACAAATTCTTTACTCTGAGGGTGGTGAGACACTGGAACAAGTTGCCCAGGGAAGTTGTCAATGCACCCTCCCTGGAAGTGTTCCGGTTGGATGGGACTTTGAGTAACCTGGTGTAGTGGGAGGTGTCCTTTCCCATGGCAGGGGGGTTGGAACTAGATGGTCTCTAAGGTCGCTTCCAACCCAACCCGTTCTAGGATTTTATGATTCAATGATTGATTGATTAATTAATCCCTTCTTTATTGATCCGGAAACCATTGAAAGTCTCATGAAGAGTTTCCTTTGGTTTTAATCAGATTATATCAAACTCCAAACAAAACCAGTCAAACAAAAAGATATTGTGTCACCTAATTTTTACAAAATGAAGATAAGGACAATAAAATAGAAACTTTTAGTAAAGAGAAGGATACTGTTTCTGTCAAAAGGAGGGACAGTAAGAAGGAAAAGAATAAGTAAAGATTAAGTAAGAAAGTGGCAAAATTTGTGAATGATAAATGGGTGAGATACTTAAATTCAAGAAGTTAAACATATGAAGACTTCTACTAATCCTGCTGTTTTCAGAAGGTAAATTGTACAATCCCTCCTCCTCTTGGAGTCATTGATAGAAGGTGAAAATTTACTCTTTGGATAAATGTAGAGCTCCTGTTATACAAAGGCTTTTATTCTTATAAGACATTTCAGAGACATGCCAGACTTACCAAAACCCGGCCACTTTGGGATGTGTCACAAGGGGGCTGAGCACATCAGATTTAGAAGCTACTCCTGTGAATTACAGTTCCCTGTTGCAACAGAGATACAGGCAGTACGCACTGCAGTAACCAGTCCTAGCAGACATTACATTGCTGGCAGCACAGAGCAGAAGCAGCGAAGAAGATGATGGGGAAATACAAAGTATCAAGATGAATGAACTCATTATCAGAATGGGGAAATAAATTAAAAAAAAACACAACTGAATGTTATTAACTCTCTTTTAATGATCAATGTGCTTGTGATGAGATCTGAATGTGTGGCTCACTCAGGGCTACCCCATGACTAACAGACAGAGTTACAGTATCTACCAGGATTCTCCATGATTATTAAATATCATACCCTTTTCCTATAGGAGGAAATAAAGATAAAAGGGAAACTGCAAATTAACTGAGAATAAATTTGCAAGACAGAAAATTTGGAATCTGGACAAATGCATTTTATCAGTCTTCCTTGCTGCTTTCTTCTCTGAGGATGAGTGATTACCCAGTGAAGAACAGAATTTTACTGCAGAGTTTGGCATTCCTGTTTTCAGGTTTTAGAATATATTTGCTTGCTTTCTTTGCATTCTAATGTTGATATAAGCATGAACCGGATGCTTCAGAAACTTCTCTGATTGCTGAAAATAGCTCAATAAAGGTATTATGTTCCAAGAGTCTGGCTGGCTGTCACATATCTGACCTGGTTGACTGCCAGGTATAATGTTTCCCTGCCCTCTTTACTTTTCCCAAATGTTTAATAATTTAAACTCTTGATGATTTCATTTAGGCTGGTAATAAATGAGAAACAAGATTTTAAGGTAGCCACGAGGAAAATTCAATGACTTCAAACCATTACTCTGTGTAGAAGAAATTAGTGCCATTTTTAAACAATTTCAAGAATGATTTAGCAAAGAATTTCCTTAGGCAAAATATTTTGTTTATGAGTTGTTTTTTTCCTTTAAAATTAGCTTATAATTATATTATAAGCAGGTCATATCCATAAGGTATCTTTTCTAAAAAATAGTAGAAGACACAACACAGTATACTTCCTCAAGGAGAGTAAGTTCTTGTTTGCAAATGACCCTTCTTTACCTCCTTCATGTTCTTCAAAATGCAGTACTACAAAGACAGGATATGTTATATTCTTTACTTGTAACTGGGAGATAAATACAGGGTTCAGTATTCCAAGTTTTCTACTGAACAAGTCTTACTCTCTGTCACCTACCATGGGACAAAAGCCTGTTTAAAACCACAGTTTGTAGTTGTTGCACATGAGGGGTTTTCTTGACAAATTCCACCTTAATTATGAGTATGTAAATCTTAAATTTGTAGAAATTTTCATAAGAAGTCTACTTGAAATATTTTTCTGGACGATAATAGATATGTTACCTATACTGTACAGATGGACGGCATTAGAAAAAAATCCCTTGAAATATATTTGCTCTCCCAGCTGCAAATTTTAACATTCTTTGTGGTGGCTGACCACTTAAGATGGCGTGTTTCAAAGAAAAAAAAAAAGATTAAAAAACCTAAATTTTGGTGTCTTCAGAGTACCTTCTAGTATTTTTCCAAGTACCTAAAAATTTCAGATAAGTTGAGATATCTGGTTATTATCGTTGCTTCAGCTACATTAGGATAAAAAATTCCACAAAGTAACTGGACAGAGAAAATTGCGGTCTTCTAGAATGTCCTTTCTCAGAAGAATAACCAAAATGAAAAAATATTTTCTGCAGCGGTATTGTGGTGGAATTTAAAGTTTTCACAGAGGGATAAAAATGGAGCAGAAGTAACTCAGACATCAGTATATGCCACATCAAAAGAGTAGAACATGATCAGGATTGTTCAGTTGGTAGCTAACGACTAGTCTGGGTCAAAAGAAAAAAATTTATGCAGCTTGGTTGAAAAATGCAGTCTATAAGCTTTATTTGAAAAGGTTTCTATAAAAATATAACTAAAACAAAAAATTAAAAAATGAACAGGGATTAAGCTAATTTGGAATCTGGAAATCTGCCAAGATCTGACCCAAAACCCTTTCAAATCCATTTATACTGTTTGAGGTGTTTTTTGGATCAGTCCTCTGGGATGATAAAGATAGTAATATTGAGATCCTTGAGATGAACTACGCAACAAGTTGGAAAAGAATATACCTGAAAATTGAGAAAGGTCTGTTGTTGGTATATAACTTGTACATTATTTTCTGAAATTCGTAATTTTTATTGGCTTTCAGTTTAGGCAAGATTCCTAAGAATAGTATTTTGAAGGCTTTTATACTTGTCCAGGGACTGTAGGATGATCTCAGGGTGGAATCCTATTTTCAAACAGAGCAGAAGTGAAGTCATTGAAAAGGAAGTAACAAAGGGTAAATTCTACATCTGTGTTTGTGCATGCAAATTAATCTAAAGAAGCCTGTATCCAAAGGGCAAATTTGGCTCCAAGCATTGTAAATTTGATTATCTTAGAGCCTATTTCTTTAACGAAGATCTGATAAGTGCTCTTTTCCCACAGACAAGAATTTGTAAGTATATGAATCTTCTTAAAATTTCCCATATCCAAGCTAACGTATCCATTTCCACAAAGTAGGTCACCATTTATGGAGAAAGTCACTAAGCAGACTTTATTCTTAGAAAGTTTGCTATTTGAGTGCAGTAAAGTCTTTAAAAATGAATAAACCACAGAAACATATGCATTCTTTGGTCACCAGAGCTACATTTATGTCCCCGGAAGCCCTCTACAACAATTTCTATCGAATACAGTGACACTTCAGATTAATTGCCGGATTCTCCCCTGCTGAACTTGGCCAACAAGCCACTCGTGACTCAAACAGATGTTTCTGCACTTTAGACAAACTGCAGCATGTTTGTATTCCCCTTGCCTCCCCCACCTCCATCAGCTGTGACAAAGCCTTTTACTGGAGACAACACAGGAATTTTACTCAAGAGAAACAAGATGCTGGCCCATCAGCAGTGCTGCAGAGTAGCCTAAGTTTCCATCATCCAGCACATGGGAAAATCTAGGGGATAGAACACTATAAAAAATATGGGTTAACTCCATCAGTACAACTATACTGATAGTTACTGTATTTACAGGGCAAAGGGGGGATAGCATGTTCCTCGAAAAGTTCTCTAGAAAAATGTGTTTGTCTGAGCTCATTTTGCTAAAGATTGTTGTAAAGCTAGAGAGGGTAAAAGGTAGCTATCAGAGGCGCATTGATTTTCTGTGCCCTGAATGGAGCTAAGCAGAGGCAGAATAGACAGTGCCAGGGATTAGCACAGCAGCAAAACAAAACATTATGAGGGCCAAAGCAGTGCAGCAAGTGGATTCTCGCGTGGCCCTCAGGTACCCTGAGGAAGCCTCCCGTGGCAGGGAGATCAGAAAACTTTCCAGCAGATGCTGTAGCACATAGTACCATACCAGCTGGAGACTCGGCGTTGCTAGGAACAGCGGACGGTGCCTGCAGCTGGATCTGTATGCACAACCTCTGCGGTCCTTTTGATCTCCGCTTCTGAGCATTAGTACTTTCCTAACTCCCACACACATACTTTTGTGGTGTCCTTTTATCCTTCAGTTCCTGCTTTTCTTAGAGAGACAGAGAAAATATGACTGATAGTCTGCTTTTGCTACATCTCAGTTGCTATTTCAAAATACTTAATCACCCGAATAAAATTGGATTAACAAGAACTGCGGAGTTCTGTGCAATTAAGCACAGGCTGATCAGAACTGCATGGGAATGGTACATTTCTTCCTGAATGTGTCACTTTTTCAGTGATATTCCATTTCCACATAATTTTTCTTCCTCTCCTCCACAACCACCAGTTTTGCAGGAAGATGTGGAACAGTCTTTTATTTGGGAAATATTTTGTCCATCTGCAGGATTCAGGGGCGGGAGGTGTTGTATTTGTATAGTTTTAATTTCCTTTCTTGTGAAATATGTGATGCTGATTCATGCTTCTGAAATTCTTTTAATTTTTTGCTAATAGTGGGACTACTTTTTAGTCCCACTCCAGCTTTCATCTGATTTCTTCTCCACTTTCAAAACCCGTTGTAAAAACCATAAAGCTTTCTAAATTCCTTGTCTTATTCCTTACTTCTCTGTGACACAAGAGTCAAGGATCTGGCTTTTCATCTGGGTGTCTTTGGCATCCATTCTGCCTATGGATCAATATCTTATGGCTACTGTGATCATTGGAACAATATGCGCTTACTTCCTGGCCACCTTGTCTGAAACAATATAGACGTGATATGAGGATGCAGTGACTGACACCACCTCCACTTTCCTGCCTGGAGGACAGAGTGCTCTGGGGAAAGGCATCAGTAGCTCTGGGAAGGACATCTATTTATTTTTGCTATAACCATGATCAGGAAAGGCTTAGGTGACTTGAGAAATACTGGATTCTTTTGAAATTTCAACTTTAGAATTTTAACAAGTCTCCTTTGTTAGAAATTGTTATATAATTCAAAGTTGCAGTTTAAAAAAAAAAAAAAAAAAAAGCAGAAACATTCTTTGTCAAACTATCAGTTCCAAAGTGTAGAGAAATTGGTTTTATCAAAGAAACTGTCATGGTGACCTAAAAGATATTTATTTATTTATTTATGTATATTTAAACAACCTATTTATTGTAACCTCAGAGAAAAAGTTGGGCTATTCAGGATGAAATCTCAGAAACTGAAAAAACGTATAATCAGGCTAAGACAGACATCTGATACAGACAATTACAGTATGAATGTTAAACTATGCCAGTTATAACCTACTGAAACTAGAATCTTATAATGGGAGCATCATACAACTTTAATCAAAGAAAATTGAAACATTCCTTTTAAAGGTGCAGTATTCAGTTATTTCTTTAAACATTAAAAGTAGGTTTTGGATACAATAAAATATTTTAGAAGAAAAAATATCTACTGTTACTTCAATACAGATTATTCAATTGAAACAGTCTTTCATTCATTCTTTGAGAGCTCTACTGTGGCTATTGACAATGATAAAACCCTCCAATTAACCTTTTCTCTTTCATACTTTTTTTTCAAGCCAAACCTTTCACTTGTTTCAAGAAGATACTTATATCACAGAAAAAACAATATATTCATATTACTTATTGCTCCTATACAAATATTTCTAGGTATAACATGCATTAATATGAGTGTCTTCTTTTTATTGGCAGTTACAAAAAGTGAATGTGAAAACTTCATATTTCAAAGTAATTTCCCTTGTCTAGGAAAAATAACTGCTGTATATCTCCTGGGAAATGGATGCAATCTGTCTCTTATTTCACCTTTGCAACCTCTGAATATATATCTATAAGACTAAAAATATGTTATATCTCCAGAACTTTATACACAAGGACCATTGATAATGAATTCCTCAAATTTAGAGGGAAAATATCACAATTACAGTGCCTTTGTAGGCACTTAAGTCTCTTTATAGAGCATTATTTAAGGGATTTTACATATCATTTTGGTTTTGTTGTTAAGGTTAAATTTTTCCAGCATGTTAGCAGCATCAAGCCTGTTCACACACCCTAGCTCTCACTAGGGGCCTTCAGTCACAGACAATGCATTCTTGCTTTCTTATTACACTCCATGGTACTGCCCTGGCTGAATCACTGTCACCCACTAGATACAGCCAAAATGTCAGCAACTGTGATGAAGAGAAAGAAAAAGAAATAACTTGCCATACAAAGCCTTATGCTGTGATGTTTTATAAAGCCAATGCTGTCAGTCAATGCCCGTCAGTATTGCTAGCGCAAAGCACAGGGCTTACTATTGATTTAATTAACTGGAGTTAAGATAAAGTTAAATTACGCAGTGCAATAACTTGCAAGGTGTTCACAGGATTTTGCAGAATGTGCTGTGAGAAAGGGAAAATGCAAAACTAAGTGGATGGAACACAGCCCTGGAATCAGTGACTGACAGCCTAACAGACAAGACCACATATGTATTAAACATCTGGGCAAAATGTTCTGTGTTACTGATACTTGAAATGCAATAGTTGTAAAACATGTGCAGGGGAGTAAGTTCTACTTTTTCTTTCCCTTACCAGGTGCCAACATGGATCAAGAAACTAATCAGATCAGCATTTGCTGTGTGATTCTCAGAGAAATAATACTTTTTAGTGTAATTACCTTTAGAAGAATACAATGCTCATTTTAAAAAGACCACAATATAATATCACCAGTGACACAAAGACCCATCTATTTAGGCTTTTTAGGCGGGTGACTTTATGAATCTGATTTTATCATTTCTTCCTTTGCAAGGTTTCATTACATTTGATCTACTCTAGGAAAATGAATGCCTCTGATAACGATAAAAATAAATTCATTTTTAACTACAAGCAATTAACAAGTTCTCTTTTCCACCTTCAGCATGTACCAGTTTTTTTAATTTTTGTATATATGTACCTATATACATGGCTATGTGTCTGCACTGCATACATATTACTAAAATAGTAAGTGTTGCACAAAATTCACTTCTTTTAACTAATATTTTGTTGCAAAAATCTCTTCTTGGTTTGCAGATTTATTGAAATAAGTGGCTCTTAAACCTTGAAATATGTGGCTCTTGCAGAATACTATAGTAATCAAAAATACTTATGTGAGCTTAATTCTCTTATTTTATACCAGAGTTGCTTTAAAAAGTCTTGGTGATTAGTCTTAGATATCAGTGTTTCAAAGTTCTGCGTGACAGGGAAAAACCTGCTGACTTTTCCTGCCAGGAGGCTGGTTGCAGAGTATTCCTTGCTTCAGACCTTTCTTTGCGCACTTTATTGTTAGCAGCATCTCAGCTCTGCCGCCATCCAAAAATAATATCAACCTGCTGTCATCTCCATATCTGATACAACTATTTTCATCTTCAGTGAAGGGCGTTAGCCAGTCTTTGTTTTCCATATACAATTGCATCATAGAAAGGCTGAAAGGAAGTTTTATATAGACAAAGACATAGACACAGACATAGGCATACATATAGCTATAGACAAGAAGGTATATATACACACATACATGTATATGTATGTCTATATATATTCATACGTATATTTATATGTATATATATAATGAAAGTCTAGATCTATTCTATAAAAACAATATGACATACTAGGCAATGTAAGAATTAGTTAAGAAACTTATTTTGAAAATAGGTCAACTGGAGTAAAACATTTTGGAAGTACAAAAACACTGTTGTCTTTCAAGATGACAATATTCCTTTTTTTTCCTCTAAAGTTTTAGGAGTAATTTGTCTTAAAGCTGAAGAAACTTTTCATGTTTTATTCTGCAATCTTGATAAAGAACGGTACAATTTTTTTGTCAGCAGGCAGCTGAGCATGTAATTATTCAGATGATAACAAAGTTTTATTCACATATAATAAAATTCATATAGCTATTGTGCACAGTTTTGTTCTGCATTGACTCAATGTGTTTCTACAAAGCACAAATTATGTGATGGACTCTCCATAAACTGTGTTTCAGTGTCAGAGACTTCACTAAAACATTGGAAATCCCGATGGCTCTGGTATCTGGAAGACATACATGGAACAACATAGGAAACAAACTGTTCTGGTAGGGACAAGAGCATGATATTATGATGAGAAAGAATAAAAAGATGGGGACACACAGTTTGTTTGTGGGGGATGTAACAGAGAATCCCCTTCTGACAGCAAAAGACAGTTCGTACAGAAATGTTTCATTTCTATGCATTTTGCCAATTTCTTTTGCATTTCTTGTAGTGAAAAGCTTTTAAATATTTCAGAAGGATGAAAACAAGAAAATTTCGCAGATAAAGCAATCAAGTAAAGCTCCTTAGAGTGAAGGCTGAACACAGGTAACAACTTTCAGAAGAATGTCTTAAAGTGTCAGAGGAGGAAATGAGATTTTTATACATGAGTGAAGTAACAAAATTAAGATGGCCTTTAAAAACAACAAGAGTTAGACACTGCGTGGCTTAACAATGATCATCCAAATTACCTTGATTATGACTCTGGGCCATACAGAGGTGGTGCCCCTACATTATCCCATACATTAGGGGTGCCCCTAAGCTAGTAGTTTCTGAAAGCTGCAAGAGTAGGAGGAACACAGGCTCTTTTTCTTACATACTTTCCTCAAGCATCTGAAACTGGTCACTGCTGGAGACAGGGTACTGCATTAAAAGAACATTTTTTCTTACCCATAAGGATATTCTTATCTTATGACACAAACCATCCTTCCTTTTTTTCAGACCTACATTTTAAAGTACAATCTCTTGGAATGAAATAATTTTCCTGAATAAATACAGACTAGAAAAAGACTGTTCCCTGCTACTGTTTGGGAAGTCTTGCTAATTAACATAAATATTTCAGAAAACTATGCTAAGCAAGATTTTACTTTCATCATTTGCCTGTGGAGTACAGCAACAACAGCCTAAAAACTTTTTCTTTCATGCATATCTAGTAATTTTGTCAATGCTTAATTTTAGACTTTACCTCTGAACTACTCTGTGCTCTTACCTTCTGTAGTTCCTAGTTAAGGATATGTTTGGCTTCACAACAAAATAGCTGTATAAATTTTTCATGATTCACTGTATGTTTGAGACCACTTATGCAGAGTGACCAGTGTAAAAGCAGTTTGAATTGCTTTAGTTAGCAATATTCCTTAGCTTTTTGCAGGCACTGGCTCTATTGCTTGTTGCTATTATTTTCAGTGGCAGCAAAAGATATTAGTAAATGCCCAATTTATTGGTCTAGCTTGCATTCATTATAAACTTTCTGCACTTTTAGCATAGCAATGCTTAGAGCATAATAGATGCTCATAATTTATTTATTTTAAATTGCTTAGCAAATTTATTTTTCTTTTTGGTCAGCTTTTCATCTTTGTTCTACATCCGTTATCAAATAAGACCTGTCACATGAACCACTCATCTTTGTAGAAAGTCAGGATTCTTCACATATTCAGTAAAAACACAGTAAAATAAAATAAAATAAAAAAAAACCCCTCTCCCTTCTTTCATTTTTACAGATTTCTGACAATGCATTTTTGATGATGCTTTTTATAGCACATTTTGATGTGACACTGACACATAACTTTTTTTTATTCTAGTTTTTGTTTGCTTCCCCTTGTCACACATTTATGAATAAAAGAATCTTGTGCTTTGCCAGTATATGTTGAAAATAGAAGAGACAAAAAAATTAGTAAAACAAGTATTGAAATGATTAAATGGTCCAATAAGGGTTCTGAGATAATTGCCAAACTACAGAGGAACTAGAGAAACGTTAGTTGGATAACAAATGGATGGAGACTAAAATGTGCATTATATATTACTACATCCAGAGATAGAAAGGTAGAGATAAAAAGAGAATTGAAGAGTACGTAAGTAGGAAATGGTCAAAGCATTAGAAAAGTAGAATGAACGTGAGAGGGGTGTAAATATGTAAAAGGATGCAAAGAAGGTGTAAATACAGAAAAGGTTGCAATGACATTGCGACGGAGACCGGCTCTAGGGCAGGTAAGACTGCGCTGGGAGAAGGGATCTGTAGCTAAAAAGGCCAACGGAAAGCTCATTTTGGGGCTTTTTTGACCGGCAAAGCCTCCTCCTGGTGCTGGGGGCTGACAGCTGGTGGGCGGGCTGCTGACTAAGCCTGGGCGGAGCCGGCTCCTCCCGCGGCTCATCACACCGCTGACTTATAAGAGGCCCCAGGGAGGGCAGAGGCTCTGCTACTGAGCAGTGACCAGTGCTTGGGTGTGTGTCCTGGTTGGTGCTTCATGTGGCCGTAACTTGTACAGCAGGGTCCTGAGCCTCTGCTTTTGTACAAGGTAAGTTCAATTCCTTTTAGTAGTCAGATGACTAGCACGTTCATTCCAACTGACCCTTCCACTGTCTCTTGCCTGCAGACATCCAGCCATGGTTAGAACTAGGTCAAAGGCTATTGTTAAGAAAGCTGTGGGCACCCAGGCAGAGGCCCCACACAAACATATGGGTGTCCAGGCCTCTGGCTGCAGGGAGGGCCGGGGCCTGGCCCTTGCCATGGAGGGTACTGGGGACACCACCTGTGTCAGATGTGAACAGGTGAATGATCTCCTCAGCCTGGTGGTTGAGCTGAAGGAGGAAGTGGAGAGGCTGAGGACTATCAGGGAGTGTGAGAGGGCGATCGGCTGGTGGGCCCGCTCCCTGAGAGTAAGGGAACATGTTGAGGCCTCACATACACCAGAGGACCCTCTCTTCACTTCTCACATGGCAGTAGAAGGAGATCTCAAAGAAGAGGGGGATCTCAGAGAAGAGGGGGAATGGGAACAGGTCCCGGCTAGGTGAAGCAGGCAAATCCCCTCCCTGCCCCTCCCACCTCCCCAGGTACCCCTGCAGAACCAGTACGGAATCTTGCAGGAGGAACTGGCTGCTGGAGAGGAGGATGGTACATCTAAGCAGGAAGTGCCAGAAAGACCAAGTCGCCGTAGACCTGGCATTACAACTAGTTCCAAAAGGAAAAGCAGAAGGGTCATCATTGTGGGTGACTCTCCATTGAAGGGGCAGAGGGACCAATATGCTGTCCTGACCTGCTTCACAGGGAAGTCTGCTGCCTCCCTGGGGCACGGGTCAGGGATGTGTTGGACAAAGCTCCTACTCTAGTCAACCCTTCTGATTATTACCCCCTTTTAGTATTTCAGGTGGGCAGTGATGATGTGGGAAGAAGGAGCCCAAAATCAATTAAAAGAGATTTTAAGGCCTTGGGAAGAGTGCTTAAGGGATTGGGAACACAAGTAGTGTTATCCTCTATCCCATCGGTGGCTATCATGAGTGAGAAAATTAATAGGAAGAGACAGCAGGTCAATTCGTGGCTTCGGGACTGCTGTTACCGACAGGGCTTTGCGTTTTTTAATCAAAGGTTGCCATATGAGACACCTGGCCTGCTGGTGGCAGGTGGGATGCGCCTGTCCCCCAGAGGGGGAAAAGAATTTTGGGACAGGAATTAGCAGGGCTCGTTGACAGGGCTTTAAACTAGATATGAGGGGGGAAGGGAGGATAACTGGGCCTGTTAGGACTAAACTCAAGGGAAACATGCCAGGGCTTGAGGGATGGTGGACTAGCAAGGACTCTTACTCTACCAATTCATTTCAGAGAAGTGATAGACACCTAGAAATTATGGAAACACCTGAGAAGGGCCTGGTAGGAAATGGGGCCCACACACAAAAAGATGTTGAAATCATTAGCTCGTCTGAAGTGCATCTATATCAATGCACGCAGTATGAACAACAAACAGGGGGAGCTTGAAGCCATGATGCACCAGGAAAACTATGACATAGTGGCTATCACAGAAACCTGGTGGGATGCCTCACATGACTGGAGTGCCACAATTGAAGGCTACAAACTTCAGGAGGGATAGACAGGAAAGGAGAGGTGGCGGAGTGGCCATGTATGTTAGAGAATGCTATGAGAGCTCAGAAATTAAGTATAGTGATAACAGGGTCAAGAGTGTTTGGATTAGGATAAGGGCAAATAAAGGTGATACTGCCGTGGGAGTCTGCTGTAGACCTCCCAACCAAAGCAGTGAGATGGATGAAGCCTTCTATAAGCAACTGGGAGAAATATCGCAGTCGTTTGCCATTGTTCTTGTGGGGGACTTTAACCTCCCCGATATCTGCTGGGAATACAACACAGCAGACAGGGAACAATCCAGGAGGTTCCTGGAATGTGTGGAGGATAACTTCCTCATGCAGCTGATAAGTGAGCCGACCAGGGAAAGTGCCCTTCTAGACCTGCTCCTTGTGAACAGGGAAGAACTTGTGGGGGAAGTAAAGATTGGAGGCCATCTAGGGCACAGTGATCATGAGATGATTGAGTTCTCGATCCTTGGAGAAACAAGGAGAAGGGTTGCCAAAACTGCCACCTTAGACTTCCGGAGGGCAAATTTTAATCTGTTCAGAAGATTGCTAGACAAAATCCCTTGGGAGGATGCCCTTAAGGATACAGGAGTCCAGGAAGGATGGACATATTTCAAGAAAGAAGTCTTAAAGGCACAGGAGCAGGCTGTTCCCATGTGCCGAAAAACAAGTAGGCGGGGAAGAAGGCCAGCCTGGCTAAATAGGGATCTCTTGCTGGATCTCAAAAACAAAAAGAAAGTCTACGACCTTTGGAAGAGGGGGCAAGTCTCTCATGAAGACTATAAAGATGTAGTGAAGCTATGCAGGGAGAAAATAAGGAGAGCCAAAGCACAGCTAGAGCTCAACCTAGCTGCAGCTGTTAAGGATAATAAAAAATGTTTCTATAAATTCATTAACAACAAAAGGAGGATTAGGGAAAATCTCCCTCCTTTATTGGATGCAGAGGGAAACATAAAGGATGAGGAAAAGGCTGAGGTGCTCAATGCCTACTTCGTGTCAGTCTTTAGCAGTGGAACTAGCTGTTCCCTGGACACCCAGCCTCATGAGATAGGAGACAGGGAGGGGAAGCAGCATGAGAGCATCATGATTAAAGAGGAAGAGATCAGTGACCTGCTATGCTGCTTGGATGCACACAAGTCTATGGGACTGGATGGGCTACAGCCAAGAGTGCTGAAGGAGTTGGCAGATGTGCTCGCCAAACCGCTTTCCATCATTTACAGGAAGCCATGGCTAACTGGGGAGGTCCCAATGGACTGGAGGGTGGCATATGTAGCACCCAACTACAAGAATGTCAAAAAGAAGGATCCAGAAAACTATAGACCTGTCAGTCTAACCTCGATACCAGGGGAGGTCATGGAGCAGGTCTTCTTGAGTGCCATCAAAACCCACATAATGGGCAACCAGGGGATCAGGCCTAGTCAGCATGGGTTTATGGAAGGCAGGTCCTGCAAGACGAACCTGATCTCCTTCTATGACAAGATAACCAGATTACTGGACAAGGGAAAGGCTGTTGATACTGTATACCTGGACTTTCGAAACGAATTCGATACTGTCCCCCATACAATTCTTGTGGAAAAACTGGCTTCACACGGCCTGGATGAGCATACAATCTGCTGGATCAAGCAATGGCTAACTGGAAGGTCCCAAAGAGTGGTTCTCAATGGATTTAAATCCAGCTGGCGGCCAGTCACAAGTGGTGTGCCTCAGGGCTCAGTGTTAGGATCATTTCTGTTTAACGTCTTTATTGATGATCTCGATAAGGACATAGGGTGTATCATCAGCAAGTTCGCAGATGACACCAAGTTAAGCAGGAGTGTTGATTCCCAGGAGGATAGGGAAGCTCTACAGAGAGACTTAGATTGGATCATTGGGCCAACATCAATGGTTTGAGTTTCAACAAGGGCAAGTGCCAGGTCCTGCACTTGGGCCACAATAACCCCATGCAGCGCTACAGGCTTGGGGAAGTGTGGCTGGAAAGCTGCCTGGCAGAAAGAGACCTGGGGGTTCTAATTGACAAGCGGCTGAATGTAGGCTGGCAGTGTGCCCAGGTGGCCAAGAAAGCCAACGGCATCCTGGCTTGTACTAGAAATAGTGTGGCCAGCAGAAGTAGCGAGGTGATTGTGCCCCTGTGCTCAGCACTGGTGACGCCACACCTCGAGTATTGTGTCCAGTTTTGGGCACCTCAATACAAGAGAGATATCAAGGTGCTGGAGCGAGTGCAGAGGAGGGCAACGAAGCTGCTGAAGGGCCTAGAAAACAAATCATATGAAGAGCGGTTGAAGGAGCTGGGACTGTTTAGTTTGAGGAAGAGGAGGCTGAGGGGAGACCTCATCACTCTCTACAACTACTTGAAAGGACACTGTAGAGAGGTTGGTGCTGGTCTCTTCTCACAGGTAATTAATGACAGAACGAGAGGGAATGGCTTCAAGCTCCAACAGGGTAGATTTAGACTGAACATTAGGAAAGAATTTTTCACAGAAAGAGTGGTTGGGCATTGGAATAGTCTGCCCAGGGAGGTGGTTGGGTCACCATCCCTGGATGTGTTTAAGAGCCGTTTAGATGTGGTGTTGGGGGATATGGTGTAGGGGAGAACTTTGTAGAGTAGGGTAGATGGTTGGACTCGATGATCCCAAGGGTCTCTTCCAACCTAGACAGTTCTATGATTCTATAATTTTATGACATCAAATACTTTATTTAAAATATGGTAAAGGAACAGGTGAAAACAATGGTATGCATATAAGCAGACCTGAAGGAAGCAGAAGGGAATCAAATAGAAAACATCCAGTTGCAAATAGGAAAAAAGAGACATTATAATATGATCATAAATAAAAAAATAAAAGAAACAAAGGACAATACAGTATCATATGACTAGTATGGAAAACATCGAGATTACAAAGAATAGAGTAGCAATAGTGTATTTTATCCTGACTTCTATTTAATATAAGATGCTTGTTATGCTCTTTTATTTATTTAGGTTGTGTGAACTTTTTCTGTTACTTCCCTGTCTTCTATTAATTTTTTTTGTCCTCTTCGCTCTTTTAACATCTTCTTAAGATATGCTATTGTATGATTACATTCATTATTGCTCAATGTAGGTCAAATTTCATCTTATATTATTTCTGTAATAATCCATAGCAAGAACAATCACATTACAGAAAGATTTTACATACCCTTAGTATCTGGCTTTTCCATCTAAGTAAAATGTACATTCCTAGAAAAAATACTTGCTTCATACGTTCATGACAATTCTACCAATATTCATCAAATAATTTATAATAGCATCTGATCTGCCATTTAGCCATTTCTGAGCCGCAATACATTAATCAAATTATATTTCCAGTGGACTAAGAGTTATTCTATAACTAGTGAAGTTTAATGTCTGTTTAATAACACACATTATATAATAGTATGTATTACACAGTAATATATTACCTCCAAATATAATGTAATTATCACAGACTCACGGAATCACAGACTGGTCAAGGTTGGAAAGGACCTCTGGAGATCATCTAGTCCAACCCCTCTGCCACAGCAGGGACACCTACAGCAGGTTGCACAGGACGGCGTCCAGGCGGGTTTTGAATGTCTCCAGTGTGAGAGACTCCACAACCTCTCTGGGCAGCCTGTTCCAGTGCTCTGCCACCCTCAAAGTAAAGAAGCTCCTCCTCATGTTTAGATGGAACTTCCTGTGCTCAAGTTTGTGCCTGTTACCTCTTGTCCTATCACTGGGCACTACTGAAAAAAGACTCTTCTCATCTGCCTGGCACCCTCCCCTTAAGTATTTTTAAGTATTGATAAGATACCCCCTGAGTCTTCTTTTCTCTGGACTAAAAAGACACAAGTGCCTGAGCCTTTCCTCATAAGAAAGATGCTCCAATCCCCTAATCATCTTTGTAGCCCTTTGCTGGACCCTCTCCAGCAGTTCCCTGTCAGCCACTGTTCAATCCACCCCACTGTACATTCATTATATTATATTATACTGTATAACAGTACCTTTCATACTCTGTACAGTTCTGATCCCTCCTTCTCAACAAGAATGTAATAGAATGAGAAAAGATTCAGAGATGGGTGTTAAGGATGACCAGATGTATGGAATGGCTTCCTTAAATGAACTTCATTCTGGAAAGTGGGCATCTGAAGAGACTGTGACTGATATGTAAAAATCATTCGTAGCATAGAAAAGTGGAGAGGAATCGGCCATATACTGTGTTTTTTCTGCAGTAGAACCAGGGACTATCCATTGAAATCAGCTACAAGTTTTTATTTTTTTAAAGAAGATGTTTCTTCTGACAGTCTTAGGGTAAGCAGAAGAGGCTAAGGAAAGTTGTGGATGTGACGAAATACTGAAATGGATACAAGTGCAGACTGGACAAGTTCATAAAAGAGAAATCCTCTGGAGGTTACTGATTGCACATAAGCGGTCTCTTTCATATGCAATCTGTTGGTATAAATTGTTGAAAATTAAGGGTATATTAAACTGAACTGTCATCTATTTGACTTTCTCTTCTCATTTTCCATAGTCATCTACTTTGGGCTGGTTCTGGGAAAAACAAACAAACAAAAAAAACCCAACACAACAACAAAAAGGGATTGGTTTGGCTGAACTTTTTAAAATTCACAGTGTAATGCCTTTTATGTTCTCATCATTGCTAGGCTTTGCATAGATTGATGATTTCCACCCACTAAATCCCACTCCCAGATTTATCACTCCAGCAATAACTCAGTGTTCCCTCATCCCTATACAGTTTACAACACAATTGGATCACTCCAACTTCCTCAGGCTGATCTCTACTGCATCCCCTGTTTTCTTTCCCTCTGCCATTGCTTTGACTCTGAGCAGCATGTACTGTAGCAGCATCAATGTTATAAATGTTATATATGCCTGTGTAGTGCAATATCTCGGCTTGCCACGGGCCCATTTTTGACATAGAAAGCACTTCAAATGTCTGTCACTAAACAAAGAAATGAATAATGTCTGTTTTAATTTTTATGCAAGTATTTTGCCCTTTGAATCAGGCTATTAAAGGACCAACTCTCTAATACATCCTAAGAATTTTTATTTTGATCTTTTAACTGAAACCTACATCTTTCCATATAAAAGCTCAGTGTGGACAAAAAAAACCACTTTCTGAATGAAAATGCCTTTTTGAAAATAAATTAATCTGCTCAGTTCTTATCGTAGAGTCAGATGTAGTGTAGCGCTGTTGGCTGCACTCTGGCAACAGAGGAGCTGTACGTAGCACAAGACAGGAAGGAAACCCCTCAGACTGACAGCCTATGCTTCAGCTCATGGTAAACCATCCTTCAAAACAGGAACAGAAGAAAACTAATATCACTTTTAAAAATTCCAACATACTTGGTTATAGTGTTATGGGCTGGATGTTTCACAAGAGAAAAATATATATGTTTTTGTATGCTTATCTCATATACATTTAGGACATTCTTGGTCATTTTGTCACAATCCGTGGGACCAGTTTCATTTTAAGGTGTTTGTGTCTTCTATACTGTGTATGCAGTTTTATTAGTAAAAGTCTAAAGCATACACTTATGTAGACATAACTTTTCAAATTTCTGACTTCAGTCATTTGTGTGCTGTTAAGAAACACACCGCATACGCTCATACTTATATGCAAAACATTTTGCAATGAGATCACATTTATGTTCCTATTGCCGTGACTCTGAAAAGGTTATTTTGCTCAACACAACCTTATTTTGGAAAAGAACCAACCTGGGAAAAATATAAAGATGGATTTAGGAATCTGTGACTGTGTATGGATTGGAAAGCTGATACACAATGTTAATTCAATTTTAAATGTAGTCATCACTACTGGCAGGTCAATATTTTATGCATATGTGTGTGTATACTATACACACACTACAGTTCTTCCCAGAACTCCTCCTGAGGTCCATGAAGACTTTCTGCTTATTCTGCTAGAAGATACATCAAACTAAATATGACTATTTTCTGAGATAAAGATTAAATAAGGGACACACCAATGACGTTTTTTAGAGCAGTTTGAAAGTATATATTCAGGATATAGATTACTAAAAGAAAAAGAAAACCCAATTTTCAGACATTCTTACAACTTTCACATAGCCATATAGAGTGTGATTCTTTTCACCTAACTTTGCAGAGTAAATGTTTACATCTGAGCTAGCTACACTAGACACCCTGTTCAACATAGAGAAATATGCATTTCTGGGGTAAAATGCTTAACATCTTGAAGTAGTCCAAAAGAATCCAGCTGAAGTGTGCACTTAGAAGTATCCTTCTGTCTGCACTGTACATGGAAGGAGTCTGTTTCAATTAGCTCAGATATAGGTATCTGCACTACAGGCATTTAAGTTAAGTGATATTAATTCAGCTGCTATGAAATGGGACCAGAGGTACAATATCCCTGTGTGCTCAGTAGCTCAAAATAAGAACAAGAGGGATTGGTCAATTCTGATTTCTTTTGGATATCTGACCCTCACTTAGATGCTGGAAGAGATGTTGTAGGATTCTGAGCAGTTTTGGAAATCCAAACTTTCCAGCAAATAAATGGGATTTTTTTGCAGTCCTGTTTTCATGATTTATGTTATCTGATGTAAATAATTTACAGTAATATATGTGAGAACAGCAGGTCTGAGTGGGCTGGTGCTAGATTTGGGTCTAAAATGAGGGCTGTCTTTTCTAATGAGGGGCAGTTGAGAGCTACCGTATGCTCCTAACTTTCAAATTAGTAAAGCCATCTGTTAAACAAGTTGTTATTTTCATATTTTTTTCATTTTACTTCTCTTCTTTTATAATTAAACTTAATTATTAAGCAATGATCCTACTTCTGAGTTCTTTACCTGGAGTTTTCAAAGCTTTTAAAATGAGATTCATCAGGTTTTGACAAAGATACAGATCTCCTTGAAAAATGTAAAGATCATAAACTGCTCTCCCTAAGAGTTTGGTTCATTAGCTATTATCTATGGTCTTTCACATCACAGAAGCTGTGAAAACCTGCAGATCCCAGCTTAGTCAGAAGCCATGCTTTTCGTATATTTATGTTTGAAGCCTATGAAAAGCCACAGACACATTTGTTTTCATGGCAAAAAGTGGCAGGTCTCGGAGGAGGGTAAAGAGCATACATGGAGGAAATCTGTATTTCCAAAATTCACATCTCCATCCATCTTGAAATTTAATTGTTTCTACACAAAATAAGTCTGTGTTTATATTTATTTTTAAAAAAAAGCAAAAAACTACAACTAATACTAACACACTTACTTACAATAAATAACATTAATTTTATAAATGGAATTGAATCTTTCCAGAAATTGATGCATTTTACTTTTGGTAAGAACTTAGTGTTTTGGGTTATTTTAGAATTGTGTAACTGTTTAGAAACTTTAACTTTTGTCCAGAGTTACAGTTTGCCTTTGACATAGTAACAACTTCATCTTTTCCATATGTGCACATATTTGTCACATGCTAGTTGGTTATAAAAAACTTGGTTACAACTACTTCATGCAGCTTTACTTATGGCCCTTTCTTCATTTACCTTTTTCTAGTGCAAAAAGATCTATAATTTTTTTCTTCTTTTGAATCTTTCTCTACTCATTCAATGGATCTTAGGCTGCAGTTGCATGTTATGTCTGAACTGTTACAATTCTCACCTTGCTCATCCTCTGCCCTTCTCTTTGTCTGGTTCTTCCCAGCTGGGCTCTCTTTCTGTCAAAAAAGTGAATGCATTCAGCTCAGTAATGTAGCAGAAAAATATTTAAGTTTTCCCCCTTTTTTCCCCCCCGTTGACTGGGTAGTTCTTCCCGTGTTTTAATGAGATGACTCAGTTCAGTGAGAGCACAAATGAAAATCAGAGACAGCTTGAGGGAGTTACCCAGGGTGTACAGCCAGGCACAGGGGAGAAGAATCTCTACCTTTCAGAGGCAGGCTCAAAAGGCAGGTTAATATTTCATCCTTCAGCTGTCCCCAGAACAGCAACTTTTCTCCACCTCATATTCAGTTTAAAATTAAAGTCTTCAGCTGTATTTGCTTAAGAGAAATCAATAACCAACTAGTATCACTTATAGACTAAGAATGTAATAGGTTACCTATACATCACTTACTGCTAATTTCAAGGGAAACATTGAGAGCTGCAGATTTACAGATCCTATACAAATTTTCAGTTGCTGAAGTTTTCTCCATGTCATCACTAGTTAGTGTATGTGGCTACAGTAAACTGGATTCCTAGTTCAGCCTCACCTCTGTGCCTGGTAAGGTCGTGGAACAGATCCTCCTGGGAGATACATCAAGGCATATGGATGACAGGGAGATTATTAGAGGCAGCCAACATGGCTTCAATGGGTAAATCATGCCTGACTACTCCGATGGCCACCTATGATGGAGTGACTACATCAGTGGACAAGGGAAGAGCTATTGATGTCATCTGCCTTGACTTCTGTAAGGCCTTTGACAAGGTCCCACACAACATTATTGTCACTAAATTGGAGAGAGATGGGATTGATGGATGGACTATTTGATGGATAAGGAATTGGCTGGATGGCTGCATCCAAAGAGTTGCAGTTAAGGGCTCCATGTCCAAATGGAGATCAGTAATGAGTGGTGTCCTTCAGGCTTCCGTACTGGAACAGGTACTGTTCCATATATTATTAATGACATAGACAGCGTGGATGACACCAAGCTGAGTGGTGCTGTTGATTTGCTGCAGGGAAGGGTTGCCATCCAGAGGGACTTTGACAGGCTTGAGGAGTGAGCCTGTGTGAACCTCGTGAAGTTCAACAAGGCCAAGTGCAAGGTCCTGCACCTGGGCTGGGGCAATCTGCAATATCAGTACTGACTGGGGGATGGACTTGAAGACACTGATGGATGAAAAGTTAGATATGAGCAGGCAAGGTGTGTTTGCAGTGCATAAAGCCAATAATATCCTGGGCTGCATCAAAAGAAACATGGCCAGAAGGTCGAGGGAGGTGATTCTCCCTCTCTACTGCACTTTTGTGAGACCCTACCTTGAATTCTGCATCCACCTCTGGGGTCCCCAGCATAAGAAAAACATGGACCTGTGTGAGCAAGTCCACAGGACAGCCACGAAAATGGCCAGAGGAGTGGAACATCTCTCCAGTGAAGAAAGACTAAGAGCATTGTGGTTGTTCAGTCTGGAGAAGAGAAGGCTCCGGGGACATCTTACCATGGCCTTTCAATACTTAAAGGGGGCTTATAAGAAAGATGGAGAGAGAGTGTTTACCAGGCCCTGTAGTGACAGGACAAGGGGTAACAGTTTTAAACTGAAGGAGGGTAAATTCAGATTGGACATATGAAAGACATTTTTTACTATGAAGGTGGTGAGACACGGACCAGGTTGCCCAGAAAAGTTGTGAATGCCTGTGAGAAAGTAACAGAAGATCGTCGAGGTGGATTGTAAACACATTCAAGTGACTCACACATGGGGTGCTGGAAAACACATATATCACACTAATTGTTGTTTAGTCTTATGTGCTCGGCAAGCAGAACATCTGCACTTAGATAACATAGACCTGTAATGGACTCAGAGGCACCTTATCAAACATGCCTGAGATTCCTGCCTTGCTGTTGGAGAATATCAGAACACAGTGGGAAACTACACCTGCTTGAATCTCTGAAATACAGGCAGAACAGTGGGTTCGGACACTGTCTCACTCTCTTGCTTGCTAAAAAGGACTCTTTTGCTATGAAGGACTGTGTCTTTGTGGTGTCTGCATCCCCTTCTTGCGTGCCTCTGCCAGGGTGCTGCTTCGGAGGTCCTCCAGACCATGAGGTATTGAGATTAAATTTGTTCTTTGCCTTTCATCCATGGTTTTGTGGTTGTTCCTGCATCCTGCCTGTGTCGGCTCACACAATGCCCCATTGTTAGAAGGGTCCAAGGTCGTTTGGATGGGCATCCTGAAAACCTGCCCATAGTAGGGAGGTTGAAACTAGATGATCCTTAAAGGTTGCTTCCAAACCAAAACATTCTATGATTCTATCATTCTATGATTTTGCAAGTAAGGAATTTTTGGATGGCAACTCACAGTAATACTTAGATAAGTGGATTGGGACATGGATGACTTTAGACATATTCTTTACTCTGCCAATATTAAATATATAAAAATTTGTGTTTGGCTATGAATCCATTTTGCTCTCCATCTGGATATCAGCAATTTTTCTTTGTTTCCTTCTTTATAAAATTCAGAGAAAGAAGGAGTTGGGTTTTCTTTCCCCCTTGACATAAGAAATTTTTCAAAAATTTTCAGTTTGCATTCTTTAATATTGCAATTAGGGGTTGAAGAATATTTGCTTGAAAGTAATAAAAATAAAAATTGAAACCTTAGACTTCAGGAGGGCTAACTTTGAGCTCTTCAAGAAATTGATGGGAGAAATCAAATGGGAGAGGGCTCTAGAGGGTAAGGGGGCTCAAGAGAGCTGGCTGATATTCAAGCACCACATCCTGCAAGCTCAGGATCGGTGCATCCCGAAGAGCAAGAAATCGGGCAAGGGAAGGAGACCTGCATGGCTGAGCAGGGATCTTCTGAAAAAGCTCAGGTGGATGTGGAAAAGGGGGCTGACGACTTGGGACGAGTATAAGAATGCTGTCAGGGTATGCAGGGAAGAAACGAGGAAAGCCAAGGCAGCCTTGGAATTGAACCTGGCGAGGGATGTCAAGGCCAATAGGAAGGGTTTCTTTAAGTATATAGGAGACAAAAGGAAAACCAGGGAAAATGTGGGCCTGCTCTTGAATGAGATGGGTGCTGTGGTGACAGATGATGCAGAGAAGGCAGAGTTGCTGAATGCCTTCTTTGCTTCTGTCTTCACTGCTCGGGCCAGCTCTCGGGAGTCCCAGACTTTGCAGGTAACGGAGAATGTCTGGAGGAAGCATGACTTTCCCCTGGTCAAAGAAGAAGTAGTTAGGGATCACTTAAACAAACTGGATATTCACAAGTCCATGGGGCCTGATGGGATGCACCCGTGGATGCTGAGGGAGCTGGCGGAAGTTATTGCTGGGCTGTTCTCCATCATCTTTGAAAGGTCCTGGAGAACAGGGGAGGTGCCTGAGGACTGGAGGAAAGCCAATGTCACTCCAGTCTTCAAAAAGGGCAAGAAGGATGACCCGGGAAACTACAGGCCAGTCAGCCTCACCTCCATCCCTGGAAAGATGATGGAACAGCTCATTCTGGGCATCATCTCCAAGCATCTGGAGGAAAAGAAGGTTATCAGAAGTAGTCAACATGGATTCACCAAAGGGAAGTCATGTCTGACTAATCTGATAGCCTTCTATGATGGCGTGACTGGATGGGTGGATGATGGGAGGGCAGTGGATGTTGTCTACCTTGACTTCAGCAAGGCTTTCGACACTGTCTCCCACATCATCCTCACAGGCAAGCTTAGGAAGTGTGGGTTGGATGAATGGACGGTGGGGTGGATTGAACAGTGGTTGACAGAGCTCAGAGGGTTGTGGTTAGTGGTGCAGAGTCTAGTTGGAGGCCAGTAACAAGTGGTGTCCCTCAGGGGTCGGTACTGGGTCCAGTCCTGTTCAATATATTCATCACTGAGCTGGATGAAGGGATAGAGTGTACCATCAGCAAGTTTGCTGATGATACAAAACTGGGAGGGGTGGCTGACACGCTGGAAGGCTGTGCCGCCATACAGCGTGACCTGGACAGGCTGGAGAGTTGGGCAGAGAAAAACCTGATGAAATTCAACAATGGCAAGCGTAAGGTACTGCATCTGGGGAGGAATAACCCCATGCATCAGTACAGGTTGGGGGCTGACCTCCTGGAGAGCAGGGGTGTGGAAAGGGACCTGGGAGTCCTGGTGGACAACAGGATGACCATGAGCCAGCAATGTGCCCTGGTGGCCAAGAAGGCCAATGGCATCCTGGGGTGTATCAAGAAGAGTGTGGCCAGCAGGTCGAGGGAGGTCATCCTCCCCCTCTACTCTGCCCTGGTGAGGCCACATCTGGAGTACTGTGTCCAGTTCTGGGCTCTCCAGTTCAAGAAGGACAGGGAACTGCTGGAGAGGGTCCAGCAAAGGGCTACAAAGATGATTAGGGGACTGGAGCATCTTTCTTATGAGGAAAGGCTCAGAGACTTGAGTCTTTTTAGTCTAGAAAAAAGAAGACTGAGGGGGGATCTTAACAATACTTATAAATACTTAAAGGGAGGGTGCCAGGTAGATGAGAAGAGTCTTTTTTCGGTTGTGCCCAGTGATGGGACAAGAGGTAATGAGCACAAACTTGAGCACAGGAAGTTCCATCTAAACATGAGGAGGAACTGCTTTCCTTTGAGGGTGGCAGAGCACTGGAACGGACTGCCCAGAGAGGTTGTGGAGTCTCCCACACTGGAGACATTCAAAACCCGCCTGGATGCCGTCCCGTGCAACGTGCTGTAGGTATCCCTGCTGTGGCAGGGGTTTGGACTAGATGATCTCCAGAGGTCCCTTCCAACCCTGACCATTCTGTGATTCTGTAAATACGGTGAAAAAACAGGAATTTTCCTGTACTACTGTGCTGTCACTTAAATTCAAGGTTATGATTGTTTTTTAATTTTCAGAAATAAAGAAGAAGTTATCTTCTGTGTTGAAGATTCCAGGAGATTTATGGAGTTTTATCTGGCTGGTTACCATGGAGGTTAATTATTGTTGAGATAAGCCCTAAGGATTATGAAATTTCAAAGCACAGAAAAAGTGCCATTCTATGTTATATAAGGAATAAGTTCCAAACCATTCGGATGTCCTTATTAGGAACTGCAATGAGCTGGGACGAGTGCAGGTTTTGGTTGTTTTGTTTTGGTTTTTTTTGTATTGATGTTTCAGGTGAAGTACCACTATTACATTTGTAATCTTTATCCCTTTCCTTTGGGGAATGGGAGGAGTTAATGTGATGTCTCTTCTCTTGTCTATGAAGCCTTTCTTTTGTTGCTTTAACTAAATTCTATATAGCTATAATAAATAGCTAAATATCTATATTTAACTCCAGCATTTTCTGAGCCATCAGCAAAAATATTCAAAATATCAACAAGAAGAAATGGTAATATGAACAGTGAAGACACTTTGATTGTTTTCTGCACTAGGTCACATAATTTAAAAAGAGGTGTTAAAAATGAGGTTATAATTCTTGTTAAAATGCAAGCATTAGAAGCATAAAAAGGTATCCTTTTCTTTGATCTATTAGGAAATAGAGGGTAAAGGTTTATCAGCTTCAATGAATTTTATTTTCACTGTGGAGAATCCAACATAGCCGCAGATTTGGTTCAGTAGAATGCCATGTCTTCAAATGCCCAGAATCAACCATGGAGGGTATTATGCACTTAAATTTAATAAGCAAAAACACAGAAAAGATTTAAGGTTCCACAGTCTCTCCACAAGGAAGATGTTGCGTTATCTTTCTAATTCCTGTGGAAGAAACTGTTTTTTAGATATATTTTTCAGATCTTAATAGTATCCTTAAGCTCTGGGGTTTTTTTTAGTTACTATAAAACTGGAATAAATTAATATAAACTAAATACATTGGAAACGATTAAAATAAAGCACACTGAAGAAATATTACAAACCATACTCAGCTGACAGAACTGAAAAAAATCTGGTACTATATTTGCAGCAATTAATTGCTTTCTTGTAAAAAAAAAATTGAAATCGGTTCATTTATTCTCTGAAGAAAGAGAGGATTAGGAGAACCATTCCTCTTCTGGTACTTTTTAAACAATTTATATGAAAAGTACCTTTTTAGAAAATTTAATTAAAAAAACAAACAAAACAAAAACAACTTTGACTCACTATTTTGCTTTCTTGAGATCATTTTCTATTCTATGCAACTGCTAATAACTACAGGAACTATATTTCTTTGATTTTTCAATTGTTTTACCAGCCAGCCACTTAAACACTCAGTTAATCACTTTTAAGACTAATAACATTTAATTTAGGAGCAAAATTCAGTTTGCCTTTCAAGTTTTTAGACTGACATTCAGGTTCTGTGATGGTATTGACTGGGTAGTTGATAAACACACACAGCAGTTTAGTGTTATTTGAAATATAGCACAGCAGTTAATCTCCAGCTTCTACTGCAAAACTGCATGGATAGTCTGTAAGTCTTGTGTAAGATCAACCTATTCCACAAATATTTTCTTGGTTGCCTAAGGCCTCTCAAATGGCGGTAGACACCATGTAGACAAGTGAATTGGGCTGCATCAAAAGAAGTGTGTCCAGCAGGTCAAGGGAAGTGATTCTGCCTTTCTACTCCGCTCTGGTGAGACCCCACCTGGAGTACAGCATCCAGCTCTGGAGCCTTCAGCACAGGAAAGAGATGGACCCATTGGAGCGGGTCCAGAGGAGGGCCATAAAAACGGTCAGATGGAATGGAACATGTCTCCTATGAGGAAAGGCTGAGACAGTTGGGGTTGTTCAGCCTGGAGAAAAGAAGGCTCCGGGGACAACTTATTGTGGCCTTCCAGTAGTTAACGGAGGCCTACAGGAAATATGGGCACAAACATTTTAGCAGGACCTGTTGCGACAGAACAAAGGGTAATGGATTTAAACTGAGAAAGGTTAGATTTAGACTAGATAGAAGGAAGGCATTTTTTACAATGAGGCTGGTAAAACACTGGAACAGGTTGCCCAGAGAAGTTGTGGAGGCCCCATCCCTGGAATTGTTCAAGGCCAGGTTGGATGGGGTTCTAAGCAACCTGATCTAGCTGAAGATGTCACTGCTTCTTGCAAGGGAGGTTGGACTATGTGACCTTTAAAGGTCCATTCCAACCCAAACTATTCTATGATTCTATTCTATGAAACTATGAATTAAGTTCAAGATCTCTGTGGACAGCAATGGAAAGTTAGACATCTACCTCATTGCAGATACCTGCATTTAGACCCTTAATTTAAGTGGTTTGCCTCACTTATAAATTTGGATGCCTTAATTTCACACTGAATCCCACTCAGGTCTTGATTCAGTTGCTGAAACATGGATATATATGATATTGTCTGAGGAACTCAAGAATACATGAGACATCCCCATAAGCCTGGTTAAAATAACACAGAAGACTTATAGGAGTCCTTTTTAATCAGAAGCTTTGGCCAGAACATATACACTGAAGCAGTTTAAATATCATGAATAGTATATACTTTTCTGGCATAAACAGAAATGTTTCTTTCTTTTGTGTAATGCAACTTCGATTGGCAACTTAGATTGGCAGATATGGCACATTTCATTGTAGAGGATTTACACTGCCCAGAAGCAGCTAGAAACTTCAGATCCCAGGCAGAAGAGGGAGGTCCATATGTAGGAAAATGGATTGAGCACAGGGTGTTCAAAATGGTTATGCTCGTCATCCTAAATTCCATTTATAGCTAATGGAAAAAGAGTGGCACTCTTAGGGCATAACTGATCTGACCCAATTTAGATGTGCTCATTAAAGGTCATACTCAAGGGACATCTTTGAGTCAATGAGGGGCTGAAAATTGCATTAGAATAACTGTGAAAGCATTTTAAAGGATTTTTTTGCCACTGCCTGTGCACTGACTCCTCACATCGAAAGTGATGAGCGTATTAGTTAGCTTATGTTGGGTAAAGTTAGTAGGCAGACATGAGTTATGATTGGCTCTAGAAGAAGCAGCTGCTGAGTTTGTGTGCACAGCGAGGGCTGACTGCTACTGTTTAAGAAAAAAAACGGAATAGGTAGACCTGTAGGAGTCCTGTTGTCTAAGGTTAGGTGCAGTAGACTCACAAACAAGAGAGCTGGCAGCGATCCCTTTTTTTCCTTCTGTGACATGAAGTCTTTGCCACAAACAGTACGACAGAAAGAATATTGAAGTTGAAAGAATTAGGGCAGCAGAGATTAGAGTAAGAAAGATTTCCATTAAGAAGGAAGTAGCTACAACTGTGAGGTTAAATATGACTGATGTAACAGAAGCTAGAGACTTGGGAAAAGAATAACAGTTGGAAGAGGTGAGGATTAGAGACCAAGAAAGACAGATATGTCTGGCAACTGATATTGAAAATCTATGCGAGCAACATCTCATTCAGTAGATTTGAATATGCATCATGCCTAATTCTTCTGATTGTCCACACTGGCTATTTGTTAATCTGAACTAGAAAAATCTATCAACTAGGTATGGTAAAGGAAGTCAGGCACAGGTCGTAAACCAACTCAGGATCAAGTTCTGAATCTGCAGGCAGTAAGGACACAATAAGTGCTAATAGTTTTCAAGAACACATACCTAACCTTTGCACAGCTACTGAAAGCAAAGCAGATGTGTCTTGGTAGAAGACTTTTAAACCATTGCTTCTCTCTAATCAAAGTATTTTTGAGAAAACTAGTGAATTAAACCAACTGGTCTGTGGGGACTTGAGTTTAACTGTTGTTACAGGGCAAAAGCTATAGAAATGTTTATATATCTCTCTCTCTCTCTCTCCACACACACACACACCTTAAGACAGCTATGAATAATGAAAACAAACTGTTGAAAAAGGGCTTGAGGCATACAAAAAGAAAATTTCCAAGGTTCAAAGAAGAGGGTGTAGGGATTATGCTGCAGTTGAAATCTGAATAGAACATTACATTAGAAAACTATCTGATTGAATATTTAACACATTTTGCAAAGTTTTTGAGTTGCTTAGTCCAAAGAAACTTTATAAATTCTGTGATCATAACCTAAATTCTTAATTTTAGAATGAGATCCAAGGGATACAAAATTAGCTGATACTTTTTTTAGAGCTGGTCCGGGGGCAAAACAAAGATGAAGGCAGAGTGACCTTCCATGAGACCTAGCTAGGGAGACTTTGTGATGTTTGCTGTAGAGACAGTACAGGTAAACTATTGAAACAGTAGGTTCCAGTTAACTCCTAGTTAGATTTGGAAGAAGTGCTTACATCTATCAGGTTGCTCTGTGGTGACATATATAGATTACAGCCTGAAGGCAGCAAATTAAAAAGACCAGGTCAAACCTGTAAGTATGGAAATCAGAATATAAATGTTGTCTCGTACAAAACTCCATGGTCATATCTCGTTGAACTGTGAAAACGTATAAATGGGAAGCAAGACAACAGACTCTTATGCATCCCTTACCTATCTTCTATGATGCACCCTTAGAGACCCTTAGCAGCACCTAAAAGCAGCAGACTTTATTATATTAGGTGTTACAAACTAAAAAAAAAAAAAAACAACAAAAAAAAACCCTCCTGACTTTATGAACAAACAGAAAACGTGCAGAGATAGCTGCAGAAAGGCTGTAATATTGACAATAGATTTTGGCAGACCTCTTGTGCAATGCTTCAGAAGCTAAAAATTTTAACTAAGTTAAGTCAAAACTAAGTGTCAAGGCAAGAAGAATTTAAAGAAATGGGCAAAATATGGTAAAGGAACAAACTTTTCACTTTGCACAAACATAACAGGCCACTGAACAGGACCAAAATGGTTAATTAACCTTGGACTACAAGTTAGACATAAAGCTGCATCAAATCTGCTGAAAAACAGGGGGTTTTATCTATTTATCGTGTTGTTTTGGGTTTGGTTTTTTGTATGTTTGCTTTTTAATAGAACAGCTTTATACTAATGGTTTGGCAATAAACGCTGGACTTTCTTGAGGAGCCGTATTTCTCTGGCAGGTGCAACAAGACAGAGCTTCACTTTCTTGCAGTTTGCTGTCCAAAATCAGCAAAATTTAGCCCTAAAGGGTTGCTATATACCAGTACATCTGAGTCTTAAAATTTATAATAAGTTTATTATCAAGACTTGTTTATTTCATAAAGAATATTTATAGCAATTTTAATGGTGTTGCCACCAGGTCAAGAGAAGTGATTCTTCCTCTCTATTCAGCACTAGTGAGACACATCTGGAGTGCTGGGCTTCCCAGTATAAGAGAGCAGATACTAGAACAAGTTCAGTGAAGAACCACAAAGATGGTTAAGAGCCTAGAGCATCTCTCATATGAGAGGCTGAGAGAGCTGGGACTCTTCAGCCTGGAGAATAGAAGTCTCAAGGGGATCTTAGCAATGTGTATAAAAACCTGGTGATGGAATGAAGGCAAGGGAGTCAGACTTTCCTCAGTGGTGGCCAGTGACAGGAAAGAAGACATGGGCACAAATTAAAAAACATGGAATTCCATATGAACACAAGCAAAGACAATTTTACTGTAAGGGTCGTCCACACTGGAGCAGGTTGCCCAGAGAGGTTGTGGAGTTTCCATCCTTGGAGATATTGAAAACCCAATTGGACACAATCCTGAACAATCTGACCCTTTTTGAGCAATCAGATTGGACCAGATTATTCTTTCCAACCTCAGCCATTCTGTGATTCTGTGATTTCTGTCAAGTTTTAAAAATTATACCACCAATGAATTTTTATTTCAGTATTTGTAATAACTTATTTTGAATCTTATAGTAAAATCTTTAAATAATGTTTTCATCAACAGTCTTTGAGAAGCAGCTATTTGGAATAAAGCCAGACAGCCAGCTAGCTAGCCTGCCTGCCTGCTTTCCTCCCATATTTTAAAAGGAAGAGAAGAGACATATCATGATGTGAAAAATCTCTCCCTAAATATATGCTTAAATTTCAGATGTTATCACAAAATCGTTATGTTGCAATTTACCATATTGCTTGTCTTCATCCATATTCACTGTGAATTAACTAACTGAATCCTTAGCATGTCAAAAACAATGGGAATTCATTAAAACTTAATGGATAGCTGTGGAAGTGAAAGAAGTGGGGACCAGACATAGAGTCATAGACCTACCAATTTTATCAGTATCTTTTGCAGTGGAAATACACATTCATGAACAGAATTATAGAAAACAGGACAGTCTTTGCAAAATTTATTCAGTTTGATAGCCAAGATATGTAACACAGAGAGAAGAAATTGCTCAAATACTATGTTATTCAATATCTCCAGAGCAGACTAGAAAACTACGACCGTGGTGTGTGATTAATATATCACAATATTGAACAACTATAAACACATTTTTGTTAAGGCACTTTTTTTTTTTTTAATTGGGGAGGAGACTAGGGTAGAGAAAGAAAGGTACAGGGTCCTGAAAAAAATGGCACAAGGGATTATAAAATATGCAAATAATGTAATCAGTGCTGTTTAACGATACCTACTGGGCAGTTTTGTGTTGATCACTGTAGACTTAATCCAGGACTGTAGACTAAACCTATTGTGCTGAGCATACTGCCAAAGTCAAACATCTTTGCATAATCAGGAAAAGGGAATACTTTCCCTGGCTAACAGAACACTCAGACAAACAAAATGAGCAACCTGATATCACCAAGTCAGTGTCTGCTCTAAGCTTGAGAGCATCAGACTCTATCCACTACTCCCTAAGTGGGTTTAGTGCTTTATTAAAATGTTATATTAGTTGTGAGGACTCAGAATTAGAGTTAATGGAATTATTCTTTGTGCTTTTCGTAGGTGGGAGTGTTTGGATTTACAGTTACCAGAAGCAAGTGATCCATGATCAGTCACAGCAGAAATATGGAATGATTGCTCTTGTATCCTCTTAAAAATTTCAGCGGAAAATGTAGATTCTCTAAGAGTTTAAGGGACAGAATACAACCTTTTCTTGCAGACATTTTGAACAGTTAGGTACTATTGCATGCTGAAAAGTACATGAGTTAGAACATTTCTCCTATAAGCCCCCTCAGGATGCTTTGTCTCAGGTCAGTACTGGTGAATGAGGAGAAGAAATAATAGCGATAGCTGTAACACTATTAATATAGTAATTTCTGAAAGAACTGAATTCTCTTTCAGAGAATTTCAGACAATGTCAGCCAGTTCTATGCACTTCCAAGATTTAAGCAGTCCACTTTCAAGTTTTTAGCGTTCAGATAAAAAGAAGCATGGCACCTCCTCTCCCCTCCTCTTCCCTCCCCATGCACTTTGATGAGCAGTGGAAGGAGAACATCCTCAGCATCATCAGGATGTATAAAAAGATCTCTAAGCAGAGCTCTGCATGGTTCAAAATTATAGTTTCAGTCAATATTGAATAAGAAAATTATCCAAACTTCTTTCAATATGAATGATTTGACTTCTCCTCAAAATGTTTGTGAGGTGACTAGTTCAGTGAACAAAAACATTTTACTAGTGTTAATCAGCCCAGCTCTCTCATAGACTAATTCCTTATTCTGTAGGTATTTTTTTTCAGAAAGTGGCTGTTCGTTATGTTAATAAACAAAGGAAAATAAAGTGTAAATCCTAGAACTAATGAAATATAGTTAATATATAAAGAAGTAAAGGTAGTAAGTTGCCACCTCTTTCTTTTTCCTAGTAGCTTTCCTCGTGTGCTTTTTTTAAGATGCACCAACAGTAATGCATAAACAAAAGTATAATTCAGGAGTCAGGTATATTATCTCATATAACTGCATTGTCAGTTGTCTTCTATATGGTATTAACACCATTATATAAGTGTTACGCATTTGATTTCTGAGGTAATTAAGAAAACTTTTAAAACATTTTCTACTCTCAGCCATTTCAGAAGAGCAATAAAACTATCCCATCAATTCAGTCTTCAGGAAAAATTAGTCCTCTGTGGGAGAACATCTCTCATGACGGCAATCACCGCATCTACTATAGCAAGACGTATTTGCTTACTTGTGCTTCACAGTGCAACTTTGTGCTTGAGATTTATGGGAAGAATAAAAATGAAATACAGCATGTTTGCGGGCAGTATGCAGATCTGCACACATTATCTAAATTAGTAGATCTGAAATATTCCTGTTCATTTTGTATGCCCTTCTTGGTATTTACAGTATGTAGCTTGGGTAGATAAGCTAGTCTAGCAACTTCATCTTAGAGAACTTTAAAATATTTCAAGAACTTTAAGGAATTGTATGCATTCAAGTGCCTAATAATTTGTTCCCTCATTCTTAGAATTTTAGAAAGAGTGAAAATAAGTGAAGCATATATTGCATAAAATAGATGTAAATTAAGACATAATGTCTCTCTCATTACAGAAAATACTCTGTAGCTCACCAAAATGCTAGGCTGTAAGCAAGAACTTTCTTCTAGATTTCTTCATTTCAGGCACATTTTGTATTTTCCAACTTAGAGGTTCAACTCCATGAACAAAAGATAGAGAGGCTTTTGAAGTCAATTAGAGTTTCAGCTTTGCTGATGCACTGTCTCAATGCTAGTCCAAAACAGTCTGTTGATGTTCTTTGCATAACTGAAGAACTGGGGAGCAAAGTGATGTTATTCACCAACTCATTTTCCTGAGTGACTTTTGTTTAAAGGATCTGTGTATGACAAAGTCTGCATTCGGTCATTTTGACACTATCAGTCTAATAACAACATAGCATTCAGCATACTGTAGCACATTTAATATGTGTTAGACTAAAAAAGGACATCAGCTTCTGAGGTGTTTTCAGAAAACGTTACTTTGTTAAAATGGTGCTGGGTTACTGCTCATATCCTCCTCATTTGCATTTAGGAATATTAATTGTTTCTGATAACAAATAAGAGATCACACAGCTAGTGAGTTGTTAACCTTTGGATTCCCTTGATACCTCATTTTCGTGCATCCCCAAAAGAACTTTTTAGTATGCTAAAATCTCTTACACAATTAATTCAGAAATTACAGAAAACTATGAATTTCACGTTATAATTTACTGAATACATAACCTGAAGAGAAACAAAGGGCTTTCATGTATAATTCTGTCTCTTTTAATCTTTCTTATATGTACTTGGGTGTTTTCCATCTCAGATGTTCTCATTTTGGATTGAGTTTTTTTGTGGTTAGAAAAATATTGCCTTCTCAGCATAACACAAATATTCTTTAGAAAGTTTACATGATACAGAAGTCATTAAATGATGATAAAATTTGAGCTTCAGGAATCTTGTGCAGTTTCAGTATTTTCGGTAGCAAATTTGATGGTAGGAATTCATAATTTTAGACATGGAAATAAATGAATGCTTTCCTGAACATCTAAACAATGTCAAAAACATTGGTGTTTTCTCTGAGTCCGTTCAGTGGTAAAGGTTTTCTTCAGCTTCTTTCATTCTTAAACTTGCTAATGGTAAAAAAAGACATTTTTGCAGCATAATAAACAATCAATTATTTAAAATAATTGTATTTCACACATGTAAAGGAAATGCATGCCCATTACTGTAAGTGTTTTGTGAATCAAACTTGAATTTAAAAAGTGCTATTAGGTGATGGGCAAAATTTGACAGCTCAAAGCTGCTACTGAAATTTTGCTGAAATTCCAGCCCTGTTCCATATCATGAAGAAAAATTAAAAATAGGTATTATGATATTATGGTTATCTTTATTTTTTATATGACAAGGTGTTCTGTGATATACATTGAACCAGAAGTATGATAAAAGGTTTTAGTAAAGAAATATTTTTTCCAAGCAATATATTTTCAGTCTTTTTTTCTTTTTTTTTTGTAGTACATATTTTAAAAAAATAAAAAACAACAAAGAAGAAATTATTGTTTCTACAATTGATTTGCTAAAATTGATTTTATGAAGAGTAAGCTATTTGATTCCAGAAAGCTCTAAAAGCTCTAAATGATGTGGTCAATTGTTACTTGAAAGGAAAACAGAAAAGATGTTTTGGAGGTAATTTAAGATTCTAAATCAGCAGAGAGACCTGGATGAGTCAGATAGTAAAGTACAGACAATTTAGAGGAACAATAAAGGAACTTTCCTTAAAAAAAACCAAAACAAAAAACCAAAAACAAACAAACAAACAAAAAACACAACAACAACAACAAAACCAACAACAAAAAAAAAAAACAAAGAGCTGACACTTGTCATGGTCTTGGTATAGGACAGCAATTTTCTTTAACTATGGAACATATTGATGGTGGGAATATAACATTTTTGACAGAACTTTCAGTCAGAAACGTTTCTCAGTTAGAATATGGGATTTCTGGTCAAACTGAGAGCAGGTACAGGATCCCAAGACAAATAACCTTGTGATCAACAGTGTTAGTTAGGGAAAGAATACCATGCCTGATTGGACTGTCTGAAGCAGATAAAAGATTTCAATCTCAATTTCTCATATTCCAGATGAATAACCTCATCAAAGGCTGTTTAATGAGTCCCTAGCAAGTCGTTCTAAATTTACCATGTGGTAAAGCATGATACAGCAGGAATATTGACACTGGGTTTTCCAGATTCCAGCATTTTATGCTTTTTGGATTTCTTTTTTTTTTTTAATTTTTTTCTGGGGTACACCTGCATTTCTGATTCTGGAAGTTTTATGTGTTTTGTTTGTTTGTGGGTTGGTTGGTTTTCCCTCTTGTGTGATGCTTTTTCAAATACTTTTTTTTTTTTTCTGTTGTATTTCAGTAGGGAAGGGAAGGAAGTATGGGAGTTTTGGAGATGTACTTTATTTTCAACTATACTTCCTTGTCCTCTTTTTCAAAATAAGTTGGTGCATCCCATGATCTGCCTTTAGCCAATTTAAACAAAACAACTATGCAGTTAGATCTCTAGCCACCTGGGGGTCGAAATTCTATTGGTATTTCTGCCATCTTTCTTTGAAAAGACCAGTTCATGAATCTAAGGAACAGGAAAATGCTTCCAGCCTAACTGAAAAAATTAATATTTTTCAAACTGTTGTTAGATATTTCATTAAAGTAGAAGCAGCATGATTTTGCAAAAATCAGATCCCATTAAACTCTGGGTAAAAGTGCTCAAGAATTGTGGAAATCACCGCAATTTGGGTTTGAAGATTTAATCAGAAACAGCCACATTTGAATTAAAGCAGTGAAGGGATTGACTGGGAATCATTTGAAACAGACTTCTATATTCTCCCTCGAGAAAGGTCTGACTTTTGCAGGAAAAAGTATACAATCAGCATAATCTTTTTGTGTTTTTTACTAAATTTCTAATGTTATTATTCAAAGTTTATCTAGAAGCAGCCCAATTCCACATAACTGACCTTATAACTCTTTTCACTCCTCTTCCTCCATTTTTAGTACCCTTTCTGCCCTACTAGATTTTGCTATGTTTCTCCTTCTTCAGGTGCACTACATTTTTCCTTCACATGGTGTGTTTTAATCTTATTCTTTCTTATCTTTATTCTTTCTTTCTCGATTCATGCGACTGACAAGGCTTTCTGTCCTCACTTCCATTCCCTGGTGTCCTATCAGCATTTCTTCTGTACTAGCCTTTCCAATTTAATTTTCATTTCCTCCTCAAGATAAATCCACTAGTACCAAAGATTTCTCCTCTAACACCATGTAAGTACAGCATTAAAACTCTATTACTGGTAATTGAGCTAATGTAAAAGTGCAGATTACCTATAATTTATGACAAAGTAACTCTGTGTCTTAGGCATTGTAATGAATCACCATTTTAATTTAAATGTATTGGATGCTTACCAAACCTCCCAAAGTGATGTTGGGAATGCTTGAAAGAATATTCTAAAACCTCTGACAACTGAAATCTAAGCAGTCCAAACCCAGAGTCTTTCAGGACAGTGGAGTTATCCTGGGAGCTGATATTCAAGCTGTCTTCTTGACCATGAGGAGGGTAAAGCCTGTCATCCGTGTGTTATATTTGTTTCATCCCTTGAATTAGCTTCCATATCTTCTGTTTTTGCAGCAGCCAAATGAAATTTCAGTCCGGAATCATGTATTTTGAATAGGAACAGACAGTCGTTATTTCACATACATTGATATTTAGTTATTGTATTCTCTCTTGTGCAATTTATTTATTGGTGTGATTCTGATTGATTCAGTTACATATATCAGAAGTAGACTTGGTGCAATATTTTTAATGTAAGACATTTTCGCACTTTAATCATGCCAATTATGCTTGGCAATCCTGAGTGTCTAAATTCTGCTGAGTTTAGCAGCTTCTTGAAACTGTCAAAGAACACTCATCGTTGTGCTGAGGTTAGCTTGCTGCTTTTTATCCCAAGCAAGACGGTGGATATTTTATATCAGTGCTGGCTCAATAATTCTGCTCATCTACATTTGAAAATACTCAGATGTGTTCTAAGATATGCAGCTAATAAACCTAAGCATATGGCCTGTGTAACCACATGGAAGTAAAATCAGTCCACCAATGCAGTTCTCCCCTTTCATGCCCTTTTTTTCCTGGATTGAATTCTAAGACCTTGATGAATTAAGCTAGGCTATAAATTATTAATATTAGAATGAATAGAGATCTGTTGCTAAGGGAATAAAAAAATATATTCATATATATATATTTATTGTGTTGATCTGCACTTAGAAGTTTCTCCCCCTTTTATTACTATTTTTAGTGTTTCTCTTTATCTTTGTACATGTTACCCACTCAGGATTTTTGAGAGTGGGATGATGGGAGAGTTGTCTGAGCAAATTTTTTTCCAAAGGAGATTGCAACTTGAAAATGTATTTTTCTAAAACTTTTATGTTTTCATAAGTATTACACTCACTAAGTATGCATTATATGTTATTAGCCTTAGCAAGGTATTTTAATCTAACAGTTCTGCACCATGTTCACATTAATATGCAAATAGAATGAGAATACAAAATTAAATGGAAATGAAAGTTGGAAGTTAATTGACATTTTTGTCACAAAAGCTCAGAGAAACACTACTTATGGTTTAATGGCAAAAAGCTAATGTGTCATCCTAGGGAGGGCTACATCAATCTAGAATTAAGACGATTTTACTGAGCAAAAGTGCAAAGTGCTGTTTGTGTATGCAGGTTGCCAGCTCCCCCTATGTAGGTGGTCCCATCACTGTAAACCTGGACTAAATTGCTGCCATCCATTAAACACAGTGGCTGCCTGGATAGCTGCCTAGCACAGATTTACACAGGCCATCTATTCCTGTCAGAAATATGATATGTCACTGACAAAAGCTTAATTACTCCATTAATTAATAGGACAATTTTCAAAATGCCTTGCAATGCAGCTTGACACTCATTAGTGCCATTTATGAATAATTTCTCCCAGGGTATAATACTCTATAAAGTGTAATTTGAAAGGGAATAATACATGTTTAAAGCCTACGTATCTGTGAAACCAAAATACATTCTTTGCTGAATTAGTCAGCTTTATGAAACAGCTCAGACTGATCTGCTGAATGCTTGGAAAGATATTTCTCTATATCAAAACACCTCTGACACAGAACAGCAAGCTTATTCTGGATTAGACTCATTTGGAAGTCCAGGCAGCCCTTCTTTCCCTGTAAGAAGTCTTGATCCCCCTCTAGCTGGACTCTTACTATCCTCAGTTCTGCATGAAGGCCAGGGGCACTGAGATGCTTGGACTACCACTGAACCAGTACATCCATTTGTATCTGGGTATCTATATCCTGTTATATGACTGAACAAAGTTGAGGACAAAAAAGCTGGCAAAGATTGTTCCATCACATACCTTCTATGATACAAGACTAGAACTGAATTTGCAGGGGAGTAAAATTACAAGAGAAAAAAGAGCCAAAATAAGAGAAATATGTGGAGAAAGCATGAGCACAGCTCCACTGTTTTATACGCTAGTTAGTCAGGTTGGGAGAGGAGAAAAACTCTTGGAGAGAGTTGCCTTTCTGTTTTAACAACCAGGAAGCTTTCATACTTTGTTTTGGTGAGGTAGAGTGCCTTCTAGTGCCTGCACTGGGACATTGCACCTCTTTTCTGTTGAACTTACTTTTTTTTTTTTTAATTTTATTTTTTGTGTTCTTAGACTTCATTCAACATAGGGATAGAATCATAAATATAGTCACTGGACATGTGGTCCTGCATGTGAAAATCTACTGAAGACTAAAGTTTGAATAATATGGGCCACTGAGAAGCTGACACTTCAGTTCTCTGTGCTCTTTGCAGACTCAAGAAATAAGAAGTTTCACTTCATTCTGCCTATGCTGCTCACTAAACAGCTTTTAGTATCAGAAAAGTTTATCACTTTAACAGTCAGACTGAAGACAGAAGAAAAATAATAATACAAAACAACACAATGAAGGTTGCCACAAAAATGCATGCAATATATTAACAAAGACCTGCTTCCAAGGCTCAACAGCACTTAAGGAGTTTAAGAAAAGTAAGCTAGTAAGGAAGGTCGTGGAAAACACTTACTTTGTGTAGATGGTGGTACAGTAAGGTAAACTGCCTTACACGGGCATCAGTGCAAACTCTACAGTCTAAAATAAGGATTTCAAGAAGGATGTTTTAGGTTCCTAACCTGGGATTCGTGACCTATGATTTTTGTTTAGCATCCGCATACTTCACTGTCCAAATAAAATTCCCTAAAAGAGCTCAGAATTTGCTGAGTGTTCACCATTAGAAAATTCATCTCCTTAGGGCGTTCTTCTATGCATAGGGGGAGGTGGTGTGGGCTGGGAAGGTGAAAAACGTTACCACTCCTTCTGCCTGCCCTGTTCCTCTGCACAAGTTGCTTGTTAGTCAACTGAAGAGGCTGAGCTGACAGAATGCTGCTGCCATGGTTCAGGATCTGATTCTAGAACAGCAGGGACGGGGGACACAGTAACCTTTTCAGCCATCCCAGTCTTAGCCTTCTTGTCAATCAAAGCCCTAAGAATACACTGAAAAAACAGATTTTCTGAGGGTGGGCACTCAGCAGTTTCTAAAAATCCAACTCTGAAAAAGTCTCATTTAGACACTCATCAGTTAGAGCCCTTAAATTTGGTGCACAGCCCTTAATCGGCAAAATATTTATACAGTTCTACAACTTGGGCAGCTAAAGCTGTTTGACATTTAAAAGTGCTGATTACCCAGCAAGTCCCATTAATCTTAGTGGAAATACAGCTGGGGTCTGTGGCTCAAACTTAGGAAGGTATACTTAGCCATAAGTATGTGAATAGTCAATTGATGACAGTATCAGCAACATCCCCCCCCAAATAAAAAAAAAACAAAACAAACCCCAAAAAAACAGCCCAATGCTTTGATTTTTATTTGACTTTCCAGTAAGAAGTCCATGCTATCATTTGCTCTGGAATTGATTTAGGGAAGACTGTACAAATCATTCCTCAGTGATTCAGTATAGTCGTGTAGGTTTTATGTGAAAGGTATAGAAGAGTTAAATGGTGCTCTGATGTGTCTTCTGCACACTCCTATTCAAAGCACATAGAGTATTAATATAGAAAAAAAAAGATTGCTGAGTGGATCACTGATATTCATGAGAGACTTCTGTATTCTTTCTCTCACCTTTCAGCTATCTTTCTTACAGTTTCCCTTTAACAGCAAATACCCACAGAAAGAGTGGGAGTTACAGTTCTGTTTGTCTTTAGTTATTGCAGGTGATAGGAAGATGTTACAAAGCTAGTGCCTCAGGCATTTTTGTTTCTTTTTTTCTGCACTGATCCTAATTCTATCCTTAAAATATTTTTTACAACAATTAAGTTTGTTTTCCTCCTTGGTACCGATAAGTACTACTACCCTGAAATATTACAGAAGTAGTTGGCTAGCCTTTCCCACCTGCTGTACAAATACTGTCTCCCCTCCCTATCATCAGTGATCAGTGGACTGGTTTTATTTAAAATGTCCTCATATTTTATTTTGGAGATATAATCCCCTCAACATACACACCTGGCGCACACTTCAGAAAACTAAGCCTGCAAGGCTGTGATCTAATTGGCATCACAGAGACATGATGGGATGGCTCCTATGACTGGAGTGTTGGAATGGAAGGACACAGGCTCTTCAGAAAGGACAGGCAGGGGAGACGAGGAGGGAGTGTCACCCTCTATGTCAAGGACCAGCTGGAGTGCATGGAGCTCCTCCTGGGGATGGATGAGGAGCCGACCAAGACCTTACAGGTCAAGATTAAAGGGAGGGCAGGGACAGGTGATGTTACAGTGGGGGTCTGCTACAGGCCACCTGACCAGGAAGACCAACAGGATGAGGCCCTCTATAGACAGATAGGAGCAGTCTCACATTCACAAGCCCTGGTCCTCACAGCGGACTTCAACCGTTGGATGGACAACATAGCAGGTCACAAGCAATCCAGGAGGTTCCTGGAATGCATTGATGATTGATAACTTTCTTCTCCAAGTGATAGAGAAACCAACGAGGAGAGGTGTCATGCTGGACCTTGTTCTCACCAATAAAGAGGGCCTGGTGGGGAATGTGAAACTCAAGGGCAGCCTTGGCTGCAGTGACCATGAGATGGTGGAGTTGAAGATCCTTAGAGCAGCAAGGAGGGCACAAAGTAAGATTAGTATCCTGGACTTCAGGAGAGCAGACTTTGGCCTCTTGAGGGATCTGCTTGGTGGAGTACCATAGGATAAAGTCCTGGAGGGAAGAGGGGCCCAAAAGAGTTGGTTAATAGTCAAGAACCACCTCCTCCAAGCTCAGGAGTAATGCATTCCAACAAAGAGGAAGTCAGGCAAAAATGCCAGCAGGCAAGCATGGATGAACAAGGAGCTCTTGGACAAACTCAAACACAAAAAGGAAGCCTACAGAAAGTGGAAGCAAGGACACATAGCCTAGGAGGAATACAGGGAAATCATCTGGGCAGCTAGGTTAGGAAAGCTTTAGCTTTTTAGTCCAGATAAAGGTGGCAGAAGAGGACCTACTCACTTTGCCCTCCAGCGGGCCTCCATATACCCTAGTTGAATCTGACTTGTGCACATATATGGTCATGTTAGCTCTCATTGGCTGAGGGCCTAAACTTTCTCGCCTTTCGACTAAGGTGTGTGCATAACAGTAGTCACCATGTGGCTTCAAGAAGTTTTGGTCCTTAACGGTGTGTGTTGGGGGTGCACCTGCCACAAAGACTATTTGTTCTCTAGAATAAAATAATGATTTCTGGGAGTGAGTTAGAAGAAGTGGGTGTTTTCTAAATAGAAACCTGGAATGATTTTTTTTTTTGAGCCTATGGAGTGAATTATGATACCCATTCTCAGCTGAAGCTTTTTAAGTTCAGCCTTGCTGATGCATTCCTCACATTCAGTATCATTATTTTTACCCACTTACTATTCATACAACTAAAATATTTTACTGTTTGTTTTGTTTTGTTGGATTCCGTTTGGTTATGGCCTGCTGTTCTAAGCCAACTTTGCAATAGTTTACATTTGTTGTCATAGCAATCATTCAGGTTTTGCTTCCATATTTGCCAGTGCAGACTGCATAACATTTGACTTCATATTCATCAATTACTGCTGTTTTATGAACACTAAGCCATTGATACCTTACTAAGTGAAAATTGTAAATGTCTGTCCTTTCCATTCATACAACGCTAAACCATGTTCAGGTATCAAAATATAAGTTCAGCAAAGATGTAGTTGCATTTATTTCATTCTGTTAGTCAATCCCATTAACATGGAAGGCTTAAAAGACATTCATCTTCTGAAATCTTCTGAAAAATTGTTCTGAAGTGATTCTTCAATCTGGCACACATTAGACATCTCCAGTCTTTTGACTAACAGCTATAGTGCATGTTTTCTTTTTAAGATAGGCTGCAGGAATTTTCAAAAGATGGTAATAAGATTCTGGTAATACTTTTTGAGGAATGTGTTTTTCCAGATATGCTGTTCACTGAACTGGTATTCAAGATGGCTTTACAATATTCTGAAAGCATCTTTAGCACTTAGAAGCTGATGTCCAATGGCAGATGCCTGTGTCACTGAAATCCCTATCAAGACTCTGGAAATGTGCCTGCATAGACCTAACCACCCACACACACTTCATTTCATATTTATTTCTCTCAGAACAACAAAATCTTATTCTGTTTGTATGTTTTGAGCTAGGTTTGATCTGCTGTCAAACTGAGCTGATGCTAGCACCTCACAAAACAGGTTGTGAAATCAAAGCTTCTCATTATAGGCATATTGATACTCATTTTCCTATTTGTGTTATCACCTTCTACAATTAATATTTTTAAATTACTTTATTGTTGCAATTTTTTCGGGGGTAGTTTTCACAACAAATATTAATATTCTGAGATACACCTTTCTTTTCATATCATCCTTTTTATATGCTTCACATTTTGCAATCTAAGTACTTAACACGTTGATTTTTCCCAGTTTAAGATTATGCTATATATAGAAGGTGCTGTTACAACCTTACTAATTGTTGCTTAAAGAGTTGCTGTTTTGCACGTCCATGTTCATGTGTCAACTGTGTCAACCTTATTCACCGTAAGTCTCACTTATTATAAGTAAAAATCTTTCAGGCCTCGTGCTCTGGCTGAGCCCAAACAGTTAAATAAATGTTAAATAGTTACAACACGAAGAAAAAAAAAAGAACTCTGCTAAACTGATACTGGAACGTAAGCTGTTATCTCACTAGCTAGTTCAGGGATCTCTAACCCACTCCTGGACTAGATTACATGGGTATGTTCTGTCTCTCCAGGGTTTTTAATGCTTCAGCTGTTACCACTGAGGAAGAAGAGAAAAACAAGAACTGCACCTAACTGGAAAGAAGAGTCTGAGGAAGGAAAGAGAAGTACAGAACAGGGACATAACCACAGATGGAGACAGATGGACAGAAAATGCCACAGCATCAAGAAATGCAGAGCAGGGGAGAGGCAACCAGGACTACGCAGTCACAGTAAAGCAGAAAGATGGAATATGGATCCAGTCAGGAAAGGAGATTGACCTGCTGGTCAAGCAGGGAAATGTTTGGAAGTATGGTGTACAGGAAATTTAATAACCTTAGATCACTTCCACTGCAAAGTTAATTGAATTAGTACATATTTTTCTCTTCTTTAATCACTGCTGATACTCAAGACATGGGGACGTGAAGGAGAAATTGCAATGAGACCGTACTTTTTGATTGATTTGAAACTCCTTAATATTTCATATCTTGGGAGACCTATCACTATAAAGAACGATAACATCTGACAGGGCAGCTTCAAATAGCTTTTGCAGCAATCATAAGTTCTTGCTAATTATTTAAATCTGATTTTATATTTCTTATGGTAGATATCCAGCAAATCAGTCACTGTTCATCATCTGCATGTGTAGGAGTTGGTTTAAGTGATACGACTAAGACCATGGTGAAAGAAGGGAGGCTAGAATTCCACATGTACCATGCACAGCATTAATCATAAAACTACCTTTTCTCCTCAAAAGCTCTTCTCTTTGTCTCACTTTATATGTTGAAGTTTCTTTAACAAATGAAGCATGGGAGCTTTGCAAGCATGTTATTTTCCAATAAGAAAGTCTGATTTCTTCCCTTGCCTGTCCAGGGCAGCTTCCCCTGGGAGGAAAAATTGTGTAATGAATATTAATTAATACTCAATTAAATAATTTTTAAATCTATGAGTGTTAAAGCCTACAAGGTTAACTTTCTTTACTATGATTTATTTATAATGAAGGAAGAAAAGAGATACTGTTACATTGTTAATAGTATTCAAATGGGGGCTTTCTATAGCATATTTGTTAGGGGACTTTGCCTAATATGCCTTAGGACTGTTGGTTCCTGATCCAGTTATTGTGTAGGATATATGCAGTGAGATCCAACATAAAATTGAACAGAGGAGATGGAATCCCAGGTCTGGCAGCTTCAAGCTGACTGCCATACCAAGAAGTTGTAGACTCACACCCGCATTTTCTGTCTTTCAGTCTTTCTTTGGGCCAGAAAATATTCTCTTTCCACTGAGTACTCAACTGGTGGGTGGGATCAAATCTCGTCTCCACATATCCAGCTGCCTAGTGATTAGAATTGGAGATATGTGTTCGTATCTACCCAGGCAGAAAAACAAATTTGAAATTAGCTGTCCCATATCACAAGTGAAGTGCTCTATTACTGAATTATAAGAGAAAAGGAGTAGTATCAGTAGCTCATCCCTTTCTTCCAGCCTTATTTAGAAATATATTAGGTCTCTGATCATATTCTGGGCCCTAATCTCTGCAGAGACACACAGATATGAATCTCATATGGATTTAAATGTTCTCTGGAGCTGGGAGTTAGGTAAGGACTATATTCTGAGTTCCCATTTTTCCTTACAGTTATTCTTACTGTCTAACTTCCTGTCATTTTTTTCTGTGGACCTTTGTATATTCCATTCTTTAACACCAAGTTCTACCCAAATAAACCACAAAGCACCTAGCTGTCTGGACTGCATAGTATGAATTTCACTAAGTAGCTGTGGCATAAATTTCCCTTGTGAATGTATAGCCTAACAGCCTGTCTCCAGGCAGCAATCAGGACCCCACTGAGCTTGGCAAGGTGCAGTCACTGATCCAGAGCATTCACAACATAAGCTCATGACAAGGCAGAACAGATGGAAACAAAGGTAAATAGCAGTGTGGAGGGAAACAGAGTAACAATGAAGTTAGGTCCATCTGTTGTTCCAGTAGGTACAGAAAGTATACTTGTCCTCAGTTGTGTCCCATTGCACCACTTCATCTCTTTGGGTACAGCAGATGGCTTGGTAGATAAATGGACAGGGCTACGCTTTGACTGAGGGGGGTGTATTTACATGTCAACCCTACCTCCCACACAGACTTTGTTTCCTTCATCCCTCCCTTCCTTTCGGCTCTGAACATGGTCCCAGTTCTCTTGGCAAGGTGGATGGGCACGGTGCCCTCAGTGTCTTTGTGGAGCAGCAGTTAGGTGCTGAGCAAGGAAATCCGTGCATAAAAGGCTCAAAGCTTCTCTTTGAGGCAAAAGCTCTTCTAAAAAATAAAATGGTCCAGAAACTGTTCTCTGGTTCTGAGACCAAGTGGCATGACATAGCTGGTGTCCAAATGGATACCCTCCCTTATGCTCCAAAGTAAGCTGTCCACATCAAAACTGCTAACTGGGGGTGGTCTTTGGTGCAAACTGTCTTTCAGCTGTTTCAAAACATTGTGTGGGAATATGCTAGATGGTGCAGGCTAAAACAGAGCCATGGATAGTACAATTAAGCTGTATCAGTGGTCTCAGGTCAGTGCTTGAGCCCTGCACTTATTTAGTTTGCTAATATAGGACCAGTATGAGCGAATAGACCTACTTGACACTTCATGAAAGATGCAAAACAAATGGATAAAGTGCAGGCATGTGGGGAAAAGACTTAAATAGTTGGAGGGATTTTGAAGGTTTGTGACAAACTATCCCTTTCAATGTTTTGGTTTGGTTTGTTTTTTGTTTTTGGGATGGACTGTCACTTTTATCCAGGAAGAGGTGACCTTCCCATTCAGAAATCCTGAATACTGGATCATTGTAAATAAAAGAGCAACTTTCTTACTAAGGCACTAAATGGAAAGCTGTGAAAATCATTCAAGTTAGAGGCAGTCATCATTAAATTCCTGTGCTTTTATTACACTGCAATACTGCAAACGGACCTCAAATATATTAGTATTCTACTGCATCTCACATAGTCGTCATCCTGTGTGTCATTTAGTCACAGTGTCATAAACTAGAAGCTTGATTCTCTGAAGTGCTCAGTGTAAGGTGCCAATCACCTTCAACCCCCCAATCCCACTAGACTGCTTCTAATAACTGTCCCAAAGATACCAGCTCCTTCTCATTTTCTGTACCTATAAAATAGTGAAAAAATAAAAAAATCAAACAGCCAAGCACTTTAGTATTGTGTCTGCAGAAAGGAAAGAGATTTATGTATAAAGTATGTATGCATTTGTTTGATTGGGGATGACTTTCCAGCACTGTGGAGATGAGCAGTGTCACTTAGGATAATACACCTGATCCTGCTTTCACTGGATTGGGACTTGACTGCCATTCAAATACTTATTTTCTGGTATTGTTAAATTAATTTAACATAAGGCTGCTAGCTATAACTATAGGTGAAAATGATTTATAAAACTAACACACTTGTAGTAAAAGGATTATTTCATTATTATAAAGATTTGTGTTGCCTCTTATTTTAAAATGTTCATTTTAACAGTCAAAGGGGAAGACTGACTTGGGTATATTTGCATCTTCATGCCTACATAAAAATAATTAGGCTGACATTTCGTTATCATGGTTATTAGAATAACTAAGAAAATTAAGATTGCAATATATACCTTCCTATGCTTTAAGAAATAGTGTATTAATAGAAGAGATACAGTAGGAGCAAATATTAAAGTGTCATTAGGAAAAAATGTCAATGTCATCCGATTTTATCTGAGAGCATGCGTTTGATCAGAATACTATGTGAATTCACCCAAAATCCAATCTTTTAATCATAAGGAAATATTTTGATCTTCGTGTTGCTTAGCAGAATATGAGTTCATAGCTAAATACCAAATTCACATGAATGCTCAGTATTTTATATAACAAAATACTTGTGTTTACAAATTACAAATTTCATACTAAATTGAATTTTGTTATTGCCATTCACAGACTGTATATGTAAGTAGTCTTCAGTTTGTTGTTTTTTTTTTAAACAGTTTTCTGTGTTCTAGTTTATAAACATAAAAGCTACATTTAGGGTATTAATGGGTATATCATATTTTCCATTGAATCAGTCTATTAAAAACTAGCAATTCTTTGAGTTCTACAGTGAAACTGTGTAAGCAAGCTGTCTAATCATATAATTCATGAGCAGAGGAAACCAGTTGATTTGAATTTTTGTATAAAACTGCGCAACGTGCATGTAAAACCATATTGTGTGGTCCATTTCTGGATCATAAATTTAGTGATAAAAATACAATATTTTAAGTGTAATTCTGTGTTGCAAAGATTTTTAACTGGAGTCACCCAAGGACTCTTTTCCCCCTCAAAAAATTCCAAAGCTAATTGTCTAAAACAGAGAGCAATTAAATTAAATCAGCACCTCTAGCAACAAAATAATTCTTAAGGAAGCAAACATGCTCTTTTTCAGACACAAGCGCACTTACCTTGGCAGATGCTATTAGGATTTGGAGATGAGGTCTAGTCAGACACTCATTCCAGTGCTCTAAGACAGGTTCTTGTTAATCTACTGCATATTTAATAATAATAATAATAATAATAATAATAATAATAATAATAATAATAATACCCGAGAGCTGTAGGAAACATGAAATTTTGTCTCTATTAACTATTGGTTATTTTGGTGATGATAACTATGCAGTAAGCCCTTCTTTTTCTAAAGCAACTGACATTTGCTGAGGTACATAAATAGGCCAGCTGTTTCTTTTTGGGGGGTAAAATATAACATACAGTCAAATCTACTCAAGTTGCTATAAAAATCCCAAAAGTAAAGTCTAAAGTCTTTCATTGGGGAACCCGAACTATAAATTCCTAAGTAATTAGAAAGAAAATAATTTTCAGTATAAAGTAATGCATTCAAACATTTAAGAACGCTGTTTTATGTTCCCAAATGGCAATAATTTAGGAAGTGAGAAATAAAGACATAAAGACAATCATTTTGCTATTTAATAGGGAATGTGATGGGTAATGAAGCAAGATTACAATTAAATTCTAGCATGCTGTGTCCTACAGGAAAAATCAGCTCTAATGTTTCTAACCTTTATCAACTGGCAGCACTACAGTTCTGATCTCCTAAGTAGTTATCTATTCTGTCTGTACGGCATTGACCAGGATTAATACTGCAAGACACTAATGGAATGAATAATCTTGATAATCTTAAATGTGTTATACTGCATGGTGATCATAGGATTGCAGAAATACTCTGTGGATTGTGACTTCACATGGTCAGAAATATTTGCAGGCAGCATTTGCCAAATTGCAATGTCTAAAATTAGAAACCTGAAGCCATATTCTGTCATCTCACTGTGCAGTGTGACTTTTTCACGAGTACTGAGCACTTCCGACCCTATTAATGTTAATGAGATCTAAAAGCCCAAAAAAACTCTGAAAATCTGGCAACTTTCTTTTATGTGGCTAACTTCAATTATCAAAAATTAAAAATTATAACTGAGAGTTTTTTCAGGTTTTCCTCATGTGGTGAGAAGGCATGACGAAAAACACAGGCCACTGCTGATTACTTGGTGCTAGGTGTTTAGTAAAGCAGTTGGCAGCTAATGCAGCAAAATAATGCACTACATTTTTGAACAATAGCCTTTTAGAGAGACACCCATAGGTGGACATCCGAAACAAGGGGAAGCTAGAGCCGAATGAGGAATTTCTTTCTCAGCCTGGAACTGACACATGAACTGAGAGGAGCAAGTTTCATCCTCTTCTGCATCCAACTTATGCCTGCTCTGAAGTGGGACTGGTGGTGCTGAAGCTCTGGTTTGTGTGGGCATTTCTGTTCTGGAGAAGTGGATTGCTATCCACCCACTTAACCCATCCTGTTAAGCAAATAAGTTTAGATTATATGTCAGCGAGCATTATGGTTCTGTTCCAATGACTACCACTCCCAACCTCCCCTCTATAGTTTGCAGGGACACCCTTTCCTCCTACTTGTTTTGTCTGCGCCTTGCAAGAAAGGAGCAGTTCTGGAAAAAAAAAAGCTATGTAGAGTCATCCTTACAAAATGGTAGAACTGCCTAAACCTCCTTAAGCTGAGTCATTCCAAATTCATGGAACGACTGCTAACACAGATAAGTGTGGAAATAGAGCAGATATTTAACCTCCGCATTAATTCCCACACATTTTCTGAATGGCACCTCTATACATTATGTTGATGTTAAATAAGTCTTTGTGTCATTGGAGAGATGGCAGCATAAAACAGTCAGAAAGGCATTCTGTCTACGAGTCTGGGAGCTATAAAAAAACATTTTCTGTGAGTTTTTGGTGCCTGAGTCACGCAACTGAAGAACTCCTTCAAAATTAAAAAAAAATAAATCCTGCTTATTATCCGAAAGATTGGTGACATTCTTCAAATGTTTATGATGTATTCTTGCAATATTACAAAACTATGATAATTTTTTATTTCTTAATAATAATAATTAATATAAATTTCCATTAAAATAATGAAATTTTATTAAATACGAAAAGGAACTTTATCCAAATATTTGTAATCAATTGCTTCATTATTTCATTCTGAACTATACTGTAACATTATGCCTTTGTAAAATTATTGATTGTAACTTGTGTAGCTTCTTGTCAACGAGTTTTAACCAGGTGTCAACATTTTTTTAGTCGTTTGATCTCAAGACAGCGGTTAACCAATATTTTGTACATTTTAACCCCTGTATCATAAGATCAAAGTCACTCAGGAATAAAAAAAATGAGCAGGTCATCCAGTCCATGTTGTTACTAATGACGAAATTGCACTTCATCATGCACTTTATGCTGTTTCTTCAGAATTTAATTCTCAGCTATCATAGGTGAGGAGAATTCAATCACTTTTAGCCCAAATTAATTCCAGAGCATAATATACCTGATTGTCATCTTTTCTCTATATAAATCAGGCCTTATTATTTCCCCTTTTAGTCCTTATTTCATGTTTTAGCTGCACCCAATCATAGAGTGAAACTCTAAATAATTTTCCTACTGTTTGTTGTCTGCCCCTCCAATACTTCTACTAGAATAAACGCTTCTTTTTCCAGCCTAAGCTACCATTCATGTGAGAGTTATGCATATGTTTCATTTTTGAAGGATTTTGAATACTTGAATTTTAGCTCTGAGAGAGTACACAGATCTGACTACTAGGGCACAGTGTGGACCTCCATAATTTTCACTAGGTATTTGAAGCACTGAATATAGTACATGACTGGCTGGAATATTTATGTATCAGTCTTTTTTCTGAAATTGGCTGAAACCTTACACTGCTGAATCAGAAATCACTATTGCATAATATGAATCTCATTTGTATCCCACCTATAAATGTATGTTTCCTATTGGGTAGATTCCTGAAAGGTCAAATGTGGCTGAATGGCTCCTCTGTCAGATTTCCAAGTTGGTCAGTGCTTTGAGGAGAATCTGCTTGTGTTTTGAAATGGTGAGCTTAAAAAATATGAAAAGGCTTTTGTAAATTTAGAACTATACTTTCCAAAAACATGGATTTCATTGAATAAGTAAGAACAAGTAAGTACTAGAACAAAAAATTTTTTTAAAAGCAGAATGAGACAGAACAAAAATGTAGGAAATTTTAGACAAATTTCTACTCTGTCTACAGTGACCTTGCAGTTTAAATCCTTTCCTTCAGATTTACTCTTAGTACAGGAATGCAATGTTTTTTGGGGCCTCAAAAAAATCCATCCAGTGGTCTCTGACTCTCCAGGGAAAGAATTGTCTACCATTATATCTGAGACTCCTTGTTTCTTCTTACCTTTTCACTGCCCGTTGTCTTTTTTTTTTACAGAAAATGTTCTGTCTCCTGCCAGAGATTCTAATGCATTAGCCCTGATAACGCCAAGAGGCAGTCATTAAAAAAAAACAATGAATTTCTGAACTAGGCATAAAGACAGACATCACCTGTGAGAGCATCATATCTCTCCATAACTTGCCTTCCCATCATTTTTCTGAGTTTGTGAAATATCACAGGTGAGAGATATAAAACAAAAAGAAATAGTTGCCTTACCCTGAAAAAACAACAAACCTCACAAACTTTAAGGAAGATATGAAATACCCAGCAGCGTAAGTAACGGTTGCATAATTAATGTTTAAAGACACATCTGTATGGTAATACACAGTTCCCTGCAGAAAGAGTACATAGGTGGTTCCAAACAAGCTTGACTTAGAACTGTAAGAAATATTATTCTCTCAACATAGCCACCTGACTGAGGAGCGGGATATGTATTAGCTTAAGCAGGTCAGTGTCCTAACAGCACATTTTAATAACCTAGCATGGCCATACTGCTTTTTGATCTCAGCTTCTACATCTGCATGATACCACTGAGACAAACTTCTTCAACAGACAGTAGCTGAATTTGTTAAGAAGGCATTACACTCTTCCACACAGGCATACTTCAAATGCACATACTCCAGTTCTTCATACATTGATAATTTGTGAAGAATTCCAAAGCGTTGGAACAACAGTTTGTCTTCACTGAACTTCGATTAGATAAAAACACAGATGATTCAGGTTTACTTAATGGTAGCAGTAGCCTTAACCTCAAAGAATTCAACTGTTAAGTGATTTTCATTTCATTCTTGCATTATATCTACATTTTGTATTATGAGCTACAATACAGTGGTGTTGTTTTACTCATTATCTGAGGAAGTACTTGGACCATTTCATCAATTTCGTGTTTTATGTGCATGTGAAATGTTATAAATGGCTGAAAGCCGAAGAAACTCACTGTCCTATTATAGCACAAAACTATGGCATGGTCTAACAATTATAGGAAAGCACTTTTGTCAACAGACTCTCCAACATTATATATAAACAACAGTGACAAATAGCACTTATCTTATTAATACTTCACTACTAATCCATCAGCTTTAACTAAGTCTCGGATGACCTAAAACTCTCAAGATTTCAGCCAGTACCCTGCCTTAGCTTGCATGCTTCAACAATTTTATTATGTTAGCTTTCTTTCTACATACATAATGCACAGATAAACTGATCCACTGGGGTGCTGCCTTGTCTTCAATGTTCAGTAGATTAAATGAAGTCCCAGTCTGAGTAAAATGAAAAAAGAAGTAGCAGTGGTAAACACATATAAAACATGAAGAAAATAGTATTGTACGTCACAAGGGAGAATCAAATGCAGTTTTAGTATTTGATAATTTCCTCCAAGTTAAATTATATCCAAGAATCTTATATGAAAGGCATATGTTTTTACCAATATGAAAGTAAATTAAATTTACTTTCTAAGTAAATTGCTACAGGGAGAAAAGAGGATAGAAACGTGATTTTTTAGGAATCCAACTTAAAGCCAATGTTATCAACTGAACAAAAGTGAACAGTATTCACTGTATAGTTTGTTACAGGGAAATCTTATCTCAGATCTCACCGTGTGTGACTGATCAACCAATCCCTACAACAGACGAAGACGTGGAGGACATGGGCACGGGCAATGGGTTCATGAAGCTCAGGAGCGAATATGAGGAGTAACCACAGCTGTTTTAAAGGAAGCTAAACTTATCTCGACAGAAGGGAATGACGGGATGACTTTTATTTTATATAAAAGGCTATGTCAGTTGAGTGAGTCAACTCTTTTTAAATGGCCTATCCGTAATTAATAAAGAAGTGTGAATGTCTTCCCAAGCTAGCCAGACCAGCATGGGGTAAGTGTATAAGTGGCTCAGCCCAACTTCCAATATAAAAACTGAGCAATCAACACAATAAACTTTGAGGACAGCAATGGGCTTGAGCTCACTTCAACTATATATTTTTTACTAGTGACTGGGTACATCCAGTTTCATGATGGTGAACATATAAAGAGACTTCACCCTGAAGATATGCCTACCTTTTTTGATTGCTTTTAGGGGAATCTCTGTAGAATCATAGAAGGGTTTAGTTTGGAAGGGAACTTAAAGATCATCTAGTTCCAGCCCCCCTGCCATGGGCAGGGACACCTCCCACTAGATCAGGTTGCTCAAAGCCCCATCCAGCCTGGCCTTAAACATCCCCAGGGATGGAGCTTCCACAACTTCGCTGGGCAACCTGTTCTGCTGTCTCACCGCCCTCAGAGTGAAAAATTTCTTCCTAATACCTAATCTAAATCTACCTTCTTCTAGTTTGAAGCCATTACCCCTCCTATCATTACACACCCTTGTAAAAAGTTCCTCCCCAGCTTTCTTACAGGCACCCTTCAGATACTGGAAAGCTCCTATAAGGTCTCTCTAGAATCTTCTCTTCTGCAGGCTCAACAACCCCAACTCTCTCAACCTGTCCTCACAGGAGAGGTGTTCCATTCCTCTGATCATTTTTGTGGGCCTCCTCTGGACCTGCTCCACATCATCACAATTTTATTCTTTTTCCTTAGAGACGTTCTCATTGTAATTCTGTAAGAACTCTATAATGGTTTATTGGTATTCTAAACCAATATACATCTCTTACAAATTATTTTCATGCACATTCACAGTATGTGGAATATTTAATTATGTATTGGTGCATATGTGATATTACAGGAAAATTTTGAGTCACATGATTTGAAAAATTACATGATTGTGAAAAAGTAACTTAATGCATAATCAAAATATTTTGTTGCACTTTGTAGCTTCAGTTTTGCAACCTAACACTGAATCAAGTAGTTTTGCCTATTTAGATTCACATTCATTTCACATTGTCTATAGTGACAAAAGCTAATTTTGTAGGTCTAAAGGGAATCACAGAATCATGGAACCACAAAATGATAGAGGTTGGATGGGACCTTTGGAGACCATCTAGTCCAACCTCCCTGCCAAACCAGGTTCACCTAGAGTGGGTTGGACAGGAATGCATCCAAGTGGGTTTTTAGTATCTCTAGAGAAGGAGGCTCCACAGCCTCTCTGGGTAGCCCGTTCCAGTGCTCTGTCACACTCAAAGAAGTTTTTCCTCATGTTGAGACAGAATATCCTGTGTTCCAATTTGTACCCATTGTCCCTTGTCCTGTCGCTGAGCACCACATAAAAGATTCTGGCCCCATCCTGTTGACACCTGTCCTTTAGATATTGATAGGCATTGATAAGACCCCTTCGTAGTCTTCTGCAGGATAAAAAGACCCAGGTCTCTCAGCCTGTCCTCATAAGACAGGTGCTCCATCCTGTAGAACATCTTTGTAGCCCTCCACCTGACCGTCTCCAGGAGCTCCCTATCCTTCTTGAACTGGAGGGCCCAGAACTGGGCACAGTACTCCAGAGGTGGCCCCACCAGGGCAAAATAGAGTGGGAGGAGGACCTCCCTTGACCTGCTGGCCACAGTCTTTTTAATGAACCCCAGGATACCACTGGCATTCTTGGCCACAAGCACACATTGCTGGTTCATGGTCAACTTGTTGTCCACCAGCACTCCCAGGTCCTTCTCTGCAGAGCTGCTTTCCAGCAGGTCAACCCCTATCCTGTATTAGTGCATGGGGTTATTCCTCCCTAGGTGCAGGACCTTACACTTGCCTTTGTCAAATTTCATTAGTTGCCTCTCCTCCTAACTCTCTAGCCTGTCCAGGTTTTGCTGTATGGTGGCACAGGCTTCTGGTGTGTCAGTCACTCCTCCATGTTTTGTGTCAGTAAACTTGCTGAGGGTACACTCTGTCCCCTCATCCAGGTCATTGATGAATAAATATGTTGAACAACACTGGGCCCAGTACTGACCCCTGGGGAACACTGCTAGTTACAGACCTCCAACTAGACTCTGCGCCACTGATCACAACCCTCTGAGCTCTGCCATTCAGTCCGTTCTCAATCGACCTCACTGTCCACTCCTCTAACCCACAATTCCTAAGCTTACCTATGAAGATGTTATGTGAGACATTGTCAAAAGACTTGCTAAAGTCGAGGTAGACAACACCTACTGCTCTAAGCACATCTACCCAGTCATGCCATCATAGAAGGCTATTGGATTGGTCACACATAATTTCCCCTTGGTGAATCCATGTTGATCGCTCCTGATAATCTTTTCCTCCACATGCTTAGAGATGACATCCAGAATGAGCTGTTCCATCACCTTTCCAGGGATGGAGGTGAGGCTGACAGGCCTGTAGTTTCCTGGGTCCTCCTTCTTGCCCTTTTTGAAGACTAATGATATTGACTTTTTTCCAGTCTTCAGGCACTTCTCCTTTTCTCCACGACCTTTCAAAGATGGTGGAGGGTGGTTTCACAATAACATCTGCCAGGTCTCTCAGTATTCGTGGGTGCACGCCATCAGGGCCCTTGGATTTGTGGGAGTCAACATTATCTAAATGATCTCTAACCCAATCATCCTCAACCCAGGGGAAGTCTTCCTTTCTCCAGACTCTCTGTCTTACCTGTAGAGTCTGGGATTCCTGAGGGCTGGCCTTAGAAGTAAAGACTGAAGCAAAGGCGGCATTCTTTTTAATGTTTACAACACTAAATGTATAAACAGGAGTTGAAAATTTTGAACAATGTAAGAAAGTTAAGCTATTAATTTCATTATTACAATCTAGAACTGAAGTGTCAAGATCTTGCAGTCAAAACATTATGCAAGATGGATAAAAATGGAAAAAAAAAAATCCCCTGCTTTCATTCCTTTCTTGTTAAAAAATCAAATAAAAAATTAAACATGTAATCAACCACTATGAATATAATTACAAACTATATAATGGGAAACGATAAAAGAAAAGGTTAAATTTCAGTTTACTTATGGCTTCTCTCTACCTTTATATTTTAAGATGAAAAATGAGATGGACAACAGCAGAAAGCTGTTGTACCTACCGTAGCAGGACTGCGAAATCAATTTCTCTCTTTTTCATGCGTAAGTATTTATACAGAAATTTCTTTACACCTTCTCTATGGCGTAATTCTATGGTTTGTATATTTGGACGAGTCTGTGAGAACATTTTCATATATAAAATCTCAAACAATAGACTACATAAAAAGTACACGTGTAAAGTAATACACTAGCTAGTATAGCTCAGAATTGAGGGTCACCCATAGTCATTAACCTCTTTTCTCCTCTGGGACAGAATTAATTGTGGTCCATATGTTTTTACAATGATAGCTTTCCTATGGGAAACTATTTCCTATTTTTCTTATTATGTATAGTTTGAAACATTATGCAGTTCCATAGGAATAAAGAAAACTGTAGTTCACAGCAAGATCACAAGGTAATACTCTATCTCAGTAGATTGATTTCCTTGACATTTTGAGTATGGAGTATATTTTAAACACAAGAGCCACTCTTTCAAGCGCAGCTTCCTCAGAGATTATTCTCCTTTCTTTTGAAGTAATCAGGGCCTCGTGCTTCATTTGAAGACAAAGTATATTTCTTCTTTTAGAGAAAAGTAAACTAAAAATCTAAATATTTTAATCACTTGGTTAGGTATTCTGTATGCTGTAAGCAGAAAGGGTTTAACTATAGTCTTTAAAAGCAAACAAAAACCTCAATCTTTTGTCTAGATCATCAACATAAATTTAAATGCTCTGAAAATTTATATCTCCATCTCATGGCCCAAAATTCCACCAACTAGTTACACATCCTATAAAACTGCATTTCTTTTTACTAGTTTTAAATTTGTCTTAGTGTATCTTATACAGTGACAGATACATAGAACGGTAGCAGCTAGAAAGATGGAAAATGTGATACTTATCTACCTCTACTCTGTTCATCCTTGATTAAGGTAAACACTGTCCCTTTCTTGTAATCCTACTCTCTTTCCTGAAAAGTGTTCAGTAGAAAAATTCAGTCACCTAGAATCCCTCTGAATTACTGCTCTGGGCTGAAGGAGACTAATTTTTTACCAAGCCAGTAGCAGTGGCATCCCTGCATATACAGGATTTGCAGTTATTAAGACATTATCCATATATGAACAGATTATCTAAGGGAGAAACAGAAAATTTTCTCTTTTTATTCCTTTTGTGACTATCATATTGGCCATGTGCCATGGAAGGATCTGATTCCTTAAATTTCTATGCTCAAGTATAAAAGCCAGGTCCTTCATGTCCACGCTTAGCAAAATTGCAGAGGCATCTTGTGCTCATCTGCATGGGAAATGTATCCACATGCATGTATGTGTTTGAACTAGAGAGTTTTAAGAACACAGCTACCTGACTTTTTTCCACAAGAGAACATACAAAATATGGAGTTTCAGTTATGAAACTGGCACATATATACCTGTATTCCCATTTCAAACAAAGCTGGAAAAGGACATAAAATTTTAATATTTCTTATGAGATATAAAATTTAGAAATAAATGATTCAGGAATTTAGATAGACATCTATTTCTATAATCATCATTACTGTCAATAAAATTTTTGCATATTTCCAGTTCACCATCATTTTTACTGATCACTCTGAGTTTTTGTGTTAGTTGCACTTCCTGTGATCTGTCCTGCTTTGTCACCATAGCTGAACAGCAATGGTCTTGAGTCCTGTCAGTTGTCAGAACAACTAGGTAAAGAGTACTCTCAACAGCACTATTAGCAACTTTCTAGGAAAATTCTATGAAAATTCTATTTGATTGAAGGTCCATTGCTGAAGAAATACTATACATGAGTTTCTGACCAGCCCTACCCTGAGTATGACTTCTTTTGCCATATGTTAGTGCAAGATTTGCTATCACTAATTGTACTGTATTGCAAATAATTAGTTATTTCTCAAATATTTTAACCACTTCACACCCACCTGTAAACGTGTTGACCTATGAAATGACATATTCTGTTTTTCAAGCTTTGTAACTTAGTCCTTGATTCTGCAAGGGCATGCGAGGGAATGCTGCCACAAGCTGTTTCAAGTGTTCATTCCAAAGTCCACACACATTTCCGTTTGCCTGCTGTTTCAATTTGTTCTAATTGGACATGAAGTTTAAAATACGAAGACCATTACAGCTGATAAAGTCATAAATGTATTTCTTTTTCACTGTATAGATTTCAAAGTTCCACTCTGTGTATGGTAGTGAAGTTACAAATTAATAATCCAAAGATTTTAACTTTGCAGTCCACACAAGCTTTTATCAAAATTTGTCTGAAAACAACGCAGCAGAATAAAATGAAACTGCGAGTAACTGCATTCATTTCCTAAATTATGTCAAACTAGCATCTGCCACACAAAGATGACAATTCTCATTTTACTGTAGTGAAAGTAAAGAATTTTTTCCAAGAACAATAAATCTTTGCTGAATCTGCATTAAAAGCTTATCCTTTCAGATATATGCAACCTGGAATATCTTGCGGAATATTTTTTGAAATAGTTGGCAGAAGGAAATGGGTTTATTTTCTTATTTTTTCCATCTTAACCATAACAATAAGGCAATGATATATCTATATAGGTCTATAATAATATCAGAAGAGAATACATTATCATAGATGAGAGCTGGGCAAACATCCAAGGAGTACAAACTTTTCTGAAACTTTAATATAATAATCTTTTTAGCATGTTAACAATGAATCACAAATAATCTGAATAAAATGAAAATGTCATACTTATCACGAGTCTAATATTTTTACTCATCTTCTTTTTATGCTTGCTGCATACACATGTTGGAGAATATATAAGTTGATATGTATTTACAATCAGCAATATTCTGAGGATACAGAATATGTGTCTGCAGCCTATGAAGTATATGCATCACAATGTTTAAATCGGTAAGGATATTTTCTTTCTGAATCTAGTTAAAAGTCTCTTCAGAACGGTTTTTCTTACTTTGCTTGTCAATAATAGTGACCTGCTTCCTAATCCACAGATGTTATTGAAAACATAACCTTTTTAATTCCTTAACAATCTTTTTGAAATTGAGGTGTTGTGAACTTTATCATATTTGCTAGATACAGATATTTATTTGCTAGAAATAACCTGTGGTTGTTTCTACCTAATACAGGCTAATGAGGACGATGAAATAAAACACCTTCTCAGAGATAAGACAATGTTTTGTGTAGTGATGCTTCATCTGGCAGGACCAAGAATTTCTATCAGAGCCTGAGCTTTTAAGAGGAAGGGAGATGTTTCTAGTTCCCACTGAGATCTTTGGAAGATTTAGTATGAAGTAGCAGCCTGGGATTCTCTGTAACTTCCAAGGGAGTACTGTAGCACCCAAATACAAGGATTTTGTATTCTTATTGTATTTGAAGGCTTGTTTGATTGCTATAGTTTTGTATGTGCTTGTGGTCCTGTTTTGATAGCTTGTGTGAAGGTGATGTGGCTTTCTCCTGTAGAAATGCATTTTCACTTTGACTTCTTTGACAGTGAAGAGGTTTTCTTCCCTTTCCCCCATAACATGCATTTAAAAATAAAAAAAATCAGTTGCTAAGCAAATTCCTTACCAGAGTCACATGCAATCTCCTTAACAGTAAAAAGCAATATTACTTCAGACTCAGTGAATTTTAGTTGTAGCTAATTAGGTCTCCTTCAGATGATTCTTTGTGGACAATGAAATCACTGGTTTGCTCTGGAACATCACAATTCATTTATCTATTTTCCCATCATTTGCTGGGAAAAAAAAATTAAAATGTTAGTTCTTTTTCTCCCCAAAATAAATTAAACAATAAGAAAAAAAGACCTAAAGTCTCTGTTAAATTAAAACTGAATTCAAGAGAGGGGAATTTCAAGGGGAGCATGAGTTGCTAAGGACTTCTTTCAGAATGACTTATTGCATAATCTTTCATTAGACCAAAATCAGTCATAGCCTCTATGAGAAGAATGGCAGTGAAAGCATTACACAATAATATATCTGGAAGATTTTCATATGAAGGTGTCCATTTTAAAGTGTAAATCTGGACTCTGAACGGTAATCCAGACTCTCTGTTCCAATTTATAGTTTTAAAAGCTGTCTGCCTGTAGTTCTGAGTGTGGAAGCCACTCGGGCACAACTGTGAACAAAATTCGCTAAAAACTCAAAAGAAGTAGTGTAAAAGTGACATGAATTTTGTGAACTGAAACTTAAGCATGTTTGCATTTATTATTTCTGTTGTAGAGGAAGACAATTCCCCACAGGCTACTACAAGAACAGAGAAACACCTAAACTCTTTTGAAAAACAGTGAATATTATGCAATTGAAAACTTTTATGACGCAAAAATATTTAATGGTGCAAGGAGACGACAAATAGTGTAGGAGCTCTTTTCTTTAGAAAACTATTTCTTTTATACCTACAGTGAGGACTTTGGTATCCCACATTAATTCTTATTTCTCCACTTAACAAGGTTATAACACATCTTGCCAGGCTGTGTGATATGGATCTTCTTGGAAAAAGCCTCAGGTATTGAAGTAGCAAGGGTATTAAGAAGATCTTAAAGAGAAATATTATAGACTTAGATTTGTAAATTATTTCATGAGCTGCTCATCCCAAGAAAGACTTTTGGTCTCTCTATTTCATGAAAAGGAAATTTTATGTATATTAATAGTTCTAAATTTGGTTCATGTATTTTAGAAAAAAATTGCTTCCTGTATTTTTCTACTTAATGTGGACTAATGAGCACGTTGGACTGTAATACTTTATCTGAGAGAAGACCTGACAGTTTTTCTGATAAGAGATGAGAAAGCATTATTCTCACACCCATTCAAATAGCTGATTGGAAAAAAATTCTTGTAGTTTCTCTACAGCGTGTTGATCCTACAGTAGTTGTACATTGTCCCTTACAATGTTTTCCATAGAATATTTGAAATTATAGGTGTTTTTTAATAAATTTTCAGACACTTGCATTTATTTATTTCATACTCCATATGTTGTATGATTTTTGTAAATAATTGTATTGCTGATTCACTAAAAAACAGAGCTGGCAGCGTTGATACAGCCTTCCCTGGCTGCATATCAAGAAAATATAAGCAAAAACTTTACATTTACTTACTGGTAGGTTAAAAATAACATGGTAGTTTACAAGAGACATTTACAATTAGACCATAATTTGGAGTCAATCAAAACCATACACCAAGTGCATTCTCTCCATTTCACAGGAAGTCATTGCAGTGTTTGTTAAAAATAAGAAAAAACTTATTTATTGGGATCTTGGCAGAGGTACTGCTTGCATGGGGAATTGAGTCTCCAGAACTGCACGGTTAGTCACTCTTTGGTGCTGATGGGAGTTCTGTGTTTGAACAGAGACCTGTTACAAGGGTCTTTGCAGTAGCAGCTTCAGCTGGATTAGGAGATACTCCTCAAATCACTGTTTTGCATAGTTCTTAAAATCCAGCTGGCCCCAGCACATGCATAATTCCTTGCTCTTTATATGTCTTAATATACAAAATATCTTTTAAATAAATTAACTGCATACAAAAGACTGATCCACCTAACCATGTCTGCAGGAATATTTTTTATTGAATACTTTTAGTCTACATACTATTTAATTACTTCTATAGCAGGAATCCCCTCTGGGAGTCTTTGGGACACACCACCTGGGGTGTTAATCAACATTTCTAAGTATACAAATTGGACTAGACACAGCAGGAATTGCCTTAGGCTATTTCTAGACCTGTCCAAAATTCTTACCAGGAGTACTCTTCCTGTAATCAGTCAATAATTTAATTCTAAAGGTTCAGTTAATGATCTAGTTTCAAGTCAATCCATTGTCTCAAGCCAATCTATCATCTCATCTATATATGTATGACTACCAAGGGAGTTCCTGGACCACCCAAGAATTAATAACTCAGGTGAAATCACTGTGCAGCCAGGCGCAGCCCCAGTGTACTACACAACAGCCCCAACTATTCCACGGAACAATACTTGATTTCATACTTAGAATTCAAGTCCTATAGCTCTTATCGTGCAGCAGACCATTCTTTAACAAATAACACTGTTTACAATACCATGAGTTGTATACTGAATAGTATACTGCCTTTTACAACAGTGGCTCTGGGGTTTGGTCATGGTTTCCATCAGTATTGCTATTCATTCCTTTCACATACTTTTCTCTCCCTGTCCTACTTCAAGCTCATCAACAATGAGGTGCAACTACAAATCTGGGAGTGCTGGAGGAATGCAGAATTACTTGCAGGGCTCAGCCTGTGGATGAGGACTCTGCACCTCCAGTCTCTTACCAAGACAGAAGTTCCCATTTCTAGCACTGATGAAGGAGGAGAGCAGAGAGGAGGAACAAGAAAAAACTTACACTTGAGATTAGAAACACTTGGTTAGGAAGCAGCCTGCAACTGATGAAACAAAACCTGTACTGGTTTTCAGTGAAGCAGAGGTAACAAGGACAGGAACAAATAACAGCCGAGAGTCAAAAGCGACAAAGAGAACCGGGAGATATTTCCATAAAACCTAGGAGATTTCAGAAAAAATTTTTAATTATTATTCCTAAAGAAATGTTTGATTCAGAATTAATTCGTGAAGTGCTATTTAGATGAAAATTATTTCCAATCAACCTTTGGGAAAAGTCAATACATTTCTGGAAGACCACATAAGAGATAAGGGTCTTTGAATATATTATTTTTTAATTGTTTTATACTTCAGAATATAATGCAAAGTTGAAACATTGATTAATTATGGATGTGGGAAAAATTTCATTATCCACAGCTGGGACTCTTTTGTGGTCTAATAACAATATGTGCTCTAATAACAATATTTTTTCAAAACTGACATTGCCTAATAAACCTCTATAACCTGACCTTATCAAATGCTGTGTATTATGTGTTGCTTAATGAAGGACTGGGCCCCTAACACATTCTGTAAGGCGATTATATATATGAGTTTTATCTTAAAGCAAATTTGATAGCTTTCTCTGAATGTTTCTGCGTGTGCATATTAATTTACTGATGCAGAGTTAATGCAGACTGTTATTTAGGAAACAAAAAATAAGAAAGGTATATGTTTCTCTTTATATAGTCTTAAAAAAATTACCTTACCATATTAGAGAAAAATTAATTGTAAAATATTCTGACCTAAAATAATTTTTTTTTTTTTTAATATTTTATTTACAAATTATTTTCAACACTTTTAAGAACAAATTGTGGCTTTAATGAATGATCCAAGCACTGGGCTGAGAAGAATAATCTGTGTCTGAGCCTGGAGAATACAAGATCTTCTTTTTAATCTATAACACTTGTATTCATTTAAAAAAAAATCACAATATAGATTTTTCAGCCAGAAAGTTATATTTTGTGCAATTATCATAGAATTCATTTTGCTGTTTTGGCAGTAGGGCACTGTTCTGTAGAACAATACATGCAGGCAGTAGATTTGTGACAAATGCAAACCTCAAGGATTTTTTTGTTATTTATTCCTGAGTCCTATGGTAATTTTACTGAAACCTACCTCTGAAATGCTGTGAGCAGTATGAGGTAATCCTTTTGGCTTCTACCAAACTTATTTCAAAGAGAAAAACTCCTCCCTTACTCCAAAATAGATCATTCTTCAAGCTTGTACAGTCCTAAAAATCTCTATACTATATTTATTCTGCAAGGAAAGGAGCAAGACAGTAACAGGAGCCAAAAAGCTCTAAAATGTCCAGATTCAGCTTTTACATTACTAACAGACAAGTCCAGGTCAGCACCTTTGTGTCTTTTGCTGATCAATAAGTCTCCTGGTAGCAGTAGACATGACTTCTTTTCTCCTCCCAAACAAGTCTTCTCATAACCTTTCTGTGTCTTTTGTCTTAGGGTAGAATCCAAAAGATTTGGCTGGAGGTAGTAGGCAGCATTGTTTGCTATCTGACAGTCAGAGTCCAAAATGCACGTGTATCAGATCTACTTGGCTGCCAGCTGGGGCTAAGCCACCACACATATTCTGTGTAGGGAAATTTTATGTATTTGGTGCTTTAAAGGACAGAGTGCTTGGCTAGCTTGAAAGCATAAATGGAAGTCCCAAGAAGTTCTCTCTGCCTGTAGAAGACTTTCAGAGAAAGGCCCACTTGGTTCAGACTCACTGAGCTCAATCTAGTATTTCAGTCCTAGAGCTGTATTGTTTAAGGCTGATTAGTGACCATGAAATGGTTGAGTTTGAAATCCTCAAGGCAATGAAGAAGGTGCGCAGCAGGCTGATGACCCTGGACTTCAGGAGAGCCGACTTTGGCCTCTTGAAGAATCTGCTTGGTATGGTGCCGTGGGATGAAGCGCTGGAAGGAAGAGGGGTCCAAGAAAGTTGGTTAATATTCAAGGACCACCTCCTCCAAGCACAGCAGCAATGCATTCCTACAAAGAGGAAGGCAGGCAGAAAAGCCAGGAGGCCTGCGTGGATGAACAAGGAGCTCCTGGAAGTGACCAAAAGAAAAAAGAAGGTCTATAGGGAGTGGAGACAGGGCCGGGTAGCCTGGGAGGATTACAGAGGAATCGTTCGAGGAGCTAGAGAGCGGGTTAGACAAGCTAAAGCCCAGCTAGAACTAAATCTGGCCAGGGACATTAAGACAAACAAAAAATCCTTCTATAGGTATATCAGCAAGAAAAGAAAGACTAGGGAAAATGTAGGCCCTCTCCGGAAGGAAACGCAAGAACTGGTCACCCGGGACAGCGACAGAGCTGAGGTACTCAATGACTTTTTTGCCTCAGTCTTCACAGACAAGGACAGCAGCCGCACTGCCCAAGACACAGATTGCAAAGGAGAGGATTGGGAAAATGGAGCACCGCCCACTGTAGATGAAGATAAAGTGAGAGACCACCTGAGGAACCTGAAGATGCACAAGTCCATGGGACCTGATGAGATACATCCGCGGGTCCTGAGGGAACTGGCAGATCAAGTCGCGAAGCCACTAGCCATCATATTTGAGAAGTCGTGGCAGTCTGGCGAGGTTCCTGCCGACTGGAAAAGGGGAAACATAACCCTTATTTTCAAAAAGGGAAACAAGGAAGACCCGGGGAACTACAGACCAGTCAGTCTCACCTCTGTGCCTGGCAAGATCATGGAGTAGATCCTCCTGGAAACTCTGCTGAGGCACACAGAAAACAAGGAGGTGATTGGCCAGAGCCAACATGGCTTCACCAAGGGCAAGTCATGCCTGACAAATTTGGTGGCCTACTAAGGGGTTACAGTGGCAGTGGACAAGGGAAGATCTGCTGATGTCATCTACCTGGACTTGTGCAAAGCGTTTGACACTGTCCCACACGATATCCTGGTCTCTAAATTGAAGAGACATGGATTTGATAAATGGACCACTCGGTGGATAAAGAACTGGCTGGATGGTCGCACTCAAAGGGTTGCGGTCAACGGCTCGGTGTCCAAGTGGAGAGCAGTGACGAGTGGCGTTCCTCAGGGGTCGGTACTGGGACCCGTACTGTTCAACATCTTTGTTAGCGACATGGACAGTGGGGTAGAGTGCACCCTCAGCAAGTTTGCTGAGGATACCAAGCTGTTTGGCGAGGCAGACACGCTGGAGGGGAGGGATGCCATCCAGAGGGACCTGGACAGGCTGGAGAGGTGGGCCCAAGCCAACCTCATGCAGTTCAACAAGGCCAAGTGCAAGGTCCTACATCTGGGTCGGGGCAATCCCAAGCACAAATACAGGCTGGGCGGAGAATGGCTGGAGAGCAGCCCTGTGGAGAAGGACCTGGGGGTGATGATTGATGAGAAGCTCAACATGAGCAAGCAGTGTGCGATCACAGCCCAGAAGGCCAACCGTATCCTGGGCTGCATCAAAAGAAGTGTGGCCAGCAGGTCAAGGGAGGTGATTCTGCCCCTCTACTCTGCTCTCGTGAGACCCCACCTGGAGTACTGCATCCAGCTCTGGAGTCCCCAACATAAGAAGGACATGGACCTGCTGGAGCGTGTCCAGAGGAGAGCCACGAGGATGATCCGAGGGCTGGAGCACCTCTCCTATGAGGAGAGGCTGAGAGAGTTGGGGCTGTTCAGACTGGAGAAGAGAAGGCTCCGGGGAGATCTTATTGCGGCCTTCCAGTACCTAAAGGGGGCCCACAGGAGAGCTGGGGAAGGACTTTTTACTAGGGCATGTAGTGATAGGACGAGGGGGAATGGCTTTAAGCTGGAAGAGGGCAGGTTTAGATTAAACATTAGGAAGAAGGTTTTCACTTTGAGGGTGGTGAGGCACTGGAACAGGTTGCCCAGAGAGGTTGTTGAAGCCCTGTCCCTGGAGGTGTTCAAGGCCAGGCTGGACGTGGCCTTGGGCAACCTGGTCTAGTGAGAGGTGTCTCTGCCTATGGCAGGGGGGTTGGAACTCGATGATCTTCAAGGTCCCTTCCAACCTAAACCATTCTATGATTCTATGATTCTATGATTATGGTTGGCCATATTTGCCCCCCTATATAGGTCTGCTATATAAAGAAACACAAAGGAGGGTTCTCCAGTCACCATTGAACTGTAATGTGAATTTACCCATCTATCCTGGTGGAATCAGACTACATGAGTATGACTCCAGAGAAACTACAGAAGAATCACTACTGATGCATAGGCCTGGGGCATATGTATAGTGCTAAATAGATTCAGTGATGTAATACCACTTTGTGACTGACTGTGGGGTCCACACACAAAGTGCAGAGTCATTTCAATGATGAAACAGCATACTTGGCCTTACTCTCTGTAGTGTAGGCCAGTATACATCGTTTCAACTATTTTCCAATTTATTTTCCAGTTTCAGGTGCCTGCACTTCTGAGACTTTGCCAGAATTGCTGGAAGGCATTAAAAGATTTTGCTACTAGTAAACCTCCATCACTTCCTCATCTCTCCAGATTTCAGTCCAAAATTTTTTTCTCAAAATTTTTTTACCTCATTATTCTGTGTCACTATTCCCTTCCAAAAGATTAAATAAATCCTCTCCTTTCTTCATATTGTTCCAATAGGAAGTGATTGTTGACTTTTTCTCCATAGCACAAACATGCTTTGGAGTATGTCCAAACAGAACTTATCTGATCCATGGGAACTTGTGTAAAATGTTCCCTTTCATATGTTAGTTACTTCGGTACTTGAATAGTACCAACACTTTGCAAAATAAAGGGTAGAAAGTTGGTCTGTAGACTTGCTTCATTTCTCATTAATATAGAGAGTGGAGTGGAGATGAGGTAGCATACTCCATCCCTTAAAAAAAATAAAAAAATTCATGGTTCTTGATTGCACTTAGAAGTTTTGGTATGCACACATAAAACATTTTAGGAAGATACATTGGGACATCAACTCTATGCATTTGTTTATACTGCCTTGTGTTTTAATAAGGCAGGTGTCTGGCTCAAAGTTATTAGATGGTGAAATCAAGTGCGCATGTTCTTAGCTTCACTATTTTTGCTAGGGTTTTTTTGTTCTCATTTTCTGGCATTTATCTTCTTCATGTTTCGTTATGAGAAGGATGGAGTTTGTAGAACCACTTTTCCTTTTCCTGGTTTGTTGCATAAAAAAGATGAATTGTATCTGCCTGAAGTGGGTGCTTCTTTGAGATAAAGGTCACAATTTGCTCTATAGAAAAGAAACTCTCTTTTTCCCTGAAATTTGGTTTCTTAAACTTGGTGACCATGAAAGACTGATTTATATTGCTATGGCAGAGCGGTTTAATGCTGTGCTTGGATTTGAACAAAAAGAAGCAGCGTGTTTGCAGTATGCAGCAGAACTAATTTAAAAAAAATATAAAAAAGCCGCAAACCTTGAAGTTGGCATAGAAATAGTTAGTTCTGAAAAAGCCCATGGTTTTAGCAAAAGAAATTCATCTGCAGCTCAGTGGAATACAATGCAGTATAGTCTAAGTGACATCAGGCTAAACCGTCTGTCAGGCTAAATGAAGAGAAAACACTTTGTTAAATAAGACTAGTTTCTAAATTACTAATCTTCATGCTGCAGCCATTCACTTGTAATTTCAGTGGCATTGGAAACGGGCTTTTCTTTTTACAAAACAGAAAATAAGAACAAGAATTTTCTAAGTAAAAGAGGGATGTTATTTACATAAAGAATAATTTTAACCATTTTTCAGTGCTTCGTCCTAAGGACAATTTCTTTTTCTATCTTTAGAGGAGGTGCCTCAGAACCCAGACATAGGAGTGCGTAACTGTAATAATCACGATGAATTAATACTTGTAAAAACAAGTACATTGTAATGAAGTACTAAACTTTTGTAATAAAATGTACCTTATGATGGACTTGTCAGGAGACATACCCAAGTGAAGCCCATGCGAAACTTGAGCTCAAGCTAGGAAGATGGAGGTCACTTGCTCGGAGGGACTGAAAACTCTGACCAAGATTTAAGCCCAATGAAAATTTCTTGTATTATATACTGAGTATGACCATAAAGACAACCTAGTAAATTATCAGGAATAAAAGTATAAAATTAAAGTTTAAAATGGTCTAATTTGTTGTCTAACAGATGACATGGTAAAACTTCTCATGGATCTGTAACATGCTTGAAGTATACAGTTTTGCCAAGGTATTACTACTTTGAATGTGACATTTTTTCTTCTGTTCAATTTGGGACCTATTTGAATATGACCCACTTAAAACTCTGACTGAAACATTGTGTTAGTGATATCCACAGAAAAATGAATACAGAATTGGGAAAAGGGTAGAGAAAATTTAAATAAATAAATAAATAAGATAGAGCAGAGGAGGCAGAGGGAAAAACAACTATAGGGAGACTAAAAAGAGGAATAAAGATATATGGCATGTGTTCTATTGAAAAAATGAATATTGCATAAAAATCCTGAGTATATAAATTTATTATCCTTTATATATTAAAATATACAAATTTTATTTAGTATGTAATTATAATGTTTTTAATACATGAGAAGTAGATAATAGATGATAATTAGTCATGTAAATGAGTGATGTAGAGATCTCCTGGATTCTAAGAATTGATCCTTTGTGTATTAAAGCTTAATAAATTATTCAGAGGTGAAATTCTTTTTTCAGAAAAGGCTGCTATAGGAAACTTCTGTGAGACCTGATCAAGGAGCGACGATAGTGTAACCTAACTCACAGCAACTAGTAACTTGTTCTCATACGCATGGACTTTTTGTAGAGAACTACTCAATAGAAGCAAGATTAACTAAAATTGACATTCATGGTTTATAGATTCAATTCACTCCAACAATGCAGTTCCCCCTCCTTTCTTTCCTATCCCCTCCCACCCCAACATATAGCAAAGGCAATCAAAGCTCATTGATCTGGAAATAAAATTGGGAAATGTGGGATGTTATGGTGATTTATGAGATTTCTATAATTTTCCAGTTTTATCTAGGAAAGAAATATGAACACAGTCTTTTTGCTGTTCCATTTCCACTCATGCCTTGAACTAGGATGTGCAGAGTTATAGAAATTCATTAACTGAACATGTTGAACCTCAAAAAGCTGTTCACTTAGCTGGAACTTCTGGGTGAAAGTTTAAGTCACTTCTTATTTTTTCAGAACTGGCTCATCCATCCTTAGGTCTGATACAATCATTCAGCTCTTCCTAATGTAACTGGAAAAGGCTAGAAAAGATTTAACAGCTTCATTCCCACCTCATGCAAACGAAAAAATAAGAAATGTAGAACAAATTACTCTTTTTTTTTTTTTTTTCCAGACAAATGGATGCTTCTTAGAACAATGCCAAAACATAAAATGGATTACAGTGGGCTAAACTGGAGGTCTAATCAACCCAGTATTATCTCCCTGACCTTGGCTAGATGCTTACAGAAGTTCAGAATAATACTTCCACCGGCATACTATCAGCTTTTGGCAAGCTCCTACTTCAGACCTTCTGCAGTGAAGACTTGACTTTCACATCACAGTGTTCAATAGACCTTGCTGGACATTTCTCCTATGCATTTGTCTAATCTACTTTTGATCCCATTTGTACTTTTGGCATCCAAAATACCCTGTGGCAATGAGTGCTAGAATTTAATTATACATTCTGTGAAAAACTACTTGCCTCAATTTGTTTTAAACCAGCTGCCTTATAATCTCATTTGCTGCACTTATTTTATGTGTTATGAGATACAGAGAATAGTTTCTTATTCATCTGTTCCATGCCATTCATTATTTTATATACTTTTATCATACCCCACCACCTGTTCTCTGAAGCTGATGAGTCTTGTTCTATTTAATTTCTCTTTCTACAGAAGCCATTTTATATCTCTGAGCATCCTTCTTCATATCAATTATTTCCGTCTTGACAGCAAGTGACCAAAACTGCATGCAATATTTGAGACACAGAGGTATACCACAGAGGTATTCATGACACAGCTATATTACCTATTCTTGTCTCTATTCTTAATAAGTCGTGATGTCCAATTTAGCTTTTTTGACCTCAGATGAATACTGAGCTGACTTTTCCAAAGTTCAGATCCAGATCTCTCACCTGACTGACTAAAAGCAAAATTTAAGCCCATCAAAATGCATCTGCAGTTAAAATTGTAGTTCCCCATGTACATTACTTTACAATATTCAACACTGAATTTTGTTTAGTATTTTTTTGATGACTGAGATTCTCTTTCAACAATTTCAGTCTGTTTTGGTTCTGACTATTCTTAAGGATTTACTATCATCAACCACCAACCATCTTTGTCATGCCACCACTCATCCTTCTGTTCTAGGTTTTTCATAGATACCCTGAACTGCACAAATACTGGTACAGCTTTTGTTATACCATCCCATGCTACCCTTAAAACCAACTGCTTATCTCTGCTCCTCTTTTCATATTAGGTAACTAGTTATTAATAGAAAAGAAAGTCTTATTTCCAATGACAGTGTAAAAAAAGTCTGTGAAATATTCCTTCTCTCTGCAAAAATAGTCTTAATGCTTCTCCATTACATTTCATTCACCACATCCACTAATTCTGTAATTTTGATGAATATATTTGGTGAAAAGTCAAATCTAAATACATGTTAATGTAGAAATACTAACCTTTTTTTTACCATCTAAGGGACAGCAACTTTTATCTGTTGTATGTCTATCTTTAGGACAATCAAAGGGTTCGAGAAGGAAACAGCTAAAAAAAGACATTCTCTGGGATCTTTCTGGCATTAACAATTTCTGGAATCCTGACAGTCAAAGAGAAGCAAGGGAGTACAACTGAATACTCAGGAGTGAGTATATGTCTGTTGGTGTTTTGACCTTCTAAAGACTTAGTTAAAAGAGGGAGGGCAGTTGCGGCTAAAATGGAAATCTCATCTTTCTTATACAGATAGTATCTGAAGTTTTGTTATTTCCTTGCAAACAGAAGAAGGTAGATTGGAGTTTCTGTCCCATGAGGCAAAGACAGAGGAATTTGTAGAGGCTTCTTTGTTTTCCTGTTTTACCTCTGAAACATACGGAATTTGTCCTTCAACTTGTTTCTAATATTGAATCAATTGTATTGGACCAGGTTCAAAATAACCAGAAACATAGGATCATTTATTGTGGCAGTATCCTGAAATATTAGTACGTAGAGTCAAAGAAGAGAAAGAAAAAGAAGGGGGGGGGGGGGGGGGAAGATAAAGAGGAAAACTTAAAAAAAACCCTAAGAGATTCTTTCCATCACTCATTTAGCTAAACATTTTCAGATTGCCAGGTAAACAAATATGTAAGACAGACAAAAAGCAAGATAAGGGGCAAAAAAGTGTCTGTCCAGCACAGAAGATTAAGAATTCACATAATGATCGATTAGATTTTATCCTATAATCAAAAAGTAGTGTGGATACCAAGAAGAAGATAATAAATGCAGTGTATATATATAAGAAGTGACTTTCATCTTGGAAACACTATGACCAGTGTTTTTTCTCTTATAATAGAAATAAATTTTCACATCACATCCCTTTTTTTTATTCTTTGAAAATGATATTTCTGTAAGCTTGAACCCTGAGATGTGTTTCAGTTATTTTCTTAAAATGTTTTATCAGAATGCATTCACCCAGTATTGGTTCTGTGTGGTATTAAATGCACCTAAAAATCCCAGCTATTCCTAACACAAATATTGTGCATACAGAACTCTACAACATCTGCTAAGTCTTAACTTGTTTTGGAGCTAACTGTGAGATTTAAGAGCTTCAAAGATAGATAGATAGATATTCTTTAAACAACAAACACCAAATAAATTTTCATGCATGGATACTAAGAACTCGAGTTGTGTTCACTTTCTTGCTATGTTTTAGTTAATAAAAATGGGTACAGATCTACATATAATGGACTACCCTAATAATTGAACAATATCAATAATTTCAACATAAAACCGCCAAAGAAAGCAAGTTGAGAATTTAGCAATTATATGTCCCTAGGTTGTATTTGAGATCTAAAATAATATTTTTTCTCTCACAGGTAAATAACCAGTGTCTTTTAATTAGACTGGATTATGGCAAATGAAAGTGTTATGGAAAACAGCAATGAAATAGAATATTGTCTTTTATCAAGAGCAGTATCTTGTAAATGTCTTAAGCTGTCTAGTTACCATGATAAATACGTTGGGGTACATGCACATTTTAATTACTAATGGTGAAATCTGCTGAAATTGAAGTATTGCACTTGGTAAGAGCTATTAATGTTGAAATGACCCATTTAATAGTGGCCTGTGATATCAAAGTATGGATTTAAATTGGTAATTAATAAAAGTCCATTTCTGAAAATGCTAACACAAGAGCTCAATAAAAATGCTAACTAGGTCTCAAATACCACAGACAGTTTATTGACATTTTAATACATATTACTTATGCTAAATACATTTGTACACTCCGAACTAAGGATGAGGGGATAACAATGAACATATTTCCCAGCTAGCAGTTAGGAGATCAGTGGTACACTTAGTGGACTAGTTCACTTTTGTAGGTTTTAATCCTGCTTATAATGGAGGAACACGGCATGATTTCTTTTTGAAGCTGCATTTACAAAATGAAACATTTTATCTCAGACTGCAGAGAATAAGAATCCTGATTTTTAAAAAAGAAGAAAATTAAGTAGTTCTCATCAGACTATATTTTTAATGTCCAGGAGATGAGTAAAGTGAGCTCTCCATGATTTAATAGTGAAAGTGTTCCTGCTGATATAAAGACAAAAGCTGACATACTATCTGTCTGGTTTCTTCCACTTATACATTTAGCAAGTGACATTTCAGAGACTCAAAAACACCTCATAAAATCCCAATTGCATATGTCAGGCAGTGAAGAACTTTGTCCACTGTTCTGTGGGACAGAACTGGTATTTCTTGAGAAAATCGCCAACTTCTATTTTAAGTCATAGCCCATTTTTCTCAGGCAACCCAAGGATTAATTAGCCCAATTCAGCAAGATAGTACAGTGCATATTTAAATCTATAGGATTAGTGTGCCTTGCTGAATGATGCCCTAAATTTACAGCTATTTTTATTGGTAGATAAAGAGCTTTAATGGAATGCTAGCATAAATCCTGAAACTGGAACATAGCTGCTGAGGTATATTGTACATCTTTGGAAAGTGGCAAAATAATTTTTTTTTTCCCTTGTGCCTAAGTGTAATTTTTTCCTAAAGTGTAACTTTTTTCCTATGTTAAACATCAAGCTTAGGCTGGTGATTATATGTGTATCTCTGTCTCTCTCCTGTATACATATATATGGAGATGTATATGTATATTAAAATGATGTCTTGTTATGAAGAATTCTATTTTTAGTCAAAAAGAATTTTTTTGGAGGAGTGACATTCATTCAATCTCTATATAGGTATAAAATACCCACATTTAAAAATAATTTTCTATAGTCTACACTCTTAATACCAACCACTGAGTATAATAAAATTTCTGAAGAGTTTTCAAATTTATGTACCACTGAAAACAAGAGTCTTGTAATGGGAGACTAGCACAGGACTGAGCAGTCTGGAAAAAATAGAAAATTGGGAAAAGCATTGATTTTTAGTGGGTGGTAAGGTGTTTGTGGCTTTGGGAGATAAAAGAAGACTTTGTGCAAGCACTGGACATTTGTTAGATTACTTTACTGCCTCTGTATTTTTTGGACTGCTAGACGTTACCCTTTCCAAGGCATACCTACTATAGAGAGGGTTAGTTCCAAGCACTATGGAAATGAGCTAATTTGCACCACTTGGACTTGGGCAAGGGACTGCAGGTCAGGCATAATGTACTTCATTAAGTGTTGGGTTTGGTTATTAGTGTGTTTAGAACTAGACACCTTGAAATTAATCTTAGGCACTTGCCTAGCCCCTTTTGGGTATGCATGTTCATTGCATTATGAATTTGAGCAAAAAAGCTCAAAGCAACAGCTTTGCTTTTCTTTAGTGTGAGCGATGAAATGGGAATTTCTCAATTATACCACTCTGGTCATCTCAAATGTAACTATTTCAAGTCATATATATCACATGCATTGTCTTTCAGCACAAGCACGTTGAACAGATGCATTTATTTGACTGCTATGATCACAAGGACAGTGGCCTTTTCCCAGGTTAGGCACAAGAACCTAGACTATTGACCTCAGCATTATGCTGTTATCTACCTTACATGAAATGTTGAGGAAATGATGTTCTGGATTTCAAATCCAACTTCTGTGAAGAATCTGTAGCAATGCTTTTAGTAGCATTTGACTTTGTATTTTTTTTTCATTTAAATTTTCCTGCGCATACTCAGAGAACATGACGAATAGATTTTATACTTCAGAATACTCTGATCAGTCAAATACCATGTGACATGTAATTTAACATAGGTATTTAACTTTTTGGTCATTTGATTGCTTGTGTCACATGTTGGTAGGTCTGAAGGTTCGAAACATAATTTTGACACATATAACAAAATAAATCAGCCCAAAAATGACACAGCTATTCAGAATAATCTTCCGCAGTCTTTACCAGATAAGGTACCTGTTTCAGAGAAAATATCTCCCTGGCATGTCACTAACAAAACAGTCTCAACTCAGTGAAATTTTATATAATTTAATTTGTCAATTAACACAAACTTCTATTCGCTGATTTGGACAATCAGAAAGGATAAACAGTAAAACGCAGTTAAGTAAACAGATTTTTTCCCCTTCCCCAAGCTCAACATAAGCCAAAAACCTCTCCTCCCTTCTTCCTAGTGTCAACTTCCCTTGTTTTTACCATGGGTTACACTCAGTATGTCCCAAATCATTTGGTGAGATGACAGGTGGTGAAGGGGGTTGGGGTCGGTTCTGCCATTCTTCCTTGGTTTTCAACTGGTTTTCCCCTGCCCCAATGTGGATTGCCCACAGACTGCAGTCCCTCAGCAGTGTCCTTGTTCTGGCATGAGTCCAGGATAGTATTATCTTAATTCTTTTATTTTCTGCATTGTTTCTTCAAAACCTTTCTACTTTTGTCTATATGTGGAGCGGGGGAGATAGGGAGGTGAATTTGGTGACTCATTAGTTCAGTGAGACTGGAACATGGCCATCCCAGGTTTAGTTACATGTTTAGTTACATGTTGCCTTTTTCCTCCACTTTTTGACTACACTATTTACAGTGTACACACTTCAGAGATGAAGATCTGAACTCCAGAAGTGTGTGGAGTGCCTAGTGCATTACAGCTTTCTATCACTTTGAGAAGTTCTGGGAGTCACTGTAACAGCAGCGTTTAATAACCACTAGTGTTAATGCTTTCTTATTGTCTGCAGTAACATCACTTAAAAATTTGGTTTAGAGTGACTGACCTTCCTTGTAATTTTCAATATGTTTACATTCTTTTGGTGTCAGCTGTTTGCTCTTTCATTGCTTCACATTCATTCTACCATTTGTGAGTGAAAAGGGATGAGCAGTCTCTAGGCAAATACATTCTATGTACCATCCTTTATTTACTGAGCTTCCTGTCAAGAATTACTTGCCACAAGCACGAAATCACTATAACAGCCTAAACATTACTATGAAATGTAACCAATAACACTGGTCATATTTGGGGACTTATTTAACAAATAACAATGTCAGTCTTGTGTAAAACACATTGCTACAGAGTTCAAAAGAAGCTAACAATTTTTTAATCACTTTTAACTGACAACAGACAAATTTTGCTGTCTTCGGCTGTCTCACCTATCTGTTGGTGTATCCAAAGGTCTCAGCTGGCCTGTAACTTTGGGCTTCCTTCATGGGAAAATCTAGACATTGCAGGGAGGAGAAATCAGAGAACAAAACAGAGTTGCTGTGTAGTCATGTCAGAACACCATTAGGAAACGCAGGATTTGGAAAGTGTTAGCAGGGTTTGATCCAGTCATAACCTTGAGTTTTAATCAACTAAAAAATACCTCACTTAAACATGGTAACACAAGTTTGAATACTAATTCTTTTTTTTTTTTTGATAGTATGTATAAATTTTACTTTTTTAACTTACTTCTGTAATCATTTCATTTGCCTGGAGAAGAGAAGGCTCCAGGGAGATCTTATTGCGGCCTTCCAGTACCTAAAGGGGGCCTACAGGAGAGCTGGGGAAGGACTTTTTACTAGGGCATGTAGTGATAGGACGAGGGGGAACGGCTTTAAGCTGGAAGAGGGCAGGTTTAGATTAAACATTAGGAAGAAGTTTTTCACTTTAAGGGTGGTGAGGCACTGGAACAGGTTGCCCAGAGAGGTTGTTGAAGCCCCATCCCTGGAGGTGTTCAAGGCCAGGCTGGACGTGGCCTTGGGCAACCTGGTCTAGTGAGAGGTATCCCTGCCTGTGGCAGGGGGGTTGGAACTCGATGATCTTCAAGGTCCCTTCCAACCTAAACCATTCTATGATTCTATGATTCTATGAACTATTTAAATCTATGTTTTCTCATTTCTTTGAGTTTGAGAATTGGATCGCTCAAAATTCTTTTGTTTTTGAAGATCAGTTTCCATAGCCTTACCTTCATAAAAAAACTTCAGAACGTGTCAATACTCATTCTGGAAATGCACATAGAACACCATCACAGTTTAAGTCAGTGCTTCATGCTGTACTAAAATTTCTTCTGATTCCTGCTCTGTCCTTAGGGAAATCATCTAAACATCCAGCATGCCTTGAAGAGCTGGTGACTTCAATGATTCTAAATGTCTCTCTTCAGAATGGCTGTTAGGCTTTCTTTAGGAAACAGTCTGTTAGTCCAGAGAAGGGCAGTGAGGCTGGTGAGGGGTCTAGAGAGCAAGTCTTAAGAGAATCGCCATCCATGGAGTTATTTAAAAGATGGGTAGATGTGATGCTTAGGGACATGGTTTAGTAGTGGTTTTGGCAGCCTTAGGTTGCTGGTTGGAGTCAATGATCTTAAAGGTCCCTTGCAACCTAGATGATTCTATGATTCTGTGTTTCTCAGAATCCTCAAGTCTTCTTTCTCACCTTTTTAAAAATATAGTATGCGCTTGCTTGTCTACTCTGGTACATAGTCAAAACCTCTGTTTGGTATTGCCTTAAAATTTATGTTGTTAATTACAGTATTGTCACGTAGGTGGGTTGATCTTGGCTAGCTGCGAGGTGCCTACCAAGTCACTCTCTCACTTTCCCCTCCTTAACAGGACAGGGGAGAAAATAAGATGAAAAAGCTCGTGGGTTGAGATAAAGACAGGGAGATCACTCAGCAATTACTGTCACGGGCAAACCACACTTGACTTGGTGAAGATGAACTTAATTTGTTACCAATTAAAACAGATTTGGATAGTGAGAAACAAAGACAAAATAACATCTTCCCCCCACCAGCCTCTTTCTTCCAGGTTCTACTTTACTTCTTCATGGCTAACTCCTCCACCTAGGATGCAAAACCTGCTCCAGCATGGATTCTCCACAGGCAGCAATACCTTCAGGAATACGTCTTGTGTGGGGTCCTTCACGGTGCTGAAATTTGTTATAGCATAGACCTCTTTACAGGCTGCAGGGGAATCTCTGCTGCGGCACTGACCTCGGTGTTCGCAGGGCTGTTTCTCATACTCTTTTTTCCTCATTCCTCACTGCCAGGTAACATTTTTGCCCTTTCTTAAGTATGCTTCCCCTGAGGCACCACGACCTTGTCTGTGGGCCTCAGCCATGCCCTGGGGTAGGTCGGTTGGAGCCGGCTGGAACCGGCTGTGTCAGGCGTGGGGCAGCCCCGGCCTCTCCTCAAAGAGGCCACCCCCGCAGCTATCTTCTGCTACCAAAACCTTGAATGTACACCCAATAAATGTCAAAATAAACCAAATAAACAAACTGTCTTTGATCTCTCTCAGTTAATATTTCCAGTCCTACCAAACATAATCATTACTTATGAAAGGAGGTGGTAAATGAAAAGTGTGGAAGTTGCAAAACTTAACACTGAGAAATAACATGGGGGATCCTAATTCAGAATAGTTCTACTTAAAAATTAAAAAGGACCATGTACTATTTTTTTCCCCTGAGGGTCACTGATTCACTTGGTATTCTGCATAAGCCACAAAATCGCACTATTGCTACTCCGTTTACAATCCAGAAACCATTGCACTTACTTTTAAGACTTGCTTGATCTAGTACTCTAAAGCATATGACAAGCACAAAAGAAGACTCCAGTTCCCTACTTTTTTGCAGGCTTTGAATGATTGTGTTTAACAAAGACACATATAGCCCAACATGTTTATTATCTAAAGCACTAGTCTTGTATTAAACTTGCACATCCTAAATTTTACCTACCAAATAGTGGGAATATTCAAAAGTTTTTCAAGACTTGTCCCACTCTGCTTCTACCCAGAACACTCCTTCTGTTCACAATCTGGTGAAGGTTATGTCTACACAGATCAAATGAGGGCCACGTGGCTATACTCCAGTACTTCAGAATGAGATAGCTTAAATACAGAAATAGCACAGGATTAGCAGGGGCTTTGGTTTAAACTAATTAGCCCTGCTGAAGTATCACCTCAATAGAGCATCATGTTTCATTCAGATAGCATTGGGCCATGGAGATGTACCTAAAATTAAGCATATGTGTAAATTATTGCAGGACCAGAGCTTAAATTTCATACCACTCAACAAAGCATCCCTGTGTGGGGCCAATTAATAGTCAGTTTTATGTTCCAGCCAAAGATGATGTAAATTCGTGAATATTTTACTGTCAGAGAAAAGATAATAAAAAAATAAAACTTCCCTGCTCTAAACCCATGATTGTTTGGTGTTTATTTTGTTGAGTGAAATTGTTTCATCTGTGTAGAAAGATTCTGTACATAAGCCAACTTCAGTTTGGCATAACAATGCTACATCTTAGCTAGCTATTGTCTCTAATGTTAGCAGGGCAACCCTTAAGAAATTACTTAACTTTCTCAAAATTAAGTTAATGGAGTACCACACCTTCAACTGTTTAGGCTTTTGGAGTAGAATCCATTATTCTGAATTTATTACATACTTTTGTATAACAAGTCATGTATAACATAGAAGTGCACAGTGGAACAGGAACTGTATGGAATAAAACTTCATCCGTGCTTAGAATTAAAACCCAAACCTCCTTAAATTAATATAAATAAATTAAAAAGTATTGAAATACACACTTCCACCTAACAATTAATTTTTTTGAGAAACTTCTGATTTGCTTTTTCTTACTCACATTTTAATACATAGAATCATTTAGGTTAGAAAAACCCTTAAGAACATCGAGTCAACCATAAACATAACACTGCCAAGTCCACCACTAAACCACGTCATTAAGCTCCACATCTACACATCTTTTAAATACCTCCAGGGATGGTGACTCAAATCATTCCCTGGGTAGCCTGGTCCAATGCTTGAGAACCCTTTCCATGAAGAAATTTTTCCTAATGGACAATCTAAACCACTCCTGGAGCAACTTGAGGCCATTTCCTCTTGTCTTATCACTTGTTACTAGCGAGAAGAGATGGACCCCCACCTCTCTGCTACTTCCTTTCAGGTAGTTATAGAGAGTGATAAGGTCTCCCCTCAACCTCCTTTTCTCCAGACTAAACAACCCCAGTTCCCTCAGTTGCTCCTCATAAGACTTGTTCTCCAAAACGCTCACCAGCTTCATTTCTCTTCTTTGGAAACACTACACTTTCTTGCAGTGAGGGGCCTAAAACTGAACACAGTATTCTAGGTGCAGCCTCACCAGTGGCGAGTACAGGGGGAAAATCACTTCCTTAGTCCTGCTGGCCACACTGTTTCTGATAAAAGCCAGGATGCCATTGGGCTTCTTGGCCACCTGGGCACGCTACTGGCTCATATTCAGCTGGCTGTCAACCAATTAATCCAGGTCCTTTTCTGCTGGGCAGCTTTCCAGCCACTCTTCCCTAAGCCTGTACCATTTTTTGTGACCCAAGTGCAGGACCTGACACTTGGCCTTGTTGAACTTCATACCATTGGCCTTGGCCCATCCATCCAGCCTGCACAAATCCCTCTGTAGAGTCTTCCTACCCTCAAGCAGATGAACACTCAGGCCCAGCTTGGTGTCATCTGTAAACTTACCGAGGGTGCACTCGATCCCCTTGACCAGATAATTCATAAAGATATTAAAGAGAACTGGCACCAATACTGAGCCCTGAGGAGCACCACTTGTGACTGGCTGCCAACTGGATTTAACTCCATTCATCATAACTCTTTGGGCCCCACCATCCAGTCAGTTTTTTACCCAGTGAAGCATATACCTGTCCAAGCCATGAGCATACGATTTCTCCAGGAGAATGCTGCGGGAAACGGCATCAAAGGCTTTACTAAAGTCCAGGTAAATGACATGTACAGCCTTTCCCTCATCTACTAAGCGCATTTCCTTGTCATAGAAGGAGATCAGGTTTGTCAAGCAGGACTTGCCTTTCATAAACCCATGCTGACTGGGCCTGATTGCCTGTTTGTCCTGTACGTGCTGTGTGATGACACTCAAGATGATATGCTCCATAACCTTCCCCTACACTGAGGTCAGACGGACAGGCCTATCGTTTCCCAGATCCTCCTTCCAGCCCTTCTTGTAGATGGATGTCACATTTGCTAACCTCCAGTCAACTGGGACCTCCCCAGTTAACCAGGTCTGCTGATAAATGATGGCAAGTGGCGGCGTGAACGCTCCCACTAGCTCCCTCAGTATCTTTGAGCAGATCCCATCCTGTCCCATAGACTTGTGTATAAGTGGTGTAGCAGGTCACTAACCACTTACCCTTGGAGTACAGGGGCTTCATTCTGCTCCCTGTCCCTGTCTTCTAGCTGACTTGATTTTGCTAATAACAGAAAACAGGCTGAAGCGCTTTCAGACAAGTGAAGATATACAGTTCAAAGGACATGAAAAGATGAAATAAAAAGATAGGGTACATCCTGTGGTACCTATGAAAGTTTTTTTGAAATGGGTCTTACAATATACCTGAATCCCTACTTTAGGTATCTAAATCCTTTACTGGCTCTTGATCACAGACCATTGACATTAAACAGTGGCAATAATAGTGCTTTAATTTATGTGGTCCTACACAGGAATCCTGTACTTTTATGAAAGAGGAGGAAAGTGAACAACATTACAGTACGAAACAGAAAAAAGTAGCAACTTAAAAATGTAAATTTTGACATATATTTTCTAAGTATTTGATCTGTAGGGCTCTCCAAACCAAAATGAAATGTATTCTAAAATCAAGCCAATGAATTTCCAACATATGTTATCAAAGAAGTGCATTCTATAGTAGAGAGAAAGAACATATTTTAAAGGAAAGAAACAAAATAATTGGAGAGCAATTTTGAAGTTTGCAGACTGATAATTTTCCTGGGTCACACAGTTCAGACTGTTAATTTTTTACTCCAGCAACTTTTTACTCTTCTAAAAATGTTGACACAGAGATAGAAATGTGTAGGACATAACAATGTTTTCTCTGCTTCACAAATTCACCAATGATGAAAGTAGTTTCTTGTTTTGCTTTATATTAGCTTAAACAGATATTAGACCTTGTAATGAAATTTGTCTGACTAGCTATTTTTTTCTGAACAGAAACTTGAAATTATCTGTTAAGACTATCTGAGACCTACATAGTTCTAATACCAACACATAATTACACAGATGTGATGCTGTTTATATGTAAAACCACTAAGGTTCGTTATGTCTTGTTTTTTTCCCCAAGAAATCTATGATTAACAGTATACCCCCTTGTACAGTACATAAGTTTCTAGCATTCTTTAAAAACAATATAAATTATTCTGCTCAGTTATCATTCCAGTGTAGATTTAAAATTTATAGGTAAAACATGATGTCGTGGAGCCTGTCTTCTGTCTTGGAAAACGAAAGCTTGATGGGCAGCGGTGCCTGTCAAATGGATAACGCAAGTACGAGTCAGGGATACGTATGCATTTCCTGCTTCAGGTTGTTCTTTTCACCTCCTAAATGAAGTAAATACTAAAGGTAAAGCAAGCTAACAGGAAACTTACCATGTATATTAAAAATTAGAAACTTACAGAAAAATTGTATGGCTGTTATGTTATTTTTTTTCTCTTCTTTATCAGTATAATTATTATAGCCCTTATTGGTTAATCCCAGTAATGCTTTTGAAGGTGTTAATACATTCAGTATTATTGTGAACTTTTCAAATCTGACCTTCTTGATTTATTTCTGCAGGCTGCAAAGGAAAATACAGCACCTGCTTCTGTCTAAAATAGAAAATAATTGTTTGGAGAGCACTTTAGTGGAAATAGTTAATCTTTTGCTCTTCGGAAGGTCTGCCCTGATCCACCTTGAGGAAAACTTCCTTAATCCTCTTCTGCTTTACAAATGAACTGAATGTAAAAGTTCCTTTACTCCATAAAATCAATGAAGATTTGAACATGAAATCACCTATAAATAGGAAGTCCAGTTAGTCATATATCAGTGATAAATGGATATTTTATGCTTCAGATGAACATTTCCATTTCTTATGGCACATGGCAAGTAGAGTCCAAAATCACATCATCATCATCTTCTCGTACACATAGTGAGAAATCTGTTTTATTCGCATAAAAATAGAGAAGCTTTCAAAGATGAAAATGAAATGTAGGTCTAGTTAGAAAAAAAAAAAAAAGCAGTTGCTAAAGACAAAACAAAACCAAGGTTTTATGATACCCTAACAGTGTTACATAATTATTGGTTACCTAATTATCTTTGGAGGCAACAGAATTGGAGGTTAAACTAACTATTCTCCAAGCTGTTTTTATGACTTCTTTTCATGTCATACTCTTCTGAGTTGACATCATTGATGTGACTGTATTTATGCTATTCTATCTATTGTATAGATCTTGAAGACTTGGACCAGATTATAAAACAAGTCAATTTAGCTAATGAATTTTTAAAAAGTAATTAATATGTAGTGTTACAAACTAGACCTAGTTGATATCAGGGAGTCCTAAAAAGTCAGGATAATTTAATGTGATAGTTACAAACAGACCTGCAATTAGTATTTTATATTCTTACTTTTTGTGTCAGGAAACACAGAGCTATCTGTAGCAGGTACATACTATGCCTTTCAATTTATTAATCTTGTACTAAATTCTATTAACATTGCACATGATTAGCACATTAGCACTTTACTTCTAGTAGATTGATTTTAATGAGCTTGCTATCTGGTTAATCAGTCTTTGTAAAAGCTGTTTCTACATCCATAAGCACTTGCATTTCCCCATTTGTCCCACTTAACAAAAATGAAAACACACCAGTGTGTTTTATTGGTCCCTAGCCATCATGAACATTTAAATAAGGTTTTGCTAGGGACTGACAGTATACAAACCTTGTTGTATGGGGAAACCTTCACAATCAATTATTTACTGCAGAGTGGTCCAGCAAGCGATCTATAAGTTTAATGTGAGGTTGGACAAGACATTTGAGCTGATTTAGTTACATTGAGTAAAGTAACCAATTCCCCCTTCTACTCTTAGCTTCACAGTCCTGAACATCTTCTCCATTATTTCAGCCCTGCTGCATGTTTAGACCTTTGATAAGCTATGGGACTAAATGAAAATCAACAAATTTTTGTTACTGAAAAGCACCAAATGTGTTGGAAGTGGGAGGGAAAGGTGGGATGGGAGTACTCCCCTACTGTGTGGCCATCATATGAAGCCACAACCTTCATCACTATTCTCAAGATGTTAAAGATTCAAGGACTAGTATCAAATACACAAACATTTGAAACTAACTTCTGAAAAAGGGCTTTGTGATGAAAAGAAAAATCAAACAGGTACAACTGCAATCCACGTTTTCAGAATTATTTGCCACTTTTTCCTGTGAAACTGAGAATAAAAAGAATATTCCTGAACTTGAAAATCACTGTGAGGAAAGACACTCTCTCCCCCACAACCCCTTACCCCTCTCCAACATCCCTGGCTCAGATACCCAATTAATTAGTCATTAACTAGCTTTTGGGTTTGGGTTTTGATTTTGGGTTGTTGGTTTTTTTTTGTCTAATTCATCTTGAAAAAGGCCAAGCAATAAAAGCTGAATTTCAAGAGAAGCTGTTTTTCACCTAATTGTTCTGTGAGAAAGCTAATTCATTATATTTTTTTCCCAAGATTTAGCACATTAGCCAGAAAAAAAACCAAACAAAAAAAACCCCAAAAACACAAAAACCCCCACCAAAACAAAAACACCTTTCCAATAAAATGTAAAGATTTGCATGTCTTTTGACATCACCTGTTTTGGCCATTTTCTGCTTAATTTGAACAGATATATCAGTTTTGTCTTGTTGTCCAGTAGCACTCAAAGATAACTGCCCTAAGGTGTACTCATTTAAGGAGGAGCTTTCCAAAATGACAGTAAATCCTTTCTGATTATACTCAAAGGACTCCAATTCAGTATCCTAGCCATTTTTTCTTTTCAAATAGTGACTTAAATGAGCACTCCACCCTCATCTAGGAGCAACTGTCTCAAAAATTCCTGGTGTCATAAATGACTTAAAAAACAACTGAGAAGCTGCAAAATAATAAAAAATAAAAAATAAATAAATAAATAAATAAAAAACCTCAAAACAAAACCAGTGGGCTATGTTTTCTAAAGATATTTCAAACTTGAACAAAATTATTTTCAGAAGGATACTCTTCCTTATTTTTGTGATTTTTAAACTTATAAAAAATGTATAAGATTTGAATGGAAAAAACCTTCCAGTTCTGCATTGTTTTCCTTCCTATGAAACTTTATGCTTATCAGAAATGTAGTTTCTGACCCACCTTGCCTCTTTCTCCAGTGCCAGGTGTTGATATGTCTCACTGTTTTTGTGTCTCCAAGAGTATTTACTAAAACAACTATTTGCATTTTCTGGGGAAGATCTAGGTACAAACTTACAATGTATTTTTTCATGTAGCACAGGATCACAGTGTCTCAAAAGCAGCACTGGGAGACAGAATCTTTCTCTTGGGTGTTCGACTGCATTTCAGGTAAGTGTCTTTTCTCAAATTCCAAAAATAATCTGACAAAAACATTTCTTACAACACTCAGCAAGATGATGGTAAAATGTCAAAAACATTTGTCTAGTCTGGTGGCAAGCTTCTTTGCCTGATAAACAAGGAGAGTTGGGAAGAGAAGGAGAATACAGCTTACCTAAGACAAAGAAAAACCATAAGAATCCCATACTTTAGCCATGGAAAAAGTGTACACCAACCTGTAAAAGATGTCAATTGTCAGTGGTAGGATAGCTACAAAAAATAGGTGTGACTAAAAACTCATTGCGTATATTTGACATGTTAGGAGGACCTTGAGCAAACCTGGTGTCGTATTTGAGTACGATTGTTTTCTCTCCCTTTAAGCCTACAACTAGAAGAGATTCCAGGGGAGAAAATTACTACATTGAAGAATTTCTATAGATTCAATACTGGACTCCCACTGATTAAAATAAGATAATATTTCACTGAATGATACTTCTCAAGGTAAGCAAAGCTGGGAAATGTGGGCACTGGATTTCACTGTCTCTGCTATAATATGATTGTTACTCCCATCCCTGGAAGTGTACAAGGCCAGGTTGGATGGGTCTTTAAGCAACCTGGTCTAGTGGGAGGTGTCCCTGCCCATGGCAGGGGGGTTGGAACTCGATGATTTTTAAGGTTCCTTCCAACTCTAATCACTGTATGATTCTAAGATTCTGTGATTGCCTTCTAACATGTCACTGGGACTTAATTCTGTGTTTTGTTAGCATTATGTAATTTGAAAAGTTTCCTGTTAAGTCAGATATGAACTAACTAGAGTTATTAAGTGTTTGGGTGATTGAGATAATTTGTCTTATTCTTTTATTTTACATTACTGTTTTTAATTCTCTGTGTTTTCTGTAGGGTCTTTTGTTTTCTTTTTCTTTTTTTTTTTTAAATTAAGAGAGTGAACAAAAGATGAATATTTATTTTGTATGTGACTTAGATTATATCAAAATAATAGTTTCAGTTTTCAGAATGTCTTCCTTCACTTTGCTGTAAATCCGAACAGATTTATAACAACACACAATTTTTAAAGTTATTTCAGTAGTAGTCAGCAGTCAAACTCATAATTTAAACTTAATATGAAGCCCTAAAGCGTTCATTTTACAAGAAAGCTAAGATGCATTGAAAAAAAAGTGAGTGAAGGTCTCTTTGCCAGCATGTTAATGTTTCTGAGAAAATCAGTGGTGATAATGTCTAATAAGACTGCATGCTGTTGTAAGATTTCACTCAAAAAGGTTCAGCTTATAGAAAAAGACAAGGTCATGGTAATGCTGCTTTTCTGTTTGCATGACTATACTCCATCTTTAACATCTTTGTATCCCGTTATTTCAGAGTCTCTTATTTGATGGAAATATAGGAGATCTTTGCTGCATTTCAGTGGCAACAAGGCAATAATTCGTTGAGATTTTTCTAACTTGATATGAAAATACCTTGATGTATGTTGATATATGCATTAAATAAGAAACAAAATTATGTTGGGTTTCTTATTTAATTCATATAGTATGGTATTTTAGCTGACATTTTGTGTAAAATGTTTTTGAGGAAGTTAATTGTATGCACAATTTTAATACATCATTTCATACTAGTGTTTTTTAGTCACCAGGTGTTGCAGAAAGGATTAACGTAATTTACATCCAAGCAAATCACAAAACTTCACATTGAAGTCATATAAGAAACTGTTACTAACAATCACCTTAGAAATATAATTTGTTAAGATGTGAAGACAAAACGCTCCTCCCTTGTTGAGGAGAAATGAATTGAAATCAGAATCTCTGGGCTTCACTGTGTGATCTTAACAGGAATATTATTTTTGTCCCCTTCTGTTAAGAGACACAGGAAAGTAAGCTCAATGGAGAGTGGAAAGAAATCTATATGGAAATGGGTGGAAATGATTTTATTTTTTAACAGCAGAACAGCCAAATCTTTTGCTCATGTTGAGTAATATTTTGTACACACATGAAGTATTTGTTTAGTCCAAATTAACTTTAAAAAGACTTTAAAATACTGACTTTTTTTCATGCTTGGATATTTCTTATGCTTACATGCCCGTAAAAAGATACAGACAGCAAATTTACTTGCTTTGGTAAAAGTGTTTTATTGGTCCCTACTGTTATGTCCAGATTTGAGATTTCATCTTTTTTATTAATATGTGTACACATTGATGATGGGAAATAAATCTGTATTTTTTCAGGGTTTGTTAATATTTGAAAATAAAATAGAAGGAGTAATTTTACTGCATTCTAGCAAGAACAAAATGACCACATTTTATAGTGCCACTAACATTACTTATGGCACATTGAATTATTCATATCTGACGCTGGTCTACTGATGCCAAATATGTCTGCAATATAAAACAGGGAAAGGAGGGAAAGATAAACTAGTAACTTATACTTTATATTCAAATTCAAGTTCTTTTGGGGATTAGGAACACTTATTTTCCTTGTGTTTTGGACATAATTAAAATATTTGGGGTTTTTTTTCATTTTATGCAAGTATCAGACCTTTATGCAGCTCCACTTAACCTTCCCCTGGATCAAGGGCTCTATACAGTTGTTTATGAGGGCCAAGGTAAATGGGTTCCTTCTTTTATAAAGAGAATGAATCACAACATCCCAATTTGTTTTATGTCTCACCAAAGAGACCTAAACTGTTCCAGTCAAGAACTGAACACACTTAAAGACAATTTAGAATGATCTAACAGTGATAATAAAAGAAGCCAGCATTTATTAGACATCTAATCTTAAGCCAAAGTCCTGAAGTCAGACTGCCCAGACTGCCCTGAGGTAAACCTTTGTTATGCAAAGCAGCGAACCTTTTATTTTCCCATGGGTTTCCAGAGTGCAGTTCCATGTACTTTTCAGTGGCAAAGCTGGTTTAAAAGATTGCTTTTCTAACACGACAATTCTAGCACCTGTGCTAGAATTCATCACTTCTTCAATGTAGCATTGCAACTATTTGTAATGCTGTGCTGTAAACTGAATCATTGATGTGAATAACAAACCTTGGAGACTCTTTTATTAATACAGTTCATTTCAAGGATCTATTCTACATTATGGCCTTACAAATGTTTTCAGCAGCACAAAAGAGAGGGTGGTGAATGAGAACAAGCAGTGGGGGGTCAAGGTGTGTGCATTTCTGTAGGGAGTGAGGACCTCTTAAATTAGCTTCACTTCCAGAGAAAATACATGTGGAACTACACTCTTAGTCTTCCACCTGCTCTCTTCTTTAATACAACTTCTATTCACATTGTTCTTCTGTTCCTCCCTTCAGGGGGGATTCAGTGTTTCAAGCAAATATCTGGTAGTTGAAAATTCCATTCTCTTCAGCAAAGTGTAATTTCTCAGGTAGGAGGGCCTCATTCAATTGCCAATAGCCCTGCATACACTACCATAAATATCTGCAAGCTCCCACCACAGTATAAGATTTTTAACTCATTCTTTCCTTTATTTTAGAAGTAGAGAGAAAGGGAAACTAAGGCAGCCATAATAAAGACAAATGTATTCTCATACTCTCCATGCAGTCAGTCCTGCTTCTATTGTAATTAACAAACTTAGATTTTACTTCAAAGGAAATGGATTGCTCACGAACTGAAACAGTACACTGAAAGACGGTAGACTGAAACAGTAAATTGAAACAATACGGTACATGAGCAGTAGCAGTAATCTCTCCAATTTCATGTTAGATCTTACATTTTCTTGATATAATTCCTGCCTCTTTTAACAAAATTTAAGAAAAGAATGCAAACGAGTGCAAGTGTGGAGACCCAACACCCTGGGCAAACACTTTGCATGTGAAAGTATTGAGCTTCAGTAGAAAAATCCTACTTTTCTTTTTTTTTTCTTCTCAGAGTGGGATGACTATTTCACTTAATAAATCATCTTATGTCCCTTTACTCAACCTGTGATGACATTGCATCACCTCAGAAATACATTTTGTCTCAAATTGATGCACAATCACAGTTTCACAGGGTCACAGAATCACAGAATAGTTGAGGCTGGAAGGGACCTCTGGAGGTCATCCAGTTCAACCCTCCTGCTCAAGCAGGGCCACCTACAGGCATTTGCCTAGGATATGGTCTATGGACATGAATATCCCTATTGTCATGTCCCTCCCTAGGACATGAATATCTCTGAGAGGGACACCACAACCTCCCTGGGCAATTTGTTCTGCTGATTGGTCACCCTCACGGTAAAAAAGATTTTCCTGATGTTCAGACAGCACCTCATGTGTTATGGGTTGTGCCCATTGCCTCTTGTCCAGTCACTGGGCATCACTGAAAAAAGCCTGCCTCCACTCTCTTTGCACACTCTCTTCATATACATTTATGAGGTGTTCCCTGAGCCTCGTCTTCACCAGGCTGAACAGTCCCAACTCTCTGTCTTTCCTCCTATGAGTCATGCTCCAGTCCCTTCAACATCTTTGTGATCCTTTGTAGGACTCTCTCCAGTATGTCCATGTCTCTTTTGTACTGAGGAGCCCAGAACTGGACACAGCACTCCACCTATGGCCTCACCAGTGCTGAGCAGAGGGGAAGGACTACCTCCCTCAACTTGCTGGCACTAATTTTCTTAATGCAGTTGACAATACCATTAGCTTTTTATGTTGCAAAGGCACACTGCTGGCTCATGTTCAACTTGCTTTCCACCAGTACTCCCAAGTTCTTTTCTGCAGAGCTCTTTCCAGCTGGGCAGCTCCCAGCATATACTGGTGCCTGGGGCTGTTCCTTCCCATGTGCAGGACTTTGTACTTCCCCTTCATGATGCTCCTCTCAGTCCATTTCTCTAGCCTGTGGAGGATGCTCTGGATAGCAGCATGACCCTCCAGCATATCAGTCATTCCTCCCAGTTTAGTCTCATCTGCAAACTTGCTGATGGTATACAGTGCCCCATAATCCAGATCATTAATGAAGGTGCTAAACAGGACTGGACCCGATACTGACCTCTGGGGTACACCACTAGTTAATGGCCTCAAACTAGACTTTGCACTGCTGATCACCACCCCCTGGACCAGGTTGTTCGGGTAGTTTTCAATTCACCTCACTACCTGTTCATCCAGCCCGTACTTCAAATGCTTCTCTGTGAGAATCTTATGGGAGGCAATGTCAAAGACCTTACTACACAAGTAAATATCTGCTGCTCTGCCCTCATCTACCAGGACAGTCATTTCACTGTAGACATTTATCAAGTTGGTCAAGCATGATTTCCCCTTGGTGAAGCCATGCTGGCTACTCCTAGGGTTTTTCTTCTCTTTTATGTGCCAGCAAATGTTTCCCAGGATTAGCTGCTCCATCACATTCATAGGGATCAAGGTGAGGCTGATCAGCCTGTAATTCCCTGGGTCCTCCTTCTTGCGCTTCTTGAAGATAGGAGTGACATTTGCTTTCCTCCAGTTGGCAGGCACTTCTTCCAGTCACTGTGATTGATCAAACATTATCAAAAGTGACCTCACAATGACACCTGCCAGCTCCCTCAACGCTCATGGGTGCATCCCATTAGGGATTGTGGACTTTTGTATGTCCAGTTTGCTTATATATTCCCTGCCCTGATCCTCTTCCACCACAAGTACATCTTCTTTGTTCCATTTTTTTTCTCATGTCACTGGGATCTGGGATTCCTGAAGTGTTGCTAGTAAAGACTAAGACAAAGAAGGTATTCAGCACTTCTATCTTTTCCATGTTCTGTGTAATCAGGTCCCCCCATCTCATTGAGCAATGGGCCCACATTTTCCTTAGTCTTTCTTTTGTTGCCTAGGCACTTACAGAAGCCCTTTTGTTGTCTTTGACATCCCTGGCTAGATTCAATTCTATTTGAGCTTCAGTTTTCCTAGCTTCATCCATGAATGCTTGTACAATATTTCCATATTCCTCTCAGGTTACCCATCCTTGATTCCACCCTCTGTGTGCTTTCTTTTTTGTTTGAGTTTGGTTGGGAGATACTTGTTCACACATGCAGGCCTCCCGGCATTTTTGCCTGACTTCATATTCACTGGGATGGAACTCTCTTGAGCTTGGAGGAGGTGATCCTTGAATATTAACCAGCTTTCTTACCTCTTACCTCCAGGACCATATCTCATGGGATGCTTCCAAGAAGATCGTTGAAAAAGCCAAAATCTGTTCTGAAGTCCAGGGTTGTGAGCACGTTTTCCATCATCCTCCCTGTCCTCAGGATTGTGAACTACACCATCTCATGGTCACTGCAGCCAAGGCTGCCTTTGACCTTCACATTCCAAACAAGCCCCTCCTTGTTGGTGAGAATGAGGTCCAGCAGAACTGCTCTCCTTGTTGGCTGCCCTATCACTTGGAGGAGGACATTATCATAAATGCACTTCAGAAACCTCAATAATTGCTTGTGTCCTGCCGTGTTGTCCCAAACACCCTCCATTGGGCTGATTGAAGTCCCCCATGAGGACCCAGATTGATATTATCAGTCACCCAGATTGATATTATCAGGGTTTTTTTCCATTTTATCTCGTCACTGTCTTTACCTCTGTATCATTACAACTAAGATTCATGCCATATTCAAAATCTGCTATCCAGTCAGCAATGCTTACAGTTTGTGATATAGGCAGATTCAGTAGTGCTTCTAGGATGGGTGCTAACAAGAAAAATAATTCTGATCTGCTGTACAGGATATGAAATATCTACACGGGGATTTCAATAATTATCATCATTCCCATAAGAAAAAAAAACTGCCCAGCTCCAAAATAAATTAAGCTAGGTATATACCAGAATATCTTAAATTTTGTGTTATTTTATTTCAATTTATTTTCATTCTGTTATTTCTGATTATTAAGGTATCTGAAAAATTTCCTGGTGTAAAAAGAGTAGATGAGAAAAGTAAGTTCTTCTAAGTGGTGTTCTCCCTGCTTTTTCGTTCCCAGAATTTCAGTTCACTGCCCAGCTGAAGTACCACCATGCAACATTACATTACGAAATATCCAGATACAGCACATAAATTGCGATTTATAGGAGTTTAATACCTGTGCTTCAGAACGGGTCAGGAATTTTTTGTGTTGTTGTTCTGTGTCTGATCAGGAGATTTTCAGTGGAGTTTTGCCTGTCAGAAGATGTCAGTTTGTTGAAGTCACATTGCTTGCCGATTTCAGTGAATCCTGTCTGATAATGATAGCTAACCTCTTTTCCCTGACTTCTTGGCAGCCTGCCTACCTGACGATCTTGGAGTCTGTCTAAGACAGAAGGACTTCCAATCTTAGTGTCTAGCTGCTTCCCAGGAAGGATGGTGTGAGACAGGACTCATGAAATTTCCAAATTCTTTGTATACTTCACATTGCAAGCAGCCAATTTCATGAAGCAATGTTGGATATAAGACTGCTGTATGAATAGATTTATTTAAAGGCCTTCTCTCCTCCCAGATTAGAGTCTTACTCTGCTAGAAATATTGAAATATCTCATTCCCTGCCCCCCCCCCCCCCAAAAAATAGACTGATTTTGCTACTGTCTTATTTTACTTATAGCTTAAACTGGTGTAAGCAAGCCATTTTCTGTGTGAGCTTTCCTTCACATGCTGGCTTTTGTAAGCATATTCCTTTTATTTCTTAATTTCTCAAAAACATGCAGCCTTTTACCCATATCCTGTGATGATTTCTGTAAACAAAGATCAGTTATAAATTAGAAATACAGAAAAGGCTTCCTACAATAAACTTTATACTTTCCATTTTTGTTCATGCGTATATCTCAAAAGTTATGTGTATAGGAGAATAATAATTGTTAATTTATTTTTTTTCCAAATAAGGAAGTGATATGGATAAATGACTTCACTAAAGTTGCAGAACAGATTAGTATAAAGTTGAACAGACAGAATCTAAAGCCTGTATCTATATAGGATAGTGCAGAAATATAGCTACTATAAAGCCACAAAAATAGTAGGTAGCTAATTTTCATATTCAACAGAAAAGTTAATTACTACAGACAAAAAAAATCAGATAAAATTGTTCACCTTTGGGGTTTGGGGTTTTTTTTTGGTGTGTTTTTTTTTTCTTTTTTTTTTTTCAGTAGAGCAAAATCAAAAGAAAGATGACATTCCTGTGAGATCTGGCATCACATTTCTGGAAGCTCAGTCAAAGTATACAATTCACCTTGAAAGAAACAGAATTTGACTTTTTCTTTCTGTGTAAGTCACTGTCCCTAGTAATAATGATTTCTTAGCAGATAGCCAGTCAAAAGATTAATAGAATTAAGATCTTTGTAAAATAAGTCTGTTCTCACTGACACCTAACTTGTTTTTTTTTCTCCTTCCTTTTGTAAGACAGTAAACAGAAACAAAGCCTGCAGCAATACAAAGAAAGCTAGCACATTAAAGAGGGATTAGCTTAGGAGGCTATGACAGATGTAAAGTGCTTTGCACACATTGCTATGTGATGTTCAACATATGTTGTCAATTAAAAATTGCTTAAGAAATATTTAACAAGGCAAAGCTAACATACCCCTAGTTTGTAAGAATATATTGAGCTTATGCATCACTGCTCCTCATTTTATTTTTTCAGTTTTGCTGTAAGCTGGAGAGAACCTTATATAACATGACTTTCAACTAGTGTATACTTTAAAGTAGCACTTTAATTCAACGTATTGGAAAAGAACATTAATTTAATCTTTTAGTGAGATGATGACTAGATGATTTAGCAGGCAGAGGACCTGCTAAACTAGTTAAAACTAGTTTTCTTCAGTAAAGAATCATTCACTACATTTGTAAAAATAGGCACCTACCTGCATTCAAGACATCATAGGCTTTGGCACATTCTTTAGCTAGATTTTGCTAATGCCAATTGCTGAGAAATCTTCCTAGTAAACACCAAGTCATATAGCACAAGCTGCTAGGTTAAATTGCTTTTTTATCATCTTTCTTATCTATTACACCCGAATCTTTCCCTGTGCAAGACATCTGTCATCTTTCTTTTTAATTTTTTTCTTTTTGTTCTTCTAAAATGATGAGGTTTTATTGCCCATTCAACCCCTAAATAGCGACTAGACACCGTTCTCTGCCTTCTCCCCAAAACACAAGTGCCTTTCTACAGAACTGTACCACAAAGCCTCTGTTCAAGACAATAGCAAAACTTTTGCTGAACTCTGATGCCTCAAGATTTCTTCACAAAAGATGTGCTCCCGATGTTAGGAAATTCCTGTAAGCACCATTGCTGTTCCTATGACCACAAATGAAGAACTTTTTACCTCTGAGAGAACAGAGGTTTGCAGTCACCTATGAAAAATATTGCTTAGAATTGTGGAGTAAATGTTAACTCCTGTGTGGAGGAAGAGGGACTGAATATGTGGAAAAAATCAACAATAGGTCCACAGAGATTTTGCAGTATCTGGCCATCCCCACTGACTCCTGAAGATAATCCCACAATGAATTAACATTTCAGTTAAAGTCTGTGGATCCACTGGTAATAATATTGCTCTCTTGAATCTCCTCTGATGGAATTCTGTTTCCAATTGGAAAATATGAGAGTGTTTAAAAATAAAAGTTACAGTGTTTATTCCAAGAATCTTTGTACTTCTTAAACACATATAGCAGGCTGCTGCATACATCATCTGCTGATCAAATGTCAGCCCAACTCCTACTTCCCTTTAAATAAGATATAAAAGTACTCAAGAGGTATTCAGAGAACTGTGAACTGTATGTGCCCTTAAAATGTGTTGTTGATGTGGGAATTCACACTAGATTGCTGTGGTGATGGATGTTTGACTGTAAGTTCAACTATTAACTAGGAAAAACTGAAACATATAGTCAAATATTGCGATATATGTTAACTTAAAAAACAGTATAGAACAGAGATTTCTGCCTCAGTGAGAGACAGAAAAAGGCATGGAGGAGGAAATAAGATTGGTTTTCTTTATGTATAAAATTAGAACTACTGAGTATTTACTTCGTTCACAATCTTTATGTTTCTCTTTGCTCCTTTTTTGAATAAGTGCTATGGGATTGTAAGCATAAATAAAAAAAAGTGACAAATTTATTGATCCTAAGAACTGGTAGATCATGTTGTACAATCCAGTTTAAAATCCAAACTAAAAGAAAACATATGCAAAGCATATTGTCTTGGGTTTTGACAAAAAATAAAATTAAAATCTGAGAACAGTGAGAAATCTCCAGAAGTTTATTATTATTATTCAAATATACCAAACAAGCATTCTAGTAATAGAAGGAGTTTTTTGTTTGTTTCATATTCTGGGTAGATAACTTCCAGTATTTAAAACCTGATACTGCAAATTGAAGCTTTGTTAGTTGCTTAGATACACCTTTCAGTATTGTTTAGTTAAGTTTAACCTATATGTTCACAAGGAGGATTGAAAACCATGTGGGCTTTGAAAGCCTCAAGGCAAAGTAGCTTATTAAGGGAAAAGATAAAAAAACTTAGGAAATTGTATTAAGTATTTTAAACCTTTCTTCTTGTCCACACAGGCCTTGCCTAAGGCACGATTACTAGGAAAGGTAGGCTACTGTGATATTTATCAGCTATGTGCAGAGCTTGAATTGACATTCATGCAAAGAAATGGAAAATGCATGAGCTGGCCTAATTGTGGACAGTGAAGTTACGTCCTTGCTGAAGTTATTTAAACTGATTTTCTGTATTGAAGCTTAATATGAAAGATAGTTATTTCCTTTTTATGGAGTAAAGGATCTTCAATATTCTTCAACAGTAGGAAGGGATAACACGTGTTGAGGTTTTCATATCTTATTATTGTTCAGTAGTATGCCTTTTAATTTTTCTTACTGCATTAAATTAAGTTTTTCAATGGTCAGTATCAAAATAACAAACTCTCCTGTTTGTACGTAGGCAAGGCTGTTACATATATTAAATTCATTCCACAATACTGCCATGCCATGTTTTCTGCCTTTTTTCAGGTACCAGTTACCTTATTGTCTACTTATCTGTTCTGATTTTAGTCTTATAGACCAATTATTTATTTTTTTTTACTTCTTTTTTTTTTACTTTTGAAAACAAATTTGGTGTTACCAGGTTTGTTATGTATTGCTGCAAACACGTATGTAAACATTTCTGAAGAAACACATTAACGTTCATATTCATTTCATGAGCTCATTATCAGGATATGTTAGAACAGTTTTGTGCCTGATTGAAATGTTGACTAGCTTCTGAAGGAAAATGCATATATGCCTTGTGAATTGATATTCAACTTTGTGGGTGGCTTTGCAAATCTTGAGAGTTAACAGTAACTGGAATAGGTCTGTTGACTTCATCACTGTCTTCACCTAAGTGATGTCAATTGATGATAGCTCTGAATTTGAACTAAATATGCAGATATTTCTGGAAGTCATTGCATCTTTGTGAGGTATTTACAAGTCTACAGTAATTTTTTCAGTCATAACAAAATAAAAAAAATGTAATTATCAATATCATTAGCATAATTTTAGATCCATCAGAGATGCAAACAGCTATGGTTTATAGCAGTTTTCTCCCCGAGATACCTGTTTATGCCCTCATTTCTGGAACCCACATACCTATAATTTTGATAACTTGATCTCTCCTCTATTAAAAGTGCTGGCTGGAAAGGTGAGGAAAGATACAGCCTTTAATTTTTAATTAACTTGTACAGACAAAAATTGTGCAAGCCTCCTTCCATTTCTACCTCTTGTATAGAGGTGCTCCTAGTTTGTAAAAGCAGTCAGAAAAGTTGTGTGCTGTGGTGGTGAAGTGTCATTGGTATCCATATTAGCTTGTGTTAGTATTAGCACCACACTACATTGCAATATAGTTGTTACAGCAGCTTAAGTGTACGTGTATCCTTAACATGTCTTTGTAGAGTTGATTTCACACATCAGTAGTGAGACTTGTTGAAACTAGGCCTCTCTTTCCAGCTTGCTAATGCAATTGCCAACTTGTACCAGCTTTCGAATGGTAAATTGTATTGGGTTTTGCCTTGATAGCCTGCATATGTCAAAAACTTTTGGTTGCTACTTGGTTTTGATGTGGACTACTTCTATGGAAATGGTCATATCCTCTCTATCCCATCAGGCTGCATATCAATCTCCTCAAGATGTGCTTAGCAGAAATCAATCCTGGGGGGCAGAGGCATGGGGGCAATGGACAAATTAGAATTCACAAGACATTTATCTTCTCCTTTTTTTATTCTGTGTACAACTTCCTACACATAGCTCTCACAGTAGAGGCTGTCATCTGAAACTAAGCTGATTGTGCTGTGCTTTGAACTTTCATTATTTTATTGCAAAATCCAAAACAGAGTTTTTTTTCATCTGCCAGATTAGATGTCTAATAGAAAGTGAAAGTTTACAATGGCACAGAAGTGGCTGAACAGGTAGTGACAGCTGAGTTTGCACTAAAGACTTCCCTTATGCAGAATTTGGTGCTGCCAAAGCTATCTGTCTAAACCTGGGTGATGAGAATACATTTTTTAACCCTTTGGAGAATTTAAATCCAAGTCTTCAACTTGAATTTACTTAATCATGTCTGATATATCTTATGATGACTGTAGAAATGCATGAAAAATCCTAATGTGCGGTGGCCCAGAAGTGTAAAAATCAGACTCAAATAAAAATATGCATCCAGTTTCTATATACACAAGAGTAAATTCCAGAATGCGAGCAACTGGGAAATACCTAACATGAAAAGGTGTCCGAAATGAAAATGATAAAAGTAGGGACTTAACCTGATTCGCTTGGTTTCTGTCGTTTGGAATGTTTCATTATTTTCTTTCACAGACAGGATTCTTGAAATATGTTCTCTGCTTGCTTTAAATTTTGCGTAATTGTGTTGGTTATTACCTGTTCCAGTTTTTAAGTTAGAAAATATATTGCTAATTAATCTGATGAATTACCACCTATTCAAATAACTCAGTTATTACACAGTCCCTGAAAGAGAAAATTAATTCAGTTTCTACTTCCCAAATATTTACCCATTTGTACCCCTAAATTATCAACAATGCAGTCTGGCTGAAGTTTTCTGCTGCCGGAGGAAACCACTAGAGGAGATAACTCAAAAATTGAAGAAGTGACTATTATCTTTAGAACCTGCAGACAAGTAGCATTGAGATAGATCTTGATCCTGTAATACATGGTTGTATAGGGAAATAATTTTCAAGGCACACTACCACAGAGCTCTAGGGAAATGAATGAAGTGTCTGCCCAGACACTGGAGATTGTTGCTTAGAACTTCCTGTAGAGTTGTGTAATGCAGGGAGTTAATACATTGTTACCTAATTTCACTTATGTCATTGTCTATTTTGATGAGCCATAGATGAAATGAATCTTATTTAATCTAGCAGAGCGATGGAAACAATGGTTTTATTTTGTCATATATTTCATCAGTTTTGCACAATTTGGCTTCTTTGCCATGTTTAGGAGATTTACTTTTCACAATTCTGATAAAATATGAAACAAATTATATTTCCTCACAATAGGGTTTGGGTTTTTTATGTTTTGTTTTTGATGGTCACAGTATTTTTGTTCCTAAGACAAATTTAATTCAACATATGAAAAAAACCATGTTATTTTCCATTTCTTGCTCAGACAAATTTTCATTGTATGAACTTTGCAACTGAAGATAGAATATAAATCTTAGTTCTTGAAAACTTCATCCTGTAAACCTGTTCATAACATTACTGAGATTAACAATACCACTGGAGCTACCTACTTTACCTATACAGGAAAACCACAGATGTGTAAATGGTCATTGCATCGTGGCTGACAGTCTTTATCTACCTCACGGTAGACTCATCATGGAGAGAATCTCATAGATTTCAGTAGTTGAATTTCTGCAGGTAAATTAACCAATACCGGGGAACATTAGTAGGTATGGGGATGCTATCATCTTTATTGCTAAATTATTAGGAAGTTCTGTAGAATCATTTTAGCTCATATAAACACCCCTGGTTGTTTTCAGGCACCATTAAGGAGTGAACACAAGCAAAGAAACATTCCTAATAGGCAATTTGGATGTTACCACTCTATCTTGGAAGGTAAGGGAACATCACAGTCTAGATATGAGCCAATCCATATCGCATAGCCTCAGTGTTAGTGAACAATCTCAGGTATACTTAGCTTACTAACACAGATGTATATGTGAGTTTTAAACTGTACTGATAAACTCAGCAGCCTTTGTTAATTTATTTATTATGAAGGGAAAATTTGGCCTTTAATAGCTTGTCTTGCTTCCAGTGCCTCCCACTTTTTGTTCTTATTTATTCCTTTCTTTCATTTTGTCTCCTCTCTGGGTCTTTCTTTTGCCCCCTTTTTCACCCTCTTTTAAAAATAATGATCTATATATCTCCCATTGCAGGCAAGAGCAGTGCCCTCTTTCTCTGTGTTCCATCACACTCCACCCACTGTTCTGTTCTCCTTCATTGTCCCTGTTCTGTTATCTCCTCTAAGCTTTTTATCCACATTGTTTCTCGTCTTTTGCTCACTCCCAGTCACAATGAAGTTGTGGCATGTTCAGAAGTTTTTGAGGTCAAATGTTATAAATTGGAAAATGCTGGGTTCCATCTAAGCAGCTACAAATTTAGAGGTGAGTTGAGATGATTTTAGGAGAACATTAAACTTTTAAACATGTTTATTGATTTATATATTTTCCAAAAGAGAGAGAAAAAGAAAGAGAAAGTACTAATTTATATTAATTTTAAATAGTAAGAAACTACTAATTTATGTTTTTTTTAAGATCACTACTTTTTATTTTAATGATTAGAGAAAAAGGAGGAGAAATTAAATTCACTGAATTGAATTGACTTTCTGCTAACAAGTCTGTTTGCACAAGTCTGAGACTAATCATAGCTAAATGCTTGATCAGGCCCCCAGGAAGTCAATCTAAAATAAAATAGAACCTTTTATTTTATTTTAATTATGAAGACGTATATAGAGAAAATAATAATATTTTAAACAGTAGAAGAAAGTAGCATCCCTTTCTGTTACCCTGAGCCCATCTGGAAAAACTGCAGAGGAGACTCAGTTCCCCTTATATTTATCACGGCAACCCTCCAGTAAGGTTAAACTTCTCACCTTTCTCCCCTTTTGGATTAGACTTCCATTACACTTAATTCTGTATTGTTGAGAAACTAAACTGACATTCTGTGTTGACTGCCATGCAGTCAGGCTGTATTTCTTGTTTCTTTTGAAAATCAGTTTCATGCCTAGTTAGCCATTAAACTTTGTTTCAAAGCCTGTTTAGATTTACTCTTAATATATGCATAGTATCTTTATATTATGAAGAACAATTTTGCTAAATAAAATTATTTTTGGCTCAAAAAAATGCCAAATTCAGAGGATTATTTAGCTAAGGGGCAAATCTGCAGTGGTTTTAAAATGAAGTAATACAGTTTATTTTTCTGGCATTTTGTTGATTTACATCATCTATGTATTTGAACAGCGGATATCCAAAATATATTGCATATCTATTCAAAAGATTGGAGTTTAGCCTTCCAGTAAACACTCCTAGTAATCAGTTGGATATTTTCAAACATTAACTATCCTCTATTACCAAAATAATTACTGGTTGACTTAAAATGTAGCAAATTGCTTTCAGGAGAACACAGTCTTGAAACTCCCGATAGCTCAGACTCAGACTTTTCTATTACCATGTGAGGAAATAATTTAAACACTATAGCCTGGTTTCTGTCTAGTGTTTTGCAAAGAATAGGAAAGGTCATCTACAGTCTTTGCATAGCGTATACAAGGGAAGCAGAAACCATAGTCATCTTGCTTTGCTGTTTCAAATAAAAGCTCTCTAGAACTGTTCTGTATGCAGGCACAAAGTGTGATGATGAGAAGTGGAGGTGATGGTAAAGGCAATAACTGCGTGGCCCATATGGCCTGCAGTTAGACTGGTGGAACAAAACTGGCATGTAGGAGAAATCTTGCTTTGTTTCATAATAAGTTTGAAGGAAATATTCTAAAAGGTGCCTCTGATTTGTTTACATTGGCTTGTATTTCTAGCCCAGAGATGTTGGCTTTTAAAATTTTTAGCCTGTGTCTTGACATTTCATACAAATATTTAGCTGTCAGCTCATACTCAGAGTTCTTAGTCTTCTCCTTAAGCTGCCTCAGTTATTTCCTTCTTCTAAGCTGAGATGAATTATGTTCTAAAAGAGCCTGTTACTGTCTGTTGCCAAAAAAGGAAACCCATCCATATGCAAGTGTTTATAAAATTTACAGTAAGGTAAATTAAATTCCACCCTGAATGTCACTGACATCTATAATTTTCTAGTTAATGCAAGCTCTCTAGGCCGTCATACCAAGGTTGCATTTTAGTTTTACAGATTCCTTTTATCCAGCATGTCCGAGGAGAATCCACATGCCTAAAGTCTAGTCCAGCATCTTCTTTGATTATTCAATGCTCTTTTTCTTTGGCTTGACAAAAGCATCTTGATTTACTTTTATCCATTAAGAATGCTGCTGCAAATAAAATTTTCTCATCTTGACCTCTGACTATAGCACTCTTCTACATTTCTTCACTGGTATCTTGTATATTGAATCAAACATAAACGATATGTTTTCTCTTTCAAGGCCTTTGACAGATTTTTACTTTCTTCCTTTGTTCAGTATTGAGAGACTGTCTTCTGATTCTGATCATAGGTCCTGTCCTGCATTAGAAATTTAACAAGTGGATAAGTGATTATGATTGCTCCCTTGCCACTCCTCTTCATCATTGTTATTCCACGGAAGCATGAACAAAACATGTATTCGTTGTTCTTATTGATACCTCTCTTTTGCTATGATGCTTAGGAAAAGGTAACAATTAGGCAGATGATGTTTTTGTCTCACTGTTTCCTTGCAGTCTGACAGGTTTTTGTCTGTGTCTATTTGCTCTGTCTTATTCCATACTTGAGGAAAGGGTTATCTAACATTATCTGTCTGAAAATTATGTAGGCACCTATTCTAAGCAAGTCATCTCCGCTCCCTTTCTAGTTGGAGTAGAGAAGCAACTAAGATACTGTTGAATCATACTCCAGAGTTCATAGAGGGAGCCAAGCTTGGCATACAGAGCAAACCTTAACCCAAAAGTCTAGCTTTAGACAGCTAAAGGTAACTGAGATTAATCCTACTCTTAAATTGTAAATTGGCTGAGTTATGGACATTTTTTCCTCTGCTTTCATGCAGAATTTAATGCAATGGGATCTAGGTCCATAATCCAACCTAGACTAGTTACCAACATTAAAGAGTTACTAACATAAAACTGGAAAAAAATAGTTATTACAGTAAAATTAAAAACAAACAAACAAACAAAAAAAGCCTTTAGAAATAATCTGTCTCTAGGAGAAAGAGTTGTAGATCCCTATAGTGCAACCTTCACTGCAGTTTACTTTTCCTAGGCACCACTATTTTAATACTCCTGACCGTTTCAGTTGAAATGACAAAAAAGTTCCCTCCCATCCCCCCTTCCCCCCCCAATACAATAATACAAATAATGTTAAGGGACAAATTTAGATCAACAATTAATTAGTAACAGGGTTTCATTAGAAAAGCTGTGTCTTTAAATGTATAGTCACTTTTATTACATTTTAGTTTAAAACATAATGACTGATTTCAGCTATTTTTGTGTTGAATATTTTCTGTAGGCAGGTAATGAGAGAGAAAAAACATCTAATGTAGCTGATTACAGATGATGCAAAATAATGTAATTTAACAGATGACACATGCCATTACAGATTAATAAGATTTTTAGACTAAACCTAATAACTTTCTTTGTTATTGCAGGATTTAAGTGGAATTCTAGTATTTTTAAATAAAACTTTTAACTCTATCTGTCAAAGAACAGCAACAATCCATATATTGGCATTAATTACTGTCTTCATGGTTTTGATATAATGACATCTGTCATGAAGATATAAAAAAGCTTGATTTCAATAATGTTTCAAACTATGTAACCTTAAAATTCTCTTAAAGACCAATGAAGTTAATATTCTGATAATATGTACCCACTTTGTACCATTTGACTTGGCATTCTGAACAGCACACAAATAGACAATTCAAACAAAATATTTTTATTTCAGATAAAAAATATCTGTTTAAATTAAAGAAAATATGGAAGAACAATCTGTTTTGTCACTGGTTAAGAAAGAAGCTTCTAATCTTTTATCTCTATATATTTTGTAAGCAGAGAGCTGCTGATACCTGCCTTATGTTGGTATTGGTGGTTTTTTGTCGTTGTTTTCCCCATCTTTCAGTATACACACATTCTAGGTAGAATTGCTTTTAACTATTCTGGACAACCAAAACAATGGCTAATGGTGGACTATAGTATAAGGTCTCCGAGTGGGTAAAAGGATCAAAATACAGCTGTGCCACCTCTATTTAGCCAGAATATGAACAGTGGGAAAATGTGCTACATAAAGCTTTGATGCACAATGGAGTTACCACTTTCAATCTCTTATGGATGCTTTTTCAACAGCACACACATGATCTTCCCAGCAAGAATGTTAAGCTTAGCTGTCTTAGCAAAGCCTGAGGATCACAGAGTTTTTACCACCCTCTAATACTTCTCTCTAGCAAGTTTTTGTTCTGCAGAAATAGTGTCATTATGATATTTCCACTCTTATTTTGAAAATTATATCAATATTACCTTGTTTATCAGCAAAAATTAATTCCCTTTGTTTTATATGAAACCAAATATATGAAACCAAAAGAAAAGCATTGTTATTCTGGAACTGTGTAGTCTAGTCAACTAATTTGAAAGTCACAGTGGTGAATACAACCCAATACTTTTGTGTTCCTTAGCTTTTTCATTTATTTCAAATAATTCTAAGATTGTTCCACTGATAGAGATGGGCTAACAGAGTTTTGTATTTTTCACAGTTATATCTTTTTATTATGAACAATTTTAGCTATTAGAATTTTCAGTAATTATATTCAGTAACATATTTCCCCGGGTTTTGTTGTTGTAGCTTTTTTTTTCTTTCTTTTTTTTTTTTTAATATCTAGAGTGTTGGAGATTTCGATTTCTTTTATTTAACTTTTACTATATTTTTTTAAGGTTTCCATTTTAGCAAGCTTCACAAGAAATTCTAAAATCATTAAGTTTTATGGATATGATTAGTATATATTCTGAAATATTTTAATCAGAGCATCATTGATTTAGACAAAGTATGAGAAAACAAAAGTTATAGTTGTATCAGAGGTATTCTAAATTGTCAATGAGATGTTGCAAGCAACTGGAAGGCTGAAAGTAATATTATCTATACTATTCCTCATCAGTAGAAATTCAACACTTACAATATCCTGCTCCTACCTCAAGGACAGACTGGTAGTCCTACTTTGAATCAAGAGGGATTTTACATTTCACATGAAATTTTTAGTTTATTCTAATGGGACAACTCTCCCAATTTGTATGATTATTTATAAAATTTACTTTTCATGTCCACTATTTTTAAAAGTCTGCTGGTGCTGAAGGTGGTCTTGCTTTCTTCCCCTGGTAGATTTTAATTAATCTTAACATGTATTTGAGCTTGATTCCCACATGAAAACTCTATGTGGTCCTTGGTGTGCAATACATGACATGTAAGGCCAATAGTCCTCCAACACCGTCACAGGTAGTTATGTACATCAGGATTACCTGTAAACGCTGAAGGTCAGTTATAAGAAGAAAGGTGATCCCATTCAACAATATATACCTACTTTAAATGAAAATTGCAGCTTTTGGAACACATCCTGCCTCAGCCAGAACCGATGTTTTCTGATTTCCAGTGCATATTTCCAGTCCTGAGATCATGTACATGACATCGGTGCTTAATAAGAGCCTATGAATATGCAAGTTAATTATTGGTCTAGCTTAGTGCAGCTTTTTGTTTAACTAAGTTACTATTTCTGCTTTTCCTGTTGCAAGCTAGTAATTTTCATCAACTGATGTCTTTTAGGTGTCACAGCAGAGAAGGGATTCTGAAAGAAGGAAATTCTAGAAGTCACAGAGTCTGAATGAACTGGGGTAAATGAAATGTAGCACGGCAAGAAGTACAGTAACTTTTGTGGGACAGATATAATGAGACTGATGAAACTTGTCATCCTTGGCACAGCACTGGTGTGGTACAAGGCAAGAGCTTGGAAAATTAGGACAAGTGGAATTTTGAACAGTATTGGAGGTCCAAAGAAGCCTCCTGAATATGTCAGTGAATAGAAAATTCTAGTGAAGAGACTCATCTCACATACGAGTGAGAAAGTTGCAAATAGAGATATTCTTTGCAGCTACATTTTGAATATGTTGCAGGACTTAACCATGGCTCTGGAGTCTAGAGAATATATTGTGGGAGATAAAGCAGAAAAGAAAGGGACCAGAGACAAAAATTATTGGCTAAAAAGAAGATTATGGCAAAAGAAATTTTGGTGTTCAGATGCTTATAGGTTATATGAGCTGCAAAGGAAAAAAGTCAAGGATGCCCAATAGGAGTAAAAGGGAAAATGGTGGGTGATGAAAAAGATCATCACAGGAGGAAAGGGAAGAATGCTGAAGTTAAGATATCCAAGAAGAAGTGACTATTGATAGTTTGCAAGTGAGCACAACCTCAGGTTCTGATCCAAGATAAAGAGGAATAAATGCATTTCAGATGAACTGGGTCCATGTTGTCAAATAGAGAGAGGCTGTTGTAGTATAGAAAGCTGTAGTTCTAGAACCACTGGAATTTTCCATGGGAAAGAAATCTGTGTTAGTGGGTCCATATGTGTATCTAGCTACTGATATATTTCAGATAGGTATACTGTAGAGTTGGTCTATCTATCTGGAATGTTGCCATTATATTTGAATTACTAAGATGACTATTTATACTCTGTTTCAATACATTTCATTAGTATTTTTAAGGGTTACTCAAATAAAGACCAATTTGGATGAAAGCAATAATAAAGTCCCTTAATATTATTAATTAATGCATAACTAGCCATGTAATTGTCAAAAATATTTCTGTGACACCAATATTTTTACACTGTTAACCTATTTCTATCATCCAGCAATGGTAAAGAAACAGAGACAAAATACTTTTATCTGTCACAGGACAAGAAAAAATAGCATGATAGGAGAAGGGTATGACCCCCAAATGACAGTTTTTCCAGTTCTGTTCATTTTCTGGAACTTTCCTCAAGTTTCAAGAACTCTAGTGCATTTAAAATAGAGAAACAAACAAAAAAAAACCCCTCACAAAAACCCAAACCCAGAGCACATCATACTAACTTTTAAATAAATATGATAAAGCAGATTAAAATAATTTAAGTGAATGATATTAATCTTAAGGTCAGTAGAGATATTAACAACACACTAGTTTCCTTAGTAGAAATTTAAAATATCAAACAATCTATATCAGTTAGACCTCTGTCTGGTATCCTTGCTTAATCTATACACAATATTCACTGGAAAATCTAATCAGTGGCCTTATGACATTAACCCATCTAGTTTTGTTTATGAATTATGGTAGTATCATTTCAGATTGACAATTTCCTTTCCCCTTTCCCATAAATGCAGCCATCTGGAAAGTTATTCATAAAGTTATAGACCTTTTTTTCCTCTAGTGAAATATTTGTTCAAGGAAAAGTATAAGTTTTATTGTCACAAAATGTTTATGAATATAGGGGTAATTCATGTAGTGATTTTGCTTGAAAAAATCTTGCAAATTTACATGAAATTTGCAGATCTTCCAGAAAAGGAGTAATGATCCCTTTTTTTCTTGTTTACTTCCAGAATTAGGATGCTTACTTGCTTTATAGGGGACACAGGAGTTTAAACCTACTCAATCCTGCTTAAAAAAAAAAGAAGTAAAAAAAAAAAAAAAGAACAGGCCACAATGTTAAGAGATTTTCTGGAGTTTAGGAGGTCTACCAAGGACGAGTAATATTGAGGGGAATTACCCCAGTCCTCCAAAGGATCTATTAGTCAAATACCATTAATCAAATAACTGACAATTTTATAGTCACTTAACATTCCTCTTCCTTCTTTGTTACTATCAGGAAAACCAAGTGACTGCATATTCTATTTTAAGGGATTTTATGTCGCCAAAGAAAATCTGCTTGTAACAAGAGAATGTGACTTCTCCTTACATACTATCCCCTAACAGAGAACTGTTGCCATGTGGTTAAGACCAGCAATGCGGTGGGAAGTGGTGTGCAACGGAAACACAAGCAGGGCATGTGAAATGGGAAGGTATAATTCTCCAGTGAACTTTCAATCATGAATACAATATCACAGGGTATTGCCGGCTTGTTCACTGAAAAATGTTTCTTGTGTTTTACACAAGCAAGCAACCATCACTATTTTTAGGGAATGCTTCTGCACTTTCTTTGGAGTGTATTGACTCTACCATTTTAATGCCTCTTCATGCTTTAAAATGTCAGTACCCATCAACACAAGTGGAATCCTCCACCTGTATCTTTAACACACATTTCCAAATGGTCTATTAAAAACTGTCTTTGATTTCAAATAAGAGACTGTAAAACTAGGGTTTTTTTGTGGATTTTTTTGTGTGCTTTTTTAATAACTTTATAGTTATTAATCAAGGAGACAGAGTGCATTTATGGAATCATGGAGTCGTAGAATAGTTTTTATTGGAAGAGACCTTTAAGATCATCAAGTCCAACCATTAACCCAATAATGCCAAGTTACCACTAAAATATGTCCCTCAGCATTACATCTATATGTCTTTAAAATACCTCCAGGGGTATTTATTTAATAAAAAACAAATCAAAGCACTTTGGATTGACATCCTTTATAACAGGTTGATTCTATTATTTAGAAAACAGAGAGATTTCTTTTTAAACTGTTCTTGATTAACTTTACATTTATTTTCTGGTTCCTTTGAACTACGAGCTTTTCTTCTTCCTTGCAGTTCACATATATATCTCAAACACCAGCTTGTCAACAGATGATTTTGAAGCTCCAGTAGCTATGGACATTAAACTGCACTGGCAGAAAAATAGCTGTGATGTCAAAAAAGGAACTGGGAGGTTATAGGCTCTCAACAAAGATTAGGACAAAGCTTGCCAATGACAAAGGAATTAAAAGAACATGACAAGGCAAAACCAAAAGTCTTCAGTAAGCGCTGTTTTGGCTTTGAATTATTTCTGTGATGTGGGAGAACTAAGTATGTCACCTGTACAAAATGGTATGGGAGCAACTGGATGTGAGCCAAACTGGCTTTTAAGAGATTAATGCCCCAAACACACACATTTAACCTGATTTTAACAGTGCTCACTTCCTTTCCTCAAGAAAATTAATGTATTGTTCCTTTCAGTTTGAAAGCTATTGCAAAAAAATGTTAGTGTATTGCCTTATTTCAGATTTCTTCAGTTGCTTCCAGAAAGGATGATGACTTGAATTACAAGTGTTTAAATTGAAAACCTCTGATGAACTTCATGGATGTTGTTAATGAAACAGGCAGTGACTGGGAACAAGAGAAAAATACAGGAAACAAATTTTGCTTACTTTTTTCTGGCTTAGTTAAACTAACCCTATGCTGTAGGTATAGTAAATTACTTTCCACAACACATCAGGAGAGAAATTGCCACAGAGGAACCGGATCTGAAAAGATATGTTTGCAACATAGTGTCATGGAGGCTAATACCAATTACCGGCTATCTCTTTCTGAAGGCTATGCTTAATGTCACCATTTAACCCTAAGCTTGCATTTAGATTTGGATGATAACTTCTTAACCTTTTCTTTTTTCTCTTCTCCTTCTCTCCCCACCTCTGCAGCCCTACCTAGTGCACCAATTGCAGCATTAATTTAAATAATTTGCCATCTTTTGATAAGATCTCTCTAGGATACCAGGAAAATTAAAGCTGTCAAAACTACACACAATTAAAATTTGTAAAATTAATGGGCTGCAAAACAGTGAAGGGTTTGCAGTAGGCAGTCCAGATGATCAGGTCAACAGGAGATACTATTAAAATGATCATGATGAATGGTGACAGGCAAACAGTTCCATGCTGAAAAGTGTATTTATTCAGAAAATAAGTGCTACCAAAAAAGAGTTCAGTACATTAAATAGTCATACAGGTGCATTTTAAGACACTTTATTGCTATCAGTATTGTGACAGTAAGGTCCACTACTTGTATGGAGTGACATGAAATGCTGATAAATACTCATAATAGAAACATGGACTATGGCTGGCTACCAAACCTACCAATAGCTATTCCGATGCACTATAAAGTAGAAATGAAATCAGTCATTCATTTGAAATTTCATGCAAGGAAATAACATGATACCATTAGGAAAGTGCTAGAGAACTTGTCTGCTGTCAGATGTTCAGTTATCTTGCAATACAAGGAGTAAAAAAAATAGTTCTCACTGAATAAAAACTATGTAAAAGCATCAATCTCAGTGCCCCAAGGGAGACAGGCATGGTAGTAAGCACAATGCTACTACATCAGTACTTTTGATGTACTTGTTAAACAAGGAAAAGTAATTGATTTTAAGCAGGAATAAGCCATATGCCTCTTCCATATAAAGGGATGATGTCTGGGGCTTTTTAGCTACCACTTATTGGTACACTTAAAATGCAAATTTTAAACTCACATCCTATTCTCTCTTCTTTTTAAACTTGCACTAGATATTGGAGCAGTATAGAAGAAAAACAATCTGCAAATATTATGTTATAAATTTTAGATTAATTTAGTCAGAGTTTGTTCATCCCATATTTTTTGTATTTGCTTTTTCCAAGTGCTAGAGAAAATAAGTTTACCATCTGGACTGTCTGCAGAAATAGCAAGTTTCTGAATATTAGCAAAAGCAAGTTTTGATGTGCGAAATGACGAAGAATATTACCACATGAAACCTTCTTCTAAGACTTATGTTCAGCAAGAGAACAAGATTTTCTGACTTGTCTGAATCTTTCGGTGATGCTTAAGGTGATGTCTTAAACAGTATTTACAACAAGCAAATTAATTGTTGAGGGAAATGGAACAGAGGCAGTGTAACTTACTTCATATTTAGAACATTATAGCAAGCCTTTTCAAGGGTTTGCATCAATCATAGAATCATAGAATCATAGAATGCTTGAGGTTGGAAAGGACCTTAAATATCATCTAGTTCCAATCCCCCTGCCATGGGCAGGGACACCTTCCACTAGACCAGGTTACTCAAAGCCCCATCCAGCCTGGCCTTGAACACCTCCAGGGATGGGGCCTTCACAACTTCCCTGGGTAACCTGTTCCAGTGCCTCACCACACTCATAGTAAAAAAATTTCCCTAATATCTATTCTAAATATCCCCTTTTCCAGTTTGAAGCCATACCCCCTCATCCTATCACTACATGCCCTTGTGAAAATTCCTAACCCAGCTCTCCTGTAGGCCCCCCTTTAGGTACTGGAAAGCCGCAATAAGGTCTCCCCAGAGCCTTCTCTTCTCCAGGCTGAACAGCCCCAACTCTCTCAGCCTGTCCTCACAGGACAGGTGTTCCATTCCTCTGATCATTTTTGTGGCTCTCCTCTGGACCTGCTCCAACAGGTCCGTGTCTTTCCTGTGCTGAATACTCCAGAGCTGGATGCAGTACTCCAGGTGGGGTCTCAGGACAGCATAGCAGAGGGGCAGAATCACCTCCCTCGACCTACTGGCCATGCTTTTGATGCAGCCCAGGATACAGTTGGCCTTTTGGGCTGTGAGTGCACATTGCTGGGTCATGTTGAGTTTCTCATCAACCAACACCCCCAAGTTTTTCTCCTCAGGACTGCTCTCCATCCGTTCTCCACCCAGGCTGTATTTGTGCTTGGGATTGCCCTGGCCCACATGCAGGACCTTGCACTCAACCTTGTTGGACTTCGTGAGGTTTGCACAGACCCATGTCTCAAGCCTGTCCAGGTCCCTCTGGATGGTATCCCTCCCCTCCAGTGTGCCGACCACTCCACACAGCTTGGTGTCATCGGCAAACTTTCTGATGATATACTCCATCCCACCATCCATGTCACCAACAAAGATGCTAAACAGCACTGGTCCCAGTACTGACCCCTGAGGAACATCACTTGTAACTGGTCTCCACTTGGACATTGAGCTGTTGACCGCAACTCTTTGAGTGAGACCGTCCAGCCAGTTCCTTATCCACTAAGTGGTCCATCTGTCAAATCCATGTCTCTCCAATTTAGAGACCAGGATGTCATGCGGTACAGTGTCAAATGCTTTGCACAAATCCCCATAGATGATGTCAATTGCTCTCCCCTTATCCACCAATGATTGCATGCCGTTCTAGAAGGCCACCAATACTAATTTCAGACTGTCTTCTCACTCCCTTTTCTCTTCCTCAGTTTCCTCATCTCACAAAGATGAAAAATGACGCTGTTCTTCCTGATACACTTAACAGACATTACTGTGAAAGAGCCAGGATCTGTATTATATTATGGGATAAATAGAGTATGGACTATAAACATTCAGAAAAAAAAACATTTAAGTCAGTTCAGAGCCATCTTTGAAACAGCAACAGAAACCGCTGTTATAATTTGGTAGCTGTGAGCCTACTATTAATTAATGTATTTGTTTATTACTTGCTTTAGCTTTCCAGTGACAGTAACTTTCAAAATGCAAGCTGATCAGTCAACTAAAAAGTTATCATATTGATGTGTCTATATTGCCATAAATCGTTTCTGGGTGGGTATTTGTAGCTAGCTTTTGGGGCTCAAAAAACCCAAGGGCCTGGTCTTCCTGAATTTTCAGGATAAGACAGGAAGTTTACAGTATTGTTTTGTTGGCCTTAATCCAAGGGAAGCTGTAAGACAGGTGGCACAAATATTTGGAGAGTTAAAACATTTTACAGTTTTTGAAATCCTATTTTGCCCTTTCTCCAGACTGCAACCCTGAAGTAATCTCATTTAAACCCTTGAAAAGGCAAATGGATAAGGTTTATTTGGTTATTTGTTATATTTGCTCTATGTGCAACAAAAATTTTACTTTCTTTCATAGTAAGGCCTCAATCATAAAAACATGCTTGAATTCAAGCATATGAACAATTGAGTGAAACTTGATTCATCTGCATAAAGGGTGGCATGTACATACCTGTTTTCAGCATCAGAGCCTAACTCTGGTATTTAGGGCTGAAATGATATCCATTGACCTCTGTTTTCACAAAGGTTTGTTAATTAAGAGATTTTTTTAATAAGTGTTTTGTGACTTCAGTTTTTCTTAGATCTGGAAGACCCTGAAATTTCCAAATTCTGTATCATTCTGAAGCTCTTTGACTCATTTTACAACTGCTTTACCATACCATGTGAAGGTTTTGACCTTTCCCTAGAGAACAAAAAATTTGCATTCTTAAGCACATTTTGTCCTGAAGTATTTTGCGAAATGATGTACGTGATGAGCCAGATTGCTTCTCCCACAGTCTCTTGCATAGCATCCAGAAAATAAAATTTTGAGCCCCTGCATTCCTATACATGCTCAATGGGATATGAAAGAATTCGTCAGTGCACATACCATGCAAGAATAAATTACGCATGGGACTACGGGATTGTAACTCCTTTTCTGTTAGCACCATCTGGAGTAGTGTATGCTCCAAGTCACATGATGGGGGAGATGCTGTGATGCCACACTCTCCCCCATTTTCAAATACTGTTACTTCTAGCCCCAGCATCCTGGTCTGTATATATAGGATAAAAGCACTACAACTGTGCTTCCATTTCCAAAACCAGTAAGCTTCCACATTTACATATGTTAATGTAGTTCTTTGTTTTTCCGTATTCATATATATAAATACACACTTGCTGATATGGCATTGTTTTGCACCTTTTCTTCTGAGTGCTGCATGTGAAACTTCTAAATAGTTTAACAATCTTTTATACCACTATTGTTAAATTTCAGAGGGATTTTATTTGTTTATTTTAGATTTTCAAAATAAAAGATTTTGGATAAAAAAGATTTTATTATTTTATTTTATATCACTACAAACTATAGCTTTTCATCATATGAGACTGAACAGATGTGTGAAATGAGAATATTAATGAGGTATCTGTATTTATTTCCTCATCCTACACATCCCTGAAAAAAAAAACAACCAGCCAACTAAACCAAAACCCTGTTGTGGTTTCTCTCTTATTTTGGAAAAAATATTGTATTTTGTAGTCTACTCTGTTCTGTACTTTTTCCTCTAACTCTTAAACCACCACGTCACCACCTGTGGTTAGCTTCAAAGTAATTACTACTATGCCTAGCAAAATATTTTTTTTTCTTTTAAGCACTTTTAATTGAGCCAACTATATAATCTTTAAGACAGCAGTGAAACACTCTTAAAAAAAGACTTTGCTTGGATCAGAAAAGCTTTGCTAAATGTATTAAAAAAGGGAAAAATAAATTAATTGATAAATTTAATCTACTAGAGATCTTGAATTATAAAGACAACAAATAGTCTTGGTTCTACTTACAGAACTAATCTTCAATACTTATAATTTTAAAAGAGAAATGTTAACTGCATATTTGACAAATTAGCTTGTGCTTATGATTCATTTATTTTTCATGACTGGAGACTCACTTTGGCAGAGTAGTCCCATCAGAGCTACACAGTAAAGCAACATGTTTACCTTAAAAACAGGAGTTATTTTCCAGTCAGACATCAACTGTTCAGGGCTACTGTAGATATATATTTGGAAATGCTTTTAGATATGTTCTACTATGCTGTCATAAATTTCAGGTTACCTTTAATATATATTATAAATTTATATATATATGTATATATTTTGTATATGTATACATACATATATCTATCTATATATCTATCTATATATATCTATATCTATATATCTATATAGATATATAGATATATATCTATATATCTATATATCTATCTATATCTTGGAGAACAATTGGCTGGTGGGAAACTATCAAATGGACAAAATATCCGGTATGTTTAAGGGTTTGCTGAGCTCCCAGAGTCTGGAACAGTCACTCTGCTGTATAGACCTTGGGAACTCTTGAACCTTGAGGTTTAGGTTTAAGGGCTAATCCTGGCTAGATGAAACTTTACAATGGATTTAAAACTCACGTGCCTGGACGTCATGGCATAGCTAACTGTTTCAAAGCTGTGAACATTGGACCTCTGCACCACCTGCCCTGGGTTAATTGACTCTCTGATCTGTCCCGGAGCTGTAGGTTTATCCTAATACTTGCCTGCTAGGATCTCTCTTTTTGCAGTATTCTTGAATTTTTCAGTGCTTTCAGGCTCTTACCTCTGTAGTGCAGAGGCTAGAAGTCCTGGATGTCTTAGTCTTGTGGGTATGCATTATTCCACTGAGTCACTAAAAGATTGTAAAAGCTGAACTACCTTGGATTAAAAAACTTTCTTCTTGATAAACTGGTATGTTCTAGCCAAATGATTTCACTGGAAGTTTGTTAACCATCTTTACTCTGAATTTGTTAACTAATGCAATCCAAATTAACGTAATTTGTGTTTCTGAGAAACCGTTAGTGCTTCCTGTAAATAAGTTCTTCAGTTAAGTAGCTAATACAGGTGTAAAGGAGAGAACTCAAAGTAAAAATGGAAAATTGCCTTTGCAACAGTGAAAAAAAACTGTTTTAATAAGGCCAAATTCCTCTATTTTTATATAAAAAGTATATGAAAATTGCATACTTATTATTGAAATTAATTGAAAACATTACTTCAAACTATTGACATTATTATTAGTGTTGCATAAGAACAGAAGTGAAGCTGTAAGAGTGGAAATAAATTACAAGAAAACTATGAGCAACCGAAATGTTGCTTCCCTGCCATATGTAAGTAAGATTAATAGTATACTGTAAATGTTTTAATTTTATTAAAATTTCATTTTTAGTGACAAAATAATAAAAAAAATCCTGTCACTGTTACTAAGCTTGTGAAAAGTTAAAATTAAGGATCGCTGGAAAGCCTAGTACCTTAGAATTTCTGGATTTATATTGCTTAATGAGAAAGGTGGTACAAAAGTGAGTATTAATGATATTACATTAAATGAAATGAAAATTAATACATATATAAAATAAAAAAGCATGCAAAACAATAAGGTACACTCACTATTAAATTGGACTTAAATAAGAAATTTAGGTAAGAAAAATCCTTATACATTCTGAGCAGAATTCTAAACTTACTAGTTAATTTTGTTGATGGAGCCTAACTAAAAAATTAAACCGCAGTTCATCAACAATTTATGATTTTACACTTCAGGAGAGCTTAATACTGAAATGTCTGAAGTTTAAACAATAAGCTCGGAAGCAATAATAACACTGTACTCCAACAGTTCTATTTTTACCTGGTAACTAAGCGTTTTCTTGCTTTCCCTTTCCCCAAGACCCTTCATTCTCCTAGGGTAATGCAGAGGTGAATAAAATGTTCTTGCGAAACTAAAGTTTGACAGTTTGTATTTAGCAGCACTTGTTAATGACAGTTTCATGTTTCTCAGAATATTTAATCACAAAAAGCTGGAATATATCATAAGAAACTAATTTACTAAGTAATGTTAGCTGAACCTAAATTTCATCTGTAGTGACTAACCAAACAAATGTATTCCAGAGGCTGGATACTTCTTATCATAGAATCATAGAATCATAGAATGGTTTAGGTTGGAAGGGACCTTGAAGATCATCTAGTTCCAACCCCCCTGCCATAGGCAGGGACACCTCTCACTAGACCAGGTTGCCCAAGGCCACGTCCAGCCTGGCCTTGAACACCTCCAGGGATGGGGCTTCAACAACCTCTCTGGGCAACCTGTTCCAGTGCCTTACTACCCTTAAAGTGAAAAACTTCTTCCTAATGTTTAATCTAAACCTGCCCTCTTCCAGCTTAAAGCCATTCCCCCTCGTCCTATCACTACATGCCCTTGTAAAAAGTCCTTTCCCAGCTCTCCTGTAGGCCCCCTTTAGGTACTGGAAGGCCGCAATAAGATCTCCCCGGAGCCTTCTCTTCTCCAGGCTGAACAGCCCCAACTCTCTCAGCCTCTCCTCATAGGAGAGGTGCTCCAGCCCTCGGATCATCCTCGTGGCTCTCCTCTGGACACGCTCCAGCAGGTCCATGTCCTTCTTATGTTGGGGACTCCACAGCTGGATGCAGTACTCCAGGTGGGGTCTCATGAGAGCGGAGTAGAGGGGCAGAATCACCTCCCTTGACCTGCTGGCCACACTTCTTTTGATGCAGCCCAGGATATGGTTGGCCTTCTGGGCTGCGATCGCACATTGCTTGCTCATGTCGAGCTTCTCATCAATCATCACCCCCAGGTCCTTCTCCACAGGGCTGCTCTCCAGCCATTCTCCGCCCAGCCTGTATTTGTGCTTGGGATTGCCCCGACCCAGATGTAGGACCTTGCACTTGGCCTTGTTGAACTGCATGAGGTTGGCTTGGGCCCACCTCTCCAGCCTGATCAGGTCCCTCTGGATGGCATCCCTCCCCTCCAGCGTGTCTGCCTCGCCAAACAGCTTGGTATCATCAGCAAACTTGCTGAGGGTGCACTCTACCCCACTGTCCATGTCGCTAACAAAGATGTTGAACAGTACGGGTCCCAGTACCGACCCCTGAGGAACGCCACTCGTCACTGCTCTCCACTTGGACACCGAGCCGTTGACCGCAACCCTTTGAGTGCGACCATCCAGCCAGTTCTTTATCCACCGAGTGGTCCATTTATCGAATCCATGTCTCTTCAATTTAGAGACCAGGATATCGTGTGGGACAGTGTCAAACGCTTTGCACAAGTCCAGGTAGATGACATCAGTAGATCTTCCCTTGTCCACTGCCGCTGTAACCCCTTCGTAGAAGGCCACCAAATTTGTCAGGCATGACTTGCCCTTGGTGAAGCCATGTTGGCTCTCGCCAATCACCTCCTTGTTTTCTGTGTGCCTCAGCAGAGTTTCCAGGAGGATCTGCTCCATGATCTTGCCAGGCACAGAGGTGAGACTGACTGGCCTGTAGTTCCCCGGGTCTTCCTTGTTTCCCTTTTTGAAAATAGGGGTTATGTTTCCCCTTTTCCAGTCAGCAGGAACCTCGCCAGACTGCCACGACTTCTCAAATATGATGGCTAGTGGCTTCGCGACTTGATCTGCCAGTTCCCTCAGGACCCGCAGATGTATCTCATCAGGTCCCATGGACTTGTGCATCTTCAGGTTCCTCAGGTGGTCTCTCACTTTATCTTCATCTACAGTGGGCGGTGCTCCATTTTCCCAATCCTCTCCTTTGCAATCTGCGTCTTGGGCAGTGCGGCTGCTGTCCTTGTCTGTGAAGACTGAGGCAAAAAAGTCATTGAGTACCTCAGCTCTGTCACTGTCCCGGGTAACCAGTTCTTGCGTTTCCTTCCGGAGAGGGCCTACATTTTCCCTAGTCTTTCTTTTCTCGCTGATATACCTATAGAAGGATTTTTTGTTTGTCTTAATGTCCCTGGCCAGATTTAATTCAATCTGGGCTTTAGCTTGTCTATCCCGCTCTCTTGCTGCTCGAACGATTCCTCTGTAATCCTCCCAGGCTACCCGGCCCTGTCTCCACTCCCTGTAGGCCTCCTTTTTTCTTTTGGTCACTTCCAGGAGCTCCTTGTTCATCCACGCAGGCCTCCTGGCTTTTCTGCCTGCCTTCCTCTTTGTAGGAATGCATTGCTGCTGTGCTTGGAGGAAGTGGTCCTTGAATATTAACCAACTTTCTTGGACCCCTCTTCCTTCCAGCGCTTCATCCCACGGCACCATACCAAGCAGATTCTTCAAGAGGCCAAAGTCGGCTCTCCTGAAGTCCAGGGTCATCAGCCTGCTGCGCACCTTCTTCATTGCCTTGAGGATTTCAAACTCAACCATTTCATGGTCACTACAGCCCAGGCTACCCTTGAGTTTGACCCTGTCAACCAGCCCCTCCTTGTTGGTAAGAACAAGGTCCAGCATGGCTCCTCTCCTCGTCGGCTCCTCAACCACTTGGAGAAGGAAGTTGTCCTCAATGCAATCCAGGAACCTCCTGGATTGCCTGTGCCTGGCTGTGTTATCCTTCCAACTGATGTCAGGGTGGTTGAAGTCACCCATGAGAACCAAAGTCTGTGAACGTGATGCTGCCCTTATCTGTCTGTAGAGGTCTTCATCCACTTGGTCTTCCTGGTCGGGTGGCCTGTAGCATACCCCCACTGTAACGTCCCCTGCTCCCGATTTCCCTGTAATCTTGACCCATAGGCTCTCAGTTGGCACGGTATCCTCCCCCAGGTTGAGCTCCATACATTCCAGCTGCTCATCAACATATAAGGCAACACTGCCTCCTCGTTTCCCTTGCCTGTCTCTCCTGAAGAGCCTGTGCCCTTTCATGCCGACGTTCCAGTCATAGGAGTCGTCCCACCAAGTTTCTACGATGCCGATGAGATCGTAGCCTTGGAGGCGTGTACACATCTCTAATTCCTCCTGCTTGTTCCCCATGCTCCGCGCATTTGTGAAGAGGCACTTCAGCCGTGTCTTCGTTGCAGCCGATTTGGTTGGAGCAGCTGTAATTCTTTTGTCCTGTACTAACAGTGCCTCCCGATTGACTCCCGTTGGTCCAGGAGCTCCTAGCTCATCTACGTGAAGGTTTGAGCATACTGCAGCGTAGCTGGCACATTTTGGAGCTAATGGCTGCAGGCCCTCACCAGCGCCCTGTTCCCCTTTCCTTGACGTAACGTCCCTTGGCTGTTCATGGGCAACCCTGATAATACCCCCTTCCCCCATCGAATTTAGTTTAAAGCCCTGTTAACGAGCCCTGCCAATTTTTGGGCAAAAACCCTTCTCCCTCTTTGAGTGAGCCAGCCCCCATCTGATGCCAGCAGGCCTGATGCCGCAAAGGTCATTCCATTGTTAAAAAACCCAAAGTTGTGTCGTTGACACCATCCACGGAGCCACATGTTAACAGATTGAGCTCGTCTGTTCCTTTCAATGTCATTGCCCGCAACAGGAAGTAGGGATGAGAAAATCACCTGTGCTCCAGATCCCTGTAGTGACTGTCCCAAAGCCCTGATATCCCTTTTAATCATCCTTGCACTCCTTTCTGCACATTCATCGCCCCCCACATGAAACAGGAGCAGCGGATAGTAGTCCGAGGGCTGCACCAGGCTAGGGAGTCTCTTAGTGATGTCCCTAACGCGTGCCCCCGGGAGGCAGCAGACTTCCCTGAGAGCGGGGTCTGCCCTACATATTGAGCCCTCAGTCCCCCTCAATGCTGAGTCGCCCACGACTATAGCCCTCCTTTTCTTCCTTGTAGCAGCGGTCTTAATCAGCAAACTGGTTGTTGGTGCCATGTATCTGATCAAAGACTGGTGCCATGTATCTGATCAAAGACTAGTGCCACATATTTGAAGATGTGAAGCCTTTGACATTCTTATGATGGGTCAACTTAAGTAGCCAAATTCTTAGGCCCAGTCTCTGATTTCTGAGGTTTGCAAATTTTGCTGACTTGACTCTGCACAACCTACCTTCTCACTTCCAACCAGCTCCCACCCTGGTATTGAACCAAAAACCAAGGTAGGGCTTATCTGAGGACCATAGCATTTGATCCAGCCTGACTTAAGTGAGGTAATTCTTCGCTTTGTGTGGATTAGAATATATCACAGAATCACAGAATGGTCAGGGTTGGAAGGGACCTCTGGAGATGATCGAGTCCAACTCCCCTGCCAGAGCAGGGTCACCTACAGCAGGTTGCACAGGACGGTGTATCCAAGCGGGTTTTGAATGTTTCCAGTGTGGGAGACTCCAGTGTGGGAGACTCCCCCACCTCTCTGGGTAGCCTGTTCCAGTGCTCTGCCACCCTCAAAAGAAAGAAGTTCCTCCTCATGTCAAGATGGAACTTCCTATGTTCAAGTTTCTGTATTCAGTTCTTTTAAATTAAAAATGTATTTAAAATAGTATTTATAGTTTAGATGCAGAATGCAAGCCACACATCACGGTAGTTGTACTGGTATTGAAATTCTGGGTTCTAGCTAAACCCTATCCAGTACCATCACAAACCTTGTGGTTGACCTACGAAGGATTTCTGTTTCATACTTAATCGCAACTGTATTCAGCTTCCCTACGAGGATTATCCCTTCCCTAGACAGGACATACTTCGTGTAAGAAGGGATCGGCAAAATTGTATACATTGGACCTTTATTTTTTTTCCCAAAAATAATTGTTGGGAATGAAAGAAGATGACGGAAGCTTTTCTTAACTTGTTTTGACTGGTAGCCTGTTTAATCTAATCCACAATGAAGATGTTGCCATAGATTCTTTAAATCAGAAATAGGTACAGAGACAACCAGTCTTAAACTGGTTTGTTTGCCTTGAGACAGAAATGGAGTAGAGGGAAGCGCCTATGTCACATATTTCTAAAGATATTAACCCCATGTAATTTTCAAATTATTTAGAAAATAGGAGAGAGCTTCCAAAAATTTATATATCTTATTTGATTTTCTTCAAATATTTAGTGCTTAAAAGAAGCTCCTAACTGGTCAAATTGAATGACTTACTTTATGAATGTCTCTGTTGTGCATGTTTAGAAAATTTACTTAATTGTGAGTATAGAATATTATTAACTGTAATGTTTTTAACCATGACTTCAATGATCAAAATTAAATGACTTGCAATATAACAGATGTTAAAAGGTTGTGAAATACATTGTTCACAGTAATTACTGAACATGCCTGAATTGTTTAGGTTTTTTTTGAAAAAAGATTCGTCATATTATGAAAGAACATTATAATGAATGAACTCGTGACATCCTGCATGATGGCTCCTGGGCAGGTTAGCCATGGAAGTACACTTTGAAATGTATAGAAAGCACTCATGTTTTGTGTATCTGCATTTGCAGCTTTGTCAATCATTCATAGTACTGTCAGCTTCCCAGTAAAACAGACTTTCTTCTTTACAGAGCCCCATTGATCACTGAATACGTGCCTGAATCAGAGCAGACATTACTGATAAAGTAAATGTGGTTTAAGAAGAACAGGAAGAAACTGAATGTTCATTTTTCTATCAAGGTGTAATTAGAAATCCCTTTCTTCTTTACCTTCATTTGTTCATTGGTGTGACTAGAAACAAACATAGTATTTTAGCTGGTGACATACTTCTGACTTATATAATAACAATACAAGAATTGATGTATTAGTTTCTCCACCTTCTTGTATGCATCCTGTTTCAGGTAAGTATTTTGTTTGCTTTATTACCTGCACTGCAGAAATTTTTATTGATCTATCAGTGTTGGTGGTGTTTCTTTTTTCTCATTTGTGTTGCAATTCATTTAGAACCCAGACATACACAAGTAGGTCATACTATTCCCTCCAACATGCACGACTTTGCCTTCAATGGAAATTATTTCATCCAGAATTATGCTGTCTATTCACCAAAGTCCCTTTGAAGTTCTTCACAATATCCTTGAGACCTGATTAACCCAAATATGCTTAGCTGTTGTTGTTGCTAATTAAACCACGTCATTTTTCACCTTTGCCAAGTTACTAGGAAGGGTATTCAACAATGTAAACATCCTTCATGGTAAGTACCACTTACCACTTTTATTTACTTGAAAATAATGATTTATATTAACTTAGCTTGCCCTCTCACGCAAGGCAATGGATGTCTGCTCTGATGTTTCAGTCAGAGTGTTTCAGTGATATCAGAATTCAATCTTTTGTTTTTTCTCTTGCTTCATACAGTTGAGAAATACAATATATTGTAGCCTTGTGAGAAATAAACAAAGACATGAACAGGAGGATAGCTGATGCTTGATGACAAAAAAGAACCTGGAAGATAAAGTTTTATGGTTTTATCCATTTTTATGAGTAGAATTAGCAAATGTAGAGATGATCATAAGACCACCCTGATAACAGTGAACAGAAGAAACAGAAATCTTTACATGTGATATGCCTGGGGGGGGAAATGAAAAAAATCATCTGGATAAACAAGAATAATACAAGGGATATCTGCGTTTTAACATCAGGAATGATAATTGATTCCTGTAAATTAGCAAGTTAGTTGAAGACCAGCTCTCATAGTTGCCATGGTGGTCTTTATTTCTAAACTATCCTTTGTCATATCTAATATTTTTGCATCATCAAAAGTAAAATTAAAAAAAAAATTACTTTTGCTCAGTAGTGAAAACCTTTCATCTTATTTCTCAGCAAGCAAACTTCAGTACTGAAGCTAAGAAAAGCTTTATTTTGTTTTCATGATGTAATAGAAGTCTTCGGAAAAGCAATATTTGGGCTGAAATTTCTAAAAACTGCATAGAGAAATCAGTGCCTTTGCAGTGAATGGTATACAGCAGAATTGACAAAAAATTAAGGCTTGTTTAGAGTTATTTTTTATGTCTATAAATTTTGTGCCAAGTACTCTACTTTGTCCATTGCTATTAAAGGTTGACCAGGTAGGATCTTAGCAAGGAGGGCCTTGAAGGAATATTAAGAGAAAACCAGTAATATTAGAGATGTACTTTTTAAATTCTACATCAGTAAATGTATCATCGAAGTATAATATTAGTGCCGTAAGGATTTTAGGTCTGGTGTCATATGATCATGACAGAAGAGAAATTCTTAGTGATATTTTTTGAGCTTAAAATACCTCATATGTGCAGATGAGTAATTTGAAATTATATACATAAACAAAAACCTGAATGGCCATAAATTCAAACTAACTTAGTTTCTTGTGGGCTTCCATGTGTAACTGTAGGGTTAACTAATTTTTAAAATAAACTGAAAAGATTGTAAGTCACCTTCCAGATTATTTTTGGCTTCTGGCATATCCCTGCTGTTGTATTCCACTTTCCATTACCTTTTTCTGACAAACTGTAGGTCATATTCAACAATCTTTTGACCTATAACTTATGGCAGTACCCATTGGGTGGTAATAAGAATAATTAGGCTTTTGCAATGTGAACAAAGAGGTGTCCAACAGAAATGGGGTCAAAATGAACATGAAGATACATGTTTAATTGAAGAGACATACTCTGTAGATCAAAATTTAAATGAAACAGTACAAACAAATGCTCTTCTCAAGGTCCTTGGGTTTGGTTTTTGTTTGGGTTTTTTTGTTCTTTTTTTCCTTGTTTTTTTTTTTTTTTTATGGGATTCACTTGACTTTGGGTAATACAAATTGCCTTCTGAGAAGTGTTTAAAACATCAGGATTATAAGTGGGGATCACAGTGATTTGGTCAGATGCAGACATCTAGATCATTGATGCCCACATTAGAGCAGATGTAACCCACATTTTTGTTCTTCAGTTTGATTAATTAATCCAACTTCAGGATCCATGTCTCTTTTAACCTCATCTTACAAATTTGTGTTCAGTTCTGCTTGAGAGTTATGCTTTCGCTTCGAACTGATTCAATACCCATTCAAATTCATACAAGGGATTCAGGATTATTTTAGTAAGCTTTGGGGCTAGATGGTTAAACATAAAGAGCTTATGTTCTACCAGAGAAAAGCACAGTATTCCTACTTATAATTTCTCCTAAACTGAGCTGATTGGAAAATTTACATCCAAACTTTGTTTTGCTTGAACATTCTGGCTTGTCAACCCGTAAAGTTTTCACCTGGAAATTATTTGTTTTGATGAGCTTTTACTGTATCTGAGACAAATGTCCATGGGAATCCATAGATTTCTTATTACTTCCATAAATTTTTTGTAAGAATAATTTGCATTCCTTAAGGCTCACATGTCAATGTTTACAGTGTTTGCAGCACTGGGACAGATATGCTTGGGTGTTTGCCCTTAAAATGGGTATTAAGATTTTCATGTCACACTGAATTAGGGTAGACCATGCAGAGCTCCTGGTAAACAGGACATTTCTGACACTAAAATATGATTAAAAGATGTAATTTCTGCTTGATTGAAACTGCCTTCTGGTAAGCTGTACTCTGAACTGCCAGGCTTCAGGGTCATAGGCCAGCTGCGTCCAGTCAAAAAACACTCCCTGAAATGCAAGAATCCACATGGACTGTATTATGGAACAGCTGCTGGCTTTTCTAGAAGTATTAGCTATTTTTTCTAGAAGGCACAATGCTTTTGGATGTTAAAGCTAAAACATCCAATTTTTAATACTAAAAGCTGTGGTTGACTGTCTAATTTCTGACAGTCAGCCCTGCCTAGTTTTAAATCTTCAATAGGGATGATACACTTATTTTGGCCTACCTGGTACAATACACGAGTAATCTAGAGTTACCCAATGAGCTAGTTCAGTTGCCTGAAGCTCGGTCAGTTCCAGTCTCAAGCTTCTTTAGAATACATCCAGTCTAAGTTACACTGAGGGCACGTTACTTTGGCACACTTCTTAACCACCTGTAACATGCTCTACCTATGCCTCATCCTTTTTTTAACCTGGCAAAACAGTTCTAGACCATTCACAAAAAAAGGTTAATCAAATCTACAGTGACTCTGGTACCTCCTTTCTCACTGCATTGCAAAAGCATCTCTTCTGTTTCGACAACCTTATCTGTTGGGTAGAGGGTCATGCAAGAAACCTTTATTACTCAACTTCTAAAAATTTTGTTTCCATCTGTCTTTAGGTAATACTATAAAATCTTGTGCTTCTGTAAACATTTTCTAACAGAGAAATAATTGCTATCCAAAACATAGTAGTAATATTATAATAGCCATTGTGACATAGGGCCCTGTTTTACTGCAAGAAGTTAATGAGCCCTAGCCACTCCTATTATTTTATTCTGTAATCAAGGCAGCATAAAGTTACCAAACAAAACAAGACAAGGAATTAGGAAAAAAGAATTCAGAAGTGAGATCCCTGAATTCATACTAAACAGCAATGTTTCAGTCTAGTCAGGTGAGATTTGCTGATAATTGCACCAGGGATCGCAATCCTATTACAGCTTAACTTAATAAAGTGCGTATTAGGTAATTCTTGTGTGTTCTTAATGAGCATGGTCCTGATTTCAGGTCTCCAAGATCTTTAAAAGACTCTCAAATAAAAATGACTGTTTGAGAGTAATAGTGTGATGGTCTAAGGATAAAAAAAAAAAAAGCCAAACCTGTAAGGACATATATAATCTTACACGAATATATTTTTTTCACATTTTTATTCTGTATCAGTTACTCCTAATTCTCACAGCCCAAATTCAAAGGAATTTTTATTTCTTTATATTTCTCAAATCTTTAGTGCATTAGTCATTACTGTAGGGCCAAGTTCATTGCAACATTTTTCAAGCAAAGAAAGCTGAAAAATAGATCCTCAAGCTGGGGAATTCCTAAATGCTCAGACTGCTGGAGGCTGGAATGCAATATCAAGAGAAATATTACTTGAAGATTACCGTCTTCTTGTATTCTTTTCCAAATAATATTCAACATGGACTGGAAGAAAAAATCTACCACGTTAAATGGACTTATTTTCCAACACGTTGTATTCTCATTTTGACTTTTTTTTAAAATTTTGATAAGCAAGCTATAACTTAACTGAAGCGATTGCTTCAGCATCACCCACCATCAGTGCTAATTTAATATAAATCCTAAAAACATAGAAAATATTCACTTCACACACTTTATTGTGTAGTAGAAAGTTTCATTTACACTATTATTTTTACATACTATTGATGTATTTACTATTCCATAGGTTAGATACAAGTCTACGTGAAAAGAAGGAGCAATATCAAATAGCACACACTCATCTGTCTATTTTAGTAAGACAAAATGTTTGAGCTTATTCAAATGTTTGTACTGTCATAAATGTACACATTTAGCACTTCTGTACGAAGGAATTTTTTGGTTTCTTGCTTTTTATTCTATTTCTAACCAGATTTATTATCAATAGATCAGCTGGTATGGAGGGTTGTATTAGGCAGCAAACTGTAAACATCAATGGAAATGACTTCTTTATTCCTTCTTTCCACTTACCATCATATTCTGAAGGCAGTAGCAAAGATATCTTGGGCAGTCCAGAAGGAATAGGAAAGTGTACTTTGATAGTAATATAACATTTCAAAATGTGTATGCTGCTCTTTTCAATTTTACTACATCTGAATTAATTTGTAGACTATCTCCCCAATGAGTACCTTAGCCTTCACTCTGACTTTCCATGAAAACTCATTTTTGCAGTGATATTTTTATCTTCAATATTGTATTTGGTTCACTTCTCTTTCAATTTAATTCAGCTTGTAGTGAAGAGACACTATAGATGTCAATGCAAATGAGAATCTGGTTCTTTTTTTTTTATCCTGCTGTCCTATGAACAGCAGAACTTGATTCTGTTTCCTTATGTGCAATTCAGATGCCCTAGGGTATCTGAAATGGTATTTGACACCTATTCATTCAGGTAATGAAATTGTTCTCCTGGCTCTTCACTGACTCGCATCTAGACACCCACCTTGTAAACATCTGAAGACATGCTCATATGTATATGCAGAGACAAAAAAAAACAAACCCTAAAACACAAACACCTTTAGTTTAACTCAGTTGAAAAGTCAATCAACCAAGAGACACAACTCTCTAAAATATTTCCTTACTGATTCCCTGAAAAGTTTATTTTTCTCTTGAATCTTTGTAACAAAACATGTAGTGTATAGATAATTTTAAAAGTACAAAATGTTTAAAAAAAACACCAAACAACCAAAAAAACAAATTCTGTCACCCTTTTCCATAGTGATTGAATTTGCACTGTGGTTGGGATCTCTGGATAGGGTGCCATGAGAACTGGGTTCCAAGAGTAGCGTTCTGGGCATGTTCTGCACTCAGAGGAAGTGTGGTCCCTGAAGGCCCCCTCACTTCTCATCCTTTCGTCATCCTAAAAGTATCAAAATGCACTACCACCCCCTCTCTGCTGATACACTTTGGTTTCCTTTGGAAAGGTAGGTAGTCATTAGAAATGGCATCAGTGGAAATCTTCATGTCTCATGGAATTAGGATACAGTCTCAAGGAATCAAGAATGTGGATTATATCACAGGTCAGTCCCATAGTATAGAGTCAGACAATAAGTTGTGCTTTGTATGTGTATCCTATCCTTAAAATTGTACAGAGAATAAGGACTTTTTTCACGTGAGTCACAGAATGCCTGCTACTGCTTGACCACATTTAAGCAAATTTTAACTGCTTCTTAAAAAATGAGATTAAATATAAAGCAACATCAAAACTAAAATGATAAATTTAAATCTAGAACTGTTATCATAATTTTTCTCTGTCTCCTTATGCGTGAGCATCAGAGGTCCATATGATTCCCGCTGCTTAAAATCAAAATGGTATGCACTTACAAACATGCTAAATAACTGTGTGGCAGCAAACATTGAATCAAATATGGAGATTCTGCAAAGTCCTGGCATTTGCTAGATGGCCAATGGTTATAAAATAGAACATCTGATATATTCATTTAATAAGCATTCCATGTACAGATGGGGTAATGACAAATCAGACACAGAAAATAGAAAAAAACCTGTCTTTGCAGTAGTCCTGTTCTCTTTCCACCTCTCTTTGGGTCCTCATGTTCCTTCTCTGGTACTTCACACTTTTATTTTAAAATTCTCCTTCTATCATAGAACACTACCATCCTATGGGGAATCAAATAAGAGAGAAACAAATATACCAGATGTCTATTTCATAGCTTCATATCTATAACTTCCTGTGCTATACCTGATTAAGATAAGAGAGTGGAAGAAAGGCAGGCAATTTAGAAAAAGAAAAGAATAAAAATGATGAAAGCTGAGAGAAAATAACTTGGGATTAAATGGGAACTACAGGGAAAGAAATACAGAAAGAAATTTCAGGAACCAGGAAAACAGAGGAATTAATTCACCAATATAGAGACAGATAGAAAATTAACAAATATGTTAATCATATTTAAATGAATATAATATATTAGCAATATATATCAATGACAAAAGAATTCTGTACTATCACACTAAATTACATTGTGCTGGCCACTCCGTACCAGGTGCAGATGGCCCTCTTTATACTATAGCGGCAGTATAAGTGCTATAAATTGAGACATAAAAATTCAGCCTGCTTAACATAAATTATTCTGGAGTAGGGCAATTGGAGGATTTTTGTGTGAAATGAGTCAGGTTGGTTTTGCTAGCCACCGCAGAACAAGTCTATTGATTTTCTTGACACCTTTTACCTCCCCACAAATTATGCATGTCTTTGTAGTTTTCTGTTCTTTGGGTCCATGGATTGACTTGTGAGTGGAAACCAGTGATGTGTGATGTTAGTATTACAGGTTTCACATCTTGGCATTAGAAGAAGATATGCTTTTTGATGTTCCTGCAATATGACCCATGTCTGGTGACCCATGGTCCGGCAACTTTGATAGACTATGAATGTGACTGCATATCCCAGATGAGAAGCATCTACCCATGCAGAACTCCGTGCCCTTTTCTTTAGGCTGCTTCTGACACTCTCCCTAGCTCATATAGATCTAGTTTATATACACTACTAAAAAGCACATTGGATAACGTGCCTAGCACTAATGTTATATATATAGGTAAAAGACTGAGTTAAGAATAGGATAACAATATAAGTAGACACACATGGATTTACCAGGGGAACTCCGGGTGTCTACAACCACACACCGTCCATCCTCTGCTCACAGAACTAGCAAGTCCACTGCAAATGACACAGCCTCTTTCCAGCTCCTTAATTGCACAAATCAGGTTCAGGAGCAGTGGTGAGAAAAAGAAGCTGTGTCGCAATGTAGCAGCTGAAGAACACGCATGTCCCCAGCTGAAAACCTCTTCCATTCTTTGACCTGTTACATGTTCTCACACCGGAGTTGTCAACTGCAATTTAATACAGAAAACTTGACATCAAAAGAAAGAAAAGTAAACTGGGTAAAGTAAATTACCACAAGGAGTTCAGGGTATTGGAAGTGTAGGACAATTCCTCTTTAGAGACCAAAGATGCTAATGGCTTCAATGAAAAAACAATGAAAAGATGTTGCAGAGGTGATTCGAAATGTGTCTGGGGAAACAGTTGCCTATGGAAAACTATGCTAAATATTCAGCAAATGAAAAAGGACTAGAGATCAATAGCAAAGAAAGCTATGTCAGTTCTGCCTGCCTGGTTACTGTTTTCATTAATATTAGTGCATCTTTTTTGTTGTTGTTTTGTTTTCCCCCTTTGATTAGTCTTTCCTTTCTCAGTGCTCCTGTTCCTTGTGGGGATATTGGGTGAAAGTGCGTATATTGCACACATTACAGAACAAGGGCTTGAGGTTGGGGGAAGACGGAGAGTAGGAATAAGTCATGAAATAAAAGTACAGTGAGAGAAAAGTTGGTAATATGAAAAGAAGAGGAGAATAGAAAATTGAAAAAGAGTGGGAAAGAAGAGGAGGGGGAGATGGGAAACCAACCAGCAAACAAAATGACCAAAACAAAACTGTAAAAGGTTGGTTTTACTCTTGTGAGCTGAGAGAGAAAAGAAGTGCTGACATAATGATCATTACAACTGTCAGTGTTTGCGGATCAAGAATAATACCACCACTCCAGAACCCAATCAGTCTCAAATCTTTAATGAATGACCTTCATTGCATATGTCTGTTCATGAAAATTCTTGGCCTCTCAAAACTGGATCTAGGAAATGAAATTATTGCTTATTCAGCATTGACATCTCAACCCTTCTAGTACATCTAGAAAGTACTTTGTAAATATTATTAGACTGAAAGGTAAAAAAGGAATTATGAGCTCCTTTTTAGATTTTTTGGTATAATAAAGCACTTTAGCATGCTGAAATATAACCCTAAATGTACTTAAATGCCATAAAATAAAGTCCTGGAAGAGAAAATAAAAGGCTCGCTCCCTCCTTCCTTCCTTCCTTCCTTCATTCTTTCCTCCCTCCCTCCCTCCCTCCCTCCCTCCCTCCCTTCCTTCCTTCCTTCCTTCCTTCCTTCCTTCCTTCCTTCCTTCCTTCTTTCCTCCCTCCCTTCCTTCCTTCCTTCCTTCCTTCCTTCCTTCCTTCCTTCCTTCCTTCCTTCTTTCCTCCCTCCCTTCCTTCCTTCCTTCCTTCCTTCCTTCCTTCCTTCCTTCCTTCCTTCCTTCCTTCCTTCCTTCCTTCCTTCCTTCCTTCCTTCCTTCCTTCCTTCCTTCCTTCCTTCCTTCCCTGTCTTCCCCTTTTCCCCCTTCTTCTCTTTTTTCCTCCATTCCATTCCTTCCTACCTTCTTTCCTTGTAGTAAATAGTAAAACTATTTAAAAAGCATGCTTCTTTAGATGAACACAAATCAATGTGGTCCCATAAATTAATGATGCTCTGTATAAACAAGCACATACATAAATGCATATGCAAGGACATATTTTGTATCACAAAGCATTTAAATTAAGACAAAGATTATAGAAAAAATAGAGTGATAGTGCAGTAATAGCAAGTTAAGTCCGAATATGCGGCAAAAAGAAAAGGTGAGTAAATACAAAAGTAAATTTCCATAAGGAATATAAGGAATTAATTTCCTTTATTGCTACTTTTTTTCCTCCAAGCAAACACTTTTTCAAATTCAGGCAAATTTATAGCTGAAATAATTAGAACTATTCCTTCCTATATAAGCAACATCCTAGAGCCAGAAAGGATCTGAAGATGTATTTAGGAACCCTACTTACATTAAATCAGTCCAAGTACAATAGATAGAAAAGAACATTTTAAAACAGGTAGCAAACATAAGAATATGATGCAATATATCAAACTGTACATGTCTACAGAGTGGGTCTGTTGGGCAGAGGGAATCAGCAGGAATTATACATGGTTCAGGTATAAAAATTTAGAGAGAAGGCTGAACTGAAGATGTATATATACAGCATATACCTTAGTAAGAGGCAGATAAAATTAATCTCATTTTAAATTAGAGAAACTAAATGTCTTTGGCTCCCTTCATTGTGAATTGAAAAAATTAATATTTGAGACTATGGCTATCTCATGAGATCTCATGAAATCCCTGTTTCTTTCTGTCAGCATCCATCTAAAATACATTCAATGCATTGGCCAATTCCAAATATTTAAGGGATAAGTAGAAATCTCAGTATTCCACTAAATTACATTTAGTGTAATTCCCAGCTGGACTGGGAAAACCTGAATATGTTCCCACTGACAAAAAGGCAGAATGGAGAACACGATCATCTGCTCTGTTTGGCAGCTAAGTTCTTGCCAATCTTTGCATCTGTACTAATTTGTATCAACCAGCATTAGGTCTGAACGATTTATATCAGTATTTTGCACAGCCAGCAGCAGTATTGTTATTGCAATTATGATACCTCAAAAAGTATCGCATTAACACTGTGTTTTAATGTTCTGAAACTTTTGTGCTAGTACTAGTATGACTAGTATGGAGAAGCAGAAAAATACAGACCATAATGAGTTTCTCAAGTTATTACCTACCTATTACCTACTAAATAAAAGAAAGTAAAAGGCAAAAGTACACTGCACTCTTATTGTTCTTGTTACTTAATTGTTAACTTGCTTCCTACATCAGTGCTTCAACTACCTTTCTCTGAAACAAGACATAGGCTTCATTCAATGGATAATTTGCTCCAGGGACCACCTCCAAAAAGCACTATTGATAAGACAGCACTACTTTAAGCTTTCTCAAATGTTTACTTTTCTCCATCATCTCCACATCTCTCATATACAAGCAGTGCACACTTTCAAGTTCATGTTAAAAAAATAAAATAAAAACACACACTCTGGTGGGCTGCCACGCCATGACACCATTATGTCTAACACTGAGGTGAGGAAAGTACATGAAATGATATCGTATTATACAGGAGCACTACACAGACTCTTGTAGAGGTCCAAAACTACGTACTGTGTCATACAGAGGCAGTCATTCTTCTCAAGAAGGACCTGAAAGGTTTGTGGTTGAATTAATATCTTTATCAATGACCTGGATGAGAGGATCAAGTGCACCCTCAGTAAGTTTGCAGACGACACTAAGTTAGGCCGGATTGTCGACTTGCTTGAGGGTAGGATGGCTCTACGGAGAGATCTGGACAGGCTGGATTGATGTGCCAAGGCCAATGGTACGAAGTTCAACAAGGCCAAGTGCTGGGTTCTGCGCTTAGGTCATAACAACCCTGTGCAGTGTCGCAGGCTTGGGGAAGAGTGGCTGGAAAAGCTGCCTGTGGAGAAGGACCTGGTGGTGGTGTTGGTTGACAGCTGTCTGAACATCAGCCAGCAGTGTGCCCAGGTGGCCAAGAAGCCCAATGGCATCCTGGCCTGTATCGGGAATAGTGTGGTCAGCAGGACTAGGGAAGTAAGTGATCGACCCCCTGTACTCAGCACTGGTAAGGCCTCACCTTGAATACTGTGTTCAGTTTTGGGCTTCTCACTACAAGAAAGGCATTGAGGTGCTGAATCATGTCCAAAGAAGGGCAATGAAGCTAGTGAGGGGTCTAGAGCACAAGTCTTATGAGGAGCAGCTGAGGGAACTGGGGTTGTTTAGCCTAGAGAAAAGGAGGCTCAAGATAGACATAAACTCTCTCTACAACTACCTGAAAGGAGGTTGTAGAGAGGTTGGGGTCAACCTCAACAAGCCATAGGACAAGAGGAAATGGCCTCAAGTTGCACCAGGGGAGGTTTAGATTGGATATTAGGAAAAATTTCTTCACAGAAATGGTTGTTAAACATTGGAAAAGGCTGCCCAGGGAAGTGGTTGAGTCACCAACCCTGGAGGTACTTAAAAGATGGGTAGATGCAGTTCTTAGAGACATGGTTTAGTGGTGGTTTTGGCAGTGTTAGGTTGATGGTTGGACTTGATGATCTTAAAGGTCCCTACCAACTTAGACAATTCTATGATTCGAATTCCAGTGGTCACTGCTACTTGATTTCTTGGCCAAGGATTGATTCCTTGACCTTGAAGAAGTATACATATAAACTTGTTCTCCACTCCTACCACATTCTCTCTTATTGAGGATATAGGGTATTAAAGGAAGAAAGAAGTCAGAAATTTATTCCTGGGATCTTTATTCTATTATAAAAGCTACTGCAGAAGTGCCAGGGAAAAGGACGATATCCGTTTCTTCTCTGCCACTTTGTAATAAGCTATCCAGCAAACCTCTGATTTCATTCAGTAATTGTACCACTAATTACAGATCTTACTCTCATCTTATATATATAGCAACTTGAATTTAGTCCAGAAGTTTTTCAAGCACAATGAGGAGCTCTGCCAACTGGGGAGCTGAGAGGGGACAGAAGCCAAAGTAAAAGCTTCCTTCTATTTTTCCATTCCCTGTTATTGGGGCATGAATGATGGCTGTTAGGCAGGATCCTAAGGTCCCTGCAAGGAGCTGTGTTTTTTTGTGTTTTGGTGAATGTTGAAAGTAAATCTATCAGAATCTTTAAACAGTTTTTACAAAATAGTTTGTTCTGTGATTCTATAATTTAGGAAAAGATGTCTTTATTTCAAAGTTAACCCTTGATTTATTTTTGTTAGAGCTATTTTTGACTAAAATATCAAAAGGACAGCAGCTCTTCCCTTGCCCTCTTCCCTTTTGCCTGTAAAAGAGATAGTAGAAAAACAACTGGAAAAAAAAAAAAAAAAGAAAAAATATTTCTGGACTGTGGTTGAAGATACGAAGCTGAGAAGACAGGTTTTGAAAGACATAGAAAAGACATAGTAAGTTGGACCAGGACAATTATGCTAACTATATTTAATATTATGCAGAAATGAAACAGGATGGCAAAACTCCATTCTTTCTCGAATAAAGATTGAAGTCCTGACGAAACTGCTGCATTTTCTCACCTGCAAAGGCTCACTTGCTCTCCTGCTTGTATTATTCAGAATAAAAAGCGTGATCGTAGCATGTGATACTATGCTACTGGCATGTCTAATAACATTAGAACTTTATTCTAGTTCAGCTAACAATAGCAGAGAGCAAGTAGGAACAAGAACTTCAGAACAGCTGAATGTGTCCTCTTATATGCTGTTTTCCATGACACCCATGACAGTCTGTTTCCTCCTTCTTCCCTTTTGCAAAGTTCTGTGTCAACCTCTTCAAGGTTTTGCTTGGGGAGTTCCTTTAACAGGCCAACAGTTAGTGGCCTGAGATTTATGGTCCTTTCTATTGTCTCTATTGCCTCCTATTCATTGAGATTTGTCTATCCAGGTGTTCTCTGAGTTTTGGTGGGGTTTTCTGGTGGTGGTTTTTATTTTCTGGGGGTGTGTGTGTGCTTTTGTTTTGTTGTTTTGGGGTTGGTTGGTAGTTTGGTTGGTTTTTCCTCTCCCTATGTAATTTTGTTTATCTTGACTGGTCATTGACCAGATATTCTAGTAAATCTGATGTCTTTACATTCGAGGTGTCTACATTCCAGATGTCACATTCCACAAATGCTTACAGAAATTATCACTAAAGGAAGCCAAAATGGAATTGGTCTTGCATTACTTTAGATGTCTTCAAAGTTGTCTACACTGAAGCTACTCAACCTACTCCATTTGTTGTTTATAAAGAGTCATATGTACTTCCTAAGAAAAATGTATTTTATTCATTTGAAATATCTATCTTAGTTTGAGATTTTCTTTAACAATTCTAAGCGTAGCGTTGATCCTCTAAGTCATTTAGGCTAGGATTAAGGTAGGATGATCATAGAATCATAGAATCATAGAATGGTTTAGGTTGGAAGGGACCTTGAAGACCATCTGGTTCCAACCCCCTTGCCATAGGCAAACCTAGACCAGGTTGCTCAAAGACCCATCCAGCCTGGCCTTAAATACCTGTGGGGATGGAACTTCCACAACTTCTCTGGGCAACCTGTTCCAGTGCCACACCACCCTCAGAGTGAAAAATTTCTTCCTAATATCTAATCTAAATCTACTCTCTTTTAGTTTTGCCATTCCCCCTCATCTTATCACTACATGCCCTTGTAAAAAGTCCCTCTCCAACTTTCCTGTAGGCCACCTTTAGGTACTGGAAGGCCGCTATAAGGTCTTCCCAGAGCCTTCTCTTCTCCAGGCTGAACAACTCCAACTCTCTCAGCCTGTCATCATAGGAGAGGTGCTCCAGCCCTCTAATGTTCTTTATGGCTCTCCTCTGGACCTGCTCCAATAGGTCTATGCCCTTATGTTGAGGGCTCCAGAGCTGGATGCAGTACTCCAGGTGGGGTCTCACAAGAGTGGAGTCGAGAGGCAGAATCACCTCCCTCGACCTGCTGGCCACACTCCTGATGCAGCCGAGGATATTGCTGGCTTTTTGGGCTGCGATCGCGCATTGCCAGCTCAGGTTGAGCTTCTCATCAATCAGCACCCCCAGGTCCTTCTACTCAGGGCTGCTCTCAATCTGTTCTCCGCCCAGCCTGTATTTGTGTTTGGGATTGCCGCGACCCATGTGTAGAACCTTGCACTTGGCCTTGTTGAACTGCATGAGGTTGGCATGAGCCCACCTCTCCAGCCTGCCCAGGTCCCTCTGGATAGCATCGCTTCCCTCCAGTATGTCTACCTCTCCACACAGCTTGGTATCACCATCAAACATGCTGAGGGTGCACTCGATCCCACCATCCATGTCACCAACAAAGATATTGAACAGCACGGGTCCCAGTACTAACCCCTGAGGAACACCACTTGTAACTGGTCTCCACTTGAACATGGAGCTGTTGACCACAACTGTTTGAGGTGACTATCCAGCCAGTTCTTTATCCACTGAGTGATCCATCTGTCAAATCCATGTCTCTCCAATTTAGAGACCAGGATATTGTGTGGGACAGTGTCAAACGCTATGCACAAGTCCAGGTAGATGATGTAGGTAGCTTTTCCCTTGCCCACTACCGCTGTAACCCCTTCGTAGAAGGCCACCAAATTTGTCAGGCATGACTTACCCTTGGTGAAGCCATGTTGGCTGCTACCAATCACCTCCTTTTTTTTCCATGTGCCTTAGCAGAGTTTCCAGGAGGATCTGCTCCATGATCTTGCCAGACACAGAGGTGAGACTGACTGGCATGTAGTTCTCCGGGTCTTCCTTTTTTTCTCTTTTTGAAAATAGGGGTTATGTTTCCCCTTTTCCAGTCAGCAGGAACCTCACCAGACTGCCACGACTTCTCAAATACGGTGGATAGTGGCTTAGCAACTGTGTCTGCCAGTTCCCTCAGGACCCGTGGATGTATCTCATGAGGTCCCACGGACTTGTGCACCTTCAGGTTCCGTAGGTGGTCTCATACTTGATCTTCTCCTACAGTTGGGAGTTCTTAATTTTCCCGGTCCTCGCCTTTACATTCTGCATTATAGGTAGTGTGGCTGCAGTCTTTGCCAGTGAAGACTGAGGCAAAAAAGGACCTTTTCATCTGTTTCCCTGATGCCTGGGAGCAGCACCTATATTTGTATTAATTCATCTAAAGAAAGATGAAGAAATGTTTACAAATGAACCATAGTCACCATTAAGACTGTTTTAGATCATCTTTTAATAGGAAGAGCATTTTAATTTTATTCCCGTCTTGGCTTTCTGCCTAGTATTAACACAGTCCATTATTGCATTATTGAATGGAAACATACTTGGTATACTTAGTTCAAAGAAACATAAGCTTATATTTGTAAGACTAATAATCCTTTACTTTTTTTGTTGTTGTTTGTTTTGTTTTGTTTTGTTTCTTGGAGGTCAAAGCTTATTTTATTTTTATATTTAGCATAAGAGGAAAAAAAGCCCACAACCCCCCTCCACATTTTCCCAAGCTCTAGGCACCTTTGTCTTAGATTTTTTTTTAAAAGGCAGGGGATGGCTGGTGGTTGTGCTGTTGTGTGAATCTCTAGACAGATCAGTAGTTTTATTCTGCACGAAAGAATTCAGTTCATAAATTCAAAATATTGCCATTTCTCCAATGTACCTCCAAAACAATTCCCCTGGCAAATCTCTGTTTCTATCCTCCTAAAATACCATCATTCTTTGAATCTACACAAATTTCTCTGCTGATTCAAACTTAAGTGTAAGAAACACTTTTTCTATCATTTGAAGATTACTTTTTTTTTTTTTTTTAACTTTGAATGCTGTGATACACAAGGAGCAATTCACAGCGAGCTTATAGCACTTACTGCAATAACTTTTGACTTCCTGGTTAAAAACACAAGCACAACATTAAAGGATTCTCATTAAACTAAAATTTGACTTAGGAACTACTTATTTTTATCTATTTTAAATACCCAAATCCTAATATTGAAAGAAAATTGAAGTCATTGAGAGTAGATAGAAGGGTAGTTTCCTAACTAAAGCATTTTGCCTTAGAAAAAAGAATTTTAAGAACCACCTAAAGCTAAACTATAAAATGACATTTTCAAATACCACTGTATTTCAAATGATATAAATATATTAAGTATCTTTAGTGTCTCAATAGTTGAGTATGTTGAGGAGTTATATAAGTTCGAAAGTCTGATCATTTGGCACAAAAAAAAAAAGGAGCGAGAGAAACTGGTATACATAGTTCAGACATATGTTTGACTACCCATTCTGAAAGCTGTTCGTCTGCTGCTTAGTGGAATCCAACTGAAATTAACAAGATTTTAACAGACCCACTACATTGTGCCCCTATAACAACCTATATTACATTACTGATCCCGCAGTCCACAAAATGATTCCACTCACGTGTGAAGTACACCTATTTTTTGCACAAAAACATTTCTTTACCTATACTGTGATCAGTTATGTACGCATGCCACTTAGCCTCTATTAGGATTTTCCTGGTAGTTAGTAGTTTAATTTTCTTGCAAGATTTAATTTTCTTTTCAAAACATAATCTTTAAATATTCAAATCCCTGCATGAAGGATTTTTTTGGTAGAGACACACAATTTCAGGAAATATGGCACCGTTAGCCAAAAAAATGATGTGTGAATCGGTTTCACTGTATGTATAAGTTTTCTTCTTGAAGTGACCATGAATAAAAAGTGCTAAGGACTGTTCTGGGTGTAAAAATGAACTGGTGTAAAAATCAATATATATTTACTGAATTGGAACAAGTCATTTGATTGGTTTACTCTCTGCACCACTCTTATTTGGAGACTTTATTAAGATTCTTTAAGTAAAAGGATTTTTTTTTCTTAAAAAAAAGCAGTACTTAAAGGCTATTGCTATTTATATACTTCCATTAAGAAGGAAATGAGTGGAAATGCTTTCAATTGAAATGCTAATAGGAAGAAAAAAATAACTTAATTTTCCATGAAGAAAAAGTCATTTCTGCTGGTATTAAGTGTCTGTATGAAACATTATATTTCACTTCAAGAGGTTTTTCTTAAATTTTAAATTTAATAAATCCATATTTGCCTCTCTTAATAATCAATATGGCTTTCAAAGATAGTGTCAGCTGTCATGAAGACTTGTTACTTCTTTGCATCTCTTCAGGAAAAGCTTGCATATATGGTGTATAACAAAATATTGATTGGAATTAATGTTACTAAGCACAGTGAAAAATTGCTTCCTTACAGACTGAAATGTTGACAGACAGCAGGATATAATGACCAAAATATATGGGCAATGCAATTTATGACCTGATTAAAAGCAAGGTTACTTTTAGACTCTTTCCATTGACTCCAAATATTTTCAGAAAAACCTTTATTAAAAGTTGAAGAAATCTTTTTTAATCCAAACACAAATAATTTTCAAATATAAAGCAAGAAATTCAAACTACATGCTTTACTGACATGCACATAGGATGTATTTGTGTTTTAAGGTAATTGAACTCTTAGTATTGTTTTCATTCATGACAACATGCCAAAACCCCTCTGTCAGATTTAATAACCTAAATGCAGAAGCTTCATGACATCGAAATGCCTTAGGATACCCAGAATATCCTCATGGAGTTGACAGTATGGTACAGAACTGAGAAAGCCCATGTTCTCCTGGAAACAGCTTCTGGAGGCCAGATCAAATACCTTAAATAGTGGTACTTGATATCTATGTTTAGGCAATTGAATAAGTCCCTATGGCTCAGTTGTTCAAAGTCGCCACTTTGGCAAGAAAAATAAAATTTAAGAAAACCCACAGAACCAAACAGAAGATTCACATTTTCCATTTTAAGTTCTGAGAAGACAATGTATTTACCTAAAACATGAGGATTCAACAGAGGGGCAAGCTGAAAGCTTGTGGGCTCCCATTCATGCAGAGAGCTTTCTGGATAGAAGATGTGTCTTGAAACATTTCCAGACAGCTGAAGAAAAAGACATGATTTCTGTGCACTCAGCAAAAGTCTGAAGTTAAAAACCTAGGCCTGGTTCTGATGTGTTGAAAGGTGTCAGGGCAGGATGTAGAATGACTGGTGAAAATAATGATGAGAAGTAAAGAAGTCAAAGTGTTAAGTTTTGAGAGACATTAACAGTATCAGAACACAGAGTTATTCTTCAAGAGATTTGGTGGGGTTAATTTGGTATAAATGTGTAGGAAGCTTGGACATCTCTCATATGGTCAAACAGAATCTCTTTAAAAAATTGTTTTCTCTTAAGGAACTAAAAGAAAAGGACAAGACAAACTGACAGGATGGGTAAATCCTGAGGTTTCAATGACCTTTTTGACACAATTCTGATATGGAAGTTCAATGCGCTGGGCATCAACCCATGTTGGAAAACTACCAAGGATTTCTTACTCCAAGGAAAAGAGTGAGAATTTTTCACTTTTCCTGCAGGTCATGAATCAGGATGTATTTTGCATAACTGTTGCCTGAAGTGGAAAATGGGAAGTGGCTGAGTCATACAGAAGAAACAACACTGTCAGCTGTATTCCCTCCAGTCTGGGTTTATTGTACAAGAAAGATGTAAATGGAGTCATTGAAATTCATATTGTTCACCTGTTCATGCTTTCTGAAGACCTTAAAGTAATTACTGTTCTAGAACTGTATGATTCATTTTATAATGCGGAAAGTTATATAAATGGTTATTTAAAAAAATAAAATAAAAAAAATATTATTCCGTCCAAGGTTATGTTTAGGGTAAAACTAGGGATAGAGACATCAGCAGAAGGATAAAAAGATAGATCTCAAGGAGTGGAAATTTAATTAAATTAAATGAAACTAAATTAATTAAATCCATGAAAGGTTGTGCTGTAGGCAGTTTGTTCTGATTCTGCAGACCCAGCTGTTACAGTTATACCTCATTCCTGAGCAGTTTTCCAGTTTTGCCTCTATACAGGAAAGTCTTGCAGTCCATCACTCAGCTCAGTGAGAATGGTATTTTCTTCCTTAACCCATTCATCATCATTGCCCACTGAGCTCAGCAAATGGCATAGGGACTTCCAGGAGCTACATAAGAAACACAGTGAGATGGAAGATGATATTTAGGTCTTCGTCTATACTAGTAAACTAAATAGAATCAGAACATGGCATCAGGCAGTAGCCTGTGCTTATCCGTGCTGGCTACTGGTTACGTGCCTTTGCACAGTTCCAGTCCATATCAACAATCTCTTTCAAGCAATGACAAAGTGTGGATGGCTGCACAGGTGAGGAACTAGTCACAGTAAGCGATATATATATGTGGCAGTTTAGCCATATGGATGTGAGCCATAACATGCCAATATGCCTCAGAGTCAATTTACTTGCCCTTGTTCATTTTAATTAATGCCATAAACTAGTCTCCAGGTCCCCATTTCTGTGTTGATTTCTTGACACAGCTCCTTCACTTCCTCTTTTTCCCTCAGTGCACCTCTCTGAGCTTGCTCACACCTACAAACCGATGAATGGAAGGTACCCATAACTGACCCCCCAAACCTTGGTGATACCCTCAGCTAGTTTTGGTCAAAGTCTTTGTCAGACTCTCAGATTAGTGATCCTTTAGACCCACCAGTGCAACTTGTCATAATGTATACAGAATGAATATATAGAGAAATGGTTAAGAAAGAATTATTTAATTCACCACAATTATGAGGTACTTTTGCAACGGCGACAACAGTGGGAAAGCACTGACAAGTAATATAGAATACGTCCTAGAAGTAGAATTTTTTATAAATGCACAAGCTTTTGCCATTTAGCTTGATTAGCTAAGTTGTGAAGAAACATAAGAAATGATCATTACTTTTAGATTTTGCTTATTGAAAGGAACAACACAATTTTGTGTGTGATTAGAAAACTGTGCTTTTATTTTTATTGGTAAAACATCAGTCAGGTGTAGAATGAACTAAAATATCAGCTGAAATATTAACATTGTAAATAAGTACAAGTGCTCTTTGGTTACAGTATGATAAGAAATATATTACTAATATGTATGTAAAGCTATGTAATGTGCTCTATTATCATAAAAAGCACTGCAATACCTTATATAGCATGTTCACAAATAGCTGTCATGTAGTTCATGGATAATATGCAGAGCATACATTGACCTTCTTATTCTTACAGAGTATTTTAGAGAGTTCTATCAGGGAAGGTAAGTACACTTTTCTTTATTTCAAATATTTGAAACTCAATGTTCAGACAGTTGAGGTGATTCAATAAAGTTTAAATATTAAGTCAGGAGCCAATCTCAGTAGAGGAATGAAAACTATAAACCATGCCAGTCTCATCTGGTTTATAGTGTTGCAATTGCATTCATTTCATTAAACTTATAATAATAGACAGCACTTGAGAATAACACACACCCCCAATTCTGATCTTACAGTCTCAGAGGCACTGTTGTCTCCCTAATCTTATAATTAAGTCGAATCACAGTTCTTGTTATATGAACTTCTGAAGTTTGTTGTTGCATTTATGAATATAGCTCATGGATGTTAACAAGTAAACAGGGCTTTATAGAGATCCACTGCTGGTATATTTTTACTAGAAATGGAAGGATGCATCTTGACCAGATACCCTGCATTATAGCTATAACAATTCATTTGTAGTTAATTATTTATAGCTTTAAAAGTTTGTTTTCCTACTAAAATAAACAACATTAGCATCAAATAGCAAGCTGTATTAATTCAATGGGTTCTTTCTCATGCCAACCTATATTTGCTGCTTAATTACCCAATCTCATTTCTAAAAATGAGTATTATGTTAGTATTACCATTAGTATTTATAAAACCCCCAATATATATATATATAAATTAAATTCTCTGGTGGTTTTTTTTTTTTAACAGAGGTATACATTTCCAGTTATTGAATATTAAATAATTTTACACTCAAAAATCTGGAGACTAGAAAAACAAAATTTAAAAAAGGATACTGGTACTCAAATCATAATGATTTTTTCTCCTGAAAATAATAAAGGGCTGCATCCAGTTGGGTATTGAATATCTCCAAGGGTGGATACTCCACAGTTTTTCTGGGCAACCTATTCTGGAGTTCGACCGGCTGCAAAGCAAACAAAAAAAATTCTCGTGTTTAATGTAGTTTCCTGTATTTCAGTGTGTGCCTGTTGCCTCTTGTTCTCTCACTGGAGACCACTGAAAAGAGTCTGAATTGATCTTTAATTCCACCCATCAGGTATTTGCAAACATTGATAGGATCCCGCTGAGCCTTTTCTTCTCCAGGCTGAACACTCCCATCTCCCTCAGCCTTTCCTAATATGAAAAATGCTCCAGTCACTTAAACATCTTCGTCTCCCTTTGTTTGACTTGCTGCAGTTTTTCTCTTGTACTGGAAAGCCCAGAACTGGACACAGAACTCCACACGTGTCTTGCCAGGGCTGAGCAGAAAGGAAGGATCACCTTCCTTGAGCTGCTGTCAATGTTCTTCCCAATGTAGCCCAAGAGGCTACTGGCCTCTTTGTCATAAGGACACATCGCTGGTTTATGTTCATCTTGTCAGGGCCTTTTCTGTAGAGTTGTTTTCCAGCCAGTTGGCCCCCAACCTATATTAGTGCATGGGGTTATTCCTCTCCAGATACGGACCTTTTCATTTTCCTTTGATGGACTTTATTAAATTCTTGTCAGCCCATTTCTCCAGCCTGTTGAAGTCCCTCTGATGGCAATACAACCACCTAGTGTATCACCCGCTTCTCATAGTTTTGCAGTATCTGTAAATTTGCTCAGGGTGCATCAAGGTGCTTAACGAAAATGCTAAAAAGTACCGGCTCCAGTATCAATGCCTGAGATACACCATTTTTGACTGGGCAGCAATTGGACTTTGTGCTGTTCATCACAACACTATGAGCCCGGCAGTTCAGCCAGTTTTTAATCCATCTCACTGTCCAATTATCTATCTCATATTTCCTCACTTTGTCACTGAGAAGAGTAACAGAGACCATGTCAAAAACTTCCCTGAAGTCTAAATAAACAACTTCTACTACTCATCCACCAAGCCAGTCATCTCATCATAAAAGGCTATCAAGTTGGTCACGCATTATTTCCCTTTGATGAATCCATGCTGACTACTCCCAATCACCTTGTCCTTCATGTGACTGGAAATAGTTTCCAGGATTACATGTGCCATTAGTTTCCCATAGTTGAGGTGAAGCCAACTGTCCTGCAGGTCCCTTGATCTTCTTTTTCCTTCTTGAAGAGAGGTGTGTCGTTTCTTTTTTTCCATTTTTCAGGAATCTATCCCAATCTCCATGATCATTCAAATATAATCAAGAATGGCCACACGAAGACATTGGCCAGCTTCTTCTACACTTGTTGGTCTATCTTATGAAGATCCATGAACTTCCATACATCCTTTTTGGGCAAATATTCCTTAACTTGATCTTTCTTCACCCTAAAGTAAGTCTTCCTTAGCTTACTTCAAGAAGTGAGCCTTCCTCGCTCCAGATTTGCACATGGGTCTCAGGGACTTAGGATTGCTGAAGGCAGGTCTGCCAATAAAGACTGATTAGAAGATTGGGCACTTCAGTTTTTTCTGTGGTCTTTGTCGCCATGTTGTCTGTCTGTTTCAGCAGCAGGCCCACATTTTTCTTGGTTTTCCTTTTGCTGCTGTTATACCTATAGAAACTTTTCTTGTTGGTCATCAAATCTTTCAACAGGTGGAACTCCAGATGGGTTTTACCAAACCACGTCCCTGCACACTTGGACACTGCCAAAGGGTGAAAATATATGTACATATGTACATATATATGTATTCTCAACCTTTTAAAAACTTCTACAGTGGTAGATTACAAACTGCAACCAATTAATTATAGGAATTAGTCGTCTTCTTCATCACCTCTCTCTTACCATGTGCATATTTGCATACAATACACATGTGTATTGTTGTCATGCTGCCCCAAACTCATTTTGCGTATAATTTTTCACTATGGAAGACTGATGTTAGCTGAATTTATTAAGTATATTTAGGAAAGGTATTTACTCATAGATCTAGGTTAGGGTTCAATCTGGTGATGCTTGTAGATGTTAGAGGAATCACTTTTATGTAGCCTTTAATTTTATTGCAGTTCAAGTTACTTGGCAATTTAATTATATTTTTTAGAATTTTACACACAGCAGAACAACTTAATTTACTCAATAAATTGAGCTAATGTAAACCTTTACATATGCTCTGTGCTTGAATCCAAACCATAAAACCCAAAAGAGTTTATTAAACTGAAATGGAAAATGCCACCAACATTGCATGAAATTGTGGATGTGATTCTTATATCCTGAGGGAACTGCTTTGTGAGAGAAACAGGCTTGGTCAGAGCTATGTCCCTTTGTGCCTTTACAAAACAATCCTATAGGATTTTCTGATGGATTAAACGGATTTCTAGATGACTGTGAGGTAATCCTATAAGACTCATTCACATGTAACATTGTCCTACTGGATTTGTGAAGGACTAAAGTATTATACTATAAGACCTGTAATGCTTCTTTCAGAAGCTATACAGAAATGGAAGTCTGACTCAGTAGATATTACGATGAGTACAAGTCACAAGACGTGGTGGAATATATATGTATAACTTCTCTAATGTTTATAACACCTGTGTTCTTACTCACTCAAGTAATTTATTCTGTATAAAAGGCCAGTGTCACGCATTCAACCCCTCGATCAACTTTCTTTTTTTGTTATTACAAATAAAATAAGGCAATTATCATGGATAGTCCATGGGGCATCATTTTGCTTTTTAACTAGTAGTTGCTACAAGGAAGATACTGTTTTCCATCTTCTATTCAAATGTAAATATATCAATTATTATAGAATTATCTAACTCTCTTAAACATAAATACAATGACATATATGTGTAGTTTAGTTAGACATATATAGGCTTAGTGTTGTAAAGAGTGATCAAGAGCTGTTACGTTTTAAGCAAGCTCTACGTTATTTGAATATTAACTTAAATTGAGTTGCCGCTGATAGCCCAAACTAATTCATGTGTGTGTGTGTGTGTGTACATTTATATATATATGTAACAATAGCACTACAGTATAATACAAAACATCTTAGTTAGGGCTGTTAATTCTTAAAGGACGTAATAGTGGTGTTGACTTGAAATAATAAATACAAGATTTGTTTAATTTATAGACAAATCTCTACAATACCTACAACAAGGGGAATTCTTTCAAGTTGAAATGTTCTCCCATGTTCAGATAACTGCACTACGAGAGCTCTTTACCTTTGGGCGAGATGGATAAACTGCCATTACAGTCAATGAATGTACAGTCAGCACATCCAATGGCATCTAGAGAGTTATTAATTTTATATTCCATTTAGTGAGATGAGAAGCTCTCTAGACTGCAAAAGAATTTGTATTCACTGAGTTCATTGTTTAGACATAGGTATCTAGCGACATTTGAAACATCCTAGAGGACACAGGGCTTCTAGGAGACCATTTGCCCTCCCAGAGTGAAAACCATACGCCAGGTAGAATATCTCAGGGCATGTCAAGTGGCACTTCAAGGATTTCTTTAGGCAACTAATTCTAGACTTAAATCTCCTCTGAGAATTTAGAAACCTAGCTCATTCATACATTCCTACAGTGAATATTGTTATCTGAAATACATGTAATACCTTGTAGATGTCTAGTGACTCAGGTATTCACATGCAGCTGGAAATATGACACATGGGAAACCAATGTCATTCTGGACTGGCAGCTGGAGATCAAGGAATCTCAAATGCTTTCTGTTTGTTCTTTCACAAGTTCTTTACTTTAACTGGCAGGTAGTCCTTGAGGAGTGTGTTTTAAAAGAGACACAAGTAAGGCAGGAGTTTAATTATGCTCTGGAGTGACAGGATTGCTGGATTGTGAGGATATGGTGACTGTCATCTTTTTCTGAATATGAGAGACATTGCAACTTATATTTTTTAAAGAAAATGTTTTGTTTCTTTTACTATGGCATATATTTATATCTCAGGTGTACATTTCTGGAACCCTCATGTAGATAAATCATAAAATCATAGAATAAGTATATCTAAATAGAATATATGAATTTATTAAAAATATAAGCATATAATAATACCTAAAATATATAAAAGTACATAATATAACCTATAATAATATACAGTGTATAATATAATATATAATAGATATAAATAAAATATATTTAGGATTAAATATAATACATAAAATAATATATACAAACAGTTCTAATACATTGGGGTACATGCTTTAAAAATAATGATACATGTCTTTGATGTGGTACCCCTAACATTGCCTTATCATCTCAAAACAGATAACTAACTACTTAAGAAAACACTATTTGGACTAGATTCTTTATTGATTGGCTCCTGAATAGAGATGAAAATGTTGATAAAGATGTGGTAAAGCTTCTATTTATGAAATTCCAGGCTCTGACAAAAATGTCCAGCTTGCCACCATATTTCAAAGCCCACTATGAACACAATAATAACAGAATATTTTCAATTAAAGGTTTGATGCCCATATGTGGCAAATATTTTGTGTCTGTATCCATGAAGCCATCTAGAAATTATCTACCTTGCATGCAATTTTTTAATGTTAATTGCAAGTAGAAGAACATATGCTTGTTATAATAAAGCTGTATTGATAATTTTCATTTTAGATAGGTATTTCAATGAGAAAATCTTCCTTTTTATCATCCATTTTTTAACTTTACTTTTAGATTTTGTTAGAAAAATTTCTTCAGGTGGAATTGAACACTTAGATTGAGATTTAATTCCTAGTCATACTGTATAATATTACTCTGGGAAAGTTTATCTAATTCAGCCTTTATTTTACTTGCATAATTGATGAAAGAAATAAAGAATATGATTGACCTAGACAGATCTGTATTCTGAGACATAGAACTCTCTTATGAAATGGTCCTAAGGGCAGTAGACCTCTGGCAGATAGTTTCAGAAGGCCCAAATACTCATTGAGTAATAGGTCCAATATACTAGACTCACTGTAAATTTGTTGCTCTACATTGTATGTGACATATAGGTATCTAAATAGAAGCTGCACATGTGCAGAATTGCAGTGGACTCTGCAAAAATATTTACAAAACTGAAAAATGATCATGAATTGGCATGATATTTGAATACAGAAAGGTTTATGGATATTTAAACTTAGAGATGTATTCTGTATTTCGCTTCTGAGTTGGTTTGGTAACAGCTTTTAGAGGGTTTGGGTCTAATATGAGAACCTGGTCTGAGTTCCACACAAGTTACCTCAACCAGACCTGCAACATGCAAATCTTCCCAGCTGCAAGTTTGTATTTTGGGATAAGATGACGGCTACTCCCCCCTCTCTCAGATATGTCTCTTCTGGTTCATCCAAATGAAAGCAAGGTAAAGGCACTTTGTTAAAAAAGAGCAAAGAAGGCATACTATTTCACACATTTCTTTGGCAGAAATCACAGAATTAGGGCTACATCTATTCCTTTAAAAAAATACAGTCAAGAGATTCATCTCTGGCCCTAAGACAAACTGGTGTGAGCCTGCCTTTTTTCCACATGCCTGAATTTTCTTCCCTAACAAATTATGGTGGCCATGTTTAAACTGACTATTGTGAACAGTTCATGGAAACACGATAGTTAACACTGGTTAGATATTTATGCACAGTAGTTGGTTTGGGCCAAAACCATGTGAGGAAGAGTAGGATCAAGTAAACAATGTGGGTAATGACACATATATCATCAAACTTTTGCCTTGGACCCATTTTATCTACTAAACTATTCATAACAAGTTCTGAATATAAATAAAATTAAAAAAGATTCACAGCATTTTTTTTTTTTTAAATTCTATGCTTATGTGGAAAAGCTACCTATTAATCCAAAGAGTTAAGCACACTGTGAAGTGTATACCACAGAAAGCGGAAGAGATATCCTGGCAGTATTGATATGGGGAAGAATCAGGCAAGAATGATTTGCCTGTGTGTATTGGTTTTGGCTGGTATGGAGTTAATTTTACTTTGTAGTTGTTCGTATCGTGCTATGCTTTAGATTTGCAGCACAAACTGTGTTGATAACACACCCATGTTTTAGTTATTGCTGAACAGTGCTTTACACACTGTCAAGACCTTTTCTGTTTCTCACACTGTCCCCCTCAGCGAGCAGGCTAGGGGTGCACAAAAAGTTGGGAGGGAAAAGGTCTGGGACAGCTGATCCCAACTGACCAAAGAGATATTCCATACCATATGACATAATGCTTAACACATAAAGCCAGGGGAAGGAGGAGCAAGGCAGGAAAATTTAGAGTTAGAACATGTGTTTTCCCATGTAACTGTTACGCATGATGGAGCCCTGCTTTCCCAGAAATGGCTGAACACTTGCCTGCCAATGGGAAGTAGTGAATGAATTCCTTATTTTGGTTTGCTTGCACATGAAGCTTTTGCTTTACCTATTAAACTGTCTTTATATCAACCCAGAAGTTTTCTCACTGTTACACTTCCAATTCTCTTCCTTATCCTGCAGCAAGGGAGTGGCTGTGTGGTGTCGAGCTGCCTGCCAGGATTAAACCACAACACTGTGATACAAGAAAATAATGTGAAATTAAATGAATTTTTTCAGGAAGGATAATCTGATCAGGAATTCCAGAGTTTAGAAAGAACTTGAAATTATTATATCAACATAAGATAAATTCTGGAAAGGTAAAGAATGTTTGGATATTTCAGGCCAGTTCCTACTGCGGTGTAAATTCAAAGTGTTTAATTTACTTCAGTATGGAAATGCCAATTTATGTTAGTTCCTTCTTCTCTGAGCTGAGACCATTATATTAAGTAAAAGTCATCTTGTCAGTTTTACGATTTTTGCAGTTGTGAAATCAACTGTACCACTTTTATAGTTTTAGGTGTATAAATAAATGCATATATGTTTCTCTATCTACTTATCTAAATGTTTTATTTGGGTAGTATATTCCCAGTCTGAAAATTGCTGACAAATGTGAACAGCTTGTCTTTGACCTTCTCTGCTCATGCAGCACAATTTATTTTGGCAGGTTTTCCTATGTGATGGACCGTTACACTCTGCTTATTTATACACAATAAGAATGTGCCTTATAATGTTGTTGACTTTGAAAAGATTTTTGACTTATTTTTATGTTGAAACTTTAATAATAGTTTATACTCATTCTGAAGTACTGGTAAATAGTAGCAAAAAAAAGCAAAGCCTTTATTATCCAGATGAAAGGGTATTTTCCCTTCCATATTATGGAATGGATTAAGTCATGTGGACTTCATTTTAAAAGATTGGCTGTAATCCCTTGTAATCTTAACATTAGCAGCTAGGCTGTTCTATGCAATAGCTAAGCCACTTCATTTTGACTTTATACTCATTTAGTGTTACTAGGTTCCTCTCACTTACTTTCAGGCACCTACAGTACAAGTTTCTATTCAAGTCTAAAGAGGAAAAAACTTTTAAGGAGTGGCACATCAGATCTGTTTTGGTATCTACAGTAATGCGAGATAAATTAATCCTGAAATATACATCTTTCTTTCCTTCAACTCTAAAGGGAATTTAGGATGATGGCATTCTAGATGTTTACATTTGGTTGAAAAATTCTGTTCTGCCTCTTTAAGAGTGTCATATGTCCTGAGTTCTTTACAATTTCTTTAGAATCTAAAATCAAGTATTTCAAGGACATTCTTGCCGTTATTACTTTATTTTTTGTTTTGTGGGCAGTTGCATAATAGTCGTCTTTTCATTTACGTGTAGTTTTTTTCATCTTAGCAGTTCCATTTTTCCTCCAAGTGGTGGTTATGCTTCCAATGAATATGGCGGCTTTGAAATTTGCAAGAGAATAGAAGGTAACAAGAAGAAGACATGCCTCCCTTACCTGCATTGCTGTGCAAAATCCGTTGCCCTTATCTCCCTTGGAACATATTCAAGGCCATAATTACTCTCTTGCTGATACTTGCTTCTTCCTCACCACTTAGAGTTCTCCCTGAAAAAGGTAATCAAATACGTTATGGATGTCTATGTAGTTGTGATGCTTTTTTTTTTTTTCCATCTATAGATTCTTCCTTAGACTTTGACTATGCTGCATCTTTGCTTGAAAACAGCTGGTTCTTCGGCAGAAAGAAACTCTTTTTGTGACTATATTTCAGTGGGGGCCGTTAACACTCTGCTTTGCTAAAATACTAAGGAACTTAGGTGGATGTGTCATTCTGGCAGAGTGGAAGGGAATTCTTTCTCTTGGAGTCAATATTGATTACATTTATAGGCAGTCTTTCTGTTTTGTCCTGGTTTGAGGTAAAACAGGACCAATTTTGTTCAGTAACTTTACTTTTTAGCTAGGTTTCTTCTAGCTACTGAAATTAACAGCATATTCTGCAGACACTGTTCGCTCTCAGAGTGATAAGACCTATGTTTATAGTTGATGCTAAGGAATGGTATGCAGAGAGGCTTTTGCTTACACTTATTGCTATAACAACCAAGGCCAGCTAACTTTGTTATTTGCCCCATTGGAGGGTTGGAAGCGGAAAAACATAGAGGTCATGTTGTACATATTAACATGTAAATCTGTTAGTGACAAAATACTACCTGTAGGACTCCACATTATTTATCAGTTTCTTCCTCTGTGATAAATTTTCTTCTACTTTTTTTTCTTCTTGGACTGTTATTTACATCAGGACATCAGTGGGTGTGTGTTTTCCTAGTATTCATAGTTATCTTATGCCAGGAGCAAATGAGGAGGCCTAACAAAGTCATATGTAGTTGTACTTGTGCAGCTGTATGCTCCTGGTAATGTAGATGCATCTGGTCCCAAAACTATTTGAAATTGATTTAGCTTCTAATTAGAATGACTCATTTTTGTCCTCAGTTACAGATACTGCTTCTTGTTGTTGATTGTCCAATTTCTTGGTTATCCCTTGCAATCTTTTTTAGGATTTTATTTTTCTATAACTTCTTTCCTCACAGTTTACTATCCAGTTTTCTCTTGCCTTACACATTTTCCACAATAATCTGTCTGAAGTTCTGTGCTTTTTCTTTCATGACATTGAAATTTCACTTTCTTCCTTTGGTCAAACAAATTTATAATTTCTCAGATATTCCAAGGATACCTTGCCTTTCTTTGTGATCTTACTAATTTTTATGCAAGATTCATTGTTCCGATGCTTCATCAATCTGGGTTGCTCGGTTTTCCCCATTCAGTGATAAGATACTTTTTTTTTAAGGGTGCGGTATACAGAAATAGTAGTTTTCTGTGTATAAGCGGATAAAGACATACAGCAAATTCACAATAATAAGGTATAATAACAAGATTTTAAGCATCCTTGACCATGATTCTCCTACCTGTACCTTGTACAATCATTTACATATATGCAAAATGAAAAATTAACTGAGGTCAACTCTTCTCTGAACTGACAAACATGTATTTATTATACCCTTAATTCACTGCTAAAAGGAAATCTGAAATTCCAAGGAACTGAAATAATTGTGCTCCACATTGTTTTAGAAGGCTCAGCAGGGCATTTGCCTGCCTTTAAAGCTCGAGTTTCCTCTAATATCCTTCCCAAATACACTACATTAGTCACACTATTTATTTTGTTTTCTTTGAAAACACAAAGTAACAGACTCAAAAAGTTAGTGATTGGGCAGATATTTGCTTTAATAAAGAGAAAGACTGTGCTGACACACATTTGTGAAAGACTGGATGTTAATTGGCATGAAAGTAATGGCAGAAAAATAGAATAGGAAAGGACTTATTTTTCTTTATTGCTGTACCTTAATGTATTTATATGCTGCATAGAGAAAGATAGCATTTTGAAGATTGTCCACACCAAAAGGTACAATTCTTGTTTTACAGATCTTTCTTCTGTGTTCCTGACATATTCAGAGGCAGTGAAAGCAAGAGAATGACACAATGCCACCAAATTGCAAACCTAAAGAAATATGATTTTCAGTAATTTAAGCCACTTCTTCTGGAGCTTGTCTGAATTTTGGAAACATGACTGTCCTTTTGAAGCCTTCCAAAGGCTACTGCTGTCTAGAATAAGTAGTACTACTTTCATTTTTCAGAGTTGTCCTTGTAATTTAACCAATATAGAAACAAAGCCAGTAGCTGGTAAGAAGACTTCTTCTTCCTGTTTTTCAGGTTTTTTCAAGTTTTCTTGAGGGAATGAAATAAAGAAAAAGGATTTTAATACAGCATATCCTCCAACTGTGACTAGAAAATTTTGAACCATCATCACATTTTCTGATCTAATTAAGTTCTGCTTCACCATAGACAGTTTATACAGGGTATAGCTCCTCTTTCCCCTGCCTGTCTTCTGTAGTTAAATAAATCTAATCCGTCTGTTCTGAGGTGTCTAAAAGTTAGACATCTAACTTTTCTAGCCTGGTCACCTTTTGTCATAGTCAACAGAAAAAGTCAGGCATAACATGAGGACAATTCATCTCACCCTGAAACATGTACCCAAAACAAATCAGTTGGAAGTGCTTGGTAGTACTATTTCTTCTACCATTGCTATAAACTTGGCTTACTAGTTGTAGACATCCAGCTTCCAGATACCTGCAGCTAGCTGATATGAATTCCACTTGGAATACTCTATTACTTGGAAAAACTATAATTTTTCACTGACGGAAGATATAATTTATCTGCATAGAACATCTGGTCTTTCTTTGATAAGTGAGTCTCAGTAACCTAGGGCACAATGGTAAACCTCAGCATAGTCTGAAGATACTCTAAAATGATTCATGAATATATTTGGAGCCCCATGGTCAAAATATTCATCTCAAGGAATTTTAACAGCAAAATCTTGAGAACATGGCATGAAGGAATGAATCTAGCAAACAGAGAGATTTTGAGTTATTTGTTTACCATCTCTCTCTCTTGAAAACACCTGTATTCTATGATGTTCAGAGAGTTCATATATTACATATTTATTTCCAGAGTACCTAGGATTTCTCAGTGCCTGCAGTACTAAGATTCAGAATTTTTGCTCAAGCCCTGCTTGATGATTTGACATATTGTTGATGTTTCTTTTTTGCCCTCTTCTGCCTCCTCTTCTGCTCACAAAATTTTATGTCTATCTTTTGTAACCTTCTACTCCTCCTCCGGGCTCCTGCTCCAGAGCCTTAGTAAGTCTAGTCTTTTCTTTTTTATTATTCTGTCTTTTCCACTGCATGATTAGATTGGAAATATAATTAGAGATATACTTCTGCTCAGGTCCTTCTAGTTACATTCTCCCTTCCACTATGCCTACACTTTGCCTAAGTCCAATACCTTCCTATATAAGTTAGTTCTGGGCTCATGGGTACAGGAGAGATGGAGCTATGTGAGCAAGTCCAGCAAGACTAAGTTGATTAGGGACTGGAGCACCTGTCATATGAGGAGAGGATGAGAGAGCTGGGACTGTTCAGCCTGGAGAATAAAAGGCTCAAGGGGATCTTGTCAATGTGTATAAATACCAAGTGGAGGGAATGAAAAACAGGGAGTCAGATTTTCCTCAGTGATGCCCACTGACAGTACAAGAGTGAACAGGCACAAATTAAAAACCGTTAAATTCAATCTGAACAAAAGAAAACACTTTCTTACTGTAAGAGTGATCAAACACTGGAGCAGATTGCCCAGAGTAGTTGTACCTGCCCTTGGAGATATTCAAAACTTGACTGGACATGGTCCTGTGCAACTTACTTCACCTGTCCCTGCTCTGGGCTTGGGCATTGGACTAGATGATCTCAGAGGTGCCTTCCAACTTCAACTGTTCTGTGGTTCTGCAATTAGACTGGAAATATGGTCAGAGACATGCTTCTGTGCAAGTTCTTCTTGTAACGTTCACTCTTTTACTGTGATGCATGCATACACCTTCCCTAAGTCCTATGGAAGTCCCATAGGTCCGTAAGTCCAGTAAGTCCAACAGCTACCTCTACACGAAAGGGGCATGAAGTGTCACTTTTATGTACCTGTGAACTCATGCATGCAGATCTAGGGCTGCATTCAGGCAATTTTTTGAAGAACAGATTCCTGAAGTTCTGACATACAGACTGCTGATAAATGTTAGTTTCACTGGAGTGGCAAACATTTAGTTTTGTCTTTACATACACTGCACGCATTTTCCTCCTTCGTATGCCATATACTCCACGTTCTCACACCTGACTTCTGTAAGTCATGTTTACTGATCTTACTCTGTCTTCACCATGGAAAAATATTACAAGGTGATTAATTGTCAAAGTAAACCCAGAGCAAAAGAGTGTACCACTGAGGTCACACCAGCAGATTCTCTGAAGAGTACTAGTCACAGATGATGAAACTATCACCTGATAAAATACATCTGCAGATTCAAGTACCCTTGTACCCAGGAATGCATAGCTCCATAGGATGCATCTATCATTGACTTACATTCCTCTTCACAGCATGTTTTTTGCACATTATGAGCAACTGCAAAAAAGGTGGAAAGAGACTTACAGTTTGTCCTGCTACAGCAAAAGTTTCAGCCAGAAGAAAAGACAGAAATTCCCACTTTGTGCTATACAAAAGATGATAGAGAAACTTTCATCTATGATGTTAGCTTTCAGGGTGAATAGAATCCTTTTTTGATGAATAATTGCCTGTTTGTCTTAAAGGAGGCTTCTGTTTGTTGTCCTAATCACGAACCAGTAATTGCTCGTCAATTACTATCCAGATTTTTCCAAGTGCCTGAAGTACTTATTTTGCTAAAGCTTCTTTCACGCTTAGTTCTTATACAAGTGAGAAATACTACTTGTAGCCTTGTTATACAGAATCCAAAGTTGTGAAATTTGAGACTATATTAAAAATATGAAGCAAGTCTGCAAAATTACAGTGAGCATTTTCTTCCCCTCTTACTAGAAAGACTAATTACTTAGAAAACAGCAGTAGACTTCTAATGTAGGTAAATAGACAGGAGATTGGAGATTTCCAAGGCCCCTTTTCTCCTCTATCCATTGGCTATACAGCAAACTTGAGGGAAACTGGTCCACTTGGGTTATAAAATGAATTTGAATCGTAGGAGAAGTTGTTGTGAACGCTTGTGTTGTTTATTTGATGAAATTTGTTACACTCAGACTGATAGTCTGTAGCTAATGAATTACTGCTTCACAGATATAACATTTTAAAAAATAATAATGATGAATAGCTGTTCTTGGTCATTAACCAGTAATTGAGTGTCAATAGTTGCATTAATAAAAAGTGAAGGCTTCTCATCAGTATTTACATAAAGACTAACTAATAAGAGAAATGTTAAGACTGTAGATAGACTGACATACGAATTTAGAAAAAAAAATGTTCAGTAATAACTGAACTGAATGTAACCATCTAACCCAAATAAACAACATTGCAAATACGTGTGATAAGTACAGAGGGACATGTACTATAAATAAAAATTTTCTTAATTTTGTCCTTTACAGCAGTAAAGTTGGATCAGGAAATAAATATTTGTGTTTCTTTCATACTGGCTTTCCATTGAAAGCATGAGAATGAACTGATTCTCAGAATTTTAATAATAGATGGCTATATCATCTCTCTATATCGCAAGATAATTAAATAATATATTCAGATTCTTTTGTAGTCTTAAAATCTGATATTAATAGTTTATTTTTCTTTGTATATGTATTTTAAACACACTTATTACATTGTCTTTTTTTAAATATACGTATATGTGCATATATACTCATAAATAACTCCAGTAGAGATTCTTAACAACAAAGGATGATTTTTTTCTGCATGCAATAAAACTAAAAGTGGTCCTGTTTAAAATTTAAATAGTAAATAATTTAAAGTAGAAGTGATTTTCATTTATTAAAGCTTACAAGTTACAAAAAAATCTATGTTTAGTGTAAAAAAAAATCATTACAAGAGATCAGCTTACAATAATAGGCTTGTTTTCATTATTTTTCTCGCACATTTGGAAAGAAACTTAGGAATTCAGCACTTTAAAGTTATTTAACACGGTTCTATAATTGTTGATAGTTTATCTTAAACAGGCCTGCCCAAGAATGTAGTGATCTTAATGAGAATGCATAAAAAATTGAGGAGAAAAGTGCTGAATAACATTTCAGCAGAATGTGAAATATTACAGTTTTTCTAGTTGATCAGCTCCCTAGAACATTTAGGAATATCTGAAATAATGTAGGAAAAGAATAAATAAGTTAGTTCCGTTGTATATTTCCAGCTATCGTTTTTCCTGTTATGTCGGGTTTTTTTCCCCATATACTTCTGAACAGATGGTTTAAAAAATTACGGCTGTAAGAAGGGGATAATGCAGGCTGTGGTTGTAACATTTCCAGCTCTACCAAGAGCAATTTTTTACAGGGCTCTGTATTTTGAAGATTCTGAGTAATCTGAATGACTTTTAACATTTCATGCAACTTCTTCATGGTTGTCCAAACCTTTCAATGAGCAATCAATTTTAGATCAGAAGTCACAATTAATTATTAATCCTAGGGATCGTATTTCAAGTTTGTATCTCAGCTAAAAGCAGAGGACGGGGCTCGCGGTTGCTGTTATTTTTGAGCACTGAAACGATTTCTCTTTTTGTTTGGTTTGGGTTTAGTTGTCATTTTGTTTATTTGGGTGGGGGGTTTTTTTGACACAGTACAGTCCTCCTAACTTGTAGGTCTTGACCTGTGTCTTATTTTTGAACGAAGGTTTTATTTGAAGGAATTTTGCTACATAAGGCTCTTTATTATTCCTTACTGGGTGCTGACTCAGCAGTTGTCTAACAGCTGTAGACTACAGCTGTTAGTGTTCTTATTCCTATTTAGTAACTATCCTGGCATAGAGACTTCTAGAATCTTTAAAAAAGTTTGATCTCATTCCATCAGATAATCCACAAATATGATTAGTACATTTTCTGTGCTGTTGTGAAGCTCGTTTAATATTTGTGGAGACTAAAAATGAAGAAAATATTTTTTCAAGCTTTCCTTTACAGAAGTTATCCAACACTCGTTCTCCATCTGCCCCTGTAGCCTTTACAATACTAGTTGGCATGCCCATTCTCTCTTTCATATACTTTCTCACGAGTATTTTCAACTTTCTTATCCCAGAGACTCGACCATTATTTCTTCTTTCTTGCAACTGCCTTTTTGGCTCTCCAGACAGCTAGCTCAAAGTAATAGGTTGGTAACTGTTGCTTTAGAGCAATTTAACTCAGAATGGCCTTGGCACCTGCTCCATTTCTCTAATTAGGAATTTTTTTTTTAAATTATAGGTGTACCCCAAGACAAAGTTATTGGCACATGTTTTGACAAATGTAAAATAAAGAACTTATTTTTTAAAAAATGATAGGAACATGATTGTGATGTTCTTCTCTTAGAAATAAAATGATCCATGCGTCATATTCATGTCTTTACAATTCTGAAAGGCACTCAATTCATTACTTTTCACAGACTGGTTAGGCATTCTGTAGTGTTCAAAAAGAAACACACAGGAAACTGTACTGTAGACACGATTCATTATCTTAATGTTTTGTAGTTCCTTTTTAAAAAATATGTATTGTCATTCTTCATTAGTCTGAGTGTGTTTTCTCTGCACAGAAATCGATCCCCTCCTGAGGATTTTATCAAAATGCAGATATAGGTCCACGTCTGGCCTCAGACTCACTTGAGCAGCTTTCTGTTACACCAACAGACAACTTTGAAGACAAGGAGTCAGATCAGTCTCAGAGCCAGGGCCCCTGACCCAGATACCTGACAATCTGCATAAACAACTGGAAATGAAAGATGGGGCACAAGAATACGACAAAAAGCAGTGAAGCTGAAAGCACGTGCTTGAGTTTGAATGGTTTAGTTTAAACTGTGTTTTTTCTTTCTAATTTTCCTTCTTCTAACTATTTAACACCTTCATGGAGATTGATGTTTCACTGCCTTTCGGAAAAGTACATTATAGTGCAACTACTATTTAGGCATAATTTACCAGAAAGTTCTGGTTTTAAATGTCTCATTGCTTAGAATTAAAGGGTAAGATCCCAGAGGGATACACAAAGGCATAAAAGCATTCAACCAATTTTTGAAGAAATCATAGACAAAAACAACACTGTAGTTAAAAGTGACCTAAAGAAAAAAAAAAGGGTAAAAAGAAAAAAACAGAGAGGATAAATACTGCATTTCTGATTTACCAGCTCTAGGAAAGCTCTAGTAGATGAACTAGTGTTTCTCCATTCTTCATAATATTTTCTTAAAAATAAATATAGTATTGTGATGTTTTATCACATTCAAATGTTTTTTTCATAGGTAGAAATCAATATTTATTCTTGCCGAACGTGTACTAAATTTTGAAGTGCTTTATATGGAAGAATAAAAATCCTAGATGACGTCTTAGCAATTTATACTTAAAGATGAAAACTGCTAGTATTTTCACAACACAAATTATGTTTTTGGTCAGCCCATGTGGGAATATTTAACTTAAAGCTTACCACAGCCCTACAGAAATTAACGGGAATTTTCCCAGTGACAATGCGGATACTAGGATGGTGTTCCAAACCCAGTATTTATATATAGAATTACATGAGAGATATAGTGCTACTGTAAGGCAGTATTATTACTTTATCAGCATGACTCCTGTGATTCATAGGACCCTTCTTTGTCCTATTATACAGAGCATGCATATGTCAAACTAAAGCCAGGAAAGCCCTTAGTTTAAGGAAATTTTGACATTGCCAGAACAAGCCTTTCCAGTAAATACTGATGTTACAGTTCAGAATGCAACTAGAAAACGGTCAGCTAGTCCATGTGGATCATGAACCTGAAGATAATCCTCTAATTTAGCCTGTTGTAGTGGAATCTCTGAGTTCTCTAAGATGGCAGCTGAAACAGGAAAAGTCTTACACTAAAATTGTTTTTATTTTTTCTCTTTCTAAGACTGAGTCTTTGTTCTGGAAATAATGGCACAATTTAAGTGTTGCTAAGTAACTGAAAGACACACTCATATGTATACACGCACATACACAAAATCGTATAGGTATATACACACATATATGCATTGAAAGAAGTAAAAGGGGTTTGTCTTTAAAAAAAGATGATTTAAAATTCTAGAGTACTATCATTTTGCTTAGGTTAGAAGAAATATCTTTCTTCTCCTAATAAACTACTGAAACATAAAGATAGAATCCCTGCTTATTTCAGTCTTCAGGGACAAACTGTGCGGTGCATAAGACAACAGTCTTATTACACCAGCAGGATATGATAATAACATTTAAGTGTGTTTCACAATGCATATGCATAAAAACAAAAAGGCAAGGTTACCCCTACTGCCTTAATGTTGCTATTTCCTGACTTCTGGGCACTTAACTGTATAATCTTATTTTCTGTTAATGTGTTTTTAGACTAGGTTACATTGCTTGGCTCTTTGTAAAGGGTTCCACATGTTAACCATAAATATAAAGCCAGGGCATTCTGAAATGTGGATGTTTGACTTAACACTGATAAACAGCATTTAAAAGCCGTTATGGTACAGCACTGAATGTCAAGGACCTATTTGTGTATGGAACAAATGGCTTAGGGAAAACTAACAATAGAAACTGTACTTTTATAGCAGTAAATAAATCTGCTATCTTCATTCTTTACAGGCTTAATAATTAGTTAAATATATAATCCACTCGTTCCTGCCATGATGATCATACACATGATCACTATGCACTACAATTCTGATGATGCACAACACCTGGGCTGACTATCAGTGAGCAGTAGGCAGTTTACCTTTGCAAGAAAAATAAAGAACTGTTTTCCCTATGAATTCCAGTGTTGGCTATTTTGCTTTTTGCAATGAAGGAACTTACACGCTCAAACCACAGTGTAAGAGATTTGTATGCTCCAAGATAAGCAGTAATTCTGCAAGGATTTCCTTCTAGTCTTGAAAGACTTGTTCCAAAACAAACAAGTAAGCAAGCAGTCCTTTTGAATGGATCTCTAATCACCCTACCAGAATGAAACGTACAGATGGGAAATAAGGGCCAATTTGCAAACTCTGTGTTTCCCTGACCAGTAATTGTTCACAGAGAAATCTAGTTAACTCAATTAGGATCATCAGTAGAAACCATTACTCAGTAGGAGAAATTAGAGATTTGCATTCTGGATCTGTGATTGAAAGTTCTGTCAATAAACTTTGAGACTGTAAACTTAAGAATTTCATTATTTTACACTTCTGTCAAATCCTGCTTTCCTTATGAGGTCTATAGCTAACTCCACTTGACAAAGGCCTAATTCACAGTTTTCTTTTTTACCCTTAGGCATTTTTTCCCACTGTTGATGCAAAAAGGGACTTAGATATACTGCCACATTTGTTACTGCAAATGCCTCACACTCGTGCACACATGAACACTGTCAAGTGCACAGTAAAAGAAACACATCAGAAAAGAAATACAACTGTTTTATCTTCACAAAGATAAAAAAGCCCACAGCATTAGCTTATTTTTGAAAATTTCTTTGACTTTGCTTTCTATTAATAATGACTTCACAAATAAATGTACAAACATTTTCTCTCTGTGTGAACAAAGCATAAACACTTCAGCATGAGATTAACTTAATTACATTGAAAAGCCCTTACACTTCATATGAGCCATTCATGCATTTAACTTGAAGGTAATGCTTCAGTTGCCTTCACAGAACAGGGGCTGAACAAAGGTCACTCAGGGTGTGCTTAGACTCTGTAGCTGTGATGATTTAACAACATGCAATGAACAAAAAGGGGCACTCACTCTAACTTTTCCTTCTCCTGCTCCTGTCTGTGCACTTTGTGCCGATAGATGCCTTAACTCATTAAACCTGCAAAAATATTATTTAAAAAAAAAATAATTTTTCTTAGGTTAATTTTCTGCCAAATTAATGAATTGAATCAGCTCACCACACAGTCGGCCAAGCACAAAAGCCAACAGAAGTAAGAAGGGAAGTAAAAGAGAGTATAGGAGAAGGGAAAAAAAAGGTGACCTTCCCTTCTGGTAAGCTATTACATCGGCTCAATTGTGTTATCTACAGCCCCCCTCAGATAAGATAATATAAATCTAGTGGAAATGAGAGGTAATAGTGTAAAATCACTTATGTCTCATTTTATTCCTAAATAAAGGTTTAGTGAATCCAGAAATCTCTTTAAATCAAGTTAACATCACCAAATTACCAATTTAAAATAGATGTTCCCATCTCTTCTCTGGGACTAACAGATGTATTTTCACATACTCTGGCTCTTTTTTTTTTTCCCCAAGATTATTCTTACTTTTTGATACAGTAAGAAAAACTAAGTTTTGAACTACTTTTTACACAAATAAGCAAGAATACGATTCCAGAGGAGCTTTGTTCTTGATATTTTTTTTCTAAATCCAGTGAAGGACTTAATTATGCAATTATGTGTATTTCTTTAAGGTCAATAATTCTCTCCAGTCTACGGGCTTTACTGGGTCCTTTAAAATATACCTGTGGCTAAATAGTCTGCTTAGTCTGCTACACAGAAGGCAAGTTTTTCATGCCTCGTGTATCAGAACGAGCAACACTAATGGATTAAAACTTACTCTTGACTTAATAACTTTTGCAAGTCCTCTTTGAATTCAAAATCTATTTTGAAAGAAAGGGCATAAAATACCTGGCATCATATTATTGCTTTTTTTTTTTGCATCTTTAATGAAATGTCTTCTTTCATGCTAAGCCTTCAGGCAGTAATCTAGAAACAGAAATCATTTAGCTTTTCTATGCTTTATTAGCTTTCATTTAACACTAGTCTCAATAGGATTCATTAGGCAATCTCTGAAAGACTTCACCTCTCAGAAGACTGGAGCAAAAAGCTGTGCAGTCCTGGTCAGATAACCACAAATACTTCAGAGAACTAGAATGGGGAACACTGTTTCTTGAAAAGTCAGATACTATATGACCATGATATTCGTTATACCACTGGATTATTAGTTGACAAGTCTTGGGATACTCTGGCGACATTTTCCTCTCCCTTCCAGTTGTGGACAAAGCCCCATGATATCTAGTTAGTGCTCAGTAACTTAAAAAAAAACTCAAAAGGTCTTAGTTGTTTTTAATTCAGTGAAAAGTGTTTTAATAACTTTTCAATATAATCTTCAACTCTCTTTCCTCCAGGGAGACCAAGCAGATGAATATTATTACATCTAGAAATAGTGTCAAGGTTCTCTAATTTATCATGACAAATGGCCACCACTGTTACCATTTTTCTGCAGAAAGATTTCAATTTACTAAATGTTGTCCTTATTACTCTTAACTCTTCTTTGTTATCTCAATTGGCTTAGATATCTGCTTTTCTGAAAGAAATCTGGGAAGATATAATTTATCCTTATAAAATAAATAAATAATAGATATTTTAAAGATTATTTTTAAAAGATAAACTTAAAGGAACTATTTATACAATAAATTGGTGTTTCTTCAAATTCTGATTTTTGACACAGGCCTAGTAAAACTCTGGTGTGTTTTCTGCCCCTAATGATACAAATTAGCGTTTGTTATTTTAAGAAGTAATGATTTGTGTTTATTGCACAGGTCTTTTTAGTATTGATAGAAGATAAGTACTCTTTTTGCATCTCAATGAATACCATCTGTCTACCTTCTTTTTATTACTGTTCTTTCTACTGCACACTAGCTTTAGACAGGCAAGGAAAACAGTACATCCATTTCTACAGTGACGCTATCTGCTTTTATTTTACTTCAGAAAGAAGGAAAAGGATATATTTATTTCGAATTGGTTAAATAAGACTATTTTCAAAATTATTTTAAAAATCCAATTTTAAAAAGCATCAGATTTTAAGATGATGATGATTATTATTAGCTACTGCTATGATGTGATTATATAGATCCATGCATCAGACAAAGACTACGTATACAAACAGAACTGCAAACCACGAATCTATTTTATATTCAGTGATATAGGAACTGAAGTCTATACCATTCACATCTGATAATGTTGAACTTCTAGATAAGGATCGTGTTCACTCTTTTTTCTATATCTGGACAAAAGAATGTTTAACTATTTTCATGGGTTTCACCTAACAAAATGTAGGTGTCTGTAATATACATGTTTGGAAAGCAGTTGGTACCCTAAGCTATCTGTACGGTCAATAGAGACAAAATGACCTTCTTTCACACAGTTCTTTGTGATGAGATGAACCTAGAGAAGTTCTTGTCTCTTTCTATTGGCTGTAATTATAGCTTAGCATAACTATCATCTCAGCTGTAGGCATCTGTATGATCAATATTTACATCAAATCAGATGAATCCCAACCTTTTTGTCTCTGGGAAGTTTTTAACAGGGCGATTTGATAGTGTTTCCTCTATCTTTTTCCTTCAAATAACGTGATTGTGGCATCTTCCTGTGTGAGGATAATAAGACGTTAAGTCTGTTTGGACAATAGCAATAACTTAAACATTTTTTTTCATGCCCAGGATGAGAGGACTTAACTCCAGTATCACTACATTTTACAGTGGAGTCTAAAATATCATTGTTTTTATTCTGGCTGTCTTTTTAACTCCCTTAGTTTCAAATGAAAAGATTCACTAAAGAGCAGAAGGAAGACTGTGCTGGGGAAGATTTTGCTTTAGTTTTGATAGGGAAAAGATTGCGGCAAGAATTTGAGAAATTAGATCACAGCTTTATGGACAGAAAAGGAAAGACTGGTTTCTTGCAGGTTAAAATTGAATTATAAAAGTAACTTCTTTCATCTTTGGGGTTAAAACTGGTTCATACAACTCAGTCATGTTTATGGAAAACAGCCAAATTTTTGAGAGTTTATAAAAAACTAAAATGAAGATCTTTTACAGGACTGATGTCTGCCCCAATTAAAACAATTATACTGAGAACACTTGTGCTCATATGATGTGCATAATATCAATTAGAAAAAATAGGCAACGTTCCCTCAGGTTAAATCCAAAGGTATAAAGAGTACCTTCAATTTAAAAATGTTTTGTAATCATAGAATATTCAAAGAATGGAGCTTTTTAGAGAAGAATGCAATTGCCAAAAGTGCAAGATAAATAGCAGGGCAAGGTCTTTTCCTTTTATAATTTCTGTACTTTTAAAACATTATCGATCTTTCTTCATTCAGAATATTAAAGGACTTCATGCAAATGTTTCTATCAATGCATATTACATGAAAAACTATTAAACGCAATGTCCTTCCTTAAAGTTTCTTCTTGTTTCACATTACGTTTAAAAAACAAATGGACAAACAAACAAACAATTTCTGGAGGTACCATTATTTTGAAACTTAATTTCTTCTGTATGTATTAATGTGAATATATAGCAAATCTGCACTCAAAACTTTGGTTTTCTGCTGAGTTATTTTTATATTATTTTACAGTAAATGCAGTCTTAATGTTTAAGCTCTGTGTTTTAGTGCATTAACTGTAAAATAATTTATTGATATTATAAATTTATGGGAAAAAAATAAACAAAGAGTTCAGAGCTATGTAGTATGGACCTGTTTATTAGATGTAAACCTTTCTGGCAAAGAAAATTAATTTGTAGTGCTATAAATAAACTTCTTTTTTTTTATTATTTACAAAGTTCCAAAAATGACAGCTCCTGCCAGAGGCTGGTTGATCACATGCTGATACTCATGATCTTTTCCTAATGAAAATATCCATATTCATCATTAATTGTAGACTGCTGCGATTCAGTGAATAAAGTGTTAACTAACATACATCTTCCAACACATATAAGTAGGTGTGCTTGTCCATGAATATTTATAAAGATAGTTAATGTATAACCATAACTACATATTATTCAATCATGCAGGACAAATGTTGAGATGTTGGGTATATTAAGTACCAATTCATACGATACAGGTTATGATTATTAGACATTACTCACACTTATTAAATAATGGTATTTACATTTGCACACACACTCATTTAAAAAATTATAGCAAAATCCCTATCAATTTCATGGAGCTGGGATTATGCTTTTCCAATATAGGGTCATATTTTGAGGTTTCATATATATTATTAATTTTGAACCAGCTATTCAATGCAATTGCTTCATACCATTGTTAGATGAATAAAATTAATTCAATAATTTTTCCATGTGAAGGAAAATATGGTAATTAAGGGTACTACATAAAACATATTTACATCTGCATGAAAAGCATCTACATGGTTGAAAACTGTTGTGAATAGTTAAAGAATCTAAACACATCCTGATTTAATATTCTGAATCTGGTTCAAGTTTCTTCTATTATATTGATCTAAACTGCATGAGTCTGCATATATATATTTAAAAATACATATGCTTATGTATATACGCATGTATAATCAATAGCAAAATAGAATATTACATAAGTATCTGTTGTCTTTGTAGAATACTGCTGCTGCTACCATGTCAAAATAAAACATTCCACAAATACTTATTGAATTATGCCATACAATAATGTTACATAATAACATTTCTAATATGTTTTTCTAGAGCAAGCCATAAAACATAATGTTCTAGTAACTTCTCTCTCCAATAATTTTGTCTCCCACTTTATCTGTGTTATATCTTGCATGCTTCTGAAATAACAGTGCTATTCATTTCAGTATTATTGCAATTTAGGAATAAAAATGTTATATGATTACTCAGAAACACCACTGAGTGCTACATGTACATACAAACCTTTATTTAAAGAGAATAACATGCATTACAATGTCTTTTAAAAATGAACTTACATGAAAAGCTTCTCAGCATTAGAATTTTATTACAAAAAAGATTTCCTTAATCTCACTTTTGATCCATAATTATACGTTATCAGTTGCAAATTTATCTAATTTATTCTTCTTATCTAAGTTATTTTAATGTTACTATACACATTTTCTTTCTAATTTAACATTATTACGATTTGAATTTCAGTCATGACTTTTTCCCTATAATATAGCTTTTATCCTAAATGGGAATTATTTTTCAGCTAGAAAAAAATCCCTTTTTTATTTGTTTCACAAAATACCGATTCAGGCCCATATGTAGTTAAAACGTAAGCCTCATTTTTGCTTTGTTGAAAACAAGTTAATGTAATACTTGATGGATAAACATACACATTGTGTGGTCCAGTTTTCTGAATGGTTCCTACCCTGGGAAATAATGAAAACAGAATGGTACTCAAATATATGTGGGTGGATATGAATATGCTAATAGACATCTTTGAAAATATGGGCTAAATGTCAGCCTACTTTTTCTAACAGTTTTCACAATCTGAAACTCTTAAAACTATTTATCCAAGATTAATAAAAAGTTCCACTTTTCCCCTTTCATTTAAAATACTGTGAATGGACACATATTTACATGTATACATATAACCTCAGCAAAAGTTATGTGAAGAGATTTAAATGGCACTGAACAAAGGTGAAAGACCAGATCCACAAAAGCATTTAAAGTCAAGCATACAAACTTGCTGCTGAGCTTATCATCTGAAATACCATTTACAAAGTGAGCTGAGAGGTGAAGCTCCTTATGACATGAAAAGAAAAAAGTTAGCACCTAACCATGTGTTTGCAACAGTTGTCTTACACTTGCCCTTTTCCTCTACTTATGTTCTCCAATTAGCCATGATGGAATCAGGATACCGGTTGAACTGACTGTGTGCCCAAGCTAGTATGGATGCTGTTTTATTGGATGAGTAACCAACAATATACAGCCTTTGAAACACTGAGATGTAGATACCTACATGAGGTTGGCATTCTTCCCTTGAAGTTATGTGTCTAAAACTTGAAATAGTTTTGAATGAAAACTGAAAAAGGCCATAGGAAGGTTTAGCAGTATTAAACCTTAACCTGATTTCTCGGTATTAACATGTATTCCCTGATTTTCCCTGCACACTTGCTTGTCACAAGTGTAAGATAAAAAAATAAACAAAGGTAAAGGATTGGTCTTAATAGGTATTGGAACAAAACTTTTCTATTCCTCTATCCTAATCATAGGATTTGCTAATAGTTAATTCAGCTCAGAACTTTCTCTAGCTGCTGCCATTTTGTGTTGACTTTCAGAAGAGATTACCAAAGACTCTAGTAATTGGATTTCCTACTTTTGACTCAGCCACAGCATAAACTAATATGTCAGTAAAGGGAAGATAAGTGAACTATTACAGAGGACCTTAGATGGCTCTTTTAAGCACCTTTAAATTCCAGGAGGGTCTTGCTGTTGTTTAGCCTTGACAGAGCTGTTTGCTCATGAGCATACTAAAGATAATGCTTTGGATGCTACTCTCACTGAGCCTCACTCTGAAGTTTGCATAGGCCCCAAACCGAGCTTGAGTGATCAAGACAAGTCTTCCGAGTTGTAGATCCCATAGCTGGATGTTCAATCACAGGAATCATGCCAAGATTTCAGGTTATGTAGATATAGGGTTTTACCATCGGACTGAAGACATGAGTGCTCCAAAGCAACAGTGTACCTCTTAATGGGAAACCAGCAAGTAAACAGATCAAGAACTACAATTAAACACAATCTCCCTCCTTAATTAGCAGCACACAAATATACAGACATGTAGATGGATTTAACAATCTCTACATGTATGTCTCTTCTGCCCTACTCTGGAACACTACTTAGGCTCAAGGAAGTGTCTGGTTGTTTTGGTAGACTCCCTCAGCCTTCCTGTTGAAGTAAACTTCTCCCTTCTTCCTTCAGGTCTGTCCTGTCTATATTGATGTCTGAGATTTCCACCTTATCTTCCTGTTTTCTTTGACATCAACACTTTTTTAGTTCCTTTTTCTGGAGGGAGATTTTTCTGTTCTCAGACCTCATTCCCAGTAGGAATCTTCTTGCTTCAGTCATCCAATTTTCCCAAGGTATTTCTACTTGAAAATCATTAACTGATTAAGTCCATATGGATATAACAACCTGCAGACAGATTGTGGTGGGTTCAGCATCCTCACAGAAGTGCTTCTACAATACAGTAATTTTATGACAACCAGAGTATAGAGTCAAAAGATTCCTCAAGATGTCATTGAGATGTCCTCCAGTGAAGACCTTTGGCTTAGTGTTTGCCGTGACCAAAAAAACCCAACAGTGACAGAAAGTTAAAGATCTTTAATATGCAATGCAAGAAATTATGCAATTCACTTTTGGAGATTGATAATTATTGTGAATAGAATACAGCTTACAAATTAAATATTTTTTTTCCACAAGGAGAATTGTACAAGAGGAAGGATGCTGTATGTGAATACAGAAAACATGGGAGAGGAGATTGCTTTAGAATGAGTTTATTCTCAGAGAATGAATACACAGGGGAGAAGTGTGCAGCAAAGCAGATTCCCCTTTGAGTTTGTTGACGAGAGAAGATATTCTATGTTCTGACTACATGACAAAATAAAATGTATGTCTAGGAATAAAAAAGAAAAAAAATCAACACCCCCTTCCCCAAACCCTATATACCTGAAAGAATCTCAGATACCCAACAGAAAATAAAAAGCCAAACAGAGTGAGATATAACAGCAAGTACTCACATCCTCTATTGTTATAGAAGGGTGGCAGAAAAAGTACCATTTGCACTTCTGCTTAATTCCAGCTAAGTTAGACTCCCTAGAGAGTTTTTAAAAGTTGGAGGCATCAAAACACTTAAATTCCTTGGAGAACCCAATCTGTTCTGCATGTCTTTAGTAATTATGTCTCAGAGAATTAGAGGATACACACATACTGAAGATCTTGGGCAGCAAGTTGTATGATAAGTAAGAGAAATTGGAAAAGAGTTTATTTGGCATAGTGCCATTCTAAAATTTCATTCCTTTATGACTGCCTCTTTCTTTGTAAGCCTCACTGAGCTTTATAATAAACAATCACAAGCAGAAAGCAATAAGTCTATTTTGTTTTTGATAGTACAGCAGTTAAAATATTAATCCAGAGTTTTATCACTTTCCTTCGCTGAAGCAAAATTTTTATTCTTGAGCAAACTCTTCACTAGGCAATAGGGTATTCTGTAGCTCCTTTATTCCACTGAAACAAGCATGATTCAAGCACAGCAGAGGCAACAGACTGTTCCCACTAGGTGCTGTGAAGAGTTTTACTATAACTACACAACTCTGACATGGCTCTAGGACTCCTGACAATGGTGTCCTTCTCTCATATTCTTCTCACTTTCTTCTCTTGTTTTTCAGGAGTATAGAACTGATGTCTGAACTTGCAGAGATAGAAATGGAAAAGCCAAGGCTGACCTGGAATTGAATCTGGCGAAAGATTAGAAGGGCAACAAGGAGGCATTCTAAAAGTACATCAACAGCAAAAGGAAGACTGGGGAAAACATGGAACTGCTGCTGAATGGGACAGGGGAACAGATGACAAATGACATGGGAAAGCGCAAGGTATTCAGTGCCTTATTTACTTTGACCTTTACCAGTAAACCCAGCGTTCAGGAATCCCAGCTCTTTGAGACCAGAGCAAAAGAGTGGAACAGAAAGACTTCCCCTTGTTCAAGGAGGACTGGACTAGGGAGTACTTAAACAAACATAATGTATATAAGTCCATGCGGCATGATGGGTTGCACCCACAAGTACTGAGGGATCTAGCTGATGTCATTGCAAGGCTGCTCTCAATTGTTTTTCAACAGTCATGGTAACTGGGAGAGGTTCCCAAAGACTGGAAAAGACCATATATTGCATCTATTTCAATCACAAAAAAGGAGATCAGGGGATCTACATGTAGGACAGCTTCATCTCAATCCTTGGGAAGGTCATGGAGAAAATCCTCCTGGAATGCGTATTCATACACATGAAAGATAAGAAGATGATCAGAAGCAGTCAGCATTGGTATATGAAGGGGAAATCATGCTTGACTAACCAGATAGGTTTCTACAATGAGGTGACTAGCTTGGTGGATGAAGGGAAAGCAGTGGATACTGTTTACCTCGAATTTAGTAAAGCCTTTGACACCATATCTCATGATATCCTCATAGACAAGATGAAAGCTGTTATATGTCAGGTAAGTGGACAGTGAGGTGGATTGAAAACTGATTTATGAGCCGTGCCCTGAGGGTTCTGACCAATGGCACGAAATCCAGTTGGAGGCAAGTCACTAGTGGTGTACCCCAGGGCTTACTACTGGGTCTAATACTGTTGAACAACTTTAATAATAACCTGGATAATGGAAATGTGTGCACCCTCAGTAAGTTTGCAGCTGATATAAAGCCAGGAGGAATGGTTGATCGTTCAGATAGCTGTGGTACCTGTGGTTCAGGGGGATGTCGAAAAGCTGGAGAAATGGTCTGATAGGAATCTTTATGCAGTTCAACAAGGGAACATGCAAAGTCCTGCATCAGTACACACCGGGCACCAAGCAGCTGGAAAGCAGCTCTGCAGAGAAGGACATGGGGGTTCCAGTGGACAACCTGACTATGAGCTAGCAATGCATTCCTGAGGCAAAGAAGGAGAGGGGCTTGGACCAGATGATTTCAAGAGGCCATTTACAACCTAAATGATTCTGTGATTCTTCAGTTATGTGAAGTGACAGTTAACACCACAGTTTGTCCCACTATGGTCAGGTTATTATACAGACAGAATGTAAATATCCCCAAACCTCAAGTGTGACAGTAAACGACTCAGAAAAGAGAGAAAAATCTCACTCTTACCCATGTAGAAGCAAAATAAAAATAATTTTGGATAATATTCCAAGTTAATAATGAAAAATACAAATCCCAGATTCTCTTGGTTGAAGAATTTCCAGTAGAGATAAGGAACTATTACTGTATAAAATGGTGCCCTGTCCTGATGTGGATTACTGCACAGAATTCAGGTCTCCCATGCTCAAATAAGACGAAACCAACCAGAACATGTGAAGATAAGTTTACTAGGATGATCAATGGAATGGATCACTCTTGTTCAACAAGAGACTGGTGGTACTTGTCTTAGTTTTGAAAAGTGAAAGCTAAGTCAGATGTGACCAAAAAATTAACATCAGTAGAAGTGAATGGGTAAAACTAGTAAGAATATAAACATAAATGAGTATTATACTGTTTTGAGGGGAAAAAAAAAAAACAACAACCAAACCAAAACCCAAAAAAGCAAGCAACAAAAACTTTAGGATAAGATTCTTAACAGATACATTTTGGGAAGACTCAATTGTTTTGATGAATAGACAAACTGCTTCAACATTTGTGAAAGAAATTATGTGTCTGTTGTTTCGCTTCCATTTCTCATTTGAGGCCAACATTGTAGTGCTTTCTAAATTTCACAGAACTCCGTTCACATGTATCCTCAACTATTATGGATGAAAAAAAGCCATATGGAAAACTTAGATGTAATATTTAAGTGTAATGTGCAGTAAGATATTACATGAGAAACTATCTACTCGAGCGGGTCCAGAGGAGGGCCATGAACATGATCAGGGGGCTGGAGCACCTCTTCTATGAATACAGACTGAAAGAGTTGGGGTTGTTTAGCCTAGAGGAGAGAATGCTCTGGGGAGACCTTACAGCAGCCTTCCAGTACTTAAAAGGGCCTACAGGAAAAAATGGGGAGTGGCTCTTTATCAGGGAGTGTAGTGATAGGGCGAGGCATAACGGTTTTAAACTGAAAGAGGGTAGATTTTGATTAGATATTAGGAAAAAATTCTTTACTGTGAATGTGGTGAGACACTGGAGAAGTGAAGATGCCCAGAGAAGTTGTGGATGTCCCCGCCGCCTTCCCCTCGTGGGCCTGAACACTTGTTCAAAGCCAGGTTGGATGAGCAACCTGATCTAGTGGAAGCTGACCCTGCCCATGGCAGGGGGTTGGAACTAGATGATCTTTAAGGTCGCTTCAAACTCTAACGATTCTATGAAATAAACCTTTGAAAAGACATAGACATGAAATTATATTTTGTCTCAAAATATGTTGGATATTTCTAAAGAGTTAAAGTGAATACTGATAATTTTCAAATTCCTACTAGGATGTAATAACGTCTAATTTCTAACTGAGCCAATTAATGAATTGTTACTTGTATTCTAGTGGGGCAGCACAAGTATTTTAAAAAAGAAATAGGAGCAAATCAGTAGAAGTAAAAATCAAATACACTCTACATCGATAAGATGTGGGTTTCCCAACAGCACTTTAACAAGTGTTCTTCGTGTATATTAAGTTTCAAAGACAGCCATAATTACATGTAGCAGAAGATTTCACACATGGTATTTAGCTTGAAAGGAAAACACTAATTATAGGATGTCAGGCTATCTCAGACTTCTGTTTTAAGTGAAAAAAATGAAAGAAAACCCAACCTATATACCTTAGATCTCTTGCTTCTGGTTTTCGACATCTGAAACAGCTAACCTCTTCAATTTTTTTTTCACTGTTAAATATTGCTATTTAGTTCACATATTTTATTCAATACATATTTAAGACTCTCTTTCTTTTTTACATCATTAAATGTTCTTTTTTCCCCTATAATTTTTGGGGTATAAGTTCTAAAATTTTCTTTTTTCTTTTTTTTTAAACTTTAATCCCAGGATAATTAGCATATCAATTGCACCTGCTAATAGAGTTAACAGAATGCAAAGGCATAAAGGAATAATAGTAGTGTTGGTAAAATTACTAATAATAGACTATAAATAGAAATATAATGTGATGTACCTGAGTCATCTAGTGAATTGATTTTTGGATTGCATTTTCTGATATTTTTTATAATATAATGTTTCAGGCAAAGCTCCAGAACTGCATTTCAAGTATCTGTCCCATAAAATGTTCTTACCTCCTCAATGTGAAACAATCTCTAAACTCCTTCAAAGTAGGAGCTGGGAATTTTTAATGGTATTGAATTTGATCAAAGGTACATGGTATACTTCCTGTTATGTCTGTCAGTTCTGAAGTGACAGATGTTTTTTTAGGTTTGCTATGGTTTGAAGAATCCACAACAATTTATTGTTGTTTAGACAACTACTCTATCACCTGATGACCCCTCAGCACCTAGGAAGGGGAATCGGGGAAAAAAGAAGGAAACCCAAGGGTTGAAATTTAAACAGATTCAATAAAATAATACTAAATAATTAACATTTATATTACTAAAGAATCAATATTGATCCCAATCCCAATATAAAATATACTAAGATTATACTCAGACAATTATATCAGTAGGAAGATGTGCCCTCCCAGCAGTGGACAGCTGGCTATAAAGTATGTATTTTCACTAACTCAGACACGATTCTTCTAAAAATGCTGTTTTCCCTAGCATTAGAAGAGACTTTACTGAAAAGTAAAATTACTGAAAGAGAAATTAATCCTGTGTCACTCAAACTAGGACAAGGTTATGTTATACAAAGCAGCAAACCTCAGCTTCCTGTTGCCCTGACTACATACAGTTTGTCTCTGTCACTTTGATACTTCGATATCTTTTTCTAAATGATAAATCAGATTTTGTGTTCTCCAACCCAGTTGAAAGGCTTTCATGTTAATTCCTTGAAGAACTGAAATTATAAAGTATGAAATGACATTATCAGCTTCTGATTAGCCTTAGTTAAGACAATAATCAAAAGTTATTAATTCTTATAATCTTTCAGGCAACCCCACAGAACAATAGAAACTATGCCTAAGAGACTAAAAAAGGAAGAAAAAACAATTTAGAACTCAGTAAAAGGGATGCTGACATATTTAAATTAACCTCTTCTCAAGCAGGTAAGTAACACCCTGCCACAAGCCATAAAGAAGAATGAACTAGAAAAAGGTAAGTTTCTGATTATTATAGTATATTTGTATGGTATTAGAAAAATAGTGAGATTTATTAAAAGGAGGTCATATTTCAACATATCCGTGGTACACATTCTTTGCGTGTTTTTTTTTTTTTAATTGGCAATAATTGATCACTGGTGAACTGGGTCTCAACCACCACGCTGGTCCCAAGCTCCATGTGCATGAACTACACAGAGTAGGTGTTACTCTGAATAGATAAAAATTAGACAAATTAATCTAGCTACAGTGTAGTTCGTTGACTTTGGCAATATTCACACTATCATTCAACAACCATACTGAGCCAGGATAAGCCATCAGTGCCACCAGAAGAGGCAATTCTGTTGAACCCTCACCCCAACACCATATCATTTCCCAGTTTGTTTTCTCTTTGTGCCCAAATTCATTGTCCTGGGATAAAAAAAAGAAAACAAATAAACACAAAACCAAACCAAACCAAAAACATAAAACAAAATCCCAAAAAGTATGTTCTGTTCGGGAATCATGAAAAATCTTTATGACGTCACACAGTGACCTGATTACTTCTGCAAGTCTTTGGTGGTCATGTTATTGTGATAAAGTACAAGGAGTAAATACATGGAAAAAAATAGGGAATAATTAAGAAAAAAACCAACCAACCACAACAAAAGAGGAATCAGGAAATATAAGCAAGTCTGCAGTCTGGTGACAAATTATCAGGGGTTTACACATTTGCAACTTTGGATTCGTAAAATTTTACCTTTGCATCATTGTAGAGGAAATTGTAGTTTGGTTGGGTTTTTTTTTTCAGATCCAGCCATACACAAATTAAGGTTAAGAAATTAATTTTCTAACTTGTTTTCCAGGTGTATATGACTCTCAGAGAATGTACATTAGCAACACCAGAGCATAAAGTTCTGGGACGGAAGTTTGTAGCACAAAGTTCTAGGGTTTGAAGCAAAAGAAATATGGAGTCCCATATAATTCAAACAAACAGTCAGAAAAAGGCAGATGCAGATGTCTGCATCTTGGAGAATGGCTGAAGAAATCAAAGCCTTATCCAACATTGCAGAGCGGTCACAGAAGAGAGATGTTAGAAGATAGACTGGGACAGATTCTTAAATAAAATCTTCAGACAATGTTTAATTTCTAATAAACTGTTTAGAAAGACACTTTTTTTGTAAAGTTTTATAAAATTACCTCTTTTTTTTTCTTAGTTAGTTAACTGTGAAAAAAAACCCCTAGGTTAGAACAGAGTATAATTGCCATCAAAAATTTCCTTTGTGATATTCAGACTGTACTTGTGTACAATGTCAGATCAATATGTTTACTCCTTCCAACTGTAGTATGATATTTAAAAAACTGTTTGAAAAAAATAAATATGTTTGTGTGTGTATACATACATATATATATACCGACAGAGGGAGAGAGAGAAAAAAAGAAATCACCTTGGATACAAAATACCCTTCAAAACATTATTCTTTACAGGGACATAAGGACAGAGCTGTTTTTAAATGACAACGTGAGCTCAGATGCCTAACTTGCATATATATAGTAAATAAATCAATCTGTCCTATTCTATCCTCTGACTATTAAATTAATATCTGTGCTGATGATCTCCTGCTAGGAATTCTTTTGTCTTCCTTTGACCAAGTTTTATTTAGGGAGGTCACAGAGGCAAATAATACATTGTAATTGATTAAAAAAAAAAATAATCCATCTGACAATTGGTTTTCTCTCCTCTTGCCAGCTGAACTGTCTCCTGAACAGGCAAGCCATGCTATTCTTTTTTGTGTGTATGCTCTTCAATTTCTAATGCTTACAAAATAAACTCCTATCAACTAGTATCAGAACTATAACTTCCTCTCCAACACTTTTCCTATTCCCTTCCAAATTCTCATTGCAGCCATATAAACAAAACACAGTCTGTTTGATAAATGGGAATTGTCATTGCAAACACTTGAATATCTTCCTAATAGAATATACAGGTGAACATAATATGCAATTTTATTTTAGATAAGTGTTGTAAAGCAAAGAACATACAGGTCATCATGGCTCAGTATAAACAGTTTTTATTTACATATTTTAAACATCCTATCATTCATAAAGTCTTAATGCTCAATTTCTTTGGGTATTGTGCTAAGGGAACAAAATCTGTGTATCCTGAAAAACTTGCACAAATCATGTTGCTTAGTCATGAATCCACATTAAAGGCAATACAGTTAGATTTTTAAGAAACACACAAAAGTATTTGGAAATATTTTTTTCCAGAAGTTTGGAAAGACTCTGTCCATAGTTTCCATGGGTGACAGAGAATCAGAGTGCAGACCTCAGAACCAAGAGGAGGTGGAGGGTTTGCATCTAAGGCAGGAAAAAGCTGTAACTAACAAAGTCCTTCAAAAAGCTTTTAAGCCATGTGCTGCAGAATGCTAAAGCTTTATCCATGCTGAGGAAGAAATTCTACAGAGACTTTTAGGTAACAATGCCTTCCAACTTTACCCCATTGCTTCATTATCAAAGGAAGGAAAAATTTCACTTGTTTCCATATTTACTGTTCTGTATCACACTTTATCTCCATCTGAAAGTCTGAACAGACTTACAAACAGACTTTGATAACAAAGCACAAGGCATTTGTATGAAAGTATAACAGCTCATTATCTATGCCTTCATGAGGTATCTTGCTGCTGGCCCAGATGGAGCTGATGGCTAAATATAAACAACCTCAGAGTATTAATTAATAAAGTACAAAGCATGCCTTTTAAAAGGGCACGTCTTGTACATCAGATCCAGCTTTCTTTACAATTTAAAATGTTGTCTGGTTGAGAACGTGTAATACAATACAATATCATCTGACATAGATCTGACCACAACTATTCAAAATTCAGTTAATTACATACATGATGTCAATTTCTTTAATAACAATTAAAAGGAGAAACAGATATTGCCCAATAACAAGAAAGCTTTAATTTGACCTTCCTCCCCTCCATCAGGGAAAATTACCTTTTCTCCAGCCTCATCTAGACAGACTATTTTCTTCCCAGCACTGTCTGCCTTTGAGCTCTAGCCAGTCCAGCACTGACTGATACAAGTATTGAGGAGGGCTGTTTACAGGTATAGCAGAACAAGGGCTTACAGAGATGGGCCCCATAATTATCTCTTACACAGATTCTCAGGCAAAATTACTGACTAAGCTTGGCTGATGAAGACACAACTACATCTTCTGCTGTAACTCTTAAATATGACCGCGATTATTTGTAATTGAAAAACCAATCATTCTAACTTTTGGAAAAGCCACTTGGGAATAATTTGAGTATTTAGAGTTGTTTGGTCATATTCTATGACAAGAACGACAACAAAAAGTAGCAGAACTCGCCTACTTTTTTTTTTTTTTTTATATAGAAAGACTCATTAACCTTCCATATAAGAAGATATTTAGCTTTTTCTAAAAAAAATAAATTTTTTTTGATCTCTTTCTTCCTTACTTATTTAAAAACTACCATTGACTTATAAATAATATTATTTCAACTTTTCTATAGCATAAACTTTCATAATCTGGTTTCCCCAACAGTAGTTTGGCACAGACATTTTATATGCAAAATGCCTAGAATTACTATGCATCTTGATCAGATCAGAACCTTGAATAATTTTAATACGACACTTCTGATTTTTTGGCATATGCAGACCTCCATTAAATATATAGGTACAGAGAGATTTTTGGAACAAAATCTGAAACACTATTAAGACTTTTTCAATAATAAATGCATTTTTAGTGTAGTACCAGGACAAAATCAATGCACTTTAAGAGTAACCTGCTGCTCTCTGGGAACAAGTTATGCAGCAGAGAAAAGATTTTCAAATGCACATCTGACAAAAATAGGAGTACATTCCCATTTTCCCATATATTATCATCTTTTACAAACACAAGCACTAAATGACTCCTAATATAATCACATTTTTGTGTTACCTGAGATAACTTGGTACATGTGTATGACTTAGACAAATAAAAAGGATAAATCTTTATGTTTATAAAGATTCATTCTTATGTCTGCTGTGATCAGCATGCTGTTTTAATCACACACAAAAAAAACCAAACATGTACTTTCCTCCTATGTATACCTTATTTCTATAACTATATTAGAAAAACAGTCACAGTAATAGAGGACTAGCTCCTATCAAGGATTCTTGTATGGATATAGCTTTACTCATGTTTCTGACATGTGAATACACATATCAGCGTTGATCCCAGGCAGAGATGATTGTCAGTCTCTGATAGGGTCAGAGATCAATCTCTGTCTGAAATATATTAACAAAAATCTATCCTTTCATCTGATGTACATGGTAAATCACAGATATATTGAAAATTTCATCCTGTTATATGATAAAATAATAACTCTATAACAAATATTAAGACAGCCAGGGCTCTATGCCCAGCTTTGAAAAAGCCAGGTGTCCATTCCTGACTATCTTTAATATAGCCAAATATCAGAGGCAAACACTGATATACTCAGAGTGCCATCCTCATTTTTGACACAGCCAGAGCTCTAGCCTCATCTCTGATAGAGCCAGTGTTCCATAGCAACCATTTGACACAGCCAAAGCTCTGTCCGCATCTTTGACATTACTAGGGCTTCATCAACATCTCTTACATTTCTGGCTTCCATGGCAACGACTGTAACAGACAGAGCTCTGGCCTCTTCTCCAATGCTCTGTCCCACTGTCCTTCATAAAAAGTCTGTGTTCATATCAAGATAAAGCCAGGACTTTGTATTTTTCTTCGACATTGCCAGCATTCTGCCTATATAAATGATACGGTCAAAATTTTATTCTCAACCTTGGTATCATCAGGGTTATACAGCAACAGCTGATATAAACAGATGCATGTACAGGAACACATCCTTGATCCTGAAACATCTAAGGTCTATTCTCATATTCTGGTTCTCTAATGGTAGATGCAACTGTAGCCAGAGAGCTTTCCACTCCAATGGCATACTCATGATGCCAATTCCATCTGTGAAGAGCAAGCCTTCATGGCAGAATCTCTTCCATATTGAGGCATCCATTGTGTTTCTTCTACATCCAACTTTCCATGACAAGCACTAATCACAAGAGCAAATTTCTCAGGTCTTAAATTTCCACAGTGAAACCCAATTTCCAGTTATTCAAAATTTGGCAAAAAATAAGCTATTTGTGCACACAAATTGTTTTCAAGTTTGGCTCATATGGTTTTTGAAGAGTCACTGGTATAATAGTTCTACTTTCTTTAAAAAGATTAGAGGACACATTTGTTTTGTTCTCATATTTGTTGATACAAACTTCACAAATTGAAGGATTCTGACATCATACATAAAGAACATCCTTTCAATATCACGTCTTCAAGACCTTTGATTTAAAAACAATTAAATGAAATCTGAGGGAGTTTTTTTGGTCCATTGTTTGGGAGACTAAAAGATGCACTTAGATTTCACTGTCAAATGTCTGTTGAAATTAGGTGTCACAATTTTACTTTTACTTAGAATGAAAATTGACAATCTTGCAGCATCATATGACTTCTGTTGTTGAGATTTTAATCAACAGAATAAACATTGCAAGACTATGATGGAGAAAGACACTTACAAAGTTCCCAGGTAGGAAGAAAGTATAATGTTTATCTGCAAATGCACAATGTGATTTCTGGAAATATTCATTTGGACATTGGATTCTGCTGTGTTGCACAGCTCTTGGCTGGAGTTAATTCTGATGTGCTTGATCCTGCATGACTACATGCACCAGATCCAGTTCATCAGCCAGATGAAGTTGCATAAAAATATGGACTGACCGATTGAGTTACTGAAAACAGGGAATATGTTGCTGAAAACAGGAGATGGATATGGTGGAGAAATTTGAACCTGGTCTCTCATTATGTCGTTTAACTCTCTTGATAGTCAGTGAGAGTTAACAGGTTTTCTTCAGTATAAGGATATATATCTTCTACCAATTCTATTAATTGTTTCCTTGATCTGGACAATTGTTCAACATGCACGTATGATCAGGAGATCCTTTAATGTTTTTTTCTGAAAATTTCTGAAGGTTCTGTTGGAAAGTGAACCTAGAGTCTTACCTTGCAATTTTCAGCTGCTGGAAACTGTTTTTACACCAAAAACTGGAAATGGGAGTACCAAACATCTCTTTTGAGCTCTTAATTCTTCATTGCTCAATGCAGACAGCAAGTGTTATATGTGTGAGAATAACGAATGACAGCCATATTAGTGCATTATTCATGCTTCTTTCATTCACTCTGTACACCTTCCTTTCTGTGAAGTGTTTCCTGAAAGGAAAATATATGTTACTTAATATTTAACCATAGTGTCACTTTTTTCTGCACCAATATAGCAGACGAGCAAGAAGACTCACTGTTTGAATAGAACAAGGTAAAAATGGAAGAAGGTGAATAAAAACATGTTCAGTGGAAAAGTGGACTACCATAAATAAGCAGAATAAAGGATGGATGATGCAAGGGTAGGAGCAAAATAGAAAGGAAGAAGGAAAGGGTAAGAGCAGAATTGGAAAAACTAAAAATGATACAGTGCCTTGATAAATTAACAGAGACTTTGAAGGTAAAAGGGACAGAACAAGCTGCTGGGGAAAAAAGTCTTACCTTTTCTGTGCAGACCTGAAGCCAAGGGTCCTAACTTAATCTTAGATACCCAGCAAATAGTTACAGAACTTGCTTGCAGCTCTTTAGGCATCAGCCTGTGTATTGAGACCCAGAAACTAACAAGTATTTCTAGGTTTAATATATACAGTTTAAATATATACAAAATGTCTTGTTCTTGTTCCAGTGGTAGATGTCTGTGCCATGACATTAGAGATACCACTCCTTTCCAGTGATCAAACTAGCAGCAATTCAGTTCTACCTGGCTTCCTTCTGCTCCCCTCCTTGCATTCAAAAGAACATGTTTAAAACATGTAATAACATGCTATGTTCACAAGTTGAGAACTAAAAAGAATAGGGAATTACTAACAACCTTAATTTAGGTGGGATTCAGGTATCCCTAACTTCAGTTGTTTACAATGGAAGTGTCTACATGTATGCTAAATATGTAGGTGTCTACTATGTCCAGTGGAGGTCTAGACAATACAATTGATGGAGCCTGGAGATACAGAGTCTAGACAGCACATGGGGGTGCCTGCTTTAGGGTAAACTGAACAGTTCCCAGACTCCAGTGAACGTATTGACTAGTTCTCCAGTGACAAAAGTGGTTGTGTTGGTATCCAGGTCACATACGGATACCTAAATATAGGGCAGCTAAATCCCATACCACACAGTAGATTGCATACTATTTTTGGTAGCATATCACTTAATACACAGAACAATCCTCCTAAGGGTATTTATCAGTGATGCATGCTGAAGAAGACTTCTTAGTAGGGCAGAAAGTATTTTAAAACTTGGAACAAAGAATTAGTTTTTAAAGCTAGGTACAGGGATATTGAGACAAAAAGTTTTATCTGTGGTCAATTCTTTAAGAATCTACTATGGTTAATTTAGCATGGCAGGCTAGATTTTCACCTCCAACTTAAATCTACCGTCCCAGTCATAGCAAGGCATCAGAGAAACCAATAATTTCTGAATTGATTGCTCCAAACCTTAGGGTTAGAAAAATCCATGGTATGCATTATCAAGGTTGAGACTAAGGCAAAGTTTCGATGAGACCTCCACTGTATATTATAACAATTCTAAATCCTGTATTTGTTGAGATGTAAACACTTGACACTGAGAATATTTCCTTTTAGACTAGCAATTTTGATGCAGAAAATGAAGAAAAGTTTTCAATAAAAATAAAATCCTTGATAGTTCAAACCTATCTCAAGTTGATAATTTTGTGGAGTTTCTAAAATCTGCTTTGTTTGCAAAAAATAATTAAAAATAACTTCAAAACATGAAGTTTTATATTTAAGTATTCCTAAGGCAGTAAAGCAATAGTGCTAAAAATACTCATAAGAAAAGTCTATTGTTCTGTTTGTAAGAAAACCAAAAGATCTTGAAATATTTGTGTGAGGTTTACTGTTCAAATATATAGGATGATATAATAAATGAAGGTTTCCATAATTATATTTGTTTTGGGTTTTTTTTACTATTCTTTTACCAGCTCTGGATTTTTTGGAGGTTGCTTTTTGTTGGGGTTTTTTTGGTGTTTGTTGTTGTTGCTGTATACCATTGCAACTGGCCCAATAAAATGATATTATGTGAAAAGAAAGATGTTACCTTTATAGTTTGCACTTGGTTATTCTAAAATTATTTTGTAATTATATCTGTTTTTGCTAGAACTTCTACCAGGGAGACCTTTCTTACCATGTATGTAGGGTGGTGGTTAAATTCCAGAAAGTTTTATTTAATAACATACATGGAACATTAAATAAATATAATGTTTTTACTTTATAGTGAAAAGATTTGTAGTTTGGTTTACATAGAGGCACTGAATGCTCCAGAATTCAAGGTGCTGGGGTTTTTTTAAGTCTGGAATTTCGATTTTGATGCACCTATCCTCACTCTATTGTTTCCTTCAGATATACCTTCAGAAAAATGGATTTTGAGATGTTTATAGATTGTAGGAGGCCTCTAGAAGGGTACGGGAGATATGCATGGGGGAATTTACCCTTCTCACCTGCGGTGGGTTGACACCAGCCAGCAGCTAAGCACTGTTGCTTGCTCACACAGTGGGATGGTGGGGAGAACTGGAAGAGCAAAAGCCAATAAGATGATAAGTCAAAATAAAGACCATTTAGTAAATGAAACAAAGATGCACGCACAAGCAAAGCAAAATAAGAAGTTCATATTTCTCTTCAGTAGGCAGATGTTTAGTCACTTCAGCCCTGAAAGCATGTTTAACGGTTACTCGGAAAGACAAAAGCCATAACCATGAGCTTTTACTACTGAGCACAGTGTCCAATGATATAGATTATCCCTTTGGCCAGTTTGGGTCAACTGTCCCAGCTGTGTCTCCTCCCAATTTCCTGTGCACCCTGAGGCTACTTGCTGCCAGGAAAGAGTGGTAGGAAGAAAACCTCAGTGCTATGCCAACACTGCTCAGCAACAGCCAAAACGCTGCTGTGTTACCAGCACTGGTTTAGTCACAAATTCAAAACACAGCAACATACAGACTGGTACAAAGCAAATTAACTCCATTCCAGCCAGAGCCAATACATCAATTCTGCTCTTATACCATTAAAGTCCAAAGAGAATGAGTAAGGAGGTGTAACAGCTCAGTGCTCCTCACTTCTACATAAGTGATACTGTTATTTTCCATTCTCATCACCATATATATATGTAAGAACTTAGCCATAAAAAATATGGCTTTTCAGGTAAACCCGGTAAAAATTTGAAAGGTATAATTAGGATGTTTTATGCTCTGCATCAACACTATAATGCTTTGTGGACTAAAGACTTACGTCTTTTAAAAATTTAAAGCGAAAAATGAGCACAGAGAGAAAATGATTCAGAAAGTCTAGGAACACACTATAATAGCATTTATTTATTCAAGGTAAAATTGAAAAGTAAGTCAAAATTGAAAGCTAAGTCAGTGAACCAACTGTGAAAGACAAATTTAAAACTACACCTGTTCCAAAAGGGTATATAAAAAAGGTAAAAGCTCTTGGAAGGACAGAGAGACGGAGAAAAAGAAAACAAGGTTGCTTAGATCCAGAAAGGTTACCAACTTTGAAGTTATTTGTATCTGCAATACAGACCCTCTTTGGAGTAGTCTTCAAAAAAATGCGATCTTTGAATCTTAACACACTGTCTTAACACACCTGAAAATATTCCGTTCGGTTTATCAGACTCTCATGAGAGTCTTTGTCTGTAGAGAGTTCAGCACAGGGCCCCAAGGAGGACAAAGGGACTGGAGCACCACTATGTAAGGAAAGGTTAGGAGTATTAGAATTGTTCAGTCTGGAGAAGACAAGGCTCAGGAGATATCTCATTGCTCCATATGAAGGGACTGTGTAAAGAGGATGGAGCCAGGCTCTTTTCATTGGTGTCCAGTGACAGAACAGGTAATAATGGACACAAACTGAAACACGGGAGATTCTATCTAAACATCAAGAAACACTTTTTTACTGTAAGGATGAGTGAGCATTGGCATAGGATGCCGAGAGAGGCTGTGGAGTCTCCCTCCTTGGAGATATTAAAAAACAGTCTAGACAAGATCCTGGGCAACTGGCTGTAGGTGGCCCTGTTTGAGCAGGGCAGTTGGATCAGATGACCTCCAGAAGTCCCTTTCAACCTCAACCATTCTGCCATTCAGATGGACATGAGAAGAGAAGAGAAGAGAAGAGAAGAGAAGAGAAGAGAAGAGAAGAGAAGAGAAGAGAAGAGAAGAGAAGAGAAGAGCTCACAAAGAGAAACCCACATTTAAGTTTGTAACTCTTTTAGAGTCAATGAAGAGATGCAGACTCATCTAGAATGCAGTTTAGTTTACCCAAAAATGCAGGTAAAATTTACCCTAACACACCTACTTCTTTGCATCAAATAGAAAGACAACTTAATATGACTGCTTTTCATGGCAACTTCTCCACTGTAGAAAACCACAGGTAATAAGAGGCATCCAACCCTGTATCTTCATTTTCTTTCTTTCTCTGTGTAATCTGTTGAATCTAATACACTGCAGATGTGGGAGGACTGTATATTCACATATTCCTCATAGGGTGATTGAGAAGGTGCAATTAAAAGTTTCTTTTGCAGCAGCACTGTGGTGCAAGTGAAAATGACAACAGGATATCACAACACCTATTATTAAAATTGCTCACATTAAAAAAGTATTGCAGTTAGATGAGTTCTGAATGAATGTCTCATCTAACTTGACATTATTTTTCTCAGCATTGGCTATTGTGCTTAGTCTTACCAATTTCCCATTTTCAGACTTGAAACACAAGCCAGTGAAATCTTTATCAAACACCCTAAATTTCTTTGCTTACATATGTGAAAAATATGCCTGAATATTAGGGTATATTTCAGTAGTTGACTGAAGAGACTATTTGCTTGTTTCATTCTATCATTCAGATTTATTTGAGGTACAAAGTCCATTATCAAAAGCAAATATAGGTGACATTTGTGTAAAAGTTATATGTCTGAACATGTGGCTCCATGTAGAGTCAATAAAAGGCAAAAGGGAATTTTACAGTATGATTTGCTTTCATTGAAGGTTTCCACTTCAGAATAGGTTGAATTGTTCCTTAAAAGTGTCTCCCTTAACTGTAAATGGAGCCTACAATGATTAGATCAGTTTTAGTCACCTAATTTTTAGGTATCTAATTTATAATAGATTTTTCCCACTCTTCATTTTATCTTGACTGAAAGCTATCACACATTTTCTTTTAACGTATTTGTTCTCTCCCATTCATATAAAGAAAATGGTGTGAAGTATTTCCTTTTACTGTAACTTTCCTGTAAACTATTATCCTGCACTTTTTACTTTAAATGTAATGTTAATCCTGTTTTCAAAGTTCTTATCTGCCATCCATTGCTAAATATACAGTCCTTTACACGTATCTTGTTATATGTTGTAGTTGGAAATGCAATAATGGATAGCCAGTGTATGAATACTCTGGACAGGTAGATAATTTACCAGTGTATTCTGGCTGTTATTCACCACACGGGGTAAAACAGACTTGCAGTCTGTGGAGATTACTCTCTTCTTAGTGGTTTTGAGATTCCCTAGTCCAAAGTTCAATTTTTGCCACTGTGCTATGTTAAGAAAGTTTTGGCTTTTGAATTTAAGTCCAAAAGGATGTTGAGCGTTTATGGTAATACATGTATTTAATGATTAATTTGTCTTTACTTGCTCTCTTTTTTTCCTTAGCACATTGCTTGGATAATTGCAAATTCCATTTGCTTCAACAGGACAATGTGGGTGAATCAGAAATATGAAGTAATGGCTCACTGCCTTGTCATATATGTTTCCAGTTAAATGCAAGCATAACAAATTAGACTGACAAGATTAATGGTATCAAGATAAATGCTTTGTGTTGTATTAACACAGCAAATAATTTGAGCAAGTGCAGGAAAAAATAGTATTTTTTTTTAAATTTTATTTATAACTAGCAGCAGGCAAATTTTTTATAACGTAGTGTATCCACTTCTATTAATATTAGTTTTCTCAGCTGACACTTTTCCTTCTTTTACCTACATAAGAATACGCCTTACAATGTTAACAGTGTTTTTTCTGCTTCTTTAAATTAGAAGTTATTAAGTGAAAATAGCAAGAATTTTTAGCAGTAAAGGTAGTCACATATTTCCTTCCCTAACTACTTGTCATTTAGAAAATAAATTGGCAGTTGGCTTTTTCTATCTCAGAGGTGCATTTAAAAACATGTCAGGGGAAACAAGATTTTAATTGTTTTCATGCCACTGCAATGGTCACATGCAGAGTTCAGCACGCTATACTACTGCTTGTTATTAGCTGCCAACCTGCAGTAGACTTTTAAAATGGAAGTTGGTGCTTCTCAAAAAAAATTGGAATTAACCTTTTACGTTTTTAAGTGATAATAAATCACTCACTGAAGATCTATGACTAATATGTATCGCTCCACCTCCTCAGTCTTTAGACACATATGAGCATTCATAAAATGTTCTTGAATTTTCTGAGAATGTCAGACTATTCCCTTGATCACAAGGACTTTTATTTTGTTGGCCTGTTTCTGCGGTGCACTAGTAATAAGTGGACAGAACCAGCTACCAAATTAGCTAAATGAAAACGTATAACAGCTTTTAACCATTGTAAATAACTGTCCAATGAACAAACAACAAAGAGCATTACTCATAGAGTTTAGAAGAGCTGAAGAAAGAAAAAGGAAATATGTATAAACAAACAGTAAAGAAAATAGAACACCCCAACTTACAGTTTGTTGGTCAGCCTTTTTTTTTTTTTTTTCAGATGAAATTTCTGCTATATTTCAATGTTTTTTAAGTCTTTAAAGAAGAAAGTAGGCAGTGCAGAGAGTTACATCAGGTAGAGAGGAGCTGCTGTGGATTAGGTCTGTCAGAGCTGCCTTCATATTCATATTTTTAGTCAGCTAGTGGATTCCTTATGATATTTCTCCAGAACTTTTTTGCTTTCCTTTTGCTTTTTAAACTGGTGAGCCAGCAATATATCCTGGTCACCTCCAATGTCCTAATCCATTGTTTACTTTTAGCTGCAAAAAGAATCCTTTCATCTATTGGGAGGGAAAAAACAAAGAATGTTTAACAATCTTCTATATGCAGGGTGAGTATGAAGAATTAGGTTTACTCTGAAGATTGAAATTGTCCACTAGCTGACTCATGAGCAGAAACAGCATGGACACTCCTACACCTCTCTCCTAAAATGTAAAACTGAGTTCCTCATTTAAGTTTTTTTTCTTGTACTTGGCTTTGTGGGTGTTCATATACTTCAGAGTATATGATTTTTTAATCTCATAAAATCACAGTTTTCAGACTGAAATATTGCAGAGGCTTTCTTAGACTTCTTCCCTTTCTCCCCCTTTTCTTCATACTTGTTTTTCTAATTTGAGTCATAATCCCATACAAAATTTCCACTGACAGTACTTTTTTACAAAGGGTACCATTGTTATACACATGTTTCTGTGATAAAATAGTGTGGCATTTTTAAAAGTAAACCTCCCCTTTAACCTATTTAGATTTAACTACTTTGTGTAGTAGCTCATGAAGCGGAAAATAAAAATTAATATTTATGTAGGTTCTTTTTTGCTCACACTTCATTGCACTCACACTTCAATGAATTTGTACCAATTTCCGTTGTTCTCAAGCAGTTTATGAAAGTAAAAACTGGTCCCAATGTGATCCTACATCATCTCATGGAAACAGTTTTTAAATCCTGGTAAAATTTGTCATTTTTTTGTTATTTTTAATTAAAAAAAAAGAAAAATTACAAGTTATTTAAAGATTTCAATAGAAAATTTAAGAGCAAACTGAATAAAGGTGATTCTTTTCTGGCATTTCCTTTCCTTTAAAATATGAAGTGTTTCATTCTAAGATCAATTCAATTATTCATACCTTGGGGTTATCTAGCACACTTGCTTATTGCTGTGCAAAGAAACATACAATTGGTCTGTCCTTGACCCAGGTCTGCTTCCACTGCCTAAGGAGATTTCAAACTATTTCCTTTCTTTCCCAGGTGGGTGCTAAGAGCACGAGGACAGAGAAAGCATTTTTCACTGGTGGTGGCTGTTAGGTGATCTCATTCCCTTCTGTTGAAGTTGTTCCACTTTCATAACATATTAAACATTCACTGGGCTGCAGTGAGAGTGAGAAAGAAATGGATCATAATCGCTCAACCTGGTGGTTAGGGTACTCGCTTACATGCTCCAGGAAACACTTCAAATGAAAAACACAAAGAACACTCAATGCAGAGGCATTAAATGCCGGGCTTACCAATTTACGGTTGAGCACCTATATCTTTTGGATATCCAGTCATGTTCCTAGTGGCTCAGCAAAACTTGATTATTTAACTAAAAAAATTGAACAATTTCTGTAGAAGATTCTGAGAGTTCCTCTACCTCACATTACGGAATAACCTGTAGTTAAGGCATCTTTCCAAATACATGGAAGCAGAGTTGCTGTTTGATTCACTGACTACTAATACCCTAGCTGGCAACCTCCTTTCCTAATGTGAAGAAAGCAGATCCTCCCAGCACAGAGCAAAGCAGCAAAACCTGTAAGAATGAAGAATAAAGATCTATGCTACTTAGTACACATATTAACAACATTAGGTAGCATTTTATGCATATAGTGACTATTTTGTAACTCACAGGTTTAGGTATCTAGTTTTCCTCAAGCAGTTTCAGTACTATTTTCTAATGTTATGACTTTCAGTAGATAGGTGGACAATAAAAAAAACAAAATCCCTCTTTGTGGATCTAGTAATTTTTGCACTTTCAGACACATGTTTTACAAGTCTCATTTTTATTTTTCTAATCAACTTTTGACTCTCAGTTATTAGAAGTGGAAGTGATAGTCATAATCTAACACTGACATAACTGTACAAATGTATTTTTGGCTGTGGAAACAAATGGTTCTATATTTATGACATTGTGTAAGACACATTTCTGCTCTTTGAAAAACAATAAGATTTATTAGATCATTTTTCCTCTGCTGACAATGCCTTATATGTGTTTGAAATGCAGATAATAGAAACCGTACATATACACAGCAAAATCTGATAAATAAAACAAAAGCTCCACCAAGAGTATGATTGCAGCAGTATAAAAATTCAAAAGGGTCTCATAACAACATCAAATTGATAAAGGTTCATTAATGGTTTGTCCTACTGTACTAAGTAACAGACCAACTGACGAGCACATAGGTAAAGAGAACACAACTATGAATTGTGACAAACATTGTAGTTCAGTATGAAAGCACTTTTTGAAATAAATGAGGTAGCAAATATCATGTAGAATAATGAATGTGAAACAGCACCAAACGAAAATTCAGAAGAAAGCTACAACCACAGAATGGCCTGAAAAGCTTCCTATTATGTAGACCATATCTATAAATCAAACACAGTCATGCAACACCAAAATACCGCAGATGGTAATTTGCTTGCAAAAGGAGATCCACATATAAGGTGGAACACGATTTGTCAAACTAGAAGAAATTACCTCTGTGATGAATGCAAAGGTAAACTTTAAGTATCACATCACCTGGATTCGTCACTGTCATTAATACATGAAATGCAAAATATCTCCTAAAATGGCAGGAGAAGAAGCTAAATAAGATGGACTGTATGATAAAAACCATTTTTACTGTCTTTTTAGGTCTCTTTTACAACATATTAGCACAACAATTTTTCTACCCATTCAAGTCAAGGGAACATATATATGCTCTGTGGTCTTATTCTCCTACCCAGAAAATAGCAGGGATCATCTTCTTAATTCATATTAATTTATCACAGGGGAAGAAATTGCCTTAAACTTATGGGATACTTTTAGTCTCTGGGAGATTATTTGAAAATTTTGCAAATAATTTTGTAAGTAATTAGTAGCATTAGATTCTGTTTTTCACCAGGAGAGTCTGTAAATGGATCTTCTAGTGAAGAAGAAAAAACATAGTAGGATATATGACAGGAAGTGGAACAATATTGCCATTGAGGTATAAATGCACTCAGCAGTACTGTCTCCTTCAGAGTTAGTAAGGATCAGCCAAAACACACACATAGCCTGCAAGAAATATTCTAGTATACAATGTGTGACAAGAACTTGGAGGCAGGTATTGTAATCTGTTCCAACAGAAATGTGTAACAAAGTATGTTCCAAGGAACATAAAGAAATACATCTGGCATGTAATAACAGAAGATTCTGGGAAGAATACAGATGAGATACTCAAAGGAAAAAATATTAGTGTAGTGAAGCTTCTACATCAGAAAAAGATTCTTTCTGACAACCCAGAAAAAGAACACAAACAAGCAAGCAGTACAACAAAACAAACTAAACTGGTCCTCTATAGTGGCAACGTGGAAAGGAAGAAGCATTCCTTACAGAAATGCTGTGATAGCTTTATTGGTCTCTTCAGAGTTTTTGAAGAACTCTAGCAGACCTTACGTTAGGTAATAATCTCTGCACTTGCTGGGATACAAGAGAGATGTAAGCCCTTCATTGGCTGCACTTTCTCCCATAATGTGCCTGTGAAAATGCAAGCAAACTTATACTCTCCTTGACAGTCAGGAAACATATTCATAGTGACATGATTCTTCTTGAGGATTTACTTGACTTTAAACTGTCCTACAACACTAAAAAAAAATATTGCATTGTACATCAAATTTTCAGATATATTTTATTTTACTGAAGGTATGACTTTCAGCTGCAATCTAGAGGAAATATAAAGGAAAACCACAGAAAGCAAGACTGTCACTTAAAGTGGTGCATGAACTCCCTGCTTATCTATATCAGCTGTGATCTAGTGGTGGCGGAACTTATAGCTGACTACAAGCTCACACATTAGCTGGAAAAAGAACCAAGTTGTACTTTTTGTTAACTGGTTAGTACAGAGTAAAGGGTAAACTTGAGATACTGTAACAGACTCTGAGGAGTCGGTAATCTAACATAAGACTGTGTATACTGGGAATCATCTAGATACAGCCTTCTAAGGTACATGGTAAGTACATGAACCACACGTGACGTTACCATTGGAGCTGATGAAGTAATTAATCAATTAATAGACATGATAGACATGTCAGGTGGAAAGGCAGAACCTGAAGAAAGATGACTTTTGTGACATCTGTTTTCATTTTCACCTGGTTTCATCATTTTCCCTGATGAGAAAAAGATTCTTTGGCTTAGGGTGAGTGGCTATGCCTTGCAAATATCTCCTGTCAAGATGTGAGGCAGCATGTGATAAAGGTGTCTTGTCAGTATTTGTCCTTTATTTAAAGAGGAAAGAGGCATTTGTTCTTCCCTACTATTTTATCAGGCATCTAGTAGGAATGTCCTATACCAGACAGTCTGAGTGGGATTTACTTCAAACAAACATCTGAACTCTTCACCTCAGGCCCTGTGAAAATAAAATAGGAATTATATAAAAAAATATAGTGCAACTGATCTCTTTTGGCCAGCTACTTTATGATGACATGAATTGTGTCCTAGAGCAGCCTATTTCTCTGCAGTGAGATGAGAGACTAACTCAGATGTAGACTTCTACAATTTACATCTGTCATTAGGCAAATATAAATAACCCTTAAGAAGTACATTTTCAAAAGAGTTACGGATTCATTTTCTACCAGGCACAATGTTCACGTGTTTTTTGTTTCGTATGAAAAAAAGGGGTAGCTCAAGTCCCCACTTCTTTCACTTTCTGTTATCAGATCATTTGGGAACAAATTCTACATCACTTAGGTTAATTAAATACAGAGATCTAAAGTCCCAAGTATTCTGAAACACCCTGTAACTACTGCCAGTAGAAAATGACATTATATACATTTTGTAGTCAGATATTGTGTACACTGAAGAAAAACTAAGGTTCTGAAAATGTATTATCCTTCAAACCTGCTGAAAAAATGTAGCTCCTGATAAACCAGCAAAGGATTATTCTGCTGTCTGTAAGAGACATGCTATGTCACAGAAATTGGAAGTAACAAGTGCTGCAAACTTACTGTACTTAAATCATTTGCACACATCAGATTGCAATGATTTTGAAACTTTGTAGTCAAAGCTGGCTCTGGGCATCCTGCTGCTTTAGGCAATCTTCAGCATCCCCCGTTTTTAGTTGTCTCATTTAATTCTATATTTCGACTTTATTTCTGATTTTTTTCCCAACCAATTAAAACTAGTGTGTGCTCTTTGAAGTGTTTTGGGGGTTTTTTTCTTTTTTTTTTTTCTTTGGCTTGTTTTTTCTGACAATAGGGTCTTCTCTTAAAACTTTTCTTCCTCCTTGTTTTCCTTGTAAGTTGTTTCTGAAGAGTGCAATTTTTCATCACCTTTCTTTATCTTTGTCCCACTCTTTCTGTTTAGCAACATCTCTTTTGCATTTAGCATCTTGGCATCTAATAGTTTCTTTGTTTTGATGGTTTAGTATTATGTCATGTTCTTCTTCCATCTCAACACTCCTTTTCAGTTGTTCTTTAGCTTCTCTATTGTTCCTTCCTCTTCCTTTCACAGATCTCTTAAACATCCTATCCCCTTAACTCCGTGTTTGCATACACCGATACAATTATTCAAACACCCCATTCTCTACTCCACAGACACTAAACTGCTCGCCTGCTTCTGCTTGAACACGTACACAACTTGAACACTCACACAAATAAAGATTTCCTATGTAGGCACACAGTACAAATGGAATTAAATTCATTAAATGGTTTTTGTTTGATGGTTGGGTTTTTTTGGGGGGGTGTCATAGGTTTGGGGTTTTTTTTTTGTGTTTTTTTTGCCTAACGTGACAAGACAAGCAGGAGTTGTCTCCTGCTTAAAGAACAGGAGCCTGAGTTTTCTTTCAGATGTGGGTAAAACACTTTAAGCATTTCCTCAGAATAGTTTTTGGTGAAGATTTTAAGTATTTTAGTCTGCAAAAATAAATATTGCCTTGAGTTCTGCTACTGTGCCCTGTTGGCTTTGCAGTGTTATGTCTTCACTCTGCGTCTCACATATTCACATCTCAGAAATTTCATCTTATGTACATTGATTCATTCACCTATTTGTGGAAAAAAAAGGTAATTTCATCAATGAACATGTAGACACAGACGATGTCAGAATATCAGTAGGGACATGGCTTGAACATTTTTGTATTTTCTTTCTTTTTTTGTGTGTGTGTGTTTCTTCTAACACACCTTTGTTTTACAGCTTTAGCTATCAAAAACTTGCATGCCACTTGTCTGTGTTCTCAGCAACAGTTTCAGAGTTCTTCATGCTTCTGTTTAGTCCTGTAATACTGTTGGGTTTTCATCCTATTTCTCTTCTCAGTATCCACGTTCTTCAAGTTCATTACAGCTTAAGTAACACAGAAGTCCCACTTATCATAACCAGCTTCCTTATGTGATTCTTCAGGTGGAACTCCATGGCAGGGACAACCTCCTGCCTGATCTTATTTTATGCCTGCCCCCTGCCATTTGCCCCCTAGTCTTGCTCTTCCCTTAATAGTCTTCATACTCCCTCTCTTTCAGTTTCTTCATTGCTGATGTTTTATAATCTTGCCTCCATGCTGTTCTGTCTTTTCAGCTTGCTGGCCGCTTGCCATGAGTATCTTTCTTTTTACATCTTGCAGAAGCTGTTCACGTATATGGTGTCCTATAAACACTAATCAGTATCAAACATCTCATTTGCAGAATGTAAACTTTTCCCTAAAATGATCATCCTCCATCTCAAAAGACAGTGTTTTCATTCTGATGATAGTCTTTTATCCATCAATTTCCTGCCATTTCTTTAATTTGAAAGTTCGCTTGCAGACAGCCTCTTGCTTTCTAGTGAAATTAGAGATGCTCTGTCCAAACTGCAGTAAACATATTGAAATTCTCCACAGTCTCTACTTGGGTGTACTATGCAGAAAGCTGAAGCTAAATTCCAAGTCAGATGTTTGAGATTCTGCAGCACTCCAATGTACATGCAGAATATGTTCTGGTAATTTTAACAATATTTCAAAACAGAGTTTCTCACTGAAAGAACAACAGGAATTAGTAGTACAACCTGTCTATCATTGGTTTATTCATGTATGTATTAATTATTTTTATTTTCAGTTTTTCATGTTTTATAATGTTCTTAGTGAAATTATTTACCTAATTACTGAACATGTTAAAGGGGAAAATTGGAGAAATAATAGAAACAGCTCCTTTTCTGCCACACAAGCACACAAAAAAGAAAAAAACCCAAACCACCAAAAAATCCCACAGAACAAACCCTCCCTTTTTTCTTTTCTTTTCTGCAATGGTCTATTTTACTTTCAATTTTGGGCCATAAATCAATATTTTGTGGTTATTTTACTTAGGCTGGCGGGTCCAAAGGAACTAGGAAATCTTTCCTTTTTTTTTTTTTTTTTTTTAAATAAACAGCAACAATTGAAATCTAGTGGGACCTTCAATCTAACCAACCTCATTTCTGACATCAAAACTAAAAAGAGTTGGCAATATCGTACCCTTGGTTCCGGAAATCACTACCTCAGGTATGTGATACAGCTCAGGTTTTCTGGCATTGAAGGTATGGTGCAGGCTTCTCTTTTTACTTAGCACTTTAAAGGACAATGAAGGGTAGTTTTAAGCTTATTGATTTTGTTTTATTTTGTTTATGCCACGGTTGTAATTTGGAAGAGATTTTTATTGATTTTTTCAAATATAATTGCATGTCTATCACCTAAATTTCCACTACCTTGCACTATTTACTGCCAATTATCCCTGTGCTAAGTGGTTATAAAATGATTCCAGTTTTTGTTGGTAACTTATACTCATGCTATACAGGTATAAATGATTACCAAATAGTACAAAACTGGTGAGAATCTGACCTTTAATATTCAAAATATGTTTAATAATTGTTATGGGCATTCATATAAATGGCCAACAAGCCCAGAAAGATATCTTGAGATAAAGTAGCAAAGAAAGATTATGGTCATTGAGACTTACAGACTACAAAATAAGAAAGTTGTTACAGAAGCACTTTAGAGAATAATAAGTTAAAAATTTGGATATTACACTATCTCTGGAAAATAAAATACTATGCATGAAGGAATTTGGGACAGATTATTTAGTCAGGAGGTAATTAATGGGCAGAATGGACTGCAAACACTAACATAAAACTTCCAACTGTGAGTACATACATAAAGCCTGTAAGCGAGTATCTGCAAGAGGAAGAAATTACAGACTGCAAATATTCAACAGACTTAGATGAGAACAAGGTATTCTTTCATGCTGCAGTATTATTTTAGCAATGGAAAATACTTTCACACTCACTCAAGCTACGTTAGTACCCATGAGTGCATAATTTATTTCTAAGAAATATTTGCAAAAATAAAATGACTAAAGGTTTATTTTACTATAGCTTCTTCGACATTGTTAATGAAAAGCCAAATTGTCTTTATTTTTTTCTAGCATCAAGAGAACATCCACTGCTTATAACCCTGCTCAAAACTCTGACAGCCAATCTGACAACACAGTTAAACAGATTCCATCCTACAGCCATTTCCTAGGTAACCATCCACAGATATAAATTCCACACAGTGGGAGAAGAAATGAAAACATCTATGGTCTTTGTACCTTTCTGATCCAAATTTTTCCACCATTATTGATTTTGAATTTACTTATTACTAGTCTCATTTATAGATGAAATCTGGCCTTTAATCTACAAAGACCAAGGAAACAGCATCACCTTTTTCTTAGCAAAACATGTAGGACAATGGGATTATGCTTAGATGTGGAATTTTTAGTATGCTAAAATAGAAATGGCAATCATAAATTTTTGTATCTGAGAAATAAAAGTGCGATAAAAAACTAAGATGAACCCATAGATAATTCATGGTAATCACATACTTCTTTCTACTTTAATCTTAAAAGAGAGGAGTACTTTGTACTCACCTCTGGGAGAGTGATAGTAAGCAAGGTCTGACAATATGTGAATATTCCACATAGCTGTTGACTTATTAATTGTAAAACACTCTCCATTGTGCCAACAGAAGGACTGCTCAAAATATTTTTGTATAGCTCTAACTATGAGGCTGAATCCACACATTTTTCCTAAACTTCTGCATAGTTCATTACCAGCACTGGTCCTCCCTTCAGCAGCTCTAATTCTAGGTTTAACAGTTCTGCTCTTTGTAAGGTTTTTCTTTCTCTTCCTCTAAAACTTTATTCTCTTTAACCAGTTTCTCTGTGTCTGGAATCTCTAGAATCTAGTGAGGAAAAAAAAAACCCTGAAAAAATCCGCCCCCCCCCCCCCTTCCAAACCCCAGTCATTCTATCTTTTCAAGACTTTCAAGCACAAGAAGCCCTTGAGTACACTATTTCTTCACACACAAGGCAACAAAACCAAAAACAAAACCAAGAACCTTCCTTCCACCCATGTTACTGATTAAAATTTAGGTTGAAAAAGTAGTGGTGGTATCCTAAAGCTAACAACTGAAATGTCACTCAAGAAACCTGTCACCACAGGAACCAACCAAGGGGTAACAAGAATAGTTAATACATATTCTAGCTGAGGTTTGTGTAGCAGCTATTTTCTGGGTAGTGGTCAATTTTTTCTGCTAGTTTTAGAAATAAGTGAATAACATTGACTTACTTGCTTTGGAAATAAACAGGAATATGAGGGAGGGAAGAGGGATATTGAGAAGTGATTCATGATAGATGAGAAATAAGTTTATCTGACTCAAACCAGGACCAAAAGTAGCCCATTGTTTATGCAAGCAGCTACTTATTTCATCTCTGGTTGAGAAGACTGGGACTGCTAAGACTGAACCCTCTTCCTTCTCAACCTTCTATCTGCACAGGCCATTGGTCTTTGTGTTGAAGAAGAAGAAAAAGATATCGTGTTTATGCACGTTCTCCATTTCTCCTTCCCCATCTCACCTTCACCACTGTGGAAAGCAAAGCAGAAAATCCTGAAGCCTCTCAGCCCATCTCTCCTGGTTTCCTTTTCCTTCTTGTGCAATAGATCAAGAAGCAACCCTAATCCTTCCTGCACGGTACTCACAAAATTATACAGCAGCTGCTTCTGGTATTGAGAAAAAAGTGTTCTTTAAGAAGGAGAGTAAAGAGTAGGATGAAGAGAGAAATAAATCTCTGCAGAACGGCTGGCAAGGATGCTTGGAAAATTAAGTGTCCATAATCACTGATACCCTTTGTTCCTATGTGCATCCAAAACCATCCAAAACAATGTTTTAGAGCCCTGTCATATTAGAACAATCTTGAAATGCCATTATTCTTACAAAAACATTTTTCCTGCTCAAAGCCTGTTCCTCACTTTCCCTCATGATCATTCCCATTCATCTGTCCCATCTGTAAAATCCAACATACTCAGCATTACTGAGAAGAACTGAGCCACCCTGCAAGCAGTATAATGGGTAGAAAAGAGCTTCTACATATGAACAATATTTGGGACTAGGTCTACCAAACAGCAACAATTTAGAGCAGGGATTTTTAGGCAGTAAGTCAACCACACATTTGTGTCTAATGTATAGCATGCACAAATACCTATTACACATTCACAATTTACTTAGTCACCTTTTGTACTTTTTAAGAAATAAGAATAGAAGCAGGCATCTTCTGCTTTGTTGGGGACCTACTACGGGGGCTTTAGAATACACTTGTTAGTCTTATTTATCTAGATTTGGACTCACATCTTTCTGAAATAACAATGTTAGTTTCTTATTCTCCATGGTTTTGTTTCTTTTCCTTGATGTTCTACAGGTGTGCATGACTACTTCAGCTGAGTTCAAAACATGTTAATTATCCACATAAATTCAGGTTTTTTTGTTTGATAATTAAATCACTCAATAACAATAACACTGGGAATGTCACAAGAAAAGAGTGCAGTGTGCTGGCAGAAAGCACTTAAAAATCAAACATCAATTTGCCCAGTGTTTGGCTTAATATTCTTCTGTTATTTTTAATCTAATTAATCTTACTGCTTTTGATTCAGCAGAATCAATTGTTCCAGATTGTTTAGAAAGTTAATTGGAAAGTTCATGTATGATCTGAAGCTTCTGTGTGTATTTCATCTTAGTGTCTATTTTAGTTACAGGTTTTGGCGTAGTCCTTTGCTTGTGTTTTTCTGTACTTGATATTTCTAAAATATAAACAGGAAATAATGAATTACAATTATAAAATATCCTCCAACTCTGATTTCTTTTGGCATTTTAACGTGGGAATATTTTATATTGTACCAAGTTGCAAATGCTCGCTCACTAACCTTCAATTCCATTATAGTGGTAAGCACATTTCTGATAACCATGTGCTTAGAACTTACTTTCTCCTAATCACCCATTTGAAATTACAATAATGGTAAAAGCAAGGATGTTAAGATGAGAAGTCAGGCAGTGGAAGCCATAACTCTACTGTATGTTGTATTTGCTGATGCTGCAAGGTGATATTATACAATACAGAACTAGTGCAAAGTATGTGCATTTATTCCTATATCAACAGGGATATATCTAGTTATCATTGGTTCATTTCCTTATAACAATTATATATACATAACATATATATAAGAGTTTTATAACATATATATAAAGTTTTTAAAAATTCAAAATACAAGTTGTATAATTTGTTCCAATATAAGTTGTTCGAGTTGTTCCAATATGAACAATTTCAGGTTCACATTTCATGCATTCATAGACCTTTCATTTTGTAAATTATTCACTCAAATCTTGTTTGATCTTACAAGGATTTTCACTGTATATCTTTCATCTGTTTGTTTCTCCTAATTTTTCAAAATTTTAACATTTCTGAACAGTTTTCCATAACAGCACATAAAAATACTTACTGGTAGTAGTAATATTATGAGTGTGAGTAAATTTGTCTAGAAGTTAGATTGTTTCAGCTTTTGGGAGGGAAAGGATTCTGCACAACTTGTGACCCACGTCTGCACAGTGTATTCTCATTAATGCAACTCCCTGAACTTCATTCAGTTGTGGGTGACTGATCTGCGTAATCACTGTATATCTAATTCACCATGGGAGTCCATGCCATGTGATTGAAGTCCAATGTTATAACGACAATAAGGAAAACTACCACTGTTATAAACACACAAAACACACAAAAGTTGTTTATTCAAGCATAATGCAATGCAAATGTGACTCTCTTTAAAAGTTTCTGCCATTTAGAAAGATTCTGCTGGTTGCTGAAAATGAGCTGCCATGAATGTAAAGCAGAATATCAGTAAGGTGGATGTACAGTTCCATTAGCACAAATTTCAAATTAATTCAGTGCATGAAGAAAAAAGCATTTGTGAGAATTCTTCACTTGTGCCATATGTCCCATCTGCCCTCTGCAAAACATCAGCTTTGATGTGTTTTATCTTGTCCTTTCTTTCATTCTCAAGCCAGTGATTATCTTATCTAATGATTTTCAGCATGAGTCTTTACAAGAAAGAAAGTCTTTGTCAGGATCTCAGTGGAATACCTTCACACGTTAACCTACCTTTACACTTCGGCAAAGGTTTGTTCTTCCCTGTTGTCACTTAATGAAACTGTCTAGTGTTCAATAACTGCATAGACAAAAGTGTTATAAGGAAAGCCAGCAGCTACATTTTTTGCTGTGAACAGCCAAGAGTACTCATGTGTGAGTACAGGAGCTACTGTGCTAAAATCCCTTATAGAAGAAATGTTTGAGTAAGAATAGTCTTGGTAATATACAGCCTCATGGTACAAGCTGGTTACTAGCTGTGCTTGAGCTGAAAAGGCAGCAAGAGGTCTGGACCAACAAGCACAGCACTGGCACTGCCGGACTTCATTTACCACATGTTCATACCTAGCTTCAGCTGCAGCTCCCAGGAGCTCGTAGGTAACTGTGACAGGCTTCTGTGCCCCAAGGCTGCTCTGCAGGGAGCTCCCAACTCTCTAAACTGCCACTGTCACATTGCTGCTCCCTTTCTCTTTGAGAAGCATGATGCTAGGTGGCATCTGGATCAAGACCTTCCTGAATGTGTTCAAGCATTGTGCCACTTAAGCTTTGTCTGTTTTGTTTGTGCACAACCTGAAAGCAAGCTCTTTCCTGAGAAAATCTCTTGCCCTGTGCAGTGTTGCTTATTGTTTAGCATTGGTCTCTTTCTGAAGTTCAAAAATTTGAAGCCAAATCATCAATATAATGGTTTTAGTAATTGAATTCCCTGAAACAAGGATAGAAGTGAATTAATTTAACAGTAGGTAGATAAAAATTAGTCATAAAATGTTGATGCTGCTCAAATATACCATATTACAGTTTGTATAAGAAATATTTAACAAAACTTACTTTATTCCTCACTGAAATACAGACTGTAACATGAGATTATGTTGTTATTAGTAAATTAAACAGCTCTCAGGAAATGTAACTAGCTAGCTTCCTAGATACTCAGACCGGGCCACCTGTAGCTGTTAAATTCTAAGAAGGTTCCTGGGTTGGTTTTGTGCTGAGCCAGTCAGCACTCCCAAATAATGTCATGATACACCTTGGCAGTTACTACAAATCATCTTTCTGAAAACATAGTTTGGATATGGCTTCCCATTTACAGAAAATAAGAGAATTTAACATTATGGATTTGGACTGTTCCATAATTGTTCTATAATTTTACTGCCAGAAGAAGTTTATAAGTCTGTTTAATTTACTAATTTAGGTGTACATTTAGTCTATTCCAGCAGGTTGCCACTAGGTTATAGACTCCTTCTCTTCTCTTGCTTGTGTGCATTTCAATATTTTACACAACTTGGAAGAAGTTGAACAAGAAAGTTTGAGAAAGACCTAATTTTTAATATCTTTCAACCCAGAGAGCATCTGGGACGTGTAAGAGCTGGTAGCTATTCAGGCAAAAAAAGAGGATTTCAAATCAATCTTTCATATCCCAGAACATCATCTGACCCCATCTTTCTTTTCTATATGGCAGGTGCTGTAGATGTAATAAGTGGAATATTTCTGACCAGTTGTCTTTATCTGAGCTGACATGCTTACACTCCCTTTACAGTCACTGGAAGAGAATGGATGTCCCTGGAACACAGTGCAGCCCGTGACTATTCGTGCTAGTAGCCTCTTTCAGGTTAACAATTTAAGCTGAGGCTGGAAGATACACAGGGCTAAGCGAAGTCTTGTTTAGGGTGTCTCAAATGGCAGTGGATGACTATATTCAGGCACTGACTTGCCCTTAACTGTCAGTAAAATCTAGATTTCTCTCCAGCTGAGTTGATGATACTTGCTTTAAGAGATGAGAAATACCCTGCAAGATGCGTAACTATATTGGTTAGATCTCTGTTAAATATAGAAATTTACATCTTTAACTCACCCATTAAGTTATAGAATGAGCTTTCTTCATCAACTTGCTCATTTTCATGGCATCTTTTCTTAGGTGACCAACTTTTTCCATGCACTGGAGAGCAGTGGTGAAGGTTATATAATCAAAAGACAGGAAAGGGAGGCTGTCCTGTGAAACCAGAAGTGGCTCTAGTGTTTCATGCATTTGTCCCAGCCACTCCCAGTTCAGTTTTATGATCAATTAAAATGCAGTATCATCGAATTTCCATTTTAGTTTCCTCAGAAGAAAGGCAGCTGCCGTCTGAAAGTGATCCATGCATGTAATTTCTCTGTGTTTCCCGCACAGGTACTAATAGGAAATACTATTGTGAGCACCTGTACTATAAACCAGACGGCTTCACATGCTTCAGGAGGTTTTCTTTTAAGTCTCATTTAGGTCACCCAGATCATCTTGAGAGAAGCTAGCCTCAATGTCACTATCATAATGTTATGAATTCAAACAAGTTTGGAACATAGTAAAATCCTTAGTGGACACTTAAGCAATTAATCTTGTTTACATGTAATTATTGCAAGTAATTATTTCTGATAATAAAAGTCTAGCACAAAAGAAATATTGACTGTATCACTGAATTGCAGGTGATTTAAAATGTAAATAAAAAAGTCAAAAGTTTCTTGAGATGCTGCTTCTGTGTGCCAAATTTTACTACAACAGAGCAAGCAAAGGTAAAATACAGCAGTGAGCCTGTGAGAATCTACTTCAATGTGAAGAGTTAAAAGCCAGGTTTTTCAAGCTGACCAGAAAAACATGGAAATTTATTACGGGTCAGTGGAAGATAATAAAGTGGTTACACTAAATGATACAACAACCAGACATTTTCAAACAATCTTAAGCAGACCCAAAGGCAAATGTAGAATCATTTCCAATTCATAATCAATTGAAATTAAATGGACTGTCTGCTGATTTGCAGCCCTTCAGACTATGTTAATTTATGTTATTACTCCATGGAAAAGCAGTTGTGATTGCAACTTTCTACATTCTGATAATGCACCCTCCCAGAGCCATGTAAAAACCTCACAGAAGCTGATAGCTAGGTGTCCTGGTTTGAGGTATGCATATTTTGCAATTTGTTGTGATATTTTGTGCATCGTGCTGTTACATTTCTGCAACTCAGCAACAGAATACATCCCTTTCTTGGAGGGAAAATAAAAATCTATAAAGCAGTGTTTGAGCAACACAAATGCAAAAGTGAACTTTGCTTTAATCAATATGTTACTCTGAAGACCAAGGCCAAAAAAGAGAAAGACAGAAGGACCTAACGCTGTTTTAATTAGTTCTTAAGTGTCAAGGCCCTGAGAGCACCAACGGCCAGACGGGACTTCCTGGCTTTGCCTCAGACCTGACACGCCATGTCTCATCTGATGATCACCAGATTGTTGATGAAACCCCAGCCTGCTCACTTTGTTCGGCTATCATGGGCCAGCACTCTTGCAGCTGAGGGCACTATCCCTACCTCTGCTAGAGCCCCCCTTAGCTGCTGACTTGCCTTTCCTTGCAGAGCATCCCTGCTCTTGATGCTCCTGGACAATTAGCTCTGGCCTTCCTAAGCCTTGAGTGAGCATGGGGGACCTTGGCCCTCACACCATGCTGGCCCCAGCCCCTCTAAGCTGAGCACCGTGGGCTGGTCCCTACAACTCCAAATCCTGTAGAACGCTGTTGGCAGCCTACAGAGGCATCTTGCAGCCCTGTGGGCTCTGTAACACACCCTGCACTTACAGTGATCCTTTCTATCACAACCAAGTGAGGGTACAAGATGTGACTAAACTGACTAAGTCAGATGTGACTAATCTTTGCCACCTACCCAAGGGCTGACGCAGCAGATACTGGCTACTTGGCAGTATTAATCCTGTGGCTGTATGTTAGGTAACGCCTGGCATTGAGCTCAGTGACTCTGTGCTATTGATCCCCAACAGCTTCTAGAGTAACCTTATTATAAGGCAGCACATATGTGTGCTTCCTCGCAAGTGAGGCAAGAAATGTCTGAATATTTAGTCAAACATAGTTTAAGCTTTCACTCACAACAAGTTTTTCTGATTTTTCTCATCTTAAAACTTCCATGATAGGAGCTGGTACTTAAGAGGAAGACTTAGCGGGTAGTAGTGCTACTTTTGTTTTATAACTCTGTCCTCAGGTGTGTAGTCCTAAATATTGCCATTTTAAAACAACCTTATTTATAAAAAGATTTTGATGTGGAAAAAATAAATTATTAGCTACAGTAGTTGTTTGTATCACTACTGACAATATTTCATCCGGACTGGATAATAACAGCCTTTTGTCACATCTTTAAAGACATAGATTTCACAGAAATGACAACTAAAGAGACTACTAGAGCTCTTAGTCAGACTAATTACATATTGAAGCTATTTGATTAGTCTCCAGAATGCTAAACAAATAGATAACAAAAGAAGTTGGAGTGTCACCAAACCTTGTAGACCTGCACTGACAGAATTGATTATATGACATATTTTATATAATGTACATAAACCAAACATACAGTTACTATTCTAGACGTGAAACACAGTCACATGCCATGGAGAAATGCTGTCTTGCAGAAACTTTACTGACCTCACTGAGGAACTGACTCCTTCCTGACTCTGTATTTTGTGATGCTTGAACGCTCTGAGAAAGCCATCAGACAGCAAGGCACCCCGGACTCATCCTGAATCATCTGCAGCTTTCAGAGAAAGGCAAAACCAAATCACACCCCCACACCCACCCATAATCTTTAGTTAAATAACAGAAAGAGTATATCCTGGTTATTTCAGGTCAATAGCTCAAATCATTAACATGGAATTTGAAGAACCAATTTACTGTACTTTGGAAGGTAATTTTGTGAAAAATGCACCTCGGAGTACAAAGAGTCCAGATTGTACTGTAAGGAAAGACCACGGTTTCTGTAAATAGAGATAAAAGAGTTAAAAACCTGATCCTAATGACAACATGGAACATGTTGTTAAGTATGTTACCTAATTTGACTTGAAATCTCTATCAAAAGCAAGTCAATCATAACCCCTAGATGACCACTCCAAAATGTAATCGGCTTCAGTCACAAAACTATCATCTTGGTTCTCTAATTGCAGCTTCTAAGTCCTCAAGGTAAAAACCCTTCTGGTATGAATCATTTTTCACAGTTTAAGTATTCATGTCTCCTCAATTTCTTCAGTAAACTTAATATGGTTTTTGCTTAAACTTTTACAGAAGCTGGATTTTTAGTATGGTATTTCTTCTCTTCTTGAAATATCAACATGAAAATAGGGAACAATTTCTGTCTTGCTTTGACAGAAGGTGGTTTTCTTTCCTTTATTTTTTTCCCTCAAATATCACATTATCCAGCCTGTTCTCAAGCAGACTGTTAGGGGGACTTCCTGCATCTATAGGTTGTCTGTCCAATAGTTTCAGTTTCCTGAAAGTCACTTGATATTGTTTATTCATAAAAATATTTTTCTTCTGCCAGAGCCCAAAATGAATCCTGTGCTGTAGGTAGAAGACTATCTATGGGGTTCTCAAACTTCTGTTTTGTTGCTGGCAACCCACAGAAGTTAATAAATTATACCAGTTTATTTTGATTTGCTGATTTCAAAGAAGCCATTTCTCTTGTAAGAGTCACCAGGGTCAGCTTTCAACAGGTAATTAAAGGTATGCAAGTTTTGGAGCACATACAACTGTTATGAAGCATATTCTCTTGTCTCCAGAAATTCAGGTTTTTTTCCCTTTCCCTTGTGGAATTTGGACATTTGCGTTGCTATTTTGTTTATTCCTTATCACATTACGTATGATTTGACATGCCTTTTTTTTTTTTTTTTTTTTGCTATTTATTGTTGGATTATTTGACTAAAGGCTAAGCAAATTAAACAAAAAAAAAATTTCACCAGGAGAATGAGAGGAAAAATGATAGCTGGAGGAATCCTAGTAACCTAGTCTGTGAAAACTGAGTGGCTACTCCTAAGATTACCGCAGGAGAACCCATTAAGATGATTCAACAAAAGAAATTCTCCCCAAAATGCCATGAAAACTAAAGGGGTACAGGACTAACCATGGGATGGAGGAGGAGGAAGGGAATTTGGGAACAGAGCGCAGAGAATTCTAGGACTGTATAAATCTTATTACGGGATATTTCAGGGAAAGATCAAAGTGGGGGAAAGGGAGGTGTGAAGGTAAATTAAGATTAATAAATGCAGGAAAGTAGATGGTATGGTAGAAAGTATTGGTCATGGTTGAGTAAGTGCTAGTTGATATGCTTGCCTGAGTCCTGTGCTTGACCACTACAGTTTATCCTATATTCATATTAATATCTATCTTCTCTGCGTATCAATTCTAGATCATAAGACTGCACACGTGAGTGCTAGGAAAGTTCATGTTAGATTAGCTTGCAAGAACAGTAAGACGTCTGAGGGCCAGTGACTGCAGGGAGAGACCGTAGGTCTAAAGGACCCATGAGTCCAGGTGTCATCAGCTGGGGGAGATCGGGGTCTTGGGGCCAAAGATTGGGTAAAATGGGGGCTTCAAATCAGCTACTGGAGAGACTTTTTTTTTTTATCCAGGGAGGTATATATACTCTATTATCAAACTCTCATTGTGATCAGGCAGTGAGGGAGAGAACTGTGCTGGGCTGTTCATGTGCTTGTGGGTGCCAAGACAGGCACTGCTTTCTGTGCTGGTGTGTGTGTCTGGCCTTGCTTGTAGCGTGTGCGTGTCTGTAGGAAAACATGTTCAACCTGCATGCTGGCTGCACCTGGCGACAGGGAACGACAGCAGCAGCCTCCCTTTCACCCAACTTGGGTGGCAGGACTCCCCTGGTGCTGAGAGTCCACATAGACTCTGCTGTGGTGGGCCAGGAAGGAGATCCCCCTGGCTCCCAGCATCCCCTGTCTTTCCCACCTCTCATATTTACAAAACTCTTACGGCACGTTAGTTTAATTTATAATACTGACTGTTATTAAATCAAATGGTACACACGGAGTCTTAAATGTCTGAGAAGTCAAAATACACAATGGCAACACAGTGGTCTTGACAGGTCAGAAATATCCTAAATAGAAAAAAAGACAAGAAGATTGTTAGATTTTTGGCCAACAATGTTGTTTTTGACCCCATGTGAAGTAACATTCATTATAGCTTTATCCTCTAGTTATTTGTTATTAGTTATTTCTAGTTATTTTCCAAGCAGTGATATCAATCTGTAGTTCTTGGCATATTTAAAATATTAGAGAATTATTTTTTGTCTACTTTTTTTCTATTTTTCCAAAGCTTGGTAAGTATTAAAGATGGGATTGTAGAACACATTTATGAGTTTAATTTTAGCAGACACTTCCTTACTTACCATTATTACAGATGTTAAAGTCTCTGTTCCAACATAAGGTTATGGGATAAATACAGTCCTTTTTTTGTTTCAAAAAAAAAAAATCTTAAAAAGAAATGTAGATAATTTCAACCTAATTAAATATGTGCAAGTTTATTAATACGGCTTCTGTTATATTCCTGTTAGTTCCATGTATTTTATATAGTATTTTACTTTTTTTTACCAACTTGATCCTTACTTTTTTCATTCTGTGTAGTTCAAAAATCATGGAACTAACAGGATTATAACAGAAGCCACAGAATCACTAAACTCATCTTAGTGCTGCAAAGTAGGATCACATACAAAGACTTAAAAAATAAGGTTCTACACAGAAGAATCAGTATACTGTCTTTAACAGTGGGCATTAGCTGGTACTTACAGAAAACACATAAGAAACAAAACAATATTGAATAATATTTTGGGGAAATATTCCTATGTTGAGGAATAGAGGTCATGTTCTTTTAGTTTGTAACTTAGAAATTTCTTGGACTGCTGATTACATTCAGACCATCTTGCCTAATAGCTTTTGAAAAGTGTTTTTTCCCACTAGTTTGTCCAACCTATTTATAACACAGCTTTACTTTTGGCATCTAAATTATCCCAAACCAATGGGTGCCACAATTTAATTATGCTCTAAGTGAAAAGGTATTTCTTTTTTTTAAAAAAAACCCTCGGTGTTAATTTATTTTTTTCCTAGATTTTCCTGAATCATTATTTTTTATTAACCTTATCTATGCCGTTTATCACTTTATAGACACCAACGATATCACACTTTCATCTAGTCATCTGTTTCCTAAGTTTTGTTCTGCATAATTGTTCCTTTTTACACAGGTTTTTTCATTCTCTGGTAATTTCATATCATCTCTGATCATTTCTAAATACTGAACGCTTTTTAGAAATGGGCTGATCTGAGAATATGAAAACATTTAAGATATTGACATACAATGGATTAGTATGGGGGCATAATTTAAAGTTCAAATAGAAGTTATTTTTGCTTGCATGTATCAGTATTGTAATTTGTCTGTGATTTTATCTTCTCGTCATTCACTCCCATGAGATTTTTATGAAGGTCTTGACAGGTTGTTTAATTTTTTATTTTGATTTTGGTATTGGTCAGTATTTTCTATTTTCTATTCAGCCTATGTTCTAGACCAATTGCAGATATACTGACAAGCACAGGTCCCTGCACATAGTCTTGTAAGAACCTAACAATGCTTTTTTGGAAGTGGGTTCAATGCTGGTGTGTTAAATTTTTAACTGATATCATGTTTCAGAATAAGGGCTTTGGTTTTTTGCTACAGCAATTAGTATCCTCCTAGATAGTCCTTCAGCCCAGTCAAAGAGAAAGCAAAGTCCAAGATCTGTTGACAGTAGACAGTGTGGAAGAGGACACCTTATCTTGTGGAGGGGGATTACCTTTTTATATGTATGCAAACACTTTTCCTCAAGCTCAGAGAATAAGCTTTACTTTATTTTATTTTCTAGTACAGATCTAAACACAACAAACATATGCTAGTATCTATTTTTTTTGTTTTAATATTCCAGTCATAAGATGCATTCTGTTTAGTTTCAATAAAAGCACCAAAACCTCATTCCTGACTAGTTTGTACTTCTCTTTGCTTGCAGTCTCAGTTTCTGTCATCAATATGTAGTCAACTGTAATGTTTTCTTTCTATTGTTTGCCAGCATTAAGAAGCACCCATTTACAGAGTTCTTATGAGCATACAATACAGAAGACAGCATCATGCTTCTAGTTCTATAAGGACCCACTTCTCCTTCCACTGAACTCTGGTAAAACATGATTTCTCTGTGGTATGAGAATAATCAAGTCTTAAGGTCAGAACAGGTTAAAGAATATAAGGTGAGATGTGACATAATCTTACTGATTAGTGGCAGCCAAAATGACTTACAGTTTTAAAACTCTGTTTTGATTGAATGAACATCAAGAGCTGAAATACTGCAGTTGAAAATATATTTCATTCTCTCAGAATTAGTAGGGAAAACCATATTTTTACTATCTTTCCAGGAGTCAGAAGGGGTTTCTGCTGTTTTGACTAATACTTTCAGTAAAAAAAAGTTTTATTTTGTGTATGTCTATATACATATATATATAACACTAAGTTTTCTGATGTTCTTTTAAACCAAGTCATACAGTCATAGAATCATGGAATAGAATCACAGAATCGTAGCGTAGTTTGGGTTGGAAGGGACCTTTAAAGGTCATCTAATCCAACCCCCCTGCAATGAGCAGGGACATCTTCAACTAGATCGGGTTGCTCAGAGCCCCGTAAGTCATTTACCTGTGGTATGACTCAGGCTTTGTATCTAAAATGAAGCCATGTTCCTTCCTTCGTCTCCAAGCACTAATTGCCTTGGTGTTGAAGCATATCAATAAAAAGCATACTGACTGAGTCAGTTAATAGACAGAGAGAAATATTTTCCTAGGAGAAATAAAGCATATTAGTATTTAGAATAGCATCAAGTGATTTGTTCTGCCCATCTACTCTCATTCCCCCACTGCATATACAACCCCTCTATGTACAGCCACAGAAAAAGGATCCTTAGTCCCACATTAAGTAATTGACAGTATAAAGAATAATGAGACTAATAATGAAAAGTAATGAGATGTAAAAGATATTCCTAAGGCTATTGATATCAGTGGTGGAACTCACTTCTTGCCCCAGAGCAGCTGACCCAGCCAAAGTATATACTTATTTTATGATTAAAAATCTGAAATATTTTTTACTTTATCAAATCAGCACAAAGTTCATTGCTGGAAAATTAATTGCACATCGCTTTGGTAGTAGAAGACCTGGAATCCAAAACTGGAAGTCCTAGGCCTGCAAATATGTCATGTAGAGGAAAAAGGCATAGAGGGGCTGCTACAGAACTACAAGTTTACTGCTGCTTCTAACAAGAATTTAGTTTCCCTGTGTTCCTGTAGGATTTGGGAACTCCTGGTATTTGAGGAATATTGCAAAGATTCTTTTTGAAGACACTGGATTTCAGAAGTGTTTGGTATATGAGTTCTTTAGACAACCTCAATCTTGTTCCAGACCAGTTAGAATGTAAAATGAACAATGTAAGATATTAAAATGAAGTACAGCTCATATCCAACAGAAGTCCATAGAGAAAAATCTAATCTTACAGAATAATCAGATAATTTAAATAGTAAATTTGTAAACCTTATAGTGTAGTCGTGGACAGTATCTTCCTTTTCAATTGGGGTAATTTTTCCAAATATGTTTTATGCTATTAATTGTGCACCTCCTCAACTGAACTGCAGCTGTAAACAGTAATAAATGAAAAAGCATTACCGTAGTCCATGAAAAAGGTTAAATTTGGTGGCTAAATTTATCTTTTGTGCATTTAAACAGCCAAATTCTTTAGGCAATCAAGATAATTTTCCAAACATTTTGAGAATCAGTCTTGTATGTCTCTTAGCTTTTCACCAATGCAAGAATAACACATAGAAATAGACTTGGTCTGGCCAATCAGAGCACAGAGTAACTGAACAGCTATTGATGCATACCTGTATAGATTTTTCCTTAGCTGTGAGTTTCTCTGCACACTGGTTGGTTGAGTTTATCTGATTTGCATAATCACCGTACAGTTATTTCTCAATAGTTCAAGCTGTTCAAGCTGTTTACCAGCAACAAAGATGCAGTCTCAGCTTCTCTTTCTCTCCAACTGATATAGAAAAACCCTAAAATTTATATGAAAGAATAGAATAAAATATTCCAAAAATCAAAGAAAATGGACCTGTCAAGCAACTGAAAGGAAAGCTGTATTAAAGTTGATTCACTGGATTATTCCTATTTCCATAAACATACCCCTCCCCATCTTAATATTTATCTTGTGCAAGCAGGTCAATAAGGTTGTCCTCACAAGAATTGTAATATTTCTATCTACTTCTCCCTAGCCTCATTGGGAGAATCCCACTCTCCCTTCTGTTTAGTAACATATGTAGTTTTTTCTGACTAAAGAAGAGCCCAGCAGATGAATGGAAAATGGGGAAGAAAAAAAATAGAGGGGGATAAGAAACAGAAACAGGAATGTGGAGAGAATTTAGTAAAATGAAGGCTTGGACAAGCATAGCAGAAGGTGTACAGCAAGGGTCAGAAAGATGCCTCTATATATTTTTAAATATAGTTTATATTTGGTCTATTTCCATCATTTATCTTTGAATACATCCTTGTCCATATTTCACTCAGTAACTTTTTACTGTCACCACCTTCACTACCACATTTAAGTATTTTTGTATCATTTTTCTTGTAGAAATTTATATAGAGATTAATCTGTGATAATTTAATGACATTTGAGTCTAGAATGGATCAATGGTTCCTTAGTATAGCTTCTCTTATATGAAATGACTAATAATTTCATAAACGAAATCTGTATTTTCAAAATCTTTATATTAGTAAAGATTTCTAGTCTTTAAGAGACTAAACTATAATTTTGACTATTTTATTTTTTTGTCTCCCCAAATTGCCTTTATATGCAAATATTTATGTCTTGCAGAGTAAGCATAATAGGGAGATAAACAAAGGGTAGGAAAAGTTGGTAATTTGTTTATTGCAAATACGTAGAGGAACTGCCTAAAATTACAATGTCAGTGTTCCTTGATCCAAAGCAACTGGCAGATAAGAAGGCACTTCAGGGTGAGAAAAGAAATCAGAGTGTGAGGTCGGGCTGAGATTTATTTGTATCACTTACCACAAATTCTTGCAGTTCATCGCGGAAGAGAATGCAAAAAATTTCTTCCTGATTTAACTTCTCACTGGCATTACAGAAAACTCAAATTAAATTGCTTCATCACTGCTGCTCTAAGCTTTCTACTCTAGAGGACTTATGTTTATCTTCTAAATTCAATGGGGTTTAGACTCCGATTATTTGGACTTCTGGTCTACAGTTCCTCATTTCTTCTTACAGTATTTATGGCACTGAAGCCTAAATAAACATTTAACGGTAACTGAATATACTACTTCCACTACACCTTCTGTAACTAGTTATTATCTCTTGCAATTCACTCATATATTCTGGTGATAGTTGCCGTTATGAGAATTTAGAAAAGATTGCTAGCTTACAAATATGCCTCAGATTTCCCCAGTTAGACTGTTTCATTTTTTCTTTATTCTTTATCATTCTTCACAAATATTGAAGTACATTTCTTCAGAGAATACTTCCCTAGAACATTCAGACATATGATTTAATCCATAAAGATGATTGTCCATCTTGTCCAGAAGTAGCATTTAATTTTTGAAAATGCTGGTCTTGCTGTTTTCTTCATAAGAAAAGCTGCTGATTCTTCTACTTAGGGGAAAAAAAAAACCCACCAACCTATCAAGTTTATAAGTCTGTAAGACTAGGTTCCTGCTACATACTTACATGGGTCAAAAGCCATCACGTCAGAGTACAATGTTGCATTTTTTCTTCCTTTCCCAAAGTGATAGGCACTTACCATCTTGCTGATCTCCTGATAGCAATGGATTTCCCACTTATTTACTCTTCATTCTTTCCAAAGTATATTCTGACTACTGTATTTATGAATTAATGTATTCTTTTGATCTATACAGTAATAGTTTGTGGGTTAGTTTGGAGGAAATTTTCAACAATATTTTCAAATGCAACGGGGAATAACTCTTTCTTCTTTCATTATTCTTAGCTTTCTCAATTACTTAATTGATATCTTTGTCTTGCAATATAGTCTTAATCCCCTTCTTTTTCTGTGTATTCAAGTAACTAAGCATAATACGTCATACCTAAAATCTCCGGTGAATTACTCCATAACTCAGAAAATCTTGCATGAAAAATTATTTGCAGTTGGTTTGATTAGTAACCTTCTGCACTACATATTATGGTTCAAAATCAGCCACATGCATATACCCTGCACAATCAGTATGTGATATTATGAGGTAACAAGAGACGTGAGTAAGACAACGTCAAAACCATCAAGCTTATGTGCAGAAAATATATGGCTACCCTAGGTGATAGCTAAATTTCCTTAATCCTATTTTTATTCTTGGAGTTCCTGCTTTACTTCATTGTAAACTACCTCTCTAACATCTACTGTTTAATGTATTATTATTAAATGTTTCCATTGTAACAAGTAATAAAACTGTTGTTCAGTGTTAACTTGTATTACTCCCTGTAGCCAAAATTAATTTCTCTTAATGTTTCATGTGAGGCTTGGTTTAGTTTCCAAAACTTAAGAGACTAGCTGCATTTACAATGCTATAACTGCTAATCCTGATAGCAAAAACTTTCCCTTGGCTCTCTCAGATGCTTTGCAAATTGTGTGAGTTCTAGTCTACATCACGATGATAGGGATCAGTTTATCCTGATGAAGACACTGGTTAATTGTCTGTCTCTTCAATTTCCACTGGCTTGTGGTATGATTCATTTGCCAACACAAGGATGCCTAGTGACACTGAGATGTCCTAGACTATCTTGTGTAGTTTCATCCACTGTTACAAAAGGACGTTACTACTGCTTTTGTGTCATATATACCAACTCTGCACAGATGTCTTCAATAGCATTTGACATGTGAAATTCCATTAGCAATTATGTTTGGACAAATTAATTCCTAGATCTCTACTAACCCGCATATTAATTTAGATGAATTTAATTATTTTTATGTATATACATTCAATTCAGGGCCTCAATTAAGTTGAGTACAGATGGTGTCTAGTGGCATTTGAGATTTCTTAGTAGATTTCACCTGGCTTCCAGCTGCTGTTTCAGAAGGGCAGAGATGTTCCCTTGACTCCGTCATATTTGCCAACACTATGAAGAATCATTAGAAGCCCAAGGGTAGACATTTATATTTAGGCAAAGATATCCCACAGAAAGTGCCTAAAACCTAGAGGTGAATTCTACCCTCACTATTTTTTGGAACAGAGAAATAGTAATTTTTCATTTTGAAATTATCAAGAAGATTAGATTATTTCAAAACATATTTGAATTGGAAAATCTGTTGAAACTGGCTTTCACAAAAGAAGCCATTTTGTGATACTGGAGTTTCATTTTCTGTCACATTGTCTTTTTTTGCTCTGTTATTTTTGTGTTCCAAATAATATTATGTATTTTAATTTCCCACGGTCGTTTAAAATAGTCACTCCATGAAACACAGACACATTTATACATATGTTTTGGCGTCTTCTAGGAAGCTTTTATGAATCATAAACTTGCACTTTTTAGATATTATTGTTTAGGAAGAATTAATTTTTACACAGTTTCCTTTTTGGTTTTGTTTTTAGTTGTGGGGTTTTTTTTTAATCCATGACGCATTTTGATTCAAAAGTGCTTCTTTTTTCATCAGGTGAGGTTATTAGGTGAGAAATAATACTAAGGATTTTTGTTACTTTTTATGAAACCATTGGGTTAAATCAAGTGATTTTTCTTATGTACTTCATTTCTTCACACAGGTTTTCTTGTCAGGCTTTGTTTTAATAAGAAATGGTTGCATCTAAATTGTGGGACAGGCACATTCACCGGCAAGTAGAGTATGTTTGTCGATACCATTCAGAGCAGCTTATCTTTTGGCACAGGCTGCTGCATGCTCCCATCCTGAGAGGCGAGCACTCTCTTCCTCCCTTCATGCAATGTCATCCATGAAGCAGATGGAGGAAGAGAGTGTGCACCTGCTCTCATGCTGCTGTGCAGCCAGGGCACAGACAGAAGAGGTGACCAGGTCAAGAAGATTAAAAGTATTCCTTGAGCCTCACCCTTCAGACACTGCTAATTAACTTCTTTTCTATTGCCTTTAGAAGAAACACCCACCCACGTTCTTCTTATCTGCTATTTCATTTTGTTTCATTCTGTAAGAAATAAGAACAGCTAAAACAGTAACGTCCATCTAGAGGTCAGTAGAGGTAGCAACCAGTCATGTTTTTTTAAAAAAAAGTTTTCAATATGGGTTATATGGTATTTATTAAGTGACAGCATGGATGTTGCTTGGAATCTAACAGCTGTGTGAACAGTCATCCCAGAAAGCTATAGTTCAAACTCCTGGAAATTTCTAACTCCCACTGAGTAATTTCAGAGGGTTGCCACATGTGTTAACATTGCCAACAGATTATGTCATCTCATTATCTGAGACTTGTGATTTAGATATCTATACTTACAGGTTCAACCTAGTGACCCACGTATCACTTTATGTCTCATTCTAATAAAACCTCTACCTAAAACAGCAGGGGTCTCTGTGGAAGGGGGAAGTAATTTTACTTCTCATGTATATCTTCCACTCAGACAAAAGAGAAAAGAAGAAAGAGCTGTTTCCTAATAAGCTGCACTTTCTGATATGGAAGCCATAATGTGGCTAAACAAACTAGATTTCAGTTTCCTTGCAGTCTTTGATCTCCACATCTTCTAAAGCATTTTAATAGCTATAAAGAAAATCCCAATCCCCGCCAAAGCCCAAAAGTTTGACTATGTACACCAAACCAAGCAATGTTTGACCTCAAAAGAAAGAAAGAAAGAAAAACTTTCCAAAAGTAAAAATAAAAATATTATTGCGTTAACATAATCAAATAAAGTGGAGAAACAGGGTGGAGGGGGAAGGAAAACACTTAAACACTTCTTTCGCTGTTCTAGTATCTCACTGAGCTTTTCTAGGCACTCAGGAAAGTCCATGGCAAAATAAACCTAAGCTAAAAGAAACATAAAACTAAAACATATCCCTCTTAAAAAAAGCAGTGAAATCAAAATATCCACATTCCCACATTATTCTTCACATTATTCAGGCTTTGCAAGCACATTGTTATAAAACTGGGTCATTTTCCTTAAAAAGTATAACAATATTGCAACTAAGAGAAATGTCAAAAATTATACCCAGAAAATACATCAGTTAAGATGAAAGAAAGTAGGACAATTATGCTTAATTTATACTTCTGATTAAAATGCTTATAAACAATACAATACAGAAATTACCTACTGGTTGCCATATGACTCTTCAAAACATATCTATATTTCAGACAAATATAGAAACTTGAGTTTCAATGTGTCTAAAAATTAATATTTATTATCCAGAAAGTAAAGGAACTTTTTTCACCATAAAATCTCACTGCCTACTTTTCATATTGAAGTAGTTATTTTCTTATCTGTCAGGAATAAGACTGAAATAGCTTATCTTTTCAATAAACTATAAAGCAACTTTACCATCAACAGTATTTTGTTTTTATTTGACAACAGTATTTGTGACCATCTTGGGGGCTGTTCTTAAGAAAGCAGCTCTGTCTGTCAAATGACACTGTCATCGTCATTTCAAAGTGATTCAATCTCATATTACCTAATTAGACAACAGTATACACTGTTTTAATAGTACTATGTAAGATATGCTGCATTCTCTTATTTTTTTGTTTTGTTGTTAATATTATTTCTTAACTGTATTCATATTATTTGGTTATGGACAACAGGGTGACCTTCACCTATTCTGTATCAAATGAGAGACAGAAGTAAAGCTTACTAAGTAAAATTTCTAAAGACAGTCTAAAATAAGATCCTTGTTGTGATTCTGTTAAAATAAGTTTGTTCCATTCTTTGTACTATGGTAGTAATGCATTGGTAATTTTATTCTATAATCTATTTCAGTCAATTTCAGTTTTCATAGGAATAATGATAAAATTGCAATTAGCTGTATTTATTCTTGTCCTTATATTGACAACTACCATCATGCGTCTGAGATTTTTATTTATGTTACTAAATAAAAGGAGGTAAAGGGATGAGTTTTCACACTGTGGATTACTTCTTATCCAACCCCTGGCTTTGTTTTGGATCACTCTATCTCTTTCCAAGACAGTCTAGGTTCTAGCACACACTTGCCCTAACAAACATCTGGCTCAGCTGCAGAGTGGGTTGCTTCAGATTCTGTCCAGTTTTTACTTAACAACTTAGACATACCCAGAGCATCTCCTCCCAGCAGTTTCATCATTACTGTTCTCAGAGGAGTGGAATATATAAAATCTCATTTATTAAAAACAAAGTGTTGCATGATAAAACCAGGGAATGAAAAGAAGTCTGACGGGGACAGAAACAATGGACATCAGGAATTATTATTACAGTATATGCCACACTGAAATATTAGCAATATATAGCGTTTTCTTTTAAGAAAAAGAAGAGCTTTTCCCAAAGATAACAAATGTAGAACAAATGTCTGAAAAGCTCCTTTTAAAAGTAAAAATCAGCTACATTAACACTTAAGTTTATAATTCTGTCATGCTTTAGTTATATAACTGAATTTTCATTTAACATGGCTAGTTGCCCTCTAACTCACGCTTCCTCTACTAGCTTAAATTGTCGCAGCTTCACTGTAATCCTCCATTCATATTTTATAAACACAAAGCATAATTAAATAATCCAATCTGTATTTTGTTGTCATATCATTCTCTATGTATTCACTTTTACCTCCTATGATTTATGGTATTAACTGAACATAAATATTCCCTGGTTAAGATGTCATAAAACAAGCTGTTGGATGAATACTGTATTTGAAAACCTTCTAGGCAATCAGCAATCAAAAAAATCAAAAAGCAAGCAAACATCTGCATCTGAATTTACTTCTAAAAGGCTTTAAAACTAAAATTAAGCTCTCAGAGGTTTGAATATGATTAGAAGTATGATATTGGGCAATATATTGCAGTCTGTCAGGAGGGTGATTCAAATTTGTATTCCACAAACATAATTTCTTTTGGAAAAGTGGTAATATTAATAAAAAGGAATTATACCTGTTTAAAGGAGATTATGATAAAGAGAAACATATGAGCAAACTCCTAATTTCAGATGGGATGATGGGAGTAAATGAAGTACCAAGATAGATGTCCATGATACTATTATCACATTATTAAAGCATGATTTTGTAGTCTTCAAATAGTACTTTTTCAATATGTCATTTTCCTTTTAGCAAATTAGACAGAGCTTCACAGAGAGAGAACAAATACAACTACCACACCCCTAGGAATAAAATAAAACAAAACAAAACAAAGATAAAATGCTGAATTGTCTGATGAGCTATCTTCTAAAGGAAAGTTCAGAAAGACTTTCTATAGACAGGTGAGAACCGCCTCACAATCGCAGGCCTTGGTTCTCATAGGGGACTTCAACTTCCCTGATATCTGTTGGGAAGGCTACACAGCTAGGAATGCACAGTCCAGGAGGTTCCTCCAGTGCATTGATGATAACTTCTTGACTCAGGTGGTGGAAGAGCCCACAAGAAGAGGTGTACTACTGGACCTAGTACTGACAAACAAAGAGGGACTGGTGGAGGATGTTAAGGTTGGGGGCAGACTTGGCTGTAGTGATCATGAGAAGACAGAGTTCAGCATTAAGTGCAGTATGCACAAAATGACAAGTAGGGTTGAAATGTTAGACTTCAGGAGGGCTAACTTTGAGGTCTTCAAGAAACTGATGGAAGAAATCAGATGGGAGAGGGCTCTAGAGGGTAAGGGGGCTCTAGAGGGTAAGGGGGCTCAAGAGAGCTGGCTGATACTCAAGGACCAGCTCCTCCAAGCTCAGGTTAGGTGCATCCCGAAGAGCAAGAAATCAGGCAAGGCAAGGAGACCTGCGTGGCTGAGCAGGGATCTTCTGGAAAAAATCAGGTGGAAGAAGGGAGTTTACAAGATGTGGAAAAGAGGGCTGACGACTTGGGACGAGTATAAGAATGCTGTCAGGGTAGGCAGGGAAGAAAAGAAAAAAGCCAAGGCAGCCTTGAAATTGAACCTGGCAAGGGATGTAAAGACCAATAGGAAGGGTTTCTTTAAGTATATAGGAGACAAAAGGAAAACCAGGGAAAATGTGGGCCCGCTCTTGAATGAGATGGGTGCCGTGGTGACAGATGATGCAGAGAAGGCAGAGTTGCTGAATGCCTTCTTTGCTTCTGTCTTCACTGCTCAGGCCAGCTCTCGGGAGTCCCAGACTTTGCAAGTAACAGAGAAAGTCTGGAGGAAGGAAAACTTTCCCTTGGTTGAAGAGGAACAAGTTAGAGAACAATTAAGTAAACTGGACACCCACAAGTCTGTGGGGCCTGATGGGATACAACCGCGAGTGTTGAGGGAGCTATCAGAAGTCATAGCTGGGCCGCTCTCCATCATCTTTGAAAGGTCCTGGAGAACAGGGGAGGTGCCTGAGGACTGGAAGAAAGCCAATGTCACTCCAGTCTTCAAAACGGGCAAGAAGGATGACCTGGGAAACTACAGGCCCGTCAGCGTCACCTCCATCCCTGGAAAGATGATGGAACAGCTTGTTCTGGGCGTCATTTCCAAGCATCTGGAGGAAAAGAAGGTTCTCAGAAGTAGTCAACATGGATTCACCAAGGAGAAGTCATGTCTGACTAATCTGATAGCCTTCTACGATGGCGTGACTGGATGGGTGGATGAGGGGAGGGCAGTGGATGTTGTCTACCTTGACTTCAGCAAGGCTTTCGACACTGTCTCCCACATCATCCTCACAGGCAACCTTAAGAAGTGTGGGTTAGATGAACAGACAGCGGGGTGGATTGAACAGTGGCTGACAGATAGAGCTCAGAGGGTTGTGGTTAGTGGTGCAGAGTCTAGTTGGAGGCCAGTAACAAGTGGTGTCCCTCAGGGGTCGGTACTGGCTCCAGTCCTGTTCTATATATTCATCAATGACCTGGATGAAGGGATAGAGTGTACCATCAGCAAGTTTGCTGATGATACAGAACTGGGAGGGGTGGCTGACACGCTGGAAGGCTGTGCTGCCATACAGCGTGACCTGGACAGGCTGGAGAGTTGGGCAGAAAAAAACCTGATGAGGTTCAACAAAAGCAAGTGTAGGGTACTGCATCTGGGGAGCAATAACCCCATGCATCAGTACAGGTTGGGGGCTGACCTCCTGGAGAGCAGCTCTGTGGAAAGGGACCTGGGAGTCCTGGTGGACAACAGGATGACCATGAGCCAGCAATGTGCCCTGGTGGCCAAGAAGGCCAATGGCATCCTGGGGTGCATCAAGAAGAGTGTGGCCAGCAGGTCAAGGGAGGTCATCCTCCCCCTCTACTCTGCCCTGGTGAGGCCACATCTGAAGTACTGTGTCCAGTTCTGGGCTCCCCAGTTCAAGAAGGACAGGGAATTGCTGGAGAGGGTCCAGCAAAGAGCTACAAAGATGATTAGGGGACTGTAGCATCTTTCTTATGAGGAAAGGCTCAGGCACTTGGGTCTTTTTAGTCTAGAGAAAAGAAGACTGAGGGAAGATCTTATCAATACTTATAAATACTTAAGGGGAGGGTGCCAGGTAGATAAGAGTCTTTTTTCAGTGGTGCCCAGCGATAGGAAAAGAGGTAACGGGCACAAACTTGAGCGTAGGAAGTTCCATCTAAACATGAGGAGGAACTTCTTTCCTTTGAGGGTGGCAGAGCACTGGAACGGGCTGCCCAGAGAGGTTGTGGAGTCTCCCACACTGGAGACATTCAAAACCCGCCTGGAAACCATCCTGTGCAATGTGCTGTAGATGTCCCTGCTGTGGCAGGGGGGTTGGACTTAGATGATCTCCAGAGGTCCCTTCCAATCCTGACGATACTGTGATACTGTGACTTAGAAGATATGTTTTTGCTAGTTTTATTTGTCTTTAAGATTAAATCTTTAAAATACATCTCATGTAACCTAGAAATTCCCAAATATTTGCATACTTCCTCCATCTTTTCCTGCATCTTGTATGCCTACTGAAATATACAAAGTTCTTGCCTTGCTATTGAAATATGGACAATTAAGGTCTGAGACAGCACCTCAATATTTTTGGCATTATGCATGTAATGCATAATTTTGCAGAAATAAGAGATTAGCACCTTGTTTAAAATCATCTGGAAAGCAGTCCAGCTCTGCTCAGTCTCTACTCACAGAATTTCTGATTGGCTGGATGGCAATTGTTTGCCAAGCAAGTCATGTGGGAAGAGGTTTGTTTACGTATTTGTAAAATATTAATATATATTTATAAACTTATAAAGTACCAATTTTGTGTTGGTAAATTGAAATATTTTAAATTAAGAATCCCAGTACAACTAATCTGATCCCCACAAATGTAACTCCTTTTACCCAAATAGAACAGAAAAATTATAAAATGTATATGTAAATGAAAATTGCAGTTTTCCCTGCTGCACAAGTGGCAAAACCAAATATATTTTAGCTCACAATAAAGAAAAGAATTGCTTGCTCATGAGATTTAACTAAGGCCGTTTAATATGGCTTAACTTCTATTAAGAGAGAGATTATTTTGTTCCCTCCTCTTCACCTGTTTCAATCTACATGTGAGAGGGAATGGGGAAGAATTTATACTTAGTATATGTGAAGTACTGTGGTTGCTCTAACTCACTGTACAACCGTTAGTGAAGTGTGATAGGAAAAAAAGTAGTAGCTCTTTGGCATACAGCTTCCCTCATTCAGAACTGAATACTTTTAGGAAACTCAGAAAACAGTGAAAGAAGTTAACTTCCATAATAAGGTAGATTTTACCACCTTTGTGGAAACATGGTTGGGAATATGCAAATAAATATTTTAAAACCTGGGTCCTGAAATTAAGTTCTAAAATCCTTATCCAAGCAAATGTAAGTGAAGTGATAATTGTTTAGCACACAAGTCAGTCCAAAGTCAGTGAAAACTGAAGGAAAACTGAAAGAAGTTTCTGGACAATTTGTATGTCGATTGATTATATGTCATGCATTGATTAGAAGTGGAGTTCATCCTGCCAAATTTCAGTGAACTAACATGCATAAAGTCTCAGCAGCTCAGATCTCTTTACAGAAGCTTTCAGTAGATGAGTCATCCTTAGTATTCCATGAGCTAAAATAGTTCCCTTAGTTTGTTATGTTCACAACTAACAGTTACCAAAAGTTTCTGAAGGCAGGCAGAATAAGTTCTCAGTTGTAATGTGAAAATTTGGGAGAAGTGTGAATGACTGTTTCCTATTTCATGCATTTATATATATATTTCAGATATTTATACTTTTATATCTTACATACATGTATCATGAAATGGGAAATCAGAAGCTGAAGATATGGGAAACATAAAGTCAAAGATCTGAATGAAAAGTCATTCATAGAAGCCATTGAGCCAAAACCACTTGCCCCCTTAGTGAGTAATTAAAAATGGAGTTTTTAACTTACAATGTCACTGTGACTTAGGAAAGCATCATCTTCAGGAAAGAGAACTTTTATGATCTTAACTTGAAGAATATTGGATTTCTGTGCCTTCTTATATTTAAAAAGTTACCTATATATTTGGGCAGATCCAAAAAAATTCAAACTAAACATCTAAATCTCCAAGTTGTCTTCAGCTATCTTAGCCATGGCTTTGACTCTGACCTTCCTCAAAAGGAAGTGACAGAGAAGGAGGCACTGTAGAATGTTGAACTAAATACAAGATTTGAAATATTTTAATTTTCTTGAATATTTTTTTTTTAATTTAAAAAGGCATATTCTACTACAAGTTTATCTATGCCTTCCCAGTAAAATATCAGAATATCACTTCCATTGATAAATAAAAATAAAATTATGAATAAATATTATTCATGTTGGACAGTGTCAACTCAACCACTCTGTCTGAAAGCCACCAGTCGAGGATTACACTGGACGCTTGTCGAAGAATCAGGAATTGATGCTTGCTATATTAATTTTAGTGCTTTAACCACAAAATTATTATCAGAGTCTTTTTTTTTTTTTTTTTTTTCATTAACAGAGGTGTATTATTTATTGATTAGTTTTGAGTGATTTAGAGTATGATGGACTCATTGTGGTGTCTGGCTCATTCACGGGTCATTCCTGCAACCACTATTCAACTAAAGAAATCTTGATTCATGTGTGACCTTGGCTTTAGCGTGTATATTTTTGACTGTTTTATGCCTGAAATAAGCATAACCTTGGACTGTTTGAAACGACATTATCTCCCTGCATGAAAACTATCTTCTTGCCTTTGTACTTTGATTATAAAGTTACAGGGACTGTAAAATATTTGATTTATTTCTTCTTTCCCTATGAATAAAAAATTACTCTTACTACATCTATTTTCCATTCCTTAATTATTTATGAATAAATAAAAGTCAACAGCTGAAAATAAGTCTCTAAAAGGGCAATAAATAGGTTAACTAAAGCAGACATATAGTCAAATTCTGGTTTTCCAATGCAGAATCAGAAGTTCATAGTCTTATTGTGCATAATAAACCAAGAGGGATCTGTGAAAGAACTTTTCCCTCAGATGCATGGAAATCAATTCTTGTCCTCTATTAGACTGAGCTTTACAACATCTGAATTTGAATCATGGATAGACCTATGGAGGCACAAAGACACAATGCATCTTCAGGCATTTAGTCTGGGATTCATTTGTCTTATCTTTAAGTATTTACAGTAGAGACATGTATATTCGTCTTCCTGGATTCTCTTTATAGTGAAGAGATAAAAAATGGGCACTTGCAAGAAACAATTAATCTGATAATGTTAAGTGTCTGCTTTATGATGAAGTGAATCATTCCCCTAGATATGCCTGTTTCTCTCCACTGATTATAAAGACAGTCTAAACATCTAAATCAGATGGGGAGATCTGCACCACAGATGCTTGTATTTGATCAGATGAACTCATTTTCCAGGTGCTTCTGTCAGGAAGTCTGTTCTCTTCAATCCCGATAAATTGTAAACTCTCAGAATATTTCCTGGCTTAGTTTGACCCTTGGCCCACTGGAGTTTTCTCAGGTACAGTTGGGTGGTAAGTAAAAGTCAAGGATCATTTCTAACAAGCAATTTAATATGGGTTAACTCTTCTGGAGAGTGAAAGAATTTAACACAGATCATGTGCGCCATTCTCTACTGACTGACTTCAGTGCCAAAGGGTAGTCGTGGGCATGTTTCATTTACACAATGTGGTCTCCACACTTGCTTGCTACAAGCAACAATTCTCAGCAGACAGGAGTCATATCTTGCTCTCCATACTGGTCCCAGTCTAAATATTTTAATTTCCCATAGCTACAATGAGTGCTAGCAGGCTAGTATTTTGGGACACATAGTCTATGGTCACGATTAAGAACATAAAAATGGCATTATGAAGCTCCATTTAAATCTCCATTTAGAACAGTATCAACCCATATCCAGTACTGGACACTTAAGGAAAAAAGTATAAGACATAGAAACATTTTTCATTTGATTTACCTTTCCTCTCTCCAGCTCCTGGTACTTTAGGGATTACTGCATTCTCAAAACGTTCACTTAAAATTACTGCATATTTACAAGGATGATTAGGAAGTTTCCACAACCCTAACCTTAATCCAGTCAAGCTCTCCTTTACTTTGGAGATATTGTAGAGGTGAGTTATAGATTCCACTTGCAGAGTCATGTAATCATAGAATTGTTTTGGGTTGGAAAGGACACTAAAGATCATCTGGTTCCAGCCCCGCAGCTGTGGGCAGGGAAGTCTTTCACTAGATTAGGTTGCACAGAATCATCAGATCTTTCTTTTAATAGAAATACAGTGAGTGTGCTAACACTGCTCAAAACTGATGTAGGGAACACGACAAATTCGTCCAACAAAACACACCTGAAAAAGTGTGACTAGAAATGTTGGACAATGAAACAGTCTCTGTGCTTTAGTGAATAAAAAGTAATATGTGTGGTATGATATTTCAAATAAATGTAGGACACTGAAAACATCACAGGATAAAGCATCTTCCTCATGACCCAGACTGCATGCTAGGCACTATTTTCTATTTATAGGTAACCTGAATTTCAATCATATTATCAGCTACCTGCTGAGTCTGGCAACATATCTAATTTCATGTTGAACCACCTGACTGCTTTTTCTGTAAAAAACACTTTCCCAGTCTTATTGTCACTGACCTAGCAAAGGTTAGCCATAAATCTTTTTCTCAGCAAGGGTGCTGATAGTTTAAGACCTTCTCTAATAAGCAATGCTATATTTCTGAGCTTATAACAAAAACAGCATGAACTGTCATACCTTTCTGATAAGTATTTAGATAGGATTGTGTAAATCCAACAGGTTAGTGAATAAATTTGCAGATTTTTTGTGTGTCTGTGCCTGATGGACTATTTGTTTTATTTGTGCTTGTTCAGTCATGTTTTGCTGTTACTGATGAATAGTCATTCATATTACCTAGTCATAGTCTCTGCTTCACTGACTTTTCTCTAAGTAAACTAGAACTGAATGCCTCTTATATGCAGGCTACTCTTATTTGAAAGAACAAAAATAAAATCTTTTTTAGAGCTAAAGGTTATATGATTTGTTTCATTTATTAAAGAATTTTCAAGATACTATCTGGACTATGATGCAAACTTTAAACTGAAAATCCAGGTTTCATTTTCCTAAACTTAGCTTAACTTTAATCTGAGTTGATTGTTTCACCATGTCACTGAAAATGACTGCTTTAGACATAAGGACAATGTGTCCACTTTATTTCCATTTAAATCAATTGTGCCTGCTAGGAATTACTGCTTTTTAAGTCCACCAAATTAGTTACAGCCTAAGAAAAATCTTTGGTTTGTCAGGATACTATTCTTACCATACCTAAGTGATTATCTTGATGAACAGTCTGATGATAAAATGATAGTGAAATTTCAAACCATCAACGAAAAAAATCTGTGCTAATATATTTTTTAAAATGCTGTGGGTTTTGGAGCTGTTGTAGACTTATGTGGGAGGAAAAATGTTGGAAGTGTATTATATTTCGATAAATGTCCTTTCTGGTTGTCAAATTCCTCAGCCTTTAATTGCATAAAAAGGCCATTTATGGTTTCCCATTTGCCAATAGACAGAATAGCATCTCTCCAAGCTCATAATCAAAATAAAATAAACCCAAATATTAAGCCCATAGCTTTTTCAGAGCATGACATGTCCACATAATGCTTCAAAAACATAAGATAAAAATGCAACACAGAAAGAAATATAAATGTGACAAGAATACAGATATCTACTGCTTTCAGCAATGTAAAAGTAAATTTGAAGTCCACTAAACCTGCTATATTTTCTTAGGAAAGATAGTCTAAGACTGGTATAATCGTAACTGAGACAAGGACATGATTTGATTTTGATTTTATTTCTGTCACAAAACTCAGGGTAATCTATTAATTTACAACACAAGCCATTGAAAAGACTGTTTTCAAAAGCACTGCTCCTGAAACAAGACTAGTGCAAAGATCTGAAGCCTAACCTGCCAAGCCTGTTATGAATAAACAAAACCATGATTTCAACATTATATTAGCTAAAGTTCATTAAATTAACAACCAAATATGTAGACTAAGTTAACGTACTTGATTTACTGACATGAAGATATTAATTAACCTTAGATACTATGTCATTAATCTGTAAAATACAGATAAGGTATACATTTTATGTTGCTCAAAATATGTAATCAAGACAATGACATGCAGATAGCATGAAAGAGCACACACTCCTTTAGATGTAGATCTACAACTTAGGCTACTCTTGTAGCACCAAGAAATAGTTTCTAATTAGACTGTTACAATAGTATAATGCCATCTTGGCCATCAGCTGTCATTATTCACATAATCTGTTCAGAGAGAATGATCAAACTCTAATTAATTGTATGGATCAAAACAGTTCTGAATATGGATAAAATACAGTGCGGGGTTCAAATGGTGTGTCTTTTTTTTTTCTTTTTCCTTTATCTTTTCAAAATTAACTTTTTGAATGCAGCATAGAAGGGTGGTTAACATACACTAACTTTCTGTGCTAGTCACGTACAGAATGCATCAGAAAGAGGAGCCAGTGTCCCAGTAAATTTCTGGATGTTCACAAGAAGATCAAGTCTCTTCTCTGCAGCCACTATGCTGTGGTACCATGTAGCAAGAGGTCTGAAACTTTAGGAAATTTTTGGATTTTATCTTTAAGAAATTCTGGGGAACTAAGTCTCCAACCATAAACTTGACTCACTAAACTGAAGAAGTTTGGCTGTCTTGCTGCTGGTTACTACTCATATTCCCACTTTCATGGAAACTGCTGTTGTACTGACTGATAATGGGATAAGGTGTTTTCACATAAGTGTTACTTTGCACAACCCTGTTTTCCTTTTATGTTTAAAATGGAGCTTATTTTAAAACACCATTTTCCATATTCATCATGCTGACATGTGTTTCTATGGAAACAGGAAAAAAGTAATAGCTGAGTTCTAGAAACTCTTGTTCATCTCGATGACTAAATCTAACAGAATTCCACTTGGAGGGGAAAGAGAACAATCTGAATTCTACCTGTAATGGCTGAAAAGTTTTTGCTCATGAATTATTTGAAGAGGATGAAGAGATGTTTTCACTGTGATGATCTGGAGAGTTCATTATCCATTAATCTGTTATTTTTCACCCAGTAAAATCCAAAATGTGTTCATCTGTGGCATATTTCTGTTTAGAATTAAAAAAAAAAAGAAGCACAAGACAATGTGCATCAAAAACCTTTTACTTGCAATCCCAGCATCCCACAAATTGGTCTTCAGTGTTTATCATTTCCAGCATTCACTAGAGATAATAAAAATGTGTTTTCGATTAAATATATATACATGTAAGAGGGTAGTTTTGGGTTTTTTTAGATCAAATAGTAGAGTTTATTTGTTTGAAGAATATGTTTACTTAATTTTCTAAATTGATTTGTGATACAATATATTCAGTGGGTTAAGGATACTCAAATCAAACATATGGCTGTGGTTTTGCTTTAGTTAAAGATTACTCTCAAGTGTCATGCCCCTGCTGATCTCAAATTCACTGAGATCAGTAGAAAATCTTGCATGGATTTCAGAGAGCTGTGGATGAACTTCTAGAAAGTTCAACCACCTCAAGTGCTGAACCAAATGTACCCACAAGGACTTCATATGTTTCATTGCTGTCCACTGTTATGTATGATTTAATGGAGTAAGATCAATATGTTCACTTATTTTAAAGAAAATTCAGGCAGAAAGAGTGACTTTAAAATATACTTCATTAAAATATTCAAAAAACCTTTTTTTTCCAATTACATTGTCATTCAATCTTAGGAAAAGCTATAATTTTCAAACTTTTATTTTGCACGAAAGTCTGTTCTATTTGTCAACTGTCTCTGTAATGGTATGTAATATACATAAATGTATGTAGCAATGTTATATATAAACCAGTTCAGTCCATACTGATTGGCAGACAAAATCCAAAGCAGATGTGCATGATTGAGAGCCCATCTGTGTATCCTGTGAATTGATCAGACAAGGGTGTAATTTTTTTTCTTGTTTTTCTGTAATTGGCTAACATCTTAATTGTGGCAAGAATTAATATTTGTCTGAATTAAGTAAATAAAATTTACAATTTTTAATATTTCTATATTGCCCAGAAACACAGTAAAGGAAACATTATATGCAATGGTATAAAAGTTAATAAAAATAAGAAGTGAAATTGTGGTTAATAAAGTCAGTGAAAGAACTTTCCTTCTGGGGATAGTATTTTACTCAAGGAATTTAAAGTAATGTTCTTTTTCAGAAATGACTGTTACTATTTATTAAAAAAAAAACAGCTCCATACCTTCTTTCTGAGAAGCCAACTCTACTCCATAGATTGGTATTCTAGTATATATTATATAAATGAGATTACTGAATAATTCAAGAAAGTTGCTAATTCTTCTTGTGATATTGTGTGTTTCTAAAGTATTTGTAAGTATTTATTTCTCTGTCTAATCCAGTAAATGTGTAAAATCTGCACCAAGAGAATAGAGTTTACAAAAAAGTGAATGGCACCAACTAATTTGGGATAGAATTTTCCTTTTGGGCTTAATGTCACTCCAGTGGCTAGAAGACATTTTGCCATATTGGCACAGATTAAGTGAAAAGTAGCTGGCAAACCTCATAATCTTTCACAAGCAGTCTTTAATTAGGTCATTTGTTGTTATTTAATTGGTCTTATTACACCTATTTTATGAATAGAGACCATTAAATCAATGATACGGGAAGATAATACGACTTTGTTAACATCAAATTAAAAATATCCCCTTTCAAAAATCAGTAAGTAAGTGCATAAATAAATAAAGCCCAGAATACATTAAAACTGTTTGCTCTTTAGGCAGAAGTTTACTCTGTCACACTGTAAGGAAATACTGGCACTCTCAACACAGCTGAAGAAATATTTCTTCCTGACAGACCACACGAAAGGTGAAATAATGCAGAGGCTGGGTTTCAATGTCTCAGTAAGTCAATGACTTCCCTGATTGCAATTTACTTTTGCGTTTGCAATTCAGTGCTGAGATCCAGAAAGATCAAATAATTTGTCAAATAGTTGTGACTACTGTTCAAATGGACTTTCTGGCTCAGAACAAAAGAAAATGGAGGTATAAAATTTTGCTCAAATTTTATTCACTAGTTTAAGGGTAGCATGCCATCTGAACACAATAAATGGGGAAATAGCACATTGGAAATGCAGTGCAGAATTCAGTGTGAATTTCCTGTTTCTGCCTCCCTATACGTAAACTTCCATTTCTGTCAGGCCTTGGGATTGTCACATTTCTGCTTGTTCATACTATCTGGGCATACTGGTTGCTTTAGTCACCAAATATGCTGCAATTTTATGGCCTTAAGCATGAACCATAACTGGAAACATTTTCTATGATTCTCCCAGATGGAGGTGGGTAGAACGTGTCTGACTTACAGATGTTTAGTGTACATGTCTGTATCTTACCTAATTGCCATAGACACGGCTTATAGTCAATGGAAATAAAGATTGTGTGAAACCTAGCAGTATAGGTAGACAGACTCAAAAAATGGGTGGGCAGGGGTTACAGCTGATAGGGGTTGCTTCTTGCCTTAACTTCTTACTTGAGCTTCGTTCTCAAACCCTTGACATTGTGTAAGAGAGACCAGAAAAATGAGAAAATTAAAAAAAAAATAAGAAGAAAGAGCGTCACGGACAGCTATATATTCAATCACTGTTGAATAGATCCAAAAAATAGTTATACCAAAGACCAGCCTTCTTGGAAGCACCCAATTTTCTACTTCTACGCTGAGCTTTCAAGAAAGCTTCTTTCAGTTTTATAAATTTATCCTTAATTCCAGTTTCCTTCATGTTCTGTTTTAGTTATACTCCAAGTTTTTTTCTTGAGAATAGCAGCTGTGTTTTAATAAAAATATGGTCTTGCTTGTGATCTTTCTACAGCTGAACAAGGAACTCATTCTCATCTTGTGTTTTCTCTGCACTAAGTATAAAGATCAACTTTTACCAGTAAATGTCAACATATGACTGAGTGGAAATTTATAGATAGTTTGATTGATCAGTGACTTTGACCTCAAGAAAGGATTCACAAATAGACTTAAAAGACAGAATGGACACAACTTGCACTTCTGACCTTGTAGAAGTGAAAATTTTCAGGTTTGTAACACTCAGACTGCAGAAAAGCAGTCACCACTGTGATGCCCCTGTTAAAGGCTCTTCAGACTTACAGGATGGATCTTAGAAAAAAAGTAGATTCTTGTTCTGCATAAATACAAGTTTGTCTTTCTGTTATACACAAACTGAAAAGATTTCTGATTATAACTACTTCTTCAATGTTAAATTTTCCACTCCTTATACCCCAAGGTTTTTCTGTTCTTTCTTCCTTTGCATGTATCTGCTTTGTATTAGGAAGACTGTATCAATAAAATAATTTCAGCAAAAACCAAACAAAACCTAGTTATTTCAGAAGTGCTATTGTAAAAAATATGCATAATGTTCTGACTAACTGAGTCAGGTGGTGTATTTTTTTCTTTTATTATTGTAAAACTACAAAAAAAATACCCTAAGCTCTGTATTTTCATTAAGAATAGTGTTTATTCTAATGTGATTTCAGATAATTTTGGGAACATCGCCTACTGAAAATTTTATAACATAACTCACACCCTTTTTTTTAGTTCTACTTAAAAAAAAATTAATGGCCAACAAAAATAATAATTAAAAAGTATATGTAGCATTCAAATTCCTAGTACTTTTAGAAACTTAGAAATCTTAGGAGCATAAGCTGCTTTAGCCTTTAAAAGCAGGAGGCTTAAACTCCAAATCAGTTTGAATTCTCTGAGCCAATCTTTGTCTGTTAGAAAAAAAAATGAACAGAGGCACAAACTAGATAACAGCCTTTTATGGGGTACAGAAATTAAAGTAACAGAATTACCTTTCAAAGAGATCTCCAGGGCTTTAATGTAAAAATAGCTATTATTTTATTAGACAAGGCTCTAATCCACAGTCTGCTCAGCTGTACTCCAGACTTCTATAAGATAATCAATGCCTTCACTGGAGAGTAGCCTGATTTAAAAAAAAAAAAAAAAAAAGGAGGTGGGGGGGGAAGGATATTTGGAGAAGCTGGAGAGCCATCTTGTGGTGATTTGATTTAATCCTCCAAAAAGGGAGTCTGGTTTGCATGAAATTGTTTAATTTTCGCTTTAGTTGCAGGTTCTCACTGCAGATGTTTTTGGCTGGAAAAGCATTTTATCATTTTCTGTTCATCTGCTCTGTTTAGACATCTACATCAAAGTATGTCTAGAAGATAAAGATAAAAAAAAAGGAAAAAACAGGCTGTGTTGCCCACAAAATTTGTTTGAAACCACTAATATGATCACTTTAGCTTCCTCTTACTGAATTATTTTTACCAGATGTCTTTTCTTCAGAAATGTAATATTATTAAGTAAGACAATCCATAAGGGAGAACAAAAATGTTCTTTGGATTGAGAAAATTGCAGCTCCCGCTTTTATATCATACACTTCAGTGGGTTTTTTTTGGTCACAAAAATTCCTATAAAGAATATAAACTCTGTAACTTTTCTGCATGGGAAGTTGAATTTGTGTTTTGTACATTTATGTTAAAATGCTGAAGAATACACAAAGACTCAGATTTAGGAGAATTAGATTCTGCTATGGAATTGCCATTGCAACCATATGGAGAATCTGGTTTAGAAATTTTAAAATTGACTCAGTAAAAATGAAAAGGGTACGTACCTACAGCATTTGAGGAACCAGCTCTGCCTCAGCTGAAATCAAATAATTCAGTATTAGTTCCTTGTAATATGCTTGGCTTGCTCCCTGATTGAGGAGACTTATTTAGTGGTATCTAGTTTTGTGCTTACTAACATAGATTAGCAGTGATAAACTTCATGAATCACCACTAATGTCAGCACCTTCAATAAAAGCAATATATTGTCTTTTTTTTATATTTGTAGGTTCCACAAGGGCAATAGTTTTTCCTAGGTATCCTTTCTTTGTATCTCAAAAGCAAGGAAAAGATCTTGAACAATATTATAGAAGACATAAAAGCCGTTTCTCAGCAACTGCATTGCTAAGAAACAATACGTCCCTGACAACATGGCCACCACAAGCTGTTTTGCATCCAAACATAAACACAGTACTTGTCCTTGATGGTTTTCTCCTCCCCCTACACCCTCTTGGTGCTTCCTGTTGTCCTTCTCTGTCTCTCCTTTTCTTCTGCTCCTTTCATTTATCTGTAAGCAACCATAAGCAAGGGCAGTGTCACTGGGAGGTGTAAAGGGTTAAATCAGACTGAAATGGTCTCAGAAGAGGTTATCCAGGAACCAAGATGATTAATATTGGCCTCTTTATTCTCTTCCCTTTTCTCCCCTCCGGACAATTTGTAGCACTTCCCGATTTCACATATTTTCAACTTTTGTCTCAGTTGAAAGAACCGTTCCAAAATTCCTGCCTACATAATACAGTGGGCTTGTTGTTTAAACCAGTATTCAAATCTGCTAAGCCATTCCCACATTTTCAGAGCTGTACAGTACATTCTGCTCACCTTTTCTGTGTGAATTTCATCCACACAGTTTAAAATTTAAACATTTCAAACCCCATCTCACTTTCAGAATTGTTTTTGCATGAAGGTACATTCATGTACATGGATGTTCTGGTTACTCTTCCTAAAATATTAACACAGTCTGAAATGCTATTCCTATGGGTAATACATACTGTGATACACAGTGTGTATCACATAGGGGCAAATTAGAATTTCTTTCCCTGTTGTGACAAATGTTCTTGCCTTATTTATTTATTTATTTATTTCAGTTCTCTTGCAGAAGCATTCCACCCATTCTTACATAGGTCTTTACAGATTTCATGCCAGATCTAGATTAATATTCAGTTTTCTCCACTTCCCTGTCCTGAATTATACATTGGAGGTAATGAAGGTATAAGAGATTGAATAAGCAAAGTGTATATGATGGGAACCAGGAGTGCTTTCCGGTTTCTAAATCCAAATACTCTTCCTCTCAGATGAGCCACAGTGACTGAAGATGCTTCAAGGCGACACCTAATGCAAAGGATAAGAACCTCCAGCTATGCTGTGGTGCACTTCAAGGAGTTGGCGTATACAGATTTCATCCTTCATAGTCAGAAGTCTCTGCTGGAAGTCCTTGGGAAGGATGTCTGGTTTACCTGCATGAACATTAGTCCTGTTGTTAGGCTCCTCAGTATACACAGAACTCTAGATCAGGCAATCCTCAGGTTTAACTCAAATGTCAAGTTTGATTTCATTTTCACATTGACGCTCAAGTACCACTGCCCCTAAAATAAAAATGACTGAACGTGGTTATGGTAGTTCACTCCCTTTCTTGCTGTAACAGATGAATAGTCTTTACAGTAAGAATTCTACTTCCTGGCCTGGCAAAACTGAAATAGATCAGAAATATCTTAATGAGCCACTTTTTTTTCTTATTATTAACATCAATATATTTCTAGTTCAGTTAACTGCTTCCCATGCAGTAAATATAAACAAATACAATTCACAATGAAAAAAAGAACATCATATTCTGACGGACTATGTAGTAATAGCAAAAGTTAAGAGAAATGAAGAAGAAAAGGATAGATGTTGGAAATAATTGATTAGGATTTAGTAGAAGAGCAAAGAAGGAAAAGAAGTATCTGTACTAGTGAAGACACAGAAAAGGACCAATAGCATATCAGGGAGGAAAGAGAAGAAAGTTAAAGCTGAAGAGGCTGATGGGTCAATTATGAGATTATGCAACACAGAAAGAAGCTTAAAGCTATGGAAAGAAAAAGAGATACAGAAGAGAGAAAAAGAAACAAATATAAAAGCAGCGATCAAATAGCATGTGAAAAGACAGAGACAACTTTTATTAATGGACACCAAAAACAGTCTTTGGGAGAAAAGTTTGAAAAAGCAAATACTAGAGAAGAAGCACATACGAACTTAGGCACCAAGATGAACAGCTAAGACACTGAGAAAACATTGTTGACATAGTTTTTGTAAGACAACAAAACCGTATTTTATTCCAAATAAAAATAATGTAAAGTTATCTAAAGTACTGATGTGTGCAGATATACTAAGATGAGGATAGAAGTCTTAAAAGCATTTTATATTTTTGAAATGTTGCTTTCTCTCAGGTGCCAGTTAAAATCTCTGTCTTTTTTAAGCTTTGGTTTCTGATTCATTTATCTTATTTCTATTTTACACTTGCAATTATATAGTCCTTTGGGGAAAAATGTCCATATTATGTATCAACAACACAATCTGTCACAATTTGGCACAGTTGTCAGTCTTTGCTTAAGGGAAGGCCAGGAATGGAATATCAGGGGGTTTGCAGGTCAGGACAGAGATGAATTGACAGAGGACTGTGGGGACACTTGTTCATTGTTTCTTGCAGTATACCTAATTCTGACTAATACTGGTACAGTATATCACTTGAGATTGTGATCCTGCAACAGTTACTAATTTTATGAACATTGAACTCACCCCAAATGTAGTTTAGAATTGACTTAATTAGTGAAGCTGCAAAGAAGCAACTGTGTGTTTTGATTCTGGTCAGGACAGGGTGGCAGGCTTGTCACACAGGAACACACAGCTTCATATTAAAAATATGTCACATAAATTGTTTAGCTATTTATAAAATTCTACAGATGCCACTGAGTGTGTTAAGGTAACCATTACTCAGGCAAATACAATGATGTTATATATAAATATCTTTCAAAGACACAGCATATACATAAATAAATAAAAACGCTTCCTTTTTCTTTTGAAAAGTCTGGAACCAAAAGCCTCTCTGAGACTGAGCACACAAAATTTCAAATTGTCTAAATCATGGTTGGCCAAGGAGGCCAATAGCATCCTGGCTTATATCAGAAAGAGTGCGGCCAGCAGGACTAGGGAAGTGATTGTCCTGCTGTACTCAGCATTGGTGAGGTTGCACCCCAAATACCATGTTCTCATTTGGGCCCCCCACCAGAAGAAAGATATTGAAGTCCTGGAGCGTGTCCAGAGAAGGGCAGCAAAGCTGGTGCAGGGTCTAGAGAGCATTTAGAGAAAATATAGATATTAATAATAAATGTGTCATTCCAAATATAGACCTTAGCATTTATTTCAGCATAGAAGTTCTTCCATTAATCAAGATTGAAACAAAAATTAGAGATATTATTTTGTCCTGAAATTATTATTCATACTGAGAAAGCATTTTTAATGCTGTTTTTCCTATTACAGATATTTTCCATTTTTTTTATTTGCTTGATCTCTGATAGAAAACATTTCTAGTGACTTCTAGATGTGGTTGAAAAATCAGTAATTTATCTCATGAATTATAAAGAAGTGTAATGAGAATTTTCTAAATTAATGTACTTTGAGTATTCTGGTAGATGAAGAAACATGAAGATTATCATTAAAGTTTTCAACAGTAAATGCTTACATCCAAATAATTAAAAATATAAGTTTGCAATAAAATAGAAAATAAAATATTTTTTTTTTATATTTGGTGAGCGAGAATATTTTCTTTAATTCTTACTGAACTGTTGTAACAACACTGCCATGATCTTAAACATGATGAGGCAAACCTATAACAGTTACAACACAGCACTAAACTGAATAACACAGTTATGATCTTACTAGGAATATGTGTGTTTTTGTACTTTAGAAGCACAAAATATCCAGCAGTTTCCACTACCTCATGGGGAAGTCATAAGTCCTAAGTACATTTAAAAGGAAATTGAAGCTGTTCTACGTTAAACAGAAAAAGAAAAAAAAAAAAAAACTCCACAAAAAACCAAAACCTTTTCTTAATATCAAACTTAAGGCTGAGACAAAGTACATGGGACTGAGAAAAGAGTTTATGAAGATAGATCAATGTTAAATTTCATTGTTATTATTTCCCCTGAGAAGCATGTATCATTCATATATATGAAAACAGGATTTAGTTTTTGGTGTTCAGTATTGCATTTTCGAAATAGCTATCTCCTAAGCTACTCCCATATTCTTGCTTGTTATGACTATTTTACATTTTTGATCATAATTACTGTACCAACAACAGAAAGGAAGATTAAAAGTTACTATTTCTGAGATGTAAAGATCCAAATAGTTTTTTTTTTTCTTTTTATTCCTTTTTATTGTGTCAGAATGCAGGTTGCAAAGAACTTCAGCAGGGATGAAAGATGAAAGCTGTAATTAAACTCTGAATTCAGGATGTCTCTCAGTTCACTTTGTTTGAAAGTGACAGGCTAAATAAATAGATTTGTTCCATTAGCACTGAGAACTACTGCATTGTTTTATTTGAATTAATTAATTTCATGAGTATATGAGAATTATATAGGATAAAAGTATGTATTCTTCTATTATTAATCTGTTTGAAAAATAAACAGATGGGACAGCTGAACGATGGTAAACTATGGATGTAGAGAGTTCACAGTTCAAGTGTTTCATACCCAAATCAAACTATTCTCTTCTCAAAGACAGTAACCTCTGCGCCTATATAGGTGTTGCAATTTTCTGCAAGTTGCTTTTTTCTGCTACTTCATATATATGAAATAAAAAAGACAATTTAATGTTTGATCATAGTAAAAGAGAAAACCTATTTTAAAAAAAATAAAACCCATAACTGAATAGATTTCCAAACACTGGCCTTTGCTGCAGACAACAAAAAGAAGTAAGATACAAGTGGCCATGTTTGACCAGGTTTTCACTAAGAGTCTCCATAGGCGAAAATTCTCTATCTAGAAACACATTAATTAATTTATTGTTATGCCTGTGAAATTACAAGCAATATTACCAATACATACATAGCTATCTGCAGGACAACAGAGGTGGGAATTCAGACTCTTGGGTTTATTATTTCCATACTTGGTTACTGGTTTCTGTGTAACCTTTACCAATGTACTCTGGTATGAATTTTCTAAAACATGAGGAAGTACAGTGGGTCATGACCAAGACCAGTGTGAATACCAGTCTCTTCAGAAACATTCACTAGCTTTGTAGATATTTATTGTGGGTTCTCAAATCAAAATGCATAGAATCAAGCTTACAGAAAGGACTGAAAACTCTAGAGAGTTTATATGAATGAATTTATATTACTTGAAATTTCAGGAAGCAGACTGATAAGATTTGGAAGATTTTATATAAGTTCTCTATAGGTAAAGAAAGTAGCTTTGAGGTGGGAGTTTTGGTGTGGTTTTTTTTTTTGCTTTGTTTTGGGTTTTTTTTTATTATTACTACTTGCGGTTTTGTTTGTTTTGGTTTTGTCATTTTACAAGGAGGGAATGCCTATGATATTCAGATAATGTTCGATGGTATCACAATTCTCCTTGACTCCATGTCCCAGGTGTTAATGATCAAGCATCAAAACTACCAGAAACAAAATTTAGTCTCAGGCTTTTGAGCACTTCAGGTTATGTCTCTGTAGGATTATGATAAATGAGCTGTTGAAAGACTAAGGAAAGGACTGTTCAGTGAGTCAGCAACATTTTTAATCACCAGCTGCATGTGAAGGCAGAATTTACTAGTCTTACTGCTGCAATCATTGATGTATCACTTCTCCTACTATCTTGTGCATTAAGCTGAAGTCAAAATCTTTCAACTGATCATCCACATCTCATCCTCTTCTCTAAGAAACAAATTATTTTTGTAAGAAGCATGGAATAACAAACAAGAGAATATGGATTGTAGCTCCCCTCCCCTCCTTCCCTTCCCTCCCTCCCTTCCCTTCCCTTCCCTTCCCTTCCCTTCCCTTCCCTTCCCTTCCCTTCCCTTCCCTTCCCTTCCCTTCCCTTCCCTTCCCTTCCCTTCCCTTCCCTTCCCTTCCCTTCCCTTCCCTTCCCTTCCCTTCCCTTCCCTTCCCTTCCCTTCCCTTCCCTTCCCTTCCCTTCCCTTCCCTTCCCTTCCCTTCCCTTCCCTTCCCTTCCCTTCCCTTCCCTTCCCTTCCCTTCCCTTCCCTTCCCTTCCCTTCCCTTCCCTTCCCTTCCCTCTCCCCTCCCCTTCTCTTAATATATTGCTCACAAAATACAATGCCAAAGATCTAAGTGAGAAAAGACATAAAAATGACCAGTGACAGAACCAAGAACTTTATTAAATTTCTAGACCCAAGAATAGTGTAATAGTAAAAATCACATTCTCAGCTTATGTACTTTATCTATGTATCTGCTTGTCAGAAAACACAGCTAATAATGTATATATAATCATGTCTTTTTGTGCTTTTTATGTTCTATACTGTTTGGTCAACTGATAGCTTCTGCTATGGCATCCTAACATTAGGTTTTTCTTTTTTGTTCAAATTGTAGTATTGGATAGCCATCAGTGTGGTTGCCCTAAGGAGGATTCAGACTTTCTTAGCCATTATTGAGGAGCTGCTCTTCATGCCAATCAACACTGCTCATTTGACACCTTTCAAAAAGGCACTTTCATGAATTCTCACATAATATTAAGTCTATATAGGGCATATAAAGTTGTCTGAAAACACAACGAAGGGGTCTCTTCAAGAAGAATTCAATCCCTCCCTCCTCTCCCCCCCGACAAAAATCTACCACAAAACTATTTTATGTAGTTGGAAGTTTTATCAACTTCTTTTGTGAACATTCTGATGGTATTTAAATAATTTCAGTCACTACTACAATATGTCAACCACTGTATTTTATGGAATGCAATATTGAAAGCTGCCATAGGAAGTTTGTTAGATCGGTACCTCCTGAATGCTTATCCACCATAAAGACTGGACTGAAGTAAGATCAGGAAAGAATTCTTGTTTTCATGTAATTGGGCAAAGAAGGCAAAACCAGAAGTCTAGTTCTTGTGTATAAATAAAACAGCGTAAATTTTAAAAGTGAAATGTCTAAATGGACAAATTGTGATAAACAGAATTTATTCAAAGTAGCTTTTTGGTCAGTGAAAATCAAAGCTTAGAGAGCAGAGAAGTGAGGATCTCGGAGTATTTTTAAACCAAAAATAAATTACATATCTGAGAGCTTGTTATGAGGAAAGCAACAGTGAGAGGTGATACATGGGGGAATAGAAGTGAGAGTGAGGTATAATAACGTGGCAATTAAGTGTTCAGCAGATGAAATCGCTGGTGAGAATGAGAGTGAGACTGGATGGATCATGGGTAGCCAAAGCAAGTTCAAGGGCTCTGGATAACTGAAATCATAATTTAGTGTGAGACTTTGGTTAGTGTAAGCTCAAGAAGCATTTGACCTGCTACTATTGACAGGTTTACGCAGAGGTGATAAAGCAAGGTAGCAAATATGTTAATAGCTATGAAAAATATATGATCTACTGAGAAAGAAAGAACAGAAATATTTCCAGGCTATGTGCCTTAATAGTAATCAGATATAAAAACCAGAGGAAGAAAACCCCTTAGTCTTCCCAGACGTGCTTCAAATTATTGCAACTATCAATGAGTAGTTGTTAATACTTGATGACAAATGCCGTAATTTTCAGCTCTGCTTCTTCTGTTAGCCAGTATTGTATTATAGCAATTCAAAATGCAATTGCTATAATGCACTAACATAGTGTGCAAGACAGTAGAAGTTGACATAAGAACCATGCATAGGTCTTCGCTGTTACTCTTCTCTCAAATACATATATTACTGGTAATTTCAAATGAGCAAAACATTTGCATGACATTACACAAACATACATACGTGCACACTGTTATTTCACAATGTTAATAATAAAAATATACATACAATTCCATCTTAACCATTTAATAAAATTGTGTTCAAGGGCCTATGCACCTCCACTAACACAATTTTGTAATGCTTACTTTAAAAGTGCCCATATACTTGCTACCTTAGACACTTAATGGAGGTCTTAGGAGAAGTTATTAGCAGCATATTTTATGGACCTATGTCTTATCATTGATTACACAGGAGTTCAGGATAGTTGCACTCCTGACTCCTTCAACTATTTGTCTTAAGACAGGTAAAATTAACTGGAGCCCCAGGTCAGTGTTAGCACTCTTCACCCATTTACATGTTTACTAAATGTCCTGCTCACTCTTGTGTATTAGTTTCCTTGTAACGGTAAGCACGGCGAGAAAGTATTCCCATATACCATTATCTGTGCATCAGTCAAAGCTTTGAAAATATCTGTACTAGATCTGCCTAGATATAAATCCCTTTCTGTCACATTAATGGGAAGGAAGTGGTCATGGCTAAGAAGGCAAAGGGTCCACAGCTGATCTCATATCACTATTAACAAATGTTTCAGCCTGACTTCTCTTCACCACCGCATGCAGCTCTCTTGTACAATTTGAGTATGTGTGGAAATTTCCCAGGGGATGTTGCCAAGTAAAAGAGGACAGTTACGTGTGTATGTACCTTAACTATGCTTTTCTTGGCTTGCAGTCTGGATTTTGCAGAACAGAATATTGTAAAGAAAACTGCTGTCTTTTTTTCCTGATAAAGACGACCGTTTGCTATTATCCTGGTTTTACATGTTCTTTTTTAAATTTTTCATTCATCTTGTGGAATGAAAAAAGATACACTGAAGTACTAGAATTGTCTTCACTTTGTTATTTATTATTTTGTGTGCCTTGTCACATCCTCTGTTATTCATCTTCTCTTTAAACTCCTTTAAATCCTAGCCTTTTTAGTTTTGCTTACCACAAAAGTAATTTGATATTTCCAATTGCTTTTGTCATCCACTTTGAAATCTATGTGTTGTCCCACATATTTCTGAAATGTTAACCAGAAATGTATACAGTTTTCCTTGTGAGTGCATACAATTGAGGTGTATAATCCTTAGTTATGTTTTCCACTTTTTTCTTTTTTATATACTTGTTTTTTGATTAGCAATGTACGTCAAGCAAATGTTTACTTTGGGGGTGCACATGATTTTTTTTAATCTTCCTGATTTTCTGTATCTTACTTAGACCCAGAATGAGGGACAGGGTGTTTGCTTGTTTTTTTGCCATATGTATGATTTTTTCATTCTAAACCATATTCTCTTGACATTAGAATCTTTACAGAAGTCAATAAGCTCAAGGGGATGGAACAGTTAACAAATATTCACACCCACACTGTAGTCATCTACATTCGAGCTAGACTTTCAAATCATCAATGGACAGTTCATTTCATCACAAAGCAGATGTGTAAAAATATACAGTCAATTGTTCTGAGTAATGGAAAATTACCCTCTATATTTGTATGAATAGCGACATCAAAGCTACTGAAAATTTCATGAAGTACTTAACAAGGTTCTGACCACTCATTAACTCTTTCTGAATTATCCTTTGTAGCCTTGATTAAACTACAAATGTGATGATCTGAAGAAGGAACAGATTCAGAAACACCTACTTATACATACAAACCCACTGGCTTCAACTTGCTTGCTCATTAACTTTAGGCATGGCTTAAAATGTTCCCTTAGGTTAGGTTTTCACCATGCAATTAAGCCTATGTAGAAATACTTGAATTAATAGCATCTGAACATGGTAGGCTCACCAGTTGTCACTGAACTTCACATAAGAATACTACTTTGGTCTTAACTAGTGTGGTTGTAGCATGATTATGTTCTCTGTTTAAAAGCCTTGCTGTGTAGATTTTCTACCAGAGTTTGTTTGTTCAGGTAGCCTGCTACATCAACAAGGTAATAATACTTTCAGTCCTGAAACAAGATTGATTACTGCTGGTTCTTGTTTTCTGCTCTGTATTTTACATACCTGTAATAAAATTCATATTTTGACTAATGAGCAACTGTCTAAAAACTACAGTATTATCTGAGTATAATCAATTCCTCGGCATGAATAATGAAGACTCAGACTATAAAGGATTCATATTATGTCAAGTCTTCACCCTTCATCTATCCTAGACTACTATTATATTCTGAACAACAGAATAAAACACCAAAAACCACCAGAAGTACATATTCCTATGTGAAGTATAACTTTGTTTTTGTTTTTCAGTCACTCACTGACTGATTCCTCAAGAAGTCCTTAATGGAATGCAGACTATTTTGTGGGTTTTGTTTTTTTTGGTTGGTTTTCTTTTTTTAATTCTTTTCCTTGCTTACCACTTAAAAAACTTCAATCAGGAGAATCCAGGTGGTAATCAAGCTGGTATGAAATTGTTTTCATGGAATAATTTCAATAGATGTTACATGGTAATTACCACTCTAACATTAACATTAACAGCAGGGATAATTGACTGAAGTCACTGGTCCAAGTCCAAGATGACCCTGTCTATTTTCTACCTGAACAAGCAGCTTTGCACATTTTTGGCTTGACATTCACGCATACTTGTAACAGTGAGCACTTAAAAAAAAAAAGTAAACCCCTGGTTTTTAAGATCAAGTCAAAGATAGCATGAATGGTTTAGAAGTGCTAACCTGCTTATAGAAACACAATGTTAGCAGAATATTAATTTCCTAAGTTTCACACGGCAGTTTAATTACCTTTGGAGAGACAAATTAAGACATTTTAATGAAAATCTTAATCTGGGCCTTGGCCTGTATCACAGAAAAGGAAGAAAATGTAAGACATCTTTACACTGCTCTAGTCTTGCTGCAGAACTAACACTGATCTTTACACATAGGAATGGGGTGAGTTTTTTGCAAACTTCAGTAACTTTTCTGGCATACATCAGCTGCGAGCTACAACTGCACAAATTCATTTCCTTTCCCTGGCCACACACCTAAGTCTCAGAAGGGGATAGCTTTAGCAAATATTTAGAGCACTAGGTAGCCTGAACATTTTGCCTTCATTGTCGGGTTTCAACCACAAGAACTTTTCATAAAGCATAAGGATGTATTTACATCCCTAAGGTTTTATGGAAGTTCTTTAAAATCAGAGGCTACTTATACAAAGGTTTGTGATGATACCTGAGGAGTGCAGAAAATGTACATTAGGTGGTTGAGGTCACTTGTATTAAGTTGAATTAAAAGAAAATTTGTGGTTGGTAAAGAGAAGAAGTTTGATATTTTCTGTTTTGAAATCCCAAAAAGAAGAATGCATTTTAACTCTCTTTTATTTCACAGAGATTATGCATTAGAAAAGTGTCTGCTTATGGATGCATCTCCTTGGCAAATGATTTTAGCTGAAATACTGGAATCATCCTTATATACATGTGAACATAGCTTCAAGATTTGATGCCTTGTTCACTTTTCTCTGTAAAGTAACTGATAGCTGAGAGACTAGATGGGCTGGAGAACTTACAGGCTGGAGACCAGACTTACCTTCTTTCTGAAGACCAAACGAGACCAGCTTTCTTCACCTTTTCCTACTGGTCATTTATCCCCAAATCTCTAGATATCTTGGGAGACCAGCACTGGGGTCTCTCCAGCTTCTTATTGTCCTTCTTGAAAGAATTGATTATAGGGAAACAAACTTGGACAAAGCACTGCAGTGGTGGTCTCATCAGCAGGGAGTTGACTGGAACAGCAACTTTCTTGAATCTGTTATCCACACTTCTTGTACTGTATGTGTTGATTGCTCAGTTTACCCAGGACATTGTTTTCAATGAGAGCACACTGTACCCTCAAAATCAGTTTAGTTGAATTACCAAAACTCCAAGACTTTGTCAAACAAAGCTGCTGCTCAGCTAGTTACTTCCAAGTCTGCACTGGTGCATGAGGATATACTGCTTCAGGTATACAGCTTTGCAGTACTTCTTGTTGAAATTTGTGATGCTTCAGTTGGTCAAACAGTCAAGTATCTCATGGTCCTTCAGTGCTGGAGCTCTGCCATTCAGTATGTCAGTCACTACCCTCCAATGTACTATTGCTCAAGGTTTTGTTGAGGGTGCCTTCTGTCTTGTCATCCAGGTTGTTCACAAAGATAATGAACAATATTGGCTTAAGCATGAAACCTGGTGTACAGTGCTTGTTCCTGACCACAAACTGGATTGCTATCATTTGACCTTGGCAGTTAAGGCGAATTTCAGCTCCTCTAGTAATCTGTTTTTTCAGTGCATACTTCTTCAGATTCCACATGAGGATGTGGTGGGAAATGGTCTTAAAGGCCTTTCAGAACTTGAGATACACCTATTGTTGTATCCTTCTCCCTGTAACCAGTCATTTAACTGTAGAAAGAACTTCTATTGCTCAAGGAAGATTGCCCTTGGTAAATTTTATTACCTTCTTTTCTGTCATAGAATGGTTTAGGTTGGAAGGGACCTTGAAGATCATCGAGTTCCAACCCCACTGCCATAGGCAGGGACACCTCCCACTACACCAGGTTGCCCAAGGCCCCATCCAGGCTTGCATTGAACACCTCCAGGGATGGAACTTCCACAGCTTCTCTGGGCAACCCGTTCCAGTGCCTTACCACCCTCAGAATGAAAAATTTCTTCCTAATATCTAATCTAAATCTTTCTTCTTCCAGTTTGAAGCCATTCCCCCTCATCCTATAACTACATGCCCTTGTAAAAAGTCCATCTCCAGCTTTCCTGTAGGCCCCCTTTAGGTACTGGAAGGCTGCAATAAGGTGTCCCCGGAGCCTTCTCTTCTCCAGGCTGAACAATCCCAACTCTCTCAGCCTGTCCTGCAGTGTAGCCAGCACATCTTAGAGCAAATGGCTGCAGGCCCTCACTAGCACCCCATTCCTCCATCCTTGGTGCGTCATCCTTTGGCTTGTCACAGGCAAGCCTAATAATACCCCCTTCCCACCCTAAGTCTAGCTTAAAGCCCTGTCAATGAGCTCCTCTAACTCTTGGGCAAAGACCCTTCTCCCTTTTTGAGTGAAACAAACCCCATCTGATGCCAGCAGGCCTGGTGTCGTATAGGCCATTCCATTGTCAAAAAAACCAAATTGTATTGGTTACACCAGCCACGGATCCACATATTAACAGGCTGAGCTCATCTGTTTCTTTCTGCATTTGGAATCCATCCTGGATTTCAAGACGACATGCAAACAGTTCAAATCCTGAGACAGCCTTTCTTCTGCTACAAGAAGTCATAATTATCTGTATTTCAGCAAGTTCTTTGTGTTAGATATATCCTTCCTCTCACTTGTATAGAGTTTAGGCTCTTATTTATGCAATTTCTTCTTCACCTCGTTTGTCATCCCAGGTGCAATGAATGCTGCTCACTTTCTTCTCTAGTGCAATGTCAGGTGAAGGAGCTGCATTTGTATCAGAGGATATGTCCTACAAGTGAGATCACCGTCATTGTTTTCAGCCCCAGGGAGGAGCACCAGGCATTTGCTACAGCATAGACCAGGATGATGGCACCCAACATCAGAAGACCTTTATTAGTAGTGGCTATCAAAGGACTTGATTTGGCTACACCAAGTCCTGGGGATCATGTCCTTTGGTGCATAGTTACTACAGGTTTTTTCTCTGACCAGCACCTGCCTCTGGATCCTTTTTGCTTTATCAGTGCACTGACTGCCATTTTAACTGTTTCTCATGTTTACACATGAAGTTTCCATCAGTCCTGGTCATTGATGTTTTCTGGTGCCAGATAAGTAGGAAGCCAGCTGTGAGTTTGCTCTGGAAGATTCTCTGCTTGCCATGAAATTTCTCACACTGTCTGCTAGTTCCTGGCCTTGGTTCACTTTTCTTGTAATCACTGGTACTGCCACACACTGCTTCCTCCCATGCTGCTAGTCTGAAAACTTCTGATAGTATGTGAGAGAAGTAGACAGTGCTAAAAAAATCCGTGGATAAGGCACATTACCATTTATGATCTCTACAGTGCAAGTGTTTCAGCTTTGTTTTTGCAGAGTAGGTTTTCCATGTCCTGTCTTTGCTATTAGATGCAACGAACTCTACATCAAAATTTTCTGCCAGCATACCTACATCAGCTAGGATCATGAAAAAAAACATCCTACATGTGTATTCATACACACAAATAATGCTGCTTTGTCAGATAAATTCTTTGTAGAGGCACAGAAGTTGTAACTGTACTGGTACAGTAAATCTTCCCCAGCACTGAAATATAATTAGCTATGTTTCAACCCTTACGTAAGATAAATATATCCTGCTCCAACTAGCACTCTCTTGAACAATTCCCAGGCATGCTCTGGTATTAAAATGTACAGGGACCATCTCCAACAGGGCTCTGTATACAGCCATCATAATGTGGAGGCTGAGAAAGTTTATTACCTTAGATGTGGACTGTTCTGTGCCAACTATACTCTGCCCAGGAGCATTTCCAAGCATGCTTACTAGAATATCTGTAGCCAAAAATAAGAGAGTATTCTTGCTGATTTAACTTTAAAGCCTTTTTTTGTTTTGTTTTGTTTTGTTCTCTTTTGGCATAGAGCGTGCCATTATTAGGTGGGTTCTGCCAAAATAGCTAATCTGGCCAAAGACGCTTTTGAGACCTATAAAAAATCCAAATAAGGAACCCTTTAGGATATAGCAGTAACATTTGCAGAGACCCACTTTTATGTTTAAAAACATCATCCTTTCTTTATGTGACAGCAGGGACATAGTTTTTGATCTGACAGTTAAAACCACCAGTAGCTATTGAGCAGTAATTAGAACAACAGCAAATAAGAGTTTGTGTTAATCGAGTTTGTTTAGAGGAGTATGTCTTAAGAGCACATTAAGCTCCGTGCAACATCTGGCCTTTCTAGCAGATTTGGCAATACTTAAAGCTTACGATTGCTTAGACAAAATACTTTTTTAATAATAGCATTACATTTCTATTTGATACCTGTTTATGTTTTGAATCAGACAAACCAACTACTAATTAATTAATTTATTCTATTTAGAAGTTTTCCTTCATCACTTACAAAACCTTTACCAACATTTAAGAACCAGCAATGTGCAATCACAGCCCAGAAGGCCAACCGTATCCTGGGCTGCATCAAAAGAAGTGTGGCCAACAGGTCAAGGGAGGTGATTCTGCCCCTCTACTTCGCTCTCGTGAGACCCCACCTGGAGTACTGCATCCAGCTCTGGAGTCCCCAACATAAGAAGGACATGGACCTGCTGGAGCAGGTCCAGAGGAGAGCCACGAGGATGATCAGAGGGCTGGAGCACCTCTCCTATGAGGAGAGGCTGAAAGAGTTGGGGCTGTTCAGCCTGGAGAAGAGAAGGCTCCGGGGAGATCTTATTGCGGCCTTCCAGTACCTAAAGGGGGCCTACAGGAGAGCTGGGGAAGGACTTTTTACTAGGGTATGTAGCGATAGGACGAGGGGGAATGGCTTTAAGCTGGAAGAGGGCAGGTTTAGATTGAACATTAGGAAGAAGTTTTTCACTTTAAGGGTGGTGAGGCACTGAAACAGGTTGCCCGGAGAGGTTGTTGAAGCCCCGTCCCTGGAGATGTTCAAGGCCAGGCTGGACGTGGCCTTGGGCAACCTGGTCTAGTGAGAGGTATCCCTGCCTATGGTAGGGGGGTTGGAACTCGATGATCTTCAAGGTCCCTTCCAACCTAAACCATTCTATGATTCTATGATTTGGAAAAAAAGACATTACTAAGAAAATATCCTATTAAAGATGAGGAGGCTAGGGTTTTAGCCTCTGTATTTGGATGTCATAAACTTAATTCCTTTCCTGAAATGCTGTTTTCAGTATCTGCTGAAATTACTGAAAATGGACAAAATCACTTTTTCCTAGAAAACAGTGGCTACTGTGACAGAGGAGACTTTCCATTTATCGTTTTAACCATTGCTTTTATGAAAAGAGTGAAACAGCAGAATAATTCTAGAATATGCAGTTGAATTTCAGAATTCCATTTTAACAATAAGATGAGATTATTTCAAATGATCGTGTCAAATGTCTATTTCATGCAAATGAAGAAACCAAAGCAATTATTAACTGAGGATGATTTGACCCTAAATTCTATACTCAAATCTGACAGGTTTTGTAATTTTTTATAAGTGTGTGAAGATTCTATAGTTCTTAAAAGAATTTTTATTAGAAGTATGACATAGAGATTCTTTAGTTGCAGCTAAAATGCAAATGATTTGCAAACAACCTAACTCCTTGCTACTTCCTCCCAAGTTTTCATTTCTGCATGTTCCTCTTGCAAATTTTTTGCCTCTTGCTGTGAAACAACCTATCAAACTACATACAGAGTCCTTGTTCCAGCTAATCTAAAGTCAGCCTATTTAGTCTGAATATAGCATAATTTAGAATGGAATATTTCACTTATGCACAATAACTTTTAATACTGCTTTCTTTCTGTCCAGTAGAGAGAAAAACATCTGTGATCAGAAGACACCTTTTTTTTTCAGTTCTTGCTTCACTGCAAAGCAATGTGGGGAGAAAGAAAAGTCATTACAAATATAAGGGGATTACATAAAAACAATAGAACGTGTCAAACAACACATTAGGAACTGCAGTGGATATATCTTTCAAAATAAATAAGATGGAATATAAGACTATTGCAAAAACACTGGAAATCTCAAAAAGATGTACAACAGGAGAGAAAGAAAATCGAAGCAAAAACAATTAAAAAAATACTTAAAAGTGCAATACAATTTAATATTCATTTTGAGAAAAATAAATAAATAAATCACTGAGCAAGGATGGGAATACTGGATACTGATAGTGAAAGAGAGCATCTTCCACAAAATTTTTGAGGCATAAGTCCAGTCCCTACTAAAAGAACTTAAAAGTTATTGAAAAAAAAAAACCATCTCATGAAAAGACCCTATTTTGGGAACCATTCTACTAGCAGAAAAACATTCTGCTTAGCAAAAAATTGGCAGAAGAATTCCTAGTATATATAAATAATGAATTACAGAATTCCATCTATACTACACATATCAGACTAAATTAGCCATAAAAATTGGAGAACTTATAGTGAACATTGCTTAATGTACTTTTCAAAATAAATGTTACTGTTACTATGTTATCTGATATTGCTCCGTGTTGTAATACTGATTAAGAGGAATCTGAAAATAGGTCATAAGTTTCAGTTTGTATTTATTATTGTAGAAGGGCATGAATTTAAGATATTAGCTTATGTCAAACAAGACATACAACTATACTAACTATATTTTTGTTCTTTTAGAGAATGCAAAAAAAGTTACATATTTCAGTGGAACAGTTAGGTAAAAAATTTTGTCTGAACCAGAATATTTTTCCCACCCTGTAGCGAGGAGCAGGGCAGCCAGGGGCACCAGGGGCAGCCCCAGCCCCAGGCACCGGGCACCTCCCTGGGGACAGGGATGGGCCGAAGTCAGGCTGGGATATGGGCATGCAGGTGGGCCCGGCGTGGTAGGACCCATGGCTGGGCAGGGCAGGGCTGTGGGGAGCTGGCGACCAGCCTTTCTGCAGCATCGCTGGGGCAGGGGCTGATGGCCCCGGGCATCTGACATGGGGTCCTGGGCTGTGGGCAAGGTGGGAGGGGGTGCTGGGGGGCTGAGCAGGGACATTAAGGTCCTGACAGTTTTCTCAGCCAACTTCTCTAATGGCTTTATTTCTGGAAACAGATTGTTATCTTTGATACATATGTCTGTTGTCCACTATGCCCCTCAGCTGTTTTTTTTTCCTTTAAAACTGCTAGCATGCTAGTTCCTTGAGTTGCGTGGGTTTGGCTGTCTGCTGTGCTAACTGCAGCATTTTGCCTTTGCTTCCATCAAATCCTGCCCTGCTTGTTTCAGAACATTGCTCCAACTGCTCAGGACTTCTCGAATTCAGTGTTTGTTCTCTGAAGAGCTTGAAGCTGTCTCACCTGAATTGCTCTAGAATGAAAGTTTGGTGCTTTGTTCCATGTCATTAATGAATTGGACTGGACCCACCAGTACCCAGGCAAGCATTGGTGGTACTTCACTACAGCTGGGGAATTAACTACTTTACTCTCTAAGTACATTTTTATGAAAGGTAAACTAATTTAACTGTAATTTATTCCAGCTTTTCCTTTTACTGATGAGCATTTTACTCAGTTTCTGGGAAAGACTGTTCTCATACTTCCACATTCCTTAAAATTCTTCAAGCATTCATGTGTGAAGGACTGCGTGACAAAGCTGATGATGAAATGGTGGCAAAAGATCTGTGTGTTATATTGTGTTATATATAAGCAATTTAAAATTGAGCTTTACTTATTTTAATCCTCCTTAAATTTTCTTCATGGTGTTATTGACTACATTACTTAGCTTTCTGTGGGTTTTTTTTGTCATCCTTAGAGAACAAGACCATCCTTGTGTGTACTTCCCCTGCTGGATTTCAGATTTTGGTCCTTGGTGCAGTGTAGTCCCTGAAGCAGACTGGCAAGATGGTGATTACATCCTTGCAACCTTTTGTGGGTAGCATTACAGAGAGGTCTAGTCAAGATCAGGATCTTAGAGAACAATGATCTATTCCACTATAAACAAAAGAAGGTTTCTCTTTCCTGAAGACCTGGTGCTTCCTGAGTATTCAAATTTTTATTTCAGTTGAAACAGTGTCTAATGTGTCTATAGAGAAAAGATGAGATGTTACAGAAGTTGGCGTTCTTAAGTTCTAAGGACTGGATCTCATTAGCAAGAAAAATATGAGACCACTAATATCTCACAAACACAAGTGCAGTTACCTCAAATACATACAGATGAAGAAATACTGTACACTTTTCATTTGGGGGAAGAAGGCAGGGTTAGTTTGAGACTAGCCACACAAATATTGAAAATGTTTGTTATTTATGAGACAAAAGATATTTTTGAAAAAACCTTTTTATCTCATTATAAGTCATTATAACACCTCAGCCCATAAGGCAAGGTGGACTTCTTCTGACTTGGATTTTTACAAATTGACAAAAATAGACACATTTTTGCTGTCCATTCTCAGCATTTTATAGCCATTTCTGTGTACCGAAGTCCTGTAAAGGAAAAAGCAAAACTATTTGCTGACTTAGTTCTAATCAAGTCTATTAGCTGTCATCTTATCACTATAAAACATTATCCAAAGTAATCATTTACTTTGCTGAATGTTCAAATAAAATTTGACTCAGTCTACAGAACTACTCTTCTGTGGCAGGAAGAAATATGGAACATGCTGACACTTTAAGAAAAAATTAAAATCCTTTGACTCTTTTATCGCAGAATTTGATAATCCTAGTCTGCAGTGAGGTAAGAAGCTATGAGAGATTAATTTTATAAAGCTTCGTTCTCTTCTCTGACATGAAATGAGAACTAGAAGTTACATTTTTCTAATTTCCTTGTGACTCCTCCATTTTTTTTTGGCTGGGATTTTCTTCCTTGTGTAAACAAAATCATTTACCTCAGACAAAATCCTTTCAGGGTAAACTGCATTCAGGCAAAGACCTTTGACTCTCTACTGGCCAACTGACAGCAAAGCCCCTGCAGAAGTCATACTGCCAAAATACTGAATGTGCAATATCTACATAAACTGTGCAGAGCTTGGGAAGTTATGCAGTTTATAACGGACTAAACCAACACCAATTTATAAGCTGTGTGTATTTGTGATTCAGAAGAGCATGCTGGGTGGTAAGTAATGAAAAAGAGATGGGGTAGACAGCCCTGCTGAATGCATCTCAATACTTCTTTTTTATCTTTTTCTATCTTTATGTGGCTAATTTTTTTCTGGTATTTCTACCCCATACTATAAAATATTTTGAGGATTTATTTTATAATAAGTCCTGTTTATAAACTTTTATAACCAATGAATTACAATTTCTTATGAATCCTGCCGTGGTCAAGTGGTGGGCAATGTTATCTCTGTGTAAAATCTCTCCATTATTCCTACTTTCACTAATATTCCAAAAGACATTTTCCATATTAGAAACAAACAAACAAGCAAACAACAACAAACCCATAAAATAAACTTTCAGAGTATATTCTGTAGACAAATGCCTAAACAAATGCAGAGCTAGTAACAAGCTACAATTACCATATCAACTTGGCAAAGCTCTGAAGAGGAGACTTTTCATGCTTTGTCTGAACATGTCTTAGTTTTTCTGGAGCTTTAATTTGGTTTATTTAATTGTAACAACAACAACAAAAACAACATAACCAAAATAGGTGGTTATTACCTAATTTGCTATATTTTTGCTTAGGTTTGTATAATTGGGAAGTATAACTGTAATTTTAAAATAGACAGTAGTAACAAGTTGCTGTCCCCAAGGCTATAAACAGATCACCAATGGTCAATTATTCATGGCTAAAAAAATGAAGACTTGATAACTGGAAGAAAACCGGTTTAAGGGCAAAGAAAACAAGAAACAATTGTCTAACATATTCAAAATGCACCATACACAATGAATTTAAATGTAACAAGGAGTAGCAGTTCCATGAAGCATGTCAGAAAATTTTTAAAAATAGCTGCATTGGGTCCTGGGGTAAGGAGGAGGAAATTGTCAGTCTCCTCCCAGAAGACAGGAAAAGGAAATCAAATTATCAACACAACACTCTAGCTCTTCACTTGAGGCTGACCGTTGAGTGTTTGATCATACAGTCCTTCTGTCTGTCTTCTCCCCACTTTGACTTTGGAAAGCACCTAGAGCCTTCCTTAGAGGTGCAGAGATGCAGAGGAAGGGTAAGCATAACACCGTGAAAAATGTGGTAAATACCAGGAATTTATTTTATAATAATTTTAACTGTATTATTAACAAAGTTTGTATAAATCAGATAATATGGACTTTGACGAGGAGAGGAGCCGTGCTGGACCTTGTTCTTACCAACAAGGAGGGGCTGGTTGACAGGGTCAAACTCAAGGGTAGCCTGGGCTGCAGTGACCACGAAATGGTTGAGTTTGAAATCCTCAAGGCAATGAAGAAGGTGCGCAGCAGGCTGATGACCCTGGACTTCAGGAGAGCCGACTTTGGCCTCTTGAAGAATCTGCTTGGTATGGTGCCGTGGGATGAAGCGCTGGAAGGAAGAGGGGTCCAAGAAAGTTGGTTAATATTCAAGGACCACCTCCTCCAAACACAGCAGCAATGCATTCCTACAAAGAGGAAGGCAGGCAGAAAAGCCAGGAGGCCTGCGTGGATGAACAAGGAGCTCCTGGAACTGACCAAAAGAAAAAAGGAGGCCTACAGGGAGTGGAGACAGGGGCGGGTAGCCTGGGAGGATTACAGAGGAATCGTTCGAGCAGCAAGAGAGCGGGTTAGACAAGCTAAAGCCCAGCTAGAACTAAATCTGGCCAGGGACATTAAGACAAACAAAAAATCCTTCTATAGGTATATCAGCGAGAAAAGAAAGACTAGGGAAAATGTAGGCCCTCTCCGGAAGGAAACGCAAGAACTGATTACCCGGGACAGCGACAGAGCTGAGGTACTCAATGACTTTTTTGCCTCAGTCTTCACAGACAAGGACAGCAGCCGCACTGCCCAAGACGCAGATTGCAAAGGAGAGGATCGGGAAAACGGAGCACCACCCACTGTAGATGAAGATAAAGTGAGAGACCACCTGAGGAACCTGAAGGTGCACAAGCCCATGGGACCTGATGAGATACATCCGCGGGTCCTGAGGGAACTGGCAGATAGTGTCGCGAAGCCACCAGCCATCATATTTGAGAAGTCGTGGCAGTCTGGTGAGGTTCCTGCCGACTGGAAAAGGGGAAACATAACCCCTATTTTCAAAAAGGGAAACAAGGAAGACCCGGGGAACTACAGGCCAGTCAGTCTCACCTCTGTGCCTGGCAAGATCATGGAGCAGATCCTCCTGGAAACTCTGCTGAGGCACATAGAAAACAAGGAGGTGATTGGCGAGAGCCAACATGGCTTCACCAAGGGCAAGTCATGCCTGACAAATTTGGTGGCCTTCTACGAAGGGGTTACAGCGGCAGTGGACAAGGGAAGATCTGTTGATGTCATCTACCTGGACTTGTGCAAAGCGTTTGACACTGTCCCACACGATATCCTGGTCTCTAAATTGAAGAGACATGGATTCGATAACTGGACCACTCGGTGGATAAAGAACTGGCTGGATGGTCGCACTCAAAGGGTTGTGGTCAACGGCTCGGTGTCCAAGTGGAGAGCAGTGACGAGTGGCGTTCCTCAGGGGTCGGTACTGGGACCCGTACTGTTCAACATCTTTGTTAGCAACATGGACAGTGGGGTAGAGTGCACCCTCAGCAAGTTTGCTGAGGATACCAAGCTGTTTGGCGAGGCAGACACGCTGGAGGGGAGGGATGCCATCCAGAGGGACCTGGACAGGCTGGAGAGGTGGGCCCAAGCCAAACTCATGCAGTTCAACAAGGCCAAGTGCAAGGTCCTACATCTGGGTCGGGGCAATCCCAAGCACAAATACAGGCTCGGCGGAGAATGGCTGGAGAGCAGCCCTGTGGAGAAGGACCTGGGGGTGCTGATTGACGAGAAGCTCGACATGAGCAAGCAGTGTGCGATCGCAGCCCAGAAGGCCAACCGTATCCTGGGCTGCATCAAAAGCAGTGTGGCCAGCAGGTCGAGGGAGGTGATTCTGCCCCTCTACACCGCTCTCGTGAGACCCCACCTGGAGTACTGCATCCAGCTCTGGAGTCCCCAACATAAGAAGGACATGGACCTGCTGGAGCAGGTCCAGAGGAGAGCCACGAGGATGATCCGAGGGCTGGAGCACCTCTCCTATGAGGAGAGGTTGAGAGAGTTGGGGCTGTTCAGCCTGGAGAAGAGAAGGCTCCGGGGAGATCTTATTGCGGCCTTCCAGTACCTAAAGGGGGCCTACAGGAGAGCTGGGGAAGGACTTTTTACTAGGGTGTGTAGCAATAGGACGAGGGGGAATGGCTTTAAGCTGGAAGAGGGCAGGTTTAGATTAAACATTAGGAAGAAGTTTTTCACTTTAAGGGTGGTGAGGCACTGGAACAGGTTGCCCAGAGGAGTTGTTGAAGCCCCGTCCCTGGAGGTGTTCAAGGCCAGGCTGGACGTGGCCTTGGGCAACCTGGTCTAGTGAGAGGTATCCCTGCCTATGGTAGGGGCGTTGGAACTCGATGATCTTCAAGGTCCCTTCCAACCTAAACCATTCTATGATTCTATGATTCTATGATTCTATGACTCTTAGTGGTAGTACCTTTGTATCTGTATTACTAGTAACTGTTTACTGTATCTTAATTAGACTCAGATTTAAAGTAGACCAATAGTAAACTCTTGGCTTTCTATACAAGGTGTGTCCCTCCTTCTGGCCATAATCACCTTCTGAGTATAAAACCACACACGAAGTACATGATATAAGCGAAATTTTTAGAAAACTTTTTGAGTTTGTACTAAATAGTGCATAATCTTATACTTAGTGAGTTTGTCAAGAAAAGACTGAGGGTCTTCATCTCTATAAATCTTATTCATTTAAATTTCATCAATTAGTTTTCCTCTTAAAATGCAGTGAGAACTAATTGTGAATGTTCTTTTTAAACATTTGTTGTGGTTTAACCCCAGCTGGCAGCTAGGACCATGCAGCTGCCCAGAAGAGTAGGGAGAAGAGAGAGAAAAGGAGGTGAAAGGAAAGAGAAAAAAACTCGAGGACTGAGATTAAGATGATCTAATAGAACATTAACAGAAAAAGGAAAATAACAATAATAATAGCGGTAAAAGAATATACAAGATAAAGTAATACAACACAAGTCACTACCCAGTGATTTAGCTGCCCAGCTCCTCCCAGGCAGTGATCATGGATTCCCACAACCCGGACAACCCTCATTTATATGTTGAGCATGAGATCTACGGTACAGAATATTCCATTGGCCATTCCATTGTTCTGTCTATGCTCCTTCTCAGTTTCTATGGGAAGCTGAAAAAAAATCCTTGACTAGTATAAACATCATTTAGCAACCACTAAAACAATATTCATCATTGACATTCTTTTCATACCAAATCTAAAAAGATAGCAAGCACTAGAAGGAAAATTAACTCTATCTCAGCTGAAACCAGGACAACATTTTTTCACTGAAACAAAAAGTGGTCAAGGGAAAGATTTGTTTTCAACAAATTTTCAATACCTATAAATCTGGGTTTATAAATTACAGATTATAGCAACATGAATTACACTTATGTATGTAAAAATATAAGGGAAGGAAAGGAGAGAGGGGAGAGAGAGGAGGGAGAATGGAGGGAAGGATTAATGATTTGTTACATTTATAAAGTCAAATACACAAGTTAGAAAATTCTGTTGTTAAGACTTCCTGCACAAACACAACTCTCTCCTCTCTTATATATGCAATGATTAGGAATATAATCATGTGGAGATTTTTTCTTCCCTTACAGGATCTTGCCTTATACTTTCCACAGAATGCTAAACAAAGCTAGAAGAGTCTTGAAGATATAAGCTAAGCAAAACAATTTCTACTAAAAGATTAAAAACATTCAACATCTTTTGTCCTGTCATTTATACACATCTAGGTATCTATTAAGATTTGGAGTCCTGAGCAGAATGTCAGGCTTCCTCATGTAGTCAGAATAGCTAAATATTCAAAAGATGGTCTACAAAATCTAACATTCTGGATAACCATCACCAAAAATTAACCTAACAGCAAATATGTTGGAAAAAAATGTACCTTGAGCTCTGCTGCTCCCAGTCATCTTACTCTATATTGCAGACGGATTTCCATCTCTGAGAATCACATCCTTGATACTTATTTTGGAGTTTGACATGTAGGTTAATTGTCTCTCCCAGTCCCAGCTGGAGACAGAACAGTAATAGTGATATCTGCAGACTTCTTTTTATTTTGGAATTTATTGCTGAGATCTTGTATTCAGTTATTTCAAAGATTATTGCACAATGAGAGAGCTAGAGCACTTATGGGAAAGGTTGTAAAAGGGGCTGAATTGGTCACCTCACAAAGCCTTTTGGGACCAGCCACATACAGACTGACAAAACAACAGATCATTAGACCAATAGTGTTGGGGAAAACTATTGTCTTTAGACATTAAAGCCTTCACGATAAATAGTAGATTTGATGGCCTGACCTTTCAAAAGGGATTGACTAGAGTAGGCAGGACACTTGTATAAAGCTTTCTGTATATGTGAGCCCTGAGTAATTGGTAGTACTCATTCACCTATGCTCCTCTCTCCTTCATCACATGTGGTAGAGCAAAATATAGCATAATGTAGCTTTTTATAGCATTTGTAGCAGCTCATAATTTTTCACATGTAACAGATATTCCTGACTGCTGTGTATAAAGCTGAAGCAGGAAACATATACAAGAAGTATTTTAGTAATTATGGCAACTACTGTTAGAAAGCAAGGGTTGGATAAAGTGCATGTGTTGTATCATAACAGATTTCTGTTGTTTCTTAATCCTAGATAAACTGAGTTGTTGTCTAGTTAAATACCAATTTAATGTTTTACTTCCTTTTTTTTTCCAAATGAAGTTGATATATGATATCATTTTGTTTACTAAAAGAAATCTTGGATTTAGTGGGGAGTAGCAAGGAAATATTGCTGACATTAATATAGTTATAGGTATTTCCTTGGAGCATCAGAATTACCATTTTAAGATATCAGTGGAAGATACCCTTAAGTTCTATACATTGTCAATACGAATATTTAAGACACATAGACATCAACTCATCAGAATCATAACATACTTGATTAAGAGGTCAGATTATCTAGTCAAACCACTCATAAGGAAGGTTAAATACAACTGAATATTCCTACTTATCTATATTGAATCTGGAAAGAAATTCTTCTTAATAATATTTTTATATTTATTATTAGGGGTAAGTCGAGCAGGAATTAAAAATATTTAATAAGTCACTGGATCCTAGACTGCATGAAGAAACCTGATTAACCCAGAGAGTCTGATCTGTGCATTTTTCTGGTATTACCATATTCTGTCAAAAAAAGACATTAGAAGTTCTAATTTTCTGTATTTCATCAAAGGAGGCTTGCAGAAAAACCATTAGTAATATTTACATTTATTCCTAAGTCTCTAATAGTCTTACTGCTCTATGACAAAGTCACATTAGATAGGATTAATCTGAGCAGCCGTAGATATATCCTAAAACAGATGTCTAACATAGGTCAAATGAATCATATCTCTAAGTGATTAACCGCCTCCAGTATAAAGCAAGCTTAGGATAACTACCTCATATGTAGAAGTCTACATAGTACATGTCTAGAGTTAGGTGAAAGAAATCCTGCCTTGTGACTTCAAAATATGTGGCTCAAGCACTTGAGTACTGGTTTCATGACTAGATTAAGAAGATAAGTGGTTGAGCAGCCAGTAGCAGAGTGTATGGAAACAGGCAAAATTTATTGAACTTGTCTGAAGGAGACGTTATTGGTATTAAGTTATTTATTTTTTTTCAGTGATCACTGACAACTCTTTTTAGTGATAGCAGCCTTTTCATCAGTTAGTCAATTGGTAATTGCCATGGGGAGACGTAAGTATGAGTAAGTCAATTTTCATTCTGCAGAGACTGCATATAGGTGGGATTTTTTCTGCCTGAGTAGCCATTTGACAGGTTGTGAAATGGGAGCTAAGTACTGATAAAGTTGAGAATAGTTGTCCAGGAGAAAATGTTTAAATGGCAGTAGGAATATGAGAAAATTAAAAATAAACTTATTGTCACCAAGAAACAAAAATACTTGAAACAAACTACTCTTTACATTACAGTTGCACATATACTACATGTAAACCCAGAGTAAAACTTAAAATGCTACAGTGATCCTAGAGGTAGCGAATGTATTTCAGGTCCAAATGAGAAGCCTTGACATTCTAACTTAATAAACAAAAGGTAGGATTTGGCTTTGGGGTAGCATGCAGTGTAAATATAACTTGTCTACTTAATAAAAATTAAAATGCTATTTGTGTTCACTGGCACAATGAACTTCCTCATTTTAACATAATCCTGTTCAGATATCTAATAAACAATATAAATTATTATTTTTCATTAAGGCCAGGAGTGAAAACAGCTTTTTGTAAAGTCCTACCCTTTCCTTTCTTCTAATGCTGGAGTTATTCTGGTGGAAAAAGTCTGGATGTGCAGAGAAATTAAATATATAACACATATATTGGCTCCTTCCCAGGTGTATTCAGTCACTGCAGAAAAATTATGTGTTATATTGGAATTTATTCTAACAATAATTATATAAATATATTAAGAAAATAATTAACTTTTTTTCCCCTCTGTCTGTGGCAGAACCACAATAGGCATGCTTTGTTATGATAGATTGGTCTTAGAGGGAAGGTGACAGCAGGGATCTTGAGTGGGGAGCCTTTCAGACCAGCACAGCAATGTAAGGTTCAGCAGCATCTGGCAAGCTGCTGGTGATTCCTGGGCTCAAGTGTCAGGATCAGCCTGTAAGTTACAGGAAAATAGTTTCTGATGCATGGAAGTCTTTACATAACCTCTATCCTGAAAGGATTTACAACTTGAAATCAAAAAGCTAGTATTGGCCTGAAGTCTGAAAAGCTTCTTTTGGAGCCTTGGTGGATGTTGCTTTGGAAGCGAACTGTTGAACTTGCTGGCCTTTAGCAAGGTGGCTGTTCATTGTGATTACTGATGAAGAAGGATGCCATTGACCCACTCTGTCAAAGCTGCCAAAGTAAGGTTAAAACTGAATATTGGTATTTCCTAGGGCTGAATCAGTGTGAGGGATGTGAGACATCTTGTACTTTGTTGATCCCGGATCTTAGTGGGAGCATGAAAAAGAATATTTGCCTGAGGGGACATGCCAGGGATGATAGGCTCTCAGGCTTCTGTGATGAGTAATGGCAAAGCAAATTCTATGCTCGTTGAAGTTTTTGGACTTTAAGATGGCATTGTTTTCAGTAGCAGTGTTGTTTTCTTTGTACCAGGGGTTAAAATATGAGAAAGATGAAGGTTGCTTTGCATGTTTTTATCCTGCGTGGTTACATTCAGCAGGGCATGGTGAGCACTGAAACAGGAAAGACTGCAAGACATATTGAAATAAATATTTTGCAAAAAATGAGTGAGCTGGGATTAAACAGCAACACTGTATCAACACTAAGCACGGCAACATGATCTTCACGCACATCACGCTTGCCTTTTCTCCAGATCTTCTCACTTACCTTCTCACCTGGATTTCTTCACAAAGAGTGTGTTCATAATAGATGTCCCAGCATATGCCAGTCTATATGATGTGGAACAGCCCAATACAGATGCAACATCTTCTACTGTTTAGAGCAAGCTCTCTAAATGTGCCAAAATATGCCTTAAATGCATCCAACTGCACGAATTAGAGAGGCACAGCATGAAAATTTGCATCACTGATGTTTTCTTTGGATTTAAAAACAGAAGGCACAGAGAGGAAATTTGCCTTATCTATCTTCTGTCATCCTCCTCACACAAGTTTACTCCCAAGTGAGGTCTGCTTCAATAAAAGTAAATTACCAGTATCTTTTTCCCTTGGGGAGCTTTTCAAGAGGAAGAAACTTCATGCAAAATATTGTTCATCAAATGTTGGGAACTATTTCTCTTTTGGTTAAGTGTGCACTGAAGCTTCTAGTAAAGTAAAAGAGAATATCCATATAACTTGTTGCGTATTAGCAGGACAATGAGCTGCTAAGCTTATTCACTCTGTGTATAGACACAAACACCCTTGCTGAGTTGCAAAATATAGCTTTCTACCCTAGTTTAGTTGATGTGTGTGTACAACCTGTAGAAATAGACAGCCAAGTGATACACCTTGCTTTTGCCAAGGTAACGTGTTATATCCACAGTTCACATTAGAATTACAATGAAAGGAGCCCTACAAAAAGTTTTTATAATCCCTTTATGCACATTTAATGTACTTCTCAAAGGCGGAAACTATCTGGCTGCAACATTATTCCAGATCTTGGCAAACGTAAGTCCACTGATACCTCTACAGCTAAAAGAGATTATGCAGTTTTAGAATAATCTACTCTAAAACATTAAGAAAACTAGTCTGGAATAATGTTTACAATTTCAAACATGGTTTCTGCATTTTCTGTGTGATCATCACTCACTCTGCATAACATTTTAAAATAGAAGGCTTCAGTAGTTTGGTTTGGGCCTTGATATTTGGCCTAGCAAAAAAAAAGAGTCCAGTTCGAGATTTTTCTGATTGTAGTTTAATGATTTTTACTGGTTTCAGTACAGACTGGGAAATAACAAATACTTCTTAAGCAGACAGAAAATAATCTCTTGGTAATTTTAGAACATATTTTACTGGCTGTTCAGTGTTGCTGTCCAGGAATAATAGCCTTCAACTGCTCATCTACATTTCTGATTATTAAATTTTAAAGAGTCTGACAGTCTGAGACATAAAGAATTAATATAATTCTATATTACAGCTGTGAAAGACTGATATTTTTCTTCCTCTGTTGTATTCAGCCAAATTAGACATAGCAGGTTTGTTTCTACTGGGGAACTATGCAGCCCATTCTAAGATTTTGTGTTATGTTATACCAAGTATGTCTGAGTGTGAAGAAATGCTGCTTCTTTTTGCCATTACATGGCTTTTCAAAAAGAACATTCTTTCTAGCCGTGCATGTAAAAGTAGTTTACAAATCTGTGCCATTATCTTCATAGATTAATGAAATATTATCTTATTAAACGAGATCATGCTTCCCACACCCTTCAAAACACAGCATAACCTTCACTGAGAAATCTCTGTTATGAAACCATTATTTGACAGGTAAGTCTGGCTTGTTGCCAAAAACACTAGAGCTTCTCTTTTTCAGATAAGATCTTTGAAAAGAAGGTGCAGGACCCAACTCCACTAACACAACACTACTGCATAAATTCTAGAATTTTTTCAATTTAATGTATAAAGCTAAACTGTGACATTTAGATTGCAAAGATTATTTTCATGCACATCTTTTACAGTAATAATGAAACACCTATGCACAGTAATCAATCATACATAATTTTAAGATTGCTAATTCACCCCACAGATTTTGCATATGTGAGCTGTCACTCACTTTTCAACCCATTCACACACCCTTCCTCCATAAGGAATAGTATTTTTTGCATACTGTATGGTAAACTATGTCAATACATCGATTCAACATCCATGTGCTATTAGTGATAAATAAACATCCAAATAAATGAGGGGCTAACATGTCTATACAAAGCATTAGCAAAATTCAATTACATTTTATACAGTTGTGGAGGTGACGTGATTTCAGGAGAGACAGATTTGAGAACACTCCATTTCTCAGAAGGAACTTCAGAAATCTCTTCTATACTTTTCTACTTGTATCTGCACAAAGGGACTGTAAAGCTAACATAAAATGCTATTACATTGGATTGATGTTTCACTCATATTTGCACGCATTTATTGCTCAGAAGATAATAGAAACACCATCCTTATCTTGTTTCCACACATGTATATTTGATAAGTTATTCATAAGTGGCTTTGGGTGGAAGTTGAGCTGGTCCCTGTACACACTACATCTATCCTAATTTAACCTGTCAGTTATGTAACACATCCAGAGGATTCATGGAATGATATAGATTTTTAGAAAAGTAAGCTAAGAACATGGGGCTCATATCATCATTGTCCAGTTAATTGCTCCCATCCCCTAATATTTGCCTATCCTTTTGAATTCTCTCTATTGCTTTTTTTTCCCCGACCCTTGTGCATTCTGTCTCCCTTGACTTCTTAGGTCTTTAGGGTTTAGAAAAGCAGCTGTAGAAAGATCATATCATCAAACTTTTTGTAATGAATTACAGCTAGAATTAATCCCAATTCATAGGATTGACAGACTAACTGTTAATAACCACATGGGACAGTGCTCACAAGAGTTATCAGAAGGAAAGTTCTAGCAGTCAGGAAACTGATGTCTTATATTCACTTCCAGCGTCAAGCCACATAGTATTTTAAGACAGTTTTTTTTCAGAGTACCATTGGTTGAGATCTGTAATCTGAAACATTTTAAGGAGGTATCCATATCATCTACTTATCATATTAATTATCCACCTTTTTAAGGTAAATTTAGAAGCTTCTTTGCAGTGAAGGGGACCAGGTCATTAAGGAAGTCAGATGCCAAATCTTAGAAGACCTTTCTAGATTCCTCCTCTTTAAGGAAGGCATTTCTTTGGTCTAATTATTGAATTAATATTTCCAGTTTTCATTGAGAAGTGCAGAACATGCAAATACTTAGGCAAATAAGGGTGAAGTGTGCTAAGCCAAACATCAAAACGTTGGGGTAAAAAAAACTGAGACCTGTTTCTTGAAATCTAGGATCTTGTGCCCTGTGATTACCCAATCTGTATAAAATAGACTGCATTTTTTGTCTCTGCCAAGATTCCCATGTTAATAGCATTATGTAAGTTCAAAGTGTAATTGTAGCAATAAGTATAAGAGAGAAAAATAAAAAAAGCAGCTCTTAACCAATAATACTGAGAAATATGTATACATTTCATTAAAAGGTAATTACATTTAAAGGAGAGAACTTCAGAATGATATTTAATTAGTTCTGCAATAGAAACAATTATCATGAAAAAAAATCTGTAAGAACAATAAGAATGAATCTTTTCCCAAATGTATTTAATTACACATTAAAAAATGGAATACAGAATATAATTAATACAAAGGATATAAAAAAAAAAAAGCAGCCAGCTTTAATTACTCAAATTAAAAAAAGTTGGCCATAATAACGGGAGTAGAAGTACCAATGCAATCTGCAATCTGAATAGGACCTTAGCTGAGAAGACCTCTAAGAGTATATATAAGTACCAAGACATGTAAAAAAGGCCCCAAGGTTACCCTTCACATATTAAAACACAAATATAAATAAGTTCCTAAAGTGGACTGACATAGTGATAAATGCATGTAGTTGGATAGTGATTTCTATCTTTATGATTTTCATCTATTCTGTCTAGTATAAAAACCAGAATGAGAGTTGCAAAACACTGAAAGATTCTCTTCCCTTTCAATAAGTACCCCTGAACATTATTTTTAACTCCTCTGTGTGTTACACACTTACCTGTCCAATTAATTTGTGTACTTCTGTCAGCATGGAATGTAAGTTATAATTGTGATATAAGGATAAAATTCAAGGTTTCCCTACAGCTATAACTGTTGTTTGGCTGGGTATGAAGGGTGTTCCTGCATGCACCCACAGTGCTTTTAATCATCAGTTCCCTGTGCTGTCTAGTAACTCCCCAGTTAGTCTCTGCACAGATGAGACAATGCACTGATTTGAAAACAGCAGAATGACTTGAGACAAAGGGATTGACTGAACTCCTAGCCACTGTCAAACAAAACATTTGATAAACTGGTGCAGAAAGGGGGAGTTTTGGACAGTCCCAGACATTCCCCCAGGGTGTTCATAGGCAAATTTGTAGGCGGTATTTGTGCAATAAATTGTGTTGATTCTTTTGAGTGGGGAACCTAGCAGTTTCAGAGATTCTACCACTTCCTGATGCAGAATTGATCAAAAGATACATAAATAATACAAAATAGCATAAAGTATTCCTGCTTTTGCAGATTTGGTCGCGTAGGAGTCTTTTGTATATAGCTAAAACAGACGAGATGTTTTGTACACGGTTTAAGATAATACACAGAGAATGATCATACATTGTCTGAAGTGGTCACATAGGGCCATCAGACATCTGGATTATAAGAATTCATTAGAACACTTTGGAAAGTCTCAGCTGTTTCAGGTGAAGATACTGTTGAAAAGAACCCTTGCAACAGGGACTACCATCACCATCCAAATTGCAGTCAGCCATCCTGTTCAACAGATTTGATTCATCACATGAGCATTACCCTACTCAAAGATGCCAATAAATTAGAACTTTTTTAAACAAACCTTGTCTTTGAATGTCTGTGCAGCACCTTACATGGAATATGTTACTCTTGCTGAGTGTTCTTTCTAACATTAAGGTAACAAAAGCAAAGCAAAACATTTGTATATAACACTAGAACAAACAAAATAATCAGGTTAGCAAACCACATTTTCAACCCCGATAGCCTAAAGTTAAGAGTGGGAATCAGCACAAGTACAAGGAAAAAATAATTTATGACTCTCTTGCAAAGATCAAGTGCAATCTAGGAAGGTTTTTTCAAGCTGCCTGCTTCTAGTTATAGACTTCTTTAATTCCCTGACTCAAGTCCTCTCTTTCTACAAAACTTACAGAATGAGCTGAAGGATTGAGTGGAATAGATTGATGATAGGTAGATAGATAGACAGATGGATTAATTATTTATGTTGCTGAATGGAGGTCAGATCTCTACTTTCATCTTTTGGACTTGGCTGCATATTTAATACTCTTACTAGAAAGATGGCTGGAATGCCTGATGTTAATGTTCCCAATTGTTGATAGATTATGGTCTCTAGGAGGCTCCCAATGTCTCATTTACCTGAATTATTTATATCTCACTAATTATTTATACCCTGCTTATTTTAAAGAACAGGAATTATCTACACACTAATTAAAACTGTCAATTTTTTTTAATACTGCTCTAGGTGAACCTGCTTTGGCGGGGGTAGTTGGACCAGATGATCTCTGAAGGCCCCTTCCAGTCCCTGTAAATTCTGTGATTATTTAAGAAGGCAAAAAATGTCAATGGTGAGATCAAATACACGATATGAAGTCTTTTCTCGGTACTAGTGTCCCAAGCTTCAAATGAACATATTATTTTGGAAATCTGGGGTTGGATTCATTTGACCAAATGTAAATATCTATGTTACAGATGATAGTTTAACCTACCTGTCTTGATGTCATTTGTAATAAATGGAGACAAATTAGCACTCACAGGACATGATTAATTTCATTCTGAAGCGAAAGTCTAAAACTGATTATAGAAAACATGTTCAGGAAGTGTTTGATTTCTTCATTTATGACAAAGGAAGCCTAGGATGATCAACTCAGATGTGGCCATCTGCCTTATGATGACTGTTGTTCACAGGGTCATCTTCTAAGCCTTCAGCAGAAGGAACACATTTTTCTACACACTGTGATTGCAGGATCAGATCAAAGTTCTCATAACAACATAAATATTTACAACTTCTCTATGTGAAAGTATTAAAAAAACCCCTAAACAAACAAAAGGAAACATCCTGTTACTAGTGATCTGTGTGGCTACACGTAATACTGAGGAATATTCAATAACAATGCAATTTTGAATCATTATTTACTAATATATCATTGTCAATATCATTTCATTAGTATGTCTACTGCAAATGAGCGAAAGGCAGGAATTTTGAAGGGTGTACTAAAGACCTGAAAAATGGCCCAACTCAATTTAATGGTATATTTCTCACTGAAATCTGTAGGTGTAAAATCAGAATAAATGCTGAGGGCCCTACAAATTAAGTAGTTAAAGGCTGAGGTTAGATGTACAAGATCGAATTTCGTCCTATAGGGAACACATCAACGTTTATCTTTTAGACAGTGTGCAGCTTAGAGTAATTGATAATACCAGCCAAAATGCTTGGACTGTGTGTATGTTTTCAAGAATTATATTCACCAGACCTAAGCACTGGGTGGGAAGTCATACTTGTTATGCTTAAAGGACAGGTAAGAGTGGAGGACAGCTTTCCAGAAAGTTAGACACTTCCTCTAGACTGGAAAGATTTGGTTTTATTGAACTCACAACTGTGAAGCATCCTTTGAAATTAGGCACATATGACTTGTAGTTTTAGGATTAAAAAGGAGTTAATGTTTTGTTTCAAATGCCACTGGTAGGGAAAGACAAAACAGTGTTGAAAATGCCATATCGTTTGTATCTGCCTGGCTTTTTACCAGCAGACATATTACCTACTGAACAGCAGACACAATTTAACACCTAAATCTGACCTATGAACCTGTTGAGTTTTACATCGCTGAGTGGGATATGTCTGTTTTCTGTTTATTTGCCTTTATGAAGTTACAAATAAATGTCTTTGCAATAATTTAAGGATAAGTCTGTGACAAGTATCTGTGTAAGTTCTTATATAAGAAGTTGAAGGAGCTATCTTTATTACTTATAAATATATATATCTACTACACGGCCTAAGCCACCAGTGATGCAATACCCCCTCATAAGTATATGCTTGTTCAAAACATGGAATTTTATTTTTGCAAGAGATTGTCTGATAGAATACTAATGTTCTGTTCAGGGGCAATACTGAGTGTGGAAAGCTATGTTTGCCACTGCAAAGAACAAAAATTATACAAGGACAGAAGGAACAAACAGTTAAAGACCCCAATGTCTTGCTGTCATTTCTGTTCCTTGCAAAGTACTCGGCACCCCCAAAGTTAACTGAGAGCTATGAATGATCAGGCTCTTACTACAGGGATTCAAGATCATGCTTTTAGATAAATAAAAGAAAATAAGGTTTCAATCTTGTGGCAGTACATATCGCTTTACTGATACAAATATTTCGCATAACAAAGTATCATGTGTTCCTAGCTGCATTCTTACTCAAGGCTGTTAACACCCTCGGGTTATGTTCATCCTACACCAGATAGACTGCACTGATCACCATACTGAAGGAATTAAGTATATTAGGCAGAGCTCATATTAATCTTTTTGCTTGTAGATCCTTAAGCCTAATTCTTTATGTGAGGGCTAATTGCTTAAAATAAATCCAACATATTAGTCACTGTGGCTTAAGTTACTTTGTCTTCCTCTAGCAGAAATGGGTGAACAAGTAGCTACAATCCAACAACAAACAAGACTTGAAACAGGAAGAGTAAAATAGGTAGATACATAAACAGTAAATGAAGCAAAAAGAGTTCAGGTGCCTTATTTGGAAAAAAAAACAAAACACCAAACCCAAAAAAAACAACAACTAAAACCAAACCGAAACAACAAAATGACCAGACACCTGGGTGGGGGAACAGAACAAAAAGCTCAAAGTAAGCACTGAGGTAAACATATTAACAATCATAGCAGAATACAGCAAGAATACCAAGAAATCCCTGGCTACGCTAATAAATTCAACAGCACTCAGCAGCTCAATCCTCCATACTACGGAAGTGCCAAAAGGCTCCTTGGAAGGCCTGTGGGTCATGGTTGCTAGTCCACTCCCAAACTGTTTGTGGGATTCCTCAGAAACTGGGTCATCTGTGACATACTCAGCAGGCAGCTTGCACGAAACCATTTTTTTCTGAAGCCTTGCTAACTAGCATGTATAGGGGTCATTCCATATTAGAATCATAGGATCTTTTAGGTTGGAAAAGACCTTAAAGATCGAGTCCATCCGTTAACTTGACAGTACCAAGTCCACAACTAAACCAGGTCCCTAGAAGGGACCAATAAACCGTGTCCCTAGATGCAACATCTACATGTCTTTTCTATATTTCCAGGGATGGTGACATAACCGCTTTCCTGGGCATCCTGTTTCAATGCTTTGCAACCCTTTCCATGAAGAATTTTTTCCTAATATCCAATCTAAACCTCCCCTGGTGCAACTTGAGGCCATTTCCTCTTCTCCTATCTCTTGTTACCTGGGAGAAGAGACTGAACCCCGCCTCGTTACAACCTCCTTTCAGGTAGTTGTAGAGAGCAATAAGGTCTCCCCTGAGCCTTCTTTCCTCCAGACTAAACAACCCCAGTTCCCTCAGCAGCTCCTCATAAGAATTTCTCTCTAGACACTTCAACAGCTTTGTTGCCCTTCTCTGAACATGCTCCAGGGCTTCAATGTCTTTTTTGTAGTGAAGGGCCCAAAACTGAACACAGTACTTGAGGTGTGCCCTCACCAGTGCTGAGTACAGGGGGATGATCGCTTCCCTAGTCCTGCTCACCACACTATTCCTGATACAGGCCAGGATGCTACTGGCCTTCTTGGCCACCTGGGCACACTGCTGGCTCATATTCAGCCAGCTGTCAACCAACACCACCAGGGTCCTTTTCTTCCAGGTAGCTTTCCAGCCACTTTTCCCCAAGCCTGTAGTGCTGCATGGGGTTGTTGTGACCCAAGAGAAGGACCTGGCACTTGGCCTTGTTGAACCTCATATTACTGGCCTCAGCCCATCAACCCAGACTGCCCAGGTCCCGCTGTAGAACCATCCTACCCTCCTACTCCTGACCAACTTGATGCCACCTGCAAACTTACTGAGGGTGCACTCGAACCCCTCTTCCAGGTCATTGATAAAGTTGCTAAACAGAACTGGCCCCAATACTGAGCCCTGGGGAACACCACTTGTGAGCGGCCATGAACTAGATTTAACTCCATTCACCACAACTCTTTAGGCCCAGCCATCCAGCCTTTTTTTTTAGCCAGGGAAGAGTATACCTGTCCAAGCCATGAGCAGCCAGTTTCTCCACGAGAATGCCGTGGGAAAAATTGTCAAATACTTTACTAAAATCTGGGTAGACAAAATCCACAGCCTCATCCACTAAGTGTGTCACCTTGTCGTAGAAAGAGAATGAGTGTGCTGCCAGTAAAGGTGTTCAGGTAATGAATACTCATCATCTTGCACTGACCTTATTCGTGTTGTTAGTATTTAGGTGAAAGTGGTTACATCAGGGGAAAAAAAAATGGCATTTGACAAAAGGAGGTGGAAAGGATAACTAGTGAAATATACAATCTCCTGAAGAAAAAGTGTAGTGTATAAAAACTTTATATACTAAAATTCCACAACAATGGTATAACAACAGACAGTTCTGAACACCTTTATTTCTGTGACAAAATTAAAAAAAAGATGTCTAATAATATTGTGGCATATTGAACCCAATTAGTCATAGCTACCTATTCAAAGGATAACACATGTGTACACGACTTTAAAAAAGTTCTTTAGACTTCTCATTGCAGGACAAACATTGTCTTCTGTGGCAGCTGTCCTAAGAATCTTTTACAAAATGTCAGCCTAAGCAAGATAAAACTATCCAAATTCACCACCTTCCAAAGCTGAAGTAGAAGAAATAAACATTGATTTGTAGTGCTAATAGTGCCTTAAGACTTTGTTGATAATAAATACCTAGGTAGCCAGAGTTATAAGCTACTTTACACATACTCACCTATAGAAAAAATTCAGCAGAATTTTTCTAACAAGATACGTTCTAACATTGTACATCAGCATACATTTTAAATAACATAAGGATTGAAGTTTACCCTGACAAAGTATGATAATATAGTATTTTGAGGACACGTGAGCTTGCTCTTCCTAATCTCCAAAGCCAGCTAGAACATACCTGACCACAATAATATGGTGCAAGATCTGAGTTAATAAACCCTCTGAGAATTAGCATTCATTTGCTTGAGGTCTGTGTTACGCTAGAAGGTCAAAGATTGCAGACATCTATTTAAAATATACTATGTAATCCTACCCTGTATAACAAAATACTGAAAGACAGTTGGGAAACCCATAATTACATCAAGATTTGACTTCTGTTTTCCCATGTACAAGGGTCAAAATGACATTATTTACAAAACTGATCTTTTCTAACTGGTCCTCATAACTTAGTATAAATTATTCATTTACATCATTTAGCTGTCACAATTACATCGTATCCCTTTGTTCTGTGCACATCAAGCCATACTCCTCTCCCCAGTTAGCTATGCAGAGAAAGAAATTCAAAACTAACATCTACTAATATGCCAGTGCAATACTAAAAACAGCTCTTTTTTTTTGATAGAATGTGACACAGGGCATCATTCTACCAGTATCTTGTCAGCAAAATGGCTGCCACCAGCAGGAGACTCAGATATCACAATCATGAAGTAAAATTTTTTTTCAAATACAGTTTATACACACTGAGGAGCACTTTCTGAATTTCAGACTGCTAGCTGAGCAAAATAGATACAATTTTCTTTTAACTATTTATTTGCAAATCTCCTCTGAGTATTAAACACACTCATAAAGATATGTCCCTAAAGAGAACAAGTACAAACTTTATCCTGACATTTGATTTAAGCTGTGTTAGAAAACTTTTTTGACAGATACAGTTTTTCCCCCAGGCATTGAAATAGAGCAGATTGGCAAGAAGATTTGTGCTTAAAGAGAAGACCTGATTTTGTAGTGAAATGCGAATATGAATAATACCCTTAATCTCTGCAGATTTTCCTACCTTTCAGTAATATGTTACTATGTAATGTAATTAGCAAAACAAAAGGAAGAATACCATCTTTACTTAAAAGGATACTATTAAGTTATTTTAGCTCAAAACTTGACCTGTACTAGTATAAACTCTTGGAAAAAGTCTTTTTGGGGGAAAAAAGAAAACCATCAATCTGTTGTTTGCTAAAATTACCACTCTGGCTTAGCAGAAAGAGTAAAATTAAAGATAAAATATTACAAGTGACATACATTCCATGTATGTTGAACCATTCCATGGTTCAACAAAAAGCAGAATGAAAAAAAAAAAAACACCAAACCCCTCTTATCTTAATTAGTGAACTGTATACTGCTTTTGAATCATCATCTATGGTCTACTATAATTGAGAGGAAAAAAATCATAGCAGCCTCTGATATTTATGATCCCAATTAAACTAGGTGATAATTCAAAAAATTATTTTAATAGATTTTTTAGGCTGTAGCATACTCAAAGTATTAAGCCTATACAAAATAGAATATTTTACAAGTATTTGTATGCCAAGTTTCAATAAATGTATAATTATCAATTGCTACAATTATTAATGATAGAATTATCAATTTCGTGAATTTCACCAATTTTTCCTTATAAGTTTAATTTATTTTCTACAAATAGCTTATCGGTAAGAAAGAGATAAAAAATCTTCCAAACAGGAGGGAAAAAAAAAAAAAAAAAGAGACATGTATCTTTCCAAATAGAAGTTAACATCGCTCTGACTAATGAATAAGCTTTGTTCATCATACAGACTACAGGTGTTTCATAGCATGGTACTAAAGTGAGCTACATTTGTTCTGAGAAGTTATTAGAACTTGTTTCAGTGATCCAAAAGAACTTTATTAATATTGTATAGAAATAGAGATCAGCCTATTAATTGTATTTTTTCTGACACAGAAATTATGCTATGACATCTTCAGCAGAATACAGTCTGTATGAATGTGATAAGTGTATGCGTACTGTTGCTTGACCAAACCTATATTACAATTTGTAGGATACAGTTGTATACTGCATAGTATACAGTGTTCTTATTACTGGTAAATAACTTTCTTATTACTGAATAAAACACGTAAGACACATCTGTAAGGAAAGAACTATTTTTTAATAACTTAATGAAAAATACATCATCATTTTCTCAAGGTATTCTCAGGGGGAAGGAAGGGAAGGGGGAAGGAAGGGAAGGGGGAAGGAAGGGAAGGGGGAAGGAAGGGAAGGGGGAAGGAAGGGAAGGGGGAAGGAAGGGAAGGGGGAAGGAAGGGAAAAAAGCACAAGCTTTTAAAAAAAGAGTAAGAAATGAAAAAAAAAAAAAAAAAAAGACAACCTCTGCTCAGAAGCTCATGTAATTTTATACTTGCCATGAATAGCAAAGAACTCAACAGCTCAAAAGCATTATGGCCAGGACCTAGCTTCACGCCAAGTGATTTTAACTACCAAGTCCATAACTGCTTTTAGGAACATTACAGTTCGTGACGTGAATCACATACTGGTGGTATATATTTCTCTCTCTCTAATTGTACAGAGAGCCTAAGGAGACAAAGCTTTTAAGAGAGATGAATCCTGACCAGCATAGAACACTGGACATCTCTTGCAAATCTTGAGAAATGGTTCACTGTTGACACAGTAATTTCAGGGGGACTGTTAAACAGAGTAAAACAAACTTATCACACTTCCACTGCAGTTGACTCAGAAATTGCTGTGCTAGCCTCTCCTGCTCGAATGAAATTATTCATTCCAAACTGTTAAGTCACAGATAATCAGAGATAGGCTATGATATATTTTTATGAATCAGAAAAAAAAAAAAATCTAGCATAATTTCCAGACTTGTTTCCTCTTACTAGTCTTGGGTTATTTAGAGATCAAGCACACTCTTTTTGAAGTAGATAGAGCAGGATTGGGCACTCATTTTCAGACAAATCCCATGCCTGAAAGACCAAGTTCCTGCATTTGTGTTTTGGCAGGTTCAAAGCTATGATCAATATTCTTTGACGTTTTTTCATGGTACATAATCATGAAATGTTAGTTGTTCAAATGACTACAATTTCAAGCCATTGCATTTGAAAGGGTCAGTGGTTGAAAAGTTGATATTTGTAGCAGTCCTGTGTGCTCATTTGTGATTACTCTTTCTGAAATGTCGAGTGTACCTTCTATCATAATCGCCTTTTATAAATGCATTTTATTGCCAAATAACTTTTAACTATTTTCTCTGTGGGTATATTTTCCTATCTGCCCAGTATTTGGTTTTCTCTTTAACTGACAAATTATTCTCTTGCTGAGACGAGTACACCTTTCTTGTAAATTTTCCAAGATGTTTGCTGGACTGTGTTTCACAGCAGATGTCCGTACCCTGTTTAAGGGAATTATATTGATATACCTTTGAATATTTAAGTGACTTCATGTTACACACAATTGATAAGAAGTTACTTTCATACATTAAAAGTTCGTTCCTGATATACAACCTTCACCTCTAAGAAGTATTTAATACAAATATTTCAAATAAAATATTACCTCTTTGTTGCCATAAAATTATATTTTGAAATCTTTAGATTGCTGAACCATCTCGTGTTCATAGTTAGTCTTCTAAAACCAATAAGATTATTTAAATTACTAAATAAATACAAGATAAATAAAATATCACCAATTTCAAGGACAACTAAATCTTGTTGTACGAGACTTATTTAAACTGTCCTTATCACAATATCCCATCATTTCATGATCCATTGAGGCAGCAATAGATTGGCGTTTTTGGCTTGTTGAGTGTTCCTACAAAAGATTGTGCAAAAGTGCATATCTTCTATAGAAGTTAGTGTAAAAAAAAATTTTATGGATTTCTAGAAAATAACTCTCTATCAATTTGAAAGGCATAAAAGGAATTGTTTCTGTATTTTCTGTGATGACTAGTAAGTGGTTTCACACACTCACACAAAGCCAGACTTTCTTTTCTATTGAAGGAAGGGGGGGAGGGCAAGGAGAGATTACTAGAATGGATGACTATAGTAAAGGAAACATGTGTCGGGAAAATCAAGAAAATCAAAATAACAGACCAGGCCAACAAAAGTACCTTCATCTAGAAAGATAGGTCTGCTCTCGCAGCTGCTGAGTCTGCTCAGTCACAGAATGGTTGAGACTGAAAGGGACCTCTGGAGGTCATCTGGCCCAGCCCCTCTGCTCAAGCAGGGACACCTAGAGCTATTTGTTGAGGACCAACTTTTAAATATCTCCAGGAAAAGAGCCTCCACAACCTCTCTGGGCAACCTGTTCCAGTGCTTGGTCATGCTTACAATAGAAAAATGTTTCCTGCTGTTCAGATGGAACCTCATGAAGAACTTGTCTCCGTCCTCTTTGCATCATTCCTTCAGTTATTCATAGGCGTTAATAAGGTCCCCACATGAGTCCTCTCTTCTCCAGGCTGAAGAGTCCCAGCTCTCACAGTCTTTCCTCATAAGAAAGATGTTCAAGTCCCTTCATCAGCTTCATGGCCCTTCATTGGATTCTCTCCAGTATGTTCATGTCTTGTGCTGAGGAGACCAGAATTGGACACGGTACTCCAGGTGTGACCTCAGCAGAGGGGATCACCTCCCTTGACCTGTTGGCGACACTTTTGCCTAATGCACACCAGGATACTATTAGCCTTCTTTGTTGTAAGGATACACTGCTGGCTCATGTTCAACTTGGTGTCCACCAGGATCCCAGGTTCTTTTCTGCCAAGCTACTTTCCAGAAGGGTGGTCCTCAGCATATACTGGTGCCAGCATTTGTTCCTTCCCAGACACAGGACTTCGCACCGTCCCTTGTTGAACTTCATAAGGTTCCTGTCAGCCCGTTTCTACAGCCTGTTGAGATCCCTCTGGATGGCAGCACAACCCTCTGGTGTATCAGTTACTCCTCCCAGTTTTGTGTCATCAGCAAACTTGCAGGGGGTACACTCTGCCCCAATTTGATAGGACATATCTAGAAAAGGAACAGCAGATTGGGGGAGGAGGTTTGAATCCAACCTACACTTTTTAATTCTAACGATAAAGAGATTCAGCAAGTGCAAAATAGCACCAAAGAAAGAAAATCCAGCTATCAGCAGAAAGCCAGCTGAACTGTTGGTGGTAAAGCATCACTTAATCAAATAAGTTATTTCAAAAAATTAAGCAGACCAGAACAGAAGCTTAAAAGCTAACACTGACAAACTACCAATCAACGTTATCAGCAAACATTAAATTGCTTTCCAAAACAAAATCCACTTAAAAGTTCACTACACAGGAAAGGGCAACTTCACCATAACAGCAAGACAGATGTATCCATCAACAAAAATGCTGAACCCCAGGACAGTGATTTCAAGAGCAAGACATTTTATTTTGATAAAAGTCTTGTCATCAGTTTTTGTGCTAAAGATTGTATTCAAAGTCAAACCATTCAACACTAACATATTAATCCGTGAAACATTTTTGAAGAATATAAATGCAGTCTTAAGGAAAATAACTTTCCTCAATATTTGTGATTTACAGAAGCATAAAATAACTGCTGTTCTACTATTTAACTTCCAATTTTCTGTTATTTTATAAATATTTTGATTGTTTTCTTAGGATGGTTTTCCATTATTAGTCACTCAGAAAAACAGGAAAAGGTACAGAAGGGAGTACTTTAACCACCAGCTTGAAGCATGCTCAACTTTGTCTAGGCAAACCTAAGAAGGTCTAAGCAAATTATAATTTAATAGAAAGATTGTTTAATACAGTATTTGATTTAATTAACTTTATAACAAAAGTTTTATAATTTGATATTTTAATATTAATTTCTTCTACTTATTATATTTTTCTCTTTATTCTGGTTTGGGTCAGATTGGCCACTCAAGCAGAATAACAGATGCTCTCTCCTACATCTCTTCAGAGAGAGGCAGGAGACAGAGAGACTTATGAGTCTAGAAGGAACTAAACTACTTGAATGAAATATTAATAAAATAAAAAGGAAATAATGAAACATATACAAAAATGTATCAGGCTCCCAGGATGTCAATCACGTCACCAGCTGGCACTGTGGAAGTCCCACGCTGGACTCAACGTTGAACGTGAACTGGATTTCAGATCTGCATTCAGGATTGGGATCAAAGGCAGACAAACAGACAGAGCTCTCCTTGGATGCCGGCCATTGAAGAAAGAGGGCTGACCCTTTGATCCCTCAAGCTTTTATACTGAGCATGAGGCAGATGGGATGGAATACCCTGTCGGTCAGTTTTGGGTCACCTGTCCTGTTCACTCCTCCCCACATGTGGGACCCCTCTCTGTTCTCCGATTCCAACCCCCCAACGGGCCAAACAACAAAGTGAGCTGGCCTTGGTTGTTATAGCAATAAGTACAAGCAAGAGCCTCTCTGCATACCATTCCTTGGCATCAACTATAAACATAGGTCTTATCACTCTGACAGCAAACAGTTTCTGCACAATATGCAGTTAATTTCAGTAGTTAGAAGGGGCCTAGCTAAAAAGTAAAGTTACTGAACAAAATTGGTCCTGCTTTGCCTCAAACCAGGACACTCTTATGATTTTCTTTTAGCTAGCACATGACTGAAACTAGAAAAAAACTCTAGTTACATTTTCCTCAAATATTTAAAATTAGAAAATTCAGGGTAAATTACTGGGGTAAGAGGGGAAAAAGAATTCTTTTTGCTATCTCAATAAGTTTGAAGCTACTAAAGGGTCAGTGATATGATGACATAGCATAGCTAATATGGTGCCCCATCCTGCAATAGCTAGTTCAACAGTGACAGAATAAACTGTAGAGAGAAATAAAGAACAATATCTACAAGGATCATATAATCTCTTCTTTTTTTGTCTCATCACAGTGGCTTCATTTGTAGTTAGGCACCTTGATTCCTTTCTTCAAATTATTTTTTGCTTTCAGGTAGTTCAAGGTCTTTAATTATGTTCCTTACAGCATTAAATCAGCTATGAAAGAAACAGCTGCAATAACAGGTTTAGATCTTTGGTGAGGCTTTCTTTGCTTGGCTTTTTTTGTTTGTTTTTTCTTTTAAAAAACCACTGTTCTGAGAGTCTGAGTAATAAAGATTAGCATGGAATTTCCCAAATAATATAAGTTTTCTTCTGACATTCTGTATTTTACTTTTATACTGAATAGGAGCTTATATCGAATAAGGGGAGCCACATTGATCTGGTTCAACACAGAACTAGGGGTGAAATTATGGCTTAATTTAGGTCTGCTGACTTTTGTGTAAATAAAGCATTCAAGAGATCATACAAAATGGATATGGCATGAAGTTGTCACTTAAACTTCTCTTGTGAAAAGAGTCAGTGTTCATGTACGTGTTCTTGATTTAACTTTAAAATATTTCTTTCATGATTCTTCCATAAAAATCTAGGAAAATATATTCAGAGTAAATGGCTAAGGCAAGAGCACAGCTGATTAAAAAAGAAAAAAAAAAAAAAAAAACCCAGAACAAAAAAAAACCCACCAACTTTCAAAGTGACATTGCTAGCAATTCCCCATCAAACTGAAATGGTATTTTAAGCACAATCTTGAAGGAGTCATTTAATTTCTGATTGGTGCTGTCACCAAAAACATGGATGATCTGTACAATTATAAATATTTGTCATGTCCCAAGGTGGAAGTCAAAAGATTAAAGACATTAATAATAAGAAGGAAAATTTTAAATAAGCTGGGTAAATTGGAAAATGAATCTGAAATCAAGGAGGAGAAATTCAGTACAAAGATTGTGGAAGCATATCATACGTTACAAATTAACTTTACAAAAACTATGTTAGGCATTGTTATTCAGAGAGGATTGTAGACCCCAAAGCTACTCAGCCAGATAAACTAGGAAGAAAATGAGAAAAACTGACCTTGTAACAGCGAAATATACCACTGGCATTTAACCTAACTAATAAACTAGATTGAGGCACTTTGAAGACATGTAGAAGGGAATGCAAAGCAAAGGTCAGCTGTCTGTGCCAAATGTAATAAAGACTATGACTGGATGGAAGAAATTCATTCCACATAACACTTAAAAGCCTATAAAGAGTGACTGATGGGTGTAGCAGGGGAAAGAAAAACACGACAGAAAGAAGGTCTTGATCTAATAACATTGAGGAACAGCACAAAAATCTGAAAAACGGCATGAGAACCTGGATCTGATCCAATCTTCTTTAACTGTGGTTTTGCTTATTTGTGGTATTTGTAGAGTAAATTTGGCCCAGCCTAAAAGCAACACCCCTTACATGACTGGTTAATTAATTTGTTTGTGCTTATAAGTGTTAAAGAGCATTGGAATAAATACTTCCTTTCACTACACACATTCCCTTGCCTTATTCTTTTTGGAGTCAGCTGGTGGACAGAAACTGGAAGTATTCCTTCAGTCAGCCAGCCTGACTGGGGAGTAGCTGCAACCTTCAGCTGGCATGCAAAATCAAATGTGGAAATCAAGCACGTGTGCAGGCACACACCCATTGGAGACTATTTGGATAAGTGGAAAAGGATGTGGAGATTGGATCTAACTGATTTCAAACTTAATAGCAGTCTAAAGTATGATCTGGATGCTAAAAAGGCAACTCTAACTGAGCCTTAATTAAAAGACAGTGACATGTAAGTTGATGTAAGTTGTGTATTGTCTCACCAGAATTTCAGGTATAGAACCTTTGAGAACAATCTTTTTTTTTTTTTTTTTTAAAGTACTGGAAAACTACTGGGGGCAATTCAACCTCCTTAAATAAAATTTCTTTTAGACTCTAGAAAACCAGTGGAAATGGTGAGTGCTTCCATTTACTTTCCTTAGCACTCTGCTGACAATATCATTACAGTAAAGTCAAATTATTTGAGTAGTATCCAGGAAAAGAAGTATCTGGGCAATCTAAACTCCACTTAGAAGCAAACACAATCTATATTGTCTACATATCTGGAGGCTTTCCTGACTATTAATGATACTAAATGATCAAAGCAGTTGGACAACTCTAGTGGTCACAAATTGCACATGCAAGCCTAGACTTTTAGCACTTCTGAGATGTAAAAGCATTTTATGTTAAAACATCATAAGACTACCTTCCCATCACATCCCTTTCACATGAAGAAAAATAAAGCAAGAAGAAAACCTAAACCCCAATCCTTGCTGGCCCAGAGCCAGGAAGAAGAATCTAGCTTCAGAGTTGAAACCTTCTTACAACAAGATGCAACCAAGGGCTTCATCAAACAGAGCCTAATTGCTATATAAACTGCAGCTCAGCTCTCATGGATAAGCATAGTCCAACTTCTCTACAAGCTAATGATTTTGGCACTCTCTAAGGGTACAGAATTTATGAATTCACTTCATCTTGAACTGAATGGAGTACAAAAGGGTTTCCAGGGCTCTCCCTTCCTGAATGACTGCTTTAACTATTATGTAGAAATGGACACTTATTTATTACTAATTTTAGCTTATCACAGGTCAATTTTCCAGGGACCTAGAACTGCTTTAGCATATATGTGCCCATCTATCCTAAAACTGCACTTTTGTCTATGTAAGGAAGAAGACTGGCAGCTGCTCTAACAGTTCTTAAATTCAGTAAGGTAGTACCTTCTAAATTTACAAATTCATGAATAGGCAGTCCTGGTAACCACATCGAGGAATCTAAAAAACCAAACACCAAAAGATGTGGTAACAGTCTCACAGTTCACAAGTTACAATACGCAAGGCAGTAAGCAATTTATTCACTTATTCTATTGGAAGAATATTAAGAAAAAATGTCAACTTAATTTGCAGTAAAGACAGCATGCAAAGCAGTTGCTCAGAGCAGCCAGGAAACTAAGCTAGCAACTGGGATAAGTGCTGCTAGAGGAACAGCTCAGGTATGTGCACAGCACAGTTTGTGCTGTGGTAAGCAAACAGACCTTCTAAGAACAGCAGTAATAACTAACCTCCAAATCCCAATAGGAACAGCAAAATCCATTCTTCCAGACACAATTCACATTCCTCTCCCCTGACTAAGTATACTCCATCTTCTTCTGCTTCAGTTGCAGTAGCAGACTGAACCTGATACCTTGTATGCAGGATAGAAAAAACAGTTTTGCCTGCTTGGTTACAAAGCACTGAGTCAGCTCTGCTGAATGAATTAATAAACCTACCCCAAAACTAAATCACATACCAGAGGTCTACTTACAGATGAAGGAAAACTTCTGTCTTCCAAAAAAAAGGAAATTTGGTTTTAGTTATTTATTTCTTGCTACAATCACAACTGTAGACACTCCTACCTTCAGGGCAGAAAAGAGAATTATATCTGCACCTAATTCAATCTACAAGATAGAAGAAGATACACACTGCTATTGTTAGCTGCTTCCTGACAATTGCTTTCTATTATACCAGATCAAGCCCAGCTGTGATGAACTTAAGGAGTCACAGGTGCAGCAATCACTAGCTGGGAAGAGGAGAGGCTCTATTAGTATTCTGCTCTACTAATGCCCTGAAGCAGGTCTCAGATTCACTTCAGGCGAGAGTGTTGGAAAGATAGGGATAAAAATGAGAGTTAATAGAAAGATTTGTGAAATTTGTAGGCATGGTGCAAATAAGTAGGTGCTTAGGGATACAGTTACTGTTTAGATTTTCCTATCTTGCAGGTAACAACTGTTTCTATTATTTTTTTTTTTTTTTTAAGCTTAGTCCCTAGATAGTTGGGAAGGCAATACAGCTTGGGAGACATGGTACTACAACTGGATTTTCATAAATTAATGGGGATGTATATGTCTTTATGTCTTTATGTATTTTCTTTCATTTCTAGGTTTTTCAGGGTTTTTTTTTTATTCACAAGGTATTTTGTAGGAATGCTTTCAGTGGAAAAAAGTAATAATGTACTCTAATTATTTAAAATGTATTTTAATGTTTCAATTTAAAGTATGTAGAATCTAGGTTTATTAGTTTATTATGACAACTGTTGGTTTGTACAGTTATTTTAATTTTGAATCTTCAGTAAAACTTGTGGGAGGAGCAGCTGCAAATGGTGGGTATTTTCTTCTTTCCTCAGTATTAATTGTAAATCCTTATATGAAGTAGCATATTATACCTTCATTTAGCATAGCTATTTTGTTAAACCTTTGCAGAGGATGATTAGCGTCTTGTTGTTTGTGGCAGATGTACGATGAGTAGTCCTTTACCAGGCAAGTCTGTGTTATAAAGCTTCACTTGGAATGTGTCTGTCTTATCTCTAGAAAGACTACCTCTGTGTAAACACTTCATTTAAGAGTTACAGGCTGTACTCTGTTTGTTTTCTGTAGTATTAGAGGTAGCATAAGGAAGGTTCGCAATGTGTGTGCATATATATAAAATTTTATATATATTACATATATGTGTGTGCGTAGATTTTTGCAACTCCTGATAAATGAGAAGCACAGTAGATGCAAGGGACGAGGGTGTTTTGACTGCACTATGAATCTGAAGTAGCTGGGACTCTAAAGTCTGTATCATGCCTCTTAAAAACAAATGATCTTCTTCCATGTCTACTGCTGTCTGTTATGGGAACTTCATGAATGTAATTGTCCTGGTTTGAGCGACACAGGACTACTTTCTCTTCTAATACTTGGGAAGACTGCACTTTTAGAAGACCCTAGTGTCTGAATTTGTGAAAATATTTACTTTCTAGCCAGCTATGGTGTGTGGGTTACAAGGTCTCAGTGTTTTTGAGCTTGCCAGGTGCAGGGATGAGGAGCGAGACCCAGGCACTTGATCCAAGCTGCCCAACAGGATTATTTCATACTATCAACGTCACATTCACTATAAATTAGAAGTTTGCTGTGAAGTTCTCTCTCTCCCTTGATGGCTGCCATCCTGAGAACTTCGTGCCCTGGTGCCAGACGGCTGGGGCCTTTCTTTCCTCCTGAAGCTGTAGTGCTTGCAGTGTCCCGCATTTGCTGTCCACTGCTGGGAGTGCACAGCTTCATACTGATAGAATTGGCTGAGTATAATCTTTGCATATTCTGTATTAGTACCGGGATCAATATTGGTTCTTTAGTGTTATTAATGTTAATTATCTAATCTTACTCTATTCAATCTGTTTATACTTTAATTCCCGGGTTTCCTTGTTTTTCCCAATTCCCTTTCCTAAGTAGGGAGGCGTCATCGGGTGATAGACTGATTGTCTAAATGACAATAAATTGTTATGGGTCTCTCCAACCATAACAGTAATGCACAAATGACTGACTGATTTGAAATTAAACAAAGTTCAGGAATGAGGTTAGCTTTCCGACCCGTAAGCATTGCTATACAGTTTTCTTTGTGATACACTTAATATTCTTATGTAAAAGGTGGAACATTCTGGGTTTGGCTCTCTTGTTCCTGGTTTATCCAAACTGATGAGGACTCTAGATGCTTGTCATACTGTTCTTATGTATTTTGATTAAATAAAAAAGTGTTCTCTTGTGGTTTCAAATACAAAGAAATAGCATCTCAACTATGTCTTAGAACAGAATTGCATTTAAAAGAGAAAAAAGTTTTGTTTACCTTGAAAATTAAATGCTGTTAACAAAAAAATTGTGTTTATGGGGTAACTATGACTGAACAGTAAGGATGGATTCTTGAATACACTCAATTTCTATTGACAAAAATCGTATTTTTGCAACATTGCACATGATCTATAGAAATGTATAAAATGTTCAGTAATAGATGGTCTAGCTCTGCCTCAAGCAAAACAATAACAAAAATCTCTCAGTGCAACAAAACTAACTGCAAATTATTAGCCATTGTAAAGTTTAGCAATCTGCAGAATGTCTTCCACATTTTTTTGTTTGGCTTGTTTTTTTTGTTTTATCCCTGAGAGTTAAGATCTAGTATGTTTGGTCAGAACATGTCTAATATGCCTTAGGAACATTGATTTCACTCAAGAAAAGCAGACCCACAGCTTTTACTTATGACTTGCCACTCTTCTCTGTAATAACATCGTGATAGGTGACTCACCATGGAGATCTGAGATGATCTGTATGAGTTTTCAGTTATTAAAAATTTGTGGATGTTATTTTTCTTGTTTTGCACACCTGTTTATTTCTTGTAAACGTGGTATTTTATTTTTTTTTTCTTTTGAGGGGGAGGGCTTCCTGTTCAATGCCACGAATGTCTTGAAATTTCCTGTAAGTCCAGCCTGGCTTTTCAACTCAGATAAGAACAAGTCCCAGCTCTATGCCTAATACAATTCAATGTAAAGTAGACTGTGGAGAAGATAGGCTATCTGCCGTTGAAATAGAAGTTTCTTTCTCTTCCAGGAGATGAAGAGAGATTGCTTGTTGCAGGGTGTGTGTGTCTGTGTTGCAGGGGATTTGCATGGGAAGGCGTGGGTTCTCGGCCATAAGTGAAAAGCTGCAAGCTTCTTACTTTGTGTCAAAGGTCGGAAGCCTTCTGTAGAAGTAAGATGGAAAGATTCGGAGGCTGAGAGAATTAGTGATGCAGTGTCACGTTGTAGCTAGTTATTAGGCCAATCCTCTGGAAAGGAGATGAAGAGCGCTGTTAGTTAAGAACTGGTTCCACACTCTGCATTAGAGTTGTCAAATAAAACACAGTGGTACTGTCGATGTATTCAACGACAGGTTTGCACTTGCAGGGAAACCTATGCCTCACCAGGTCCTGGAATCAAATCCCTTTATTCTTATGTTTTCTTTCATTTCAATAATTTTTTTTCCCTACTACTGAAAGGAGAGGAAAAATCCAGAATTGAAGTATCAGGATTTATTTGAAGAAATAATATCTGCCTTTGACCAGATTTAATTTTGATCTATAGATGAAAGAAAAATTCACAAAATAAAGGGTGAGGGGAAGTGCAATAAAATTATAAAGGGACATCTTTTTTTCCCCTTATTTTTGATTTTAAGAAAGAGAAATTAAAACAAAAAAAAACCAACCAAACAAATGAAACGCCCAAACCGGTAAAAAACACACAACAGGATTCTTCTATTTAGTTGGGAAAAAGAAAAGTTTCCCATCATAAAGTGCTGTTATAGTAACAGTCTGTTACTAGGGGAGATGGGGAAATACCTTTGTATAAACATTAGGGATTTTCAACTTTTACTGATACAAACAAAATCTGAGGAGACAGTCTTGTTTCACATGTAAATAATATGCATTTTTTTCCTCTGTGCAAATTTGGTTTCCTCCTCTTTTTCTTATTAGAAGTGTTAAATAAAGAGTGAGGTCATATGCTTCACTGTTTTAGAGAGAAAGCACTTCTAGTAACTTGTAATAATTTATCTGTTTTCCAACTCAATCTTGCTATGACATTGCATGACACTGTCTTCTACATTCATTCATTCTGAACATTTATGCCTGTAGACTAATGGCTGTAAAGAGCTGGGTTTTGTTTAGTGCTCTGAAATCTTTCCCTATTAATTAAAATGTAGGAACAGTAGCTGCTAAATAGATACTGTTAACTCTTTAATGTATGTCTATTTATTTTGTTTACATGGTGTAATGTTATGTCTTTTCAATATTTGCTTCCTATATTTAGGTAGGACATAGTGGTGATGTCCAGCACCTTAGTGATAGTTCTACTGAGAAAGTGTGGAAGTTTAAAAAAAAAAAAAATCAACAAAAAAACCCCACCAACCAACAAAAACAACCAAACAACCAAAAAAAAAAAAAAAAAAAAAAAAAAAAAAAAAACCAAAAAAAAAACACCCAAAAAAACCCCAAACCAAAAAAGTGTGCTTAAGTCTGATTTGTTTATTTAACGTCCTCCAACAGAGATGGGCAAAGAATATGGCTACAAATTATTTTCATTGGGATTTTCGAAACAAAGCCAGTGTTGGGGGAAATCACACAGCCCTTTGGAAAAAGGACAATAGCAAAAAGATGAAAATGGAACCTGACTGTTCAAGTTTAAACATCTACTTCAGGATAAAATTGGTAAATTAAAAGAAGGTGGCTATTTATAATGATATCATCACTGTTAAATCAGTATATGCCTTAGTGTGATTAGGCAAAAATATTGTAGCTCTTGAAGTTTCTAGAACCTGCTAGTTACTGTGACAACAAATTGAGCACTAGTAAGCATTGACAATACAAATATGGGTATTTCACAAGGTCTTCCTAGTAAATGTTAACCTAACACTTTTTACTCTTTTTTTTTTTTAATTAAATTAAAAGTTAATGACGAATCCATGCTGTTATTCAAACTTCTCATTAATAATCAACAAAATACATAATGTAGCATCAGGAGAAATATACAGAAACTGAGGACTTTATCTAAAAACCGAAATGGAAGAAATAGCATCTGGTAAGAAAATATAGCAAGTCCTCTGGGAAATGTGCAGTGCAGTGTTTTGGAAGAGAGAAACAAACAGAAGTTCAAACAGGAATTTTATTTCTCTAAGAAGTAAAGAGAACTACTAAATTGCAAAAATTGAAGGTAGCTGTTCTTCTGAATACTGAAGTCAGAGATAAAGATTAATGTGTGATAGTTATACAAGGAAGAGGAAATAAAACATCAGATTGCAGTCAGAAAAAAAAAAATAGAAGAATACTAGATTCGTTCCAACTGCCTCTGTTTTAAGTAGATACTCTATAACAGCAGAAACTTCAATAGAAAATGAAATTGTGGGGTGGGAGAACTATTAATTCTTGCTAATATACTCAAAAAAAAAAATGCTGGTTATTGCATCTTAAAGCAAAAAGAAGCATTCTTGAACTCCTTAGTATGGGATGGAGATAGGACAGGGCAGGGGGAGAAGGAATAAAAAAAAAAAGGAAAAAGAATGAAGAAAATAGCAGCTTCACCAAAAAAGCTCATTTACATCATCTGAGAAACTTTAGATTCATTTTTTGTTGTTAATATAGATTTGTTTGCCTCATTGGAAAAGTGCATGGCTTATTTTTTAGATTATCACCTTTCAGAAATAGAACTATGAGAATTATTCAGAAAACTGTGAAGTATTACCCTCGTGTATATTCTGAAAACCCGTGGTGATGACATAATGGTTACAGTAATGATTTCGTGTTTCAATACTATGGACTTTTTTGAAATGTATCTGCAGTCTTGTAGAAAAAGGGCATTAAAATGTTAAAAACATGCTCAAAAAAGCTACTAAGTCTAGTTTAAGCCCTCATAGCAGCCACTTTTGCATTAGGAATTTAAATTGTTATGATGTTATTGATTAAGAAGCTTAAAACTAAACTATTTACCCCTGGACTTTAAAAAGAGGAGCATTTTAAATTCTTATAAACTGGCAAAAATCAAATGTATTATGATTAAGAGAGACAAAAATTACATCTGCTGTTGACCTGTGATAATGCATGTGTGTATATGCATATGCTTGTACACTGTACATAGATGCCATATATTTATGGTAAAATATGGGTATAAAAAGTAAGTGTTGAATTTGTTCCTCTTGGCTTTGAAGTGCTAAATTGGGAGACATCTGACTTTTCTTTTTTTTTTTTTTTGTGGAAGAATGTAAAGACCAAGATTCTTAATCTCTGAGCTCCAAAGCAGGCTGAAGAAGACTTAATAGCTCAGACAACATCAGTTGACACAAATGTTTCAACTACAGTCACTAGAGAAGTCATTGGTGCCCCTGTAAAAATATGAAACTCTTGCAGTACAGTGAAAGTTTGCTCATTGGCTAATGCGAAAGATAACTTACACAGTTTTTATAAAGTGTTTCTAAGAATACAAAATCTTTGGTTGTTCTTCCCCATAATGGTACTTCGACCCATCCCTACTAATATATGACAGTGTGATTGCTAGTATTTTGCAAGCACTTTTTAGAGTGGAAATTCTATTCATCTTACTAAATATTTTGCACATTATAATAACACATAGAATATACTGCTCTATATTAGTCAAAGAAAAATTATAAGAAACTTCTTGTGCAGTGAATTACAAGCAAGGACAAATTTAAAACAGTTGTCCTTGACTGCCTTATATCTACTGGGCAAAAATAAGCCTTGGTGATTTATGATAAGAGAAATAATGACTTTATTAAAGACTTGTTCGAGCTCATTTTTCAAAATATATAGTACATGTGATCATTTATTACTGATTTTTTTTTTAATGCTTCAGTTTTACCATGCAACACACATCATTTGCTTATCTCATTAAAATTTTCTCTATAGAAAGAAAATACTAGGTCACCAAACTAATATTACAAATTCTTTACACTAGATTAGAAAAGCGAGATTGAAAATACAATGTCTTATTTGATGAGAACTATTGCTAATCTTTAAAAATACTTTTTAGGGCTTAACTGTTTAAAAGCCTTTGTCAGTACCACCTTATTTATGATATTTCTGGAATTTGTGTAATGATGCACACTGAGTCAAGAGTTGTAGCTCATTAAATATAATTTAATTCTTTTTTCCCCAAATAGTCGTACTAACACCTTCTTTTCCATTGTTGTAAGAAAATAAGTTGATATTAGATAGGATTTTTTTGGAGTCCTGATTTTTACAAATAATCTTTCATTGGTTCAATTTACTGCTGTGATGTCTCTATCATTTCAAATGACTTGTCCATGTCACTTGTTATTTACTATTAATATTTTGACATCTCCCTTTGAAAGTAGTTTCTGTTCTCATATGGTCACAGTCTGCCACCCTTAGCACTTACTACTTTCTGGTGTGCCCTTAGCTTCATCTTTCCATTCACAGTTTGTCCAGTTCCTTACAGTATTAAAGGCATTCATCTACATGGTGATAGGAATGCCTCAGGACGTATATTCAGGCCTTGGTTGTACCTGCGGAAATAAATACTCTATGCTCCTATGCAGCATCTCTTGTGTCAGTGAAATTCTTAAAGTCCAGCTGTTACTGCAACATATGACTCAGACTCACCCAATATGAATCCGAATATATTTTCATGACACCTCATTTAAGAGATTAGGCATCCTAGACTCCCTCAGATGGCCTCATGTCTTGTATAATCTTCATCTACCTTGACTCATATTTGTTTTTACAAATAGTGCAAACAGGGAAGGGTGCTGTTCAATGTATGCTTAAAGTTAATAGGATGAATCCATGCATAAGTCTGCTTTGCAGCAGGGAATCTCCAGGTAGTTAAAATGAGTAAAAAAGGCAGATGAAGTTCACCAATAACTGCTTTTATAGAGTTCATACCAGTAAAAAAAGCCAAAGCAAGCATCTTACTCTGAGTGTTTCTAAGTCATCCAAATGTAAGCAATCTGGACACAGTAGAAAAAGATGTTTTTGGTTTTTTAGAGAAAATGTCTTTTCTTATTTGTATAAATACTGTAAATGTATAAAACTGTAGAGATAATTTGACATGATCATGTATTTCAACAATAACCCTTTCTGACAATGAAATATTTTGAATGCAATTCAAAGTAAATCATGATCCATTCCCCTTCCCTGTCAGAGTGTCAAAGATGCTGATGAATCCTGATTAAAAACAAAATAGAAAATAAAGAAAATACCAAGAATGGTTTAGATTTCTTACTTTGAAGATAAATTTATCACAGTGAGTCTGTCTTGGGACACTACTGTCTTTACATACACAAACAGAAGTTTTCTACTGTAAACGTCTGAACACACTGAGAAATGGGCTTTACTACTTCTGTCCAACTGAACAAAATAGTACATGGAAACACTTATTTTTCAGAGATCTCTTGCGTGTATTTTCAGAATTTCCGGTCTCATAAAATTCAACTTTCAGGCAATTTTCTCCTGAAGCCATGCATTGCTGTTGATCTGTCAAATAGCCACTTGAAAAATCTCCAAAATAAAAAAAGGAAGATGAAGTTTGCCAGATGGATAACTCTGTCTAGATACTCAGATTTGACTGAATGGGAAGGAGTTAGAGCAGGAAAGTTGCTTTCCCTCAACAATAAAACATTAACCATTTATATAGAAAATAATCCTGTGAAGTCTGAATTATGTACTGTGTTCCAAAGTAATGAGGCAGCAAACCTTATGGAAATAATGTCTTCGCAATACTCGGCAAGTTCCTTGCCAAAACTATTTCTATTCAATTTTCAAGCCTAGAAACACAGATAGAACGCACTTGGTATCATGGTAGTTATGTAGCTACCAATGAAAAGGATAATGTACAGTAGTTGTTTCTGTTTATCCTCACAAAATAGAATACTAGAATTGCTGTAAATAGTACATCTTATTAGCTTTGCATTAAAAATAACACATTTTAATGCTCTACATGAATAGGTTGGTCTGATATACTTTGAAAAAAGCCTGTTACACAAAACCTTGATCAAATATTTTCCAATAAATTATATACCTTGTAAATAGAGGCTGGAAATTGATTTTTAAATGTGTATTTGACTTAAGGAATGCAAAATATATTACAACATTGAAAAGCACTGAGTGCAATTTCTTTCTGTAGAAACAGAAGAACTGGAAAGGGAAGGGAAGTTCTCAAGTATGATTAACTTATTTAAGGAAATACAGATTTCTTTCTTAAACTACTATTAAGAAAATAAAAACAATAATAAAAAATATAGTTCTGGTATGTGAGACAATCCAGAAAGGGTAGGAAGTGGACCAACCAGTGCAGATATTCTGTTCTGAGAGGCTGAAGAGAGATGTTATTATACTGTGACACATTCTAAAGTTTCAACTTTTCTTCAGCCCTTGAAATGTCTTTGCTCTGTGTTAACAGAGGAAAATGAAAAGGAAATGGAATAGACAGTATTCATGGTGTTGCCTCGTTGTCAAGTAGTATCCTACAGAATGTTAATTAACTCCGAATGTGTATGTTTCTTGCATAACACAAATATAAATATTTCACTATTTTCCTTCTCTTCAGATCTTTGTAATCTGTTTACCATTCACTATCATCATTGGTCTTTATCTACAAATATAGATGGGAAGGATATACTAAGATTGTTATCATAACTGTCCGAGATATGCAAAGATTTAAATCTAACAGGTCTCTTTCTCTGTTTTGGTAAGGAGGCCCTCTCTTGAATTGGATATCTGGCACATGATGTGTACCTATAGAATAGAATTCTTCTATTATTACATCTACAGTGTTAGATATGTTAACAACGTTAGATATGTTTTTGTTAGAGACACATTAGATGTGTTATTTTCTCTCTACAGAGACATTTGTGATCACAATGAATGTCACTTTATAGTACAAATTTCATTTTGCATGAATTCTGAAATAAAGTAGATGTTGCTGAAAAGTATGTTTAGAGAGCAAATACATAACGGACTAAACAGACAGGACAAGCTGGAGTTTCTTTAAGCGGATTCAAATGAATAATGGAAATGGGTACCAGATACCTGAACCCAGCATATACCTCACAGATAGGTAAATACAGGTTTTGAAGCCCATCTCCATTACTAATAGGTTTCAAGTGATTATAATTACAATATAGCCATTATAAACCACTATAAAAGCGACGGCATGTGTGCTGTTTTGCTCACCTACAACCTCCGTATCTGTAATTGCTAACTAGGATGCACACCCATCCACATCAGAACTGTATATAGCTCTGTCCTAAAGTGGAATTTGGCATTTTTCAATACTGGATTTTAACTCTCCATTCAAAGTGTGTTCTTAATAACCCTAGAGATGCTTTTTTATAGGTGTCATTGATTCACTGATTGAAAGTGGTACATTTCTGGAAAGGCTGACAAATACTGAATAAAACTAATACTTTGTTTTCAGTGGAATGTCATATATACTAGGGCTTTTTCCTATTAATTGCTTTGAAAGTGGATTGTTTTCATAGCTACATCTTGTGCTTATTTGTGTGTTTTCACAGGAAGCACACTTTTATTCTTCAGGCCCAGTGTTTATCCATTAACAGAGACATTTCAAATGCTTTCAGTCTTAGTGAATATTGTGTGTGAAGAAAGACTTCACAGCGTCTGGGCTTTCAGAGCAGTGTTCTATAATTGCAAATATGCAATTGAAAAGAAGCCACAGTTCTCCACTTGGATCAGAATGCAGATGTGAACCTTGGAAGCACATAAAAGTGTATCAGATTTTGACAACATTCCAAGATTCACTAGTATTCATTTAGCCCTATGAAAAACACCATTTTTGATAGAACAAATGCAAAGATAGCACCATGACAACCTGCTTTTGATTTCTATTGATGCAATATAGGTATTTTACATTAGAATTGGGATTAAAAATAATGTAATTCTATTCTCTTAAATACTAGATAAGAGATCTTTAGTCAGGCACTAGAAATACAGAAATGAGTTAAAATCCTGCTCATTAAAAGCCAGTGGTTTGAAGTGAAGTAATAAATTCAGCTGAGAGAGAAGATACATGATTTTCTTTCACACTATTGTTCCAATATGCTTCAATTTTTTATTCTGAAAGCCTTGTCTCAAATAGCTGGGATCCTACATGTTTTCAGTTGTTAGCCTTTCTGCTAGAACTGCCAATAACCCTGACAATTAAACCTGGTGAAGATGGTGTTTTTGTAGTAAAGACATCTGATCTCTAGCAACTGATGCAAGATAACAATGTTATTATACATTCTCTTTTTTCAAATATAATGCAATTCCACAAATTCTATGATTCAGATTACTGATAGATTTGCTTGTATAGTGGTTGGAAAAAAATGAAAAGTAAGCTTCAATCACGGTGTTATGATTTAAGCATCACTCGTTTGAGATCATATGAGATCATGGCCAGATGGCTGCAGGAACCACCTCCATTCAGATCAGGATGAGTCTTCCTGATTTGGTGAGGTTCTTCTGTTTTGGCTATTGTTATTAATATAACTACAAAGAATAGGGCAATGCCTAGAGCAAAAAGAAAGTGGAACAGAGCTAACCATAGTGAAGAATCAAATGAAATAAAAATGTGTAAAGGAACAGTTTAGAAAATTTAACATCCATAGCTGTCTTCTGAAGAAGTCTGTTAAGGCACAAGTAATCAAAGTGGTGACTGTCAAGTGTTGATCAACAGCATGGTACAAATGACAAATCAAGTTTCATCCCTGCTGCTTAGGTAACAAATAAAAAGAACTAAAGAATGAGTTGTCAGGAAAGAGTAGGCTAAGGCTTTCAAAAGTTTGGGATTTTGGGGGGGGGAGGTTTTGTTTTGGTTTTTTTTTAATGAAAGAACAATGTGGATTAGTATTTAGTGTATGCATGTGTGAAGACTGTCTCATGAAGATAGAATTGGGGATTGTTTGGAATGAATGATTTTAAATTTGGTTATTGTTAAATACCTTCAGTAAATTAATTCGATGAAGGATAGTTTTATTTGATGTAAATAGTGCTTGTGTGAGGCATTGCAACTCCATAAAAATTATCCTCGATGTTTTCTTTTTTGCTCTCAGATCTTTCTTAAGGGGGTAAATAAATGCAAAAGTTAGAATGTCTTAACTAGCAGGTCACACTGATTTACAACAGAAGATTTAACTGGTAAATGCTCCCAGACTAATTGTAGTTGTTTTCAAGTAATTCTTCTGCATCTCACAATTAATTTATGTTGTTGTTGTTATGCAAGTCAGTGTCAGCTGCATCATTAAAAAGCATCATTTTATGTCAAAGCTTTAGACCTTTACAAAAAGTAGTGTTATAACCCAAAAAAATTAAAAATAAAAAAAAATCTAACCCATACTAGTAACACTGCTGTAATTAGATACTAACAAGTTGCTGAGAAATTATTGTATGTCCACTCACTCTGCTTTCAAATACTTTTTTTTTTGTATACTGAAATGCCAGTGACTTTAGAACAAGAATGTACAAGTGAACAGTCACAAGACTGTAACTTGTGCCCCAACGAGTGCAAGATAGTAGGAGCCTTGAGAGTACAACAAGGTAATACCAGAGAACACAGAGCTAGAATAACCAACAAATAATTGCTGTAAAAAGCCTAATGAAGTTACCTTAACTGATAGCATAGTGGAGCTGTCTTTAAAGTGTGTAAAACACTACTGCAAAAATGACTAGTTGCACAGGAGCCACTGCTTCAGAATCAGATGTGCAGTACTGGTAGCTCTGATATCCTACACTGTACTGCCACATATCTAAGTATTATTATCATAAAATTATTTCTTTGCAGTTGATCTAAGGTTTCTTTGGTTGTGTTTCATTAGTCTGGTTATCTGCCTTTGAGAAATTGCTGTTAATTCTGAATGTAGCTGTGGTGGCACCACTATACTTTCCATCATTAAAATGTCCCCCTTATTCCCTTTAGTCTGAGTTGGATATTCCTTGCCCTGTGGAGGAGAGCAAGATGTGATAGCCCCTAATATGTGAATTATTACAGTCTATCTGTATCTACAGATGGATCAACTCAGTCTCAGGAGACTGCACCTCAAGGCCCTAAGCTTTGAATGGCTTATATATTTCCTTAAGTTCTAATGGGTTGATGAAATCTTTGAAACGCCTGGAAATAACGAATTTAGGAACAGAACTTATATTTTCAGGCAGCTAAACTTATGCCCTTTTTCTATGGGAGAACAATCCTAATTCAGAAACTCCTCAGCTGCTGTCTTTGTAAGCCTTCTCCACTCCTAACTGGAAGAGATCAAAATACTCACTCATTAATATTCATTGGTACTGGAAAAACCCCCAGTATCAACACCGGCTATGGGATGAAGGGATTAAGAGCAGCCCTGCTGGGAAGGACTTGGGAGTGCAGGTGGATGACAAGCTGGAGATGAGCTGGCAATGTGCGCTTGCAGGCAAGAAAGCAAATTGTATCCTGGGCTGCATCAAAAGAAGTATGGCCAGCAGATCGAGGGAGGTGATTCTGCCCCTCTACTCCGCTCTGGTGAGACCCCACCTGGAGTACTGCATCCAACTCTGGAGTTCTCAGCACAGGAAAGACATGGACCTGTTGGAGCAGGTCCAGAGGAGGGCCACAAAACTGATCAGAGGGTTGAAACACCTCTCCTATGATGAGAGGCTGAAGGAGTTTGGGTTTTTGATCCTGGAGAAGAGAAGGCTTCAGGGAAACCTTATTGCAGCTTTTCCATATTTAAAGGAGTCTTATAAGAAAGATGGGGACAAGCTTTTTAGCAGGGCTTGTTGTGACAGGACAAGGAGTAATGGTTTTAAACTAAAAGATGGTAGATTTAGACTAGATAGAAGGAAGATATTTTTTACAATGAGGGTGGTGAAACACTGGAACGGGTTGCCCAGAGAGGTGGTAGATGCCCCATCCCTGGAAACATTCAAGGTCAGGTTGGACAGAGCTCTGAGCAACCTGATCTAGTTGAAGATGTCCTTCCTCATTGCAGTGGGGGTTGGACTAGATGACCTTTAAAGGTCCCTTCTAACCCCAGTTATTCCATGATTCTGTGAAGAAAGTATTGTAGACTGCTGTTGTATCCACTCCAGGGAGGATGTTTTTGTAATAGAGAAATAGATGTAGAAATCAGGATCAAAATATTGTCAGATAATGTATTCCCAAATCTGTGCTCTGCATTTAGATTATGTCAGTTTGTACCAAACCAAAAAGACAAATCTGAGGTTTTGCCTCTTAATGTTGTTTTCCTGCAATTATTTCCTGAAGGACAATACAAAAGGAGGTTTTCAAGTCTCTTAGCGTGCATCAGGAACATGTTAATGTAAAAAGATTAAGAAACGGAAATTCTTATTTGAGCAGGAAGCATCTGTACAGGAAAGGTGTGTTTTACAAAGGTAGTCAGATTTGATTTTGCACTTTTGTTCAACTGCATTCATATAAATAATGCCAGTGGCAGCTTTTGCTGTAAGTCTGGAAGAGACGGTGTGGTGGGTTGACCTTGTCTGGATGCCAGGTGCCCACCAAGGTGCTGTATCACCTTCCCTCCTCAGTTAGACAGGGGAGAGAAAATATAACAAAAGGCTTGTGGGTCAAGATAAGGGCAGGGAGATCACTCACCAATTACCATCATGGACAAAACAGACTCGCCTTGGGAAAATTTCATTTATTACCAAGCAAATCTGAGTAGAATAATGAGAAATAAATAAAAAAAAAAATTAAAACACCTTTCCCCCACCTCCTTTCTTCCCAGGATCAACTTCGCTCCTGATTTTTCTACCTCTTCCCATCTCCAGGCAGCGCAGGGGGACAGGAATGGAGGTTGCTGTCGGTTCATCACAGATCATCTCTGCTGCTCCTTCCTCCTCAGGGGTAAGACTCCTTTCACTGTTGCCCTGCTCAAGCATGGGGTCCCTCCCATGGGAGATGGTCCTCCACAAACTTCTCCAAGATGCGTCCTTCCCACAGGCTGCAGTTCTTCATGAACTGTTCCAGCATGGTTCTTTTCTACAGGGTGCAGTCCCTCAGGAACAGACTGCTCCAGCGTGGGTCCCCCACGGGGTCACAAGTCCTGCCAGTAAACCTGTTCCAGTGTGGGCTCCTCTCCCCATGAGGTCACAGGTCCTGCCAGGAGCCTGCTCCATCATGGGCTTCCCATGGGATCACAGCCTCCTTTGGGTGCACCCACCTGCTCCAACTTGGGGTCCTCCATGGGCTGCAGGAGGATATCTGCTCCACCATGAACCTCCATGAGCTGCAGGGAGACAGCCTGCATCACCGTGTTCTTCACCACCAGCTGCAGGGGAATCTCTGCTCTGGCACCTGGAGCACTTCCTCCCCCTCCTTCTTCACTGACCTTGCTGTCTGCAGAGCTTTTGCTCTCACATATTTTCACTCCTCTCCCCTGCTGCAATTGCTGTTGTGCCATGTGTTTTTTTCCCCTTCTTAAATATGTTATCGCAGAGGCGCTACCACCATCACCTCAGCCTTGGCCAGTGGTGGTTCCAGGTCAGAGCCAGCTGGCATTGGCTTTATCGGACCTAGGAGAAGCTTCTAGCACCTTCTTACAGAAGCCACCCCTGTAGCCCCCTCTGGCTACCAAAAACTTGCCACGTAAACCCAATACAGAGCGAAATTAGGAAGGAAGAGCTACTGAATCTTGATGTTAGATATTAGTTTCTTTAAGCTTCCTGACAGGTGTAGAAAGACGTTATTTGAAATAAAAAAAATATACTTGACCTGTAAATTGGTTAGTAAAATGAAAAAAGAAAACAAAATACATACCCAGCAATGTAATTTTCTTAGTAGAAAATCTTTCTTCTCTATTTTTCACTCCACTGAGAAGTAAAATCAGACACCAAGGGAAAAACTTTGAAGAAATGCTGTAGATGCTTCACAGTACACTTTTGCGTTAGATGAGGTTTTCTGCCAGGTGTAAATGATTAAAAGATATTAGTGCCTAGCATACTTTTATGTTGGTGAATTTCACTAAACAAAGAAATAATAATTCTGCCAACAGTCTATACAATTTTTACCTCTACTTTAGAAAAAGATGACATTCAAAGTTTTAGCTTGACAACTATGTAATCATGTACCTGAACCAGATTAGTAATGATTGTAATGGTTCAGAAGAGAAATGGAAATCAGCTATAAACTAAGACGAGGGGTTTTGCTTGACAAGTTAAAAATTCATCACCATGAAATACTTAAATAGAAATTTACTCAATGGACTGTTATGAGTCCTGAAGACTTGCTATAGTCTAGTGGTTAAGTAATATGCATTTACAAAAACTAGAGATCTTTTCTCCCTTCAGATCAGAAGAGATTTATGTGCATAACTACTATTAGCAGTAATGGGAATTATAGACGTCACTGCTGGCAGAATTACATGCTTTAGTAGACATCATATTAACATCTTTTTTAAGTCATAAAGAAATAATAAACTTTTAAAAATATTTTTTCTCTAAAAACTCAATACCAGTCCAGTCAAAAATGAATTTACCTCAGCAGTGTTATTTCTTTTTTTTTTTTTTTTCTGACAGTCTTTAGCACTTTCTTTATTTTTGTTTATACATTTGGAAGAGAAACATATTGAAAGAACAATTTTGAACTTGTACTTTACCTTCATCCCTGTTTTTTACTGTCATAAATTAAAAAGAGGAATGTTAAATATATATTTCAGTTATTTAAAAACTCAGATTGTACCAAAATTTTATATTTTTATATATATTTCTTCCACTCCAACTCAGAAACCATTGTCCCAAGACTTATGCTTATACTATAGATATGATCTATAATGTAAATAATATCCAGTTTGGGAGGAAATCTAATTAAAGGTTGTTAAACATAACAAATAATTAGAAGGTAGTAAAAGTAATAAATTAAACACCTAAATACACAAAGTGTAACGAACAAGAGGTGACAGAGACAATAACAAGAACCACAAGTCTTTGGCCACTGACTGATAAGCCACTGAAGGAATTCATCAGTAACTGGTAAGAAGAGGGCAGACCTGATTATCATGGATCTCGTTAGCAGGAACAGACTTCTCATGAGATATTTGAGAGATCTTGTGGGATTGTGTAAAACATGAAATAGGACATTTTAAGGGGTGATTGGCATGTGAAAAACCTACTATGGAATGTTTAGGGGAAGCACAAAAGGTGGGAAAATAAGGGATCAAAGTTGATTGAGGAATAACAAGTGGGAAAGCAAAGACGACAAGAGATAAGAGGCTGGTTACGTACAAACAATCTGAGGGTCAGGACACTAGTCTGGCCAGTCCCCATGCCTGATTACCATGGCCTGTTGTATCTTATTAAATTCTGTTCTTGTCTGTTTTCTGTGTGACCTTGCTCTCTGTTGTGGAGGTGGAGGCAAAGCAGAGGGAGGAACATGATTCATTAGAAAACTCAAGCTGGATTAGCCAGCGCATAGGAAGAGACCAGAATCTGGAAAGATCCAAGGCTGAAGCTTAAGACTAGGTAACGTAGCCCAGGATCTGGTCATGGATTCAGCTCTGGTCAAGGACTTGAGGGACTAATGGATGTGCATGAACTTGTGCATCACAAGCATAAGGATAAGTGCATGTTCACTAGTGAATTCCAGTCAGGTCAGATGGAAAGGAGGAATACGGTTGGTCCTCCTGTTTGTACCTCCATGCTCAGAATAATATCCTAAGTCTTGCCCCTATGTGGACCTGTCAATAGGAAGAGCACCAGCAGATTCAGCTTGCTTTTACTGTGTAACACGGGATGGAACATTCTGACCTACATAATGGAATCACAGAATCGTAGAGTGGTTTAGGTTGGAAGGGACCTTGAAGATCATCTGGTTCCAACCCCCCTGCCATAGGCAGGGACACCTCCCACTAGACCAGGTTGCTCAAGGTCCCATCCAGCCTGGCCTTAAACACCTCCAGGGATGGGGCCTCAACAACTTCTCTGGGCAACCTCTTCCAGTGCCTCACCACCCTCAAAGACAAAAATTTCTTCCTTATGTTTAATCTAAACCTGCCCTCTTCCAGTTTAAAGCCATTCCCCCTTGTCCTATCACTGCATGCCCTTGTAAAATGGCACGGTAATGGTAGGCAGTGCACCCTTAGAAAGTTTGTAGATGATGAAAGATAGGGAGAAACTGATGATAAACCAGACTGCAGTGTTACCTTGAGAGGCTGGAGAGGTGGGCTGACAGGAATGTCAGCAAGTTCAACAAAGGGAAATGTGAAGTTCTGCACCTGGGGAGGAATAACCCCAGGCACCAGTACAGCCTGCAAGCCAACAGGCTGGAAAGTGGTTTGCAGAAAGAGCTAAACCACTTTAAGCCAACAATGTGCCCTTGCAGCAAAGGTAGCCGACAACTTCTTGGACTGCATTAGGAAGGGCATTGCCAGCAGGTCAACAAATGTTTTCCTTCTTCTCTACTCAGCACTGGTGAGGCCAGTTCTGGGCTGCCCCATACAAGAGAGATATGGACACACTGGAGAGAGTCCTGTGAAGGGTCATGATTAAGCGACTGGAGCATCTCACATATGAGTGAGCTGGGACTGTTCAGCCTGAGGAAGAGAGGTCTCAGGTATATAATCATATCTGATCAGAGGTAGGCTTTTATCAGTGGTGCTCAGTGAAAGAGTAAAAGGCAATGAGCACAAACTGAAAATCAAGAAATTTTGCTTAAACACATGTGGTGGGTTAACCTTGGCCAGCTACCAGACACCCACCCAAACACTCTCTCATTCCTCATCCTCAAAAAGACAGAAGTAAATAAGATGGAAAAAAAAGTTTATGGATGGAGATGAAGACAGGGAGATCACTTACCAATTACCATCACAGGGAAAACAGACTTGACTTGGGGAAAATTAGTTTCATATTTTGACAGTTAAAAAAAGATTTGGATAGTGAGAAACAAAGACAAAATTAAAACAACACCTTCCCACCAATATTCTCCCAGTTTCAACTTTAATCCTTCATTTCCAACTCCTCTATCCAGCGTGGAGAACCTGTTCCAGCGCGAGCTCTCTGTGAGCCTCAATACCTTCACAATATATCCATCTGCTATGCTGTGGGGTCGTCCACAGGCTGAAGTGTGGATATCTGCTTCCATGTGGTTGTCTCTATGGGCTGCAGGGGAACCTCTGCTCCAGGCACTGGAGCACATCCTCCCCCTCCTTCTTGCCTGATCTTGGTGTTCACAGGATAGTTTCTTACACTTTTTTTTCCCCCTGAATTCACACTGCCTATCTGGCATTTTGCTTTTACTTGAATGCATTTCCCCAGAGGTGCCACCTCCTTGCCTGAGGGGCTTAAATGTGCCCTGCAGAGGGTCTCTTGGAGCTAGCTGGAACTGGCTGTGTCAAACACAGAGCAGCCTCGGCCTCTTCTCACAGAGGCCGTCCTGCAGCCCCCTTAAGGACCCGAACCTTCCCAATTCCACCCAACACAGCACAAGAAAATGTGGTTGGTTTTGGTTTTCGTTTTTGTTTTCATTTTCGTTTTTGTTTTCATTTTGTTTTTATGGCAGGGGTGGTCAAACACTGGAACAGGTTTCACAGAGAAGTTGTGGAGTCTCCATCCTTGTAGATATTTAAAATCTGACTGAACATGGTCATGAGCAACCTACTCTGATTCTGCTCTGAGTAGTAGATTGGACTAGATTTCCAGAGGTTCCTTTCAGCCTTAGCCAGTCTGCGATTATATGATTCTGCAATGTAGACCATAGAAAACTTATTCATAATCTTCAGAATTGTTGATCGTCCCCATTTCTAAATGATATTAAGACAATTAAAGTTTAGTCAGTGACCAAAGCATAATACTACAAACAAAATACAAAAAATAAAACAAGGGAAAGGAGGAAGTTAGGAAACTCTAAAATAATGGTTTCCAATTACAGTTTTAGCATTTTCAGTTAAACCATGAACAACTGATGAACTGAAAAAAGAGTCTTTTTAAACATTCTGAATTCCTGACTTTTGTCTACTGTTTTGCTCTAGGGGAAGCTCTGAGAGATTTAGCTCATAAGAAACCTAGTTCAAAGCTTTGAAGATTTCAGATACACTTGTAATCCTGGGAATCTTGACAAAGTTAACTTAGGAATTTTTTTCCTGCTTCTTGATGCAAGGGTCTCAGAATATCTCTCTGCACTGAATTAATCTCACCCAGTATTATATATCTGGATGTGCTGGTTTGGCTGAGATAGAGTTAATTTTCTTCCTGGTAGCTTGTATGGGGGTATGTTGTGGATTTGTGCAGAAAACAGGGTTGATAATACAGGCACGTTTTAGCTACTGCTGAGCAGTGTTTACACAGAGCCAAGGCCTTTTCTACTTCTCAGCAAGTAGGCTGGAGGTGCATAAGAAGTTGGGAGGGGACACAGCTGGGACAGCGGACCCCAATGGACCAAAGGGATATCTCATACCATATGATGTCATGCTCAGCAATAAAAGTTGGGGCAAGAAGTGTCCTGGTGGCAGGACACTCAGAGTGATGGCGTTTATCTTCCCAAGTAACCGTTACGTGCGGTGGAGCCCTGTTTTCCTGGAGATGGCTGAACACCTGCCTGCCAGTGGGAAATAGTGAATGAATTCCTTGTTTTGTACTCGCAGCTTTTGCTTTACCTATTAAACTGCCTCTATATCAACCCATGAGTTTCCTCACTTTTACTGTTCTGATTCTCTCCCCATCCCACTGAAAGAGAGGGATTGAGTGGCTGTGTGGTGCTTAGTTGTCAGCTGCAGTTAAACCATGATGCTGGATCTTGACTCAATTACTGAAAAGTAGACGTGTATGGGCTGTAGATCTCTATTGACTTCTACAGGTATTTGAATATCTACAGCTTTATTCAGCTGCCTGAATGTAGGAGTCTTATGACATTTTAAATGTCTGGCTGTAATCTGTCTGGTTTCCAGTTGTTTTTCTAGAGGAGTATGGGTTTCCTGTAGATCTTCTGTCATAGCTGTCATGCCTATGAAGATATTTTCAAATACAGTAGAAAATCTCAAATAGTGCTAGATGCCCTATGTTTAGGAAACTGAACCAAGCTTGTTGCTGATATAGGCACCTCTGTGCAGACACCTAAATTTAAATGTCTTAATCTAGAGCCTCCTCCAATTAAGGTATCTATATCTGAATTAGTACTACATTTGAATTAGTCACTATATCTGATTAGTCACTGTAATGGACTAATTCACTTAGGTTTAACTCTGCTGCAGGCTAATACGAATTTATGATGAAATAACTGTATCATGCAAGTGAATTAGTCAAATATCTCTACTTTTCTGCCTATTCATATGCTGCAGGTCACCAAATTCCCAGAACTGTATCTGTTTTTAGAGTTTTTCTTGTGTTCATGACTCCTTCATCAAATATACTGATTTGCTGTAGTTTGTCACTCTCTTCTGTTGCACTTCCAGGTAAAAAATGTATATTTTTAATAAGATTACTGAATTCACTTTGTTAATCAAGCTGTTATTTTCTAGTTTACCCACCCACCCACCTTGCAGAAACACTCGCACGAATAGCCAAAAGACTTTTCAAAGCAGCTGTCATTTCACTTCTTGACAGATGATGGCTTCTGTCTTTCAGTTAAATAGTTTATGACTCTTCAAATAGAAAGAGATAATTGAGGGTTAACATTATGAAAATCTATAAAACATGAAACAAATGAAACACATGAAACAAATTTCCAGTAGAAGGACTGGAGGCCAAAAGAAGAAAGTCGATAGTAAGAGATTTAAAACAAACACCAATGGATGTATAGTTAAGCTATGAAATACCAAATTATACTGTGGATATGAATAGTGTAAATGAGTTCAGTAAGAATTTGAACAAACTCATGGGAAAAAAAAATCTTAGCTTTTAAATATAAATATGCCAGCATCAGCTGAGAAAGATTTTGAGTCACATGGGTCACTGAAGTTCACTAAATCTCAGATAATATTTTTATTTATCGCTATGTACTATGCCTGTTGTTATGCTTTTCTTGGCCAGAAATCTGTTACTTGGATTAGACAGATCTTTGGTAAGAATTAACTTTTCCTAGTAACACATCTAGAGGCTCTACATTAACAATACAGATAAAAGTTTAAGTATGGCTATACTGAGCAGATCTAAAATCTGTTGGTTTTCCTTCCCCTCTGGTATGTTTCCAAGTAGAGAGCTACTCTAAGATTTGAGAAATATAAAAGTGAGTTTCATGTTCGTTATCTATTTTCTGTTTCAAGATTCATAATGAACTTCTGCTTTCTTGAAACCGTTTTTTGTAGGTGACAGGTAATTTTGAGATAGATTAGAGACAGCAAACATGGCTTCACCAAGGGCAAAACATGCCTGACTACTCTAGTGGCCTTCTACAATGGAGTGACTGTGTCAGTGGATAAGGGATGAGCAAGTGATGTCATCTATCTTGACTTCTGTAAGGCCTTTGACATGGTCCCACACAACATCCTTGTTGCTAAATTGGAGAGGTATGGATTTGATGGATGGATTGTTAGATGGACAAGCAATTGGCTGGATGGATGTACCCAAAGAGTTGCAGTCAACAGCTCAATGTCCAAAATGGAGATCTGTAAAGAGTGGTATCCTTCAGGGGTCTGTATTAGGAACAGTACTGTTTAATATCTTTCTTAATGGCATAGATAGTGGGACTGAGTCCACCCTCAGCAATTTTGCCATTGACACCAAGCTGAGTGGTGAATTTGATTCGCGAAAGGGAAGTTTTCCCATCCACAAGGATCTTGACAGGCTTGAGGAGCGGGCCCATGTGAACGTCATGAAGTTTAACAAGGCCAAGTGCAGTGTCCTGCATCTGGGTCAGGGCAATCCTCAGTATCAATACTGATTAGAGAATGAATGGATTGAGAGCAGCTCTTCAGAGAAGGACTTGGGGATACTGATGGATGGAAAATTGGACATGAGCCAGCAATGTCCGCTTGCAGCCCAGAAAGCCAATCATATCCTGGGCTACATAAAAAGAACTGTAGGCAGCAGGTTGACAGAGGTGATTCTCCCTCTCTATTCCATTGTAGTGATACCTCGCCTGGAGTGCTGCATCCAGCTCTGGAGTCCACAGTATGAAAAAGACATAGACCTGTTAGAGGGTCACAAAAATGATCAGAGGGCTGAAACACCTCTCCTATGAAGAAAGACTGACGGAGTTTGTGTTTTTCAGCCTGGAGAACAGAAGGCTCCACGGAGACCTTATTGTTGCCTTTTGTGCTGGTTTTGGCTGAGACAGAGTTAATTTTCTTCCTAGTATCTTGTATGGGGATATGTTGCGGATTTGTGCAGAAAACAGTGTTGATAACACAAAGAAGTTTTGGTTATTGTTGAGCCATGCTTACACAACATCAAAGCCTTTTCTTTCTCACACTGCCCTACCAAAGAGTAGGGTAGGGGTGCACAAGGAGTTGGGAGGAGGCACAGCTGGGACAGCTGACCCCAACAGACCAAAGGGATATCTCATGCCATATGATGTCATGCTCAGCAATAAAAGCTAGGGGAAGAAGAATGAAAGCGGAGGGGCGTTTGGGGTGATGGCGTTTGTCTTCCCAAGTAACCATTACATGTGATGGAGCCCTGTTTTCCTGGAGATGGCTGAACACCTGCCTGCCTACCTATTAAACTGTCTTTATCTCAACCCATGAGTTTTCTCACTTTCGCCCTTCTGATTCTTTCCCCCATCCTACTTGAGGGGAAGTGAGTGAACAGCTGTGTGGTGCTTAGTTGCCAGCTGGGTTTAAAGCATAACATCATTCAGTATTTAAAGAGGGCTTTTAAGAAAGATGGAGAAAGACTTTTTAACAAGGCCTGTAGTGACAGGACAAGGGATAATGGTTTTAAACTGAAAAAGAGTAGATTTATATTGAACATAAGGAAGAAAATTTTTTTATGATGAGGGTGGTGAGACACTGGACCATGTTGCCCAGAGAAGTTGTGAGTGCCTCATCATTGGAAATGTTCAAAGTCAGGCTGGATGGGGCTTTGAACAACCTGATCTATTGCAATATTTCCCTGCCCATGGCAGAGGGGCTAGACTAGACGATCTTTAAAATTTCCTCCCAATCTAAACTATTCCATGATTTTATGAATCTATCATTCGATGATTCTACAGTTCTGCAATTATGGTCCCTGTTAACTGTAACTCCTTAAGTAATACATAAGAATATTTCTTATTGACTTCAGTCAAATTTCTGTGGTCAGATTTTTCACTTAGTACCTGGGTTCAGTTCAGGGTTGGAAGTCCAATGAAAAAATGAAAAATGTTCAAATTTTTTTTGTTCTAGATGACTTTGAATCACTGAATTCTTTAGCCAGATATGGATTATCTGCTCCTTTCTAAGACATCTTTTTGAGTGTTCACAAAGCCTTTCATAAGTCACTGGGTTTTGGCTGAGCAAGGAACACAGAAACTTTTATTCTCATAGTTCATGGAATACAAGTAGTATCACTTATTTTATTTCAATATATTGAATAAAATCAGAAACTGTGCAGTTTTCAGTCCTCTGTTTCTAAACCAGAGAAAAAAACAAACTGAATTCTGCACAGAGTGAAATATGTTGATTATACAGAGTGGCAAGGATAAGATGAACATTAAGTTGTTCAAAGCACCTTATAACACTACAGTATTTTTAGTCCTCTTTTTTGATTGCAGCACAGTAACTATCCAATTTAAGTAAAAGAAGTCCACAATGACTATTGCTTGTTTTGTTTCCATTTAATATCTCTTCTGTTTCTGCATATGTGTAAAAGGAGAAGCAATTTGGCCTTGCAAAGAAAATAAATATCTAAGGGCTCCGAACCAAAGATAAACACTTAAAATAACAACTCTTCAGTACCACTCAATGTCATTTATGCCTTAGCAACAGCATCACATCAAAAGTCAGAGAAGTTATTGTACAGTTTTAGTAGCTAAAATAAATTACTTGTACATCTTTTGTAAATTAAGTTGCCCCTATGTATGTATATAAATAAAAGAGAAAGGAAGGAAATTACATCTTTGATGCTCACATGCCTGTATTCTTAATTCATAATAACAAGTTTCATCAATGGCAATTTAAGTGTAGTACAGTATGTTTCAGAAATGAACTTACAACACTTAGTTTTACTAACTATACAAAAACTGAGCCACAATTAAAAACTTTTTTTTTCTGAAATATTTTCAAGAATCATGATAGATCCATTCAATAAAGAAAAATAAACATTTTATGTATCTGATAATATCTGAAAACTGCTTTTTTTTTGTTTGTAGTTATTCCTCCTTTTTATTTTTTTTTCTTGGTGCAAAACTCATAAATGAGACACAGTCAAGTTACTGCCCGTCTTCTACAGTATTTCCAGAAGGATACAGTTCACTATATGTACAATTTAGATTTACAATTTGCTTTAAATAGCAAGGCTAACAAGTGCTAATATCACATATATAGAGAGAGGAAAAGTCTGTAAGTTTTCTTTTCCACTTTGGAACAGAGATTTATATGTTTTTAAGTCAAACTGTCTTCTAAATTCTCTGTCCTCTTTAGGAGTTGTTTTGACTTCCTCCCTCCCCCACCGTACCACCCCACGGTTAATATAAAACATACATTTATAATAACAAGCTTGAAAATCTACTGGGGTTTTGTGATCTCAACATTTTTAAAAGCAACAGTTCTAAGAGGAGCGTGAGGCAGAGGTAGAGGTATCACAGTATCACAGAATGGTCAGGGTTGGAAGGGACCTCTGGAGATCATCTAGTCCAACCCCCCTGCCACAGCAGGGACACCTACAGCAGTTGCACAGGACAGCGTCCAGGCGGGTTTTGAATGTCTCCAGTGTGGGAGACTCCACAACCTCTCTGGGCAGCCTGTTCCAGTGCTCTGCCACCCTCAAAGGAAAAAAGTTCCTCCTCATGTTAAGATGGAACTTCCTGTGCTCCAGTTGGTGCCCGTTACCTCTAGTCCTATCACTGGGCACAACTGAAAAAAGGCCTACAAAAACAGGTGTCTACAAAAATGCTTCAGCTTCAGATTTTCAGGGAAAAATATTTTTCAGAACACATCTATGTAAGTATTTTACTGTTTTTTATTTAAATGTGGTTAATTTATCAGTGAGAATAATATACAGAACACAGTAATGACCCAATCCAGAAAGAAAGTTGTTCTTTATTCAGAAGACTCACATTAACTTCATTAGGTCTTTATATTCTGGATTATTGTAAGAACGCAAACGGTAAAACATGCAAGGTGGTGACTTCATTATCCGTAGGAATAACAGTTATTTGTAAAAAAGTATAATTCATTTTTATAATCTAAGTTGTTATAAACCTAAGTTATATAAGTAACACTTGTTTATATTTCCTTCTGGAATTTATTAAGTCCGTTAAATTAATGTTTAGGTGATTGTTCCAACAGTTGCTGATTTCTGTCACATTAAGGCAAGTCTTGACTGTATCATGTCTACATGCACTTACACAGATTTAGCAGAAATCACCTGCTATCTGGCTGTAACTTCTGGTATTCTTTTCCTGCTAAGATAAAGTTCAGAGAATGCATATGAGATTTTCTGACTGTCCATAACTATTTTTGTTTGCTTTGTAGAAAACATCGAACAGAAGTTTTTAGCTGCAAGTTGTAAATCTACTGCAAATGACAGTTTGCAAAGATAGACTGTTTTATCAAGATTTATACAATGAAGACACGTCTCCTCAAAGAGCAAGACACATTGTGCCTGACCCTGACCTCTTTCAAGGATCAAACTTTCAAGATACTTATGTTAGAAGAACACATCTGTAACAGATCAAGATGTTTTGATTATGAAAGTGAAATACTGAAATGCATTATTGATGGTAATATGAAGCAGGAATCACAACTGATAAGAACAGTAAAACACTTTGTACATTTCAAAATTAAATACACTCTCATAATTACAGTCTTTCAAGAGCTGTCCACAGGGAAGTATTCAAAGAGATTGAAACTTAAATAATTCTTTGTTAATGTGTATAGCTTCCTTTTTTGAACATCTCCCTCCCCTATTTCTTTAGCTGCAAAATAGTCCTGGTTAATAAAAGTAATTGTTTTTCTTGTTTCCACATCCCTGGAGATACCTTTTTTGAAAAATTATTTCAAAAGATAATTCACTTCTCTGGATTAGCACTAAAAGAATTACCTATACCATTCTTATTTCTCTAGACTATGGTATGCAAAACTTTTAAATTTGAGGTTGCTTGGAATATGACTTGAACGCTTTCCTTCTCATACCTCAAAGCTGATAACCAATAAGGCCAAAATATTAATGGAAAATAAACACTAAAGAAGATTTTATGAACAGAGAAACTCTCATTAGCTAATTCACAGACAGAATTTACAAGTTCTACACTTTGAGGTACATGTTCAAATAACAGACAAATATAATAAATAAACAAATATAATAGACAATAATAGACAAAAGAAGTAATACTGTAAAAATCCACCCATCTATTTTATATATATTATATATATAAATTATATATATATAAAAATTTCTATTAAAAATATGCTTAGGATGGAATAACATGTGAGGAGCAAATGTGTAGAACACAGCACAGTTTAGAGCAGAGTGAAAGATACTATTCCCTAAGGTATCCTCAAGAAGTTGTTATGGTCAAATTAAGGAATGTACTTTCATATTATCAGGAATCCTTCTAGCCTGTTGAAAGTACAAAACTATCTGCATTGAGTCTGGCTGTGATGGAGTTAACTTTCCCCATAGCAGCCCTTATATTGTTGTAGTTTGTATGTGTAGCCAGAACTATGTTGATAACACACTAATGTTTTGACTATTGCTGAGCAGTGCCTGCACAGCATCAAGGCTGTCCCTCCAATTCACCTCCTCCTGGCCCCTCATCAAAGCAAATAGGCTGGGAGTGGGCAAGAAGTTGGGAGGGGGGCATAGCTGGGACAGCTGTCCCAAACTGACCAAAAGGATATTCCATATCATAGAACCATAGGATCATTTATGTTGGAAAAGACCTTTAAGATTATCGAGTCCAACCATAAACCTGACACTACCACGTCCACCACTAGCATATAACATTGTGCTCAGCAATGAAAGATAAAAGAAAGGAGGAGGAGGGATGACATTCATTATTAAGGTATTTGTCTTCCAAAACAACTTCTACACGTACTAAGGCCCTACTTCCCAGGAAGTATCTGGACATCATCTGCTGATGGGAAGTAGAGAATAAATCTTTTTCTTTGCTCTACTTCCAAATGGCCTTTGCTTTTCTTCATTAAACTGCCTTTATCCTGACCCACAAGTTTTTAATCTTTTCTCCACCATCAAGCTGACAAGGGGGAATGATAGAAGGGGCTTGATGGCCACCTGGCAGCCAGCCTAGGTCAACCTACTGCACTATCTTTCCTCATTCCTCTGTGTTGCTTGTTTCTCAAGGAATGCTCTCACCCCACAAAATTTGTGGGCTTGCTATGTGATATAGTAGGTGAATTTCTTCTGACTTTAACATTTATGGCTCTATTCCTTCGCAATTAATTCAATTAAACTTTTTTTCCCAATTATCAGGCACAGGATCTGACCCAGCTGACATAATTAAAGTTAAATGATTGTGTCTTTGGTAAACTTTCCCTTTCCTCTTTTCTCCTTTCATCCTTTGTGTTGTGTCTATTTCCATTCTCTCTTATTTACACTGCTTCCATTTAATAAGCTGAGCGAAGTTACTCTTATCAGAATTACTCCATGTATCCTTTCTCATTAGAAGTGGTAGCAAAGTAAGGAAAATATTCGTGTCTAAATGGTCTAACAGAGGAAACAGATTTGGATAAAGAAAATGAATGAAGAGAAAGGATTTTCCATGTTTCTTATACTGTTTTTTCCATGATTTCACAATTTTATTTTGTCTATGCCATGTTTTTCTAATTCCTTTTAATGCTTCATAGTTTTCCTTTTTGATCTTGAAAGGGTGAAGAACAAAGCTGGCATTTTTTTTTGCTAACAGCTTAGAAATTTTCAGTAGAAGAACTTATAAAACAAGGTGTTATTATAGCTGATCAGAATAAGGATTTTCGCATATTTGCAGTACAAATATTTTAAAAATAGTCAGTGATTATTTTCATAGATATGATACATCTTCTTATTGTTCCTAATTGTTATGTAAATCTGTGAATGGCTAGAAAAGATTGCCAAGTTAATCAGTTATACTAGTTTACTAAATGGTTACAAATAAATAACTATTTTCTGATTGCACTGGTCAGGTCACATAATAAAACTGAAGGAAAGAGAACAGAATAACCATTTGTTCTTGATTCTTGTTTCATGCTTGTTACATGTTTTTGGCTAGTCAGCATCTTCACATTTTGATTGCTTGGAAAAAAACCTAACATCAGTATGAAGTACAATAATTTCATGAAAACTAGCAGAACAACTAAATGGTTATTTGTCTGGATAGCTAATGAAAGCATATTTATTATTCACTGTATGTGTGCGTGGACATTTGTGTATATATATGTACATATATATATACACACATAAAAATTAGGGAAAGTCCTGGTAAAATGGAGATGCATTCCTTGCAGCAATGATTGTATTAGAATCTCACCACAGTTACAATATTAATTTCAGCAATACTGAAATATAATCTGAAGAATTGGTTTCTGTAATGTACTATAACATAAATCAGATATATGTTCTCTCCATGATCCCATGCAAATAACCAAACTGCTAACAGTTTAAATATTAATTAAAATATTTAAATTAGATTTGCGAAGATAAAATCCTAGGCTAATGCTCAGGAAAACATTTGAGTTTTAGCTGAATTAGAACAAGTGCCATTTTATGAAAGTCACAAAAGTTTAAAAGGGAAAATGCCCAATTATCAGGCATTTAAAGTTAACTATTTTTTTTGAGGTGTGTGTCTATCATCCCAAAAGGAATTCAGAAAGCACTTTTAGATCCTAGGCTTCCAACACTGTACCCAGAATAAGACATCCAGATGAAGATTTAATTTCACATTCAAATTTAAGAACTCAGGTCTATTCTTCTCAATATTAAAAGTAAATCACCACAGGTTGTAAATTAGAATTAATCTGACCCTTGGCTTAAATTGATATACTCAAAATCAAGCTGATTATGGAATATACATCATGCAGTAAATGTGTTTTCCCCTTTGCCATTACATTTAGCTGGTTAGCATACATTTCTGTTTAGCATAAAGAAACTTTATTCCATTTTGAGAATTTTGTAAATCTAGCTTCAGTATTGCCAATTGACACTTTTTCTTTGTGGTAAGTTTAAATGGGAATCACATGGAAACCTGAAAAAGTAAGTAGGAACTGAAATTCAACCCAATTCAAAATTTTCAAGAAAGGGGGTAAGTATCACCAGTGTAAAAAAAAAAAAAAAAAGCAAAATAAAATAATAAATAGAACAAAATAAATAAAGTAAAAGGATGTCACATGTTGAGATACATTATTTTATTGTTAATTATTGAGAAAAATGAAGGTGGAGAAGGCCGGAGTTATTTAAAATTGTTGAAAGCATAGAAAACAGGCAGGGTTCATGAGGAGAAAATGCTTTAGCCCATGGCCAATGTTCAAATGTCTATCAGAATATTTTGACTGAAGCCTTTATAAAGTTTGATAAATTTGTGCATTGCAAATATGCAAACAAAAGTAAAAAAAAAAGTTTGCAAAAATAAGAAGAGATAAAAGGAAAGAACAAAGACAGGAACAAAGATGATAAAGTGGGATAATAATCTATCTGCTGTGATAGATGAGATGCTTTTCTCTCATTGAACAGAAAATATATAAGATATCCAAATTGCTGCATGTATGTATTCCCTCATACCCAGCAAGTTATTTCTGCCATACCTAATTTGTATTTTTTCATTTCTAAGATGGTTGTGAACTATGCTGAGAATGAATGGAATGATGAAAAGACACTGATGCCATGAATAAGGGTTTCATATTGACTCCTGAGTCACACTTAATTGGAGGAGAAGAGGGAAATAAAAAAGACATTTGTCTTTGTGTACAAGCTGACAATCATCTTATTTTTCCAGGTTTTCCCCTCATTTTGCCAATGTCCTTCCTTAAAACTATCTAGCCTATTCTTTTACTTTCCTCACAGTATCACATTATCGTCAGGGTTGGAAGGTCCAAACAAGTATACTCCATTATAATTATTTCCAAATGAGTTTGGTTTTTTTCTTTCTGGTAAGGATGTACAGCCTGTTGGTTTACAACTGAGAGGCATATGGTGGACACATAGGAGGAGCTTGTCTACTTACACTGGGACTTTTTTGTGTGTGTTACATGGATCTTTCACAAAGGAAAGAGCTGCGGAGAGTTTTATTTTTTAATAAAGAACTGTTGGGAAGTGCTTGCAACTTTACATGCTTCAGTGATTAATTTATTGTTTTTCAAATGCATTACAAAATCTATTTTTTATTTAGAAAAAACTGACACACTCTGATTCTCAAAACTGTAAAAAGCTTTTGAAGTGACATTCATGATTCCAGCAGATGCTATTCAAACTATATGTAAATGTATAAAAGCATGGTTTCTGTTTTGATTACTGCATTATTTTAATTCACATTTGTTACAGACAGTAGAATAATAGAAATTTGATTATATGAAATAAAAATAAAATACCATGTATACAATTAAAATACCTTTTTTTTTTCTTGTTATTTAAAGAACCAGGATAATATAAGCTTATTTCACATTTAATTTTGATATGCAGGGTACTAAGCGAGATTTTAAGGTGGCTGGTATGAGTTTTGAAGATAATTTAGTATCATTTTAATATCATTTTCAAGATATTATCAGCTCAAAACATAGGGTTTTTGGTTTCTTGACTCAGTGTACATCGCTTTAATACATGAGAAAAAGACTAGAAAAAAGGAAGGTAAAGATAAAGAGCAACTGATGTCATCTACCTGGATTTCTGTAAAGCGTTTGACGCTGTCCTACATTATATCCTGGTCTCTAAATTGGAGAGACATGGATTTGACAGATGAACTACTTGATGGATAAGGAACTGGCTGGATGGTCGCACTCAAAGAGTTGTGGTCAATGGCTCAATGTCCAGGTGGAGACCAGTGATGAGTGGTGTTCCTCAGGGCTCGGTGCTGGGACCTGTGCTGTTCAACATCTTTGTTGGTGACATGGACAGTGGGATCGAGTGCACCCTCAGCAAGTTTGCCAATGATACCAAGCTGTTTGGTGAGGCAGACACGCTGGAGGGGAGGGACACCATCCAGAGGGACCTGGACAGTCTGGAGAGCTGGGCCCATGCCAACCTCATGAAATTCAACAAGGCCAAGTCCAAGGTCCTAAACATGGGTTGGGGCAATCCCAAGCACAAATACAGGCTTAGCGGAGAACAGATTGAGATCAGCCCTGAGGAGAAGGACTTGGGGGTGCTGATTGATTAGAAGCTCAACATGAGCCGGCAATGTGCTATCATAGCCCAGAAGGCCAACTGTATCCTGGGCTGCATCAGCAGCAGTGTGGCCAGCAGGTCAAGGGAGGTGATTCTGCCCCTCTACTCCGCTCTCATGAGACCCCACCTGGAGTACTGCATCCATAGGAAAGACATGGACCTGTTGAAGCGGGTCCAGAGGAGGGCCACAAAGATGATGAGAGGGCTGGAGCACCTCTCCTATGAGGACAGGCTGAGAGAGTTGCGGTTATTCAGCCTGGAGAAGCGAAGGCTCCAGGGAGATCTTATAGGGGCCTTCTAGTACCTAAAGGGGACGTACAGGAGAGCTGGGGAGAGCATGTAGTGATAGGATGAGCGGGAATGGCTTCAAACTGGAAGACAGGAGATTTAGTTTAGATATTAGGAAGAGATTTTTCACTTTGAGGGCGGTAAGGCGCTGGAACAGGTTTTCCTGAGAAGTTGTGGAAGCTCCATCCCTGGAGGTGTTTAAGGCCAGGCTGGAAGGGGCTTTGAGCAACCTGGACTAGTGGGAGGTGCCTATGGCAGAGAGGTTGGAACTAGATGGTCTTCAAGGTCCCTTCCAACCTAAACCATTCTACGATTCTATGAAAGTCCTGAGTCTGAGTGTCTTTGACCATGTCTTCAGATGCAGAGTGTACCTGGTGTTCCTCCCTTGGATGGGGCCAGGAACAGCACTGGGGGTGTATCATCTAGGATGTGTTCTCTGATACAGATACTGTGGTGCCAGATGGAAGAGGTGCAAGAAGTGAGCAAGCTTCGTTGCACCCAGGATAAGAGCAGAAGATAAACAGCATCGCCAAAAAGAGTTAGCCGAGGCAATATCCTGAGCCCTGTAATAGTGAGAAGGAAGGTATGGCTAGGACAACACAGAAACAGGAAGATAACAAAACATCTCAGGTGAGTGGCAGCTGGAAAATTGTTACTTTTGAGAGCAAAAGAAAGGCACACTTTCCACTTGTAACTGATGAGAAAACAGATTCAGGGCCCTTGAAAGTAAGAAGGAGGAACACTCAAGGGTGTATTCTATGCTATTTTCAGTCAAGGGAGAAGAATATGGTAAGAGCATTCATATACAGAAAACCAACACCTGGCTGCATATCTGGTGGCAAACACAGTTTAGCCTATTCAATAATGGTGCATAATTTGATGAAGGAGGAAGACTACTGGCAAGAAATGAAAATGCACCTGATAAAGACAGGGAATAACAAACTTATTAACCTAGTAAGAAGAACTTCAACATGAGTTGACTGGATTATGGGCACATAGGTCCAGAATTAATTAAGGAAGAACCACAAAAGAGGAGGTTCTCATGGAATAAGGGAGACTCACATTCGCTCTCAGAAAAGAGGGTGTTCAAAAGATTTTCTCAAGTGTTTGTATATTAACACAAAGTACTTAGCAAAATAAACAGGAAGAATTGGAAATTCTTGTACTGAGACAAGGTTAAGTGACGATGGGAATCACAGAGTCTGGGTGTGATACCAGAACAAGAACCCATGAATGAGTGTAGACTGTTAAAGAAGGATAAGGAGAGAAGACAGAGTTGCATTCTGCATAAAACATCTTCCTGGCTGTGTAGAGCTCCAGCATGAAGCCAGAGACATATTTTCTGTATCTCTAGATGAAGATCAGACAATTCACAGAAGCCTGGTTTTGATCAGCTGACAAAGAGGATGGACTCAAGAAGTCTGGAAATTTGACAGAAAGCCTATTTCACTAAGGAAGAAGCTTTTTGGAGAACCAAAATATAAAAAGGAAGCATACAGGAAATGAACAGACACAAGAGGTAGAATTTGAAAGGTCTGTACATCACCTCTAAGCATTTTAATTTTTATGCATGTTTGATCATTTAATTCACCTGAGGGTGTTGAAAGAACTAGCTGATGAAACTAGACTACTGCTGTCATTCATTTGTGAAAAATTGCACTATTCAGGAGCTGTCACCAACAACTCAGAAAATTAATCATGCTATATCTATTTTAAAGAAGGAGGACCCAAGAACTTAAAAGCCATTCAACCTCCCCTCAGTCCTCAGAAAGATCACAAAGCATGTCCTATCAGAATCCATTCCCAAATGTGTGTTGAACAGGTTGATACTAAAATTTACCAAGGCCAATCTTGCTTGACAAACTGAGTGCCTTCTACTGTTAAATGACGGGCTACAAGGAGAAAGAGACAGCAGAAGGCCTATCTCAACTTCAAGAAGGCTTTTGAGATTATTTCCTTCATCAGTCTTATGTGGTAGCTGAGGAAGTATGGACTGCATAAACAGGTTCCTAGTGGAGCTGAAATTTGGCCCAAGTGTGATACCTTCATAGGACTCTGAGTTACAAAATTGAAGGCAGGGATTTCTGGATAGGCAACTGAGGAATGAGTGGGATTCTCCAGGGTATCTCAGTGACACTAGATACCTATGTGTGTACTTAGACTTATAAATGGCAAAAGTTAAGTGAGATGAATCCTACTCTTCCTCACAGTTTCAAACACTCTTTAATAAGAAACAAAATGAGACAAAACCTACAAATTTTGGAAGCTAATGCAAAGACTGACATAACATGTATCATAATTTGTGTTGTGGAAATAATTGCATTTTTTAATTCTATTTGTTACAGTTTCTCTGTCAATCCTCTGAGAAATGCGATTTTCCATTGCATTGGAAAGGCAGAGTATTTTCTTCTTTTATATGAGGACAGAATAAGAAATAAAGCATAATACTGGGGGGAAGTTAATAAGGCAGTTTCAATGAGTCAGATTCAACTGAATTTGATAGGTATTTTTCCAAAGTTCACATTTCTTTGCTGGTATTCATTTCCATGTTACTGAGCCTCTCTTTGGCTTCTTATTCATAAACAATGCTGGGCCACTCTTCATCATCTTTGATAGGTCCTGGAGAACTGGTGAGGTGCCTGAGGACTGGAGGAAAGACAATGTCACTCCAGTCTTCAAAAAGGGCAAGAAGGATGACCCGGGAAACTACAGGCCCGTCAGCGTCACCTCCATCCCTGGAAAGATGATGGAACAGCTTGTTCTGGGCATCATCTCCAACCATCTGGAGGAAAAGGAGGTTATCAGAAGTAGTCAACATGGATTCACCAAGGGGAAGCCATGTCTGACTAATCTGATAGCCTTCTACGATGGCGTGACTGGATGGGTGGATGAGGGGAGGGCAGTGGATGTTGTCTACCTTGACTTCAGCAAGGCTTTCGACACTGTCTCCCACACCACACTCACAGACAAGCTTAGGAAGTGTGGGTTACATGAATGGACAGTGGGGTGGATTGAACAGTGGCTGACAGATAGAGCTCAGAGGGTTGTGGTTAGTGGTGCAGAGTTCATTTGGAGGCCAGTAACAAGTGGTGTCCCTCAGGGGTCAGTACTGGCTCCAGTCCTGTTCAATATATTCATCAATGACCTGGATGAAGGGATAAAGTGTACCATCAGCAAGTTTGCTGATGATACAAAACTGGGAGGGGTGGCTGACACGCTGGAAGGCTGTGCTGCCATACAGCATGACCTGGACAGGCTGGAGAGTTGGGCAGAAAGGAACCTTATGAAATTCACCAAGGGCAAGTGTAGGGTACTGCATCTGGGGAGGAATAACCCCATGCATCAGTACAGGTTAGGGGCTGACCTCCCGGAGAGCAGCTGTGCGGAAAGGGACCTGGGAGTCCTGGTGAACAACAGAATGACCATGAGCCAGCAATGTGCCCTTGCTGCCAAGAAGGCCAATGGCATCCTGGGGTGCATCAAGAAGTGTGGCCAGCAGGTCGAGGGAGACCATCCTCCCCCTCTACTCTGCCCTGGTGAGGCCGCATCTGGAGTACTGTGTCCAGTTCTGGGCTCCCCAGTTCAAGAAGAATAGGGAACTGCTGGAGAGGGTCCAGCAAAGGGCTACAAAGGTGATTAGGGGACTGGAGCATCTTTCTTATGAGGAAAGGCTGAGGAACTTTGTTCTTTTTAGTCTAGAGAAAAGAAGACTGAGAGGGGATCTTATCAATGCTTATAAATACTTAAGGGGAGGGTGCCAGGTAGATGAGAAGAGTCTTTTTTCAGTTGTGCCCAGTGATAGGACAAGAGGTAACGGGCACAAACCTGAGCATAGGAAGTTCCATCTTAACGTGAAGAGGAACTTTTTTACTCTGAGGGTGGCAGAGCACTGGAACAGGCTGCCCAGGGAGGTTGTGGAGTCTCTGACTCTGGAGACATTCAAAACCCGCCTGGATGCCGTCCTGTGCAATGTGCTGTAGGTGACCCTGCTGTGGCAGGGGGGTTGGACTAGATGATCTCCAGAGGTCCCTTCCAACCCTGACCATGCTGTGTGATTCTGTGATTATGTGATTTATGTTTCCACCTGGAAGTTGTTAGACAACACCCATATTTGTAAAATTACACCCTTATGTTGTGAAAATCCTTGAAACCTATATAAAGGTCAGGGAACTACAGTTCTTCCAGTAATACAAGGATAATGGAATGAACACAGGCTAAAAGATTGGCATAACCTCTCTTGGCTTTAAAGTTTATCTTTTTAATCATGATCTAACCACTTTGCGGCCAGAGAACTGAGGAAAAGGGTTTCTCCAGAATATCTACACAAGGCACACTCAATTTTAATTGCACTGAATTTTAAAGGTTTCCTGGAAGCACTTACGTATCCTGTTATATGCTCTAATATCCTGTTTAATAAGTTTATAATTCCCTAATTTGTTAACTGACAAAGTTAAACGATAGTTCAATGTCTTCCTTATATGTGTTTCATGTAATTTTTTCTGAACACTGTCAGTTTTGTACTTTAGAGCTCAGCAGGACATTATGTTGTTGGTTCATCAGAGGATTAAGCCAACTATATGCACTTAGCTGATGCATGCATATTGATTCTGCTTAACCGTTACAACTCCTTTTGTGTTAACAGAAAAATGTATGTTTAACCAGGATTTTATGTACTTCATGCATGAAAAATGGATATAAAGGTAGAAAAAATTATCATCTATCATCTTATCTTTTTAATTCTCACTGGAAATAATCTCAAATGATAGGATTATAATAAAAAGGAGGCTAAAAGAAACAGCAAGATATAATATATTTCTCTCTGTCTCAAGGAAGCATCAGTTATTCTGAATCACTGTGATGATGGGCAGGAGACAACTTGGTAACTACCATGATGTCTCTCTACATGCATAGCTTTGCTTGTTGTAATGACCATCAGAAAATAAAAGCCTCAATTTAGGTGCTCTCAGCTCTCTTGTACTGTTTCAAGAGCCAACATTACTCATGCATCCACATTAATAGACAACAAGTGCCATTTTTGTTACCTCCAACAGCTAGTTTAATAGCATCCTGCCACTCTATACGCTAGGTTCTAAGTGTGTTTTAATTATTTATCACCTCAGCAGAGAGAATTCTCCTGCTGTCTGTATCTACTGGCAAGCACAAACACCAGTCTTAACATCCTTTGCTACTGCACCCCTTCCCTTCTAAAAGAGACGTTGAATTTTCTGCCTTTTGAATCAATTGATGCTATGCTTCAGCTTTATCTTCCACTGAAAAGCCAATTCCCTGATTTTCTTGGTCTGCAACAGAGAGGCTACATTTTTACTCGTAGACGCTTATGGTGGAGAAATTACCATTCATCTCAAATCTTAAAAGTTTTATTTGATGAAACTTTTGTAACTAAAGTGAAACATGTTAACTGAAAATGCAAAACATCTTTTTGTTTAAAAAAAAAACATTTTTCACAATGTTCCCCATGGAAAATAACCGTCACTTTTCAAGATCCATTTCTATTTATTTGAATATGCTAACTTGGCCTCTAAAACCCCATCATTTTCATAATACATGAATATCAGCCATTAGTGATATGAGAAGTCTTTGCATCTCGCTATGAGCGTCAATTTTAAGTAAAAGGCAAAAAAGTGATATTACCTGAAAATATAATAGTACCTGAAATCATGCACTCCTATGTCTTTAGCATGGTATAAGCCAGTGACAAGTGAGAAGCCTGAAAATCTTCTGATCAGCTTCAGTATAGCTTCTCCATTTCCATGATAATCATCTAAGCCTTTTTCCAGTCTGAATTCCTCTTTCTTTAATATGGTTAATCAAAATTATATGCAATATTTGAATGCTTTTTGTAATGTCATTCGTGTTTTCTCACTTCTATTGAAAATGCTGATTGATGTACCACGAACTACGTATATCTTTTTATGACCACATTAAACTGATGATTTATAGCTCTTTCATAAAACACCCCAAAACCACAATCTTTTGAACACAGATCTGAAAAAACCCAGTGTCTTATTGTGCCCTACTAGATATAAGCTAACTCTAAACAACAACAACAAAAGTATCTATGTCTAGTGGGGCGTACATCCTGAGCTAATAATCCTTGCTGTGAGGAGAAACACATTATTCCATGCTTCAGTCTGAGCTGAGAGAGAAAAGTGGTTGTTGATTACAGTGGAAAATTAGGAGAAAAGTTAGTCATGAGGACACAGAAACAAAGATTTTGTCCACTCAGTATTTTATCAGAGGGAAGGACGATATATGTCTTTGGAAAATGTAGCTGCTGTTTACGGAAAATATCTTGGTTTTGTAGCAATTAAAAAACAAAACACATTTTTTTAGCTGATAAAACTGAGAATAAATAAGCTAAGCTCTTTCTTACACTGTTTTTCAGAAGTTCCCCTTAACATCAAAAAAATTCACCTTTTACTTCATTATTGCATCATGGATTGCTGACTGTGGTTTATTTAAAACACTCTTTTATAACTTCCACTTTCTTTCTAAAATTATTCCAGTGATTATAAAGCTGGTTTTCCTATGGAAACCTGGCTTTGTAAAACTTCAACAGCTGCTTAATCCTCCAAGTAAAATGCAGCATTGAAAGGAATTCATAAAATTTAGTAGATCTCTTCCCAGGTCAGATTTCTAACATCCAGAATCTATTCTTAATTCTTAATTTGGTGATGTTTCTTTTTTCTTGTCTTGTATATTACTGACCTATGTTTCACTGCTATTGATGCTACTGTTGCTTCTTCTGTCAGATATGCATAACATTGCTAAACTGTATTAAATGTAAGGAATAGGTCTCTCATCTTTCCCTGGGATTTTTCTTCTAATTATAAATCCATGTATTAAATGCAAAGAAGTGAGAATGCCAAATAGATTAAAATCCTGCTGTCCCTTGGCTATGTAGTCATGATGGATTAAACTACATCCATGGTTGTCGGGTTTTTTTCTTCTCATCAGCTTGTAAGTCAGCTTTCATTGTGCAACAGTTACGCTAAGCAAAAATGAACAAAATCCCAGGAGATCTATGATTTCTGTTTATGCATAAGGCATGGTACATGCTAATGTGAATAAAATACGAAATATTATTATACAAATATTAGGTCTCAGCTTTGTTATCTTTTACACTACAATACCTTTATTTTTCTTTTTAATAAGTATTTCCAATGGGGAAGTAGCAAAGAGGCTGTCCTGTACTGTGAGCACTGTTGGGCTCCTCTTGTTCGCCATTAAAGTTTCATACTTCCCCCCCGTCATTCTAATTCCTACTCTTGTACAAAACACAGGACCTGCGGAGGAACATCCACACAATCCATGGAAAACTGCTATGTAGACAGAATTTCTCTCTTCTGCATATAATGAACAGATTAGGCTGTGCCAAATAGGAATGACAAGAACTGGTATAATTTTTATTCCCAGAATGTTAAAGGAGGTACATAGTGACTAATTTTTTTTGTAATTTAAGCACAAAAACATCAGAGAGGTGTTAATTATCCATAAATTAACATTCGTATGTCCACCAGCTTTAGAATTAAGTTTATATTAAAACAAAACAAATAAAAAAAAAAATCTCTGGTGATTATGGTGAGAAATATGCAATTTAAATATTTAATATTTATATATGTTTCTCTTCTAAAGAAGTCTCAGCTACTGATCTTTGACATTTGATCCTTTGAATCTCACCAATTGGTTTACATGGAAGTTCCTACTTCTCTTAATCTGTGTCCCCAGTCACACTTGCATTGTACTGAATTGCAAATAATCCCAAACAAGAGTTTCAAACTAGATGGTATTCAATTATTGAGATTTTAAAAGACAGAAACAGTCAGACAAGTGTGTATCCCTGCTTCAAAAACGTTTTGCCTCAGAGAATAGAACTATTTCTTGCTAAATAGCTTTGCAGATTTGAGATAATTTGTTGATTGAAAAAGTCGCATGGATTCTTTAGGCAGTAACCTCACAGTTGCTTTTCACTAGCCAATATAATCAGTACAATTAGGCAAAAGACATGAATAATTCAAACATTCAGCTGTAAAGTTTCACTTGTATTACTGATGTAAACTGAGGCAAAAAAATGGATGGACTAATTTCACTTATCTCTGGAAATGTAGGCTTCTTTTAGGTGAAAATATAGGCATTGGATTCAGGAAAGAGAAAGAAGCATCTCTCGAGTTTAAGTCTTAGCTATAGATCTCCTTACTGAAGCTATCTAAACTTCTGTGAGAAACTCACCACAAATGAAAATGTAGTTGTCTGTCTCAAACAATCAACACATTTGCATGGAAATTATCAAATATTTTATGATGAACTCTGGAAGTAAAGATTGTTTAACCAAAAAATATAACTCATTGTCTAAGTAGAAAAAAGCGATGTTTCCTGCTTCATGCACAAACCAGAAATCCATTATAACTCTATGTTATGTCTCCTGTTGTTATGAGCCCTTAAAAACTTTTAATGACAGCATACTATCCTATGAGTTTAATAGGCGTGAGTTTCATGCTAACAGTCACTAACTGAAGATAAAGCACTTATAATATTCAGGGAATATCCAAATACTTAACAGTGACCAACTTGAATGAGCCAAATTGACATAGCATAATTAGTATTATTTAGCATATTTATATTAACGAAATGTAATTTTTAAGATGTTTTTTCTGGATACAGAAAGATGGAAATAGTTTCTCCTAAGTGTGTGCTTGCAATAAACAGACATTAAGTGTGAATAAATGCTGTGACAATGAGGATACTGTGAACTCAGTGAAGTTTATTGGTCTGGTTTTATGAAAATTTAGCAGCATAATCTGACTGTTGTAGTCAATATAAAGTTATTCATGTTAGCTAGTTTAAAGGGTCAAGAACCTGGTAGTAAGAACTTCAAACTATGCTATTCTACTTTTTCCATAAATGGGAAAATATTTCCTATAAGTTTTTATTCTTTTCTTGGCTATTCCAGTATAAATTTCAATTACTCAAATCGTTTAAGCAGAAAAAGCAGAAGTGGAAAGATTCAGCATATCTTTCTTATATTAGAAAAAATCAGTTAAACTCCAAAGCAGTTTCATATTGGTAAGGATGACAGTCTACACCCCATATAGATGATCTATATAAAATGAACCCGTCCAAGGAAAAAGTACAATAGCAATATAGCAATAAAATTATATTTCTACAGGAATTTCTACATATGTTGAATTTCTACATATGTTAAATTTCTACATAATTTTATCCATATTTTCATGTGTCAGAAATAGAACTCCTTGATTTTCTCACAACTTCATAAAGTTGTTTTTGTACATTGAGAAGAGAAACATAGAAATTATTTTTGTCGCAGAAAAATGTGACCAAACAGTGCAGTGGATTATAAAAAATTATTTGAATTGGATCTATTGCTAAACCATATAAAGGGAAGGATGCTCTTTCTTCACTTTCACTTAAAAACTCATAGAACACTACTGAAGAGTTAATAGTTATGGCAATCTATTTTTTATTTTTTTATTTTTTTGCAGATAGGTCATTTATTTGATTAATTTTTGCTTTCTCTCTGTTACATATCAATTGCCAGTTTATCTTCTCACAAGTTCCTTACATGACATTGCTATCAGCCTTTTGTGAATGGTCAGGGCTGGTAAGCACTGAGCTAAAGTAAAGAAAGTTATACTTATCTCCTAATGATAATCAGCTTGAATTCGCTGAAATTAAAAGACTTTCCAGGAAAATAAAGGTAGCTATAATTAATAAATGGAGAAGCAAAATGTATTAAAGTCTAAATACAGCATGACTGATCTGTGCATCCAAAATAAAATTATTAGAGTTATGCTATGTTTACACTGTCATTTTCAAACAATCGAAAAGCTATTATAGCCAAAGTATCTATCAACTATTAATTAATTTAATAAATACTGTGTTCTCCTGTGTTTCTCTAAAGTACACAAAGATATCAACATCTAAAATTGTTTGCATTATTTCTGTATAACATTTTCTGAAGGTGTCAAACTCAGGTTTTTTAAAATATCTTTTTCTCTGTAAAAATAATAGATTTTTGATTGAAATTTGGTTGGTTTTGTGTGGTTTTTTTTTTAGTTTTCTCTTCTGCTTTTAAAGATATTAGTGATATTTTGGTTTAGGTTTTGTATTTTTAAATAGCACAATGACAGGTAATTTGATATTTCTAGATTAAGCAAAAGGAGTATGCATTTTTTAACTCTTATTGTTCTAACCTCCTTAAGCCAAATGATCAAACACTCTTATGAAAACTGAGCTCCTAATCTATATATAGGCAGTTTGTTACTGAGTTTTAAAGATGCGAAGGAAGAGAAACTTTAAGTAATTTCATGAAAGTTTGAGCTAAACAGTCACAACAGCTCAGTTACTGAGGGTATTTTATGTGTTTGTTTTTCATATATGAATCTAATTCCTGTTTTTTTTACGGCAGATGTTTTTGAGAATCTCAACAAATGTGAATATGAAGTCCATTGAGATGCATTTATGAAATTTCTCAATGTTTTTTACTAGTAGAAGTTTTAGTATAAAATCAAATATATTGTTAAATCAGATGCAAATAAACAAGGACACAAATACTGAGGAAACTGAGTCAGACACAAGAAACCTAATAGAGAACAATGGACTATGCTTTAAAAGTTACTGATTGGAAAGTTCTTCACTGATGTGAATAATGATGATTATGTGAGCAGTACAAAGAAAGGGTGTTGCACACAATCAATTGCAAACAAAAGTTGCAATTCTAGTAGAAATTTTAGATGTTAAACCTAAATATCTTAAAGGGAATGGTTTTAGAAAGTAAATCTTTGCAGTACTTCCCACTGTTTTCTTCTTTCCCCTTTTTCTAACTCAGTAATGATGGGGCTTATTCTCCTCTCAACACCTCTCTTAACAATGGATTACCTCTCTGACAGAGAAATTCCTTGAATTCCCAGAATTCTTTGACAGAGAAATCAGTTCTTACATCTTAATAGTTGAGTTTCCTTTGGTTCCTCCCCTCATAGTTAATTATCTTTTTCTCTTTTTTTTTTTTGGTCTGTATTCCTCTAAAAATTATGTAGAAATGAAAAGTTCCTGCATTTTTAAGAGGACTTGGTTTTCAGAGTTGGAAGTGTTGGCATTTTTGTGCACTAAAGAATGACCTTAACCCAGGGTGCTCTCCTGCTGACTTTCAACCACTGTACATGGATATAGAGATTCCTTGTTTCTTTGCCTGAATAAATTTAATTACACACTCAGATTCATTCAGTCAATCTCAGTTGAGAATCTCCAAGTAAGAGGTACTTACTGACATTCTTCCTTATTAAGCATTTTACGTTGTTATTGTCAATTAACTACAGTCATATTCTAAGTGCTTCAGAGGGAAAGTTCATCTGTTGTGCCATGAACATGTTGTTTGTATTTGAGCTTTGGATGTATCTCTATTAAGTTTCTATACTGGGACTTATAGAATGCTTTAAATAATTATAATATTTGTTTATTTCTTCTCAGACACATTTTTCTATTTTTTTTACAAAAGATTTGATCATTTCAGCAGAATACAATAGAATTATTTTACAAATAAACTAAGCAAAATGTACTGTATTTTTTCCTCATAATTTATTTCACAGTTTAAAACTTGCTTATATTTATATTCCATGCTGAATATTTTAAAAATGCATCAAAATACCACAAGAAACCAGAAATTATAGGCTAAATATTGCAAAATTTCCACGTAACTTCCACAACACCCTTGTTTCTCACAATGTGGAACAGAGATTTATATTAAAATTTATTTTAAACTACTAAACAAACATAATTAGTTTAACTAAGTCAGGCCTCTAAAATTCAAGATTATGATGTTCCAGTGTTCCAGCTAATTATCCTGTAAAAAAATGCATGGAGAAGCATTCAGTGTTAGTGGGTTTTATATCTATTTAACAGAATAAAGGACAAGAAAAAATCCGAAATCAACAAAATGACTGCTTAAGATGTGAACATCTGTAGTGATATCCATCTTCAAAGTATTGTACACACTTGCTAATTAACTAGCAAGAATTAATTAGTTAAATATTAAGGGAAATTAAACTCATCGTGAAAAATCACTCGTGATGAAACTCCTTTGTTTTACTTAAGCTTAGAGAAGCATAAAATTTGTTCCATCATTTACTTTACATTCTGGTGTACTATTCCTTAGCAAGCAAAGCCTACTTTTTACCCCAAGGGACATATCCTTAATGACATAGCAACAATTTTGTTTTACTTTATATTTCAGGCTACAAAGTAAGATTAAGTGAGAGGTGTACTTTTTGCTTAGCTCTATTTTTCCCTTGTTTCACACTAATAATATATACAGGAAACATCAGGAAGAAAAAAAATCCGTTTTAAGTAGCAAGAGACAGAAAAAGCAGCAAGAAGAGAGTGTATAGTGCTTAATACACAAGAAAACAGACCTACTTCAAATTGGAAAAGTTATGGGGTGTTGCATTGCATTCTTATATTAGGTGTATATGAAAACGTAATTTGTGACAAGGTACATAAAATAATTAAGCTTAGCAAGGAGATAGGGATAAAAGTTGGAGTTCAGGGGGAAAAAAACCACACACATCAAAACCAGATTAAAGTATGTTTTGATATGGCATCTGCGTTCTGTTCCTCAGGGCTCGATGAAATAATTCACCAAAGCATGCCAAAGGACTAAAGCAAAGTCACTTAGAATCACTCCAGTATCTCTAAGAACTTGAGAGAATAGATGGGGTCACAGATGACTGTGAAACTGAATATATTTGTATATGATGTTTGGCAGAGGCACTCTTTTTTTTATGGAATGTAGGAGTATATGTGGCATATCAAAACTACAGCAGAATGATTGAATCCATCCCATAAAACATCTCATAAATAAACTAAAGTCTAGTTGTTGCAGCCATTCAAGGTGGCTGGAAAATGACTTACCAAGAATAGTTATCAATGGTTTGGTGTACAATTGTGAAGCATCTTAAATTCAAAAAGGGTCTCTTTTAAGGCCAGATTTTCATTAATGTTATGATAGAAAACAGAGCCTAACTTCTAAAATTTGCAGATGACATCCAACAGAGAGGAGGTGCAGTTTGACATAGAGGCTCAGACTTCAAAATGGTCTTGGCAAATTAGTACAGGATCTGAAACCAAGAAGATAAAATTCAACTGAGTCAAAAGCAAAATGCTGTATTTCTGAAGGAGGACAAATACTAATGGGGAATATCTGGGTAGGCATCAATAGAGAAGAGGGGAGTTCTAGGAGTAACCATGTATCACACACAAAATAAGTGACAACATTGTGACACTGCTGTAAAATAAGCAAATCCCATTTGGGAATATAATAACAAGCTTTTTTATTTTCAAGACATTCTAGGGCTGGTAAACAGATAGAGAATAAAGTTATCTCCCTGTGAGCTGTGAACATGATTTATCTCACACAATCCAGCTCAATTTAGGTGGTGAAAGAGTGAGAAAAAGAGTTTTAGGACTAAGTTATCTGACCTTGAACTTTCTGCTTGGTTTTGCTGAAGTCAAATACAAACCTAAAGAATAAATCCAAAACAGGGTGTAACCATTTAGCTATTGGGGGCAAACCAACTTGTCTGTCTAGAGGTAAATTTCACAGTTAAATGCCAAGTTGTCGGTGAAAAAACCTTTAAGTTTTAGTCACAACTGTGGACAACTGGCAACAGGAAGGTTCCTAGAGTTAGCCAGTAAGACATGTTCAACAGCTAAACAGAGAAAGTTGTCTGGACTCCTCTTTGTAACAGTGTTTTAAGAGTGAAACTCAAGTTCAAAGGAAAGTATTTACATGCAGACTAGATCCAGAGACCCAATATGTCTTCTGAAGAGCAGGGCTCATTATTATCCTTTAAAATCTACCAAGGGAAAAGCTAATGGCAAGATTTATATTATAACTACTGTTTAGAACTCTTGCCCAGAATGAGAAAAGTTTTGAAACCTCCCCCATTAAGTATCATGAATAAAACATCGAGAGGTTTGATTCCTTTCACCCTATGCTAAGTTATCACAAACTCTATGAGCTTCTCATCCTGAAGCGCCTCCATCAACCTTCACTAGACATCCCAGAGCACAAAACACATTTTATGCTTTCACATTATTTCAAACACTTTGAACAGGAAAAAAAAATGCTTAAAAGGTAATAACTATGTCTCAGTGTTACAAGTCTCACAGTCCACGAAAAAATAAGGGCCAGGTACTGCACAGGGTGGGCTTGAATAGTTTTTTCTAGTAAAAGAATGTTGTGTGTACTGTGGTGCCAAGAGGTGCATGGTCACGTCTTGGTGATGTGGTTCTGTAAGCTACATGAGTTTAGTGATTCCATTTATTGACTATTTTGGAACCCTTTTCAAAACACCTGATTGATTTCTAACACTGTATGTACAGGGAAGGTATACAATCCAGGATTTAGTATTCCGTTCTCAAATGACTGACTTGAAGTTCCTTTTTTGTGCCTAAGTATATTGGTTTTGGCTAGGATAGAGTCAAATTTCTTCATAGTAGCTTGTGTAGTGTTAAGTTTTCAGTTTGTGCTGAAAACCATGTTGATAACATAGGGATGTTTTAGTTATTGCTGAACAGTGCTTACACAGAGTCAAGGCCTTTTCTTTCTCACACTGCCCTGCCAACAAGTAGGCTGAGGGTTTGCAAGAATTTGGGAGGGGACACAGCTGCGGCAGCTCACTCCAACAAACCAAAGGGATATTCCATACTGATCATGATGTCATCATGATCAGTAATAAAAACTACAGGGAAGAAGGAGGAAGGGGGGACATTCGGAGTTATGGTGTCTGTCTTCCCAAGTGATTGTTACATGTGATGAAGACCTGCTTTCCTGCAGATGGCTGAACACCTGCTGGCCGATGGGAAATAGTGAATGAGTTCCATATTTTGCTTTGCTTGTGTGTGCAGCTTTTTCTGTATCTGTTAAACTGTATTTATATCACCCCATGAGTTTTTGCACTTCTACCCTTCTGATTCTCTTCCCCACTCCACTGTGTGGGAGTGAGCAAGCGGCTGCATGGAGCTGTACTGCCTATTGGGGTTAAACCACACAACACAAAGCCCTTTATTAATGGAGTATGGACTTTATATATCCATCAGAAATGTTAGGCTTTGGCACTTCCTGAATCTTAATTAGACAACATCAAAATAGAGTAGACTTGCATATTTGTTTAATTTGCTTTAATTAATTTTATGTCTGCTATGTTCATATGCTAATTGGAAAGAAGGATCAAATAATTTGGCCAGTTCCAAGTGTGATGTGCTGCAGAAAAATGACGACAATAAAAAGGGCATACTGCAAATTTCTATTTCTCTCCTTTTGCAATATAACTGTAAGACAAAATTCCAGCAAATAAAAGGTGTAATATTTAGAAGTGCCAAGCCACCTAATTAAGCAACAGAATAAGTTGTGTCAAAAGGTGAGATTCAGCTCATCTTATTTCAGACATCTGCAATCTAGACAGCTACAACAGCCTACATTGTAGTTTAGACTCTTTCTGTACTCAAGAAATATATATTTTCAGGGACAAACTCACGTCAGTTCAGAATGAGATGAATCATACTTTGGACTCCATTGACAGTATTAACTAGTTCTTATTAGAAAACTTGAATTATTCTCTCAAATGTGAACACTTGATGTTGCTTAGATGAATCCCACCCACAATATTATTGAAGTAATGACTTCTCTTCTGGGTGTATCAGGCAACCATAGATGATGATAAACCACCAAAGAAACATAAGCGAAACCATCAGAGGCAAACATAAATTTAGGATTACATCAAATGATCTATTTTGGTAGGGCAAAGAAATATTAGTGCCAGTATACAAAGAAAGATGAGATTTCATTTGAAATTCTGTGCATCCACAGCCAAGAAATATGTGGAGTATGTGAAGGGAAGGACAGTAAAAGGGATCAGGGACATGGAGATTTAAATTGACAAAGAGAGTTTGATTTATAATTTGTTCATCTCTAATATTTAATTAGAAATTAAAGGAAAGTTTCTAGTCTCTGAAAGGTTGAAGACTTTTCACCCTGGTAGGATGATGACTGGCAAAAAGTAATTCTAAACTGGGAATGACCACTTGATGAGAAAAAGATTATATCTGATGTGTTTGCTGATGTTAATTTTTTTTTTTTAATAGCAGCAATAGTAATTTCCAAATACATGTGTTTTTAGAGAATTTAACATTTAATACTTAGCATAAATTCTAGTGGCACTATTTTATATTCTGAAAATGAGTAACTGTGCCTAGACAAACATGTTGTCTTTGGTGGAAGTTTTGTTTAACATCTACTGTTTCTATTTTACCAGTTTGCTTTTTTGTTTTTTGTTTTTTGTTTTGGTTGGTTGGTTTTTTAAGTATCATTATTCCTATTACAAAAATGTTTGCTTTAGTATGAATATTAGTTTTATTGCTTATTGTTTATTATTCAACTGTTTAAAAATCTATATATTAACTATAAAATTTTAACGACACTGTATAGTTTTCTTTTTCTGGAAGTGAACTTATTCCAAAATCATTTTTTGCACAAACATATCTATGCGTTGTCTTGTCATTCTAAACCTATTAAGAAGCTAACTAGCGAACAGTAAGCTGTAGATGTCTTTTACAGATAAGTCTTATCAGTCCTTAGAAAATACCTTGTAATTTTGTTCACTTATATGTGCCTTGTATTTATTACCTGAAATTACTTCCTCTTCTCCAACTCTGTCTTAATACCGTTTTCGTTTGTTTTCTTCTCTTTTGATTGATCATGGCTAATAAGTTTTTCTAACAATCTTTTCTTCACTAATCTAACTCTTCCTTAAACTCATACGTTATTTGGATAGTTAATCTTTCTTCAAACCTTTTCCTTACAACTTCAGGTCTTCTCTCTCTTCTGTCTCTTCTGTCACTGTGATTGATTATGCTTTATCAGGGGAGTCTTCTCTTTCCCTCTGCTCCTTTGTGTTTCTAGGGAAACCCATCCTCCAAAAATCTTCTCATACTCTTGGGCACCGTTATCAGTTTAACATCTACTTTGATTTTTCAAAGGTTCAGATATGGCTCTAGATCTGAATACGACCTTGATTTCTTCAATGATTCCACATCTCAGTCCTCCTCTGATATTTTTGGTTTTATTACTTATAACTGAATATGACCCAAAATGTTTCCTCAGAGCAGAACAAATTAATGACAGTCAATGGAAGATGTAAAAATATAAAAAGAAAATAAAGTATAAATCAAGACAAAAAGAAGCCCAGAAATGAGTTAAAATACCTGTGTTTATCACATTAGTATGCATCATTTTATTACAATACTTACAATAAGAAATACTGCAAATATTGTTGTGAATGATTTATTGTTCACTTGTGAGTGATTTAACATTTACTTTTCACACTGGCTAAATAACCTTCAGGATATTGGCCAGAAACTTGTGTTTAAATCATCACAGAATTCCCCATCAATAGAAGCATTCAAGGTCAGGCTGGATGGGGCTTTGTGCAACCTGATCTAGGGAAAGATGCTCCTGCTCACGGCAGGGAGAGTGAACTAGGTGATCTTTAAAGGTCTCTTCCAACCCAACCCATTCTATGATTCTAAGATTCTGAAATATTAAATAATATTGGCCCCAGAACAGACCCCTGCAGGACACCACTTGTTACTGGATTCCCCTTGGACATTGAGCATTGACTGTAATTTTTTGGACACAGCCGTCCAGCCAATTTCTTATCCACCTAAAGGTCCAACCATCACTCACATCTCTCCAATTTAGAGGGAAGAATATTGTGGAAGACCATATCAAGGGCCCTACAAAGTCTAGGTAGATGATAGCAGTAGCTCTTCTGTTGTCCACTGATGCAGTCACTCCATCACAGGAGGCCCCTAGATTAATCAGGCATGATTTTGTCTTGGTGAAGTCATGTTGGTGGTCTAATGACCTCTCTTTCTTGTATGCGGTTTGACACGTCTTCCAGGACAATGTGTTCCATGATATTTCTAGGCACAAGGTGAGGCTGACTGGTTGGTATTTCCTGGGGTCCTCCTTTTTACCCTTATTAAAAATGGGTGTGATGTTTTCCTTTTTCCAGTTGCTGGGGTCTTTGCCTCACTGCCATGACTTTTCAGATATGCTGAAGTCATTTCATGACAGTTACAACCTCAAAAAGAAGGTTAAGATGAGTCACCCCTTGAACAAATTTCAAAAAGCCGTCTCTTTAAAAAAAATAAGAAAAATAGATGTGGGTTACTGAGATCAAAATAAGATCTTGCCAGCTTGCTGCTGATATAAAAGAAAGTGGAGAAAGGGAATTGAGTTTAAACACAAAAATAACAAGTCTAGATGGAGTTTAAGTGCAGTTAACTAATACATCCACTGACCTCTGGAAATTAAGGTGTAGCACTTGAGGGAAAATCTAGGATTAACCAAGAAAATAAAATGTGGGAGAGGAATGGGTAGTTACATGTCCTAAAAATGAAAAGAAGCCTGACAGTTACCCTCCAACTTCAGTTTACTGCTAAAATGATCAAGGCTATATCAGAATGTCTAGATGACTTTCTTTGCACCTACCTATGAAAACTGCAAGCGAAAGTAACTCAGGTTGAAAATAATTGTAGCCACTGTAGTCATAATACAAAATGGTATTTCCACATGTGAGTAAATTTTTCTTTAGAAAAGTGGGATTGATTCTGATCCTGCATTTGTAGACTCGGGGGTTAACTACTCCTGTGCAAAGGAGAGAATAAGATCACTACTAGTCATTTAACAAAGACTGAACAGACCCCTCCACATGAATATTCCTCTTCAGCTGTTATTGGGTTTGGTTCCTGTAATTTATATTACTTTGCCTATTCTACCTAACAAATCTATTGTAGTTTCCTGCAATAATACTGATGTCTTTAAATAGTCAAATTATCATTCTAATCTTCAGTGTACAATGCAAGTAGTTGAGCTTGGAAGCTGATTAATACATTTCCATATAAATTGGGAAACTTTTAAAATAAGTAGGTATTAAATTTACGTTTTTGTAAGCACAAGCCTAGTAAAGCATGGATCCAGTGGTTCATTAAGAGTTTACATGTTATCTTTATTTGAAAACACATAAACTCAACATCACAACAATAATGTGGTGGACACTAACTGTCAGGTAAGTGACAGCAAACTTGCAGGAAACCAGACAGAGGAACCCCCGTAAATGTAAGAGCTGAGCTATGCAGAAAGAGACCTTCAATAAGCTGACTTTCCAATAATACTGCACAAGGCTTCTGCAGGACTTCCATATTCATAATGCTAATTTCTCTTATCTGTCAGTGGATTTGGATTATACAGCAGAAGAACTGTTATTCCAGCATTCAGTATAATACAATGATTTTTTACAAAGGAAATGTAGGGCAAATTTTATTTATTTGTTTGTTCCATTTTAGCTGAATGCACTGAAAAGTGTTTAAATTTTCATCATTTGTTTTTAGAGTTGTCTGTTTCAGTTCATACGATTAATTTACAACCTCTTTCTGTTGTTTTTGTCCCTCTAGGTTTGTGTTGGTATTTTTTAGACATTAATCTCTAATTAGTAATTATAAAATAATATGATGTAAATAACTATTTTAATTGCCTTAAAACAGCAAATACTCTTTGCCACAATAAGTATGTATATGATTTCTGCAGCATCAGAAAATAACACAGTTGCTTGCTAGTGCAACTTTTAGCTCCTGGTTTCTATTGTTACTACCAGAAAAAATTCTACAGGCTGGTACTACATGCCATGGAACAAAAAGGGCACCATGTTGTAGTGGCTGAATAGATAACACATGTCAACAGCAAGAAGTACAGTGATTTACTTTAATAGAAACATTTGAAGTTGCTCTGAGTCACTTATCAGAGCCCAGCAGCTTATTTCATTAGCATTTTCATATTTCCTTATGTTTTTAAAATCAGTCTGAGCAAACAGTAAAAAGTTAATGTGTAATTTATTCTAGTGCCTTTTGTGGGATATATTTTTAGAGAGAAAAAACAGAATTAATACTCTAGTCCGTTGTGCTATAGGTTGACTCAGATGAAAAGTATAACAGAAGTCTAATGTCAACGTTTTAGCTATATTGTGGGATGCATATTTGAAATTATAGATTTCAAAATCCATAAGACATTTTGACAAAATTCATTTGGTGAACTTGGCACACAACTGGAGGACACTGCAAAATCAGAACAGTGGCAGTATGAAAAAATACTTAAGGCTTGGTAAGAATAGTGGAAGCATGCTAATCATTCATCACATAGCTAAAGTTCTCTTTGAAGCGACAGAAGTTTCAAGGGTAGAACTTAAATTATGCAAAAAACCCACAGTGTTTGCTGAGCAGAAAATAATGCAAAACAAAAGAGCTTTTAAGCAAAAGCATCTTCATACTTTATTGCTAATGAGAAATGTGCATTTTATTTTGTATGTTACACTTAAGAATACAATTGTACTGTGTTTTGTCAAGTTCACTTTAACAGACTTTGCTTTTAGCCATTAATGCTATTATTATCATTACTATTATTCAATATGGTATGTAGTTTGTGCACATAGTGCTATTCCTTATGTCAAATATGGTTTTGTAAACACATAAAAAGAAAACCCCACAACAATCCATTTTCTGTACACAGAGAAATCAAGCAATCAAAATAAAATTTAATTACTTGTATAATGTTTTAAAATTTTTAAGTAAACCCACACCCTTCTTGAAACATCTACCTCCTAAGTACAAGAGAATTGAGGAGGCAGAACAAGGCCTAGTTCAGTTACAGACATCCAAACTAATTTTGGGTTTACATGAGAAGAATCCCATCTGACATGGTTTTAAGGAAAACAAACAAGCAAGCAAAAAAAAAAAACAAAACCAGATGAAAAATACAATTTGCATTTTATGTGTGATGTGTAGCTATTAAATTATTATTTCATAACATGAAGGATAGGCATTCACTGCTACTGAAAGGTTAGAAAAATTCATACACCACCACCACCCATTATATTAATTTTTTTGTCACTTAGCAAGTGTTAAATTCTGTAACACATCATTTGGCCTTTGTCTCTGTCCTGGTTTGAGGTAAAACAAAACATTTGGCAAGTATATCATGGTGTCTTTTCTTAATTTTGCTTTCTGAATATCTCTGAGCAATTTTTGTGTAGAACAGTCTTTATAATAGGAAAAAGGTTTTTTTCTCCACTGAGCATTCATGCAGAGCATTAAGATATACGTGAGTCCTGGAAACCTGTTCACTAAGAAGTATAGTACTTATATGGGAATTGTCTGAAATGTCCTTAGAAGTACTCCAGAAATACTTAGCAGACTTTTCATCCTTACAAAAAGTGTACCTGGCAACTGCCATTTTACCATCCTGTAGGCTTGGGGACAGCAAATAGAGTATAGAGTTTGTTGCTTCTAGTCCAGTGATTGAAAACTAGATGCTACCCATTATGCCTGAAATTCATTATTATGAGTTGTTTCCAAGTGGTGTATTGGAACTAAGTCACAGTCACTGTCCAGTCTATAACTGATTATTGCTTAGCTCAAGAGTCAATTTAGTATTTATGGTTGTGAAATTAAATGGGAGTTTTATTCCTCAAATTAAATACAAAAAATTAATTTGAATTAATGAATTTTACAAATTCTTCTTTTTTCTCATAAAAAAAAGTAAAATTTAGTATAGATATAAGGAAAGCAAATGAAATTAACCATGGTTTCCATGGAGGAGTCATTTTTTCTCTTTGTTGAAAAACTCAGGATTTAGAGCACAAACACTAGATGGGGAAAGCACAACAACAATAAGGATTTAACTCAATTTAAATTTCTTAAGTGATAAATTATCACAAACCAAGTTGGAGCTTTGATACCAGTTTCCTTAACCAAAAGGAGATAAGAAAAAATAGACTAGAGAGCTTCAGTCAGACTATCTCAGCTGGCCCGAAACTTTACTTTAAGTAGCTTGCCCTATGAAGCTTGAGATACAGTTTATTTTCTTAGACGGTAATTACAGCCTAACATCCCTGTTCCCCAAAATTAAACAACGTTTTGATAAAACAACATATACATAGGTCTCTGAATTTGCTCAGCCTTACAGATTTGTAAAATAACATATGAACTTTAGAATCTGTATTATTCTACTCAGTCTCTACATATTTATACAAAACACCCTGATGCCTGATGTACTGAATACCCCACGACCTCTTCTGTTTTAGATCTTGATGATGTAGAATTCTTCACTTGAGGAAACTTATATATCATGTGCTATTTTGATAGATAGTGTGTAGTTCATATGGTCTCTGAGCTCTGTTAATTTATCAACTGTGCCTCAAAGTTATTTGGGAGTGTGGTGGCTGCTATGGGCTGAACAGTCTAGGGAGCATTCTAACACTGTGAGATTATGAACAAACATGTCCCCAAACAGCGTTTGGGAATTTTACCACGAGCTGCTTAAGTCATATATATTGATAAACTGTTGATAAAACACTTATTTCCTCCTTACTCAAGTAAGACTATGACAAGTGTCTTGAGGCTTATTTAAATGCACAACATTTGATTCTGGCAGACAAAGGAGAAGAAGGAAAAGCCTGTGAAAGAAGAGAAGCATATCTTTTTCAGTCAGAACTGGACACACTAACAAACAACATCTGATCTATACAAAAATGATACAGAAGTGTAATTTTGTAGCCCATCCTTCTTGAAGTGACAATTTCCCTTACAGTAGACATGCAATTGATGGCCATGAGTCCTTTCTGTGAATCCAAACTAGACTGTATTAATTTTTGCATCCCATAGCTCTTCTTACGAAGGACAAGCTAGTATTTATAAAAAGTAGAATAGTTGACAGGCAAGCACCAGATATCCTGGAACCCTGTGGACAGGAGATTCTTGTGGTGAGTATGGATTTAAATCCCTTCAAGTAAGAGATTAGTTAAACCTTGGTCTACTGAATGAATGAACTAGTACCCCCATAGTATGTAAAAGGGAACTGTAAACTCAACGTGCTGCCTTATCCACTCTTTTTTTTCTGCTGAAACTTTTTGCAGATGCAATATAGAACCTTTTGGACTGACCTAAACATAATTTTTAAATTAATTTTCTAGTTCGTTCTAGCTTGATGAGGCCCTACCAGGGGTACTGCATTTAGCTCTGGAGACCTCAGAGCAGGAAAGACATGAACCTGTTGGAGCGGGTCCAGAGGAGGGCCACAAAAATGATCAGAAGGATGCAACATCTGTCTGAAAACAGACTGAGTGAGCTGGCGTTGTTCAGCCTGGAGAAGAGAAGGCTCCAGGGAGACCTTATTGTGACCGAAAGGTACTTAAATCATAGAATCATAGAATTATAAAATTGTTGAGATTGGAAGGAACCTTTAAGATCATCAAGTACAACCATTCACCCAACCTGACAAAAGCATGCCCCCAGGTACCATGTCTACCCTTTTTTTAAACACCTCCAGGGATGGTGAATCCACCACCTCCCTTGGCAGCCTATTCCAACATTCGATAACCCTTTCAGTGGAACAATTTTTCCTAATATCCAATCTAAATGTCGCCTGGCACAACTTGAACCCATTTCGTCTCGTCCTATCACTTGTCACTAAAGAGAAGAGATCAGTCCCACCTCTATACAACCTCCTTTCAGGTAGTTGTAGAGAGTGATAAGGTCTCCCCTCAGCCTCCTCTTCTCCAGGCTAAACAATCCCAGTTCCCTCAGCCGTTCCTCATAAGACTTGTACTCCAGACCCCTCACCAGCTTTGTAGCCCTTCTCTGGACACGCTCCAACACCTCAATGTCCTTCTTGTAGTGAGGGACCTAAAGGGGGCTTATAAGAAAGATGGGAAAAAACTTTTTAACAAGGCCTGTTGCAACAGGACAAGGAGTAATGGTTTTAAACTAAAAGAGGGAAGATATAGACTAGATAGAAGTATGACATTTTTTACAATGAGGGTGGTGAAACACTGGAACAGGTTGCCCAGAGAGGTGATAGATGCCCCATCCCTGGAAACATTCAAGATCAGGTGTGACAGGGTTCTGAGAAATGTGATCTAGTTGAAGATGTCCCTGCTCATTGCAGGGGGGATTGGACTAGATGACGTTTAAAGGTCCCTTCCAACCCAAACTATTCTAGGATTTTATGACTCCTTAATAATAACGGAAAACACAACTATAAGTTCTATCACTGGCATAAACATAAGCTTTTACGGGAATATTCTATAGAAAGTGAAGTAATGTTAACAGTTACTGATCCTAGGAAAACTTTAACTTTTTCATTCTTGCAAAAAGCAATCTTTTTCAACTCTTCTGGACTCTAAGGTCTCCTACCTCTAGTTCTATCTACTGTTTCAGTTTGGTTTCACCGTAATCTGTTTTACACATACTGATCTGAATAAATCTGTGTTGTAGTCTTATATTAAAAGGACACAAAAACACAGTGTAAGAGAGCCTGAAGTAACCAGTGAAGTTGTTATTTAGAATCTCCAGGTCAGAAACCTTACTTTTCTCTCTTTTTAGCAAAGCCAAATATCCATTGCCAAATGCATTCTACTTAAGCTCACTGTTACACAGTACAAAATAAGGTGTATCTTGCACTTCTTTTTTTTGGTACTTTATTTGGGATAGTGGTCTTCTATTGAGATATAAAACCAGCTAAAAATATTACAGTTATATGTTAAAGTCAATCTTCTGGTATTCTAGTGTACTGTGCTTGGCTGAGATAGGGTTAAGTTTTTTCATAGTAGCTTGTGTAGTGTTAAGTTTTCAGTTTGTGCTGAAAACCATGTTGATAACATAGGGATGTTTTAGTTATTGCTGAACAGTGCTTACACAGAGTCAAGGCCTTTTCTTTCTCACACTGCCCTGCCAACAAGTAGGCTGAGGGTTTGCAAGAATTTGGGAGGGGACACAGCTGCGGCAGCTCACTCCAACAAACCAAAGGGATATTCCATACTGATCATGATGACATCATGATCAGTAATAAAAACTACAGGGAAGAAGGAGGAAGGGGGGACATTCGGAGTTATGGTGTCTGTCTTCCCAAGTGATTGTTACATGTGATGAAGACCTGCTTTCCTGCAGATGGCTGAACACCTGCTGGCCGATGGGAAATAGTGAATGAGTTCCATATTTTGCTTTGCTTGTGTGTGCAGCTTTTTCTGTATCTGCTAAACTGTATTTATATCACCCCATGAGTTTTTGCACTTCTACCCTTCTGATTCTCTTCCCCACTCCACTGTGTGGGAGTGAGCAAGCGGCTGCATGGAGCTGTACTGCCTATTGGGGTTAAACTATGACATCTAGTCATGGCATTTAGCCAACCTTTAATGGAACACACCTGAAAATAAAATGCACATAAACTAATACATTTGCCATGAAAAGTTAGGAGATCAATTTATTTTTGATTCTGAAGAAATATTGACACAAATGATGACTTTGTAACAATCTAGTATTAAAATTATAAGGCTTCACATAGAAAGAGCATAATTATTGAAAAAGAAGCAGTGATATTTCTAAAGTCTCCCTACTTATGAAATCGAGTTCTTTTATGAGTATTAAGGTAGCATACTGGCTTTGCTAAATTGAGATCCTGTGTAAAAAAAGCACAACTCTACTCATGTTTGATTTCACAATTCTAGCATTTCAAGTATTCTAACAGATGTACCTTATAATGTAATTTTCCTTTAGGTTGTCACTGTTTGTAGATTTGTTTGCTCTGACCAAGTGACTAGTTGCAATTTTGTCTTTATAAATGTGGGAATTGATTTTTTTCACCTTGAAGATCTTGTGGAAATCCAGAACATATCCTTGACCCTAAAGTGCAGCTTCAGCAACAGCAGACAATATAGGATACAGACCTGTTTGTGATCAAGCATGTCCAGGTCAGCAAAATCTGATAAACCAATTCTCCCACAACCACATGTATACTGTTTTTCCTGAATAATAAGTAATGGAAAGGCATAACTATGTTTCCTGACAAGTAGAAAACTCAATGTATTACCTGCAGCATATATATTACACAACATATCAGACTTTACTTGGTTAAATAAAACATTGCCCTTTGTTGCATTCCAATAACCCAACTATAATTACATTTCAGAAAATAGTACTGTCTTTTGTTTAATCTGCATTTCCGGTACTTTTAATATTCATACCTTGTACAAATCCCCTAAAAGTATGTATTCCTTGTCTGTAAATAAACTAAGAATATACCCATTCTTAGTGTCTGAATCAAATATTTATATGGTAATAAACTTCATATTGCAAATAGCAGTCGAGCATGAAAAAAAATATATCTGAGGTACCTATACCTTTCTTCCAGTAAATATGTAAGTAAAATATTTCTAATGAAGCAATAAAAGAGATTGTGAAATTCATCTGTTATCTTGCTTGATTCATTTATTACTACTGGTTGAAATTTAATATAGTGTAAAATCTGTCCCACCATTTTCCTTAAACACATTTCCTGATGATGAAAAACATTTTCTCTCCTGCTGTTATTTTGTAACAGGGAAGTATTATATTAATTTAAGAACAAATCTTTTCCTTCTCTCTATTATATTGATCACACACAAAATCGAAATCTGTGGATAGAAGCAATTTCCCCTACCTCAAAATGAGTACCCTGACAATGTGAAATAAAATGAAGACCAAGTAGAAAAGCTCCAGCTGTTCAAGAAGAATTCTGTGTTGCAGCTCACAATGCACATGTCATTTGCTCATGAAGACTAAGGCAATCAATTTTTTGTTGTTTTCCACACCTGAAAAATCAATCAGACAATGATATAATCAGTAACAACAAAAGTTTAATGGAACCTACAGTAAACAAGACTTAATTGTTGCACTATCCCTATAGGGGGTGCACTCTAGGCAACTAGACTATAAGGCAGATTAATTTTACGTTTTTTTATTTTTTATGTCCCTGTAGAGGTCTCTATAGCAACTGAATTAAATTGTATGTGGTGTTAATAGCTACAGACTTTTATAAATTAGTAATGCTGCAAAATTGGACTATGGTTTGTCTGGAGACAGAACAGCCTTCCTCTATGCACAGTGTTGTAAAAAAAGTAGCAAAGACATATAGACGATATAAATTTAAACACATGAAACTTGGCTACTATATATATTTCCAAACCAATTCTGAATAGAAAGTTACATAAGCACTTTTGCCATTGTCCCGATCTTCTCTGCAAAGGACTGTACTGTTCTTTTAAAATATAGCACACTGAATTCCGCAAATGTAGTTAAGCCTGAGCTTGTTTTCAATCATGTTGCTTCTGCTATGAAAATTCCATTGTGTATATACATGACTGAAAGATGGCTATGGAGCAAAAAAGCTACACATTACAGTCTGACACTTGTCCTATGAGAGGTTAAGTGTAGCATGTAAATCTGAGTAGAATGATAAAAATCAAAGGTGCTACACCTAATCTAACTCTTTTAAAGCTATTTAACCTGTAGGCATGGATATCATCATGTGCTCATGATATGACTGCCCTAAGAGCTGGTATTGCAAAAGAGACTTATGAAGGACTCAGATGAATAACTTCTATTTTAGTGTCTTAAGAATAAATCTTCAAACCTTAAGGTTCTCATTGAAGTACCTCATAATAAGAAGATGTCAGCTAAAGTACCTTCCCTTTCATCCTGAGGTTTCTTATAGGCCTAAAATTCTGTTTGTGAGAAAGCTAAAACCAGTTTGATATGAACAGTTAAGTGTAAGCAATTGGAATTCCTGTCTATTCACAATCAGAACAAAATCAGTTTCCTATAGGGAAGATTTAGAGAGGACTTAATAATAATTTAAAATATGAAATCAGGATGACTCAGAAAATGACAGCTCAGATGGGTGTATGGAAAATAGATTTGTCTAGATTTAGTGTTTTGGAACACTTGGATGAAGTAACTAGAATGATATGTGTGGTAAACATTAAATGGAGTGAAAAACTGACTCACCATTGGTGTCAAAATAGGGATCATCCATAGATAACGACTGCATGTGCATAACAGATTGATTGTGGTCTTGTGCTAGTATCAGGGATACGCAAGAAAGCATACATTTTTTAACACAGAAAATTGAAAAGAACAATGAAAGAATGGCAAATAAAGAATGGGACTGTTTGCTAATATTAGGGTGACCAATCATTAAACCAATAATCAATACCAATCAATGAGGCCAAATGTTAAGTCATATGTTCAGGCTGAGAACACAGTCTGATGAGTACTGTGGCAAATGGTCTAATGTACCTGTAAAATTCAGAAATAGAAAATAAAAAGTAAAAGTAAAGAAGTTACAATGATAACTGTTTGCACTGTCATTTTTAAACCTGAAACTCTGCTTGAGCCATACTGATCTGGAATAAAATATTCTGTAACAAGTATCCCGTCATTTCAGACTAACAGGCTGAGGTATAATAAGGTCCAGTGCCTGGAAGCTGACAATAGACTCATTTAGATTAGAAACAAGGAATATAATTTTAATTGTGATGGTAATAATCTGCTGTACTTGCAAGCTGTGGTGGAGAATCCATCACTAAAAATGCGTGACTTCCTGGAAAAGCTGCTCTAGTTCAGAATCAGATTAATTCAAAGAATTTCTGTGACTTGTGTTATTCTAAAGGCAGGCTAGATAATCAGTGCCTCCTCAAGGTTTTATAATCTGTGGATCCATTTATTACAATAGAATGCCAAACCACAGACTAAAATAGCACTGGTTGAGAAAGAGTATGATAGAATCCTGACTACAAACTCTAAAATTTAATTTCTTGTCACTCCCATAGTTTTTGAGAAAGAAACAATTACTCAGGCTTTGTGTGATAGATGAATCTCATCCAGGTTGACAGCTGTCGTGGGCTAACCCCAATGGGCAGCTGGGCACCACACAGCTACTCGCTCACTTTCCCCCATCACCTTGAGTAGGATAGGGAAAGAGGAAAGGAAGAATAAAAGCGAGAAAATTTACAGGTCAGGATTTAAAAAAAAAAAAAAAAATTAATAAGTGAGGGATAAGTGGAAGAACATAGATGAAAGAAAAAGAAAGCAAGTGATGCAGAGGTAATCACTCACCACTTCCCATGCACAGACCGATGCCCTGCCAGTTACAAAGAAAAAGATGGCAAACCTTTCTAAAACTCCTTCTTTTCCCTTTTTTTGCTAAGCATGATGTTTTATGCATGAAATATCTGCTTGGTTAATTTGGGTCATCTGCTTGGTTGTGTCCTCTCCCAACCTATTGATCCCCTCCCAGTTTACTTACTGAGGGGGCAGAGTGAGAAACAAAGAAGGTCTTGATGCTGTGAAACACTGTTCAGCAAAACTAGAACACTAGTGTCTAAACAGTTTTGGTCAAAACTCTAAAATACAGCACCATATGAATTGCTATGAAGAAAATTATCCTAGCCAGTACAACAGATAAGACATCTGCTTTTTTCATCCACTTCACTTCCACAGACAGTTTGTATTCCTGTCAATCAATTTGTGTACATAAATTTTGCAATTTCAAACCCAAATTATTTTCTTGAATTTTTAGGTAGAATGTCATACTATGCCTATATGAAGTCATGTACACACCTTATCTCTACCACTGTTACTGTGATTTTTCACTGACTTCATTTAGGCTTTAGGGCTCTTTAAAGGAAGTTAATAAACATTCATTGTTTCCACAGAAGGTGTAGACAGAAAAGCTGAAATAACAATTTAGGCCTCTATATTTTGTTAGCTGAATAGATTTCTAGACTTTTGACTAGATTTCTTTTGACTATTACGCAGCTGAAATAAATCAGCTTTCATTTAGATGCTACATTCAGATAACTAAAAGTAGATATCTGTCATTTGGAACTCAATTCACTTCCCCAATCTGTATTAATAAAAAATAGATGACAGCAACCCAATCATTACTAAAATATCTTCAGTGCTGACAATATCTGTATTTATTCCATCTCTTGCCAAATTTCAGTTTAGCATAAAAGACTTCTGAAGAAGCTAACTTTACATAATATCTGGTACAGTTTCTAGTTCTATATTAGATCTTTTTTGGTTTTTTTTTCATGGTATTGCTTGAGTTACATTACCTCACTGTTAAAGTCTCATTATTTCTTCTGATGCTGCTTCTTTCTCCTGCTCCCTACCTCTTGTTATTAAGACTCAAGATCATCTTTCATCAGGTAACACTGCTAATCTAGTATCTAGCACTAGATATACGGACAGAAAGCACAAAAACTGAAGTGGCAATATTCTGAGCACTTGATAAGATTTAACGGCAATTCACTTTGTAGGCTCCTTAAGAAGTTTGGATCCTGCTTGTAATACTGTAAGAAAATTTAATGGGAAAAGTTGCTGCACCATTTGTACTTCTTGGTTTTTAGGTAGTTTTGGATCTTAATGCTGAATTAATCTTTCCAGTCAAAATAGACTTAATCCAGAAACCTGTAATATTCATGGTAGAACTTGCACTTAAAACTTCAGAAGATATTCAGAAATGTGTTACAACCACATGAACGCTTTCCTTAAGACCAGACTTCAGTGTAATTAAGATGATTAAATAACTGGAGCACCTGATATAGGGGGAAAGGCTGAAAGAGATGCAATTATTCAGACTGGAAAAGAGAAGGACCTGGGGAATTTTATCAATGTGTGTAAAAATCTGACGGGAGCAATTAAAAAAGATCCAGACAGACCCTCCTCACTGGTGCCCACTGACAGGACAACAGGCAATTGATACACACTGAAAAAACATAAATTCCACTGACACAATAAAAAAAAGTTTCGCTGTGAGGCTGGTCAAACACTGGAACAGGTTGCCCAGAGTGGTTGTGAAGTCTATGTACTTGCAGATATTCAAAACTTGTCTGGATACAGTCCTGAGCAACCTGCTATAGCTGTCTCTGAGCTGGGGCATTGGACTGGACATCCTCCAACCCAGGACATTGGGCATACGTGTGGGAATGTGATCAGGCCAAGGCAAGGCCAAGACCTCAGCCTATGTGTGGGGATCAGAGTCAGGTCTGGTGAGGGGAAGCAGGGTCAGACACATCCCTGGGATGGCCAGGCAGGGCTACGGGGACAAGCAGAGGCCTGGCTGGGATGTAGGCACGTGGGTGGACTTGGCTTGGCAAGGCCCATGGCTGGGCAGGGCTGTGGGGAGCTGGAGACCAGCCTTGCTGCAGTGTCTCTGGGGCAGGGACTGATGGCACCTGGACACTAAAATGGGATCCTGGGCTGTGGGCAGGGTCGCGGGAGACCCTAGGTTCTTAAAGCCCATTAGTGCACTCAAGTCCCTTTCAGGTACTTATGAGACATTCTCCCGCAATGTGAAGGACACAGGTTGACCTCCTTGGTACCTCCTCTGAAAAGCAAGCTCTCAAATCTCAAGTAAACCGAATGAAGCATTAGTTCTCTGTTGGGTTTTTTTAGTAAATTTAATGGGACCCTAGAAATCTACTTTGCATGATGATGCATTTATTTTAGACAAATTTGTCTAAATGTCTATAATGTTTAGCTTACTCTCACTTAAATCTAACCTGGACTTTCAATTCAGAAAAACTGTTCTAGTCTCGAAGCTATAGAGTAAACACATTTTCTTTTTGCTGGACTGTCTCTACTGCATATAAACACATGTAAACTTTTAATTTGTATTAAAGGCTTTCCTATAACAACCAGAATTCAATATGGCAATGGGATACCTAGACTAACAAGGTTTAGCTTAACTTTTTTGGTTTCATATTCTGTCTGTACTCCTAATTTATTTTAAAGGTTTCAATAAGTAGACAAATTGCCTTGGCTGTAGCACTACACTACTATGCACTTCTGATACAAAAGGTAGTTTGTTAAAAGCCAGTTTAGGTATTTTTAACTGGTGCTCAATTATTATAGTTAGACATATAGCCACTCTGTAACAAGGCTACAATAATACGTAATCTTAAAGTTCAGGCCTGACTCTTGGAAAAAGAGAATGTGGGTTCAGGCCCGGAAGGCTAGCTGCTCTGCCCCATAGACTGCTGAATAAATGATGATGTCTATTCCTCCCCTGGCAACTTTCATTCTGAAGACCTTCTTTCACGTGTTGTTTCACAGTTGGCCCAAAGGAGCATTCTCTTTAAGTTCCAAATAGTGTTGCAATTAAGCAAAATGAAAAACCTAGGGTTTTATTTCTACAAAAGGTGGAAAAAAACTCTTTCTTTCTCCCCCGATGCTCTTCTTTTCTGCTGCTGAAGTGAACAATCACTAAATTATCCCAGGATTTTCATAAATATATTTGTCAAATATTAAACCACATCCATAGCTGGGTATTTCTTAAGGTTAAATTTAAATAAAGTCACTCTATGACAAAAGGTATTGTTCATATAATCATGGTCAAAAAAGATACCAGAATGCTACAATTCGGTTTTCCTGCCACAGTGTTCTACTCAGCTCAGAGGCAAAGCTAGCATTGACCTTGGAATCAGTTAATGTATGCTTACGGCTTTGAAAACAGAAAATAAATAGTGCTATTTCTGATTCTAACACTATTTCTAATTTATTATTTTAGATGTTATTGTTGTTATCAGTACTGTTTGTATTGTTTTCCTTATGATTATTGCCATACATAGGCTTTATTTAATTTCTTCGTATAATATTAACATAAATTAAATATTCTTACAGAAACCTCTTACTTTGATATTTCCCAGTAACAAAGTTTAATGAAGTTTTAGAATTATGTAGCTGAATGGTGGATATTCTCTCATGTGGTTATTTAAAACTTGAAATTTAATAGCATAAAGAAATGCTCTCTTGAGGTATTTCAACTAGATGATTGCAGGTAGTCCTTGACTGAAAAATGTAAGTAATGCAACAGGGGTATTTTTGTCATAATATAATCATATCCCTAAGGCTGTAAAAGATATGAGATTTAGCAGAGTATCTATAATTCCCAAGGGGAGTGATTATCTCCTGACAACTACCCACTAGATTTGCCTTGCTGCTTTTATAAGAAGTCTGCATTGTGTGAGATAATGCAGCTTAATTTCTTAGAAGATAAAGTCAGTTTGACAGCAGTTTCAGCATGTTTCACATGAAATAATCTGACATTATGAAATAATGTAACATTTAGGATGTTCTCTAACCACTGAGGATGCTTCCCCAATGCAGTGATCCAGTGTAGTAATAAAGATGAGCAAAGTGATATGGCCAACAACCTAAGGATACTGGGGATTAACAATAATACTGGGGAAACATCATGGAAATTTTACTGTCTGTAGAATATTATAATATTTTTGCAGTTGTTTGTTGTTTTTTTTTTTTCCCTGAATATAGTAATCTATGTAGATTTCTGCACTGTGTTTACAAGAATACGGATGGAACTGGGGTACTTTTAATCTAGGTTTTTGGATGACAACAGATGACGTAACACCTCTTATCTTAACAAAGTCAAACGTACTTTGTTTCCTGGTCAGATTTTGAAGTCCTTTCTAAGAACTCACTGCCAGAAAGCTGATGGTATCCATGCTATCCATTTTAAGGTTAATTTATTGTGTTCCTCTCATTCTGCATTATTGCAGATTCAATTGATAAAGACTTGGGCGGAACAGAGGTTGGCATTCTCCTGGTAACATATTAAAAGTTAGATATTAACTAATAATCTAAGCTCATATCTTCAAAATTAGTAGAGAAAAAATGTCTCCACATAGTAAATCTTATTATCCTCTTATCTCAAATTTAGTAGATTCTTTATTATAAGACATTTTTCTCCACAACACAACTTTTGTCTTTTAAGAAACACATTTTTGCTACAATCATCCTTCTCTAGACTCTAAATCGTGCAAATCTCCATTGAAGTTAGCTTTTACTGTTAGAATAAATATTCACAAAAAGTAACAAATTATCATGTTTTCACTCTTCCTACACACTGATTAAATAAGAGATCATTGTAATACCTAGTATCACAGTTCCAAACTTAATTGAACAATATCCGTGTTAGAAAAAGCCAAAGAAAAAACAACCCCACCCAGCTGCTTAATTCACACCCAGAAGACAAGATCAAAAAAAATATTCTCTCAAATCCACAAAATTCTGATAACTGTTAAATTTAAATGACAAAGAATCTACTACTTCTTTTCCAAATTGGCACTTTCAAAAGAAATATTCAAAAGAATGATGGTTCCAAAAATAAATAACAAAGGATTTGCTGACAGATGTGAGTTTGTGTCTTCTTGTGCCTTTTTGATGAATTTTTAGTCACAATCACAAAATGGGAAAATTGCTTTATTCTTACTCATACCAGCACATTATTTTTATTGGCTGAATAAACTGAACTGGGTTGAATATCAAAGTTAGAAATTACTTTGAAAAATGTTATTTAGAATCAGTAGAGGGACTAGTAAGATATCGTATTCTTGGAAAGCTACAGTGAGAGAATAATCTAAAAAAATGTGAATACTTGTCGACTCCTTTTGAAATGCATTCACCTTGGTGACCTTCATGCCTTTCCTGTCCTTCTTTTCCATAAATGTTCACAGCAATTGAGTTTAGCACATACAAATTATCAGAGAAACAAAATTCAGTCCCATGGGCAAGTAATATTGGTGGAAATACTTGTATTTTTGTTCAGTCAGATAATACAAAATATTGTGTACATTTGAACAAACAGGTCTAAAAAAATATAGCTAGAAAAAGGAGTATAAAATAATACATTACAAAGAACAGCTGGTGTGGAATGAAGCAATGATCACTTTAGAGTAATTGTGAGCAAATGAAATTGAGGGAAAACACCATGATGTCCTTGCCTTAAAAAAGGAGAAAATCAAAAGGTGGAAGACTAACTCTTACAAACTATTGCTACAAATGGTCCATTTAATTATGAACAATAAATTAACCTTTTTCTTTGAAAAGGTCAGAATTATTCATCTTTACTGTGTAGTCCCATTGGCTGATAACAAGAGATAATTTTAGATAACTGAGCTTATTAAGTCAGTTTATCAGCCTTGAGAAACAATGGGTTGAGAAAAAAAAAAGGCAATTTTAAGATCCAAGAAGGTACTGGAAACTTCATTGACTTATGGACTGGGCACATTATATTGCATGCAATGCAGAGTCCTTCATACATGTGTAGTAAGTCCAACACACCAGACTTTCTTCCACACGTGCATATCAGCCAAGCAAGGCATATGCATTTTAATCAGTAGAAACATTTTAAACATAGCTAATTCATTTTCAGGCCCTGTTTCAAACCAAATCCCACATGTATGTACCTCAGACTAGCATAAGATACATAATTGGGAGACATGATGGCAGAAATCCTGGGAAAAATTCATAGGACTCAAGAGTTTGAAGTCGGAAACTGAAAAAGTGCTTCAGGGAACTTAGTATCAAGAAAATACCAGTAGTTCTGAGAATTCTAAAAGACCCTGAAGTAAACCAAAGTTAACTTCACCTTGATTCCAACAGAGTTAAAAATGATGGATCTCAAAGGGGTTTAACTCCTTCCATGCTTTACCAAAACCAGCTGCAAGATTGATAAAGAATATTTTTCAATGAATTTGTTATTTTATGAAATTTAAGCTTTTCCAAAGGCATAACCCCAACCACAAAGAACTAAAGCAATTTTAAGTAATTTGTAATTCAGGTGGAGATAAAGTAGAAACTGCCTTGAATCCCTACAGTATCCTGGCTAATTAATGAAGTATTTATTTTACATCTTTCTCTTCTAAGCCTTTGGCATTGTTTGACAGTATACTTTATTTCCCCAACAATATTTCTTCTCACAAGAGTAATTATACCTTCTTTATACCGCACTATACATACACAGACAGAAACAATAGTTCACAGTTCAAAAATCTTGTAGTTTACCTCCTGTAGTACTGGAACATGGTTTTACTGTTTGGCAATGTAATAATGCGGAGATGACATCAGTGGCAAAAAAAAAGAAGAAAAAAATACAAAGTTTGGTAAAATAAGTAGTATTTAAAGAGTAATTTAAGAGAAGAATGACTGGAGTTGGGGTGGAGGGGAGATATTCACCTCTTTTTAACACTGGTCAGTTATTTTTTGTACTCAGAGATAGCATTCCTAAAACAGAATGAAGGATTTTAATCAATGTATATTGTTATAGATTTGAGAAGACCATTTCCCCTCACATTTTGGCATAATTTACTTTAAGATTACAAGTCACACTTTTTTAATTAAAGACAACACTAATATTTAGAATTATTTCTAAGCAGATAAGTTTGAAGGTTTACTGGTTAAAAGTATGAAAGGAAGTTTAATTTTGGCTTTAATATTATTAAGACAACTATCAACACTAAACAGGAATTCAGTTACCGGAGTATAACATGAGTGTGAAGCTCCTATTTTGTAATTTTTTTCAGGAATAAAATTTTGCTTTTAAAATAGTCGAGATTTTAAAACAATTGAGAAATTGATATATTCATATTGCTAGAGGGATACTAAGCTTGGCATTTCTGATGATGAGAAATGTGGAAGAAATTCTAATATACATACACATAAAATGCAATTCAGAAGGAAAATGTGTCTCATTTTATGACTAAGCATTTTAAACTAAAACCAAAACCAGTGTTTTCTGATAAATTTATCATCAAAGTGAAACTACAGTGAAGTATAATGGATTAATCGTTAGAGAATTTGAGTTACCCAGATGTAAGCTCTGTGTGAGTCTCTAGATCTTGGCAGGAAGAGATATTGTTTGAAAACAAGAGACTGCTAATGTTGACAGGAAACGGATAGGAAAAAAGTGTAGGACAATGGGAGAGAGATTGATATCAGACTTCTTTCCTTACAGAGGAGTACTCACACTATCCTGTGAAAACATGGTTTTCAAATTCTCAAATACTTTGAAGGTGTTTTAGTCTACACGATACACATATTCTTGAGGTTCAAGGCATATTTTAATATATTTCTAGTTCTTTCTCACTGAAATTAATAACAACAATAATAATAACAGTAATAAAGATAAAACTGTTTCCTTGGAACCATTTCACTAGAATATGCCTTGGTCAAACAGAGGACAAAGTTTAGTCCTGATAGAAAGTTTACCCTTTGTCTATCCTTGAATCTTGTCTGCACTCAGTTTCTTAAGTGATATAGATTATACACCATTACCTCCACACTTTTAAAGGAAAGTGAAACATGTACAATAATTTTGTTATGGGTGATGTATTAGGGTGTTGTACTTCAAAAATTAAAAAAACATGTGGAGTAGAAAATGGTTTTTTATGCATCCGTCTGCTAAGTCCAATGAGAATAGTATTTTAAAAAAAGTATAACAGTTATGAAAATGGGATCCTAACCTAATCTGCTTCATCTTTTCATCTGATTTTGTATTTTAAGAGTGATTTAATTTTTCAGTGAATACCAGTCTTCAAAATCAGAATTAAATTATTTATTTGCCTGCCCAGGAAAATCTTTTATCAAAGAGTATTTAGAACACATACACGTGTTGTAGGTAAATATATAAATATAGTTAACATAAATTTGTATTAAAATACCAAAGAATTATATTTAGGACCATTGTCTTTAAAACAATAAGCAATTTTTATGTTTTTTAAAGCCTTAATATGGCCTTAACAGGGAAACTATGTCAAGATTTTTACCATATTTCAGTGAAAAAGCAAGGATCAACTTGGTAAAATACAGAGGAAGAATACAAAAATTGTTATATCTTCAGAAAATATGACTTTCAGGGCAAAGTGAAAAGAAGTAAAATTGTGCTGTTGAAAGATAAGAAGACTGGAGATTTAAATACATAAAATACAGCACCAGAGAGGAAGACAATGTTGTCCATGTCCACTATTATGACAAAGAGGATTTATATTAACCATCAGAAATGTTTCATACTCATTTAATTTGCTAAGGTAATGCATTAAGTCTTCACCTTTGGAGGACTTTAAGTTTAAACAGTCATTTGCTAGGAAGGATTATATGTGAAAGTTCCAACGTGGGGCAGTGGAGTGAATTAGATGTGGATGCCACTTCTGTTTCCTTTTTTATTATTGCAACTTTTTTGTTGCAAATGTATTATAAAAGTACAAACAACTTAATATAATTAACTTCTGTATTCTGTCAGTGAGAAGTGCTATACCTCAAGAAAAAAAAAAAAATTAATTACTAACCTGAAAAAAACCTTGCAAGGAATCAAAAATGTAATGTGATAAATAAAGTGGTTTTGGATGCCTCTAGAGTTGGGTCAGATACTCATATTAACCTTCATACTCACTCAGACTTGTATTATGCAAGACTCATACAGATCCTAAATATTTAGAAGACATGGACTATAGTTATTGATAATGCAGGAAATTTGGTGTATAAAATGAAAAATAAATAATATACTGTACTAACTGTGATCCCACACAGTTTGCAGGTGCAATTTAGGAATCTAAATCCAAATTCTGAAATATGCAATTGCTACTTAACCTACTGCTTATTTTGGTAATCCAGTTTTGGATACGAGCTGTATTGGTATATCAATTTAGTATTTCCAGTTACCTTGACACTTGAAGTTCATGGCCCAACATATCTTAATTTAAATTCTGCTAATACAGTTGGAGTTTATCTCACATTCACCCAGCCAAGATCCAATGGTCAGATGTTTTAGAATCATTGCTAAATCATCTGCAAAGTATATGCTAGTAAAGATGGGGCTTTTAATATTATGTCATTATAGCTACAGAAAGAGCAAGAGATGATCTGAACACATCAGTGATCAAAGCATTCTTTCAGGATGCATGAAACATATTTCCCCTGTTGCCCCTGCCTTATGCCTCAGATAATCAGAAAATCAAAGAATAACAGAATGCTTGACCTTGGAATTTCAAGCAGGGTCAACTGGACCAGGTTGCTCAGGGCTGTATCCTGTTGTATTTTGAATATCATTACAGATATTCCACAGCCTCTCTGGGCAACCTATTATAGTCAACCACCTTCACAGTAAAAACTATTTTCTCTGTGTTCAGATGGAATGTCATGCTTTTTTATTTGTGCCCATTGCCTCTTGCCTTGTCAGTAAGTACTACTGAGATGAGTCTGGTTGCCACTTCTTCATTCCCTCCCATCAGGTATTTACACACATTGATAAGATGCCCCTTGAGCCTTCTCTTCTCCAGGCTGAACAGTCCCAGCTCTCTCAGGCTCTCCTTGTATGTCAGATGCTCCATGCCCTTAATCATCATAGTGGCCTTGTGCTGGACTAGCTACAGTAAGTCTATACCTTTCTTGTTCTGGAAAGCCCAGAACTGGTCACAGAAGCCTAGATGTGGCTTTACCAGTGCTGAGTAGAAAGAAAGGATCACCTCCCTTGACCTGCTGGCAACAGTTCTCCTAGTGCAACTCTGGACACTGTCGTACTTCTTTGTGGCAAGGGCCCATTGGTGGCTCCTGTTCAACTTGCTGTCCACCAGAACCCCAGCTCCTTTACTGCAAAGCTGCCTTCTAGATAGTTATAGGAGTTACATAAATACAGCAAAATAGGTGTTTTATATGTATACACACACATATGTATGTATATATACATATAGTTATATGTATATTTACACATAGGTATATATGCAGCTATATTTATAGGGTTACATAGTTATTTTAGAAAACATATTCTGTACATGTATATCAAACTTTATTCAGTGCCATCTTGCTCATTGTTTATTAAGGATCACTCCTGCCCATTTTAATATAGTTTCCTACTTCCTGTTCTATTCTAAAGATGCCTACTAAGCCAGTCCTCTTAAAAGAAAGACCTAATTTCACCATGCAGTCAATAAAAAAGAAAGAAGAGTGCCTCTATAGATGGAGACATTGTGTTTCTCACCTTAGAAGCCACGATACTTCACAGGAATCCCACATTAAATTATTACCTTAGTATAATATTAAGAGCTTTACAAATGCTTTGAAATCTATAGATACATTAAGTGTATTAACCACAACTGTCTACGTACAGACTAAAGTCTGGACATTCTAGACAGGGAAGTGGTCTCTCATGCTGAGTATGTTTTCTTGACTGACTGTTTTGCTCAAGAGCTGTTGTGAACAAAGTGTTTCTAATTTCTCTATCCAATGATGTAGAAGACATCACGTATTAAGCATGGTCAAGTCAGCGAGGAGAAACATCATACTGCAGTTGAACTGACTGTTTGTTACTCAGTATACAAAGCATCAATTTTGATACCCAAGGATCAGACTTCTCTAAAAATAGTCAATGTATCACATGAACTATTGTGATACATTTTGTAGAAATATTAGCTTTTTTGCAGACATTCACAAAATTCCCAGGTCTGAGAATTCTGACATTTGTAGCCAAAGCTATTTTTAATGTGGTTTTACAAGTGGTTTGGTTTGTTGGGGTTTTTTTCTATTTTGCGTAGTAGATGTACAGGCAAAAATGAAATCTACAGAAATAGCTCTGATTCAAAGGCTTTTGCATCATTAAGAAATTTCCAAAAACAAAAAACCTTCAAGAAACAAACCCCAAGCATTTAAACCACCTTCTTTAGAAGATCTAAATCTTCTCTGAGTCTTATATTTTTTATTTTGTATCATCGGTCATTTTAGAATGGATGCAGATAAAATATTCATTTGGCTTACTTGTAGCCCAGAGGCGTACTTCAGTAGTCCTTTCTTTCTCTTTAGTCCCTTATTGTATGTCCATTTCTTTCTCTGTCCTCTTCCTCTAACACTAATATAATTTCTCTTCCTATTTTTTGTCATTCTTCTGTCACAATATTTGTTCATCCTGCTTTGACTTATATGGCTCTATTTAAGGAATTTACTGTCTCTCTAATTAGATACATATATTGTTCCTATAATTTCTAGCTGTCAAAAGAATGTACAAAATAGCATGGTTATGAGAGGAAAGTGGTAATAATAATAATAAACTGTGTCTACCTGTTATCCTGACCTGATTTCTTGTGGTGGTGTTTTAGGTTTTTAAAATACGTTTTATAGCATCATATGCAGATTTAAGAATTAATTGTGTATTTCATTCCTACATTTGAGTGTTGCATTGTGTGTAATGATGGCACAAAATCAAGGATGACAGATTAACAGGTAAAACACTTGACATCCATCACTGATGAAACACATTCAGCCAATGGATGTACTTAACCTTTACACATACAGGGTTAAGAACAAAAACTGTCTTTTATTTGTTCTCAAAATCCGGGAATATCATGTGTAGGACCACACATGTTGGTCATAATGGTTAGAAAAAGTGACTTTATATGCATTTGAAGAGTAGTGTCCCACTGAAATTGTAGAAACTAAATGTGCATATATTATTATGTGTGTTGGTGTCTGCCTATATATGCTTTAAAAAAGAGGGAGACTAGGGAGTATGACTGCTCTGCAAGCATTTCAAACAGCCCAAAGGCAGCATATGTTTTTTAATGCACTATCTAAAATGTGCCAGTTGACATATATATGTGGTTCAGGCCTGATTCAAGTCAATCAAATCCCAATCAGATCAATCAAGTCCCAATCAAATCAATGAGAATTTAGCCACTAATTTCAAAGGGATTTGGACTGAGCTTAGTATCAGATTGAGAAAATAAATAATGAAAAATATTCCTGATTTTTTTTCTAAAGTATTCGAATGCAGTTCACTTAGTGTGACCCTGAAAAACTTACAGCAGTATCAAAAAACAGTTGTGTAATTAGATGCCAAATTAATCCACCTGGACCAATTAACCCAGAAAAGGCTCCCAGGCTCAGTAATGCAATGTCAACAGAAATAAAATCTGAAAGGAGAAAAAGGTTGAGTGAAAAAAACTTCTTAGGAAAATCAGAACAGAATTACGGATGATTATAAAAAAGTCTGGGATCAAAGAGATCTTGCAGACAAGTTTGCATCACAGTGCAAGATAGTAATACAAATAATCATATGATACTTGTAATTCACTAATGCATTGAAAAAAGTTGGGAAATCACTGTAACGCTATTGAAATCTTTGCTACTTATAAGTTTCTTGTTCTGTTTTTGTTTATTTTGTGGGGTGGGTTTTTTTTTGGAGAGGGGAGGAAGAATGATTTCTGCTAAATTTCCTGACATTTAGCTGGAACACTTATATCTCTGAAGAACTACAATGCTGCCTTACTGAAGCACAGTAAAGAAAATGTTTAATTACTGGAACAATAAGAAGATAATGATGAATAATATAAATACTTTAAAATGCATTCTATATTAAGTATATCACAGTATCGTCAGGGTTGGAAGGGACCTCTGGAGATCATCTAAGTCCAACCCCCCTGCCACAGCAGGGACACCTACAGCACATTGCACAGGACGGCATCCAGGCAGGTTTTGAATGTCTCCAGTGTGGGAGACTCCACAACCTCTCTGGGCAGCCTGTTCACTATGTAAATATTGATTTTTTGCCCATTATGAGTGAGAATAGAAATTGAAACTCAAAGAGTAGATTCTTAACATGCATAAATCAGAATAGCATTACCAGTATAAGTAGTGCTTTTATGAACATACAGTGTAAATATAGGCATGAGTGTCTTGCTTTTCTAACAAAACTAATATGACAAAATAAAATATATTAAACATACATCTCCAGAAAATACCTTTAGATCAAGATGTACTTTAAAAAGTTGTTAATTTTTTCAGGAATACAGGTCTGTGCATTTTTTAACTACATTAATAGAATTAGAGATTTGTATTTGGGTTAGTTTCAGAATGTTTTTGATGCTTTTGATGTTTTTTTGATGGAAAAGAACATGTAAAAGTTAATTTTATTTTGTATGTATTTGAGTGTACATTATATGTAGTTGTACTGAATTTTTCTTTTTCATTGAAATAACGCTTAATATGAAAGAAAGTGGAACTTAGTACTGTCTTTGTCTTGGCTCATTACAATCCTAGTCATAGTGGTATCATTCACACACAGAATTAATGTGGCTAAATCTTCTTTTCATCAAGATTTTCAAGTGCATTAATTTGCATGATACAAGAATAGGAAGTGTAATCTCCTTTTCTCAGGCAGATTCATCAATATTTGGGACTTTGTAAGGGAAACCAAAAAAGAAGATAGAATAAAGGGGACAAACAGTTTTACTGCAATTCAGTCTTAATAAGAAATTGTCAATTCCTGATAATATCTTTTCCAGTCTATTTATGTCTGTAGAGTGTACTAGGAGTTAAAAATGTATTTTCAATGATTGTCCCAGGCTGTTTCCTTTAATAGAAATCAAATAATAATTTAGTATCCAACATTCATAGCAAATATTCAGTGGCAGATAACTGATATCTTGATGCTGAAGGATGGAAGGACAAAGAACTAAATGACTGAATGTGTAACTCATGATGGGAATCATTATGGTTTTTTGTAGTACAGTTATCTTGATGATAATTCATAGTTCACAGACATAATTATACATAAGGAAAAATTCAAATGTAATAGCTTTTGATTGGGATTCGAAGCTGTTTATTTCATAGCATATTTGTAATTGTGGTTTAATTTGGTCTGTCTCTGCTAAAATATCATTCAGGACAGGCAGACACCAAAATGGAGTTCGGTGCAATTCAGCAGTTCTGGTTTGGTTTGGTTTTGGTTTGGTTTTAAGTCTGCAGCATCTTTGGCACAGATTTCATAAATAAACTAAACATAGTTTGGTTTTTTATATTTGCCTAGTATCACAGCAACTGGTAGAGAAATACAATATTTTAAAATCTTGTCTAAGCATTTCACCCTAGGATATTTTATGGAACATTAAATGTAGTCAATAATTGTAATCCATTGCATAGAACACTACAGAATCACAGAATCACAGAACCACAGAATAGTAGGAGTTGGAAGGGACTTCTGGAGATCATCTAGTCAAACCACTCTGCCAGAACTGGTACACCTAGAGCAGGTTGCACAGAACGGCATCCAGGCAGGTTTTGAATGTCTCCAGAATCAGAGAAGAACTGAGGAAATTTTGTTCTCTGACACTGAAAAACCTCAAGAGTTTTATGAGTGTGTTGTATTGTCTGACTTTTAATTCCTGATGACTTCCATTAAATATTAAAAGGAAAAAAAAACACAAAAAGGAAATTACAAAACCTTCTTTATTACTTCTAGATGCTTATCTATAGATAATGGTATCCCCTAATCACAGTAGATTTTTTTAATCATTTTTATCTATTAAAGTACTCTCACATCAAATTAGAAGTATCCAATCAAATCCAAAGTAGAAAGTTGTAGGTAAAACATAACGATTATTAGGAAAGCTTTACGTGTGTAAAAACTCTCTTTCTAAAGTATTACAAGTATCTAAAATTCTGATTGTATTTCATACACTGAATAGATTTCTTTGTAAAGCTATAAATGGGATTTTTTGATCTAAAAATTACTATTTGACTTGTACACTTTTAAAGGAACTTGTTGACCTAGCTCTAAGACAAAGCTCTATTTTCACTGACGTCTCTGTAGAGCAGTTTAATACAGAATAATATCACCTCTGTATAAAAAATCACTCTAATTGTTTGAAATTTGCATGTTTTTCTTTGATGTTCTATATTTTTCAATTTCTCTTACTCTATTATGTTTTCTAGGGGCTATGAAAACTCTAATTAGATATTGTTTTAAAGTCTATTAGTTTTCTGCTTTTCAGAGTGAAACTGTTAATTCACTGAAGAATTGTCACTCACTATGCTTTTCCCAATCTTGCGATGTCTTTTCTATAAAATTAATATTTCCAGACTGATAAAAACTTGTTGATAAAAATCAGTATTTCCTGCTATCTGGTACGCTTCTTGGAAAGTGTAATTTTCCAGTACCGTTGACACTAGGTAGTACAGATGAGACTGAAAGCATTTTGACTCATTCTGGTTTAGTCAGCTCTTCAACGCTGTTCCAGAAACTTTTGCACACTTTTACTTTGCAATCCCAAATGTCATTTCCATGTTTTAAAACACACTTCGGAACACCTGTTACAAAGCCTTTGCATCATATCAGGTCCTTTACATTGAAGGAAATTCACAAAAAATACAGAAAAATAATAACATTTTATCGGCTCAAGAGGAGGTCCAGGGCTAGGTGAAGCAGGGAGAAAATCTAGTCAATCTACTTTGGAAGGTGCAATCACAAAACAGTGCAGATGTGAACTACTCAGAATAATTTGCCTGCTGGCTACAGGTCTCTCTTGAAAAAAATACAATAAACAGTGTGAACATAGCATATATTAAGCAAGCCACAGAACAAATATTACCGTTGTTTTACTGTAGTAGAACCTGGAGATTATTTGAAGACTGTTCTGAGGGCTCATTGCTTTTTACAAAAGAAGAGAAATTTACTTAGGGAAAATGTCTTCATTCAACATACTAGAACTCATTTCCAGTGTATTTCGGTGAAAATTGAAATCGTTTTTCAGTATAAATAGCATTAACTTTAATTACAAGAGATTTCAACTTTTTAGAGGAATGAAACCATCTCATTGACAACATAAACCCTACTTGGTCTTCTGAGCTATCTTTTGCAGATGCGTAAAAAGTAATTCTACAGACTGTTCAATTCCACAACAGTTAATTGCCAAACAAGGCAGTTCATCAACTACTTGATATCCACAAATGTTTCACTGAATTTAAACACAATGAATACAAAGCTTCATTCAAAAGTGTTTTGTGAAAAAGATTTTGAAAGCCATTGCTTCCCTCTGAAGGGAAGATGGATAAAAACAGTACCTCAGAAAAAGACAAGAAGCCATTGATCTTACCTGAGATGGTAACACAAAAGGAACCTGGCCATATGACTAAGACAGCCATCTAGCTAGGGGTAAGTCTGGGCTATTTTCTTGCTTAAATAACTGTTTTGAACTGTACAGTTTTAATAGTTATCAAATAAATTATCAGAAGATTCAGAAGAAGGATCTCAAACAGAGGAGTAGCCCAAAAAGCCTGAAGAGCTATTCAGTTCGGCCTAACATAGACAAAAAAGGCAAGATTCAGTTACTTAACTATGTGTGTTTTCTATTATATTAGTCACTGTGAAGCCTTTAATACCTATTCTAGAAATATTTGGTTCTCTAAGTCCAGAGTCGTGTGTATCAACCCTCCACATATGTCCTGATTACACTATGGCATGTGAAATTACACTAAATAACTATTAGTGTATAACCAAATCAAGTCCTAGAGTTCATTTTAGTGTAATGGAGACTTAGAAATCTAGCTCACATGTATACACCTCCTTGTAGATATTACCTCAAGGTTCCTAATCTGAAAATACAACACAATCTTTTTTGCTGAGTTACTGCAGAAGATTCAGTTCTTAAACATAAGCGTCTTATATAATTTTAGGCTCCATGGGGTATCCTGCTTTCCTTCCAGTTAAGATTCCAGAAAGAAACACCTCATATATGACCTACAATACAGTCCACTCCCATAAGGGCTTCACAAGTATCACTATCACTAGCCCTTCTCTCTGAGATCCTATTGTGCTGCATGCACTTCTCCTCTTCCTGAATGGGTTGAATTCCCTAGATCGTTGTTCTATGTGCTCTTGGTCTCTCACTGGAGATGACAGGCTGACTCAGTACTCTATGACACGGATGATTTTTGAAGTGAGGCTCTGTCTGTTACTTTGTTGGTCCCCCCTCTGGGACCATTTCTGGGATCAGTTTCGTTTGGTGGCCCCCCTGTGAGATGGTTGGGTCCCTTTCTGTGGTTGGTTTGTCCTCCCCACTGGGATGGTTTGGTGCCTTCTGAAATCTCTGATTCACTTGGCACTGGTATTATATATCCATATAAGTAACCTATCTTAAATATATCTGCTGTTATATAGTTAAATTTGCTTCACTAATGACTAAGTTTGTAGCAGCTTGTAAAAGTATATACCTACTTGGTTGTTGCTACAATATTGGTTGTTGCTATAATAATGATTGATGCTATATTATTGATTGCTGACAGTAATTTGTAATAGCTTGAGAGATATATATGTTTGCTTTATTAGTCATAGGTACACTTGCTGGTGGTAATTTTTGTGGTATTATATCTGCTAGTGGTGATTTGTGTTCTGTTTGTGGTAATCTGTAATAAAAGAGAGAAACTTAGAGGATAAAGCCTCCATGTCCTTGTGTATTACAGAATCCTTAGAGTCCACAGTTGCAATCTCTACACACCCACAGGCCAGGTGACCCTTTAGGTTGTGACAGGCATAAATATTCTTCCCTGGGACATATAGGCTACTTCTATACTTTTAAATAAAGTATTACCTTGGACCAAACCCTAGCCTTGAGACCACTTCATACCAGCTGGCTTATATTCAAATTGATTGCAGTTAGTCTTTCTATAACACATTTCTCTTCAAAGCAGAGAGTTGAAGTGGTCCAAAACAGAGCCAGGTAAGTAAGACACCAGTTAATCACAGCATCACAGAATCTCCTAGATTGGAAAAGACCTGTAAGATCATCTAGTCCAATCATTAACCAAACACTGACAAGCCCACCACTAAACCATGTCCCTAAGCACACATGTCCCTAAGTGTCCCTATCTACACAACCTTTAAATACCTCCAGGGATGGGAACTCCACCACTGCCCTGGGTAAGGCATTCCAATGTCTGATGACCCTTTCAGTAAAGAAATTCTTCCTCATATCCAATCTAAACTTCCCTTGGTGCAACTTGAAGACATTTTCTCTTGTTCTATCTGTTACTTGACAGAACAGGTTAACTCCCACCCCTCTTCAACCTCCTTTCAGATAGTTGTAGAGTGATAAGGTCTCCCCTGAGCCTCCTTTTCTCCAGGCTAAACAACCCCAGTTGCCTCAGCTGCTCCTCATAAGACATGTGCTCCAGACCCCTCACCACTTTCATTGCCCTTCTTTGGACACGCTCCAGTGCCTCAATGTCCTTCTTGTGGTGAGGGGCCCAAAACTGAACACAGTACTCAAGATGCGGCCTGACCAGTGCCGAGTACAGGAGCAAAATCACCTCCCTGGCCCTACTGGCTACACTATTCCTGATACAGGCCGGGATGCCCTTGGCCTTCTTGGCCACCTGAGCACACTGCTGGCTCATGTTCAGCTGGCTATCAATCAACACCCCCAGGTCCCTCTCTGATGAGCAGCTTTCCAGCCACTCCTCCCCCAGCCTGTAGCATTGGCGGGGGCTGTTGTGGCCAAAGTGTAAGACCCGGCATTTGGCCTTATTGAAACTCATACAGTTTGCCTTGGCCCATTGATCTAGTCTGTCTAAATCCCTCTGCAGAGCCTCCCTACCCTCAGGCAGATCAACTTTTCCACCCAGCTTGGTGTCATCTGCAAACTTACTGAGGGTGCACTCAATCCCCTCATCCAGGTCATTGATAAAGATGTTTAACAGGACTGGCCCCAGTACCGAGCCCTGGGGGACACCACTCATGACCGGCTGCCAACTCCATTCACCACCACTCTTTGGGCCTGGCCTCCTAGCCAGTTTTTTACCCAGTGTAGTGTGCACCCATGCAAGCCATGAGCAGCCAGTTTCTCCAGGAGAATGCTGTGGGAAACAGTGTCGAAAGCTTTACTAAAGTTCAGATAAACAACATCCACCATCCATTTGCATCACTTTCAGAGCATGAGAATTTACAGATCATTTCCAAGTACTGGCTACAGCACCATAAAATTTGAAAGATTAATATGCTAGGGAATCTTTCAAATCTCAGAGACTATCCTTCTGCAAGAGATACTGCAGGAAACAGTACCTATGCTGGATTTATTCATGCAATATTCATCAGCCTGTGTCTCCCTTTACTCACAATATTCTATATCTACTTTTTTAAATTGTGTAAAATATATAGAGAAATAGCTATTTGGTAGTGTCTAATAGCAAAAACAAGCTAGTTTTCTTTGTGCACAATTAAAACTCATTGTACCACAAGCTAGAGCATAACTTATCCATGTGTTCCTTCTCAACAATAAGTGAGCTGCTAACTCAACAGTCATTGCTGCAGTGTTAATAAGGCTTTACAGACTTTCCACATTGTTGGTCCTAAATATAGTAATTTAACTCAATTACAATAAGCTTGTAATGAATCTATAAAGATGTCAGGTGTATTTAAAAAAACACTGTAATGCAAGTGTGCAAAAAGCTGAAGTAATCAAAGTAGGTAAGTTGTACAAAGTTGACTGAGTCACTGAGTCAGAATACATTTACCAGGAAAAGATAAACAAAATTCCAAAAAAAAAGTTTTGTAGTCATTATGATCTCACTTTTACTGCTTTACAGACTATTTTCACCAGGAGTCTTCTGTATTGCAGGCCGAAGAGGTAGAACTTTCTTACACCTTCACTCTGCTTTTTAGTTCCTTTTTGGCACTGTCACAACCTTTTCTAAAGCCTACATCACTATCTGTAACATCTGGCTATCAGCACCCTATGGAATTCCACACATAACTCTAGCCTGGGGATCAGGAATCTGTTACTGATCTAAAGTAGCTGGATTGTTATATTTCAGGGCACAGTACTAGCATTTTTTACACTCATCATCCCTCAAGACTCTCTACTATTGTGACTAATAGAAATGATGATTTGGATGGATAAAGAACACATTCTTCAAAAAATAAGTCCTGTATTTTTTAACTGTAGTGTATAAAGAGCCATGATGACTCAAGAAAGTGCTTCAAGGGCACCCTAAGGACATGCATGACAGTAAAATTTACCAAGCAAGTCTTTTGAGCTCTTAGTGGCAAACAGGCAGCAATGGAATGCCAAGGTGTTAAAAGGTCCTAGGACACTTTGAGTAGAAACGGAATGCCCCCTGGCTTTTATTGAAAAATATGCAAGATGATACAGCAGCAACAGTAGCACCAGATCAGGTCATTTCCTGCGTAGGGCTATGTAGTGTTTCATTAAAAAATTGCTTAATGCACTCTGACTTTTCACTTTCCTTTTCACACTTTCTTTTCTTCATCACTGAGTGTCACTATGGCACAATCATTTCCTGTCATGAGAGGCTCATAACAGTGACAAGAATTTCTGTCATATGTATAAAAATGACTACTACTTCTGTAACAAAGGAAACAAAGTTTTCCCTTAACAAGACATTGGATCCTAAGAGGTTTATCCAATGCGTAACATTGACTATGAATAAATTCATGTAATCTCAATACTGTTTCCTACTTTCCTCCATCTGCGGTCTTTCTCACCAGTTAGTTTCTTTTTTCTTTGTGCCAGTGCACTATGAATTAGTGGTGAAAGGAAATATACAAATTCAATACCATACCTCAAGAAAAACAGTGAATTTATGTTCAGTTTAGGTTGCATCTGTCTGTCTGATAAATGCCTTCTACCTTCTGCGTGTTTCACTCTTTCAAGACCTATCATATATGGTGTTCAGCTGATGGTGTGGGGTTTTTAGTTTCATTTTTCCAATACCAATGTGGCAGAAGATTTTTCTCATCCTTAAATTTGTACCACAATTTCAAACAATGACATTATTAAAACTTGAAAAATCAAAGTAGTAAGAATCCCAATTATCTTTGAATTAAGCAAGAAAAGGGACTCATATTCACACAGTATAAACCCACTGGTTCTAGCCACAACTTAGCTAAATGAAAAACCTCAAACCACACCATTATTTTTTATTGCTAGTGCAAAGCAATGTTTATCTAATATACCTCTTATCTTTATGACTATTCTTTGTGTAATTTGCATAGGTACTTCCAAAATGAAAAATGGTGCTTTTGATGGTAATTACACCTGGCTAACAGTCAGCATATAATTAAGTAAATTTATGTTACTTTATAATATGTTTCAAGATGTTATATATTACACATTTACATGTAAACACCTGAAAATATTAACACAGTTATACCAATAGGTAGAAAAATAATTCCTGAAGGACAAGGTGAAACAATAACTGCTTTGAATAAAAGAAATTTATTTCAAACAGTCATAACTATTATCCTTCTTATTGTAAGTAACTAGAATGGTTGACTGCTGTACCTGATACAATTTGACCTGTTTCTGGAGAGGCAGCAGCAAAAAAAACACAGTGGAAATTTCATGATTCACTGCACACTGACATAACCATCTGCTGAAACATACAATGGCTGTGTTGTACTCAGGATGTGCACCAACATCCCACCAGGGACCCTTTTTGAATTATCTGTTTTCTGTGGTTAGGGAGAAGCTGTATCTCCTGGAGATGATCTTTTAAAATAGATGTGTCGTCAAGTGAAATCAGTAAGGGAATGAGTTGGGAGGAAAAAAAATTTCCTCTGAACTTGAACATTACTGCTAAATAAGCAAGCAATATGTTTTGGCTTTTTTTAACTCTTCATTATATTAGTGATCATATTAGTAAAGGATAAATTATTCATACTTACTCGTACAAAAAGAAATCACTCTCTTTCAAAGTTTTGGGGTCTGGATCTTTAGTTACCTAGAATAAGTAAATTCAGATGTGAATATATTGATTCTATGACTCTTGTTAATTATGCCCCATTGTGAATATTGGTGTCAATAATGTCTTTATTTACATTTTCATATGTCTTATGGCCCTGATGTTCTGTAGTGGCAAAAGTGTTCATGTCTGGAGTTCCGTTTAGGTTTGCCTTCAACCATAAGAGGGCAATGTCATGTCTTACTGTTAAATATAGATAATACCCAGAGATGCAAAGCCAGAATAGCTTCCTATAGCTGTAGCTGTACGTGTAAACATTTTAATCTTTATCATATGATCCTGCATGATATTGACTGTATCTGTGTCATATAACTGTAAGAAATTCTACTAAGACTGCTAGACAAATTTAATACAGAAGAGACACATAAATAAAAACTTTACAATTACTTTTTTAGCATGGTCCAATCTAAGTATTTCACAAGAAAATATCAGGTTTTATGTTATTAAAAACTGTTATAATTAAACAAATATACCTTATACATATATATACAATTATGTATAAAATATTTATATGTACCAAATTACATATATGCACATATAAATAAAACCTAAAACAGTTGTACATAGATATGTTCTTATGTATGCATAGATAAAAATTAAATTAATTAAATCATCTAAACTTGACCATATTTTGAGTTATGCTGAACAATCTTTTTTCCCTGAAATTTCCATTTTATATGAAATGCTTTATTTTAATTCAAAATGGAAATAATTATGCATAATTATTATATAAGGTAATTGAAAACACTGACACAACCCTTTTTTCTTCTTCTTTTTTCCTTAATATCTGATAAACAGCAACACCTTAGGTTCCAAATCAGCTAGATAACAAAGCAAACTTCCCTATGTCCATTTTGAGATCTCCAGAGTTTGACTAAGTGATGGGAGGTATAGGCTCATGCCTAGTGCTATACCTTCTGTAGTTGTAACAGTAATAAAATAGTCTTTACTGAAAAAATTGCAAGACCTTGTGATTGCAAAAGCTTAAACTTTTTGTTGAGTATAGTGTCAAAACTACCTATGATTTGTCATTTGAAGCTGCTTTATGAAAGATGTAGATGGGTGAAGCCATTTGGATTCTAAATCTGTAACCATGGAATACAGTTCTGAAGACATTAGCAAATAACTATTTGATCTTAGTGAGTACTGGGTTCCCTTCTCTTTTGTTGTTCTTGTTAGTGAGTGAATCCTCCTTTAGTAGGGATGCAGGTTTCCTTTCGATTTATAGGTATGCAGGCTTAAGGAACACAGTCTACTAAGTGAGTCATACTTACATGAATACCAAAACTTCTTCCTATCAAGAACCATAATGTATAATTACTTTCCGGTTATTTTTGAACTCATTTTAATATATAAAAATATTTTATTTTAATGCATGTTAATTCCTGTTCTTTATTTTTAATAAGCTGTAAAACTACTGCCTACAGCTGCCCTGGATGCACATTTACTTGCCCACATCATTTGTAGTCATATAGCTTCGTCTGGCCCTCCCTACCTCCCAAGCTGTCCTTGAAGTCTGAGTCTTCTGTACTTGAGATACTGTCTTCAGGAATTCTGAAAGTAAAAGTTAGGTTAAGATTCACTTGGAGTTACTTATTCTTGCATAAGACTATTAATTTAAAGCATTGCATATATTGCTATAATAAGCTTCTTGTTTATCAAATAAAATTAGAAAAAGTGGAATGTATGTGAAATTATGTAATGACAAGTTGACTGATATTTATATTCTCCATAGATTCTTATTACTTTGGAACAGTTTCTACAGAATATCACATGGAGATGTTAATTGTATTAATCTGTATTTTTGTAATTTAAGCTTATTTTCCTTATTAATAAAATAAGATGTTAAATGTTTCAAGCTCATTAATGTAATGAATATGCAAAAACATAATGGAATTTAGGTGGAACAAGATTTGGAATTTTGTTTTTAGCATAGCAGAACTGGCAAATGTACAAATGACTTGAGATGCAAACATGCATAATTTTCTTCTACTAAATGCAAAACAAAAAACAAACGTTCTTCAATATGGCTAACAGAGTGTTTGTGTATGATATAAAAATATTCTTCTGATCTATGATAATGCTACAGGGAAACATTAAAAGTTCTGAAGCAAAGGGAAATATGCACTTTAAAATTTAATGCTGTTAAAGCACGTCAATGCATTCAAACCACCCAAATCTACAATCATTTTTTGCATATAATCATAAGAAACCTTACTACCTTGAGTTACCTTGGTCTTCATTAGTGCCACCAAAAACATTAAAAGACTTTTGGATAGGATTATTACAGAAATTGAGCCTTAATTGGAACTTAATCTCTATAATTATGCATAATTGCCCATGTTTATTACTCCTACGATGAGCACACATTTTTCTTTAGCTGTAAGGCAAAATGAGTTAAAGCTTCTAGAAGCATTGGCTAATATGATTTGTATGCACTTCACTGGCTTTATTAGGCTTTATAGTTTTAAAATTCAATTAAAAATGTATTTTCACTCTTTGGCCTTTGACTTTGTTAAGGAACATGAATGGAGAAAAGTACAAGTCTTGATGGCATGTGACAACCTTTCATTTCTTTTATTCCTTGAAACATGGGCCAAAAATTATGTAGTACTGTCCTTTGCATGACTTCTTTCCATTCTGAAATATTCAGATGAATCAATGTACAAACACAATGGGAAAAGAAAGGAATGTTTAATCCAATTTTATTATTTTTCAAAGATAAGTATGATTAAATCAGACTCACTTAGCCTCAGTCTTTACTCGGGTCTATTTAAACTACAAGTCGTGTTGGTTGTCACCCCAGGGAGTTGATTTGTGATAACATGGCACAGCCATTTGTAAAAATACTCTTCATAACTAATGCAGTTTGCTTGGATGAGTTTCACCATTTGTAAAGAAACAGTCACATGCTGTGACTTCTGTTTGTGCATTCTGAACTCAATCTTTTAAAATTCAATAGTTGTGTCAACAGGATTTATATTCAGTGGCCACCATTTCCATTGATGCCATGAAATCAGTTATGAGGTTAGATCCATTTACTTTTATAATCACAACTATCATTGCCCCTTCCTCAGAGTTACTTACAGATATCATACTTGTGGTGCTCCAGGGATAAGGAAATACTATGGCTGTGCAGTGTTTAAAATACCCTACTAATCTGGTTTGGTAGTAATAATTTTATATAAGGCAAAACTAAGATGAAGTCCCCAAATTTTACTCAATTCAGTTAAACAAGAAAATACTGTGTCAATTCTAAAAATTAAATGGATGGTAATGCTAATAACACATACAAAATCAGTGTTGTTTTCTTTTGTATGTTCCTATCAAATCAGCTATAGATTACTATTAGAAATTGAAGCCTGATTTTACATATGTTATATGTCATGATGAAAGGTGACAGTAATCAAACTGGATATATGTTATTTAATTTTTTGTGTATTTTTTCTTTATCTTGTGGGAATGATCACCTGCATTTTCAATATCATCTCTTATTATCTGACTCACAGCTTAGAAAGACAAATGTATCCTGGGCTGCATAAAAAGAAGCATGGCCAGCTGCTCATGGGAGGGTCATTCTGCCCTTCTGCTCCACTTTAGTGAGAACCCACCTGGAATACTGCATCCAGCTCTGGAGACCTCAACGCAAGAAAGACATGGACCTATTGGAGTGGGTCCAGAGGAGGGCTACAAAAATGATCAGAGGGATGGAACACCTTTCCTATGAAGAAAGGCTGAGAGAGTCGGTGCTGTTCAGCCTGGAGAAGGCTCCAGGGAGACCTTATTGTGGCCTTTCAGTACTTAAAGGGGGCTTATAAGAAAAGTGGGGACAGACTTTTAGCAGGGCCTGTTGTGATAGGACAAGGGATAATGGCTTTAAACTAAAAGAGGAAGGAATTTTGCATGATGAAACACTGGAACAGGTTGCCCAGAGAGGTGGTAGGTGCCCCATCCCTGGAGGGCTCTGAGCAATGTGATCTAGTTGAAGATGTCCCTGCTCATTACAGTTGGGGTTGGACTAGATGACCTTTAAAGGTTCCTCACAACCCAAACTATTCTATGATTCTATAATGATTCTATAATTATATGATCTTTAGTAGAATTTCATGTTCAAAGTCTTTAAGATCTCCTAGGTGAACACTGTTCAGCCCCTATGACTTGCTAGCTTCTAACTTCTCCATTTAGTCTAATATTTCATGCATATTTTGTTTTGTTTTTTTTTTAATTTTTTATAAATCATTTCACCTGGCCTATCTTCTGGAAGCGACCCAAAAATCTGCCATAAGATCCCCAACATCGAGTTCACTGAGAGCATAGAATTCACTAAGAATTAATTTGCTGTAGTCTTCTAATCCACAAGTATCCCTTTTACCTCTTTGTTATTGGCTTAACTTCTTATGTGATGTCATCTGTTGAATTTATTTGATATGTTGCTTTACTTTAATTTTTTATTATTTATTTGATCATTCTTTCACAAATTCTGTTTTGAATTTTCTTTTTCATTTTGACCTGTCAATTCACAAGATCTCCTGTTCTCTAATGAAAAAAAAAAAAAAAGAAAAAGGAAAAAAAAGTTATAGAACTGAGTATTCCCGTGTTCATGGCATTCACCTGGAAAGTATCAGGCATGCTTTTTCTTATCTATTTTCAATCTTATTTTTGTAATTCACATTACGCAATAGTTAGAGACAAGAAAATAGCAACACCATTAGAAACAAAGGCAAGAACACTAGATGTTCTTTTTTCACTTGAAGACCCTAACCAGTAAGTTAGTTGTTTTCCATCTCTAGTTCAGCGCATCTTTAATGATACAGTGTTCACGAAGAGTCAGGAATTTTCAAGCTTTTATTGTGATTAGAAAGCTCTTAGGGTAGAGATGTATATGTAAATCCTTCAGCCTGAAGAGCTCTGGAGTTTGATTTTACATTTAGCAGATACCTCTGTAGCTCCTTGAGCTCTTACGCAATATAACAACGACTACCATTAGACGGATAGTTATTAACAGAGGCCACTAACTAAAAGTAACTAACAATAACTAAGTCCATCTAAGGGCATTTGTTAGAGGGTTACTTAGTTCCTGCATCCCTACTGGGCTCTGGAAGAAAGTGAGCAATGATTTGAAAAGACCACTAAAAGGTCTAGCCATAGCCAGAATTCTCTATATCTGTTGGATTCTGACATTAAAGAAGATTTTGTGAATTATGCCCCAAAAGATTCAGGCACCTTCTAAAAATTTTCATGTTTTCATATAGGAAATTTTTGAATTACAGTTTTGGACAGCTCAGCTTTCTTTAGCCCTTCTCTTGGGACCTTTGTACTTTGTTAGACACAGCCTTAGAACTGTAATAGGGACTGAGCAAATGATTTGAGAGTCATAGAATCATAGAATCATAGAATCATAGAATCATAGAATAAGTGAGGTTGGAAGGGACCATTAAGATCATCAAGTCCAACCGTTAACCTACCCTGATTTAAAAACACCCACTTCTAAACCATGTCCCTAAGCACCTCATCTACCCTTTTCTTAAACACCTCCAGGGATGGTGAATCCACCACCTCTCTGGGCAGCCCATTCCAATGTTTAATAACCCTTTGAGTGAAATGATGAGTCCATCATTTATTGAATAGTTTTGTCTTTTTCATTGTATGAAAGTATCATTAATATTTTTGTTTTAACAAAATGATCTATTAGAAAATATTCAATGAGAACACTGTGTATATAAATTACCATCTGGGCAAAATAATCACTTGTTCTGTTAATTATCAACACTCACTGCAACCACTGTCTCAAATAAAAGAATGTTTTGTAGCATACATGGTTACAAGTTTCAGGTCGATACATTAATACAAAGGGTATGGTAATGGTTGCAAGGAGGTCTCTCGAGTCTGACCTGACAATTATTTGAAAAACAAACAAACAAACAAAAAAGATATAAAAAAGAAACAAACCCCCCTGTTTCTTTAAAAAAACCCAAACAATAACACACTAGCTTCACTTTTGCTAACTTCCCTAACAGATACAAAAGACTAACTACATTCACAGATACAGTATAAGAAAAGTGAGTATGAGCAAGATAAATAGCAAAGAAGAAAGGTTAGCCAAAACCCCCCCAAAACCCTACATAAGAAGAAAGTCCTCAGTTGCAAGTTTGTCTTGTTTTACCTTCACAGCGTGCACTAAACTTGTACTCAAGTTTTCAGTCTGTAGCTAGGGATAAAAAGTCTGATATTTATACTAGAAGCAATAATGACTTATATACATCTCTGACTATATGACATAATAACGACTTTTCATCTTAGGAAAAAAAAGATCCTCAAAGAACAAGGATCTTGGACACACAGAGGCAATGAATATATTAAAAATTCTTCCTATATAGTGGAATGAAAAACAATCAAATTGACACAGCATTTAAGGGTCAAATCCAACTAGGGAATTAAGCCATCAAAGTGAGATTTAAATAGATTTTCAATTAAATTCCTTTTATTCCATGTTATTCCAACCGCATCTCATTATTTCTTACTCAGATTTATGAGGTTTAAAACTTATCTGGCTTTCCATAGTTGTCAATTTTGTCAACTGTGATTTCAAGTGATTTCATAATAACTTTCTCAAACATTTTTAGTGGGATTCATTTGGCAGATACTTCTCCTTCAAAGCTCTGGTTTTGTACAACAATGGACTTATTTTAAAAATTAATTATCTTTTAAACAGTAGAGAATTATCTTGGAAAGTTGCACGAATTATGATCTTTATTTCATTATTTCTACATGTCTTAGGGAAATCAGAATTAGAATAAACTCAATGGTAATCTGTGGAAGGATGTTGAACAATCTTTTGGCTGTAGCTACTTTGAAAAGACCTGTGCACTATTTGATTTTTCAAATATTTTATGTAAAAGGAGTGGTGGGTGGAATATCCTTCAGTAATACATTTTGAGCAAAAAGGTAATATATCCTTTGTTTAAGATACCTTAGCAATTAACTCACAGTTTTTCTTAAGGTTGGTATATAATATATATACATGAGATCTGATAGAAATGAACAGGAATCTGTCATACCTTCTGTGTCATAGCTTCTCACAATGCTATTTTTACTCATTAATATTATTGAAACAAACAAACCAGCCAGGTTTCACAATATCCAGTTACCCGGTCTTCATTATTTTCTTTCAAAAGCTTTAAACAAATTAACATACTAAAATTATTGAAGCTGTATAAATTTACATGCCAATCTATTTTAATTGCCTGATAGCAGTTCAAAGCTGTAAGGAAAGATAAATAGTTTATCTAATTACATGATATTTAATGCTGATGTTTTCAAGATGCTGATTGGTTAGGTTTGTGTCATTAGCATCAGAAGATATGCATGAAATATTTTTATTACCCTCATTAATGTTATTAAGCTGAAGAAGTACAGATATTACATTGCTATGTTGTGCATTGCATATTAGGATTGGCAAAACTACATTTCTGTAGTGCTAACACTTTAAAATTTTAATACATACTAGCAAAAGCAATAAAATGTAAGGCTCTTATGCCTTAATTATTATAATGTGAATATAAGTAGTGAAACTGGAGACAAAACATATTTTCAGCTTTTTAATTTTCATTTGTCATATATCTGATATATTTAATGCACTAAGTAGACTAATGTTTTGCAAGAATTTAATTTAGAAAAAAAGTTCCAAATTTAGAGAATGAAAGACTGCAAGATTCATGTTTAGAAACTGGATAGAGTTTATAAATTTGTGATATTGTTGACTTCTTGTTTCTTAATTTTCACTAGATATCAGTCTAATGTTAGTAAAATATGTTTTTCCTTAAACATACTTTGTAAACTTCTAGTCTTCAGAAAGGTATTTTAATTGTGTATTTTATTGAACGACCACGAAAAACAAAACAGCTTGCATAATATCTACAATAAAGTTTCAATAAAGGGTTATTCTAAATATTATTAGTAACTACATATGTTATTATTTGACATGTTTCACAAACAGGACAAAATGAATAAGAGCATCTTTGTACTGGATACTGCACATTATGGGAAATGACTGTCCGCTTAGTTTTCATTTCAGAAGTGCTGCAAATGTCATACAAACAAATTCTCATGAGGAAAATTAGAAGACAATTTGTGACAGAGGGCATTCTTGAGTAAAGGATATCTTTTAGGTTAACTTTTTCAAATGTCTCTACCTACAGTATTTTGTTAACTCACTTAAACCACTCAATTCCTTTCTTTCCCAAGATCAGATCATAACTAAAAATATGTAACCTTTTAATGGATCTAGAAAAATTCTGAAAATCATCCTAAAGTCTTTCCTAATTTTGCCACTGAGTTGTGTGCTCTTCAGTACTACTAAAATTTCAAGAACAGAAAAGCATTCAGATTATAATGATCTCAGTTCATTTTGGGCATCTGCAATATACATTCTTGTAGCTAGATTACTCTTACAACTACCCATACTAGGCTGCTAACTTTTAAGGTGAGTTCTCTCAAACATAGGTACTAAGTACTTTTGATAGGATAACAGGTCTAAACTACAAAAAGGCAGATTTAGACTAGATAGAAACAAGAAAGTTTTTACAACAAAAATCATGAAACACTGGAACAGGTTGCCTAGAGAGGTGGTAGGTGCCCCATCCCTGGAAACATTCAAGGTCAGGTGTGACAGGGCTCTGAGCAACGTGATCTAGTTGAAGATGTCCCTGCTCATTGCAGTTGGGGTTGGACTAGATGACTTTTAAAGGTTCCTTCCAACCCAAACTATTCTAAGATTCCATGTTTCTAAGCGGTCATCTACTTTACTTTGAAAATAGTTGAATCTTCAAGTTCACTTCAATTACCCCTAAAATGGTTGTACAATGACTCAAAACAGAGCACTGAAATTTACAGAAAAGTAATGGTGTAAAATCATAGTCTGGGAAAGTTGTGACTTCATTGTTATTTTTGCTTAGTTTTGGACTACTGTAAGTAAAAGTATACAAACATTTCATCAAATATTGTAAAAAAACCTCAGATATTCTCAAGGGTAACGTATTTAGCAAGTAATTCATTTAAAGAGGAATAATGATATTTGTTGTAATAACTTTTACTCAATAGAAAGATATAACAGCTTCTGTCTTTCAGTAATGTTTTACAGTCTTTCTCTCTAAGGATAGGTAGAAAATTACTAGTAATTACACGCGTATAAACGTTTCCTCTGGATGCTATTAAAAATCTCCAGAGAAACTCTATTAAGAACTGTGTCTAAAGAAGCAAATAAAAGTATTTCATAAGATAATAAGATAATTTGGGTTGTGAGAGATCTAGGCCAACCTCATGCTCAAAGCAGGTTTATCTGTGAGATCAAACTGACTTAATCAGGGCTTTATCCAGTCAGGTCCAGAAAACCTCCGAAGTTAGAGACTGCACAATCTGTGTGGGCTACATGATCCACTGCCTGACTGTCCTCTTAGGAAAAAAGTTTCTTATACCCAGTCTAACTGTGTCTTGTTTCAATTTATGCCTGTTACCTCTAATCCTCCAACCACTCATGGCCACAAAGAGCCTGGATCCATCTCCTCTACCACCCCCATCTAGTTACTGGGGAGCTGTTTTTAGGTCTCCTTGAAGCTGCCTCTTCTCCAGGTTGAATGAGCCACTGTCTGTCAACTTCTGCACAAGTGCTTCAGCCCTGACCATGCTGGTAGTTCTCTGCTGAACTTGCTCCAGTTTATTTATGTCTCTCCTGTACTCAGCAGGCCCAAAATTGGATGATTTTTTAGAGATGTGGTCTAATGAGTGCTGAGTAGAGGATGATCGTTACTTCTGTTGATCTGCTGTCTATAATCTGGTTAACACGGCTGTTGGCTATCTCTTTTGACAGGATGCACTGCTTGCTCATTTTCAGCTCACTGCTCCCAAAGCCCCAGCAGTTTTCCTCAGACCTGTGCCCCAGTCCCTCAGCCCCCCAGCTTGTGACAATGCCAGGGTGTCCCTTCCCAGGGGCAGGACTCAGCATCTGTCCTTGTTGAGTTTCCTCAGTTTAATATTCTCTCATTCCTCCAGCCTGTCAGTACAGACCCATGTGTGCAGATCCAGTACTCCTCTGATTGTCTCCAGGTATGGAGAACAGTACATTAACCACAACCTTCTGAGCCTGATCATCCAACCAGTTTATTGTTTATCTGGTTGTTCACGCACCCAGTCATAACATACTAATTTTGCTACAAGGATGTTGTGGGAGGCAGCATCAAAAGTTTTGCTAAAACTGAAGCAAAAGACATTGCCTACTCTCCCCTCATCTATGATCCTGGTCATTTAACAATAGAGGACGGTCAGGAGGATCAGACATGAATTACACTTTATAAGGATTCCGGCTCCCCCCCCCCCAAGTTTAACTCTTCTGGACTGATGTTTTCTCGTCTTTATGCAGATAATGCAGATTTTCAGAAGTCAGAGGCAAAAATCCCATTGATCTGACATCGTCAAGGTTTCACCTGCACATCTATTCCTAAAAAAGGTTGAAATATATGTCCTATGGAAATCAACAGTCATTTCCTAGAAAGTTATTATTCTGAACAAGCAGGAACACTGGGGCTTGATAACTATCTGAAATTTAATATAGTCTGTAGTAACTACCTAGAGTGGGAATAATTTCTTCTAATTCCAAACATATACAAATTAATTGTGTAAGTCTGAAATCTCACAGCTAAATTTTATATAGAAGTTAAATAAATTCTTCCAGGATGTGATCCATCTCTTCTTAAAATAGTATCTAAGACAAATACGATTCTCAATCTGTGGCAGTGATTTTTTCTTTCCACTGACTTTAAAGAAAGCATAAGGAGCTTAGTTGTCTATGTTAGATGAGATGAATTCTTCCACTAGACTACCTGCATAATAAACGAAGAAAGATACCCAATCCAGAGGACAAGCCATAACATTTGTAGGCTATGATGATTTTTCCCTTGGTGTTCCCTCTCTCTAGATTAAAAAGAGACTCTACAAAGCTACCTTAGCCTGAACATGCAACTAAAACTATGAGATGAGTTCCAGTCTTGTCATAGCCAACTCTCTTTGGCTCTGTCCTCTGTGATTCATGTTTATTATTTCCTCTCATTTTCATTCAACATGAGTGTACTGGGTCTGGCTGGGATGAAGTTAACTTTCTTCAGAGCAACACATATGGTGCTGTGTTTTGGATTTGTGGCTAAAAAAGTGTTGACAACACCATAGCGTTTTGGCTATTGCTGGACAGGCTTTCTCTTTATCCCATTCTGCCCCCTCAGCAAGTAGGCTGGGGATGAGCAAGAAGCCAAGAGGAGACACAACTGGGACCGCTGACCCCAACCAGCTAAAGGGGGTTCCATGCCTTACAATGTCTGGGATGCTTTTGATCCCGTGTCTTTCAGTCTATCACTCTGATATGCCAATCAGTTAAAGCCCAGCTAGAGACCATCTGGAGCTTTTTGGAAATTTACTGTGTAAATGATGAGGTAATTGCACACAAATGTAAAATTCCTGCAGTAATTTCAGCTGGTAATTTTCCTCTGTTACCCTGCATATTATCCATTCTACACAACAGAAAGGTTTTTTTACATTTATTTTAGATCTAAAACTTAGTGAATTAATGGATTCCTATAAATTTACTGTATAAATACAAGTGTATATTAACACCGCATGAAGTCTGACACTAACATAATTAAAATGGTATTAACATATCATAAAGTTCTGCTCTTCTTTTGGCTCAAGCAGAAGAGATTTATGGAAACAACTTTGTACTCTGATAGTACATATGTTAAATTAATGGTCTCACATGTTTCATTTTTTCATAGTCATATTTAAACCTCATCTTTGTAAGTCTAGAAGATTAAATTCAAGGCATACTTTCTGAATTTCAGGTAATTTCCTTTCTGAATAACAGCTATTTAAGATTAAACAAAATTGAATACTGTGAATAATTTTATGCAGATGAAAATCATGCTCTTACTGAATTGTCAATATCTAAAAATACAGAGATTTTTAGAGGAAAGCCTATAGAAACAGATCATGCATTTTAGTAACACAAAAAGTGTATGTTAAAAATTCTGAGAACCATGAAGTGAAGACGATCAGTAGATCTTGCCCCACTACATGGGGTTTCAGATGAGAAGGCTTATCAGAATCACACTACCTGAGTGTGAAGCCAACCTGGTCTGTCCAGCAAAGAAAGCATCGTGTGGATACTGTGCCATTCTGACCTGAGGAATACTGCCTCCTATTTTTTTTTGCATTTTCATATCACTTCTAGATTGGGTACAGGGTTTTCTGTAAACATGTGATCATAGGTTCGTGGCTTTACATATGTGCATATTGTGGTGTAATTTGTTTTAAGTTTACAATAAGCATACTACTACTGTTAATTGACATATTGAAACTATCTGTCATCCATATCAGCTTTCTTTAATGCTTTGTATAAAGTCTCTGCATTATACAACACTATACACTGAAGTTTTATAGGGAAAGAAAAGAAGAAAATCTAATGTATTTTAATTATTTTGTACATTCTGTTTTGCAAAAAACCCAACACATTACTGCTAAAAAAAATTATTCGCCATATTTTGTTTCTGTTGCTCATAGCAAATGTTACCTTATACCACACTTGAAAAACGATCTCACAGAAACTTACTTTTTACTACAGTAAATTTGATTCTGTATCCTCAAAAGTACACGGCTTCAATGTGGAAAACACCAACGGTGGGATTCAACTCCAGAATGTGTCTACCTGAATCTAAATGTATAGATGCCAGAGTTGCGCGATAGCTAGATAACTGAGCTGTCATTACCGCCAACAGAGCCTAAGAGGACCTGATTCATGGTCTAAACACGAAAGCCACCCTGAATGCCATAGGATGTCAGAGCTTTCTGCTTAAGGCTGTCAGACCTGTAGGTGATCCCTGTCCCCTTGGAGTGGCACCCAAAGAACAGTGCAGATGCTCTAAGATACTTTAAATCTTGTATATGTCTAAGGTTAAAAAGGTGAATCAAGTCATAGAATCATAGAATCATAGAATGGTTTAGGTTGGAAGGGACCTTGAAGATCATCGAGTTCCAACCCCCCTGCCACAGGCAGGGATACCTCTCACTAGACCAGGTTGCCCAAGGCCACGTCCAGCCTGGCCTTGAACACCTCCAGGGATGGGGCTTCAACAACCTCTCTGGGCAACCTGTTCCAGTGCCTCACCACCCTTAAAGTGAAAAACTTCTTCCTAATGTTTAATCTAAACCTGCCCTCTTCCAGCTTAAAGCCGTTCCCCCTCGTCCTATCGCTACATGCCCTAGTAAAAAGTCCTTCCCCAGCTCTCCTGTAGGCCCCCTTTAGGTACTGGAAGGCCGCAATAAGATCTCCCCGGAGCCTTCTCTTCTCCAGGCTGAACAGCCCCAACTCTTCCAGCCTCTCCTCATAGGAGAGGTGCTCCAGCCCTCTGATCATCCTCATGGCTCTCCTCTGGACGCGCTCCAGCAGGTCCATGTCCTTCTTATGTTGGGGACTCCACAGGTGGATGCAGTACTCCAGGTGGGGTCTCACGAGAGCGGAGTAGAGGGGCAGAATCACCTCCCTTGACCTGCTGGCCACACATCTTTTGATGCAGCCCAGGATACGGTTGGCCTTCTGGGCTGCGATCGCACACTGCTTGCTCATGTCGAGCTTCTCATCAATCATCACCCCCAGGTCCTTCTCCACAGGGCTGCTCTCCAGCCATTCTCCACCCAGCCTGTATTTGTGCTTGGGATTGCCCCGACCCAGATGTAGGACCTTGCACTTGGCCTTGTTGAACTGCATGAAGTTGGCTTGGGCCCACCTCTCCAGCCTGTCCAGGTCCCTCTGGATGGCATCCCTCCCCTCAAGCGTGTCTGCCTCGCCACACAGCTTGGTATCCTCAGCAAACTTGCTGAGGGTGCACTCTACCCCACTGTCCATGTCGCTAACAAAGATGTTGAACAGTACGGGTCCCAGTACCGACCCCTGAGGAACGCCACTCGTCACTGCTCTCCACTTGGACACCGAGCCGTTGACCGCAACCCTTTGAGTGCGACCATCCAGCCAGTTCTTTATCCACCGGGTGGTCCATTTATCGAATCCATGTCTCTTCAATTTAGAGACCAGGATATCGTGTGGGACAGTGTCAAACGCTTTGCACAAGTCCAGGTAGATGACATCAGCAGATCTTCCCTTGTCCACTGCCGCTGTAACCCCTTCGTAGAAGGCCACCAAATCTGTCAGGCATGACTTGCCCTTGGTGAAGCCATGTTGGCTCTCGCCAATCACCTCCTTGTTTTCTGTGTGCCTCAGCAGAGTTTCCAGGAGGATCTGCTCCATGATCTTGCCAGGCACAGAGGTGAGACTGACTGGCCTGTAGTTCCCCGGGTCTTCCTTGTTTCCCTTTTTGGAAATAGGGGTTATGTTTCCCCTTTTCCAGTCGGCAGGAACCTCACCAGACTGCCACGACTTCTCAAATATGATGGCTAGTGGCTTCGCGACTTGATCTGCCAGTTCCCTCAGGACCCGCGGATGTATCTCATCAGGTCCCATGGACTTGTGCACCTTCAGGTCCCATGGACTTGTGCACCTTCAAGTCCCTGCATTTAGTCAGCAGAGGAGGTTTTCAAATTCCCCAAGGCTTGATTCCATTGCTACTCTTAGACAGTTTTTTAGCGCTCCTTGAAACATCATAAACTGTTGTTCAGATGCCTAAACTTAAAAACCTAGTGTCATTTTAAAAGCACTAGACTAACCCGCGTAACTCTGGCTGGTTCTTTAAGAGGTTCATATCTTCCGTGGGTCCTGTTCCTTACCTTCCAGCCTCGTGGAGCATGGATTGCATATTTTAAGGCTTCTCAGGACTCTCTATGTTTCAGCAACTGAGTCATGACTTTGTGGCTGTATGCTCTATTTGCCTCTTGGTATCTGAAACATCCTAACAAAACTGATAGTTATGGCTTAGAAGTAGAACACCTTTGGTGGATTAAGCTGATATCCTAGGGCACCTGTGTAGACACATTTAGATATCTGTATTTAGCATATATAGTTTGGAGTTTAATTTCCCTCTATATTTGTTAAAAATAGCTTTTCTGAGCATGAAACTAAAATTATTTCCTATGTCTTTATTTTTCAGAAAACTGGAGGATTCAAATAGTCTGTAGAAGTAAATTAATAAATTGAGAATTCTAGCCTTAAGATTTGATGACATATACTTTGATATTGTTTTTAGTTTAAGACCAAATAAAGTCAGTAAGAGGGCTCATGTATGTGTAACTTAGAAAGAGAATCTTATACTAATGTTTAATTTTCATAATCTATGGGGAAAGAAAGATAAGTGGGGTAATGAATGATAGATATCACAAGCAAGTTATACTCCTTTTCATATCATTTTTCTTAGTTTACCACAGGAAACCATCATCACACATGCATAATGATGCGTATGACACACAGAAATATCTGATGCAATGAGAGCCTTTAAAGATTTATTATTTTTTTTTAGTATGGCTAGATACTACTGCTGTTAGAAGAAATTGCAGAATATTGTGGCAATACTTCTGATAATTTTAAGTGAATCAATTTTGCTAGAGGTGACATTTATCCTTTCTAATTCACTAAGGCTTTCAACATTTCTGTGAGAGTCTCTATCCTTAAAATGCAAGTATTTTTGCTATGTCAAGAAATGGTATAGAAGTAGTTCTTACGTGAGAGTGCTTAAATGAGGCTAGATCCACACTGCTAAATGACTCTGTCCCAAGAAACAATCCCCAGTCCTCAGGCTAAAAGGTACAGAGTACCTGGCATCCACTTTAAAGCAGGTTGGCTACATTCATAATACATAAATTTTATAACTGGGACTCCCAAGCCCTAATATACCTATTACGTAGCAATTCAAGTGGACTTATTTTGTGTCTATGGTATGGCTGAAAACCTCAAGAATGGCAGCTTTAAGTGATGTCTTTCTCTCCCAGTATGTGGCAAACAGGATCTTGAGGACAGAACAACTGTTGCAGTAGTGTTGGAAGACAGTTTTAAAGTTTTTCTAAGGTGGAGAATCCAACACCAATTGTAGTTTTACTAATGTTGCCTTCTGAAAGTGATGCTTACAGTGATCTGTCTCTAGGATTACACTGAATCTTGTTGGACTATATAGTTCAGAGGCTTGCCAGCCTTATGAAGAGGTCTTTAAACTAGAGTTGCCAGGGGAGGGGAAGCAGAATCTTTGCCACTCCTGCGAATACAATGCTGATACCAGTAGTAGAGGTCCACAACCTGGAGATGGGTTGCAGGTCAGGAGGAGAGCACCTGGAGTGCAGCTTAAAGGAAGAATAGCCACTCCAGCCAGGGAGCAAGATTCATCAGGGGCCCAACTAAAATGCCTTTATGCAAACACACGTAACATGGGGAACAAACAAGAGGAGTTAGAGACATGTGCATGCCTGCAAGGCTATGATCTAATCGGCATCACGGAGACATGGTGGGATGGCTCCTATGACTGGAGTGTTGGAATGGAAGGACACAGGCTTTTCAGGAAGGACAGGCAGGAGAGATGAGGAGGGGGTGTCACCCTCTATGTGAAGGACCAGCTGGAGTGCACAGAGCTCTGCCTGGTGATGGATGAGGAGCCGACTGAGAGCTTATGGGTCAAGATTAAAGGGAGGGCAGGGACGGGTGATGTTACAGTGGGGGGTCTGCAACAAGTCACTTGACCAGGAAGACCAAGCTGATGAGGTTCTCTATAGACAGATTGGAGCAGCCTCACATCCACAAGCCCTCATCCTCATGGACCTCATAAACCACCATGATATCTGATGGAAGGACAACACAGCAGGACATAAACAATCTAGGAGGTTCCTGGAATGTGTCAACAATTACTTCCTTCTCCAAGTGATAGAGGAGCCAATGAGGAGAGGTGCCATGCTGGACCTTGTTTTCACCAACAAGGAGGGCCTGGTGGGGAATGTCATGGTCAAGGGCAGCGTTGGCTGCAGTGACCATGAGATGGTGAAGTTCAAGATCCTTAGAGCAGCAAGGAGGGCACATACTAAGATTGCTACCCTGGACTTCAGGAGAACAGACTTTGGCCTTTTGAGGGATCTGCTTGGTGGAGTACTGTGGGATAAAGCCCTGGAGGGAAGAGGGGCTCAAGAAAGCTGGTTAATATTCAAGGATCATGTCCTCCAAGCTTAGGAACGATGCGTACCAACAAAGAGAAAGTCAGGCAAGAAAGCCAGGAGGCCTGCATGGATGAACAAGGAGCTCTTGGACAATCTCAAGCACAAAAAGGAAGCCTACAGAGGGTGGAAGCAAGGACAGGTAGTCTGGCAGGAATACAGAGAAATTGTCCAAGCAACCAGGGATCAGGTTAGGAAAGCTAAAGCCCAGACAGAGTTAAATCTGGCCAGGGACATCAAGGGCAACAAGAAAACCTTCTTCAGGTACATCAGTGATAAAAGGAATACTAGGGAAAATGTGGGTCCACTCTGGAAGGAAACAGGAGACCTGGTTACCCGGGATGTAGAGAAGGCTGAGGTACTCAATGACTTCTTTGCCTCAGTCTTCACTGGCAGGGGCTCTAACTACACTGCTAAAATTACAGAAGGCAAATGCAGGGTCTGGGAGAATGAGGTACCACCCACTGTAGGAGAAGACCAGGTTCATGACCATCTGAGGAACCTGAAAGTGCACAAGTCCATGGGACCTGATGAGATTCATCTGCAGGTCCTGAGGGAACTGGCAGATGAGGTTGCCAAGCCATTATCCACCATATCTGAGAAGTCATGACAGTCCAGTGAAGTTCCCACTGACTGGAAAGGGAAACATAACCCCTTTCTAAAAAAAGAATAAAAAAACACCTGGAGAACAACAGGCCAGTCAGTCTGACCTGTGTGCCTGGCAATATCATGGAGCAGATCCTCCTGGAAATTATGCTAAGGCACAAGGAAAATAAGGAGGAGGTTGGTGGCAGCCAACACGGCTTCACTAAGGGCAAATCGTGCCTGACTAATTTGGTGGCTTTCTGTGACGGCATTACAGAGCTGGTAGATAGGAGAATAGCAACTGACATAATCTACCTGAACTTGTGCAAAGCATTCAACACTGTTCCGCACAACATCCTTGTCTCTAAATTGGAGAGACATGGATTTGATGGATGGACAACTCGATAGATAAAGAACTGGCTGGATGGTCACACTCAAAGAGTTGCTGTCAATGGCTCCATGTTCAAGTGGCAAGCAGTGACAGGTGGTGTTCCTCAGGGGTCAGTACTGGGTCTGGCACTGTTTAACATCTCTGTTGGTGACATGGACAGTGGGATTGAATGCACCCTCAGCAAGTTTGCCGACGACACCAATTTGTGTAGAGCAGTCGACACACTGGAGGGAAGGGATGCCACCCAGAGGGACCTGGACAGGCTTAAGAGGTGGGCCAGTGCAAACCTCATGAAGTTCAACAAGGCCAAGTGTAAGGTCCTGCATGGGGGCTGGGACAATTCCATGCACAAGCACAGGCTGGGTGGAGCATGGATTGAGAGAAGCCCTGAGGAGAAGGACTTGGGGTGTTGACCCTGCAATGTGCACTTGCATCCCAGAAAGCCAACCGTATCCTTGGCTGCATCAAAAGAAACGTGGCCAGCAGGTTGAAGGAGGTGATTCCGCCCCTCTATTCCTCTCTTGTGAGACCCCAACTGGAGTACTGCGTCTAGCCCCGGAGCCCCCAACATAAGAAAGACATGAACCTGTTGGACTGGGTCCAGAGGAGGGCCATGAAGAAGATCAGAGGGCTGGACCACTTGTCCTATGAAGACAGGCTGAGAGAGTTGGGGGTTGTTCAGCCTGGAGTAGAGAAGACTCCAAGGAGACCTTACAGCAGCCTTCCAGTATCCAAACGGTGCCTACAAGAAAGCTGGGGAGGGATTTTTTACAAGGGTATGTAGTGATAGGACAAGGGGGAATGGCTTCAAACTGGAAGAAGGTAGATTTAGAATAGGTATTAGGAAGAAATTTTTCACTCTGAGGGTGGTGAGGCACTGTAACAGGTTGCCCAGTGAAATTGTGGAGGCCCCATCTCTGGGAGTGTTCAAGGCCAGGCCGGATGGGGCTTTGAGCATCCTGGTCTAGTGAAAGGTATCCCTGCCCATGGCAGAGGGATTGGAACTAGATGATCTTTAATGTGGCTTCTGACTCTAACCGTTCTATGATTCTATGAAAAAACAGCCCAAGAGCTAACCAATGTTTACATAACACTGTTCTTGTCCCGGTCCTGGTTCCCCACTAGATCACACTGCAGTAACATTAGATTGTTTGGCAGAGATAGTGTTCTGTTTTATGAATTAATCAGTGATACAGACTTGAAATTCTCAAGAATTGTTCTACTGAATGCTATTCACTTCTTTTATTGTATGGATTTTCTGTGTGGAAATAAAAGCATAACATTTGCGCAGTTGTCACAATCATTCCTGGACTATACAAATATCACATCAAAAAGTCCTTAAATTATATTAATGCCCAGTTTAAAAAGCATTATTTTTAACCCCCTACTGTGATTTACAGCTACTTCAGACCTAAGAAATTTTGAAGTTTGCTGAATATACACTTAAAATACAATTAAACACTGAATCCTTGCTAAATTTTTCACCGAAGTTCCATTTGCAAAGCTGCAGGAATCTGCTGTCATAACAGAGAAACTATTTTGCTGTGAGAACACAATTGATGGTCTTTGAGAAACAGGGAACTGAAACTGTAAAGTACTTTAGTACTTTGAGATCCTAAGCCTAAAGGAAAAACAATCTAGGAGGAAGATTAAATGGGAGGAAGTAGAGATCAGGATCCACGAGACTGTACAAATGATTAAAGCTTTCTGACATAAAGTACCTTTATAAAGAAAACAACTACTACAGATCGAGATTAACTAGAACATCTTAATTAGATCATCATGATTTCTTGGCTAGGCTAGGGATTTAATTAGAAAACTACAACTAAGGAAAGCAATCAGGAAAATCAATTAAGATTAGAAGCAAACAGAAACCTATAAAAACCCTAAAAAATAGTTCATGAAATCCATGAAAGGGGCGTTTAAAACTAAACTCTATTTAACTCAGACAGTAACAGCACACTCAAATTTTTGTGCAAGATTCTGAGTATGAAGCTTGTATTGCCCCACAGTCACACTGTTTCATATCACTTGTGGATGTGACCTTAAATATATTTAGAAAGAAATGTATTTGCAAACGTTAAGTTTAATCATTCTATCTTAGGTATCAATTAGAAAATTTAGAAGTAGTGAAAAATCACATATTTAATCTCTGTAGCACTGACTAACATTTTTTAGCTAGAAAAAAACCCAAATTCTTAATTGTAAGTTAATTGCATACCTTCAGTTTTCTATCATGGAACTTATGCTTTCAATTTTCCAGCTTCTCTTTTTTTTTTGAAAGATTATAAAATACTACCACAAGTTATATTTAGAGGCAAATTATTTATTCATTATATAGCTTCTTCAGATTTATTCTTAGCTTAGATCTGGTTGTGTTATAGTTCTGAAGTTGGCTACATTGAACTAATTGCCCTGGATCAATTACCCAAAGCATATTACAGTGTGCTTTAGTGTACTTAGCATTTTACAGTTCACCTTTCCGAAATAACAGGTCCTTAATTTTACAATGCATTTAATCATCTGGTCTACTAGAATCTGAGTTTTTTGACTTTCAAAATAGTTCATCAAGTCTTCAGTGTAGCTAGGTTGAGGATGTGGTTTTTATTTTCATTTTTTTTGAATGGTTAATTTGAAATTTTTTTCTTTGCATTAGGTATTTTTATTTCAGCACCGTTTAATAGATGAGCAAATTGAGAATATGTAATTTAATAGGTACAGGTTTTGTTATTATTTTTTAATGCTGGCAGAGGATGTAAAAGCAATTCTAGAAGTGGATGAAATGTTAATAAAATGCTTTGAAGTACTGCCCTACATAATTGCTGTACATTATTATTCTCAGCATTCTGTATCTTCAAGCTATGAAAAGGCTCATTGCTGTACTTAATTTCATAGAACAAACTATTTTCAGATTTATTTGTGACTCCAAAGTTTTAACAAAGAAATGCAATCATTTCAAAGTGAACAAAGAGTCATCTTGATCTTTGGAACTGATAAATGCAGTGTAGTTCCCTACTACTGTCTTGGAATAGCTTCAGGCTCTCTGGTCTGGTCTGTTTACATGCCCTGACCTTATTGGGGTGAGACATAGGTATGCATTAAGATTCCTTCCTCTTTCCCCCTAAGTCTTTAATTGAGCACAAAGGAAGCTGGAGGTTATGAACCTGACAAGATCTACCACCAGCTCCAGCTCATCTTCCTATCCAGAGACTCCAGTCATATTCTGCAGATTTCAAAAACTGTGTGTGTAGTTCCTCATAAAAAATGTCCAACTGTGCAGATATCTCCAGAAACCAATTGTCAGACCTTGAAATTTAGAAAATTATTATACACTTCAAAACAAAACCTATTTCTGGTTTCAGATGTTTAAAAGTGACTTCAATAGAAATTAGTGAGGATTTGAAACAGAAGAATCAGAACATATTTTCTAAATCTTCTTCATGATCTTCACAAAACAATAAGTATAAGGATACTCAAGTCCCTGTTGAAGTGACTTATTTGTGTGAATATGCTTTTTTTTGGTCTTTCATGACAGGAATACATTTGAGTAACACCATTAATTAACACAGGACACCATCTAATATCTCTGGTGGTGCTTTTTTTTTTTTTAAAGGCCATCTTATGGAAACAAGTTATTCTGTCTAATTTGATTCTTCTTAGTTTGAGTTGAATTTACTGCAATAAAATAGTCCCCAAATTACTTACTCCATGAGTTCCCCATGAAAGTGTATTGCTGATCATCCCAGCATACTGATAACCTTCTAGCCAACAGAGCTGATCTATAGTTATTAATTTTTTCATTGTTATTTTCTATGCCTGCTAGTAGAATTGCAACAATGCCTGCTGGCTGAAAAATTAACCAACTGAACCCTTTCACATCTGTTTCTCAGTAGGCTAATGAGAAAATGGGTCTGACAACCTCACATTTCTTTTCTTGCTGAGCAGTCCCAGTAGTGGGAGAACAAGAAAATACAACCTTCTGCAGCCATTTCGTTCAATTTTCCTTAACTTTGTTACAGAGGTATGGCAAGGTAGATATTACTTCCAATTACACAAAATATTGCATTCATTTGAATGGAACTTCTTGTTTTTAGCAGAATTTATGGAAACAAATTGAAAATTGACAATATAGTAACCAATGGTAACAATAGCAGTACATCCCTCCTTTGGCTTCTCTTTATATAATACATAGAATTGTAATGAATACAAGGCTGTTATTTCTATCCTCCCCTTCATAAGTCACAAAAAAATTGACTGACCTTTTCCATAACAGTAATTCCAATGTTCATTGTTCACTTAGATTTTAAATAGCATCCACAATTTTCTTTTTATGCTGCCCTTAACAGTGAAGGAAGCACCTTGTAGACATCTAGAATGATCTTACTCCTTTGAAATCCAAAAATTCAAAAATCAATTGTATACTAAGTTAACTGTGTACTACAGTCTACTGTCTACTACCAAAAACTCCTTCCCAGTTTTCACAAACTTCTTGCCTGCCTTTTTGTATCTGCTTCTTCTCACATTTCAGTTCATGCTACTCTGGAATTAGATAGGGGTTTTTTTTGTTGTTTGCTTGCTTTCCATTTGCTTAGCACAAAACACAACAGTGCTTACTTGTAGATAGTATTATTTTATGTTAATAAAATAGTTGTACATAGCAGCAAATATGGAAATTCTGAATGTGTGGTAAACATCTTTAATGTAACTTGTTTATTACTCAAAAATACATATAAAAATATTGATATTAACTTTTCAGATACATGCACTTATTTCTACAGTCATGCTGTAGAATATGGAATATATTTATTATAAATTTATAATTAACAGATTCATATTTTCTGTACTATGGAATTAGAAGTGAAAATGAATTTCAGTTGAAGACATTTTAACAAGACAGCCATATAATTTCAATCCCTGATTCAGTCTAGAATGTTTTAAAATAGACTGCAGTCCTTAAAGCTTCCTCATAAGAATGGATAAAACAGAAATAGAAAGAATTACAGAGCTCACTATGCCATTCTGGAAGCTCTTATAATTTTGTACTCAATTCTACTTTTCATTCATCAGGTAAAGGTGAGATAATCTACTGATTACTTATGGCTTTAAAGACTATGTACTTGAAAACCTAACAGGTGATTTATAGAATCATAGAATTGTCTAGGTTGGAAGGGACCTTTAAGATCATCGAGTCCAACCATCAACCTAACACTGCCAAAACCACTGCTAAACTATGTCCCTAAGCACCCTGTCTACACATCTTTTAAGTACTTCCAGGGATGGTGATTCCACCACTTCCCTGGGCAGCCTGTTCCAATGCTTAACAACCCTTACTGTGAAGAAATTTTTCCTCATATCAAATCTAAACCTCCCCTGGCCATTTCCTCTCGTCCTATCGCTTGTTACTTGGAAGAAGAGACTGAATATCCCCTCTCTGCAAACCTCCTTTCAGGTAGTTGCAACGAGCGATAAGGTCTCCCCTCAGACTCCTCCTCTCCAGGCTAAACAACCCCAGTTCCCTCAGCTGTTCCTCATAAGACTTGTGCTCTAGACCCCTCACCAGCTTCGTTGCCTTTCTTTGGACATGCTCCAGCACCTGAATGTCTTTCTTGTAGTGAGGGGCCCAAAACTGAACACAGTACATGAGGTGGGGCCTTATCAGTGCCAAGTACAAGGGAACAATCACTTCCCTAGTTCTGCTCACCACACTATTCCTGATACAAGCCAGGATTTATGATCTAGAATAATATACATTTTGGAGTATATTTGGTTTCTAAGGGTCAATACTTGTGTGGTCAAATACAGGGGAAGATGCATTGCATATAGTTCATGAGTGTGACAGGAATAAATATCTTGTCTTTTCAACAGTAATCCCTAAATAACCTAGGAGTGCAAACTGAGATTTACTCAGAAAAAAGAATAAATGCTTCCAGTATCACTAGAATCAACATTTAAAAATAGATTTGGAGAAGAAAAAAATTTATTTCAATTTCAAATTAACAATTTTTCCCTTAAAAATATTCCAACATATGTAACTTTTAATTTTTTTCTTTCATTTTCCAGTATTACCACTGGAAAAATGCTACAGCACAGCAAACCTTCAAAAATGGTGTAAACTTCCCACATTTTGTTTCAATCTTATAACAAAAAAGAGAAAGGAAAAAAAAATCCAATTCATACTGCATGCTTTTCAAACTCTCCTATTATGTTTCATAAATGACTCCTTCAGCTACTGCTTTTGTGTAAAACATATTCTCCCTGAAAAAATGTAAATGCACACAAAACTAATAAATAGAATGTGCATGATCATACCTTATATAATCATGTAATGCTCATCAATATAGTAAGCATAGGCAATATAACATAGGCATACAATTTCATAGTTTTTAGACCAATTAGGAAACTCAGAATAAAAGTGTAAACAAATAAACATGCAGAGAAGGACTTAAATGCCAAACCTCAATTTTTTTACTGTAATGATAGTAAGACAACTATGTAATACTCATGTTCAGTACATTAAATACTTATTAGGGTTCAGTAACAAATGTTTCATCACATTGCAACAATTTGGAATGACTGCTACTCAACCTCTTTTATGACTGAAAACAATTCTGTTTTCAGTGGGGTGCCTGAATACAAGAAAGACCTCAGCTACCACAAGTCTTGGTGCACTCAATGCAGTTTACCAGTTTCTTCTAGGAACTAGTTTCTTGAATTGGGACTGATTCCTGCTTGTCTCCCACCTTATGCATTGGGACTCACCTCTGTTCTACCTTCAACTGATGCTTCAGAATCTTAAAGTCAACCTCAGAACAAGGTATATAAAAAGGACTGTAACCTTTTTACTACCTATCCTAGGATAAAAATTCTCGCCTGTTTTCTTCAGCTGACTGTTCTGGGACAGAGGAATGGAAGTTGAAAAATCTGCTCTAGCAGTTACAATCATGAGCTTTCTAGAACTCTAACTTATGCAATTCAGCAGTATCCTAAATATTATACATTCCTCATATATTATACAATCTTTCTTTATTTAATTTTTCAGTGTCATAATTTATTTCCTGCTTCTCTCACATATTTTTTCTATAAGTCATTATCATCTCCCTTAATTCCGTAAATTGTTCTGCTTCTAACTTTGAATTGATCCACTTTTAAGCTGGAACTAACCTCTAGCATACTTAAAGTTGGCCTTGTGCCTTATTTAATTCATTTCTGGTTCCATTTTTAATGAAGTGAAAAAGCAGATCTCTTCACTGTTTCCAGTAAGATAGCTGTGAGATTAGATCACTTTTTATCTGAAAAGACTGCCATCAGGTGATAACTGCAGGTGAGTTGTAGCAACATAGGTCAGACAAATTTAAAAGATCAACCAGGCTTCCTGGTAAAATTGTTCCGGAATCTGTAGTAAAAGATAGAATTTCCAAGTGATTTGGCATAGACAGGTCCACTTTGCCACAACAACAACGGTCCCTTGCATCTGACAATTTTATGTCAGAGCAAGAGAAGAATCTTTGTTGGATATTTAATGAAGCAGGTTTTGCAATGGGAACCACAAGACAAAAGGCTATCAACATTACTCTTTAGCCGGTAAACAGAAACCTTGCAGAAAAAGAATAAAGAAATGTTTTATTTTTTTCTTCTGTGTTCCACATTCATAAGCTGTTAAATATTTAACTGATGACTTGATAACATAAAGTTCTGCTGCATTTGAGACTTGTAGAGGTAAAGACTGAGCCTTAGATTTATAAAGGTAGTTAGCTGCATAACTCCTGTTAGTTCAGAGGATGGTTCATAGCCTAGATAGTTTATTTTAAATAAGGAAACATACTGCAGGTCTCTGCTTGGTCTTACATTATTTTAGTATGGTTCCGTTTAAGATCATAGACAAAGTAGCTTGCCATCATCTTCTAGCAGCAGGTTTTGCATTAAATGCTCAAAAAAACTACTCAGTAGGTACAGGAATGGTGTTTGTTGGTTTAGAGGCTTTGTATTGACAACAAAGAATGTAAAAGCATACAAAACATCTCAGAATGGCCTGATATCAGGAAATGTCTAGAAGCAACTTGTTTCTAAGGGAAAGTCCTATGAATATATTTAAAATCAGAATAAAAATGTTTCCTGTACAGATACTTTATTTTTTACTGGCAAAATACTCATTAGCCACAGAAGATTTTAGGAAAGTTTATTGACATTTATATCTCTATGTAGAAACTGAGTTTCAAATTGGCATTCAAACTAGCAAAATATCTATAATCATTTGGCACAGCAACCATGTGTTCTTTTGATCTCCTACTTTTTTCATGCTACGCTAAAACATTTCCAAACCCACAGTCCATTTTAATCACCAGAATTATGATTTTTTTCCCTTTCCAGTGGATAATATTTTAAGAAGAAGAGAAATGTGAGCCAAGGGTTAAGTTTCTGCTCCAGGAAATAAAGACTGCAGAGACCTCAAAATGTTTCCGTTCTCTGTCTCGGATTCCCAACACAAACTTTGGGCCAGACCAAGGTTAAATATTATCCTCTGTGCTGTTCTCTATACTGTTCCTGATGATGCCTGTGATATTGTTAGCTTTGTTTTCTGCCACTGCAGATGATTTCAGAGAACCGCCTCTGCTGGGTTCCAAAATCACTTTCCCCATGTGCAGCTGCCAGGTCTGATTTCATCATCACATGGGTGTTTTCCAGCAATTTTTAGTTATTGTTTTCCCAAATTGCATTGATTGATGTTTATTCATAGTGAAGTTTAGATGAAAAAGCCTAGACTCATCTCCAGTTTATAGAACCGGAGATTACATTGGTCACTCCTTCTGTCAGAATGGTAATAGCAATGCTGAAATTACTGTTCTCTCACTGTAGCTCTTTTTAATGATAGGTTACACACACATTGGTCACCAGTTCTGCAGTTTTACATTTGATGGCTGTCAGATATCTCAGTCAGATGCTGTGCAGTCCTGATGACTTACTGTCATCTAACTTCTCTCTTTGATCAAATGCTTTCTATATGTTTCAAACCGATCTAGCTTCCCTGACATATCTTCTAGAAAGGGTATGACAACTATGAGAATATACGTAACAAAAGACTAATCCAAAGAATTTTCAAGAGCCTTTCTTCTATGGCCTTTTAATCTCCAACTGTCATTTCTACAGTACAGCAATTGGAAGAATTAGTACTTGTAAGCTATTATGAACTATTGTCCAATTCAAATTGAAATTCCCTTTAAACTAGGAAAATTGAACATGGCTGAGCTCTGTTTTTTTCAGGTTTGTTTTGTTTTGGTTTTAGTGTTTTTTTTTAATTCAGAAAAATAGCACAGACATTCTTTAAACATATTTGAGAGCTTCAGCTTTTGAAAACAGAACTCTACTGCTACCTCTTTACTCATTAGCCATCCACATTCATCTCCTTTAGAATAACACTTTATGAAGATGCTCATGCTAATCTTCAAAAAATGCTCAGCAAAAGGTTTGCAGAGCTGAAGATAAGACTGTACAAGTATTACAGTAATGTAAAGAACAAAAACTAATGGCTATTATAATTTCTTTGCTACTGTGAATTTAATTACTGATTATTATTTAATTATAATGCAGTGTACTGACTAAAAAAAAAGCTGTTTTGTTGTGAGAACTCTGATTAATAGGTAGCTGTTATTGACAGAGTTCTTTCAATACTCATATATAGAAAAGGATTCGAAATCTTAATATTTGCTTTCTTTTCTTTTCCTTTTTTTTTCCTTACTGACCATTTTGCTATGGGACTGCAGGAAGTTAGGCTGTTTGCTTAAGCAACTGCTTCAATTATGGTAAGAAGCATAATACTGCACTTGGGCTCTGCCTGTACTGTTGTGACGGTGAGTAAGTTGAATAACACTGGCCAAGCCTTTCCTCTCTTTTTGCCTCACTCTTCTCATCTCTAAAAGACAGAAAAGTTACTGTCTTTCTATATAAAGCATACAGATACTTACTAATGGAAACTTCTGTCAGTACTGCATAGAATAGAATTTAAATCCTTAGCATAAAAAGCAGCAAAAATAACACTTTCTTGTAAGAAAGCCACACCAGATATACTAGGACAGGTTTTATGTATACATTTTATTTCTCTCTAAGTGATTGAGGAGAATTTGGCATTTTCTCCATTTGTTAGAAAGAAAAGAAGCTGGGATTGGTGGGAACTTTACTATAAGGGAAAACTAAGAATTCTAA